>JANFAM010000005.1:1355625-2706250 GCA_024362665.1 Prunus padus
TTATTTGCTCAGACTTGGACGGGGGATCTTACGAATTGTATTTGATACCCAAGGACAGCATTAGTAGGGGTGACAGTATGCAAGATGCAAAGAGAGGTGTTGGAGGTTCAGCTGTGTTTATGGCACGAAATAGGTTTGCTGTGCTTGACAAAAGCAACAACCAAGTCTTGATTAAGAATTTGAAAAATGAGGTTGTTAAAAGGAGTGGTATTCCTTTTGCTGTTGATGCAATATTCTATGCCGGAACAGGTAATTTGCTGTGTAGGGCAGAGGACAGAGTGTCTATATTTGACCTCCAGCAGAGGATTGTTCTTGGTGAGCTTCAAACCCCCTTCATCAAGTATGTTGTTTGGTCCAATGACATGGAAAGTGTTGCCTTGCTCAGCAAACATGCCATTATTATTGCTAGCAAGAGGCTTGTGCACCAGTGTACTCTTCATGAGACAATCCGTGTAAAGAGTGGTGGCTGGGATGACAATGGTGTTTTCATTTACACGACTCTAAATCACATAAAATATTGTCTCCCTAATGGAGATAGTGGGATAATCAGAACCCTAGATGTTCCTATATACATTACGAAGGTTTCTGGAAATACCATCTTTTGCTTGGATCGGGATGGGAAAAACAGAGCCATAGTTATTGATGCCACCGAATACATTTTCAAGTTATCCTTGTTTAAGAAGAGATATGACCATGTTATGAGCATGATAAGGAGCTCACAGCTCTGTGGGCAGGCAATGATTGCTTATCTGCAACAGAAGGGGTTCCCCGAAGTTGCTCTCCATTTTGTGAAAGATGAAAGAACCAGATTCAATCTGGCCCTTGAGAGTGGGAATATTCAAATTGCAGTGGCATCCGCGACAGCAATTGATGAAAAAGATTACTGGTATAGGTTGGGGGTGGAGGCTCTTCGTCAGGGCAATGCAGGTATTGTGGAGTATGCCTACCAGAAGACTAAAAATTTTGAGAGGCTATCTTTCCTTTATCTTGTAACTGGTAATATGGAAAAGCTGTCAAAGATGCTGAAAATTGCTGAGGTTAAGAATGATGTCATGGGTCAGTTCCACAATGCACTGTATCTAGGCAATGTCCAGGAGCGTATTAAGATCTTGGAGAATGTTGGCCACTTACCCCTTGCTTACATCACAGCTTCAGTTCATGGCCTACATGATGTTGCTGAACGGCTATCTGCTGAGTTGGGAGAAAATGTTCCAACCTTGCCGCAGGGGAAAGTACCCACTCTTTTGATGCCCCCAACGCCAGTTATGTGTGGTGGTGATTGGCCTCTTCTTAGAGTCATGAGAGGTATATTTGAAGGTGGGTTGGATAATATTGGCAGGGGAGCTGCAGATGAAGAGGATGAGGCTGCTGATGGTGACTGGGGTGAGGAGCTGGACATGGTTGACGTTGATGGCTTGCAAAATGGAGATGTCACTGCTGTATTGGAAGATGAGGAAGTGGCTGAAGGAAATGAGGAAGAGGGAGGATGGGACCTTGAAGATTTGGAGCTCCCCCCCGAAGCAGACACACCGAGGGCTTCTGTTAATTCTAATTCATCAGTTTTTGTTGCTCCGACTATTGGCATGCCTGTAAGCCAGATTTGGATCCAGAGATCTTCTCTTGCTGCTGAACATGCAGCAGCTGGAAATTTTGATACTGCAATGCGCTTGCTGAACAGGCAGCTTGGAATCAAAAACTTTGCTCCCTTGAGACCCATGTTTCTTGATCTTCACACTGGCAGCCACAGCTATTTACGTGCATTTTCATCTACTCCAGTGATATCACTTGCCGTTGAGCGCGGGTGGAATGAATCTGCTACCCCGAATGTGAGAGGCCCGCCAGCACTTGTGTTCAATTTTTCTCAGTTGGAAGAGAAACTCAAAGCTGGTTACAAGGCTACAACAGCTGGGAAGTTAACTGAAGCTCTTAGGCTCTTCCTTAGCATTCTTCACACAATTCCTTTGATTGTTGTTGATTCAAGGAGGGAAGTTGATGAAGTTAAGGAGTTAATTATAATAGTCAGAGAGTATGTTCTGGGATTGCAAATGGAGCTGAAGAGAAGGGAAATTAAAGATAATCCAGTACATGAACAGGAGCTTGCAGCTTATTTCACACACTGCAATCTTCAAATGCCTCACGTAAGGCTTGCGTTGGTTAATGCAGCGAGAATTTGCTTCAAGGCAAAGAACTTTGCCACTGCAGCTAACTTTGCCAGGCGGCTATTGGAAACCAACCCCACCATTGAGATTCAAGCAAAGACAGCCAGGCAAGTGCTGCAGGGAGCAGAGAGGAATATGACTGATGCCTCTCAACTGAACTATGATTTCAGAAACCCATTTGTGACTTGTGGGGCAACATATGTACCAATTTACCGAGGACAGAAGGATGTCTCTTGCCCATACTGTAGCTCACGGTTTGTGCCAACCCAAGAAGGGCAGCTCTGTACTGTTTGTGATCTTGCAGTGGTTGGGGCAGATGCTTCAGGGTTGCTATGTTCTCCTACTCAGGTTCGATAGTCAAGCTGCTACTAGGAGGATTCATCCTTTTGGCTGAAGAAGCGTTTATGTTGATTGGTTTATACCTGCCAGTTAATTGGTAAGAAATGCTGCAGAAGATTTAACTTTCAAATGAATTGTTTGTGATGTCTCCTTTTCTTGGTTGTCTCCTTTTTGTCCGTCTTTCTTGTCTCTTGGATCTGTTGAGTCTATGGATTCAAAATCATTTGTGAAAATACATTATGATTTTTATTTTCTGCAGTGGTTCCAGACCAGTCATTCTCAACTATAGCAATGTGTTTTTTGTTTTCTGAAAGTCATGAAGATGAATGTACTACTGTTTTCTTTGATAACAATGATGCTAATGGTTATTGGGACATGGATATATTCTATTTCATGCTTGTACATCTTTATTGTATCTGTTTCACGGATGGGTAAATTCGATCGTGTTACAATTTTTATATTTACTAGGTTATCCCACTCTTTAAGTTCTAAGGGCTTGGCAGATAATGTCCTTGAACTCTTTTTCTTTTGGTGTTTCATTTTTAGCTTGTCTTCTTAGTTTCAATTTGTTTAACTATTGGCTTTCTATTATCATCTTGCTTGGATGCTCTCTTTCTTCGTTTTGCTTCTTCACTGGGTTTCGATGTTTTTGACATGTAGATAATAAATAGCTAATAAGAGGGTCACGGACTAGTTCATGGATATTGTTTTTCAGCTTATCACAGTGGAACCTATATGGAGCTGTTAAACTAATAACTTGAACATGTAATTGCGCAGGTGGTCTTGTCACACTTCGTTTTTTCTTTTCTTTGTTAGTTGTTCTATACTGTTTTGTGGGTCTGGTTTTGTATTCACTGTTATAATCAGCTGTGTGGTCTTGTGGTTCTGTTCTGTTGTGCCTTTCAGTTTCTTGTGCATTTGTGTTAGTTTTCTTGTAGAGTAGATGTAGTAGAGTACAATTCTTCTGCACGTCCGAGGTTTTTCGTGTGTTCTATATCATAAATTTGTTGCACTTGTGTTGTAGTTGTAGTTCAACGTGCGTTCTGTGTGCAATTTTCACTCTTGACATTGTTCTCTTGCAAAACCATTTTATTTTTAAATTTCACCCTTAGCCATTTCATAATACTAAATGAGACTGGTCTTTCTTCGAAGTTTGAACGTACACTTTAACTTTGTGCCTTCTATTTTTTGTTTTGTAGACAACCATGAGCTTTGAGAAGGGAAGGGGGAGGACAAATGTTCTGTTTTTGGCAACTATGTTGCTATTGTTGTTTTTGTTTTCATACGCAGGCAATGGTGTATTACTCCTAGTGAACATTTTGAATCTAGTTTGAGCAAATTTTTTCATTGAGATGGTGTTATGTAATATTAAGCAGAGTATGCGCTCAGAATTTTTAATGGTATAGTTATTTTTAAATGGCCATGATTACAGTTTGTTGTTCTTATAAGTTAATCATACTTGAACGATTATTTTTAGCCAAGCCTTATGTATAAGGAATTGATCTCGGATTAGTTCCAGGGTTAAAGTGTTTCAACTGTTCTTGGTCGTAGACCCCAAAGAGAGATCGAAATGCCGATGGTAAGGAAATCGGTGTCTACTTTTATTAATTTAATTTGTCACTATGTCCCTTTTATTTATTGTTAATACAGAAAGCATTTTATTCAATTTTCACTGATTGGTACATTTATTTCAGCCACTGCCTCTGAATAATTTATTAGGGAATTTAACATATCAATAGCGAATGGATGGGTGTCTATTTAGTGTAGGCGGTAGATTGGCATGACAAGCAAGTGTTTGGTTTTTGACAGCGTTAAGCCGAATGTCTCAGTCATGTCCACATCTTCGGGTTTCAGGCCACTTGGGAGGTCCCAGTTAAAGCAGTGGACCAAGTTTGCCAGAGCCAGCCGGACTGTGGTTAGCCCTAATTGCATAGCAGGGCACCCTCTTCGACCAGACCCAAATGGTAGGAGCTGGAAGTCATGTCCTCGAAGGTCAATATTGCCACCAATGAACCTTTCAGGGTAAAATTCTTCCACATTTTCTGACCAGACATGAGGATCTCTCCCAATAGCCCAAACGTTTATAAAGATTGTCGATTTCTTGGGTATGTCATGTCCTTCAACTGTAATGTCCTCCATGGATGCACGTAAGAGCAATGGTGCAACTGGGTGTAACCTAAAGCTCTCCTTGAGCAACATGTTCAAGTAACCCAACTTTGGCAAATCACTCTCTTCAACCATTCGGTCCGTTCCAATCACACTCTGGAGCTCTTGCTGGAGATGCTTCATTACCCTCGGATGCCTCAGGAGTTCAGCGAGGGTCCAAACTATGGCGGTAGCTGATGTATCGAAGGCACCCGAAATCATGTCTAGTAAGATGGCCTTCACATTTGTGCGGTCAATCATGTAGACGTGCTCATCGTTGGGATTCAATGGTTGGTGCATCAACGAAAGCATCACGTCCACAAAGTCCTTGTGATGATGGCCTTGGTGTACTTGCCCACTCTTAGAAACTTGTTGGTGTTCCCCAATTATCTTCTCTAAGAGTTGGTCGATTCTCTTGCTAAGTCTCTTCATGCGCTTGGTCAATCCCTATATTATATTCAGAGGAAGATACGGTTCAGATACATATATATTCCTTAATTAGGAATCAATCAATGACACAGTTCTAGTATGAGCATGGACAAAGACATGCATGATGCATAGGTTGAGACTCATACGCAGGGCCTCGCATGTGGGTCCCACTCAATGTTAGAGGGATGTTACCCTACTTCGAATGTCAAGCAATCTTAAAGTCTCACATGTAGCGGTGCCCCTAGTGTATGGATTTTTCCCGAAATATGGTTACACAGTATTTAGCAAGAATTTAAATCTACATATAAAATTGACAATTGCTTGAGAGCAACGCCAAGCATGAGCATGAAGCCAACGGAAACAAATTAAATATCATAGACAGGAGGATACGGGCCAATCTTTCATTTGTATTATTTATGAGTAGTTAACTTATGCATGATCAAGAACAAGGCGGCGAATGTCATGATTGTGTGAGAACTAGTACTATTGGTTGGCTGATAGATAGATAGATACCTGAAAATCAAATGGACTGAGGAAAGGCAAACAATCACTAATGTTGACTGCTCCTGTCAACAACATGAGCTCCTCAATAATTCCCTTCATATCATACGTATCATCATTTTTGCTCCCCAACACCATCCTATACGTTATGTCCTCAATCAGCTCACCAACCTTCTCACTAAGATTGTAACAACCCGGTCCTAATTTAAGGATAAAAGAATAAAATATTGAAAGAAAGGACGATTTTACCCCCGATTAAAAATTAAGGGAATTAAAAGTTGACTTTAAGATCGGGAAGGAATTTGGGGGAACGGAGTGCACCGTTGCGTCCGGCTCGTCGAAACGAGTCCGTGGACGTGCGGAACACCCGATTCCGAACCCGAACGAACGTTTAAAGGTCTAAAAATGGTAGGGGCAATTTTGTAATTTTGAGAAAAAGGGATTAAAAATCAGAAAATAGCCGCCAATCGGCCAGCGCGTGCAAACTCCCGATCGTCTTCAACCTCGCGACCCCTCCCTCTCCCTTCGGTTTCGAACCAGTGGCCACCGGCCACGTTTTCCGCCACACCGACCGGCGGACCTCGCCCAAGCTTCCTCACCTCCCTCAACCCGTCCCTCGTCCTTGGTTTCACCGGAAACCACCTCGAACCTCCTCTCGCAACGCGAAACCAGTCGGAG
The DNA here is from genome assembly GCA_024362665.1 of Prunus padus. Classification (NCBI taxonomy): domain Eukaryota; kingdom Viridiplantae; phylum Streptophyta; class Magnoliopsida; order Rosales; family Rosaceae; genus Prunus; species Prunus padus. The sequence continues at coordinate 1,361,877 of JANFAM010000005.1, forward strand.
CTTCCTCTGCTCGAACCCTCGGATCCGGCCACCAAACCGATCGATTCTGGTGAGTTTTCCGCTCTATTTCTCGAGTTCTAGTTGTTTTCAAAGTTGGTTTCGCTCGATTTGAAGTTTTGAAACCGATTTGAGAATTAGGGTTTGGGTGATCGGGACTGTGAAGTTCCGGCGTGATTCCGGCCGGTTCCTGGCCGGTTCTCAATGCCAAAATGCTTCCCTCCACCCACCGATCACTTAGCCGTAGGTCTTGCCCCGAAACTCCAAGTTTTTCCGTCATGGAAAAATTGCTCAAGCCACCCAACCTGGCCGCGCGTGTGGCGGCGCGTGGGCCAGGTGGTGGCGGCGGTTCTTCGTGCCTAAATGCCTCCCGTAGTCTCCCAAGCGCATAGGTATGCTCGAACGAATTTTTGGAAATCGTTTGAGCGAATAACCAATGTTACCGGTTAGGTTTAACTAGGGTTAACCCGGGTTCGTTAAGTTCTAACCGTTGGATCGTAACGAAACTTGGAAGTTAAGTAATTGGGAATTTTAGGAACCTATAGGAAATTACGGATCGTCGTTTGGAGGTCGGAAACCTAAGGAACGAGTGAATCAAACCTATTAAGGATTTAATCGCTTATTTAATCCCGGGAACTTCCAAGTTAACTAAAAGGCTTAATTTGAATTCAAGTGGGCCCGGGAAACCTTTCTAACTATAATTGAACCCTTTTAGGCCCGGGGGTCCGGATTTTCTATTAAATTTTTATGCCGAGCTTTGGTGAGGTAATAAATGGTTTAATTTTCGTAAATAGGTACTCAAGCTTCGGTGGATTCGCAGGAAGGCCCTTCTAAGGGTCCAGCAAGCTCGGATAAACTGTGAGTGGACCTTTGATTTTATAAATGAATTTTTATTACAATAAATGCTTATTTAATGTTTTTATGAAATGATTGTTGATAAACTTTGTTTTTGAAGTTATGATATGATTCCTGATTAATGAATTATGAATTTAATTCCGAACCTTGGAATTGGAAGTTATGGTCATGATTTGTGGATTTTGATAGGCTCAAGGTTTTGCTTGAACAAAGGATTTTAAATATGGTTATGAAAGATTTCAAACCACTCTAGGTACCCTAGCATGTAACTGTTGCCTTCGGAATTATAATGGTGCCTACGGAATAAAAAAATTGATAAAGGTTATTACCCGGTCTACGGACCATTGTTGCCTTCGGTTTAAGTCTGCGCGCATGACTTACGCCCCACGAGTCTCGGGGACGCTCGGACCGTGCGGAGCGAGGACGCGGCTCGGGTAAACTTTGTGTTTTCCGAGTCTAGCGAGGACGCGGCTTAGGTTGACTTGGTGTCTCCTAAGTCTTGCGAGGACGTGGCTCGGACCGACTTTGTGTCACCGAGTCTTACGAGGATTGGAATTGACGGTTGAATATTGGAATTGACGGATACCTAAAGGGTACACCTAGGTGGATTTTAGAAAATTGATTTGATAATAAAACTTTTTATGAATAGCTAGTTTTGGTGAACTTTAGTAGCATTTTTATTTATGCATGCCTTGATTTATTCTTTTTACCATAGAATTGTTTAAATGCTTTAACAAGTGGGGCTAATTAGTTGTTTATCTTTTTCTAAAACTTATTTTCGGTCCACTCACCTTTTCAAATGTTTTACGCCCCAGTCGTAGGTCGTAGCCGAGCACCACCACCGCCCATCATCACCACCCCACACTCCTTCGACTTTGTGTAGGGTCCTTGACCCGAGAAGAACTTTGTATTTATTTATTTTAGTAGCTCTGAATTTGCCCAAACTTTTGTGAGGCCTGAGGCCGTACTTTTTAAATTTTGTTGGTGTGTGAACTTAAACTTGTGCGTGCTGAAGTTGTGGAATTAAATTGTGCTTTCGCAGGTGTAAAATATTTGGGAACTGAGCCAATTACAGGGGAGACTCTGCCGAATTTTCGGCAGAAGTCGAACCTTAAAACTTTGTAAAACTCATTTTCTTTACTAAAAGGGCAAAGTGGTCAAGTGTGTCCGACACCCGACAGATGTCGGCCACGGACAGGGCTTGGCCCGGATTCCAAAGCGGAATTAGGGTCGGGTCCTGTCAACTTGGTATCAGAGCTTTAGGTTTAATTTCCTGCAGACTTTGCAATCTGTGAATTCCGGTTTTGACAAGTGCTTGTTTTCTGAAACAGTAAAATGGGCCCAAAACGTGGTGGTACTCGTAGGGGAACACGTCAGTCGTCCCGACGACGTGAACAAGAAGCTCAATTTGAACAGAGGAACAGCCGCTTATGGGGATCAGCAGAGTCGTTCGGTGATGCCTACCCCAGCTTGTTGATCCTAACCTACAGCTGACCATTGAGCTTTTGACTCAAGCCCTATCACGAGCCGGGCATGGCAGAGATCCTTCCTTGTCCTTTGCGGATCAAGCCAAGAGAATAGGGGCAACCGAATTTGATGGAGAAGGCGATCTCATTGCCGCGAGGAATGGGTGGAGAAGATGGAAAGAATTATGGAGGTCATGGATGTTCCACAGGAGCGTAGGGTTATCCTGGCTACCTTCTTCTTGTCCCGAAATGCGAGGTACTGGTGGGAATCAGTGAAAAGAAGATATGCAGATCCGTCAACTATTACTTGGCAAGTGTTCAGAAGTGCCTTTGATGATCAGTTCTACCCTGAAGCTTATCAGAACATGAAGATGGAAGAATTCCTACAGTTGGAGCAGGGTAGTATGACTGTGCTGGAATATGAGAAAAAGTTCATTGAGCTGTCCAAGTATTGTGCACCATTGGTGGCTGATGCAAAGAAGAAGTGTCAACTGTTCACCCGTGGTCTGAAGCCTGCTATTCGGGATATTGTGATGGCACAGCGGTTGAACAATTATGGGGATTTGGTGATGTCAGCGTCCTTGGTTGAGAACAGTCGAGATGATGGGGCATGGGCGCAATGATTCCGTCGGCGACCATTTGATTCTGGGGTCCTAGTCGTGATCATCCAAGAGGGGCGATTTCAGCCTGGATCCTCTAGTGGACGAGGTTATGGTGGTTCCCGAGCCGGGGCGAGTTCTAGCAGTGGTTACGGCCGCAGTGTTAGTTCTGGACCGAGACGGGGCAGTGGCATAGCTCGAGGCCCGGGGAATTTGCAGAGGTCAGTGTTCCGTGGTCGAGGCCGTTCTCGGTGCGAGCGGTGTAACCGTTGGCATACGGGACCTGTCGGCAAGACTGAGGATGTTATCTTTGTGGACAGCCGGGGCATTTTCGGAGGGAGTGCCCACTACCGCTGCAGACGTACCATTTCTTCCGAGTCATCTCAGGGAGGTAGTATGCGAGTCGACCCGGGGAGACCCTATGATTGCTGGAGCCTCATCTAGTGGCGGGGCTCGCACCGGGCAGCCGGCAGAGGAGGGACTCAGCAGAGGGACGTGGTGGACGCCCGAGCTACGGGTAGAGTGTACACCATGACTCGGCAGAGGCTCAAAGGCGTCACCGGATGTTATCATGGGTATGTTGCCGCCTTTGGTATTCCCGCACGTGTGTTAATTGACCCGGGGCTACACACTCTTTTGTTTCGCATAGCTTCGCCTAAATGCGGATGTTAGGCTTAGGGCCTTACAAGGGGAACTTATTATTTCGTACCTACGGTGATGCTCTTGTGGCTAGCACAAGATTCAAAGATAGTTCGGTGTTAGTGGGGATGTGCATCCGGAGGCAGATCTAATTCCTTTGGATATTGTGGAACTGGATGTGATTACGGGTATGGATTGGTTAGCCAAGCATCATGCTTGATCGATTGTTTTCGGAAGGAGGTTGTGTTCCGTAGTCCCTGACGACCGGAGGTTATTTTCCAAGGGAGCGTCAAGTTCTCCCATCCTGTATCATCTCGGCCATGACGGCAAGACGGTTACTGAGGAAGGGTTGCACCGGGTACTTGGCTCACGTCATTGATACCCGGGATAATGGCGTAAGGTTGGAAGACATTCTGTGGTGCGGGACTTTCGGATGTGTTTCCGTAAGATCTTCCGGATTGCCCTCGAACGTGAAATTGAATTCACCATTGAACTTGTTCCTGGAACCAACCCCATCTCTCAAGCACCGCATGTAATGGCACCAGCAGAATTAAGGGAATTGAAAACTTCGATTGCAAGAGTCGGTAGACAAGGGCTTCATCCGACCCAGTTTCTCTCCTTGGGGTGCACCTGTTTTGTTTGTGAAGAAGAAGGATGGCACTATGAGACTGTGCATTGATTACCGACAGCTGAATAAGGTTACAGTGCGGAACCGTTATCCTTTGCCTCGCATTGATGACTTGTTCGATCAGTTGAGGGGTGCAAAAGTATTTTCCAAGATTGATTTGAGGTCGGGCTATCATCAATTGCGAGTCAGGGAAGAGGATGTGCCTAAAACAGCCTTTCGGACGAGGTATGGGCATTATGAGTTTCTTGTGATGCCTTTTGGGCTGACTAACGCACCAGCAGCGTTTATGGATCTGATGAACAGAGTGTTCCGACGCTACTTGGATCGCTTTGTCATCGTATTCATAGACGATATTCTGGTTTATTCGAAGAGTGAAAGGGCTCATGTGAAGCATTTGGAGATTGTACTGGGAACTTTAAGAAGGAGGCAACTGTATGCAAAGTTCAGTAAGTGCATGTTCTGGTTGGACAGAATCAGTTTCTTGGGGCATGTGATTTCTGCTGAAGGAATTTATGTGGATCCTCAGAAAGTGGAAGCAGTGGTAAATTGGGCTCGGCCAACTAGTGTCACTGAAATACGAAGTTTCTTGGGTTTGGCAGGTTACTACCGTCGTTTTGTGGAAGGTTTTTCTACCATAGCGGCACCTCTCACTCGGTTAACGAGAAAAGGGGTCAAATTTGAATGGACAGATGAGTGTGAAGGAAGCTTCAATGAGTTGAAAACCAGGTTGACAACCGCTCCGGTGTTGGCTTTGCCTGATGACAGTGGAGGTTTTGTAATTTACAGTGATGCTTCACGACAAGGTTTGGGGTGTGTTTTGATGCAGCATGGAAGGGTAATTGCTTATGCGTCCAGGCAACTTAAGAAGCACGAACTGAACTACCCTACTCATGATTTGGAGCTTGCTGCTGTGGTGTTTGCCTTAAAGATTTGGCGACATTACCTTTATGGGGAGACCTGCCAGATCTTCACAGATCATAAAAGTTTGAAGTACTTGTTCACTCAGAAAGAATTGAATTTGAGGCAGAGAAGATGGCTAGAGTTGATAAAAGATTATGACTGTACTATTGAGCACCATCCAGGAAGAGCTAATGTTGTGGCCGATGCCCTCAGCAGGAAATCATCAGGATCTTTGGCTTATCTTCGAGGGGAGTACCTTCCCCTGTTGAATGAGCTGAGAAAGTATAGTGTTGGGTTGGAATTGAGTCATGATGGAGGATTACTTGCAACTCTTCATGTGAGGTCGGTCTTGGTAGAACGAATAATTGAAGCTCAGTTGCAGGATCCGTTGATTTGTACGTTAAGGTTGGAGGTTGAGAATGGCACCAGGACGGATTACTCAGTAAGGAATGATGGAGCCTTGATGGTAGGGACAAGGTTGTATGTTCCTGATGATGAGAGGTTAAAAAGAGAAATTCTTGAAGAAGCTCACAGTTCGACTTTTGCTATGCATCCTGGTAGCACAAAGATGTACCGTACTTTGAGGGAACATTACTGGTGGCCTTTCATGAAAACGGAGATTGCAGAATATGTCAGAAAATGCCTAATTTGTCAGCAAGTGAAGGCCGAACGACAGAAACCATCAGGGTTACTACAACCACTTCCAATTCCTGAGTGGAAGTGGGAACATATCACAATGGACTTTGTATTCAAGCTTCCTCGGACGCAGAAGAAGCATGACGGAGTTTGGGTAATTGTTGACCGACTCACTAAGTCTGCACACTTTCTACCAGTGAAGGAGACTTATAAATTGAACAAATTGGCCAATCTGTTTGTTGATGAGATTATAAGATTGCATGGTGTGCCAGTTTCTATTGTGTCTGACAGAGATCCGAGGTTCACATCTCGTTTCTGGATGAAGTTGCAGGAGGGTTTTGGAACTCAATTGCGGTTCAGTACAGCTTTTCATCCCCAGACTGATGGACAATCTGAAAGAACTATTCAAACTCTGGAAGATATGCTAAGAGCTTGTGCATTGCAATTCCGAGGAGACTGGGATGAGAAATTGCCTCTAATGGAGTTTGCCTACAATAACAGTTACCATTCAAGCATCGGAATGTCACCTTATGAAGCATTGTATGGGCGGCAGTGCAGAACTCCGCTTATTTGGGATGAGGTTGGTGAGAAAAGAGTGGAAGGAGAGGTTGATATTGAGGCTACTAAAGAAAGAGTCAAGCTGATCAGAGAAAGACTTAAGGCAGCTCAAGATCGACAGAAAAGTTATGCTGATAATCGCAGAAAGGACCTTCAATTTGAAGTTGGTGATTGGGTTTTCTTGAAATTATCGCCCTGGAAGGGCGTAGTAAGATTTGGGAAGCGGGGAAAGTTGAGTCCTCGTTACATTGGACCGTTTGAAGTTGTGGAGCGAGTAGGCCCGGTAGCTTATAGAGTTGCTTTACCTCCTGAACTTTCTCGGATGCATGATGTTTTTCATGTCTCAATGTTACGGAAGTACATTTCAGATCCTTCTCATGTGTTAGAGTCACAACCAGAAGACTTGAGATTTGATTTGAGTTATGTGGAGCAACCAGTGCAAATCTTGGATTGGAAGACGCAGACTCTACGTTCACGGGAAATTCCTCTTGTGAAAGTTTTGTGGAGAAGTCACACTGTGGAAGAAGCCACATGGGAACCCGAGGAGCAGATGCGGGCTCAGTATCCGTATCTTTTTGAATGACAGGTAAGAAGGGTGGTTTTATTAAAGTTAAAGAAGAATCTTAAGATTTGAAAAATTTGTTGTGGTTTTCATATTAAATTCAAGGAATTAAACTTGTTAATTACAGAGATCAGTTGAAAAGCTTAGAGTCGGTGATTTAAGCGGGGTAAGAAATTTCGGGGACGAAATTTTTATAAGGAGGGTAGATTGTAACAACCCGGTCCTAATTTAAGGATAAAAGAATAAAATATTGAAAGAAAGGACGATTTTACCCCGATTAAAAATTAAGGGAATTAAAAGTTGACTTTAAGATCGGGAAGGAATTTGGGGGAACGGAGTGCACCGTTGCGTCCGGCTCGTCGAAACGAGTCCGTGGACGTGCGGAACACCCGATTCCGAACCCGAACGAACGTTTAAAGGTCTAAAAATGGTAGGGGCAATTTTGTAATTTTGAGAAAAAGGGATTAAAAATCAGAAAATAGCTGGCCAATCGGCCAGCGCGTGCAAACCCCGATCGTCTTCAACCTCGCGACCCCTCCCTCTCCCTTCGGTTTCGAACCAGTGGCCACCGGCCACGTTTCCGGCCACACCGACCGGCCAGACCTCGCCCGAAGCTTCCCCTCACCTCCCTCAACCCGTCCCTGTCCTTGGTTTCACCGGAAACCACCTCGAACCTCCTCTGCAACGCGAAAACCAGTCGGAGCTTCCTCTGCTCGAACCCTCGGATCCGGCCACCAAACTGATCGATTCTGGTGAGTTTTCTGCTCTATTTCTCGAGTTCTAGTTGTTTTCAAAGTTGGTTTCGCTCGATTTGAAGTTTTGAAACCGATTTGAGAATTAGGGTTTGGGTGATCGGGACTGTGAAGTTCCGGCGTGATTCCGGCCGGTTCCTGGCCGGTTCTCAATGCCAAAATGCTTCCCTCCACCCACTGATCACTTAGCCGTAGGTCTTGCCCCGAAACTCCAAGTTTTTCCGTCGCCGGAAAAATTGCTCAAGCCACCCAACCTGGCCGCGCGTGTGGCGGCGCGTGGGCCAGGTGGTGGCGGCGGTTCTTCGTGCCTAAATGCCTCCCGTAGTCTCCCAAGCGCATAGGTATGCTCGAACGAATTTTTGGAAATCGTTTGAGCGAATAACCAATGTTACCGGTTAGGTTTAACTAGGGTTAACCCGGGTTCGTTAAGTTCTAACCGTTGGATCGTAACGAAACTTGGAAGTTAAGTAATTGGGAATTTTAGGAACCTATAGGAAATTACGGATCGTCGTTTGGAGGTCGGAAACCTAAGGAACGAGTGAATCAAACCTATTAAGGATTTAATCGCTTATTTAATCCCGGGAACTTCCAAGTTAACTAAAAGGCTTAATTTGAATTCAAGTGGGCCCGGGAAACCTTTCTAACTATAATTGAACCCTTTTAGGCCCGGGGGTCCGGATTTTCTATTAAATTTTTATGCCGAGCTTTGGTGAGGTAATAAATGGTTTAATTTTTCGTAAATAGGTACTCAAGCTTCGGTGGATTCGCAGGAAGGCCCTTCTAAGGGTCCAGCAAGCTCGGATAAACTGTGAGTGGACCTTTGATTTTATAAATGAATTTTTATTACAATAAATGCTTATTTAATGTTTTTATGAAATGATTGTTGATAAACTTTGTTTTTGAAGTTATGATATGATTCCCGATTAATGAATTATGAATTTAATTCGAACCTTGGAATTGGAAGTTATGGTCATGATTTGTGGATTTTGATAGGCTCAAGGTTTTGCTTGAACAAAGGATTTTAAATATGGTTATGAAAGATTTCAAACCACTCTAGGTACCCTAGCATGTAACTGTTGCCTTCGGAATTATAATGGTGCCTACGGAATAAAAAAATTGATAAAGGTTATTACCCGGTCTACGGACCATTGTTGCCTTCGGTTTAAGTCTGCGCGCATGACTTACGCCCCACGAGTCTCGGGACGCTCGGACCGTGCGGAGCGAGGACGCGGCTCGGGTAAACTTTGTGTTTTCCGAGTCTAGCGAGGACGCGGCTTAGGTTGACTTGGTGTCTCCTAAGTCTTGCGAGGACGTGGCTCGGACCGACTTTGTGTCACCGAGTCTTACGAGGATTGGAATTGACGGTTGAATATTGGAATTGACGGATACCTAAAGGGTACACCTAGGTGGATTTTAGAAAATTGATTTGATAATAAAACTTTTTATGAATAGCTAGTTTTGGTGAACTTTAGTAGCATTTTTATTTATGCATGCCTTGATTTATTCTTTTTACCATAGAATTGTTTAAATGCTTTAACAGTGGGGCTAATTAGTTGTTTATCTTTTTCTAAAACTTATTTTCGGTCCACTCACCTTTTCAAATGTTTTACGCCCCCAGGCTGTAGGTCGTAGCTGAGCACCACCACCGGCCCATCATCACCACCACCACACTCCTTCGACTTTGTGTAGGGTCCTTGACCCGAGAAGAACTTTGTATTTATTTATTTTAGTAGCTCTGAATTTGCCCAAACTTTTGTGAGGCCTGAGGCCGTACTTTTTAAATTTTGTTGGTGTGTGAACTTAAACTTGTGCGTGCTGAAGTTGTGGAATTAAATTGTGCTTTCGCAGGTGTAAAATATTTGGGAACTGAGCCAATTACAGGGGAGACTCTGCCGAATTTTCGGCAGAAGTCGAACCTTAAAACTTTGTAAAACTCATTTTCTTTACTAAAAGGGCAAAGTGGTCAAGTGTGTCCGACACCCGACAGATGTCGGCCACGGACAGGGCTTGGCCCGGATTCCAAAGCGGAATTAGGGTCGGGTCCTGTCAAAGATCCCCAACTTGGCCCTCCGCTGCGGCTTTCTTCAGCGACTCAACCAACAAACCCACCTCTTCCCTCCTCAATGGACCAAAAGTCTCAATCTTTGATGGACAAAGAAGCTGCAGCGTGCACAACTTCCTAATATGCCGCCAGTACGGACCATATTCACTGAAAACCATGTCCTTTGTGCCGTAAAACAAGTAGTCGGCGGATTGGACTTTGGGGCGGCTGGCAAAATTGGTGTCATGGGATTTCAAGAATAACTCTGCAGCTTCAGGGGATGAGACCAATATGGTGGTTTTGGTGCCTAGTCGCATGGACATTATGGGTCCATATTTTTTGGCCAAGTCTCGGAGGCTGCGGTGTGGGAGGTTTCCTAACATATGGAGATTACCAATGACTGGCAGCGCCCAAGGACCAGGAGGCAGTTTCCGGTGTCTCGGCCTCTGTATGAGAGACCAGAGGAAGGTAAGAAAGAGGAGGAGGATGGCTATAGCTGAAGCAGTCATTCTGGCTTTCTGTGGTGTGAGAGAGAGTGTCAGTGGACATACATTTGCTCATAAGGAGGTGTTTGATGAGTAGTGTTCTCTTGGTCACCTAGTGATCAAGGAATTCGTGGTCACTCATCTTTGGATTTAAATTTAAAGGCATATCTACTTTTGCACTCATTTTAAGAAATTCTATTGGACCGTTGGATTTAAATCTAACAGTGGGTGACCGCGGATTCTTGGTAACTAGGTGACCAAGAGATCACTACTCGGTGTTTGATGAGCCTAAACTGTCACACATGGGTGGAACTACTGTGGAAAAGTGGGTCAAACTCTCCCCCCTCCCCAAGTGTATCTGCCTTCGATTCACGTAAGAGACAATTTTAAGACAACTCCATATAATACTCCCCCTCCCCTCACAAATGACAAAAAAATATGAAGAAGGCTATATTATCGAAATCCCCTTGACTAATAGGGATAATTATCTAGATGTGGCCTCCTCGCCTCCTAGTGGCTCGTCGGATCTCGTGGGGAAAGACGACATAAATGGGGTGGATATGGGTCCGTTGATTTTGAGGTGACAAAGAGATTTAGATATGGGTCATGCTAGGGAGACCAACTTTGGATACCAATTTGGATACCAACTCTCTAATAGAGGTAGAGCCCATCAATACAACGGGTCCCACGCTCTATTAGAGAGTTGGTACATAAGTTGGTATCCAAAGTTGGTCTCCCTAGCATTTTCCTTTAGATATATAGGGTGGGGGTGGCTGGGTTCCTCAGAGTCACAGGGGCCGGGTTTGCCAGAGGAGGATAAGGTGCTTTTTTCTTATAATTTTTTTACTATTATTTAATAAGGTGTAGTTTTTTTCTTTAAAATTGCGAATATGCCCTTAATATTGATAAAATTTTGATGGACATTCAAAAAATTAACGATAAGTTCTAAATTCCCTATATATAGTTGAAATCCTTAATTTATCGTGAAAAAAAGTTTATAGAATAATTCACAGGGTAAAAGGATAGATTACTCTTTCTTAAAAGGGTTATATGCTGAAAAACACCCTGAACTATCACGCTTGTTGAAATGTCCACCTTAAATTTTTTTCTCTGCCAATTTAGCCTTCGTATTTTTTTTATCGCCAATTTACTCCCACCGTTAGTTTTTAGCGAATTCCATCCAAATATCTATTTAAAAAGTCACATCAAGCACATGAGTCCCACATTTTATTAATTTTTAAATTTTAAATTGATGAAAATATGAATAAAACATTAAAACCCAAAAAAATTAAAAATTAAAAAACTCTCTCTCTCGGCAATAAATTCTCAAATTTTATTGAATAAATACAGAACAGATCAACCTTATTTTATTGAGGGTAAAGATGCGGTTTTGAACTATAAAGCGATTGAACTTACCACTGAACTATTTCGTTTGCCAATTTAGTCCTCAACTCGTAATAAATAGTCAATTTCACTTCAAGTTAAGTTTATCTAATTTCATCCATTTTTCATTAATAACAAGGGCAAATTTGTAATTCTAACTTAAAATTCATAAAAATATTGTAAATAATTAACTTTTAGAAGCAAAAAAAAATCTTTGGGGAGAAGAAATCGGTGGGGGTGGGGTTTTGTGGGGAGAATATTTTTTTCTTCTAAAAGTTAATTATTTACAATATTTTTATGAATTTTAAGTTAAAATTACAAATTTGCCCTTGTTATTAACAGAAAAGTTGATGGAATTAGATAAACTTAACTAGAAGTGAAATCGACTATTTATTACGAGTTGAGACTAAATCGGCAGATGAAATAATTCGGGTAAGTTCAATCGCTTAATAGTTCAGTGGCGAAATGGCTAAAAATCCTTTTATTGAAAAAATTCTCAGCTTTTTAGTTTAAGTCGACTATCTACCCTGTTCTGTTGGGTTGTTTCTCCACTGAAGTTCAAACTCTCTCTCTCTCTGCATTCTCCCTCCCTTTTGGCAATAAATTCTCAAATTTTATTGAATAAATACAGAACAGATCAACCTTATTTTATTGAAAAATTTCTCAGCTTTTTAGTTTAAGTCTGCTATCTTCCCTGTTCTGCTGGGTTGTTTCTCCACTGAAGTTCACTTCCAAGAACTCTCACATGCACCATCTCCCAAGAGTCAGAGCTCTCTCTCCGCTAAACCTCAAGCTAAAATCCACCCGGCAACTCAAACGAACCCATGCCCAGTTGATTACCAGTGGCCTCCTCAAATCGCCCACCCTTTATGCCAAACTAATTCAGCAATACTGTGCCCTATCAGACCCACAAAGCACCAACCTTTATGCCCATTTTGTATTCAAACACTTTGATGAGCCAAACTTGTTCCTCTTAAACACTTTGATAAGACGTACTCAACCCAAAGACTCTATTCTTGTTTTTGCCAATTGGGTATCCCCATGAATATTAGAAGCCGCAAGAAGAGAACACCATATAGCTGCGTTTGCTTCAAATGGCATCTGTCTAACCATGATGCTAAAATACCAATGGCCTATTTCAACCAATTGACCATGGATACAAGCAGAAGTTGCAGAAATAAAACACGAAATAACAGCCCCTTCATCGAAACAAAGGGAAATCGGGGGACAGGGGTTCTGGCTTCTGGGGCTTCTGGGTTGTGGGTTGTGGGTGTTCTGGGTTCTGGGTGGTGGATGGTTGGAATTTTACAGAGGATGATGGGGTGAGGGGGGAGGAGAAATCGAAGGGGTGAGAGGAAGAACGCAGAGGGAGAGAGAGAGAGAGAGTTTTTTTAATTTTTAATTTTTTGAGTTTTAATATTTTATTCATATATTTATCAATTTAAAATTTAAAAAATAATAAAATGTGGGATTCATGTGCTTGATGTGATTTTTTTTAACGGAGATTAGTAGTCGGAGGATTGGACTTTGGGGAGGCTGGCAAAAATGGTGTCATGGGTTTTCAAGAATAGCTCTGCAGCTTCAAGGGATGAGACCACTATGGTGGTTTTGGTGCCTAGACGCATGGACATTATGGGTCCATATTTTTTGGCCAAGTCTCGGAGGCTGCGGTGTGGGAGGTTGCCTAGCATATGGGAGATTACCAATGACTGGCAGCGCCCAAGGACCAGGAGGCAGTTTTCGGTGTCTCGGCCTCTGGATGAGAGACCAGAGGAAGGTAAGAAAGAGGAGGATGATGGCTATTGCTGAAGCAGTCATAGTTAGACTGATAGGAGGTGTGAGAGACATTATTCGTGGACATATATTTGCTCATAATTAGACTGATAGGGGGTGTTTGATATTTATACAGCCCGATCACCACCCTATGTTTTAAAAAATGGGTTGTTTTTTTTTTTTTGGTATGCGCCGTTGGATTTCATCCAAAGATATTCAGCGGCTGAGTTTAACTTGTCCCAAATATGCCAAATGGAGTCAAATTATGCAGCTGAAGACCAAATGCAGTGTACTTATTTTAGCATATATGCAAAATCAAATTCTTATGAAGGTAGGAGAAGAGTTTTAAAGAGGAATTTTAAAGAGGAATGAATGCTTGAAGAGTTGTAGCAGAATGGGCGGGTTGCATGACGCCAGTCATTGTAATTGTGATGTGGCAAGTATGCCGCCACGCATGATCCTAGAACGAAAAGAGATCTAAACAGTAAGAAATTGATGTTTATTTTATCCTATATTGAGGGATCTCTCAAATAATTTTATTTCAGAGACGCCTTTTAAGCCCTACAAGAGTGTTATTCAAATAAGCTTATTTGATAGATTCTTCAATGGAAGCTCTTTGTGTATATATCATGCTTTTGATACATTTCGTTAATTCACTCCTTCTATGTAAGAGTTTAAGGGAATATAATTAAGCATATCAATTACAAATAGATGAATGTCTTTGAAGTCTGATCTGAACTACGAAAGTTGATTGCATAGGCGGTTGGTGGGCATGGCAAACAAGTGTATGGCTTTTGACAGCGTTAATCCGAATTTCTCAGTCATGTCCAAATCTTTAGGTTTCAGGCCACTTGGGAGCTCCCAGTTAAAGCAGTGGACCAAGTTTGCTAGAGCCAGACGAACTGTGGTTAGGCCTAGTTGCATAGCAGGACACGCTCTTCGACCAGACCCAAATGGTAGAAGCTGGAAGTCATGCCCTCGAAGGTCAATTTTGCCATCAATGAACCTTTCAGGGTAAAATTCTTCCACATTTTCTGACCATACTTTAGGATCTCTCCCAATGGCCCAAGTGTTTATAAAGATTCTCGATTTCTTGGGTACGTCGAATCCTTCAACTGTAATGTCCTCCATGGATTCATGTGGGATTAGCAATGGACCAACTGGGTGCAGCCTCAAGCTCTCCTTGACCACCATGCTCAAGTAACCCAGCTTCGGTAAGTCACTCTCTTCCACCATTCTGTCGATTCCAATCACACTCTGGAGCTCTTCCTGGAGATGCTTCATTACCCTGGGATGCCTCAAGAGCTCCGCAAGGGTCCAAACTATGGCCGTAGCTGAAGTATCGAAGGCACCCGAAATCATGTCTAGTAAGATGGCTTTCACATTTGTTCGTTCCATCATGTAGACCTGCTCATCGTTGGGATTTAATGGTTGGTGTATCAATGAAAGCAGCACGTCCACAAAGTCCTTGTGACTATGGCCTTGTACTTGCCCACTCTTAGAAACTTGCTCATGTTCCCCAATTATCTTTTCGAGAAGTTGGTCAACTGTCTTGCTAATTCTCTTCATGCGCTTGGCTAATCCCTATATGATAGGAAGATACGGTTAAGATATATAATATTTCTTAGGATCAATGATACAGTATCCTCGAGCAAAACATAGAAAAGAAAATTAACTAACTGCACCAAATTAAAACCTACAAATCTGGAAAAAGTATAATTACTACCCAAAACTGAGACATAATTTTCATACAAAATTACAATGCCAGTATGGGTTTCAAAGCATTTCCCAATTGCTTACGCCATGTAGAACTGGAGCTCATCATTACACTACCTGGCCATATATAATTTTCATCATATATATCTTTTACCTATTATAATATGAATACTACCTGGCCGGCCGGCCAAACCTGATTGGAGCCATATGCATAAGAACCTTGCCATTAACGAAAATAATTAATATAATATAATGCGAGAAGGATATGGCCAATCTTTCATTTATTTCATATTATTTGTGATTTTGGGTGCAGGTGTGTTACAGGAAAATGGCGACCAAAGTGAGCTCATTCCAAAAGCTACGCGTTGAGAATTGACAATTAGTAATTGAAAAAGTCCTGAAATTTTTTTTACTTTACTTTGTTGACACTAATGATATTTAATCTAACAGTGCAATAATTCATGTAATAATAATAATCAAGTTTGGTAAGGATATGTAAAGCATACCTGAAGATCAAGTGGACTGAGGAAAGGCACGTAATCACCAATATTGAATGCCCCTGCCAAGAACATGGTTTCCTCAATAATCCCCTTGAGATCAAACATATCATCATTTTTGTTCCCCAAAACCATCCTATATGTTATGTCCTCAACAAGCCCACCAACCTTCTCACTAAGATCCACCACTTCACCCGCCGCCGCGGCTTTCTTCAGCGACTGAATAAACAACCCCACCTCCTCCCTTCTCAGTGGAGCAAAACCCTCAATCTTTGATGGACAAAGAAGCTGCAGAGTGCAGAGCTTCCTAATATGCCGCCAGTATGGACCATATTCTGTGAAGGCCACGCCCTTTGTGCCGTAGCTCATGTACTCGGAGGCTTGGACTTTGGGGCGGCTGGCAAAAATGGTGTCATGGGTTTTCAAGAAAAGCTCTGCAGCTGTGGGGGAGGAGACCACTATGGCGGGTATGTTGCCTAGGCGCATGGACATGATGGGGCCATATTTTTTGGCCAGGTGTTGGAGGCTGCGGTGTGGGAGGTTGCCTAGCATATGAAGATTGCCAATGATTGGCAGTGCCCGAGGCCCAGGAGGCAGTTTTGGCCTTGAGGAGGAGGCAGTGATTATGGTGTGGATGAGAGAGCAGAGGAAGGTGAGAAAGACAAGAAGGATGGCTATTATTGTTGGACTCATTCTGGCTTTCTGTGCATTGAGAGATGGGGAATTTGCTCACCTTCTCATTCAAGGTGTTTGATATTTATTTATACAGCTCCAGCCGTACCCCACCACTCTTTTTACAATTAGCCGTTGGATCTCATCCAGAGAGATTCAACGGCTGATTTTAACTCGACCCAAGTGTACCAGATGGGATCAATACACAGCTGTTCACCATGGCCCGTCTTGAGATTTTGACAGCCTAAGAGCATTTCCAGCAAAGGGGGAAACAAGGCACGGGCGGCTGGTGGGGTCCACGGAAACAAGCTGGCCCAAGGGCAGGGCCAGCCCCAGGTCCAAAACTCGGGGTTGACGTCAGCAACCAAATTTTTTAAAAAAAAAATTGAAAAAAAATACAAAAAAATTCAGAATTTTTTTAAATAAATACTTAGTCATATTTTTCCACTTCCCACACCAATAATCTTATCCGAAAATATTGTTCAAATTAATTGTTTAAGTAAACAAATTTGTGAAAAAAACAAAAAAATGAATAGTATTTCTTGCTGCTTGTGCTTATTCTTGAAGCAGCATTCTTTTTGCGAGGCGTACTATTCGCGTGAATAGTAGGCACTCTGCTACTTCTTGGCATGGCAAGGTTTCATCTTTGGAAGTGCTCTAACACGCAAAATTTTGGCCAGTCTTGAGATTTTGAAATGCATGTGCAAAATTTAATTAGCAAACCAACTTTACTAAACACACAATTATGAAAATTGCGTGCGGTGATACCAATTGCACATCCTCATAGCGGCCTTTTGCTTTTCACTTGATCTCGATTATGGAATGACATTTCTTTTGTTTTTCAAAGAACCTAACCAGTAAGTAGTAACACCATGTTGATAAAAAGAAAATTACTAGCCAATCAGGTATAGTCTAGTGGAAAAGGGCCTTGACTTGCAGATCATAGGTCCCAGGTTCGAATTCCCATGACATCATAGTTGTGTGTGTGAGAAATTCTCTCTTTATAATTTAAATTTAAACTATCGCTTGTACTAAACATGAAAAAGAAAACTAGTAACACCATGCAAAAAAAAATGCAAAATAACAATTTATTTCCATGTAAAAGCGTAAAATTGTAATGTATTTCTTATGAATATCTTTATCTTCTTGAATTAAGGTACCAAGTTTCTCATAAAATTTAAATTTGGCTTGTAACAAAATAATTACAAAGAAGGAAAACCGAACTTAGTAATTTACATAAATATATATATTTTTTCTTTCATCGTTTAATGAAACTGGCATTGCAGATTTATTTTCTCCTAACAAAAGTGGCACGGAGATTGAAAGGTGATAACAAAACATGATAGTAAATCTTCATCAATGGAAATTACAGTGGTTATATATAAACTAAACTGGGACGATTTGAGAGATTCTATTTCCCTTGCGGAAGAAACACATTTATGAAATAATGATTATGAATCATAAACAACACTCATGTTTCAAGTTTCAACCAGGAAACGAATGACTGAAATCCGAAGCAGCCCCTGCCCCTGCCCCTTGGCGATAGAGCTTCAGAGGCTGAATTGAATCTCAAGTTGTCCTTCATTTTCTATCCACTGAACCAGATCTCAGCCTCCTGTTCTCTCTCTCTCTCAAATCAATCTCTGTCTGTGTGTTTGTGAGACAGAGGGAGAGAGGATCGTTGACCAATGGCTCGGATCTTCGAGCACTTGGTGGTGTGTGGGATCGGACCCGAGATTCGGACCCTGGACGGTAGCAAAGGCTTCCACGGCTTTGGCACATATTACATGCCGTCTCTTCTGGACCAGTACCCTTCTCCCAACCACACTCTCTACCCTCCTCCTCCTCCTCAGCTCCCAACCGTAAGTTACCAGTCTTCGCTGCTTTCTATTTCTGCTTTTCTTCTGTTTGTTTTCCGAAATCCATTTCTTCGTTCAATTTTAGCTGCGCCTTATGAATGATCTGGATGATTGTGTGCTTTTCTTGTTTTCTGTTTCAGTGTGTGTTGCCAGCTGGTGTTTTGTTCTATTCATCAGGCTATGATTCCAATGACGCCTCCACGATTCCACGGAGCTACCCCATTGTTCTCACTGGTATTTATTATTAAGCTCTACGCTCTGCTCTATGCATTCTTCAAGAATGTGTTTCCTTGTTATTAAACTTGCAGAAGAAAATATAGAATTTGACTAGTTCGTCAAGTTAGTGTTGTCGCTTAGAAACTAGAATGATGACACAGAGTTTTACACACATTTGTACATTTAGGATTGTGCGAAATTTGTGATAGCACAAAGCTGCAGAGGATATTGGAGCCATTATACGAGTGGTTTTTCCAGATTAGTAGGTTTAAACAAAGCTTTAGATAGAGCTATATGTTTTCCCTCGCTATTAAATTTGCAGAAGAAAATATAGAAATTGACTAGTTCTTCAAGTTAGTGTTGTCGCTTAGAAACTAGAATGATGACACAGGTTTTACACACATTTATACATTTAAGATTATGTGAAATTTGTGATCGCACAAGTCTTCAGAGGATATCGGAGCCATCATATAGTGGTTTTTCGTGATTAGTAGGTTTAAACAGAGCTTTAGATAGAGCTATTTGTTTTCTGTTTAAAATTAGAATGTTGGCTTTTAATAATCATTTCCTATTTAGTTGCTTCTAAAGGTGCAGTTACTTTCTTGCAAGTGTGCATGTATCCACGTCTTATTGTTTGTTTCTAAGGGTCTTTTCCTAATTTTGTGCAGAGGGTGATGGGACAAAAATTTATGTTAGTTGCATTGCTTTCCGAGATCCAGTCAGTGAGGATATTGCTGAAGCTTATTGTATACCTGCAAATTCATTTGCTGATAAATGTATCTGTCTAGTTTCGCGGTCGCCTAGCTTTCGTTTACTAAGGAATACACTAGAGGAATTATTTACACTTTGTTTTTCCCCTGGTGGAAGTAGGTAAGTATCATCTGCTGGTAAATTTTGATGGTATTTTTTTATGGAGATTCATGGTGGTAAGAATCCAAATGTTTCTTTAAAATTTACAGCAAACCCTTATGGGATGTTATTGCATCTTTGGTGTCCACTGTACCTTTGCCCACTCCAGGAAAAGATCGAGTTTTGTTTGCTATTGACAATTGTCTGCTTTCTGTAGAGGCTCCACCAAAGGATGGGCTCCCCCATGTTGATGTACAGCCTCATTGTTTTCTTGCTTTTTTAGTTGAATGCTTCTGCCTTTTGCTGAATATTAATCTGGTTGCTTAATTACTTGACTATATTTCTTTAATGCAGATATCATTTCAGCCATTGGTACAGTGCCTAGATGTTGACAACTTAATTAAATTTTTCACAGCCGTGTTGCTTGAGAGGAGAATTTTGCTCCGATCAAACAAGTAAGCAGCTGACTTTGAACGATTTAATGCCGTGTATTTGTGCTTCCTTTAGATAATCCGTCCTCCTGTTTTTGGCAGATATTCAATTTTAACCCTTGTATCAGAAGCCATATGCCATTTACTTTATCCATTTCGGTGGCAGGTAAACTCGTTCTTTTGTGACCTGCTTTTTATGGGTCTAGATAAATATGTAACCCTTTACTTGTGCTTCATTTAGTTTTTGTCATTATGGTGGCAAAATTTTTATATTCCAACATTTTCAAAAGAACTAATTTTTTGTTCAAAGATGGAATAAATAATGCAGTAGTAGTATCTTTTATGCTTCTTGTACTTGACTCTTGTCTAATTTGTGCATGTTTGTTGTGCGGAAGCAAGTCTACATTCCGTTACTCTTTTTCAGTGGCGTAGACTATATTGATGCGCCTACGCCATATATGATGGGTCTCCATTCAGGCGTTGATACATCTAATCTGGCCATGGATGGTGTAAGTTGTTCTGCATAAACTGCACTTTTATATGACCAAAAAAAAAACTGCTCATTTGTCAATTTATAGTTATTAATTTACATGTGCTGGTTGAACAATATATCTCATGGTCTTTTATATGTATTCTATGGTTGCTAGGTTCCCAACAGCATTGCTAATAACAATATGTTGGGAAACCTTTGGATTTGATTCTGACCCTTCATTCTGCCTGTATTTGGTCAAGTACCTATCACAGGAATTCGCGGCTGTATATTATATAATTACTTAGGGCGTAAGTTTTATATTCTTTACAATGTTGCATATCTCGTATAGCTCTCTATTCTTACATTCTTTTTTCTGTGACTTCTTCTTTCATGTTTTCCAAAAGATGCAAAATCATGATGAAATTTTGTAGCATGTAAGAAAGTTACTGATGTAATATCTGTTTTCTTGCCTTCCCTGTGTGGTTCTAGGTAGTTGTTGTTGACCTTGAGTGTAATCGTATCACAACAACGGAAGATATACCTCCTATCCCAGAGCCAGAATTAGGAGATTTGCGTGGGGAGATAACAAAGTTATTGCATCCCAATGTTGTGGGGATAGATCTGATGAAGGACGGTTTATATAGTTTGCCTGAGCAATATCCTAAAGGTGGCAACAAACCTTGGGGAGAGGATCACGACCTTCAACTTAGGTGATACTCTGGTGCCAAGCGAAATTTAGCGTAATAATTGTAGGGGTTCCACTTTTGTGGTAAAAGACTGACAGAGCAATTTTGCCTTGATTGATTTTAAATTTTGTGACCAACATTGCAGATTATAGGTTTTCATTATACTTCAACAAACACCAGTGTAGTCATTGTTATTCGCTTTTTTCTTTTACTTCTAGTTCAAAATTTAATATTTGAGAGGTCTTGAAGCTATGCAATAACCTTAGAAATGCTAACGAGTTGGTAATTATGCTTTATGTCTTCCCTCTGAGCTAATGGCTTGTTAGTTGTTTCTGAAGCCTTACTTTTTGGAGAGTGTTAAGTATTCACACATATTCTTTGCACTTGATTTCATGTGCAGGTTAGTGTTCTTAAAGTTCTTTGCATCACTTTTGAGTGGCTACCGAAACTTCATAGTATGAAACTTTTTATCTAATTTGATGTCGTGTGAATTGGTCTATTCATTTGTCTCTGTAGATTCCTCTAAATTTTATTTGGTGGAATTTTTTTTTCCCCAAGGAAGTTACTGCTACTCATGTCTTCAACACTCAAGCATTCTTGACGATGCGGTCTCGGTCAACTGGCCAACCACCAGAACCCATGGTATTTATTTTCATTGCATTGCACCCATCATTATCTTCGAGATATCAACTCACATTTAGTAATTATGGGTAGATATAATTGCAATAGTCATAATTATGGTAATTGGTATGACTAATGTAGTTATGATTGTGATTGTAATTGTTGTGATGATTATTCTTATTGTTACTCTACATATTGCAGAGTTTCTAGCAAACCAGTCAAATATGTGTGTTTGTGTGTTGTTGTTGGTTTATATCAACTATGTTTTTTCTTTTAATATCATTTTAATCTTCATTTCATGAAATATCTTGTCCTAGGCTCTTAGTGTTATACTTATTTCTTTGTTGGTATTTACAGTTAACACAGTTCCTGGATTCCCATGGTTTCATGGATTATCTGGAAAGAGGTTTAGGTTCTGACGAAAACACTAATAACCTACTTGACAAGTTACAAGATGCAATTAGAAGAGGCCAAAATCCTATTTCAATTCTTCCATCAAATTTGGTAGAGCCTGAGATTATAACAATTGCAGATACGGATGTGGGAGCATCAGGTGAATTTGATTTGCTGTTTATTTAAGATTGAAAATTATGTCAACAGAAGAAGATATTACAGATATTAAGCTTGATATGGTGTTAATTTTTCCTCATTTTGTATGGATTTTAGGATCAGGTGCCAAATACACATATGATAGGTTTCCCTCAAACATTAGGACAGAAGAGCAAGAAGAAAAGAGGAGGCAGATCCTTGCTGCAGCAAGTGGATTATCCTCTAGGTATATACACATGGCAATTTGTTGCAGATGAAAATGAAATCTTGTTCATGTTTGTAATTTTCAGTCAATCTGGAAATAAACATGCTTCATATATGTAACAGAAGTGAGAATTTTAAAATACCTGAAAACTATTGGAGACAAATTCTACTTGCATTGAGAGACTAAAATATGGTTACAAACCTTTCTACCAATTCGTGAGTTGGTTATACAATAAAGTCAATCAGATTTTGTATATTTGTTTTGCCTGTAAGCTTTCATGTATGATCAAAGATGGTGGCAATATATATTATTAGATTGAGTTGTAGGGGATATGATGACATTATCTTGTTCAGTAGAGTTGAAAACTAATTATAACACATCTTAGTACAGTTTCTAATCTTTCTTGTCTTTTCTTGTTTCTCTCTCAGCTCACCTTCTGTCCTAGTGGGTAAAGACTCCAAATCAGAAACTCTAACTCCATTGGAGAGGGCTGTAAGTTCTGTACTCCAACATGATGCCCTGTAGTTGTAATTCTACTTTAATCTTTCCTTAACTTTATGAAACATTGGTCGTTCAGGCGGAAAGGGAGTGCATGGTTTTGGACATAAAAGTTAAGCTGCAGGTACAATTTTTTATTATTTATTTTTCTGTTCATGTAGGGGACATATTGTGCACATTTTTGTTGGCTGTTTATAGTGCATGATATTCCATTACTTGATCAATATGTTATTAAGTTTAAAAGAAATGGGTTATGATCATTTTACTAATTTGAAAGAAATTAATGTATATCTTAATAATCATGCAAAATTATCAGTTTTTGGAGTTTACTCTTCTCTTTTTTTTTCCGTGAAAAACTATTGACCATATAACCTTTGAATATTGAATGACCATGCTGGTTAATAACTGTGCGTGTTTTTGTGATTGTGGTTGATGACCAGGGTCTGTGGCTTCGTCTTCTGAAATTGGGACCCACTGATGATCCTCTTTCGTCATTTGAATATGGCACAATCCTTGGTATGGCTGTTTGAGTGTTCAACTCTCACTTGTATTATGTTGAGGCGGAAGTCTGATGTCTATTTCTTGGAAATCTAATCTGCTTCGCAGCTCAAAGGGCCTGTTAATTAACAAACATTACTATATTGGCTTTGCAGCTTTAATTGAATCTGATGCAGAGGGGATTGGTGGCAGTGGGTTCATTGAATGTATAAGGGAGCACATAAATCAGGGATGGCACTGTCAGTTGACTGAAGAACAATTTCTTGCTGTGAAGGAATTGGTATGCAAAAACAAACTCAATTTTCTTCGGAAGATAAATTTTGGAACATCAAAATCTCTTAAGTTTTGTTGAACTTTTGTATTTTCCTGGGTTCAATTTTTAGCATTATTATGGTTTTTGTAATCCCGCAAAAAACAAAACATTTTCTTATAAACTAGATCACGGTTTCAGTTTATAAGGATATGCTACCCAAACACACATGAACACAAACGAACACTCATTGACTATTTTGCTTATTGGCTTGCATTCCAGAGTTATCATTAGGCTAATACTTTATACACAACATGTATTTTGTGATAATCTGTTTTTTAATTTTTATTATTTTCAACATTAACTTGTTTTTACATTCAGCTTAAAACAGCTATCAGTCGTGCAACTTCCCGAAATGATTTGTTGACCATCAGGGATGCCCTTGAAGTATCTGCTGAAATGTATAAGAAGGATGCAAATAATGTTGCTGACTACATTCAGCGCCATCTTATATCTTTGTCCATCTGGGAGGAATTACGGTATGTGGTTGCAACTCATTTACACCTCAGTTTTCAGCATCAGTTGATTCTGGTGTTCACTTTTCCCTTGCAAACAGTTATTGGTTCTTCTCATTGTATCACGCTGCTATTTTTCTCTTCTGCTCTGTAAAATTTGAACTTAGGTCAATTTTCAGTAGTGGAAGTAGGGGGTCTATGCAATGTGTCAATCAGATGCAGAGTCAAACTCTTAATCTAGACCAGTGCAAAGTGTAATAAATCCTTGCATTTCCAGTCTGCTTTGAACTTCAGAGCCACAAGGACAAGGTGGATATTAGAAAGTAATAAAGAAAACCAGATGATATTTTGGAGTTTATCGCCAGTGCAGAAATAGATAGGAATAGTGAGAGAAAGCAATGGATGCCACATTATTGATAAATAACATACTTGCAGTACTTGAACCTAAGCTATTCTAAACTTCCCTATCTGCAACTTACTTTCATTTTTCTTGTTTGTAGGCTGCTTTAACTAAACTCTAAGCTTTTTGACATTTGTATTGTAGTTCCTATTCTTTTCCCGCTTCATAGTGGCTCTTTTCTCTTTCTTTATGTTAAATTGCGTTTTTAATACATTTGTCATACCTGGTTGGTTTACAAAGTGAACTTGCTGGTTCACTCTCTGTATTACTTCTTTCTCTATCTATATTTTATCAGTTTTTATCCAACAAAAATCACATATGAAATTTTTATGTATGTTTATGATTTTGCAGCTTTTGGGAAGGGTACTTTGACTATCTAATGGAGAGGTCTGCAAACAAGTAAGAATTCAGCCAATTTATCTTCTTTTTTTTTGTTTTTTTTACTTGTTAGATAAATCCACTTAATCCTGCCTTTGATTTTAAGGTCTACTGAATTCATCTGTTACATTACATTCCCTTTTTCTGGGTGTTTGGTTAGGGGTTTCCTATGGTATAAGCCTTGTACCTCATAGTTAAATAGTAACCTTGAGTATGAAACTTGTAAACCTACTTCAAAGTTTTAGTAGCAACTATGAGTATATCCTGCTTTCGTGCCCATGTTTCCCATACTTTATTTAAGCCAAATCCCCTGTGTGCAAGGCCTTATATTGTAGCATGACCTGTATTCTGCATAATGCTCAATTTTGAGTTGTTGGTTGCATTTAGTGCGCACTTCTGCTCAACTATGAGTGTATACATTAGCATGACCTGTATTTTACATAATGCTCAATTTTGAGTTGTTGGTTGTATTTAGTGCACACTTGTGCTACGCATGCAAGTTTAGTGATTATATGATTATGGGGATGTTAGCCTGCCCCATCCGGGTGTATTTTATTTGGAGAACCAAGCATCCACCTACCAAGACTACTGACAGTAGTATCTATACCAGACCATTGAAGTTGATGATAATACTTATACATTGTATCTTTTCTTTTCATCCAAATTATTGTACAAAAATATTGTTAGTCTTGTGCTTAGTACACAATAAATGAGAAACTTCTTTTGCACCATGTGAGATGTAATCTTTGCAAAGTAATGTTTGTTTCCGTTTTTACATCAGGTCGGCCAACTATGCTTCTCTGGTGACTGCACAGCTAAAGTTTGTGGAATCACACATGGTGCTGTTTCTTCTTTTATCTTTACACTTTTCCTGGCTCTTCTCAACTTTTACATTTGTTTTCATTAGTTTGATTATGGTTTTGTTTTTTGTCAACATAAGGCTGGATTAGGCCTTCCTGATACTGATGCTTGGTACACGATTGAAACAATAGGAGAGAAGAACAACATTGGATACACACAATTTGTAAGTAACTTGTTTCTTTCTTTCAGTTTCTACAGTTCTACTTAAGGTCATAATGTTATCCTTGTCTTCTTTTCTGTATGTGATTAGAATTTCCTACTGGATATTTTTATTTTGGCTAGATAATTTAGGTGCTCATCTGTTGGTTCTGTCTTCTGTATGCATGCAGCTGAAGTGTCCTTTGGTTTTTCGATTCATTGCTGATGATATTCCTTAATTATGTATTTTCAGATACAGCTGAGAGGGTTCTTGTCGCATGTTGTGCAACTACGCATTGGTTATTGGGGAATCACTGCTGTCAAGCCTCAATCCATGTTGTCTCATGGATTAGCATCTCCACATTCAAAAGATACCACAGTTGAGGATCAGCAGCCCGCTGAGGCTTCTGGTGTTGGAAGGAGCTGGGTTCAGAGCATGTTTAGCAGGGATACTGCATCCAGATCCACCTCTTTCAGTCGTGTTCGTAAGTGGACCTCTGATGGTGTCTCTTCAGGTAAATCTGTTGCTAAGATTAGGCTCTTGCACGTTATGTTTGATTTTTTATAATCTGCATCTACATCACCATAATTTCTATTCATTAAGCTACAAATGAAAATGGGACTCCTCGTAAACGAGATTTATCAGCTGCTGGGCAGAAGAAAACTCAAACCAATGTGCGTGTACTTAGAGGTCATAGTGGCTCGGTTACTGCTTTACATTGTGTAACGAGGAGAGAGGTTTGGGATCTTGTGGGTGACCGTGAAGATGCTGGTTTCTTCATCAGTGGAAGCACAGACTGCACGGTGAGCTCTGCATATCTACCATACAATTCCATTGCACAAGAGTCTGTCCTCTGAAGGGGTATATTAATTCTTTTCAGCAATCTTTCAGGTTAAGATCTGGGATCCTAGCTTTCGTGGTAATGAACTTCGGGCAACCTTGAAAGGACACACAAGGTTTTGTTGTTTTCTACTGTTACTATTGTTCTTACTATCATCATTATCATCATTTTGTTGTTTTGTTTCAATTACTAGTTGACTATACTTTTGTTAAAATTTTATATTACTAATTTTTTTTATAAATAAAAAATTGGTTGGCTTTTATTGCATGTCCATACATACAGGGTACACTTATCAAATCCAATGTGCCCTACTACACTTGGTTTTATGTGGCAGTATGCTTTGTCATAATGACTAATTCAACATAGCTCAGTGTCCTTCCTCTCATGTCCATTTGGGCCTTGTTACAGAGCTGTCCGTGCAATAAATTCTGATCGAGGAAAGGTAGTATCCGGATCAGATGATCAGTCTGTTTTAGTATGGGATAAGCAAACTACTCAGCTTCTAGAAGAGTTGAAAGGCCATGATGCACCGGTGAGCTTACTCACTTTGCTTATTATGTTGACTAGTTACCAGACAATGGAAAATCAAGCACTTAGTTGTTATACTATAATATGGTAATAGTCACACAATAATGACCAATCTTTCCATCGAAATTAAATCTCACCCTTGATGTAGAGTATGTATTGAACTTTACTTCCTATTGTCCATCCTTGTAGGTTAGCTGTGCGCGCATGCTGTCTGGTGAGCGTGTCCTTACCGCTGCTCATGATGGAACTGTAAAGATGTGGGATGTTAGAACTGACACTTGTGTGGCAACTGTTGGTCGTTGCTCTAGTGCCGTTCTATGCATGGAATATGATGACTCCACAGGAATTTTAGCTGCTGCTGGTCGAGATGCGTATGTATATCGAAACTCGATTAAGCATGCTTCATTATGAAAAATTTATTCAACTAATGCCTAGAAATTAATCCTCTGAGTTCTTGGATTATCAGCATTGCAAACATCTGGGACATTCGTGCGGGAAAGGCAATGCACAAGCTTGTAGGGCACACAAAATGGATTCGGTGAGCTAAAGGAGCATAGCTTTTCTTTTATGTATTTTATTGATAATTTTTCAAGTAGCCATGTATTTTATTGATAAATATTAAATTAGCCATGTATTTTATATGTCAATCATGCAGGTCGATTAGAATGGTGGGGGACACAGTTGTTACTGGTAGTGATGATTGGACCGCAAGAATGTGGTCTGTTTCCCGAGGAACATGTGATGCTGTTCTAGCATGCCATGCTGGCCCAATATTAAGCGTTGAATATTCCACACTTGACAAAGGAATAATTACAGGTTTGCTCTGTTATTTTTCCTAGATTTCTCTGAAGATTTTTGGTCGCAATGTTTTTACACAATGCACCAATAAAACTATTGGAATTATAACATGTGATTTCTGTTCCAGGTTCAACTGATGGGCTACTCCGCTTTTGGGAAAATGTTGAGGGTAAGAGCATTTTATCTCGAATCTGGAATTTTTATTTTTCATTCTTTCATGTTCAACTATTATTATTTCTAGGTTCTTTTTCTGTGATAAGAAACAGAGACTATTAAAATATAATGTTGGTTGGTTTCTACAATATTTTTTGTAATTAATCAAGTAATTATGTCAGAGTTTATAGAAATGATTTAAGTTTCCCTTCGAATTACTGCCATTCTTCAATGAAAAGTAAGCATTTACCATTGCTTCTGTTGCTTTTATGCAGGAGGTATAAGATGCGTGAAAAATGTTACTGTACATACCGCTGCTATATTGTCAATCAACGCTGCAGAACACTGGTTAGGAATTGGAGCTGCTGATAATTCCATGTCTCTTTTCCATCGGCCTCAAGAGAGACTTGGTAGCTTCTCTAGCACGGGAACAAAAATGGCTGGGTGGCAACTATACCGAACACCACAAAGAACAGTTGCTGTGGTATGCACTCATCCGAACCATTTTATTCCTACAAGAAAACATGCTCTCTCTCTCTCTCTCTCTCTCTATGGATATAATAATAATTTTCTTTTACCGTTCTGTATGCATCTGCTTGTTAATGGCTATTTGTTTCCCCTGTTTTACTCACTACCTTGTGCTATCCAGGTACGATGTATTGCTACGGACCTCGAGAGGAAAAGGATATGCAGCGGCGGTCGTAATGGACTTCTTAGGCTTTGGGAAGCCACCATAAACATTTAAGTTCCTGGTGCGTTTGTGTATTTATGCTGAGTAAATGTCACATCATTTTTCTTTTCTTCCAAAAAGTAATCAATTTTTGCCAATATATTTTACAAGTTGTACCTACCTACATACATTCTGAGAAGCTAAATACAATACGAAGAGAAGGGGGGTTGGTTTATTGTCGCCCCGTTTGTGTAATTTCTTGATCCATGGTGTGCGTTTTTGGGTTTGCTTAGTTTGGTATTAGTGAATTGGATCTCTGTTAAATGAAAAATATGAACATTAATCAGATGAGGTATTTGATAAGTTCGTGTTTGGAGCCAGAAATAGTTCATATTTCCTGGCCCCAAATTCGGATGTCACGCCAATGTACTAGAGATCGGAATGCAGGACTTGTAGCTGGACCATCTGTTTGATTCAAAATCACAAAATGTTCACATTCACATCAATCGGTTTATACATTGATGATCCATCCCTCTTCACCACCCCCCATAACCAAAAATACAAGATCAAAAAGCATCCCACAACATAAAGCATAACAAACCAACAAAATACCAAGTCGATGCTTAGTTTTGATGGAAATAGGAAGGATAGCCAATATCACAAGCATTTGGTTTTGTTCAATATCCAGTCATTCTTTGGGTCGTTGGAGGAGCCATGGCAGCTTGCCGCTTTTGCTGCAACCTCTGCATATGCTCCATGTTTCCTACCCATCCTACAACACACAAAGATGTCATATCAAACACCATAAGCCATCATACATGTGCAAATCACAACATCATATTGTGAAAGGGAGTGTTCGTATGTACCTAAAGAGGGGTCCAGGCCTCTGAGCTCGAGCTCCCTATGTTCTTGGCAGAGAGCACACCACTCACATAAGAAGTGAATGATGCAGTCGGGAGCAGGGCTTTCAGGTAGGTCAAACTTGTTCCTTAGCTTTTTCCGATATGTGCATGATAGCAAGCATGGCACAAAGATGCACACCGTGATCAGCATGTAAATCAGTGAATTGACGGCGCATGCTGAATGTATATTGACACCAGCCATTAGTTAGATCAATGTTGTGAACATAAAAGTAGTCAAATATTAATTCATTCATGGGAATCAGAAAACGATTTAACTCGACTTACAGGTTTGACCATTGTCGACAATCTCTGCAACCTGACCGAATGTCCAGCATGGGCAGAATAACGTCATGATAGCTGAAATATAACAACAAATATATGCATTTTTCATGAATCCTGCAAGCTAAGCCGTATAAAAAAGTTGGAGTATCATATGGTGAGTTGAGAGTACCATTTGGGGGGTCATGTAAGCACTGAAAAAGCCCCGTTTTCCAAGCACCGTCTATGCCAGCGGGCTGAGGCAGCAGCATTGGTAGGTATTGAACATTTTGGACGGGTATTCCTGTTTCTGCAATATAATTAGGGTTATAATGTAGAGGCGGCAGCTGATTTCTAGCTGCAGCAACAGGATTGTTATAATATTGCAGTTGTCCAGAGTGATGAGGAACAAATTGGTAAGCAGCCGGAGGAGGGAAAAGCACTTGCGGTGTAGTATAATAAATTGCAGGAGCAGAAGAAGCTTGGTGATGATGATGATGAGGATGAGGATGAGGATGAGGATGAGGAAGAGGAAGAGGAGCATAATATGGAGTTGGAGTTGGATGTGGGCGTGGTGCTGCTGGGCCAGTTGGCATCAATGCTTGTTGTTGGGGGTGTACTTGGTATGCCGCTGGTGGTGCAGGCGCATTATAATTATGGTGAGGCCAATGATAATGGTGCAACATGAGATTGGTGTTATAGGGGTTTGTGGGTGGCAATTGTGCCGAATGATGTAAAGGCCGGAGTTGTTGATGATGATCAGGACGTGATGTTCCGACGCTGTGGGAGGGGTTTGGGGGTGCAAGCTGTAGAGGGTTATGGTGGGGCTGCATGGCTTGATGTTCATGAGTTTGATCATGATGGTTTGCAATTGCTTGATGTTCATGATGATCAACATCTGCCTCGTGATCAGGACTAGGTTCTATAACAGTAGGGGGGTTATTTGGAGGCGGAAGCTGTTCTGCAGGCAGCTGCTGCTGGGGTTGTTGCGCATGTACTGCGAATTTGAACGGCGCCTGGTTTGGTTGATGTTCAAGAGGATGCGGTTGAGCATCACAAGTTTGTGCCTCAGGACGTCCCATGAGATCCACCCCAGGACGTCCCACGCTCTGGGAAGAAGAGGGGTTTGAGCATCAATGGACCCAACCAATTGGACGGCAACGTCATTGCGTCTTTATATACAAACGAGAAAACTAAGGACAGCCTCTCACCCGTACTATTGCTACCATCCATTCTATTCTATACACACATTGTCAACACGGTTGACAAAAAGGATGCATTGACTTTAATCTCTAAATATACATATGTGAGATTTGTTGTTGTGAACATGGTAGGTTGTCTTATAAGCATTAGGCATTATACGAATATATACACCATAAACGAAACTCCATCAAAACAAAAATACTCGGATTATTTGTCAATGAATGAAAACAACAATTCGTTCAATATTAAAAGAATGAAAAACGATACATATTCATAGTATCCGCAATATCACTAAACAAGAAAATATTGGCCTTGATGACAGAAAACGCGAAAGTCTGCAAACTGTTGAGATTTATAACAAAGATGATGAGATCAGAAACATTAATTTGCTTCAATTTCTCATGAAACCAATAATCATATCATATTTGTTGGTCATTGACAATTATGATTCATATATTGGGGTGGTGGAGGCGCCATCATGTTAGCTCGCAGCTGCTGCTGCAAGTTGGGATTTCGTTGCAAATTTCCTATCCAACCTACAAGGATGCATAGAAGAAGGAAGGAGGATGGATATTATATTTTTATATAATATAATGTACATACATGAAATCAGGTACCGTAAGTAACGTTACGTACCTATGGAAGGATCTATCCCTCTGATCTGAAGTTCCCTATATTCTTGGCAGAGAGCACAGGGTTCACAAAACAAATGAGTGACCCAATCGGGTGCAGGGGCCTCCACCAGCCCAAACATGCTCCGCAGCTTTGTGCGATAAGTGCATGACATTATGAATGGTACCCCAAGGAAACTTGCAATCAACCCGTAGAACAATCCGCTGATGGCACATGCTGCAGTAATTACTCGGGCAGTTAATTAAGCATAGATCATTCTACATAAGATAAGATAAATATATATGTTTTGGATGACTTACAGGTAGTGCCGTTATCTACAACCTCTGCTATCTGCCCGAACGTCAAGCATGGAACGAAAGCCGTTGTGAGAGCTGAAATATTGTCATAGTACGCTTATCATCATACTTGATTAAGATTCATTAATTGATATATAATTCCACGTATACGACGAAATGTAGACTTACCATTCATTGGATCATCCATGCAATCAAATAACTCAGAACTCCAGCCCTCAGTGCCAACATTCTGCAGGTTGATATGATTAAGAGGTCCCGGCTGGTAATGAGGCTGCTGCACTGGAACCCCTTGAGCAGCATAATTATTATCAGGCATGGCATTGGCATTGCCTGCATTAACATTAATGTACCCTGCTTGTGCTTGTTGCGGCTGCTGCTGCTGGTAACGAACCTGATGAGGTGTACTTGGACTTGCAGGAGGAAACTTTGCTGGAGGTTGTTGGGGTGCTTGTGGTGGGTGGGCCCCAGGTTGGTTAGCCCCATTTCCATACGTGGGATTGGGATTGGGATGGGATTGCACATTCTGGGGTGGGAACTGTGCAGCAGCCCCAGGCTGGGAGGTCATTTGAGGCTGCTGATAGCCCAGCTGCTGTTGTTGTTGTTGCTGTTGTTGAGCTTGAAATTGTGGGCTTTGTGGTGGGTACTGCTGTGGACTTTGAGGAGGAAACTGCTGTGGGCTCTGAGGAGGGAACTGCTGTGGCCTTTGAGGAGGAAACTGCTGTGGCCTTTGAGGAGGAAATTGCTGTGGACTTTGAGGAGGAAACTGCTGTGGCCTCTGAGGAGGGAACTGCTGAGGGCTTTGAGGAGGGAACTGCTGTGGTTGAGTCTGATAAGGGTTTGGTTGTGGAGGACCTAGTGGTGGGAACTGCATTGGCTGAGGCTGAGATGGCTGTTGTGTCTGCTGAAAGACAACTTGTGGTTGTGGTTGTGGTTGCGGTTGCGGTTGGGGATCATAATCATTTTGATTGGGTGGCTGTGGCTGTGGTTGTTGCTGTTGTTGTTGGTATTGATCATGTTGGTTTTGGTCATCATAGTTTGATTGATGAACACCGTCGCCAGTGTCAGGCACTTGCTGATACTCAAATTGTTGATCTTGTAACTCAAACTCCACCTCCGCCTCCATTTGAGGTTGGTCATGAACATCACCCTGGTATTCTGCTTCTGGGTCTCCCATTAGCCTATGTACCACTCTAACTTTGTTGATTGATCTCACAGAAATGGAGAGAGATAGAGAGCTGTGGATGAAAACATCATAGTGCAATGCTACACAATATATATGTCATATATGCCACCAACTATAATAAAAGAACTGGTTGTGCAAACAATTGAGCAAGCAATAATTAACAAAATCCACTAGTGGGAGTTCTGTCTGGATATATTGAAGTCAAACGCACACAGCTGTATATACAAACTATGGAACCGTAATTCACTTACAACAAAAAAAGAAAGAAAAAAACAAAGTTTGTGTGAAAGAGGGATGGAACAAATGCGGAATTGTTTGACTTAGATATTAATTTGGGGGATTTGGGAAAGTCGTGGTGATCCCTGTCTGTCTGGTAGACAATAATGTTCTCAAGGAATTGCGGAAGAGTTTACTTTGACCAGAATGTCATTAGATTCTTTGCAAAACCAGCAAAAACGCTGGCAGCTACCGCCATGTGTGCCTGCCTGCAAACTAGTGGCAGAGACAATGTACTTCATCACATGGCCCTCTTCAACAGGAAGCACATCCTAATCAAGGTCAATGGTTGACTTTGTTAAATTGGCCACTTGATATGTTTACATTTGATCTTCTGAAAAAGAGGGAAAAGAAACGAGGAGGCTTTTGTTTTGATTAACCAGTCAATTTCCTTCTTAGTTCCTTAGTTGTCCCAGAAAACACCTACCTCTGCTCTGCCCTTCAAACAGGGGATGGAAAATTTTTAATCCATGCCAGGTTTGTATTTTGAAAAGGTCAATAATATTAGTCAACTACTTGTATCAACTTGCTTAATCATTGGGCTAAGAAAATCACCTGTGTTACGCTGTCCAATCACTAACGTTAATCACAAACATCTCGCAGTCAGTCAAGTCAGCCTGCAGAGGTAGCTGCTACCTTGAATCATTTTCTATTTAAGTATATTACTACTGAACCCTTAGCTGCAACAAATCAAAGCAAACTTATAGCTAGTGTCCTTCATATAAGGGGTTGCAGCTAGCAGCTCTCTCAATTAATTTCACTTGGACCTTCTGTTACTTTAGTTTGAGCATTAATAAGACCAAAATGCATCCTAATAACAATAGTGATCCTAAACAAGCTCCACAAGCAGCAGCATACGGTGGTTATCAGCAACAGGCGGCACCAGCAGCATACGGTGGTTATCAACAACAGGCGGCACCTCCACACGC
The DNA here is from genome assembly GCA_024362665.1 of Prunus padus. NCBI lineage: Eukaryota > Viridiplantae > Streptophyta > Magnoliopsida > Rosales > Rosaceae > Prunus > Prunus padus. The sequence continues at coordinate 1,396,133 of JANFAM010000005.1, forward strand.
AGCAGCAGCATATGGCTATCAACAGGGGCCGCCTCAATGGACGACAGGTCTATGTGGTTGCTTTGAAGATCCTTCCAATTGTAAGTCCTTGTAATTAACTAACCTTTTCTATTATATATATATAATGAACTGGTAAATTAACAATCTTTGCTAACCAATCTTTTCTATTAGGTTTGATGACCTGCTGCTGTCCCTGCGTAACCTTTGGCCAAAATGCTGAGATCATTGACAAAGGAACAACGTGTAAGTCAATAACTTGTCAACCTTTTACTTCCTTGGTGCAGTTACAAATTAAGAACATACATGAATTGAATCAATCATGCTAATTAATCAAATATTAATATAAATTATTGATGCATGGCATGGCAATGGCACGACTTAATTAAAAAAAATTCTTGATAATATTGCATGCAGCTTGTGCTTTTGCGGGTTTAATCTATCATGCTCTTTCCTATGTGGGGTGTTCTTGTTTGTTCTCATTCCCCTATCGATCCAAACTGAGAGGCCTATATTCATTGCCGGAAGATCCATGTGTAGACTGTTGTGTCCATTGTTTGCTTCCCACATGTGCTATTTGTCAAGAGTACCGGGAGCTCAAGAACCGTGGACAAGACCCCTCCATAGGTACCTATCTACATAATTAATTAACAAAATTCATAGCCTCAATTAATTATGGTTATCTGATATGAAAAATCAATGCAGGTTGGATCGCCAATGCTCAGAAAATGAACCAAGGTCAAGCTGGAAACCCTGCACCTCCATACATCACGCCAGGCATGTCTCGTTAGACACTTCTCGCTTCCCCTGTTGGCTCTTTTGTTCTTCATTCTGCGATCAATCAAGAGTGTAATTTGATTTATTTCAGTTCATGAGTTTTTCTGGTTTTTAATTAGTTTCTCAGACGCGACCTGCAAGTGAAGTTTACTTTTTTATATATTATATATATGTATGTATCAGTCGACGGTATTACTACGTTGTCGAACTTGACTTCAAATTTATATTCACTCATTTTTCATACTGATCATTTTAAGCCCAAATAAGTTACACACCCAACACGAATGCTTTGGAACTTGTAATAGCTTTGGCTCATATCTTTCAAAAATGGGCAAATATCACATTTAAATTTAAAGTTACAAATTGTATTTGCCTACTCATTCGTTAAACTCTGAAGTTAAGGAGGGATCAGTTGACCTATTATTTTGCTGATATGATATTCATTCATCCATGTAAGCAAAAGAAGGAAGACCGTTTTGTGCTACATAAACAAATAGCGGTTAACTTGATGGTTCGCCAAAAGAAAAGGCCAATTATGCAAATTACTTTAACGTTGGTTTTTGCTAATTTTCAAAAGAGAGGTAGCTGCTCTTGCTTGAATAATAATTTGCTCTCTTGTTCCTTTATTAGTTTCAAAATGCATCTTAAGAACAATAGTAGTGATTTTTAACCAAGCTCCACATTTTGCCCTGCTGCACCTCCATGTATCACACCGGGCATGGCTCGTTAGACACCTCCCACTTCCCTTTTCGTTCCTATGCGTTCCTATTCGTTCTTCGTCCTTCGATCAAAATGGAATCTTGTTCATAATTACATATACATATGGACCATTTTTATTGGAAATAGAATTTCGATAATCACTCAATCAATGCAGACCAAGAACATGCCCTACTTGATTCAGCAAAGTAAATCTGGTTTACTGGTGTGTACATATATGCAAATCGAAATTCCAATCAATATAAAATTTTATATCCTACTAATACTATAGGCGGATAATATTACTAATTTCATATGTTCGAATGGTTATCATGGGTATGCTTGCAGTAGAAGGACTAATCCGTTGTTTCTTTTACAGTTCCAAACATACCAATATTTGTACTTATGGTACGTAAACGTAACTCATTGTTCAAACAACTATTCAGAGTTCCTTATGGAATTGTTCATTTCTTTTATTTAACAGAAAAAGAACGAAGGAGTTTGCATTAGATAGAACTAAATACAAGTAAAAATAAGTTCTCGTTATTCCTCATCTACAAATAATCAGCTGCTGCTGAGCTTATTGTTGGTGAAAATCCAATTTCTTGGAAAAATATGTTTTCCGGTGAAAACCCAAAACTAGCTAAGGCCCTGTTAGAATTTGGCCACGCAAATGGCAAATACAATTTCAAGAAAATAAAACCAAAGTCGGTCCACTGGTTGCCAGTTGTATAAGTATATTAAATAATTTATTTATTTTCCATTGGCAAAAGATATTGTTTGGATTAAAAAAATCAAATTGAAAAAGGATTTTCAACAGAAACTCCTTGGAGCCCAAGGAATTGATCTCCTACAAAAGGGGCATATCACGCCGTCCCCCAAAGAAAACTTATTTCTTCTAATCCATCGATCAAAAACCCAACTGCAAAAACCCTAACACCCAATTCTCCACAACCCTCATAACAGCAAACAACAATGGCTCCTCCAAGTCTTCTTCTTGGTCCCCCAGAGTTCAGAAACCCAAAGCCAATCGCAGCAGCAACCCAAACCCAAAGCCAATCGACTGACCCCTTCGTTGACCTCATGGTTGCCAATTACAACGACGCAGCCAAGGCTCCAATTATCGCACCTCCGATGGGCTTCACTGAGAACGGTTCTGCCACGTTTCTCGCCTCCGGCAACCCCTGCGTCGATTTCTTCTTCCATGTCGTGCCATCCACGCCGGCCTCCTATTTCAACCAACAGCTCCCCCTGGCCTGGGCCCACGACGACCTAACCACCCTCAAGCTCATCTGCAACCTCAGAGGCGTGCGCGGCACTGGAAAGTCCGACAAAGAAGGCTTCTACACGGCTGCGTTTTGGCTCCACAAGCACCATCCCAAAACCCTCGCCTGCAACGTTGCGTCTCTAGCCGAGTTTGGGTATTTCAAAGATCTGCCTGAGATCCTGTACCGCCTTCTACAAGGCGAAGACGTGAGGAAGACCCAAAAGGCCGAGTGGTCGATGAGAAAAGGCGGGGCGTGTAGGATTGGTAGGCTTGGTAGGCGGGGGCTAAATCATCTGAGACCACCCTACGGAGGTGGCATTTCACCATCACCACCCTACTACGGAGGTGGCTTTGCACCACCAGCACCCTACGGAGGTGGCCCCTATGGGCTGACACCACCCTTCGGGGGCAGGCACAGGTCAAGTAGCAGTGCGGTGAAGGGGCGCAGGTCAAGTAATCGGAAAGGGGATGTGCACTCTAGAGAGGCCCGGGTAAAAAGGGCAATGGAAAGGGCACAATTGGAGAAGGAAAAGGCGAGCTCTTTGAGAAGAGAGAAGAAGATCAGCATGGCCCAGAAAGCCCTTGGGAGGTACCAACGTGACCCAGATTTCCGGTTTCTGTACGAGCGTGTTTCAGATCTTTTCGCCGAGTGTTTGAAGTCTGATATTGAAAACTTCAACTCCAATCAGTACAAGAAGATAACCCTGGCAGCCAAGTGGTGTCCTTCTATCGATTCATCCTTCGACCGAGCCACTTTGCTATGTGAAAGCATCGCCAGGAAGGTCTTCCCGCGAGAATCATACCCAGAATATAAAGGTGTTGAGGACGCCCATTACGCCTACAGAGTCCGAGACCGGCTGAGGAAGGATGTGTTGGTGCCGTTGAGGAAGGTGTTGGAGTTGCCAGAGGTTTATATAGGTGCCAACCAGTGGGGTTCCATTCCTTACAACCGAGTGGCTTCTGTGGCCATGAAGTTTTACAAGGAGAAGTTCCTTAAGCATGATGAAGAGAGGTTTAAGAAGTATTTGGAGGACGTCAAAGCCGGCAAGTCCACCATTGCAGCAGGTGCTTTGCTTCCACATGAGATCATAGAGTCTCTGAATCATGGAGATGGCGGGCAAGTGGCTGAGCTTCAGTGGAAGAGAATGGTGGATGACATGCTGAAGCAAGGCAAGATGAACAACTGCTTGGCTGTATGTGACGTCTCTGGTAGCATGAATGGGACCCCCATGGAGGTGTCGGTGGCTTTGGGACTGTTGGTGTCTGAACTGAGTGAAGAGCCATGGAAGGGAAAGGTCATCACTTTTAGTGCAAGACCTGAGCTTCATTTGATACAAGGCGGTGATCTTATGTCCAAGTGCGAGTTTGTCAGGAGGATGGAATGGGGCGGGAACACTAATTTTCAAAAGGTGTTTGATTTGCTTCTGCAAGTGGCAGTGAAGGGGAGACTGAAGCCAGAGCATATGATAAAGAGGATCTTCGTGTTCAGCGACATGGAGTTTGATCAGGCTTCAACCAATAGGTGGGAGACTGATTATCAGACAATTCAGAGGAAGTATAATGAGAAAGGATATGGGAATGCCATACCGCAGATTGTGTTTTGGAATCTAAGGCACTCTGTGTCTACGCCAGTGCCTAGCACACAACCAGGGGTGGCGCTGTTGAGTGGCTATTCGAAGAATTTGATGAAGTTGTTCTTGGATAATGACGGAGAAGTTCGCCCAGACAGTGTCATGGAACAAGCCCTCTCCGGCGAAGAATATCAGAAGTTGCTTGTGCTGGATTGATCTGATGATCATCTTATGTTTTAGTTGTTTCCTCTTTCCTATGTTAAAAAAAAAGTTTCATGCTAGGCCTAGATGTTGATTTCCATTGTTCAATTTTGTAGCAAAAACAAGAAGTGAAATGAAAATTTAGTGGCGTTTTTGCTCCAATGTCTCTGTTGATAATTGTTTCTGCAATTTGGGTTTCTATGTTTTTGCTCCAATACGTATGTCCAACTGCAATTCGACTTTCTATGTTTCTTTATGGAGCTGATGTCATATGCCAATTCCGCATTTTGATCTCTGCATTGTTATGGAACTGATGTTCATGCTATCTTATTTTCTATCTTGATTTACGATCATTCCTTTCCTTTATTAGAGATTGATTGTTGCAAGACTAATCTTGAGAAATTAAAATTTTCTTTCAGTATGCAGAAACTACTCATGTTTTGTCTAACGATTTTAGATGAAGATTGTGTTGGGGCAGCCGCAAAGCAATATAAGGTCATTATTCTGATGTATGAAAATTGAACAGGCTCAGTCATGGCTTCTTAGTCTTGAGAGGGAGAAGGTAAATTCTAGAACCAAAGTTTTGATTTACAAGATGTTGTTGCACATAATCCAACTTTCAGTGTTGATTGTACATTCTTCATTTACAGCTGCTGCAATTTCATATCTTTCCTGCATTTGGATCATACCGGTTAACTTTTAATTGCTTGTAAAGGTCCATGCTGCTGCAATAATTGTTTATTCAGTTTTATTACTTTCGCTTCTTGCATTAAATGGTTCTTCAATTTTATCAATTTTTCCATTTTCTGTTGAACATTTTTTGCAGGGACTTCTACACTCAATATATTGCCACTCTGAAAGACCAAACATAATCAACTAAAAGAACTGCAGAATCCATTAGGGAACAATCTTTCATGATTATCACTAATGAAATCAGATACAAGCTCCGTTATTGTGATTCTGTCAATGATACTTCTGAGAGTTAATTCTGGTTATTTTGCTTTCATTTATGCCGCTTTGGTGTCAAACATATTTTTATTGCTTGAATATAGAACTTACCAGAAAGCAAGAGAAAAAAGGAATAGAAAAGGCACCTCCATTCTTTTATTGATGGAAGTAACAGAGTAAATGAGTCTCTATGCTATCTCCTCTCATTCGTAGTCTTGATTGAGAGGGGAAAGGTGTGTTCCTAAACCAATACTTTGATTTTTCAAGATCTGAGTTGCTCATAATCCACTTTCAGTGTTGCTTCTCCAAGTGGCTGTGAATGGCAAATTCAAGCCCACAAATAGTGTTTTGGATAATGATGGAGAAGTTCGCCTGGACCTTGTCATGGAAGAAGCCATCTCCGGAAAAGAACATCAGAAGTTGGTTGTGGCTGACTGATCTGATGATCATCTTATATTTGTTGTTTCCTCTTTCCAATGTACAAAAGAAAAGAAAACAAAGTTTTATGCTAGTCCTAGATGTTGATTTCCATTGTTCAATTTTGTAGCAAAAACAAAAGGTAAAATGAAAATTTAGTGGTGTTTTTGCTCCAATATCTCTGTTGATTATTATGCAATTTGGGTTTCTATGTTTTTGCTCCAATACCTATGTTGAATAATGTTTCTAAAATTTGGGTTTCTATGTTTCTTTATGGAACAGATGTGTCATGCGAATTCTGCATTTTAATCTCTGAATTGTTATGGAAACTGATGTCATGCTATCTTATTTTCTATGTGCCTTGATTTATGATCATTCCTTCACTTTATTTATAGACTGATTGTTGCAAGACCAATCTCGACAAATTAAAGATTGCTTTCAGTATGCAGAAACTACTCATGTTTTTGTCCAATGATTTTAAGAGGAAGATTGGGTTGGGGCAGCAGCAAAGCAATCTGAGGTCAATCTTCTGATGGATGAAAATTGAACAGGTTCAGAGTTTGGATTTATAAGACCTAGTTACTCATAATCCAACTTTCAGTGTTGATTGTACTACATTCTTCATTTACAGCTGCTGCAATTTCATCTCTTTTCTTCCTTTGGATCATACTGGTTAACTTTTGATTGCTTGTAAAGGTCCTACCTGCTGTAATCATTGTTTATTCAGTTTTATTACTTTCGCTTCTTGCAGTAAATGGTTCTTCAATTTTATCAATATTTCCATTCTCCATTGAACATTTTTCCAGGGACTTTTGCACTCCCAATTACAGTTAGCAGATGAAGAGACTGAAAATAAGAAAAGGTGTTGCTCATAATCCAATTTCAATGCTGCTTCTCCAAGTGGCTGTGAATGGAAAATTCAAGCCAGAGCATATGATAAAGAAGGTGTTTTTGTTCAGCGATGTGGAGTTTGATCTAGCTTGGCAAATAGATGGGAGACAGATTATGAGGCAATACAAAGAAAGTATAAGGAAAAAGGGGCGCGACAAATAGTGTCTTGGAATCTGAGGCACTCAACAAGGGCTTGATACACAACAAAGGGTGGCGCTGTTGAGTGGCTTTTCTAAGAATTTTATGAAGTTTTCCTTGGATAAGGTGAAATTCGCCCGGACCTTACCATGGAAGCTGCCATCTCTGGAACAGAATATCAAAAGCTGGTTGTGCTGGATTAATCATAATCATCATGTGCATGTTCCCTTTAATTCTTTCAACCTTCCTGTAAAAGTAATGTGGCAGAGTCCCAAACTAGTCTGGTTTATATTGCTTCCTTTTTTTCCCTGTTTCTAGGCCCAGTAAATTTGAATGTCATTGCCCCTTTGCACTTTTCAAGTTACTATAAATTATGGTGGATTCAATGCTGCTTTAATCTTTGTAGAACTTGCATATTTTCTTTTTCTTTAGTTGAATGCAAATTCTTGTTGCATTGTTTGCAAATTGTAGTTGCTCAAATTTGTGGCAGAGTCCGTTTTCCATGAATATCAGACAGCCAAAGACACCTAACGGTTCTATGAGACCTTCCATGGAGAGACTTCAGGTGCATATTTCTAACAAAGTGCAACTGTTGAGTGGTTCAGACTCTGAGTTGGGAATATCACTAGTATTGTTCTTTAGTTTTTGGTAACTGTTGACGTATCGGAAGGATTTCCTGCATTCATAGATGAAAGTGATGAAGATATGTTTAGACTGAATAGAAAAAGTTGTTATTTGATCTGATTTTTCTTTGTAATTTCATCTAGATACTTAATTTGAAGTTTCTGCTTTGCGTTATTCTGTTTTTTCAGTTGATCATCTTGAGTGAGAAGCCTCAACTGAGATCATTATCTTTTACATTACTCAGGACTCAGGACACTCAAAGATACCCCGCTATTTCTGAACTTTCAAGTCTCATTTGGTTTGATGTGATACTCAAAGATACCCGCTATTTGTCTTTAACTAGTTGATTAAGATATATGTTCTGAATATCTTCTTGTCATTTTTTTTTTTTCATAATTATTAAATTTACGTTTACTATCCAGAATGAAGAGTATAGCCGCGCGGCTATACTACTTAAATATATATATATATATTAATACTTAAAGAGTATAGCCGCGTGGCTATACTCTTAACTATATATAAATATTTAAAGAGTATAGCCGGGCGGCTATACACCTTAAATATATATATATCTATTAATACTTAAATAGTATAGCCCCGCGGCTATACTCCTTATATATATATTAATGCTTTAAGGGTATAGCCTCGCGGCTATACTGCTTAAATATATGTAAATATATTAATACTTAAAGAGATAGCCGCGCGGCTATACTCCTTAAATATTATATATATATATATTAATGCTTATAGAGTATAGCCACTCGGCTATACTCCTTAAATATATATATATATTAATGCTTGAAGAGTATAGCCGCGCGGCTATACTCCGTAAATATATATATATATATATATTAATGCTTCAGGAGTATAGCCGCGCGGCTATATACCTTAAATATATATAGCCGCTCGGCTATACTACTTATATATATATATATATTCCTACTTAAAGAGTATATCCACTCGGCTAGACTCCTTATGTATATATTCCAATTAATATTTTTATTTTTATTTATTTAGTAATTAGTATTAACTATTTTAATTAATTTCATAAATTACTCAATATATAGTAATTAATTAGTTTAAATTATTTTGTGGACTTTTTAAAAAAATTTCGTACAAATTAGTTTGTTTAGTTTAATATTTGTAATTAAGTAATATATTAGCCTTATTTAATTACTTTAATTAGTAATTAATTTTTAGTACTATTTCTTTAGTGAAGAATTAGTATTTAAATATTTTAATTCATTTCTAAAATTACTTAATAAATAGTATTTAATTCTTTTAAAAATTCTTTTATGGACTTCAAAACCTATTTTTAATTTTCAAAAGTATTTTTAAAATAGTTTCTATTATTTCAAAATCCTGGAAAATTCTTTTAAGTAGGCAAAAATATTGTAAAAACTATTTTAGTATTCCAAAAATTGATTTCAACCTCCAAACCCGAAATCCAAGTATTGAACTAAAAACTCTAACTTCTAAACTTGTTCCAAAACCGTTCTCAAGTCTTGAACCCTAACCATAAGCCTACTCTAGGGCACTTATGACTCGATTAGGCTTGGATACTCACGTAACTCAACCTAACATTTTACGATTAGGATTTTGATCTCAATGTACGATGTAACTGGACCTAATCCAAATTAGCTGAGTACACCTTGATGTAGACAATTATGTTTAAACAATATTTTTATTTTAAACAGTATAGCCGCCTTTTAAATATATTCGAATATTTTTTTTATTATTCAAATAAACCTATTTTATTTTTATTTTTTAAATGCCTCTTGGAATGTGTATGAATTGTGGGTTAAATCACAAATAGACTCAACACTACAGCATATACATTGCCTATCAATTTGATTGATGATCACCATCTGGTTTAATTCAGTTCCTCTTTCCTTGATAACCAAGAATTTAACCTACATAGAAAATATGAAAAAGGGTATGTTTCGGTTTTATGCTAGGCCTAGAAGGACATTTCCACTTTTTCATTTTGTACCAAGGAAAAAAAGAAGTGAACTGTAAATGAAATCTCATGTTTTTGATCGATCTCTGTTGATTTTTCCCATTTGGTGTCTGCCAATCTATGTTTATTTAAATTGAAACCAATGCCATAACCAATATTCAATAAATTAAATGATAACAAAATTCAATTTTCTTTTTTGGGAAAACATAATTAACAGATTAATCCTTGGTCCCCAAGTAAACGAGCTCCTATATAAAAGAGGCACATATATATCTCACTCACGCCTCTCAAATTCCATCAAAAACCCTGCAAATTAAACCCTCTCCCAAATTCCCAATTCTCCAATCAAATCACGCCGATGGCTCTTCCACCAACTAATCTTGTAATTCTTGGTCCTCCAGAGATCAACAAGCCCACCCCACCATCGCAACCCGAACCAGCCTCCGGTGATTCGATGAGCGGATCAAACAGAGCCAGACCCCCAATGGGCCTCACCGAGAACGGCTCAGCCACCTTCCTCACCTCCTCAAACCCCTGCCTCGATCTGTTCTTCCACGTCCTACCGGACTCTCCGGCCTCCTATCTCAACAAACAGCTCCCACTGGCCTGGGCCCACGACGCCCTCACCACTCTCAAACTCATCTGCAACCTCAGAGGCGTCCGTGGCACCGGAAAGTCTGACAAGGAAAGCTTCTACACGGCGGCGTTTTGGCTCCACAAAAACCACCCCAAAACCCTCGCCTGCAACCTCGCCTCTTTCGCCGAGTTCGGCTACTTCAAAGACATGCCCGAGATTCTGTACCGCCTTCTAGAAGGCCAAGACGTGAGGAAGAACCAAAAGGACCAATGGTTAACGAGAAAACGCAGATGGGGCGGTAGCAAGAGGAGACCAGTGGTTCGGCGAGTGGCACAGAGGCGTCGTCCGAGTTATAAAATTGGTACTAAATCGAAAACCAAAGCGGCGGTCACTCCGGCCATCAGCAGCCGGAAGCAGAGTGTGCCTAAAGAGGTTCGGGTAATGAAGGGGATGGAGAGGGTAAAATTGGAAAAGGAAAAAGCGAGCGTTGCGAGGAAAGAAAAGAAGATAGCCATGGCCAAGAAGGCTATTGCCAGGTACCAGCGTGACCCGGATTACCGGTTCTTGCACCAGAGGGTTTCGGATCTTTTCGCAGAGTGCTTGAAGTCCGATATGGAAAACTTCAAGTCGGATCATAAGCATAAGAAGATAACTCTGGCTGCCAAGTGGTGCCCTTCCCTTGACTCCTCCTTCGACCGCGCCACTTTGCTCTGCGAATCCATTGCGAGGAAGGTGTTTCCCCGAGAATCGTACCCGGAATATGAAGGTATGGAGGAAGCACATTACGTGTACAGAGTCAGAGACCGGCTGAGGAAGGAGGTGTTGGTGCCGCTGAGGAAGGAGTTGCAGTTACCCGAGGTTTACATGGGTGCCAACCAATGGGGTGCTATTCCGTACAATCGAGTGGCCTCCGTGGCCATGAAGCTATACAAAAGAAAGTTTTTGGAGCACGACAATGAGAGGTTTAGCAAGTATTTGGAGGACGTGAAAGCCGGCAAGTCCACAATTGCGGCGGGTGCTTTGCTTCCGCATGAGATCATAGCCCAACTGAATAATATGCGGTGGTCTTCTTATGACGACGATGACCAGAATGACGATGACAAGGAAGATCAAGTGGCCTTGCTTCAGTGGAAGAGAATGGTGGATGACATGCTAGAGCAAGGGAAGCTGAAGAATAGCTTGGCTGTATGTGACGTCTCGGGAAGCATGGCTGGAACCCCAATGGAGGTGTCTGTGGCTTTGGGATTGTTGGTGTCCGAACTGAGTGAAGAGCCATGGAAGGGAAAGGTCATCACTTTCAGTGGAAACCCTCAGCTGCATTTGATAGAAGGGGATGATCTTAGGTCCAAGTGCGAATTTGTGAGGAGGATGGATTGGGGCATGAACACTGATTTTCAAAAGGTGTTTGATTTGCTTCTCCAAGTGGCCGTGAGTGGGAATTTGAAGCCGGAGCATATGATCAAGAGGATCTTCGTGTTCAGCGACATGGAGTTCGATGTGGCTTCGAGCAATAGTTGGGAGACTGATTACGAGGTAATACAGAGGAAGTACAAGGAGAAAGGGTACGAGAATGCAGTGCCACAGATTGTGTTTTGGAATCTGAGGCATTCTATGTCTACGCCAGTGCCGAGCACAGAACCAGGGGTGGCGCTGTTGAGTGGCTTCTCCAATAATTTGATGAAGATGTTCTTGGATGGTGATGGGGACATTCGTCCGGATCTTACCATGGAAGCGGCCATCTCCGCCGAAGAGTATCAGAAGCTGGTTGTGATAGATTGATGATCAACATTCTTCATTCCTGTTTCCTGTAAAAAAATTCATAAATAAGTTGACGTTTTATGTTTGGCCCTTTCCTCTGGAAATTTCATATATGAATGATAAGAAATAAGTTGACCGTTTATGTTTGGCCTTGGTGTTAATTTCTAACTAACCATTTTGTAGAAGAAAACAGACAAGTGAAATGTTGGTGGTTTTATTTTATGATTGTCTCTCTTGTGATAAATTAAAAGAATCTTTTGAATTACAAGTTAAATTTGGGAGTTGGAAATATGAGCCGGTACTAGTTTGCAACTGATGGCTCTTTGCTTTGCAACCTGCTAACCTTGTCTTATCATGAACTCATTTTTCAGTTATCAAATGCAAGAGTTTGGAGGGTACTAGCCCATCATGCTTTGCACTAGACAATTAAGTTTCACATTTTATCTTTCTTCCTCGTTCATTCTCTCAAATGCGCTTCTCTGCGGGATTGCCTTTCCTCTCGATCAACTCTCTCTTTTGAAGGCATCCTTCTTATCTGCAGATAGTTCCTCATCTTCTATCAGCTCATCGGTAAACTTGTCAACATTATCACCAATCAAATCAAACACACAGTAGAGCGGCGGATTTGGTTCTCTTGGAAATATTATGCGGACCTTAGTGTCCGCAACCTCCTCTCCGGGCTTTGCATTAGATGAGGCAAGCAGTAATCAAACTTCTTTAGACGGTCTATCTTCATGTGTTTCAACTTCAATGCAGCTCTTCTCTGAGTACAGCCCAACACAAATTTTTGAGGAGATTTTACCCTATATTCAATAACTTGGCTGTCTGATCTCTTGTCCAGGGGAATATATGGAATCCAGTCCATTTTCATCTGTTTCATTGGAACTATTTGTTCATTCCCTCTCTCAACTGACGCAATCCCAATTTTATCACAACAGAAGGCGGGAAAGGCCGCCACCCAAGGTATGAGATGCATTTCCATTTTGCCCCCCAAAGGGACTTGTTGAGGCTCAGTACCGCCAAAGAGATGGACTTTGTTCATGTTCCCAATCCAATCCCATACAGCTTTCCTCACTCTTCAAATGCTTGTTCGAGGTTTTGAAATCCCACTTGAATCCAGGAAACAAATTACACAGTACTTTCTTAAACTGACACACACAGTTGTGTAATTTTTGAGAGATAATGTCCAGTCCAGTGCACTTCATTGGACTAAACGAATCTAACGGAGAGGCAAAGAGCAGTTTCTCAAACAAATGTCACGTAAAATTATGTCGACAGTCACAAAAGGTCGTCCCAAAGCCCTTATTAGTTATCTTATTAGTCATGTATAATCTTGTTAATTAGTCAGACTCTTCCACCAAATTAAACTACAATTGTTTGCTTAGCAAGATAATAAACTTGACTAAACAAATGTTTTATAGCCGAAAAAGGCCTTCAACTTCTTTTTTAACTTATTATTAATTTTCAATATTTTTTCAATTTTCAGGATTTTTAACCTCTGTTTTTTTTTTTTGGGTATCGAAAATTCATTTTCCCCAACGTCAAACACCCTTGTAAATTGAAAATTCATTCTCCCTCATCTTCCTCCTCCTAGTTACAGCCGTAGGGTTTATCTATTGATTTCGCAAACCCTCAGCTAATTATTGGTTTGTATAAATAATTCACACCAAAAATATGAACGTTGCTGCTTCTCTATCATCTATCGCCACCGTTCGCTTCCCCAATTGCCACCGCTGTTTTCGCTCCTCAAAAACCCTAATTCCATCTTCGTCGCTTCGGATAATGTCTCAATTCTCGTCATCACCCTCCGCCTCATCTGCGCCGCCAATGAGCTCGAATACGGCGGCTGTCGAATCCAAGAAGCAGCCCAAGCAGCCGTGGCTCATCGTCGGCCTTGGAAACCCCGGAAAGAAGTACCACAGCACCCGCCACAATGTTCGTACGACCCCTCAAAGCTTTGTGTTTTTAGTTCGTTTTTGAAAATTCAAGTTGACCCCAAAGTTCACACTTTTGCTCCTCATAGCTGTTTTAGACGCTAATTTTCCTATCATATGAATGTTGCTTGGTTTTCTTCTTGATTTAACTCTATCTGATTAATGTTGTGCTATATGGAAATCTGAAGCTTGCAAATTGCAATAATATATGGCGGTGGTGTTCTTTTCAGGTGGGTTTTGAGATGGTGGATGCTATAGCTGAAGCTGAAGGGATATCATTAAGCAGTGTTTCTTTCAAAGCCCTGGTCGGAAAAGGTTCAATTGCTTTGAATTTTAATACTATTTCAAATTTACAACATATCTCGTGGATAAGTTTTGCTAGTTAATAATGGATCACCATTTGCTCTTGAAGCTTACGTTGAGCTCATTTCCCCACTTGTGTGATTATCTGTACATGCTGGAACTACCCAATTCTGTTGTCTTTATTCTTTCTCTCTCATGTTGATCGTTTCAAATATAGTTTGATTGGTTGCAGAACCAAACCAGCAACGGAATTTGCTAACTTTGCTTTATTGTGTGCGTTCACTTTTGCATAATTTTTGTGCATGTATCTTTTTCACACGTCTCTGCAATTTACAACCTCATTTTGTTTGTGAATTTATCGAGCTTATCGATAAATAATCCTTCACTTTGTTTTCAAGATTCCCAACTGTTATGGCAAACTTTAATCCAAATAGAGCTTGTTTCCATATTCCAGGCCTTATTGGGGATGTTCCAGTTATATTTGCCAAACCACAAACTTTCATGAATAAAAGCGGTGAGTCAGTAAGTAAGCTATCTCAGGATTTGTCTTAATATTTTAATATGTTTCTGAGATGATTGGTTGATATTTGGACCCTTTGTTGAAGGTTGGATCCATTGTTTCGTATTACAAGATTCCATTGAAGCAAGTACTTGTGGTGCAGTTTCTCTCCCTAGCTTGACTTAATCTCTACTCTTTTTCTTCTTTTTTTTCCCTCTTGTTTTCTGAGTCAGAGTGTCCTGTTTCTCTACCATGTTCAAATTTCTTGAAATAATTTTTTTTTCAGATCTTTGATGATCTAGATCTCCCTTTTGCAAAACTGCGGCTGTTGCCCAAAGGTGGACATGGAGGTCACAATGGGTAATTGCACATTGCCATGTTACTTTTCTGTTTTAGCTAATGTACTAGTTTGTGTTAGATTTAACTCAGTGTCTAAGGAAAATATATTTCAAATGAGCAACTCTACCACTGTATCCTATACCTGTTGTTTGAAAGGACCCTGTCAGATCCCTAAGATACCCAAACGAATACTTTTTCTCTGTATTCCAGATCTATATGTATTATCTTGGACACAATGAGAAATGATATCATTGTCCCAAACCACAATCACCCTGTCGTCAGGAATGAATATAAAGATTATAAACATTTTTTGCTGCACGGTGACATTTCAAACTAGGAAGAACCTGTGGTGACTTGTGGATTTTCTTTCCCTGCTTGTAGTAAGATTTTTTGTTGCATGTAAATCTTTTCTTTGGTTCATCAAGCCAATTGCAAAAAAATTCTGATTGCTTGTGGCTTAATGATTCTCAGAATATAATGTTGCTTATTTTATTTTAAGTATATCAACAGTCAGATGGTAGAATAACTATAAAAAAATTAGAAAGCCCTTGTGATTATTCAGGTTCCCTTCATTTACTTTTTTTGCAGGATGAGGAGTGTCATTGATCACTTTAAAGGGAGTCGAGATTTTCCTCGTTTAAGAATCGGTATTTTCCCTAGAGCACTAAAAGTGTTTGCCTATACTATTTTAAAAATTACGTTATTTATTATGTCATTGAATTGGAGAATTTCTGTAGGCATTGGACGGCCTCCTGGGAAAATGGATCCTGTGAACTTTGTTCTTCGTCCCTTTACTAAACAAGAACTTGAAGAGGTTTGTTGAGTTTCTGATGGAACTTCTTGAGAAACTTATGTTTAGATTGATGCTGGACTCTAACTACTAGACATGCTTTTCAGTTGAATTTTACATTTCAAGATGGCGTAGAAGCGGTGCGTATTCTTTTGCTCGAGGGGTTCAACAAAAGCGCAACATTTGTTAATAGTGCCAAACCCTTGGAACAATGTGGTTAAATTGCTTCGTTTGTTATCTTGAGAAGTATATTACTTCAGAAATTCTCATTCTGGTGAACCATCCAGCATTGCTTTCATTATTATCTGGTAGTGACACTGACTCACAATAATACTTTGAAGATCTATACAAATCCCCATCTGAAATTTCCAATCCACTAGAGCAGTTCCAACATTCTTTCTCTGAACGAGCAGCTGCAGCTATATACTTGAGAATTAGCGACTTGTAATTTTTTCATTTTTTTGTTTTACGTTTCTAAACTTGTATGATGCTTTTCTAAACTTGATTCTTTTTCTTCTTTTTGTTAAAAGGCATGGCATGTGAAGAGGTCCAGGTAAAAGCAAAACGTTCCCGCATTTTGGGTTTTTTTCCTCCTCTTATGTGAAAAGGTCCAAGTAATTTCAGTCTCTGCAAACTCACAAGTCACCCACCTTTTGCAATGTCTTATGCTTGACCGATATTTTCAAACTCAACAGCGTACGTGCAGGACCTCCGACCTTTCAGCAAAATCTGTTTAAGGGTTGCCAACTATGTGTATGTGGGTTCCCACATGTGAAAATTAGTGTACCAGCTTAAAATCAGTCAAATTTAAAATGGAGCAAGTGGGCAAGGGAACAATTTCTTATTTTCTTAGGCAACTTACTCTGGTAACTTTTTTGACTTTTATTCTGCTGCAGCTTTCACAGAAGAAGCAAAAGGTCCGCATTTTCTTATCCCACCATCTTCCTTCTTCCATTTCTCTATTGCCAGCGCCAGCTATAATAAACCAATTCACCATGCCTTACAGCTACGGAGTAGAGATTGAGTGGAAAAAAAAATACCAATTTATCTAAACAAATTTTTATCCAAACAGAACTATGACAGAAAGTGATTTCTTTGAGGGCGAGTTTTAAGTTTTGCATATACAGTGTTATCCCTGTTTCACACAAGATTTTTCTGCATACACAGACATAGCAATTATAAAAACAGAAGGCGGGGCTGTGCCAAACTTTTTTCCTCAATTAAAGGAACTAAATGTGCACACTAAGGATCCCAAACTTTTCTGCTGGGTCTTGGACCCTCCCATAACTGCATATGGTAGTTGCCATTGATGTTTGGCCTAAATTTTATGGCATTTAAATGATTTTCACACACTAGGGTCCCAACCCAAATTCACTCCCCGATTTTCCTCTAAATATCTGGATGGAGAACAAGTATGCATTTTTATTGCAGTTTATCGTTTTTTTACCATTTGAAAATGAAATTGTACGTTGAACATGGTACTGGTAAATGGTATAGTAGATGATGTGGGGTGGGTGGACCGTGGATGATGAAGATGCATTCCCGCGCGTCAGAAAAGACTAACGGCCCATGCCGACAATCACGGTAGTTGGGCCCACAAAGGAAAGTGTAGGGACCCAAGGTCAAAGTGCGTGAAACCTACGTGGCATAAGTTGTCTTCCACTTCCAAAAGTGGACCCTACAAACAATGCATGTGATCGACTCCCCCGCATTCACAAGCGAAAGTGAAAGAAAGCGAATTCGTACGGAGGACCGGTGAGGAAAGGAGCCAAAGAATTAATGGGCCTATCTAAACGCCTCCAAAATTCACATGCAATACGCAGAGCAGAGAGAGTCACCTCACCTATATGTATAAAAATCTAATCTAATCTAATCAAACAAAAGAAAAAAATAATATATAATGCCACGAGAGGCACACATGCAAGCAAGCCTTCTATAACGTGAGTAAATGGAGTAATTTTTGAGTGTTCTCGATATACTATATGGCTGATGTACCATCTACTAGACATGCAAGATTAACAATTCTATTCAACCATATAATTCAGCACCATCAGCACCACCACCGCACCGCACTTGTAATAAATACTTGTAATATTGAGGGGGTTAGAAATGGAATTCAGGTGTAAAAGCCTTAGCCACCAACCTTGGTTCTTTTTCTTCATTTTTCACCCAATTATAATTTATGAGGGATAAATAGGTAGCCCCAGCTCCTTGTACATAATATTTCACTCACAATCCCAACCTATTACCTCCTAACCCAACTCCAAACCTACTACTTTTTCAATTTCTAATCCCTTTTTTTTACTTAACAAATTTAACATTTATTTGGCGAGAAACCCACGCGGTTGTTTGCCAAGTCATAGCTCACACGCGTCCCCTGCTGCTGAACGTTCCCGATGATGGACGGCGACGACGACGTCGGAGCAAAAGCAAAGCAAAACGTCCCTGCCGAGTCCACGGGAATCAAGTAGTTCTTCGCGGGCAGACTCAGCGACTTCCCATCAGCAAACAGAAACGACACCGTTGGGACCTGAACCCTGGACCTCGACGACAGGTCGTAACACGTGTCGAACAGTGCAAATCCACTCGCACTCGGCAGGTCCCGAGTCAATCTCTTAAACGCGTCGCGTAGCGAGTTGTAGGCCTCCGTCTGCAACCGAGTTATGGCCGTGCCCGAGTCCACGATGATCCCGCCGTTCCCCGACTCGTCCACCTCGAAAACCGAAGGTGAGACCGACACCGGTTGGCCTCCGACACTGAACCCCTTGAGCCCCACGTAGTAAAACGTGTCGACCCTGCTGTTCTTCAACAACGGCACCGTCACCGAGTCACTGGGTGGTACCGAGTTGAACTCCAGGGTCGACGACGTGGACGAATCGCGGTTCACCAAACAGTACGAGAACGACGTCGCTTTGAATTGCGAAGTAAGTGACAAAGCCCCACCGCCCAGGCCCAGTAACCCGGCAGCCCCGACGAATAATCCCTCGTTATCGTGCCCGCACCCCAAGCCGACGTTATGGATCGCGCCCGAGTTCCCGAACGACACCGTTTCCGTCACGAAATGGCCGACGGTGTATGACCCGTCGCCGTAGGACACCTGGTAGAGGCACTTGTCGGCACGACAGGCGGACACATGAAGAGAATGGCATTGCGCGGAGTCGCACGTGACAGGGTGGTAAGTGGAGGATCCGGTGGGGTTGAAAACAGGGTCGGTTTGCTGGTAACAGTCGGAGCAAGGCTCGCATTGGAGCCAGTTGATGTCGCTGCCAGTGTCGAGCACCATGTAGAAGGACTTGGCCGGGGTGCCGACGCCGATGCGCGTGAAGTACTCGCCGCTTCCCTGGCTCACGCCCGACACGACCGGCGTGGAGAGGTCCTCGGGTCGGATCTCGCTGTGCATGGGTTCGAGATCGGACTTCTTGATGTTCTGAACCGCCAGCTGGAGCTTGGTGTGGAGCGAGTTGACTCGGGCGGAGTCGCGAACGAGTCGGGAGAGGACTAAGGATTCGTAGTCCTTGTGTTGTGAGTTGTGGAGAGCGTCGCGGGGAAGGAGTTGGAGAGAGGAGGAGTTGAGAGGAGTGAGAGTATGGGCCTGGGCCTGGGCCTGGGTTTCTTGGCGGTCCAATGGTTTGAGGGTTTCAGGGTTGAAGGAGAGGACGTCATGGGCTTGGGTGAGGGAGGCAGAGACGTCGAGAAGTGTGGTTGTTTCTTCTGATAAGCTGCGAGAGAGTGTGGAAGGAAACAGCAAAGTGAGTGTGAAGGCTGAGAAAATGGCCAAGTAAAGAAATGCGGTCTGAGCCATTTTTCTCTGTTGCAGAAAGCAGAGAGAGAGAGAGCTCAGGAAGAGAGAGAGATGAGTGGGAAGAGAAGTGGAGGTTGGCTTTATTTAGTAGAGAAAGAGACAGAGAACGGGAGAGAGAGAGAGAAGATGCTCACGTCAGGCTTGGCTTAGTTAGAGGAAAAGCATTAAGTGGGAGCTGGGAAGTGGAGTGGGACCCAAATTAATTTAACTTGTTTTGGGTGGAGAATGGAGGCCACTGTTAAATCTGTGTTTCAATTTTATTTTATTTTCCTTCTGTTATTGCAGAAATTGATATTCTTTTTAAATTTTCTGCTTGTGTGCTGTTCTCTTCTGTGGCAGGCAGGCAGCAATGTCGGGAGTCTTTTGTTTTCTCTGCGGGTCAAGTTTTACTATTTTCTCCTCCTTTTTGGGGCAGAGGTAAAAGTTTTGTGATTGGGTTCAAATGAAGTGATGATGAGCCCTCGCTTTCTTCCTGGATCCGTACCGCTGGCAAGTGATAAAGGCCATAACATTTAAAACATAATTTATTTATTTACTGCATCTTTTTTTTTTGGGGCTTGAGAAACTTAATTTACAAAAAGAAGTCACGGTAACAATCTTATTCCATAGGATAAAAGTTGAAAGCCAGAATAACATCACTAGCCAAAGAAAGAATTCAAATTTTGTTACATAATTGAGAATGACTTGGCAAAACGTACGCATCAGTCAAAAAATTAGCTTCCATTCCACGTGGCGAAACGGAATTCGTTGAGAGAAAGAACTCTGTATTTATGATGATGTTTTTGCATATATTCAGACTTTACTTTTTCCGTTTGCTTGCGATTTAATTGTGGGAATTTTTCTATTTTTCCGAAAAAAGAGCTTTGACTTGAGAAACTGTGAGTTCTTTTTTCTTCTTCTGTTCATCACGTATTATACATAATCTTGCAGAAATCGCTGGTGTAGAAACTAGAAAGAGATATTGTCAATTCTTCATGACAAAACTGGTATCTTAGCATTGTAGCTGATTCGATTAAAAGGAAAAATGAATGAATGTTCATTTACACCATGAAAACAACTTCCATCCCCATTTATAAATTAACCACATCAAATCATAGGCCAATTCCAGAATATTAAATAGCAACCCAGACCTTTTTAAAGGTATATATGCATAAAATTAAAATAACTTTGTCGCGTTCTCTAATCAAATGTGAAAGCATTTTGTGAGTGCGGCAGAATCATGCAAATGGAATGCGGATATAATAGTAGAGATATGGACAGATTAGGAATTGAAACAGGACCACTGATTAAGAAAATCGCTTTTGCACCTCTGATTTATGCCTAATCCTTTTTTCTGTAACACAATAAGCTAAATAAATCTGTGTGCTATGTTAAGAACTTCTCGTTCTTTCCTTAATTTTCTGCTTAATTCTGTGCTTTTGATATGGCAGCAAGCAATCAATTAATCAATGCCGGAATGAAGTCATTTGTTTTCTTGTGTTCTGTTTTGCTTTTTCTGCTCGTCCTTTTTGGGGCAAGCGTAAAAGTTTAGCGATTGGGTTCAATTGATGATTGAGATTAAAGGTGGTATTAATAATTGAAGTCAAGAACTGTCTACTTTCTATGTGAATTCGTATATATCTGAGTTGTACAACTAAATATCTTTTTTGATACGAGTTTGCTCTTAAGCACTTAAGTTACAGGCCGTTTATAAACTAAAACTAAATATCTTAAATAAAAATCACAAAGGCATACAAAATACTCGGATTTATACATATTCAGTTTTGCATGTATTCAAAATTTACCTGAAGATTGTGATTGAATGATCAGAGTTTGTTACATATATAATCTTGAAGATTATCCATCCAATCCAAGTTTCTACAATGCCTACAAACAAACACATGGACGTGGACAATTCCTTCCTTGGATTGAGAAATCCTGAGAATCAGCAGTGTAGAAAAAGAGTATTGTCAATTCTGCATGCAGCTGTATTGGTGGTTTAAAAGCAAGCATCAAATTGGCTAACTCCATCTTCATTTTATAATCACATCATGAATTGTCAAATTCTGAATATTAATCAGCAGAGAGTAGACAACTTTGTCGTATATTCACTGATTGATTATATGTGAACGAAAATGTAAGTGGGAGGTGGATGTCGTATTAGATATAGGAAGATCATCGAGTGAGACAAAGACTACAGATTAAAAAATCTTTTTTCCAACTTTGATTTGGATGATTGGAGTTGGAAGCCTAAAATATAGATTTAACTAACTTTGTTTTCAGAAAAGCAAATTGTAGAAGGACCATCCTCAAAATCTCACAACATGTTTACTTATTTGTAATGAAATAGTTCTTAAGCAAAAGTGATTATATTCAACTGGAAATTATTTTGGCCCTTTCTTTCAGAATCACTCGGAAACGAGTTCTTAGAAAATTTTCATTCTTGTGATCATAAATAATTGGGGGCCGGAACGGGCCCATTTTATGAACTGCTGATCCAATTCTCTTATTCGTTTTCGTACACTTCCAAATTCCGATTATAGCCGTTCCCGGTATTTGGCGGGAACTTACAACAGTATAACAAAACCAAAGCACCAGACTGACCCCCAAACAAAAGAAAATGAATGCTTCAAAATCCATCTCTCCCTTCAGGCTTTCCTCTCTCCTACGTCGCCAGAAGGACCCAATTCTCGCTCTCCAACTCTTCCAAAACCCCAACTCTGATTCAACTCCTCAACCCAAAAAGCCTTTCCGCTACTCTCTCCTTTCCTACGACCTCATCATCACCAAGCTCGGCCGCGCCAAAATGTTCGACCAAATGGACCAAATCCTTCACCAATTGAAGCAAGAAACCCGCTTTACTCCCCCCGAAATCATCTTTTGCAATGTCATTTCGTTCTACGGTCGCGCTCATCTCCCCGACCGTGCACTCCAAATGTTCGATGAAATTCCCACATTTCGTTGCCATCGGACCGTGAAATCATTGAATTCATTGTTGAATGCGCTTCTCAGGTGTGGCGAGTTTGAGAAAATGTGGAAATTCTTTGTGGGTATTGACAAATACGCGACCCCGGATGCATGTACTTATAATATACTGATGAAAGCTTGTTGTTCGAATGAGTACTTGGATGATGCGTGGAAGGTGCTCGATGAAATGTCTAGAAAGGGTATTCCCCCGAATTCGGTGACAATGGCGAGTTTGATTCATTGCCTTTGTTCGAATTTGAAGTTGAAAGAAGCTTTCACGTTGAAAGAGGATATGGCGAGGGTATATGGGGTGCCGCCTACTATATTCGTGTATACCTCCTTGATGAAAGGGCTCTGCAAGATTGGTGAAATGAGTTTGGCTTTTAGGCTTAAGGAGGAGATGCTAATGAGAAAAATCAAACTGGATGCAGCGGTTTATTCGACTTTAATCAGTGGGCTTTTCAAGCTTGGTAGGAAAGGGGAGGTTTTTGGGCTTCTCGAGGAAATGAGTGAGTATGGGTGCAAACTTAATACTGTAACGTACAATGCAATGATTAATGGGTTTTGCAAGGAGAAGGATTTTGAAGCAGCATATAAAGTTTTGGATGAGATGGTGGAGAAGGGGTGTGAGCCAGATGTTATTAGTTACAATGTGATTCTTGGTGGACTATGTAAGGAAGGGAAATGGAGTGAAGCAAATGATTTGTTCGAAGATTTACCAAGACGTGGATGCACTCCGGATGTGGTTTCATATCGAATAATGTTTACTGGACTTTGTGATTGCAGGCAGTTCAGAGAAGCAGCACTTATTTTAGATGAGCTGATCTTCAAGGGTTATGCACCCCATTGTCTAAGTGCACATAAACTTGTTGAGGGATTGTGTCGGGAAGGTGATATGGAGTTGTTAAGGACAGTTTTAACTAGTCTGGGAAACGGAAGTGCTCTTCATGTAGACACCTGGGCAATGGTGATTTCGATGGTATGCAAGAAGGAGAAGCTTTCAAATGTGTCTGAGCTTGTTGATACTTTGCTAGTGCAGTAAATTGTGGTTGTGCCCATGTCAATAAGATAAAATTGGGTTTTCTTGCAAAGGCATGCTATCTAATTCTATGCATCTGTGTGGATGACTTGCAAGTTCACTTTTCATTGTGGTTTACTATGGAAGAAAACCAATATGTTTGCCATAATATAAAGCCACAACTTTCTAGTCTGCAGTTCTATTGGGGCTGCTGATTTTAGAGGGACATAGAAGGTTGCCAAAGCTAATGTGATTTGTTTAGGGGTTATTTTTTTATTTTTTTAAAAAATTACCACTGTCGTTTTATATTTTAAAATTTAGGAATGGAACGACATGGGGACGTAGCTCATATGGTAGAGCGCTCGCTTCGCATGCGAGAGGCACGGGGTTCGATTCCCCGCGTCTCCAGTTATTTCAGCTATTTTTCCCTTTTGTGCTCATTTTTACCACCAATACATGGCGCTGCTCGTGCATCTCATGATCCATTCCTGAATCTTTTCTTTTCCAGTTTGAACTTTCACAAACGCATAATAACCATCCGAAATTCGTTTTGGCTAAAACATTTTCAGATATTATACAAACGCTTCGTGTAAGATCCTTCCTTTTTGTTTGACCGTGTGTTTGGCAAAAGGAAAAAAAAGTCGGGATTTCACCGATGGAAAAGGGAAATCCATGAATTTGGCAAAATCTACTAGGGATTTGGCAAATCACTTGCGGGAAATATGGGGGGATTTCCCAATCCAAAATCCCGAGTTCAAATCCTATCATAATTGGCAGAATTGTGCAAGTCTCAAGAGCGGGGAAAATTGCATTTGCTGCGCGCCAAATCTCCTCAACAAATACACCCATATCAGTTTTCTAACAAGAGTGAGAGAAGAAAGCCATCCATCCAAGTTTCGCTGGTGAGCTTTCAATCTAGTTGCAATTTTTTATTTTTTTTGTTGATAATATTGATGGGTATTCAATTTAATGGGTTTGATCGATCTATCTCTAGTTTGTTTTTGTTATTTGATTCTTTATCTAATGGGTTTATTTGATTCTTTATCTAATGGGTTTGATCGGGCTCTATTCTTATTCTATCTCTTCTGGTTTCTTTTTTTTGAAACCAGATTTCGACCTAAAAAACAGAAGTTAATCATCTTAATTTTTTATCTGATAGAGAGGGTTTGGTTTTCAGCTTATCTTAGAAGTTTCCTCTTGCTGCTTGCTGCTAAGGTTAGTAATCAAAGTTTT
Organism: Prunus padus; assembly: GCA_024362665.1. NCBI lineage: Eukaryota > Viridiplantae > Streptophyta > Magnoliopsida > Rosales > Rosaceae > Prunus > Prunus padus. The sequence continues at coordinate 1,420,819 of JANFAM010000005.1, forward strand.
GATTGTATCTTCCTTTTCTTTCTTTCAGAAATATTCTCTTGGTGTCTTGACATTTTCTATGGAAATGCGACTCAAGCCTTGTGTGTAGAAGGGTGAATTGAAGCATGAATGGCTTTGTTAAGTTGGTGAGTCACGGCTCGGAGTTCATACGAGTCATATAAGGTGTTAAAATATATTTTGGCAGGGGCTCAGCCTCCATAGAAGGAAATATTATATTTAAAGAGTATAGCCGGACGGCTATACTGTTTAAATATATTTTAATATTTAAATAGTATAGCCGGGCGGCCATACTCTATATATATATATTTAAACAGTATAGCCGGCCGGCTATACTTTTTAAATATGAAGCGGGTTTTGTGTGTTGCTTTGGTCTCTAAAGATGGAGGTGTTTTGTTTTTCCACAGGACAGGACTGTGGTGGACTTTGTATTTTCTTTATGTTTACTTGTATTTTGTATCTCTCTGAATGAATTTTGATATGAAACTAATCAATGATCATGGTAGCACGTGGTTTGTATTTGGAATGATATTTGTTTTACTTGTGAAACGTTTTCAGTTTTTTATAGGTTGAAGCGCTTACAGTAAGTAGCACCTATCAAAAGCATTGTTCGACTCGCTGTTGCACATGATGAACTAAGTAGGAATATGAGTTGGGCTGTCAAATGAGTTTAAGGCTTTTGATAATGTTATTGAATGATGAAATGAAGCCTTATTGGAGGATATATGAGTTTGAGCCTAATTAAACTGGGATTGGGCAGTTTGATGCTTATGTGAATGTAGATCAAACAAGTAGTCATTGAGCATGGATGATGATGGTGACACTGATATTTTTTCCTCCAATTGGAACAACAAGAATCCAACTGATCGCCTTTTTATGTGAATGTAGATCAAACAAGTAGTCATTGAGGTTCTATCTGCACATTATATATTTTCTAGTGGTTTGATGTTCACTTTGAATATGTGTATGCAGTGTTGTTACTGTTCATGTACGTGGGACGGATTTGAAGACTGGTTCTGCTTTGATTGGTAATCTTCATCTTGTAGATCTTGCGGGAAGCGAAAGAGTGGACCGCTCAGAGGTAATTGGAGATAGGCTAAGGGAAGCACAACATATAAACAAATCTCTATGCACTTGGAGATGTCATATTTGCTCTTTCACAAAGGAGCTCTCATGTACCATACAGAAATAGCAAGCTTACTCAAGTCGTTCAAAGTTCTCTCGGCACTACTTATTTGCTAGTTAGTTTCATTGAGTCAAAGACTTGCTATAGAGTTGCTTTCTTTTTTTTCCCTAAGATTTGTCTTCCATCTTGCAAAGTCTTATAAGATTTATATAGTGCTAGAATGTTCTGGTGTTTTGTAACAGGTGGGCAAGCAAAAACGCTTATGTTTGTGCAGCATAATCCTGAAACTAGTTCATATTCTGAAAGTTTAAGTACTCTAAAGTTTGCTGAGAGGGTTGCTGGAGTTGAGCTGGGGGCTGCACGAAGCAACAAAGAGGGCAGGGATGTTAGAGAATTAATGGAACAGGTCCTCATTGTGAACTCGTTTGATTTGCTTTGAAGATCAAAAAAATTTTAAACAGATCAACTACCATGTATGATTGGTGCTAAGAAATCCTTTTTCAACCGAGAAATTATGCTTGTTATAGAAAACAATATTTAACATTCCTTCTGAAATATCAAAGAAAAAATTGTAACTAGTTTGTTGGGCATGAGATATATAGTCAACAGCAATAAATAACGCATCAACAAGAAAATTGTTGCTTCCTGGCTTTGCAGGTGGCATCTCTCAAAGACACTATTGCTAAGAAGGATGGAGAGATCGAACGGTTGCTAAAAAACGATGTCCACGGTGAGAAGTGTGGGACAGGCTCATTTAGGTATGAATCTTCCCATCCAAGCAGAGTTTCTAGAGGCGGGACTACTCCTAAGTGAAGCCAAACACCGTTAAGTGGGAAAGGCTTAGGACTTAAGGCAGCTTCTGATCCTGAAAAATGTGTGTTTTGTACAGTCATAAGCATTCTGAAGCTGAGCTCCAGAAGTCCATGCATGACATTAAACCCTAAATGATTTTCTCTGGCAATCAAAGGTTGCCGGAGGTGATATAGGTCAGAATAAACGTGCAGATGCTGAAATGTTAGCATTTGGAGATGCAGATAGTGAGGATAAATTAAGTGGCATGTCTGACGGTGGTCTTTCTGCTGGAACAGAAACTGACGGCTCCGCAGAATTACCCTGAAAGTGCAAAATCTGATAACTAGGAAAGGTGTGTTACTTTCTCACTGCTTTCTCTCTTGCATTGCATACTGTTAGGCAGATTAAAATCACTCTCTGCTGATTTATAAAACTTTATGTAATGCTTTTGGACAGAGGCTTAATTGGGTTAACCAAACACTTGTCTGTTCATTTATTAAAATTTTCTGTTCTTGTAAAGGAATGACTAAAGATTTGAAACTATAAATTCAGTGTGCGTTGGATTGGAGCCTGCCTCATATGTGAGCAACTATTAGTATACATAAAACTGCTGTTTGTAATTATGAAAGGTGGTTTTATTTTGTCCAGGCCTAAAAGGCTTGGTAGGATTCCGCGACCGTCACTAAAGCCAGGACAACCTTCAACATCTCCAGCATCAGGATCAAAGAGCTCTGCCAAGGTACCACCAGGTATTTTTGAACACTCTCCGCGGCGATTACTGTTTTTCTTAGTGGATAATTAAATACACGTTTAGACTTATGTTGTAGAGTAATTAATTATTGGTTTCAGGTTTAAGAAAAAGTAACAGCTCTTCTTCACTGAAGCCTTCTTCCAGAAGATGGCAATAAGTGGAAGGGGCAGTCGACGCTACTATTTGTCATTTTGATTTTACATGTATAGATTTTTTTTTTTTCCATGGTTTTCTAGTTAGTTCTAATTGTTTGTTGTGAGGTTTTAACAGCTGCCCTAGCTTTGTAATTGCTGAATTTTTTTTGTTAAGTAAGGTCTAAATCAACATATAGAAGAATCACACGGCGGATTGAAGGCTTGTACAAATCCAAATCTTAGACAACAAGAAATGTGCACAGGAGTAATAAAATTTACACTTGATAATGAAAAATTGAGAATGTATTTCAAATTGACAGAATAGTACATTTTGATTGATTCAAACTACAAAAAATAAATAATACATATATCATGTGAGACAAGCAAAAATGAAGGTGAACCCCAAATTGACAAAAGTTTTAAAAGCATTTCACTGAGCCTGAACGAATGCTTTCCCGATTTACTCCTCGTCTGTATTATTGAGTCTAACTAAAAAAGGATCCATATCAATGACCCTTCAACTAGGGGCAGGTTGGGTGGATTAGCAGGCCAACCTAATCTTAATTCATCCTCCAGTTGCTATTCTACCTGCCGGAACGGGGAATGACCTGGCCATAGTTTTGTCATTTTTGGGGGGAGGTGGTTTGGGCTCAGTGGAGAGACAAGAAGGCCTCCGCACAGTTTTGCACCACATAAAGCATGCGGCCATTACCACTGATGTTGTTGAGAATGCCGAGACCAACCATGTAGTAAGTGCTGTGCAGAAGCGAGCTCTTCTTCAAGAAATCGCGCTTATGCTGACTTAGAAGTTTCCTCTTGCTGCTTGCTGCTAAGATTAGTAATCAAAGTTTTGATTGTACCTTCCTTTTCTTTCTTTCAGAAATATTCTCTTGGTGTCTTGACATTTTCTATGGAAATGCGACTCAAGCCTTGTGTGTAGAAGGGTGAATTGAAGCATGAATGGCTTTGTTAAGTTGGTGAGTCACAGCTCGGAGCTCATACGAGTCATATAAGGTGTTAAAATATATTTTGGCAGGGGCTCAGCCTCCATAGAAGGAAATATTATATTTAAAAAGTATAGCCGGACGGCTATACATTTTAAATATATTTTAATATTCCGGCTATACTTTTTAAATACATTCGAATGCTTAAAATAGTATCGCCGCACGGCTATATTATTTAAATATTAAAATACTTTCTAACTATATTCGAATATTTAAATAGTATAGCCGCGCGGCTATACTGTTTAAATATATTTTAATATTTAACGAGTATAGCCGGTCGGCTATATGGTTTAAAAATATTTTAATATTTAAATAGTATAGCCGCACGGCTATACTGTTTAAATATACTCGAATATTTACTTTTTAAATATATTTTAATATTAAATAGTATAGCCGCACGGCTACACCTTTGAAATATATTTTAATATTTAAATAGTATACGGCTATACTTTCTAAATATATTCGAATGCTTAAATAGTATAGCCGCGCGGCTATACTTTTTAAAATATTTTAATATTCAAAGAGTATAGCCGCTCGGCTGTACTGTTTAAATATATTTTAATATTAATATTTAAAGAGTATAGCCGAACGGCTATACTTTCTAAATATATTCGAATATTTAAATAGTATAGCCGTTCGGCTATACTGTTTTAGTATTAAAATATATTTAAAGCGTATTTAATATTAAAATATATGTATATTCAAATACAGATTAGCGCTTCAAATGTATATTCGAATTGGATTTGGGTTTTGCTTCGATTCCTACACTCTGAACTTTCCCTCTCTGCGTGGATCAAGCTAATGCTAGGGTTTTGTCTGATCGGCATCTCCACGGAAGGTCAGTTGAAATTCCCTTTTTTTTGTCAAAAACTTTCACTTTTCATTTCTGAAATCTTCAATATATTTATTGATTATTATTTCAAAATCGAGAAATGTATTCGTAGTTACATATTAGAATATTGTACGTATGTTATGCTTTGCTTTTAGTCTATTCCGTTTGGTTTCTGAGAAATTGGAATAGAAAGTGAAGTATGAAGCGGGCTTTGTGTGTTGCTTTGGTCTCTAAAGATGGAGGTGTTTTGTTTTTCCACAGGACAGGACTGTCATTTAAATTACAATATCACTAAATTATGATACAACTGTGGTGGACTTTGTATTTTCTTCATGTTTACTTGTATTTTGAATGAATTTTGATATGAAACTAATCAATGATCATGGTAGCACGTGGTTTGTATTTGGAATGATATTTGTTTTACTTATGAAACGTTTTCAGTTTTTTATAGGTTGAAGCGCTTACAGTAAGTAGCACCTATCAAAAGCATTGTTCGACTCGCTGTTGCACATGATGAACTGGGTTGTCAAATGAGTTTAAGGCTTTTGATAATGTTATTGAATGATGAAATGAAGCCTTACTGGAGGATATATGAGTTTGAGCCTAATTAAACTGGGATTGGGCAGTTTGATGCTTATGTGAATGTAGATCAAACAAGTAGTCATTGAGGATGGATGATGATGGTGACGCTGATATTTTTTTTTCCAATTGGAACAACAAGAATCCAACTGATCGCGTTTTTATTGTCTCTTACCTTATCGCTGCTCTAGTTGGAATTTTGACTATACCCTACTCTGCATTCCAATGGAGGAGAAATATCAATCCAAGTTGGATGAAAGCAATAGCCAGGTCAAAGAAAAATCCAAGGGCACGTCACAAAGTTCCAATATAGCTCCTCATACTTGGGTTTTATAATCGGTATCTTGTGGAAAGAACTTGAATTTCTGTGTATGCTTTAAGTCCACGAGCCCTTCTCAAACTCTTGGGCCTATGACAGCTTCAGACAGTTTTAGTCACCGTTGCAGTATTTGTGGTGCAGCGGCTCACCTAAGCTGCTCTTCTAGTGCGCACAAGGATTGCAAGTGTGTATCCATGATAGGGTATGAGCATGTGATGCACCAATGGGCTGTCCGTTGGAATGAGGTAACAGATCAACCTGATGAAACTTCTTTTTGCAGCTATTGTGAAGAGCCATGTAGTGGGTCTTTTCTTGGTGGATCCCCAATATGGTGCTGCTTGTGGTGTCAAAGACTGGTACATGCGGATTGCCACAGTAGCATGTCCAATGAAACAGGTGATATTTGTGATTTAGGTCCATTCAGAAGGTTGATTTCTATCCCCACTTCATGTAAAGGAATTGAGCCAGACTTCCGCTGGTGGATTTTCGAGCTCCATTACTCAGGGGGCCAATCAGATAGCATCTTCAGTACGTGCAACTATTAGGAGTCAGAGCAACAAGTCCAAGCATGGAAATGAAACCTCTGTTGACACGGGAAATAGTGGTAGTACTGGGGATATGTCCACAGAAAGCACAGCTGATACTCATCTAGCTGTAAATGGTTCTCATGAAACTGAGGAAAACCGTAATGGTACTGTAAACGTGGATTTGCCACCAAGATGGTGATGTAGATAGGAAATTGGATTTTAAGCCTAGTTTCAAAAGGAGCTCGTCAAGCAATAAGAAGGATGAGTCTCAGGTTTTAGGGATGAAACAAAAATACGAGTTGATTGATTTGTTACCAGATGCAAGACCCTTGTTAGTTTTTATCAACAAGAGGAGTGGGGCTCAGCGTGGGAATTTACTGAGGCAACGATTGAACATTCTTCTCAATCTTGTTCAGGTTTGATTTCTCTACCACCTTGATTATGTGGAAAAATATATTTGTCTTCATTTGTTTAGCCAAGTGAGGTCTTTAAGTAAGGTTTAAGGTTGAAATTTCTGTGGTGTAAAAAGCATTTCCCTTCTTTTCTTTTCAAATGAGCCAAGTAAGGTTATTACTAAGGCTTAAGGTTTAAATCTCTGTGGGATTAAAAAATTAAGAAACAGGAAGTCCTAACTGTACATTCTAATTGCTGATGATTATCATCATCACATGCTGGGCTCTCTCCTCAGTTGATTTCTATGGAGTTTGGTGAACCTATTCTCTAATAATATTTGTGATATATCATATATTGTTGCTTAATTGTTGCATGTTTTTGTGTTTCATGTAGGTTTTTGAGCTGAGCTCAACACAAGGACCAGAGGTGGGTCTTTATTTATTCAGAAAGGTGCCGCACTTCAGATTTCTTGTCTGTGGGGGAGATGGTACTGTTGGTTGGGTTCTGAATGCCATAGAAAAGCAAAACTTTGTGTCTCCTCCTCCAGTTGCTATTCTACCTTCCGGAACAGGGAATGATCTGGCTAGAGTTTTCTCACGGGGTGGTGCTTTGGGCTCAGTGGAGAGACAAGGAGGCCTTCGCACAGTTTTGCACCACATAGAGCATGTTGCAGTAACCATTCTTGATCGTTGGAAGGTAGCAATAGTAAATCAACAGGGGAAGCAGCTCCAATTGGCAAAGTTTATGAACAACTCCGAGTAAGTAATCATATTACCTTGTGATCATCTGGTTTATAAATAGGATAGTAGTTAGTTGGAGTGCCGGATTTTGGTTGGATTTTTCTGGTTCTCAGGTTCTTAGTATGTCTATAGTTATTGACTTGAGTTATGGCTCCAACAAACTTCTCAAATCAGCTCACATTAGTTTTTCTGCATTGATGGGGAATCTTGATGCTACCATTGTGCCCGGAGCTCAGCCACCACGGAAGGAAAAACAAAATATATATTTAAAGAGTATAGCCGGACGGCTATACTTCTTAAACATATTCGAATATTTAAATAGTATAGCCGCGCGGCTATACTTTTAAATATATTCGAATATTTAAATAGTATAGCCGTGCGGCTATACTCTTTAAATATATTTTAATATTTAATAGGTATAGCCGCGCGGCTATACTCTCTAAATATATTTTAATATTTAATAGGTATAGCCGCGCGGCTATACTGTTCAAATATATTACAATATTTAAATGGTATAGCCGCGCGGTTATACTGTTGAAATGTATTTTAATATTTAAAGAGTATAGCCGTGATATATTCGAATATTTAAATAGTATAGCCGTGCGGCTATACTATTTAAATATATTCGAATATTTAAATAGTATAGCCGCACGGCTAGAATTTTTAAATGTATTTTAATATTTAAAGAGTATAGCCGCACGGCTATACAGCCTAAATATATTCGAATATTTAAATAGTATAGCCGTGCGGCTATACTATTTAAATATATTCTAATAATTAAATAGTATAGCCGTGCGGCTAGACTTTTTAAATATATTTTAATATTTAAACAGTATAGCCTCTATATATACATATATATATATTCAAATACAATTAGCGCTCAAGAAACCCAAAAATAAAAAATTAAATAAGAAGTGGCAAAGCCTTGCTTTCCCTGGATTTGAGTTTTTGTTCGATTCCTACACTCTGAACTTTCCCTCTCTGCGTGGATCAAGCTAAGGCTGATCGGCGCGATCCATCTCCATCTCCACGGAACGTCACTGTAAGTTCCCTTGTTTTTTTAAAAAAACTTTCACTTTTCATTTTCTGAAATCTTCACGTTTCGATGTATTTATTGATTATTATTTGAAAATCGAGACACACACACTCATAGAAATGTATTCGTAGTTACATATTAGAATGTATGTACGTATGTTATGCTTTGCTTTTAGACTATTCCGTTTGGTTTCCGAGAAATTGGGATAGAAAGTGAAGTATGAAGCGGGTTTTGTGTGTTGCTTTGAGGGAAGACACCCTTCCTTCTACTCAAATGAAAGATGAAAATGGGGCTTCTGTTATATGAAATCGTTTCGTCTGAAACCAGATTGAAAATGCAGACATGGCTGCACAAACACCCCCACCATCTTGCCAACCAGTATTGTTCTTAATCAAATGAAAACTATGAGCAATAAAAGAATGAGGTCTATATAATCTGTTTATTTCTCCTCCATTTTTTTGCCTTCATCTCTCTTATCCCTCTTTCTTTAATTAAATGAAGAACATAAACAAAACATGCCTGAACTGAAACAGTTCACCTTAATCTGAGCAAGTTTATGTACATATAAACAAGCATGGCATAATATAGCTTTTACTGATAAGGCTGTGACCTAACAAGTTCAATTCTTTGTGCAAATTGTAGGTAATTATTTTGTTTATGATATGATAACTAATAGACTACAAGCAAGCACTCCTCAACATCCATCGCTGGCGGGCTCAACAGAACTTAGAAGGCCATTGCCTCTGAGTTGCATGCAGTGGTCTTCTGCATCCACTTGAGCACACACAATTACGACTGCCAGGCCATTGTGATGTGCCTCCTGCATTATGTTCACTGCAATGTCAACTGTCATTCCTGGGATAACCTTCATCAGAACTTGCACAACATACTCCCTCTTATTGTAGTTGTCATTGTGCAGCATCACACGGTAAGGCGGCGATATTTTCCTTGATTTCCTGCAACATTTGATCAACCCATCTTGAAAATTACTTCAATTTTCTAATGTTAACTAACATATGAAATAATACATGCAAATAGAACAAAAGGGTTACTTAAACAATTTGTTTTCAACCCTCAATCAAATATAGAAATGCAGATTATGAACATGAAGTGCTCTGTTTCTTTGAAAGCTTCATTGTTGCATTCACTTCTTAATACATACCTTAAGTCAAACTCAGAATCACGACTAGGTGTTGTTTTCTCTATGGTTGGCTTTTCCAGCAACCCACCACCTTTGCCAAGCCTGGTGCTTGATGCTGTCATCAAGATGCTCCGGCTTGAGCATTGTTTATGAAAATAATGTTTATCCCCTGCCATATAAATTGAAATAAATTACTGAGAAAACAAACGACTGTTAAATTTAAAGCACAAAATCTTTATGTGTCTTGTTCCTAATACGCAAAACGGAAGCTTCAATTATCAAATTTTGCTTAGCCTTTATTTCATTCATTATTTTCCAATTTCCAGAAAAATTCACCGCAAAATTTATAGCTTTGAGCCATAATCATGTATATTTTCAGATAACACATCTCTATAAATAAATGGATTCGACCTACAGAACACAGAACTTGAATAAAATTAAACTTTTTGCACAAAATTTAAAGAACCCAGAAAGAAAAGTACCTGATTTAGCAAGATTGAATCCCTGGTTAGGTGAAAGAGCGACTCGACCGCAGATGGCAGCCATGAGCCTCTCTCACTCACTCTCTCTGTTGCTCACTCTGTGTCTGTGCCACAAAATGACTGCAACGGAATGTGTGGCATATACAGGTTGTGTCCGTGGGCAGTGCCTTTGATTTTCTAATGGTGTTAATTAACGACACGTCGTAGGATAATCATTCTGTGGAAATGGAAAATATCCGGTTCTGGGCTATGTGTGGCACAGAGACTCTCTCATGGAAAGCGATGCTTGCTTTGACTTTTGTTACCAGGATATACATTAAGAGCATCTCCAACAGTGGTAGAAAAAAACTCTTCAAATCAAGTTTGTTGGCCCTACGTGCGATTTGAAGCTTATTTCTACTTTAATATTTTGTCTTCATCACTCTTCAATTCAATTAATACAATATTTGACTTTAAACAATAATAATTAATAAAATTCTTTTTTTAAAAGATAATATTCTAGAAAATAAATAATATTTATGAAATGTACATCAAACCCATCAAGCAAATAAATGTTTTTACTTTTCGATATGATTTTGATTCTTCCAAAACAAAATAAATGTTTTGAAGAAGCGAGGCCAACTTACCACAAGAGAGAATGGGTTGCAGATTTGATAATCGAGGTTGAAGAGCTGTTGGAGGAATTTTTCCGACGCTCACCTATTCGAAAGATCCCAAAGTGATTGAAGAGGCTGTTGGAGATGCTCTAACAGTAGACTCTCTCTCAGTAACTGTGGTGCTAAGCCAAAACAATACGACATATTATTATTATTATTATTATTTGACAAATGTAGCTTTTGAACCCTATATCACCAAATGAAGCAGGCCAGTCAATCATTAGGGGTGGTCGCAGTCCAAATTGAATCGATTTTACCTCAAAATCAAACCAAACTGACAATTATAATTTGAATCGGTTGATTTTATCTGTTCGGCCGAATTGATACCCACCCGTAGTCATAGTGTACCTAACATAATTATCAAGTTATGGGTGTTAATTTTTACATTATTGTTAGTAGAAGACAAACGAATGAAGACAAAATTACACATCTCAGTCCCTCTGGGATAGTGTTGAAGCTAAAGCAAAGAGGCAACAAAACGTTTCAGTCAATTGATCTAAAAACAATAAAATTAAGCTTCCAACTTATAGAAACTTCATTTTAAATATCGTCAAAATTTGAATTAAATTCAAAATGCAATTGTTACATTTAATAAGTAATGTACATAATAACTCTTATGTTGTACTTCTTTTTCTAATGTTTAAAGAAAAATCTAAATTCAACGCGTATAAACAAAAAAATTATTGAGTCATCTCACATGTTGTCAAATACAATTTAATATACACGTGTATAAATATTAACCCCTAGATTATGTTTTAATGAGATGGCAACTTTATATCAAATGTCTAGGAGATCCTATCCTTAGATATTGTTTTAAAGGAAAAAAGACAAGCACTAGAGCCACATACACTCATTCTTACTCCTCTATATAGAAGAACATATGTCACCGCACTAATGCTATTAGCCAATGCCATGGAGCTCTTATCTCTCCAATATTTCCTCTTTCTTCTCTTCCTCTCCATCTATCTCTACCTTCACTTCTTCACTTCACCTAAGAAATACAAAGCAACAGGCTTCGCAGTCTACCCGATTGTCGGAACCCTACCCTCCTTCCTCAAGAACCGCCACCGATTTCTCGACTGGACCACCGAAATCCTCACAACCTGCCCCAGCAACACCGCCATCTTCCGCCGCCCAGGCAAAATCAGAGGCATCATAACCGCCAACCCGTCAAACGTGGAGTACATGCTCAAGACCAACCTCGACAACTACCCGAAAGGCGACCGGTTCATATCGCTTATTGAAGATTTTGCCGGCCACGGAATCTTTAACGCTGACGGTGAACTCTGGAAAGTCTAGCGAAAGACTGCCAGCTATGCCTTCAACACAAGATCCCTCCGAAACTTTGTCATGGAAAATGTGAAAACTGAGATTCAGTCCAGGCTAATTCCGTGTTTGGCGAAAGCCGCCGAAACGGGATGTCGTTTGGATTTACAAGACGTTTTGGAACGCTTTGCGTTTGACAATGTTTATAAATTGGCTTTTAACATTCCTCCCGTTGCTTCTATTGCCTCCACGCTTGCTTGAACGGCCCCCTGCGAATAGACCCGCATCTTGAGAGTTATCCTCCGAACGTTGGGACATCCGGTGATGCTTTATCACATCTTGCACCACCTCCTCAAAATTCAAAGTACTCTTCCCGAACATAAGCGTCGTTCGGAAATGCTTATAAGACGGAGGCAAGGATGTTAGCAACATGAGTGTCTTATCCTCCGTTTTATACAACACTTCCATCCTTTGCAAATCAGCAACACACCTATTAAACTTGGTTAGGTGCTCCATCGCATTTCCATCTTCTTCCATCCGAAGATTAAGGAGTTCCTCCTTGAGAAAGAGCTTGTTGGATAGCGATTTTCCGCAAACATCTCTTCGAGCTTCTCCCATGTTTGCTTCGATGTGTCTTGCATCACATTGATGAGCACCTCATCTGCGATGTAGTTCTCAATGGCTCCTCTAGCTAACTCGTCTAGAACACCCCACTCATCGCCTCGTCATGGCTGTAGGCTTCTTCTCCTTGCCTCCCAAGACAACGCCGAGATTTTGATGTGTGGGGGCTGACTTCATCCTTATTTGCCACAACGTGAAGTTCTCATTCCCCGTGAAAGGCTTCAACTCCACCTTCATGCTGACAGCTTGTGGTTGCCTTGAACCTCTTCCACCTTCACAGCCTCCTTTGTTACTTGCCATCTTCAACACCACTAGCACTTGCTGCTAAACCACAGCTCTGATACCACTTGTTGTACAATTGAATGCACTTCCCCCTTTAAGATCTTGTTGTTGATGGATTTTGTAACAAACACAATGATGGATGAATCACACACTCACACACTCACATAAAATAACCAAGCACAAATGGCACAAGATTTATAGAGATTTGGCCAACTCTTTTGCCTACTTCCTCTTGGTGATCCCCTTGAGAAATTCACTAATGAAAGAATAAGTTACAACCTTGGTTTACAAAGAAAAACCTTGAACTCTATTCTCTCCCCAATCTCTTTTCTCTCACACCCCTTGCTCAACACTTTGATGCACTTGTGAACACTCTCTTACACTTGGTGTTTCCTCTTTGGTTTCTAAACTTACAAGACTCCAACCCTTGAGCTCTCTCTCCTTGGATTTCTTGGCTTACTATCAAGCCCTTAGCCCTTTGAACTCCTTTGAAACTCTTTAATATCCGACTTCTTAACTTACCACCAGCTCCAGCTACGTTGCTGTCTTCTCTTAAAGGACAGGAGAAAAGCCTTCCAACATGCAGCAGACCAGCCAATTCTACAAAGATCCATGATTTAAGGACAATCATGAGTGGTTGGCTATCAAACAAGCCACCAACTATTTCAAAAGGAGTTGAAGACTTTCCCAACAGCTACCAAACTTCCTAGAGCCCATCAAAGACTTTTGGAGGCACATGGAGTTGGGTAGGTAATGACCCATGTGAAAAGCAACTTGAAAAACACGTGAAAGAATCCAAGACAAAGGCGGTGGGCGACCGGCTGCACGTTCTGGCGACTAGCTGATACACAAAATCTCATTTCTGATACCAATCACAACGACTCTGGCCGCTTCTCCCGAAGCTTGCATCCTTAATATGAGCCAAAATACAACACTATTTGCACGCTGCCGATTTCTCAAGGCCATGAGGTCGTACTCCTCCCGGCACCCAGACACAAAGGCTTGCCTAAACGACGACGCCATGCCGGATGGGACGATTATTAGGAAGAGGTGGATCGTGGACGACCACGCGTACGCCATGGGAAGGATGGAGGGGATACGGGGAAGAAGTGCGGTGAGTATTTGCCTCGAGAGGTGGTTGAAGGACGAAGATGGCACGTGTCACCGGAGAGTGCGTTTGGGCCTCGATATTTCATGCCGGGCCGAGATGTGTCTCTGAAAAGATCTGGCCTATATTCAGATGAAGTAGATTGCAGCGTCTGTGATGGAGAGGTTTGAGATCGAAGTACCAAATAAGGACACGTGTCCTGAGCATCTGTTGTCGCTGACTCTCAGGATGAAAGGTGGATTGGGCGTGAGGGTGCGCAGTAGAAATGCACGTTAATTAGATTTTCTTATTTTTATCTTGGGCTAAGGATTTTAAAATCAAAGTATCTGTCACTTGTGATGTTGAATTGTATTTATTTACTAATATTGCAGCACCTAATATGTCACTTGTGACAAATTACCAAAGGAGACATAATAGCAAAAACAAATATAAATAGCAAAAACAAAAATGAACTGAGAGAGAGAGAGAGAGAACAAAAACAATTGGACTTCAAAGATATACTCTCTCAGGGCTCCCTTGTGGCCCTGAGAATATCTGAAAGACTCAGAATGAAACAGTAAACAGTAAACTCCATCAGTAAACTAAACTCATATCGTAAGTTACGTAAGCAAACAAGTCAACAAGTCAAAGAGGTCAAATTCCCAATCCCACTCTGAAGACATACCAATACCAAAGGCGCTCGCTCCCACGTACAAACACCCACCTCTCATCCTCCAGTTCAACGAACGATGCGGTGCGACGCTTCCTCTTGGCTCTGCGGGCGCCACGTATCCGTAACAACAGCCGCACCGACGAGAAGCGCCACCTGCCCATCCTCCTTCTTCCTCTGCAGCAAGCCCACCGTCTTTTGCTGCACCGACGCTCCCAAAGACTCATCGTCTACATGTTCCGACACTGCTCGTCCCTGGTACAACCCCCTCAAGCGGCGACAGTCAAATCATGCTCCAGATGTTGTACGCCATTGGATCCAAACCGATAATCAACTACCACTGTCTTCTCAAGGTCCATATCATCCTTCTTCTAATTAACATTACTATACTAATTAGTAACATATGCATGCATCGTCTTTGTATTCATTTAATCATAGCATATATATATATTTGTTATGTTGCAGATAGATTTACGGTTGCTTCGTATAACATTTTGGGGGATAGAAATGCTTTCGCGCATAGAGATATGTACCGCAACGTGCCTTCCCATTATCTCAAATGGGACCGTCGCAAGAGGGTCATATGCGATGAACTTGTCCATTGGAACCCTGATATAATCTGTTTGCAAGTAAGTAAAGTAATAAGCTTGATTAATTTGTTTGTTTTTATTGCCCTGTTAATTAATTATTTTGTGTGTGGTCTTATTAGGAAGTAGATAAGTATTTTGAGCTCTCGGAAATTCTAGCGAAAGTGGGATATCTTGGGTCGTATAAGGTTAGATTTTCCATATTATGTACCAATCTTGTCTATGAAATAAGAAATGTTTTCTGAATATGTTGTTTGCAATGGCAGAGACGCACTGGAGATACCGTTGATGGTTGCGCTATTTTCTGGAAGGCTGATAAGTAAGATGATTGGTTGTGCTTTATTTTTCATTTTATCAATTGGTTTGTAGTGTTTGTGATGCCATGACAAATTGAATAGCTTTTCCACTTCATATTGTCAGTTTTCAGTTGTTAGAGGAACACAGCATTGAATTCAAGGGTTATGGACTTCGTGACAATGTTGCTCAACTCTCGGTTTTTGAGGTACAACTTGCAAGCATCTGCTAATAACTTGTTCTATACCTGTCACACTTCTGAGATTACTTCATTTCAGATTGAGTTAATAAACCCTGTTTTTATGTAATCTTCTGTTTAACAAGATCGTAGCCATCGTTTCCACTTCTAATTTCATTCCATACAGGCAGATGCAGAAAGCCGAATCAAGAAGGTTTGTGATTGGTAACATCCACGTGCTTTATAACCCAAGCCGAGGGGAGGTAAAATTGGGCCAGGTAACTTCTTTTCATTGATGTCATTTTCTTTATGCTTAATGACTAGTGTCAGTACTAAATAGAAGTTTGGCCACCTGAACAAAGACATCAGGAAAAACATACAGATTTTTAACGTTTTGGGGCATTATGCTAATCTGGTTTGTAATTGAATCATTTTGTTTCTTCAGATACGTTTTCTCATATCAAGGGCACAAATCCTCTCAGAGAGATGGGGCAATGCCCCCATTGTCCTTTGTGGTGATTTCAATAGCACTCCGCAGGTTTGATAACTTTCATCATCATTGTTTGCTCTGCTTTTTACAGTAACAAAGCTAAGGCTAAACTAGTTTCCTGCTTATTGACAGAGTGCAATATACAAGTTCTTGTCAACATCTGAGGTGAATTGCTTGCTTTTATGATGTTATCCACTTAATTAATATATATTGGTGATGCAAATAATCAGAATAGATATATTACATGCATCCATGATGTTTTTTGATATCCGTATGATTCTTTTTACAGCTGAATATCATGTTATATGACAGAAGAGAGTTATCTGGGCAGAGAGACTGTCATCCTGCTCAAGTTTTAGGAGTCAAACAAGAAATTAGCAGTCCACTTACACTGATAGACGGGTATTTCTCATATCTTATAACGCAGAAACATATTTTCTATTTTGTTTTCATTTGGTTCCTAAACTGATGACGTGCATAATGAGCATCAATGAGAAATTTGTCAGGCAGAGTCAGGCCCTTTTCTTTGAATAAGATGACTGAGTTATATGTCTTATGTTGCATTGAGTGTTTTCATTTTCAGATTGTTGAAGCATTGCTGGACAGATGAAGAGGTTAGAGTTGCAACTGGAGATGCTGAGAGCAATTTAGTTGTGCATCCCCTGAAGCTTAACAGTTCCTATGCCACAGTGCGGGTACAAAATTTTACACCTCTACCACTTGGTTGTTCAATACTCCAGCTTTTAATATGCTGCTACATTATGTTCCCATTGTATGCATCAAGTTGGTTTGGGGTGTTATTCTAAGTACAACATATCATACTTTCAGGGTTCGACTAGAACACGAGGATCCAACGGTGAACCTTTAGCGACTTCCTACCACTCAAAGTTTCTTGGAACTGTTGACTACTTATGGTAAATTGCTTCTCTTGTAACAATAATTCTAATGTTGGAGGAGGAGTTGGTTATGATGATAATGAAACGAATGAAATGCTTCTGTTTCATACAGGTACTCTGATGGCCTTGTGCCCACTGGAGTCATAGATACCGTTCCAGTTGACATTCTCCAGAGGATTGGTAGCCTCCCTTGCAAGGTAGGAAAACTTTGGATTCTAAGTCTAGTTTGCAATAAGACCTGGAACAAGGGTGAATAATTATGATTGTGGATAAGTGTATAATGTTATCTTCAAATCTAATATTCTGTTTCTATCTATCATGCTTGTACACAGAAAGTAGGCAGCGATCACTTGGCCTTAGTTTCTGAGTTTGCCTTCACACTGGACACAGATGGAGACAACAAAACAACTGCCTCAAGTATCTGAGCAACCTTGTCCAAGCATTTAGAGAAGGAAACAATTTTTTTGTCACACCATGTATGTTTATCCCATATAAAATCTTTTGGAAGCAGATCCTCGGATCTTATATTTACTTCATTAAACAAAATGTTATAGCTTGAATAGCAAGTAAAAGGGAATATAAAGCACAGATTGTAACCCAGCTCAATATGTCATGGTCTTGCCTGGTGAAAAAATTCTATGTCCTTGTATTAAAAATCATTTTTAAACTAATATAATTTTTTAATTGAAAGATTTTCTTATTTTCATTTTTATTTTATTTTATTTTATAGAAGGTCTAAATGACTCTAAACTATAGGCTATCCGAACTTGGATGCAAAAGAGCATCTACACTATCATGTCCATATGACATAACCAAAATTTGCAGAGGTTTTTATGTTGTTCTGGTTCTTTGTCAATTTCGATTTGGGAGGTGATGATCTTCATGTGGCTGACTTTTTTTGTTTTTGTTTTTTCTTGTATGTGTTTATGTAATATGTGAGATTTTAAGGTATTTGGGTGGATCTGTGGGTTATGCGTTTTTTCGTTTTGCACCCATTGGGTGTGGTAGCTCATCCCCTCAACTTGTCCCGGTGATGTCGTCTCAAGCGTTGGTGGCGACGGCTTGGCTGAGTTTTGTTTATTATCTTGGCCTTGGTTTGGGCTTGTGTGGACTTATTGCCTTTGGGGCTTTAAGCTTGTTGCTGTTTCTTTTGCATTTTATTTAAACCCCTAGCTTTTTGCTTTGTTGTTGAGCTCAGTTGGTTGGGTCTCACTTTTGTGTTGTATTGTTGTGCCCTTTTGTGGGTTTCTAATGAAATCTACTTCCGACCAAAAAAAGAAGAATAGTAAAATAATTGTGTTTTTGAAATTTTTCTTAAATAAGGTAAATTTGTGTTATCTAAAAATTCAATCATAAGGAGATCTAAAATATTGATGGTATCGAAAATATCGGTAGTCCAAAAATACGGAAATTTTGATGGAAATATCGAGATATTATGGATATTTTGTTCCATGATACCAACCATCAAACCTTGGGGGTGGAATTGGGGTCAAGCTGCTCACCATGAGACTTTGAGTTCAATTCCCACCCAGTTGGGGTGGGCAGGCCAATTCCCTAGAGATGAAAATGTGTAAGTGCGTGGCCTTATGAGGGTGGCCCGAGGCCGGGGATCCAACTTGAGCGGGCCCTTGCGTTTGGCTCACGGGAGGGGGGCGACCTTTCACAGCTCCTTGGTGGACATCACCCTCTCTCCTGTAGAGTGTTTTTTTGTGCACCAAAAAAAAATAAATTCAATCATTATGTTCCTTTACTATATATAGATCTCATTATAATATAAGCCATTTAATTATATAATGTTTTCTAGATTAAAAGAAAATTGTAAAATTTGCCACCCATTCTAGTCGGCAAGATGTTAACTTGAACGAATGGGATCCGCCGCGTCACGTATTCCTGTGGCTGCACGGCAGCATAAGGTCATGTAGTCTCTAAATCCGCATGCGACACTTCATAAATCGTATCGGCCCTTGTCCATCTTCGAATCCAGTCCGTTCACTTCCTAATGGGCCCTACTAGTCGTGGTTCAGATAAAATATGATATGATTTATCCAGAAGCACGTGTACAACAAGCCCTGTATTTCGCATCCTTACGTGTACTCGTGATCCACACTAAAAGACCAGAGAGCGACACGCATTTGAGGCACCCAATGAGGGCCAACCACGTGGATTTCCTTGGCTGCCTTCCCTCTACGGCAAGAATCGCCGTTCCTTATTGCCTTCCCCCTATTGCTGTCAATTTGAGTGTCCTAAAATATCGGAGCTCCCAAAATTTTCTCTCGATTTCCTTCGCTCTTCTCACGCCGATCCTAATTGCCGATCAGATTCGTTTCGATTTTCGAATTTTCAGAATAATTTTTTTTTTTTTCTGTCGCAGAAATCTGATACGGATCAAATTTACTGATAATTATTTTGAGATGATGCAAGGGGTCGTTGATAACGTCATCGCTGTCACCAAAGAGTGAGAGCCACCTCTTCCTTCCTTTCCCCTTTTACAAAACTGATTGGAATTGGTTTAATTCCCATTATCTATACATATAAAAATTGATACTTTTTCATGTGTGCCAAAAAAAAAAAATTTCAAATTTTGGTGCTGGGTTTGAATTTTGGTTTGTATTGTTTCTGGAATCAAAGCGTTTGTTTGTGTTTGTTGATTGGTGTTTGGTAGTGCAGGTCAGTGAAGACGTTCACATTCGAGTCGCTGAACAATATTGTGAGGCTGATTAATGGAGTTTCAGCTCTTTTATTGACATTTTTACCTGGGAAGGCTAACATCCTTGAAGGCATTCATGGCTGGGAGCTCAGGCCCACCTTTCGGGGACCTCGATTTCCGCGCTGGATGGAAAAGTAAGTTGTGTGTTTTGACCCCATCAAAATTTGCAAGCTCACTGAATAATTCAGATTTTTGAATTTGTCCGGTACTTGGCTATTCGTTTTGAAATTGTGGGAATTGGGAGGTTATTCATGATAAATGAATGTTATGGTTGTTTTTGTTTTCGTGGGCAGTAGTTATTTTGTTGTAGAATTAGTTCCTTTAATTTGATTGATATCTATCTTTCTTGTAAATTGTAGTGCAACCGACATATTACATATATATTAGTTGCTGAAATGACAGGTCCATTTTGTTTGATGTTTGTAGTGGAGTGTCCTCTTTCAATCATTTCATACATGAGCTTTCTGTGGATTCTGATTCTGATGGCTCGAGCCTTGATTACCCATATGGAGATGAAGATAGTAGTGATGGAGACACATCTCCTGGATCACCACTATCTCGAAGTTCAAGAGTCTCTCGGGCTTCTAGTTTCAGTAGGAACGATAGGCACTGGATGGGATGGATGTGGATCAGATACATATTTTTCTGGATTTTGCTTCCCGCAAGGTTTCTGCTTGGGATTCCAGTTCGTATTTTCCAATTGTGTTATTCTAGGTCGTCAAACGGCTCCTCTGCACCAGGAAGCAGTCAGGTCCTGCAAGCACGAGCTATTAATAAAATGCAGACTCTCAAGGATCACATTGTTCACCGAACCACTGATAGGAGACGTGGAGTCATTGAGGTTTCTGCATAAACTCTTTTTCATACCAGTTTGGGAATTACTTGTATCATTTCTTTTCTCTTAATATATTTTCTCATCTTCAATTTGTGTTCAACAGGATCTTCATCTAGCAATCGAGATATTCATAGAAGCTATATTTGATGTTGTTCATAAGGCAGCACATTTTATTCTTTCCCCATCAGAGGCTTTTAAAACTCTGTCTGGATGGTATTCATTGAGCAGTAGTGGTGCTCTAGATAGTCATGATAGTGATTCAGAAGTTTCTGTCCCCACAGCTACACTTGGAGAGAATGATCCAGCTCCTAAAGAAAGGAATACTTCATTTCAACAGTCGCTAAATACTGATGCTCGGACATGCCAGGATGTCATAACAGAGCTTGGGTAAGGCTATGCTACAGCTTACTTGATTGTAGAACCTTTTCTTTTTTCTTTGAGCGTTGCACATGCTCTTAAAATTGCTGAACTTTCTGTCTGCCTTAGGTACCCATATGAAGCCATACATGTGATCACTAGTGATGGATATGTTCTTCTCTTGGAAAGACTCCCAAGGTATGATGGATTTATTTGTATTCTTTATCCCTGGTCAAGTGATAACTTTGTTTTAAGTCGATGGTGTCTAATGACTGTACTGCGATACTGCAGGCGTGATTCACGGAAAGCTGTTTATCTACAACATGGAATTCTGGATTCATCTATGGGGTAAGCTATTTCTTCTTAAGATTCCTTCCTCCCCAGTGCCCTAGGTGGGTATCAGTGTGATGCATAATTCTTCCCACCACCACGATTTTTACTACTACAACTGTATTCGCATCTTATAACATGATTTTATTTTTTTTATTTTTTGAAGAGGCAATGGGTAACCATTACTTCTTGTGTTATAATCACACATTTTACAAAAGTTTTGTTTGATATATACTACCTTTAAAAATGATTTCTAATTGGTTATTTTCTTTGTCCAGTTGGGTGTCTAATGGGGTTGTTGGTTCACCGGCATTTGCAGCCTATGATCAAGGTTTGCATGATTCATTTGCAACGGCTTGCATTAGAGACCACTGTAGTGGTTTAGAAATATGCTAATGCTTCTCAGTTTTGCAGGATATGATGTTTTCCTTGGGAACTTCCGTGGCTTGGTTTCTAGGGAGCATGTTAACAAAAATATATCCTCACGACAGTAAGTTGACATATGAGATCTGATTGCTATTTTATTTATGAAATTTTTATCCTTGATTTCCTCTCGACTCAGATTGTTGGTGGGGATTGAATGCGGCTGCAATATTTACAGATTTTCTAAGCATAAAGCAGCAATTACATAAAGTATTGCGGTATGAATTGAGTTACTTAATGTAGCAACCAATGCAGGTATTGGCAGTACTCCATCAATGAGCATGCGACTCAGGATATACCTGCAATGATAGAGAAGATTCACCAAGTTAAAACTGCTGAATTGAAGCTTAGCCAACCTGATCTTGAGGAAGAAACCAATGATGAGCAACCTTACAAGCTTTGTGCCATTTGCCATAGCTTGGGAGGAGCAGCTATACTGATGTATGTTGTAACACAGAGGATAGAAGAGAGACCCCATAGACTCTCAAGATTGGTTTTACTGTCACCTGCTGGATTCCATGGTGATTCCAGCCTAATGTTTACGGTTGTGGAACATGTCTTTCTTCTATTGGCTCCTATTCTGGCTCCCCTTGTGCCTGGCTTCTACATACCAACCAGATTCTTTCGAATGCTTCTGAACAAGTTGGCACGAGACTTCCATAACTACCCTGCCGTTGGAGGACTGGTTCAGACCCTAATGAGTTATTTTGTTGGCGGGGATAGCTCAAATTGGGTTGGCGTGTTAGGGATACCACATTATAACATGAATGATATGCCGGGGGTATCATTCCAAGTGGTCCTCCACCTTGCACAAATGAAGCGTGCAGGAAAATTTAGAATGTTCGATTATGGGAGTGCGTCTGCTAACATGGAGGTGTATGGATCTACAGAGCCATTGGACTTGGGTGAGTACTATGGGCTTATTGACGTTCCTGTTGATCTGGTTGCTGGGCGGAAGGACAAGGTAATTCGGCCATCCATGGTGAGAAAGCATTATAAGTTGATGAATGATGCAAGTGTTGATGTATCATACAGTGAGTTCGAGTACGCCCATTTGGACTTTACATTTTCGCATAGAGAAGAACTGTTATCATATGTCATGTCACGCTTGCTGCTTGTGGAGCCGTCTCCAAACCAGCAATCAAGCCAGAAGGGTCTAAGGTTGAAGAAGAAAGGACAGGTCAATAGTTGATAAAGTCAGAAAACCCATGCATTTCCCTTTTTTTTTTCTTCAGGATTAGGCATGTCCTTAGGTGCAGATTACTGTGATTAAATATGTTCATGCATCTTTAGTCCAGGGCAATTAGTGTTTGGTTTCTTCCCCATCAATTTTTTCGTGGGGAGTTAACTGTCTGAAAGGCTTATGCCTGGATTGAGCTTTGTACAAAAACCCATATGTGTATATTCTGTAAGAGAGTAATTGGATCCATGAAACATGTTGTCTCTATCCAAGAGAACAATTAATACACACTGCTTTCTCAATGTTGATATTTGTACTGTGACATTCTAAGTATATTGTGTCTGTTGGGTATGATTTCATTAGAAGCCCCTCCTGCTTCACTGCTGGCAATGCAATGAACTTGAACCATTTTCATTTTTTAATCCATAAAACAAGCAGTCTCCACTGACTCCTCTAATTCTTTTCATGTGGCTGTGTTGCCAAAACCTGAGAGCTCCTATGGATTTGATCTCCTCCCAATTCTTGCTTCAGTTGGGGCATTTTATTGCTGACACTGAATCACACTTCATTAGAGCCATAGCCATCAGACGACGACGTATTCACAAAATAATTTTAGTGTATTTTGTGAATTAACCGAAGCTCCAAATATATGTACGACAAAATTAACTCGTAGCCCAAAATGAGAGTGCCAAACTTTGTGCAACCCAAATAAATGAAATCTGCAATGGTAAGACAAACCTTCAGCCAAGCCCACAATTATTGAAACCTTAACCCGGTTTACTGACCCACCCGTCCGACTTGACCCATCCACTTTTACTCTCTTAAATTCTCAAATAGTAAAAGGCCAAAAGGCAGAGCCGTCAAAGCGCCGCTTGAAAGTTGAAACTTTCCCGAGAAAATCAAGGAAAGAAAGCGAGCGAGAAAGAGAAGGAAAATGGCTGGGAGCTCTAATACTTGGGCCTATGCCCGGATCATCACCGGAACCATTCTCGGTGGCGTTCTCGGCTTCTACGTCATGGACCGCGTCGAGAAAAGCTACAAGGTCTTCTTACTTCCCCCTCTCTGTTTATCGTTCTTCTTATTAAGCTCACTCTCTGTCGGATTTTCGGAAATGAAAATTATAGCTTCCTGAGCTACTCAAACAATGGAATAATAGAAGAAATTTATCAATATAACTTTGTAATCTGATTGATTTTCATATGGAATCTTGGATTTTGATGAATACAGGAGAAAGTGAAGGAGAGACTGAGACAGTACGAAAGTGAATTGAAGAAGAAAGAGAAATTGAATGAGTTTGAAGAGTCTATGTAGACTGTACCCTACCAGTGTTCTTTTTTCTTTTTTCTTATGCTTGTGGTTCTTGAACAAAAAAAAAATTGAAATTTTGAATCATATGTTTTTGTATTTGGAGGAGCTCTCTAAAACTCAGCCAGTACTGGAGTTTGATTCGAATGAGAGTGTCTATATTTGAGGAAAAAGAGCCCAACTTTCACGACCCATCAAGCCAATTTGCTTTCAAGAATATTGCATGTGAAATTTTGTGTTTGTATTGCAACATCTTATGCATCAGAATGTAGTCTTGGTTATAAATTGTTGGGATAGAAATGAAACACTGATATATGTATGTGTGTAATATAAGAATCAATTCACGCAACAGTGGCAAACGGTCAGCCCCCTCTCACTACACTATTAAGAAATTTTGTGTTCTAAAAAAGTAACCGAAAAAAGAAGAAGAGAATATAGAGAAGAATAACAGGAATTTTACAACCAAGCCTTCGGCACTCAAAGTTCGGGTGTCCTAGCAGAGCAAAATTGAAAATTGGAGCCAACAATCTGAACCAGAGCTTCATTCCCATACAAGACACGACTTTCTTGTGTGTTCGAAAGCAAATCACTGCAAGAAAAAGTCAGGCGTCCAAGACACTATCTTCTTAAGCGTCAAGAATTGGGAAGCACTGTAAGGGTAAGTGTCACACTGCCGGACACTATTTGATCAAGCATCAAGAATGGGGAACCGGTGGTCCGGCCACTTGGGATACGAACGCTTGTACAAGCTCATGCATACTGTGTCATGCTGCTGGAGGACCCCATTGAAGATGCATTTCAATGCCCCTGAGACAAAATTATATATGAAACAAAAGACACCCTTAATAACTACTTAATATATATAAAGCACAACCGGAATATGGAAATGAAAGGTCTGAAATGGCATCTTCCGATTAATAGTTTTCCACTATTTGGGATAATCTTACCGTGTGTACCAAGAGGCTCCTTGATGCGACCCCGACGACCACATTTGGTCCACACTTCCACAGGCTGCCATCACCACGCACGTTAAGAAACATATTCACAATAATGACTGTAATATTTTACTTCGATACGATACAGCACAAATTAAAAAGATATGGTATGAGATTCTCACCTTGAACCATTTCACGTCCTCTGGATTATGGAACATATACCTTACAGAAGCTTTAAGTTTTGATACTCGTTGAGGGTAACTGCATCAAATATGCTTTCAAGTTCAATCAATCCGAACATTCAAAGGAAAAAATCTGTGCCATAAAGGTCACCACCACCAAAAATTTAATAATAAACTGTACCCAGTTAAAGTAATCTTCTTTAGTATAATTCTGTCAGGGTCGATGCTTTTCAGTGTACCAACAGCAGCTACTGCAGGTGCAGTGCCCGCTCCTTCAGAACTCCTCAAAGCTATCAAAGGAAGTGGAGGAAAGGAGATCGGAGCATAAATTGAAGCCATGGAAAAACGTCCTGCATGAAGAAACCTCTCCATTTTGTGCTTATCTGAATTCATGTTGTCAGTAGAATATATTGGCCTGCAAAGTGAGGAGCAAAAGCGTCAATCACTAAAACTCAATCAGAAGGACAGTTGATGACATTAGATAAACTACCTAGCAATAAATTGGCGAAACCCAACATGAAATATTAATTCGTCTTTGGCTTTGATAGGAGCACTGTATGAGTCATGCTTCTTTATGCTGCAAACATAGATCACCCAGGGTCATGAAAATACCTTCCTTTACGAAGACCACAAAACTGCAAATTTTTCCCGACTACAAGATACCTGAAATGTAGTACAGACATCTTGGACTCATGCTGCAAAAGACCGCATGCTGTAACAGGCATTGTCTTTGCCTGATTACATAATTTAGAAGCAACACTAGTTGGCACGTCTTTGATATACAGCCTTGCATATGAGCTAGCAGTGGCGCAGTCATCCCTGTTTTGTTGCTCCATATCTAAAGCTTTAGCAAGGACGTTTTTCTGTGTTCTGTTGAAATTATCGAATGCAAAGATTCTGGCATACTCTAGAGGCAAAGACTCCTGAAGTTCATCAGATACGAAAGTCAGTTGGACAGTTGATGTTCAGAATAGAGTGAACTACTATTACAGAATTACAGGAATATTACTTTGGGATCCCATGTAGAGGTCCTAAAGGACTTGAGGCCTCTATACTTTGCAAAACGTTTTCTTGCTGGAATGTCTAATGGTGTATCCACTTCATCTGGAAATTCTGAAAAACATAACAAACAACCATTAAAAGCGAACTAAATAACGCAGCAGTAATATAGTTGACTTAAAGGTGCTACAAATATAGTTTTAACAATATAAATCATATAGCAACAGAATGCACATAACAAAAACTTCAAGTTATTTCAAGCAGTATTTTGCTTCCATGAGTAGGAAAGCTTTGCCTCAATGAATGAGTTTAAATACAATTGTCTTCAAAAATCAACAGTATATAGCTTTTTAAAAAGATAAGTACCCTCATCATCAGCATGTGCTTGCTTTATTTTTTGAATTTCATTCGCCAACTGTTCCTTGGTCAAGTTTTCACCTTCCTTTAAAACAGAAACAAAATGAGTAAGTCCTACAATTTACAGAATTGGAACAAAAGAAAAATAAATTTCTTCTTGCTGACAGCACATTAATATTACCATTATGACCTATTCTTAAGTATAACGTTAATTGAATCCTTAGAGACAAATACACAATGTATTCCGTTTTTTCTTTCTATTTTTGGAAGATTTCCTCGAATCTTAAAGCTAATTATGAGCATTGAGGGTTGGAAGATCCAGGTATAACCTAGTTGGCATTCTTGAGAATCAAAGGACCTTTGTTGCATTACATATTAATGAAAATGCTGCAAATAGGTTAAGAAAGCACCAATGACTGACCAAATCATCAGTGAACCCCTGCTATTCAGCATTCTAGTTCAAGCCAGTAAGGTGAGTGGTTCACACACGTTTGGTAAAACGTATTGTCTAAAGTGGTATGTATTGAGCTTAACCTGGAGAAACACTAGGGATTCTCACCATCTAGAATGTGGTTGGTATTCTTAAGTCTTACTTTTTTTTCACATTCGCAAATGACAGTAGCATAATAATGGGGTTCCATTTGTTATTTGTTGTGTCTTCATGTTAGATAAAAATCAGGGAAACCGACTAATGCTGGTAAGTTGGTAACGCACTAAAATCACCTTGATGCATAAATAATATACATGCTAAACTCACCATCATTACTGAATCAACATCAGTTTCTCCATCAGAGTCCCCAAAGCTTAAAGAAGCTTGGTCATCACTGAGATCCGAATAATTAGTGCCCTCTTGACCAGGATCACCAATGTCCCTCTCATCCAATACCATACCATCAGCTTCCTCATCCTCATCAGTACTTGATCCCTCTTCATCTGTACCATCCACAATCCAAGCAGCCTGCAAGAACAGAAATCATGCCTCTGATATATCACTAAAAAATCTGTCCATTACCTCTTAAACATGAACATACAAAAATGTCAAAGAATATAAGAAATATAGAAACATTCAGAGTTATGAAACTGTTTCACTTTAAGTTGTGTTTTTTTTTCCTGGGCTCTGGCCCCCACTGCACCAAAAAAAGAGAAAAGAAACTGACAGGAACTGCAGACCTGGTATTCTGAAGTGCCTCGAGGAAGTGTCCTCTTTTTCTTCTTTTTTAGTTTCTGACTTTTTTCAGCCTCAGCCATTTCTGCCTCTGTTGGCCATGTCTGACAAAAAGGATCCATTTTATAAATGGCAGTTCAGTAATTCAACAAAACTCACAGTAAAATTAAGAAAATCCAAATGTAAAACATATTAACCGGTTGAGATAGGAGGAGTATTCCAATTAACATTCTTCTTTTGTAATTCAGGTGTCATCCACTCAAATACCACCCATCTTTGTTTTATTCATTTTTGGATAAGCAATACACAACCCATATTCTTAATGAAATTGAGTAAGATAATAATTAAAAGAATGAAGATGTAATGTTGTTACCTGTTCACCTGCCAGGGGATCGGGAACATTCTCAACTAGTAAAGGCTCCTGCCTCATAGGATCGGGAACCAAAGAACGGAGGACCTTGAAATAGGTAAAATTTCAAATGAGAATCATACGTCATATGATAAACTTATCATCATGAACATGCTTCACAAATGAATAAAAAGCATCCAAATATTATCACTACAAGGAAATAACTTATTCTATAGACATCTACTGCTTATATTTAAATGAAACAGACAATACCTCTACGTCACACACTTCATCTGAATCCATGAAATCCTGCTCTTTTCTTGCATTCAAAGGAAATGGATCCTTGAGAATTTCCATTTTGGACAATTGGAAATCTCCCACACCAGAAACATGAACCTGATATAAAAGAAAATAAGACAACTGCCAAATCATGCGGCCAAGGGAAAGTCTTTGGCTGAACTAATTACCAGTTGATTCACAGAAAGACTGCGAGCACGCAGATATCCAGTAAGGAGAAGGGTACAATTTCCCGAATTGAAATCATCTGCTACCATATCAACCTATAAACACAAAATGAGTGATTACAAAATCTTTCTTATTTATCAAATTCAACTTTTCTTCTTTACAAGAATAGTAGTTGTTCTACAAGGCACACATGCCTTGCCATATAAGAAAAACTTCTTGATGTAGAACCATTCTGCATCACTTCTACTATATATTTCCCTATTTTTTCCACCTTTACCTAACATAGAATGAAACAAAAATTTAAATAAATAGAAAATGAGCACCTTCTGAGAAATCAGGTAAGGCCGTTGACTTCGCCAGTGAGGAACTGAGAGCCTTTGCTCCTTAAAGAGCCACATGAACTGCAATTATAGTAAGATGATGTGAAAGCTATGAGAAGCATCAAATTATGTAAATATGAAACAAAACAAAATGTCATGTGAATTATAACCCCCTCTGGACTTTTAACATTGAAGGCTAAGTTAAAGAATCTGTAGTCGACACATACCTTGTGCAACTCATCCTTTGTGTCAGCTGGATAAAATTTACAATCCTCGGGAAATTCAGAAGCAAGACTAGAAGTACACGTTTTCTTTGAATCATGTCTTCTTTTCATGTCAGTAGGTAGATCCTACATGCACCAAAAAAGGAGAATAAATCCTATATCAAATTGGACAAAATATAATTATCCTAGTTCGATAATATTTCCATGAACATACAAAGCACATCAACAATAACATACACGAATTAGCACAGCAGTGCTCGGTAAACCAAGGGACCTAAAAACAGAAAGACAGTGACTTCCAAATGAGTCAATGTAGTCAGATGTGCTTCCTTCACATGAAGAGCTCGCTGAAGCCACAAAAGCAATGAGATCAGCAACCTACAGAAAAGAGTTTCTGTGTCAGAAAAACCAAGAAAATTAGGATGAATACACAAGCTGCAGAATTTCTTACCTTGGCCATTTCCAAGCATGATAGCAGATCCCCATGAGGTGCTTTCAATACCTAAAGAATTACTCGAGTTAGATACTTAGAAATCTTCACATCAGTCATCAATGTTAACAACTTTGTGAACCATAACATTTATATGACAATCATTCAATTAAAATACAGCAGCAGAGGCGGGGTACCGTTGTTCTCAGTTTGTACTCAACAGAAGCAACTGTTGGCAAGGTGGCTTCATAACCTTGTGGAGATAACAAAGAAAGAAGGTCCTCGGCAAGTGAATTTAGGTTTACATCAGCAGAAAGCCCGAACAAAACCTACCATTAGTGGACGTTAGAATGATAATAGAGCTGATAAAAACGTTCTTATATTTTAATATAAGCGCATTAATCCCTCAAAGCCTTTTTCTCTATCAGTTCCAACTGAAAACAAAATACTCACAATCACACGGGGAGCACTTGCTGATCCACTTGAAGCCCTCTTCTCTTTCAAAAGAGCTGCCCGCTTCTGTTCTCGTAACTACAGAATAGTGAAGTTGAGCGTTAGGTACCCAAAATGAATATTGGCATGAGAAAGAGGGAGATTTTTAAAATCAATTACCATCTTGTTACGTTGAACTCGAGCTGCCCGAGCTCCCTTGGCAACATTGTGCTCTGATTTGCCAATCCTACTCTTATCTGAATCACCAAAAGCACTCAATTTATACACACCAATTGCATTGCATAGCCGTTATGTCTAATTTTCCAGCAAACAAAAGAAGGTGGAGGGAGTAGCATGCAGAACCTGAAGTTTTGTGGAGATTACGCGAAGATTTGGAGGCAAAGCGCGTCTTGTGGGGCTTGTTTACTTGAGCTCGCGAGCCTCCCATGGCGGCTCTTGCAGAGAAACACTATACAGTCGGCGAAGGCAACATAGAGAAATTAGCAGCAAAGCTGAGTAGCAAGAGAGAGAGAAAGAGAGGAATCCATGGGTTGCAAAAGCTTACCTATTTCCCTGCCGCAGCCGATCACTCACCGCCGTGCCGCCAAAAGAGAAAGAATTGTAGAAGAAGCAGAGAGGGAGAGAGGGAGAGAAGGAGAGAGAGGCGGTATATAAGTGTTATGAACTTTTGGACCCAAGTTCTCTCAATAGGGTTGGGCAGGGTTTACTCAAAACGCAGCGTTTTAACTTAAAAGGAGTAAAGGACTGTATATATAAAAAAAACGCGGGAGACTTGGAAAGAGGACCGTTAAGCAACCACACATACACACTCGCAGAGAGATACGAAAATGGAGGATTCGGGGGCGATCCTCTGTCACATCTCAACCTTGAAGGACATGCTTGACCAGGTAAACTGCACCTCCTTCTCCATCTCCTATATCAGTTGAAGCTTCCATCTCCGTCAAAGTTTCAATTTTCAGCCAAATTATCTCCGATCTCTCATAAACTGCTTTGTGAAATTAGGTGAACGAAGAAATCGAGGCGAATATTCAGATCACGCGAGAGATCGAATCGGAGATCTTCAAGTGCTCTGAAATTGAAAAAGCTCTGGCCGCCAAAGAATCGGACCTCACCAAGACGCTCTACGTCTCGCACTTTGAGCTCACTGGATTGCTCGCAGTCACCAGTAAATTCTCTAATTACCTCTAATCCTTCCCATTTTTGCTTATTATACCCATTAATTGGAGCATTAATAGTTTATCAGTCACTTAATTCGACTTTTTTATTAATATATTTAATAACAGAAGATTTAAGGAACTCGGTAGAGATTATGGAGAAGGAATTGTGTCGTCTGAGAATGAAGCGCGATGAGACTCTTAATAGAATCCACGACCAGCGGTATTTTCCTTTTTTAATAGATTATGAACGTTTTTAGTCTCAATTCTGATATGAATGTTTATGGATTTCACAAAAATTGTAACTTTTTCTTTTCTTTGTACGTGAAAATTCTTGCCACAGTAAGAATTTGAACTTAAGAACGTAACTGACATCTGCATTAGGTACTGATAGGTAACTGAATGAGCTGTTTTTTTATTTATTTACAGGGAAAGGTTTATTGCAATGTGCTTAGAATTCCAGAAGGACATTGACAAGGCAAATGATAATGAACTATGCATTCTTCTGTCAGAAAAAGAGTTCCTTGAAAATGAAATTCATATCTTGGAAGACAAAAACAATGCTTTAAAGAATGTTGTGCGCAGCGGAAGCAGATTGCTCATGGACAGTGGATATGAAACCATTGAAACAACAAGAGCAAAATATGAAATACAGAAATCCAAAAGACACCAAGGATTTATACTGGTTCGGCCCGTGTGTAGCCTACATCCAGTTCGAAGACAGCAAGAAATTCCACTAGTATCCCAAAAGAGATTACAACCAAATGAGATTAACCCTCTCACCTATCCTAGGAATTACAGAGTTTAACTCTCACAACCCAAATCCCAATTACACCCAAGTCACTCTCACACAGATAACAAAAGAGAGAACAAATAATACCACACCCAAAGACCAGTAGAGGAATAGATTTTCCTCTCACTGATCAGACAAGAAAACTGTCTTCAAATGGTGTGGCCTCAACAAAGGAGCAGCAGCTCCAAAACTCTCTTCCTGAAGTGGTGCACGGCTTCACACAAGGGAGAAAGAACTGAATTTCTTTCTCTGTTGCCGCATCCCCCCACATGGTGAGGCACACAAGCCCACTCACTGACTGATGCTCTCTCTCCCTTATGTAGACTCGTGCAGCGTCCAGCTGCCAAAGAAACTCACCAACAGCTCCATGTGCGTAGCAAGGAAGTCATCATTGTTGTTGACATTAAGCACCCATCCACTTGGAAACAATAAACAAAGAGAAAGAAAGAATTATTTCTTTCTCAAAGTGGAACACCAACGGCTAAAGAAAGAACCCAAAGTTCTTTCACACATGTTGTGGTACACTTGTCACCAACCAATTAGACTCATCCCATAAAGTAATGCCATCAAATACCTAAACAAAGCTAGCCACCTTTAATTAATGACCACATGCCAACCCACGTGATGGCCAGCCAAAGAAGGAAAAAATCCTTCATCATTGCACCATGCATTGTCTCCCACCAAAGACATCATCATTCCATGCAATATTTTTGGCCACCAACTTTCAACAATTGTGGCTTCCCATTTTTCTCTTCCTTTGGCCACGTTATTTGCTGCACCCAAAACACAAAATCTGATTTCTTCTTACAAAGGTTGCTGCCCTCCACCAAATAAAATAATGTCAAGGCCACATTCTTTTATACCAAGTTTGGCAGCAATCATGAAGAAACCACCGACACATGTGGGTGTAATTTGAGCCAATTCCAACAAAGAATTCAATGCTGGCATTTGTTGAAGGAATTCTTGAAGATCTTATTAGTAGCAACTCTGGTACAAACTTCTTCCTTATTTTTGCACATTTAACTTAATATTTAATGGTTTAAGAGTGTTACATCACCCTAGTATGTGAAGTGTGAGCAAGTCTCCAGTCAATATGTTGTATCAAATGCATATATTACTCTTGTAGTTTTCTTTGTTGAAGTGACTTATTTACTACAAATTGTTGGTATGCAGCTTTACAAGTTGAGATACATAGTGGGAGTCAGGAGAACGATAAACTGCTGAAGGATATTCATAATATGAAATCTTCATTGCTTTCAACTATTGCAATTGAGGATATCAGAGGTAAGTTTTTATTGTGATATAAAGGATTGAGATAATTGACGATATCTTTTTAGATTTTGAAATGGATTTATTCATTTTTGAGTAAAAAGGTCAGAACTAAGTGATTTTTTTTCTACACGGGTCATTTCAATGGAAGACGTGTAAAAGTGATATGTACACACTAGTGGTAGTAGCAACAACAATAGGGTTTTTGTTGTATTTATGCACTGTAAAGTGGTAGCAGTCCAGCTGGTGAAGTGGGAGTGAAGGCACCATAGCTTGTGTGTTCCATGCACTTGAATACTTATTTATCTTGAAAGGTCTTTTAAACAAATTCAACAGAAGTGGAAAATTAGTTAAGGAGATGTATTGATTTCTAGAGAAAACTTTAATGAATGGCACGCATGTACCCATAGCAAATTGAAAAAAGAATGATACAATACAATAAAGGCATGCAGAGCTAGTAAAGCTCCTATATATAAGCATGGATACAGTTTTTTTGAAACCTTTTGTTGTGTGATCTTGGAAGTTGAAGTTTGCAAAATAACCAGTGGTGTTTTTCTTGTTTCTTTTCTTCGAATTGGAAACTGGCATGTTATATCTTGTCTGATTAGTAAGGATGAAGATTAAGATCACATGTGATATTATGATCTCTGTTCTGTATATGTACAATATAATAAATGGATAAGCATATGCACTATTGCTAAACGTTATTTATGATACCAAACATTATCTTCAATCATTTTAGTGGCTGTGAACTTGGCATTTGTAGTTTTGTAACCCCACACATCAATGTATTTATATCTGCTGCACAGTTTCTGAACAATATGTGTCATACCAGGTGCACGATCGTGGACTGTACCGTAAGTTGAAGGTGTCCCTCTGTTTCTACCCAAAGAAAAGGTGTCACTCTGTCCTCCAATTAATTGCTAGGCCTAACTTGTACTGCTGAAATCTTTCCTTCATAAATAGTTTCTACATCAGGCTTTTGCAGTCATGCATGCTGCATGCAGCATTTGTTGTTTGAATACATTTGGCTTCGATTCTTGTCAAGTGGAAGAAAGATGGTCAAAATTTTTGACTTGCTGCAATTTATTTTGGGTTTGTACGTCAAAATTTTCTCTTCTTGGGGAGGTCAGTCAGGAACAGATTTTCAATCACATTTGTTCTCATCTCTCTTCCAATTCATATATACTTAAAAGTTAGAGCTCCCCTTCTCATTTGGGTCGGTTCTGACCTCTGGGTAGGGTCCAGCTCCGGCCCTTCCGTACTTATCCAGGTAAAACTTGTCCTTGTTCTGTCACTTTCAACTTTAGGTAGTGGTCCAGCTTCTGGAATTGCTTAAACCATGTGTGCTTATGCGCCATTTAGCAGTCCAAAACTCCAAATGGGACTCTCTCTTTTCTTTTCCCTTATCTATTAGTTCTTCCCGTTTCTGATTGTTAAGCTAGCACAGACAAGGCATAGTGACTACAATAATGTTCTGTCTTCTTTCACTGTGTGTCCATTTGATTTGATGTATAGTTAGATGACATATTCGTACACACTGCTTGATTAGATTTGGCTAGAAAGAAACTGCAATGTCAAAGTTTCAAACTCAAATTGATGAAGAAACACTTTGAAAAGGCTAGGTACCCTTTGTTGTATAACCCACAAAGATGGAAAGTACTGGGAAGCTCCCATGTTTAAAAGGAGACGAAATTAGAGTCGTGGAGGTGATAGATAGTTCAACCTAATAAATAGAATGTGGCTCAAAGCCTTTGAATAAAACTAGTTTGTCTTCCATGTCACGGACAGTGACCATGTCTCTCTGGTGAATTTTCACGTGCACCATGGCCCCCGGCCGTACCATACAGCTAGCTACCTCTTTTGTATTTGGATAGTAATTGTTGATTCAAGTGTTCTCTATTGTCAATTTTCATGACCACACCGGTCCTCTGATGATTAGAAAGCCGAAAAGAACAAAGAAGCTGAATCCTTTTGTCAATTGGTCATGTAGGGTTTGGTTCATTCATCCCAAGTTTTAGTTTTCGCTGTCAAATTAAGTGCTCAAGTTGTCAATTAAGAACTCATAATTGACGTTATGGTACTTATTTAAAACAAAGTTAATTTGGTTGTGTTATCACCATCTAGCTTCGCCTCGATGATGCTTCATGTTTGGTTTCTTTTGGGACCACACATTATCTTCTCCCTATAAGAAACACCCACTTCCTTCTCTTTTTCTCATGAAATTTAATCATCTCTACAACTACAAGGTGAACCTAACACGTATATATATATATATATATATCTAACAATGATTCATACAGAAGAGTGAAGAAAGAGCCATAGGATTCCACTAGCTAGTGTTGTGGAAAATAGAGATGAAGGTGAAGAGTAGTGATGATACTGTTGAAGCCTCCAAGAGAAGGTTTTCATGCAAAGGGTCGTGCGGGTTTCTCAAAGAAGGAAGAGGAAGGCTCTACATATTCAGAAGATGTATTGTTATGCTTCTTTGCTGGCATGATTAGTATGCAATGCATGGTGTTTAGAGCTACGATCGATCATCTCCAAACTGTTTCCTTTTTCGTTTTTCAATGTTAATATGGACTATGTATAGTAATGAAATGTCTGTATTGACTTTCATTTTCTCTCTCCTAAATATACAATTTTGGTGAAGTCTTGGTCTTTCTTCTTCTTCTTTTTTTTCTCTTTTCTCTTGGCCCTGAGCCATGGTCGGTGTGGGACTATTGTTGAGTAATATGGTTTCCTGGAACACATGATGAACATGAGCTTGCTTTGCATGTATTGTCTGGATATACATATATATCAGCACCATGCGCTCGTGTATGTGACCTTGTTTTGGTCCAAAAAGGAGCCAAAACAGATGATGACAGTAGAGAATCCAGTCAGTGAAGTTCACATTTTGATCCCTGTGTGGGCCTGTTCACATTTTGGCCAAAACCACAGCTTTGTCTACAAATTGCCAGTTACTAATGAAATTATTCTTGTTGATAAAATAAAAAAATAAAAAAAATTTACTGCTACATTTGATTTCACGCTTTACTATACTATTGTTCTTTCTGCAGAAGAATGATAAAAGGCTATCAGATGTGTAATATCTGAAGTGTATCTTGTACACTCATTTACAAACTAATGCATTAGGGTTACAATTTCCGTATATGAGAGAGTTGGAATCGACTAAAAAAAATTTGGAAGACTAAATTGAAACTCGAATATAAAAGTTCATGGACAATAAAAACCCCAATCATTTATTATATGCAGTTTTCCTTCAGATCATTACAACCTTCCATCCTGTCCCTTGGTTGCTCCTCTTATATTTTCCTCTGCTTTTCTTGTTTGTACAGGGGATTGTTGCTACTTTCCTCTTCTTTTTTTCAAAAAAAATTTTAGGATCTTTTCTATTGAAAGGGACGATAATATACTAAACTCACACACACTAAACTAATGCTAGAACTCGAACCCAGGACCTTGTCTAAGTAGAGCATGCTCCAAACCACTATACTAATGAGTCCTTTGCAATTCTCTTGTTTTTTTTGTTTCACCTTTCTTGAGAATATAGAGAGAGCGAGGTGAAAGTAACATGGTAATTAATTGTAACTCATAGTTATCCTTATAGGTGCGTACATGTAAAGTATTAAAAATATATGGGGCAGAATGAAAATTACAAGACAACGCTAGATAAATAATAATAAAAAATAAAAAGCTTTATGGGTATCATTGCAAAAAAATAAAACAGTCAATATGATAGTTCATAGGTCGCAGCCTTCTGGGCTTCTGCTTTCCCTTTGAAATTTGCAGTGGTTTTGCATCTACAGCAGATTCCGGCACGTGTGTCCTATCCCAGGTAAGATTATCAATCCCTCTCCTTCACCTTCTTCCTTCTTCCTTCTTCCTTCTTCCTTCTTCCATGAATAATTTCAAAAACCTGTATATATGTCATGTATATATGCGTTCCGTAAAATCTAGGGTTTGCTCATTCTGTCTCTAGTTCCGGCTTACACACACTCACACACAAAAATTACTGTATGGTATAGAAAGTTCAAAACATAGATTATCTGGGCTACTAACTGCACCTTAAGCTCATTAGTTCACTAAAACAAACTTAGATAAAATTTTGAAAAATGAACATTCGAACAGTAAAATTATGTAAGATATTAAAATTAATTAAGTTAAATGACAAAAAAATATGATATTTTTATATTTTTCTCTCATTTTATATATATATAAGGCTTCACACAACTAACGAAGCTAGTGAAGCTGGTAATTTGTTTTCAGGCTTCATTAGTTTCTTCTCTTTAGACTATATTTTTTTTGGGTAACATGTTGACCATATATTTCAAAACAACTTTTTTGACGGTTGAAATTTTTGAAGGAATGATTCTTGCTGAAAACCCCCATGTAAGCTCTGAACACAGCTTAGCATCAGAAACACTTCAAATGAGTCGTTTAACAAATGGGGAGGCCGAGATAAGTCTTCACAAACCGAACAATCAAGTTCAATGTCAAGGCTCTAGTGGGAGATGTGGAAACTTGGGGTTTGATGGAACGAATGGTAGACCTTGCCGTGATGAAAATTGTGGGAAAGAAGATATAGGAGTATCCAGCAGAGATGCATCAACTGATGTTTTAAGTGTAAGTGGCGCATTTACTCTCATTCAAAAATACTGTTTCTTGGAACAAACTTCATGCTTTATCTACCCTAAAATGATTGCCTTTACATATGGAACTTTATTGTTCTGCAGAAGAAGGCAACACAACAAAAGGAAATGACATTAGAAGATATGTACAACCAAGACCTCAATGACGACGATGATGATAGTGATTGGGAGCCCTTCCCACAACATGTAGAAATTGTGAAGTGGTTCTGCACTAACTGTACAATGGTCAACCTTGATGATGTTGTCCATTGTGATGTATGTTCCCCCTCTCCTTCCTCAAGATTCTGACATACAATTCTTCCTTTCATATCATCTGTTTGTATTTTGTAAGGGGACATGGTTGTGGAAGGATAATTTGGTGCTATTATTTCCGTGCAGATATGCGGGGAACATAGAGAATCTGGTATCTTGAGGCATGGGTTTTTTGCATCATCCTTGTTACAAGATTCAGGCCTTACTGAGATTGGGGCCGACACTAGGGAAAGACACAAAGGTGGGTACATGATTCAGACCTTACTGAGATTGAGTCCGACACTAGGGAAAGAACCCAATTTTGAGTTTTGGTAGACTGCCAAACTTGTATCACAGTGGAGTTAATAGTTTTTTTTTCCTGGTAAGTGCAGGCTCTCAAGATTCAGCATTAAATAGTTCCACTGCTGTAGGTTTTGATGAGAGAATGTTGCTACATTCAGAAGTATGGTCTTCTTGTAATACATGTCTTCCTCATACTCTGTTAGTTTCTCATTTATTGTTCTTGTTATTTGTAATTCAGTGTTTTGTATTTAGATGCAAATGTTCTTTTTCCATGACACATCACTTAAGCCAAGATCCACAAAGCAGTTTTACTAGAAGTTTCATGTCAATCCTATCTGCATACCCAAGCTGCAGTAGTTTTAATATGCTAATGTGTTTTTTTAGTAGCTATTGTTGCATATTATATTCACTATATTTTGTGACATTAATGTTGTAAGTTGGAAAATGCTCATTTCTGTTTGTGTAATACTTCTATTCTTTTTTCTTTTCTGGTGGTTGTTATGCTAGAGCAGGTTCAAATGAAGTCACATCCACACCCAGAAAGACCAGATCGTATTCGAGCGATTGCTGCTAGCCTTGCTACAGCTGGTATTAACCTTCGCTGAAGTTCTTTGTGCGTGCCAATTGGTACTATTAAAGGATTGTAACTGTGGCTTGCTGTGTGGTAATTTGTCTAGGAGTGGTTCTTGGTGTTATTTTATTTTAGATTGATAAGCAAATGGAAAATTTCAACCTATGCAGGTATATTTCCGGGAAGATGCTATCCAATTTCTGCTAGAGAGATTACTCGTGAAGAACTTCAGATGGTAAGTAGTCACCCATCATCTTGGACTTGGAGGGCAAGGGCACACATCTGACCTAGTATTTTATGAATGCACACAACTAAGGAAATTGGATGTCTGTTGGTTGAGTCCTGATTTTGGAAGGTTTGGGGGCTTGTAGTTCACTTCATGACAAACCTTTCTCTGTGCTGTCATGATGATGAAGAACAGACTTCGTGTTGCTAGTTTGCCCGTTAAAGGGAAACAAATTACAGTTATAATTTATAATGTCTTCCTTGGCCTGTGATTTGTAATTCTTGGCTTTACATTTTGAAATTAAAGGTTCATTCTTTGGAGCATATTGAAGCAGTTGACCATACAAGCCGTATGTTTTCTAGGTATGTTCTTTTGCGGCATTGCTCTTTCTCTCTCTCTCTCTCTCTCATGCTAATAGTAGGCAGCAAAGTTGTCAGGATTTAAGTGGCAATCCTTCGACTAATTTTACATATTTGTATATTATAATACGATTACATGAGTTGCTTTCCCAATAAGAGAAAAATTTTGAAACACTCAAAATCAAAGCATCAGTGACAAGTTGTTCCAGAAACAGAAAAGAAAAAAAACAAAACTTGCAAGAACGTTTTGACTTAAGCCCATATCTGCTCTCCTGCTGCCTGAGTTTATGGAATTGATATTACTGTAAGAAAAAGAAACACATGGGAGTAATATAGCTAATAAAATAGACTAAATTGTATTTATCCAAGCATGTGCCTCATAAAAGAAGCATCATGAATATGATATGAGCAAACATTGAAGTGAGGGTATCCCAAAATTGGATATATTTTGTTCAGACCTATGCACAAAACACTTCTAATGTATTTATCCACCCTACCCTGTTCTTGAGTTAACAACATCAGATTCATTTATTTTGGTATGTAATGGTATGGTTGATGGATGTTGTCTTTTTATTGATAAATTATGTATGATTGGCAGTTATTTCACTCCTGACACATATGCCAATGAACATTCAGCACATGCTGCTAGGCTTGCGGCAGGTTTGTGTGCTGATCTTACTAAAGAAATTGTTTCTGGACGTGCCAAAAATGGTTTTGCCCTGGTATGAAAAATAAATACTCTTATTTAGTGTGTTTCAGAGTTATGGATGTAACAAGAACTCTTTGAAAATCTCATTCATCTTAATGTTAAGCACCATTACTGAATGACTCAGGTCCGGCCTCCCGGTCATCATGCTGGTGTGAGACAGGCTATGGGCTTTTGCCTCCACAATAATGCAGCAGTTGCTGCATTAGCAGCTCAAGCTTCCGGGGCTAAGAAAGTGCTAATTGTTGATTGGGTAAGGTCAATACTCTTATGTAATCATCTCATTACAATGTTTCTTTAGCTGCTTGTATCTGGATAAATATTCAAACCTGAAAAAGTATCCTATAAAAATTGCAGGATGTTCATCATGGGAATGGCACACAAGAAATATTTGACCAGAACAAATCGGTGAGCAACATAGTAGTTAAAACTTTGTCTTCCTATGTTCATTAACTTTTTAACGCCTTACTCATTTCCAGTTATATGGTTGTCTGGAGGAGGTAGTCAAGGGTTGGCTAGGGCAGTTATATATTTGGAATGAAGAGTAAGCTAATTCCAATGCTGTGCATTATAACTCTGAGGAGCTTTGATATTGGGCAATTTGAAAAGAGATAAATATCATGAATATTTATGAAAATTGTTCTAGTCATTGCAGCAATTTCATAAAGCAAGTTGAGTAGAAGCTTTTATGATGAACTGAACTAACTCTCCCCCACCTTTGTACAAAGTGTGTATTAAAAAAAATTATGTTATTGTAATGTGTCCATTCTGTTTGTACTGTTTATTCATTTAGTTTTTAGGGCTTATAAGTTGAACCTGTTCTGTAGGTCTTGTACATATCCTTACATAGACATGAAGGGGGGAAGTTCTATCCTGGTACTGGAGCTGCTGATGAGGTACTAAATTGATTACAGTTGGTTTTTGTTTTCATTTTCAGCTACACTTGCAGTTTCATATATTATTCTCATATGTTTTGGACTATAACTAATGGACTTAAGTGATGACTGCTTCAGGTTGGTACCATGGGGGCTGAAGGATACTGTGTGAATGTTCCATGGAGTCGTGGTGGAGTTGGAGACAATGATTATATTTTTGCATTTCAGCATGTTGTGCTTCCTATAGGTTGTTATTTCCTAACAAGGGACTTTTATCATAATGATAACTATAGTCTTTACTATTTAATCATCCTGTTTTCATTTTGGGACAAATAAATTATGCGGGTTTAGCCTTTTCTCTCGATTATAAACACATCCCACAACACTCACACTCACATGAATACATAATGTTTTCTATCATGTTTGATATCTACAATTGCCATGTTTTGGATTTGATTCTCTGACATCCATTTAATGCATTCTGAACTGAATGATTTTTCGCAGCTTCTGAATTTGCTCCAGATTTCACCATTATATCAGCAGGATTTGATGCAGCAAGAGGTGATCCACTAGGATGCTGTGATGTAAGGATTTCTTTTATTTGTTTGCAATATTTTTATCCTCGTCTTTTCTGGTAGAAAAGAACATTGCTGGAGACTGGACTTATATATCTCTTTAGTGTGTCTTACATTTTAGTGATTTTGTTCCTGTAGGTTACTCCTGCAGGCTATGCAAAGATGACACACAT
The DNA here is from genome assembly GCA_024362665.1 of Prunus padus. Lineage (NCBI taxonomy): Eukaryota > Viridiplantae > Streptophyta > Magnoliopsida > Rosales > Rosaceae > Prunus > Prunus padus. The sequence goes on from JANFAM010000005.1 coordinate 1,462,605, forward strand.
GCTGACTGACTTGTCTGGAGGAAAGTTGCTTGTTATTCTCGAGGGCGGGTTTGTGGCTCATTCTTTTACTTTTGTTTTTCTCTGAGGTTATGTTTCCATCTGAAGTGAATTTAATTAAATAATATTACTTTTTGCAGTTACAATCTTCGTTCAATATCCTCATCTGCTACTGCAGTAATTAAGGTAATCATTTAATAGAACATCACGCGAGGAAATACATTCTATTTGGATATTCGATGTGTTTCTGACTTTCCTTTCCATGAGATAGGTATTGCTCGGTGAAAGTCCAGGATGCGAATTGGACAACACTTTACCTTCCAGATCCGGCCTGCAAACTGTTCTGGAGGTCCTTCAAATTCAAAATAAATACTGGCCTGCTTTGGGATCCAGCCTCACAAAATTTCAGTCACAATGTAGCATGTACACTATTCAAAACAAAAGTGAGGATCTCTCTCTCCTTCCTTTGTATGGAGCTAGTTTAGAGGAGGGATCATATTTTTTCACATTCCTAAGTTCAATCCTTTATATCTTTGCCTGCAGAAAAACAAATAAACAAGAGACGGCGGGCTATGGCACCAATATGGTGGAAAGGGGGAAGGAAAACTCTATTGTATCATCTTTTAAATGGGCATTTCCATCTGAAACGAAGGTGTCTGTGATTGTACACAGCTAGCTTTGGGATCGGGACGGTGTAGTTTTGGTCCATTTTTTTACACAGCTAGCTTCGGGATGATGTCATTTTTCTTTATCCATGATGTTTTAATCATATATTATGAGAATTTATAAATTTAATTTCAGAACAGCTCTCTCTCTCTCTCTCTCTCTCTCTCTCTCTCTCTCATGCCCTTTGACGTTTTTTTCTTAAACAGATCTAAACGGAAAACAGTGTTTAGATTGCATGTCCAGCAGCTTGCGGTTACAAATGCGTTTAACACCTATATTTTTTCCACACTTCCAACCCTAAACACAAATGCAGTCGATGCATGTAAGCAGAATTCGACTGCATACGAAACAAAAGGGGGCAGCCATTTATGGTTTTCACATGTTCCTTCAAAAACGTGGATGGCATTTATGAACATCATCTCTGCTCTCATATATACAACGAGAAATGCAACTTCAAATTTGGAATGTTTTATTATACTGCTACAGAAATAAATGTTGTGGATCCATGTCTCGTGATTTCTGCTCTGCCCTGCTCTCTGCTTTCTGCTATGTATTATTATTACCTTTTCAAATCCACTTGAGACCTGAAACTCTAACAATAAAGGAAAGAAAAGTGGTGCTGTTATTGGTGCATTGTTGGATGTGCCATTGGGTAAGCAACTGGCACAACATATGGAGGATGTGTATGGGGATGGTGCCCTGGAGGAAGCATGACTGGAGTGCCCACAGCGGATCCCATATGATGCCCTGGAGGAGCTGAAACTGGGTGCCCCATTGGTGCTCCATACATTCCTAAACCTGCCATGTGTGGCTGGTGAGCCCTGTGCTTCACCGACTGTGGTCCTACTCCTATGGTGGTGGCACCGGCCGCGGCGGCACTTGGCGCATATGTATTGGTCTGTTGCCCTGTAATTGGTGGCTGATGAGATGACACATCTCCATTGTTCACACTGGTAATGTCATGGATGCTTGATCTCCTCCTGTCTCTGTTCATGGAGTTCAAGCGGATGAAGTATTTTTGTGCGTGGCTGGCCACTTGGGTTGGAGTTCTGGAAATCACAAAGTTCCTTGAAATGCTTCTCCAATCTCCCTTGCCAAATTTCTCAAGACCAAGTAGAAATAACCTGAAAATAAAAACCCACAAATCAGCCACTGTCAAGTGTCTCCACATAAAATCAAATACGAAAAAAACTTTCATTGCCACATGGGTTTTTGTTTATGAATCTGACTTGACCTAATTCCAATTTATAGGCAAGGCAAAAGCTCCCATCTCACCCAAAGCTTTTTAATTTAATAATAATAATAATAATAAGCTTCGGAATGCCTAGGAAAAAAGTAATAAAGATTGAGTCTTTAGATATGATATGATGAACAAGCAATATATAAAAGTACCTGTGTTCTTCTTCAGTCCATGGAATTCCCTTCTTTCTCTCTTGGTCTGACCTTGATCCTCCTTTGCCTCCATGGCCGGACGTGTCATGAGCCAAGGCTGAAAACCCACCTCCATGACCACAATTCAATCTCTTATCCGAAGCAGAAGCTCCAGAAGAAGCACGAGCAGCAGTGTCCTTACTGGATGAGGTAGCTTCCTCTGCTGCTGCATAGTTAGGCAGAGGTGTATGTCCAGCCTCAATTGCACTTACATCATCCACTAGCATTTGGTAGTGTTGCTTCAACTCTTCCATGCTCTTGCTTGGAACCAATTCAGCAATCTTCTCCCACTGCTCTTCTGATTCTTCATCGATCCAATGCATGGCAATTGCGTTCTCAAAAGCTTTGTCTTCCTCTTTGTTCCAAACACTGGCACTTGACATGGTTTGTATTGGTCTTGCTGTTGGAGTGTACGTTTGATTAATCTGCAAATAGGGTTCTTCTTTAAAATAAAATAAAAGACTCTTAGCCTTGAGAGTTTGAAGAAAATGGTGAAAATGCTAACAAGTCGGATTCACTTTCTGTTTAGTGGGTTTGTTTGTATCGGAAAAGAGGAAGAGAGTGAGAAAGAGGAGGGGGTGCGTAGGATTAGGAGGGGAGGGGGACAGGAGAGAGAAAGGGTGTGTGTGTGGGATAAGGAGAGAGGTTGTCAAATTATCAATTGAGAAAGAGGACCACTTTAGAATTGAAGGGATGGGTTCTTTGTCATCTAGGAAACTTGAGCAAAAAATCTCTCACTCTTCTCTCTCTCTCTGTATCACTAGCTGCTGGCGAGGAGAGACATTGGCAATCATGGAGGGAGTGAAATTTGGGTACTTTTGGAGGCCCATAGAAATTTTCAAACTAGCACCATCACAACCTCACTTCTCATGAACCATGTTGAATATTTATGGCAATTCCAAATTTCCAAACTCGTTACTGTTCCAAAATTATAGTACCTTTTTACAGAAGTCTCATATAAGATAACAATACAAATCCTGCGTTTGCCTTTTGACTTTCAGGTACAACTCCCCCTTTTAAACTATTTAATTAATTTATAATAGTAGCTTGAACTGAAACTGAGAAGAAAAGCAATTCATTTGAAACTCAAAGATATGAAAATTGCTTTGGAGCACAACTTTCCTTTTTGTTCAATTCTTTCTTCACTGGGACCCGTGAGTGCAAACCATCAACGATTTACTATTGCACTTGCACAAGAGGTTATTGTTGCGGCAGCAGAATGAAGTAAAAAAAAGTAATGTGACTTTTTTTGAAAAGAAATAGGCTGCACTTTTTTTTTCTCTGGTGAATTTGGTAAAAGTTGGTACGCAGAGAAAGATTCTCTGTCTATATCTCCAAGACGTGGCCAATTCTCCATTTCAAGTTCTCGCAAAAATGCGCCCACAGATAATTCCAAGCATGGAAAGCAATATCATATAAATCTAGACCAGCATTATTGGCAAATTTACTTGCATGATTCAACCCAGCATGTTCTTGTGTTTTCCACTCTCTGATTGTTTCTATATATAAATGTATCACCATCACAATACATTTGATCATGATTCATCAAATATGTTTGGTTCTTTTTCTTTTTAATCTCTGCTAAAAGAATTTGTAAGTTTTGAAAGATAGATTGAATTATAGAATAGTTCTTTTATTCTATAATAGCCCCAGCCTCATACGGTGTCTCTTTGTTGTCCCTATAGTGCTTCCTTAAAGCAAGAGAGGGGTTATTTTAGAATAGAAGTCACGAAAAAGGGCTATTTTAACTAATTGCAAAAATAAAAATAAAAAATCTCACACTGGCTTATTAGGGTAATGTTTTGTGTAACTTCAGAAGAAAACAAAAGTAATAGTTAGAATATATTTTTTGTGAAATTTAGAATGATGTTACGATTCTCTGGTTTAGGCCAAATATCGCTTTCAATATGGATGATAATTGAATCTTGTCCTAACCATCATATCAGTCATCTTAACCATTCTTCATTGATGAAGGGTTTGTGGCTCTGACAAAAGAGATAACCCAACCCACTAATCCACTAATCCACTAATCCGCTAATGATGGATGGATAATAAGATAAATTATATATTCGATTAAAACTTAACTTCAGGCATGCAATTCCAAGAGGTGATGACATGCTGTTGGGAGTCAACAAATATTATGTAGTGGAGGAGCAGATAATGAGGACCCAGCATGTGATTTGTGACGACTATACAAACAATGGAATCTAAGAAATCTTTTAGATTTTAAGGGTAGACAATTATGAACAAATGTCACGTTCAACAGTCAATTCTTGCTCAGTAAATTGACGTGTATAATAAAAGGGTTACGATTGAATTGTGGTCCTCCAATTTACTACAACTTTCCTCTTTCCTCTTTCCCTTTCCCTTTCACAAAGAATCTTTAACCAAAACTTACTGGCCATGCTCAGTCAGAATTCTAATTTACTGTGGTAAAAGAGCAAGATACTTTCTTCAAGCCCTAAGCAGCTGCCCAGCCACCTTCAAGGCCCCCACAATTATTCTCCAATCCAATCCAAGGGGTCATTTTCCACAGCCGAAATGCCATCTTTGGTCCATCTTGAAAGATAGTGCCGGTGCTCCTCCTCCATATTGGCATTATATGCCTGCCGTGGAAGAAAAGGGCTCAGGTTTTCCTCTTAGATATTGGTCATTTGCACCACAAGAAAAACAAAACAAAAACAAAAACCCTCATATTCGTAAAGGTTTAACAAAACGAAAAAATTGCACACCAAAACAAAACAATAACTCAATCTTTCACTTTCTGAAAGGGAGGGGCCTGAAGTCGATATTGAATTTTATGTGAACTACAAGTGGGAGGTTGTGCCCAGAGTCATTTCTACACAGTAGTAGCTTACACATTGTTTGGAATAAAAGTAATTTGAATCTTCAACTTCCAATAGAAAGTCAAGTACTGAGTTCCCATGATTTATAAACGACCCAAACTGTATAAAGGTTGAAACGTTAATAAATCATCTCGAGTGTACTGGGAAACGGATGACTCATTCATTTGACAATACTTTGATTCTGGCACATCTGTTTTTATAAAGGAAGAAAGCAAGTTACAAAGAAAGGAAACGGAAAGCTTTAGACATAACCAGCAAGCAAATACGCACCAAGTATAGATCAATTACCTGGTAGAAAAATGGATCTCGAAGTCGGCGAAGTAATCTCAGACCAGAAACAAAAGGAAGCTACAAAGTAATCAAAAGTGCCGTCCTTTAACAGCACAAGAAGATTGTTGCTATCAGAGGCAACTGATTCCCAGCCATTTTTGCACACTACCTTGGTGAAGTTGACGACACAACCCCAACTTGTATAAGCGGGCGCCCTGGAAGTTTTGTATGTTCAGGAGCTCCTTTTAGAAGAGATGCCCTTTGTGGATTGAAAAGTAGAAGTTGCTGCATGTCCTTGGGAAGTACATTGAAAACTGCCTGCAGATCTCCCTTTAGTTTTTGGCAAGTTGCACCAGAGTCTGTAGAAGCCCTTCCAGATTGGTCCAGCTGAGAATTGAATAATATTGGAAAAATCAATATAATACAACTTTCTTCATCTACTTAACATCCATAGACCCCAAAAAAAGCATGAAAATTAGCATTTCAGTTGAAATTAAGTTCTATTCTACTACGCCTTCTGCTTTGGGTACAGGATGTAAAGTATCTTGATGTTATTCTGTTTTGGGTACTCCTCATTTCTCACTGCTATTAAAGGCTTACATGTACAACAGGACTCTTGCACCAGATTTTCCTGGGAGAAGCATTGTTAGATAGAATTTTCTCTGATATAATGCTATTGCTACTTGTGTTGCATCCATTAAATTTGATGCCACTGCCGCTAAAAATATAACTTTGTTGCTACTTCTGTGGTCACTAAATGGCAAGGGAAAAAGATTCACAGGGATAAATGGTCCAAATATCAGGGCACAAAACAGATGCATTAAGAATAGGGTTAGTCAGTGATGTCCTGATCATTCTTGCTTCAAGTTTACACCAGTCTTACGCAGTTACATCGGCAGGAGATATACCACTATCCAGTCAAAACATCATTGAAAGTGCAAACCAATCCCACACCAAAATTCTCCCAAGATCAGATTCCTACAAGAGATACCGTGTGACAAAATAAAAAACATCTAGTAGCCTTGTAAACCAAACATCCAGGAACACTTTAACCATTCCACCTTTTGACCTCTCTCGTAAAGATATCAGAGTCATCTTAGTAAGTTAAAATAAATCTGAAATTTATCCTAAAAGTGGTTCCAGATGGACCATCACTAAGATATTAGCAGATATAGCATGCTTTATCATGAATACCTTTTTGTTTTGGGTAGAAGGTGCATTGATAGAAGATACCATACTTAGTGGGGACATTACCTGTATTTCTTCAAGAATAAGTCTCTCAATAGCATTGAAGGAATCAACAATTTCTAGTTCAGACATTTTAGATATTAACTGTTGTATGTCAGTCTTCATTCTCGCCTGCCTCCACAGTCTATGTTGTTCCTGTTCAGCAACGGCACGCCTTCTCTGAAACCATGGTGTAAAGTTTGGCCCTTCTAGAAATCGCCTAAACAAACAGGAAACACAAACTGATGGTTACCATAGGTAAAGATAACCCAGAAAAGAAACAACAAGACTGGCAATGGTTGGTTAGGAGTTCTAGTACATGACAATTATGGAATTTAACATTTATTACCGGTATAAGTCCAGCCAATTAGATCTCATTCGCTTTGATACAAACTTCCCAGGTCCTCTTGCTGATAAACTTCCCAGAAATTCATCGGCATTAAAAGGAATGAGACGGGGAGGGTCTACAAAAGGAGAAGATCCTTCTGACAGTGTTCTAGTCCTAAAATATGGGCCAAAAGGTGCCAAAAAGTTGGTGGTGAGCTCCAGGAAATGCCGGCGCAATATCTCATTGTTAACAACTGACATTGATTCCTCAACCCTTGGTGACATCCCAGCATCTATTAGCCTATTTAAGATAGAAGTGTCAGGCTTAGTTGTTGCAGAGTAAGTGCTCCAAATGGCTTCCTTATGTTCCGTCATGAGATAAAGAGGACCATCTCTCCTCAACTTCACAGCATTCAATAAATTTGAAGGAGAGAACTTTTTCAAGGAAAGCTGTTGAAAACCAAATCCTTCTGGTGTACCAGAAATTCTTCCAGTAGAGGACCTAGTTGCAAGGGGAAGCCGGTTTGTATTAGGAGCAGGGCTTCCAACTGAAATAACGTGGGGCATATTACGAAGGGATTTAAGGAAAAACAGGTTAGTTACACCCAAAATCATAGGTGGAAAGGTGTCTCCTTCTTGAAGGGAGTTGAGGTGGGCAAATTCAGGGTCATGGATGGTGAAATAAGGTCTAAAATCCACACTACAAAGTAGAGGTGCAACTAAACTCACAAGACCAGCCACAGCCTCACTGCATTGTGGAGGAGTTGGAGCTATGATAAGCATGGGCTCACCAATAAGTAACAACTCCCACAAAACCCAAAGCTGTAATAACAGACCCCTGAAGATGCCAAATAGATCTGAGTCATGAAAAAGACCCTGTGGGACTGACTGGTTATTAGGAAGAAAAGGAGCCATAGAGGATGCAGACTCTTCAAACAACATTCCATTTTCTGAGGGCAAGCTATGTGCAGGTGGCAAGTTCACTTTCAGTGCAGCATTCCCAATAGGAAGTTCCATAAGCTTACCAGGTACAGGAGAAGGCCACATTGAAACATAAGCAGCGATATGCTCAAGAGCTTTCCTTCCAATGTCAAAATATAGAGGACCCATGATTTGTAACAAAGGTCTAAATACACTAGAGTAAGGACTGTGAGACAAAATCACCACAGACTTCTGCTCCCCACCTCGTTTTAACCTCTCATCATGTCTCTGTCTATTGAAAACATATCCATACATGTATCTTGAATCATTAGAATCGTTGTTACTTTTTGACCTTCTAAGGACTTTTACATCTGGGGACTTGGGAGTTAACTTCTTATCAATTTCAGTCATCTCAGTCGAGGATGCGTCAATTTGAGAACTTCCCCGCCTTCGAAACCGGAAAAAGAATATACAATCATGGATGCTTGAGCGGTTCTGATGCTGGGAAACGGAATCTGGGAATGAACTAAAGGCAACTTCAAGCTCCTCATCTTGTGTAAGACAACCAGGTGGGTAGCACTCTTCAATGAGCTGACCTTGTTCAAGATCGAACCTGATAATACAAAAGGCCACAACCCATTGCTGCAAAGATTCTGGATCAAGCTTTGGACTAAGTTCTGACTTCACTGAAAATGAAGGAGAACGACTCATTTCCAGTAAAATCAAAGCGGGATTTTATTGATTAAAAGGCCACTCCCCATCATCTTTAGCAACCATTTCCACTACAAAATCACTGATGTTTTCATTCGTAGAAAAGCTAATGCCAAACCTTCACAGTTGAAGTTTGGTGATTTTCTTCGCTCAAACCTTGCAAAGAGTAAACCAGAGCCTAAAAGTTATATCCCAGAAGAGCTCATTAATTTCCAGATAAGAATCTAACCCAGATAAGGAAATTTGAGTTGGGTGATTACAGTTTTCCTTCAGAATAGTTGAGCATACAATGAAAAACAAAAAGAAGTTGCATTTTCATTTTTTCATCAATTGGGATTCCTGGGCCCAGTTGAATCTAAGTTATCTTATTGCTTACTTCAGGTGAAATTATCACATAACAAAACCAACCATCTATTATTTTCTTCCATTTCCCAGTAACCAAACAGAGCGCCAGGAAAACGCACAGTGAAATTCTACACAACAATCAGAAATTAAAATTCAGAAAAAGATCTATGTAAATGGGTTGCTGGAACTTTACCTGAATCAAGAAACCCTGAGCCAAATTTTTGCCGAACCAATCTGGATCAGCGAAAGAAAGACACCGAATTGGCCCAAAACAAATGGAAGTCGGTCAGAAATCGAAGAACTTCAACAAAGCAAGGGAGATTGTGGCCTCTATGTAAATTGCAGGAATTGAAGGGTGCCTTCGCAGAGCATCCAAATCGTTTTCTTTCTTTTCTTTTTTGTGTTGCTGAGGCGGAGTATCCAAATTGAACAAGTTCAAACTTTTGATTATTTGTAAAAAAAATTCAGGGATTATAATTTTAAGATTTTCAGGGTCGATATCGATTCAGACCGCAATGCGGAAAGCATTTGACGCTTTTGTATCAAAACCCTCATCAGCAATGCCTCATCATCTGTATGTATCTATCTGGTAAATAATTGTATTTACTGTACCGTTTTCCTTTTTGGTCCCAGCGGTGGTGCGGTTACCTCATATGCCTCCTAAGCTGCTATAATTGCTTTTATTTTTTGGTTGGAATTTATTTTTGGGAGCTTTTACTTTTAATCAATGAAAGTGAAAATATTTAAGAAAATGTCAAACACAAAGCAAAAATGTGGATTAAATTTTGCTTTATGCTTTGACCTCTTCCTAAATATTTTCACTTTAATTGGCATTTATCTAATTTTTCTTTTATTTTTCATTTTCATCCTTTCTTCTCTGCTTTTGATGTTTTGTTAAAATCTTTTTTTTTCTTCTTCTCTGCCGTAGTAGGATTTATTTCTAATTCTAAGTAAGGGGCTGAGTAACCCAACTGGAGAATATTTAAGACTTATGATTGGTCTGAGCCAAGTATTTGTGATGGGCTGCCATAGTATTTCATAGCCGTGCGAATGACTCCCTTAAAGGCCTCTGACCTAAAAAATAAGAAAAAACTCTCAAAGGCCCCACACTTTCGGGTTTAACCCCTTTCACTTCATGCCTTTTGCTTTTTATATATATAGATTAAGTCACGATCTCTTACCATGGTAATGAGAATCGTAGTCACTCTTGGATTGAAATTCAATACCGATAGAGTTCTTAAAGGAGTCTGAAAGAGGTGGTGGATTTGAATCCAAAAGTGGTGTGTGGATTCCTTAATAGGTACCAAGAGATCATGACTCATATAGATTATGATATTCATTCAAACCCTAATTTCATGCACGTCTCATAGCTTTCAGTAAATTAAAAGTGGGTCAAAATAAAATTTTAATATTCGAAGCATATCTGTCATTTTCTCTTTTGTCACGTTTATTTTATTTATTTTTCTGTCCAAACTCATATCTTTCAGTAAATTAAACGTGGGTCACAATAAAATTCTAATATTCAAAGCATATTTGGTATTTTCTCTTTTGTCACGTTTATTTTGGGACTAACATCATTTTAACCCCTCAAGATTTGGGGTCATTTTTGAAATGGGCCACGTGGTTTTAATTTTGTCAATTTACACCTTAACGTTTTAAAATTCGACCAATTTACGTTCCGTCAATTTGATCATTTGGTCTTTTGTTAAGTGATAATGTGACAAATACGGGGTCCATTCTTTTAGCTTAGATGTAATAAAATATGTAAAAAATAATATTAAAAAATTCTTTACTTTTTAAGTTAATTATCAAAAAAACAAGATGCAAGTACAGCATATGTGTCTGCATCACAGCCGATACACATAAGCTATCCTTGATTTCCTAGCGCCATTCTAAAAGATGTTCATCGCATCTTTTGGAACTGATATGGCCTTCTCTGCAAAACAAGGCAGTTGAAAGGCAGCATTGTGCATCTGCGAGAGTGAAAATAGAGGAAAGCAAATCCATTAGGGACCCAATAAAGCATCCAAAACAATAGAGAATAGACTAAAAAATAGTTATGGAAAGAAGAAATTACCAGTACTTGTGCGTTGTAGAATTTCAGAGGTCCCTTAGCCACACCGTGGTTCTCCGGGTTTAACGGATTGATGGGATGTTTAAATTCTACCGGTGCCCTTCGGTGGCGCACAACATGAACTCGATTATCCCACTGAAAAAGAGATTCACCATGAACTGCATCAGCAATAGCATAAAATAACCAGCGAAGTTTTAATTGCAAAGGACCTCTTGCCTTGCATATGCAGGAATTGTTGTCCAGGCATAGTTGACAGAGCCCTTAAATATTTTAAAAATCAATTATTTAAAACAAAAAAAGAAAAAACCAACATTCCAACCAAATCCCCCACGTCGTCACCAACCACACCACCAAACCCTCTCCTCTTTCAACCCAGACCACCTCACAACCATCGCCTGCAAACAACTAGATCACCTCACAACCACCGCCTGCAAACAACACACTCTCCCCTTTCCCCAACCCATCGCACCCTAGATCTGAAACCATCTCTTTCCCCAGCCTCCTCCATCTAAAACGCTAACCCCTCGAAACCTAGATCGTCTCTGAAGAAACTATGCCTCCAAAGTTCGACCCATCTCAGGGGGTCAATGTCTACGTTGAAGCATGCGAGAGAGAGAGAAAAAAAGAAGGAGAAGGAGGAAGAGAGGGCGGGTTAGGAAGGTGAAGTTGAAGGATGGAAATGAGCGTGGGCGTTTGAAGGAGAAATGGTTGTTGGGAACGAAGGTGAGGATAGTGGAAGAGAATAAGGAGGAGGAAGAAGAAGGATGGGGTGGTGGAGATGCTAGGTTTGGAGTTGGTTGGTGACGGCTGGGGAATTTGGTCAGAGTGTTGGGTTTTTTAATTATGTTTTTGTATTGTTTTAAATAATTGATTTTAATTAACTTAAAAAATTAATAATTTTTTAATATTATTTGTTACAATTTTTTATTACACCTAATTTAAAAAGGTGGACCTTGTGTTTGCCACGTCATCACTTAACAGAAGACTAAACAGTCAAATTGACGGAATGTGTAAATTGGTCGAATTTTAAAACGTTAGGGTGTAAATTGACAAATTTAAAACTGTGTGGCCCATTTTAAGAATGACCCCGAATCTTAGTGCCAGTTTGGCATTGCTTATTTGAGATGATAAGTGATTTTTTAAAAATTTTGGGAAGCCCAACCCGTTTGGTAAACTATGAGAAAATCACTTATTATTAAAAATTGATGTGAGAGAAAGCTATAAGAGAAAGTAGCTAATGAGGTGCTTTCATTTTCTGATTATGCAGGAATTAGTTCCAAAGAGACGCTGAGTTTAATGATTATGCGGGAATTATTTTTCTGATTATGTGGGAATTAGTACCAACAACACTTTTAACAAAAAGTTTACCAAACGCCACACTGCTTTCTCTCACAGCTGATTTCTCTCACAGCAAATCTGACAGCGATTATTTTCACAGCACAGCAATGCCAAACTAGCCCTTAAAGGGGTAAAATGATGTTAGCCTTTATTTTATTTAGGTTTAATATCACAAAATGTCCCTAAGGTTTACGAAACTGTCAGATTGCATCCTTAATGTTTTTTTGTGTCATTCGTGGTCCTCAAGATTAGTATGTGTGATCACAAATAGTCCATGCAGTTAGGTTTCGTAAAAAACTCCGTTAGTTTGCTGACGTGACATATATATATCACAAAACATCTCTAAGGTTCACGCACATATCACAAATGGTCCTTACAAATATTTTTTTTCATTTAAAATTCATAAAATTTTGGCTTTATTTTTTAAATTATTTAAAAATATATTTTGTATTTTAAATACATGTGACACTATATTTTTGAAGATGTGGGCTCCACATATATGTTACATCAACAAACTAATGAAATTTTAAAAATATAATTTAAAATTCATAAAATTTAAAAATGAAAAAAAACCATTTATAGAAGGATTTTAACCCTAAACCCTTGGTTTTTCATTTTTAAATTTTATGAAATTTAAAAACTCCATTAGTTTATTGATGTGGCGTATACGTGGAGCCTACATGTCCAAAATTAAAATAAAACATATATTTTTAAATAATTTTAAAATGAAAACCAAAATTTTATGAATTTTAAATGAAAAAAAGTATATTTGCATGGACCATTTATGATAGGTGCGTGAACTTTAGGGATGTTTTGTGATATATATATGTCACGTCAGCAAACTAACTGAGTTTTTGACGGAACCTAACAGCATGGACCATTTGTGATCACACATACTACCATTGAAGACCACGAATGACAAAAAAAAAAAATTTAAGGATGCAATCTAATAGTTTCGTAAATCTTAAGTACGTTTTGTGATATTAAGCCCTTTATTTACTTTTCTGTCCAAACACAATTATCCAACCAATAATTGGGGCCAATCAATGCGACTGCAAATGAGATATAAACAACTTACTATCCCAACAACCTTTCTTAATATGTCACGTTGTTAATGTCCTCATTGAGAGATGTGAAAGCTAATTGGGGTTTCCTTCTGTATATTATTAGTTCAACTCCAATATAGTGATTGATGACTTTTCTGAATTGTTAATAACAATTTTTTTAATTAAGAAAAAGAATAGAAAGAAAAAAAACGTTGGCCAACCAACAAGAAACATAAGCTCTTTTTATTAATAACTAGCTTCTCGACACAAGTTCAATTGGTCTTTTTATAGTTCTTATTTATTTTAATTAGTTAAATATATGGATATTTAAAACACTAAATTAATCATCAAGGTTTGAGTTTGACATACCACCTAAATTAAGCATGGTTTCAGCTCTAATTACTTTGGAGTAATACTATAATTATTCAATGAATTATATCACACCAGATTTTTGGTGATCCCAATTGAATTATGAATTATGTAATGCTTCTTGGATCGATCGTACGTACGTGATTATGAAATATATATATATATATATATATATATATATATATATATATATATATATATATATTGATTCTAGAAGCTCACCATTGGATATGGACATACTAGTTGCAGACATATCCAGCTATTAGTCTCTCATTGTTGTCCTCATGCCATAAAGATAGCACTAGTTTTGGTTCATGATTAATTAGTCCCTCCATGTCCATGGTCCATGTATTATATGTATATAAGTGTCCCATCCCATCCCATCCCATCCCATCCCATCCCATCTTCTTCGCCATTTCCATTTCCAATATTAATTACGTGAATATAATTTGAAATCAGCCTAACATGCATGATGCCTGAAGCAGCTCCCTCCCTCCCTCCCTGTTTTAAAATGAAAGCTCTCAATGAGAATACATCTTAGAGATCTTATTAATTAAGCAAGGAAAATGGATGTTGTTGTTTTTGTTGTTTCCCTCTTTTTTTCGACAACTTGACTATCTATTTCCTCTTCCTCCAACTTACAAGGAAGTTTGTGTTTTTTTATATGAACCAGTGAAAGAGCGAATAATAATATTATTCAACGATCAACTTACTTGTATAGCAAATTTGACTCTTCCCCTTCAAATTAATATTTTCTCACCTACAACCCATCATTTTATTTTTTTATAAATAAAACTTAATTTTTATAAGAAAAACCTGATGACTAGAATCTAACTCACCAATTTTCCGAATCAAGCTTAATGTGTTAAATGTTATATATTTTTAATTCCTATAATACCCTTGATTACATTGTAACGTGAGTTGTTTAAGAAATTAGATGCAATTCAATCTCGATTAATTGTGTTTCAATTTTGTATAGATTCCAAGGATTTAATGGGTCAATCTATTCCTTATTTTTTTTAAAGTAATTAAAGCTTGGTGTAATTACTGCCATATGGTTTGAATATACTCGTTGTTCCTTTAAACAACAAGAATATACTCCTTTTTTAAAATAAAAATAAAAATTGACTACTTGATCATTTCGTATTTTTAATTTTCAAATTGATAGCTTATTTATTTCCTTTTATTTATACACATTTCCAAATTTAATAATTGTTATGGTTTGAAATTAATTTGTTCAAAGGGAAATGACGTGTTGCTCTCTATTTGACCCCTATGTGTTTAGGTTCATGAATTTACCTACATTTTTTCTTAGCAACCTATGCCAGGTAGGTAAATTAATATACACAACTAAGGTGCTACATTTTTTCTTAGCTACCTATGCCTCTAGAGGTAGGTAAACTAATATACAACAAACTAAGGTAAATCCTTAGCAAAAAAAAAAAAAAACTGTGGGTAAATAATTTACCTTTACACATTTATAGGTGTATTGTAAAATAATTTACCTATGGGTAAATATTGTAACTATATTTTCTATAAATTATTGTGCACCTATTTTTATTGGTGGTATATTGTAAAATAATTTACCTATTGGTAAATATTGTACCTATATTTTCTATAATTTATTGTACACCTATTTTTAATTTATGAAAAATTTACGGAAATTTCAATTACAAAGTAATTGACCTAGTTTTTTTCTAGATTTTTTTAGTAAATAATACCTATATTTTTATACATATATATTTATATTTATATATTCATAGGTACATTATTGGATATGTAATTTACATATTTTTTTTTGTTTGCAATTTTAGGGGCGATATGTTAGAGGGAATGGCAACAAAAGAAATGGGGTTATTGATATGCTATTAATAGGGGTATTAATTACAATTATGGCAGTTAATGAAATGCTTGAAATAAATTATAAATAAAATATGAAGTTTGGTGGCAACAATGTAAAAACATATGAATACTATGACCTCTTATATCCTACTAGTCATTTAAATTTGAAATTGGGTTTTAAACATAGATTTATAGAGTGATGGGTATATGTCTAGGAAATAGAAAATGTAGGGACCTATATTAGACAAACCCTCCGTATTATAGCAAATAATACAGACCAATAAATGATTTTTCTATTCGAAACCCATTCAAAAGAAGGGGTAGTGTACGAGAAATCAAATAATACATAAATGATAGAAGCCTCGAACGTTCGGAAAATGCTATGAGGTGTTCGAAAATGGTTGAAGTAGTTGAATAGGAGGATCACTATGACTATAGCCCTTGGTAAATTTCAAGTTCGTTCGATAATGAGTACACTTCAAGTTGCTAGGAAATTACTAATTAATCGATCCTAATCCTGCATGGCATGTGTTTAATTAATTATAATGGTTCAAATTCAATTCAATTTAGAAAAATGGGATATATATATATACACAACAACAACATATTCCTAGTTTCTTTCTTGTTATTGGAATTCCTAGTATATAATACATACATCTAAGTTAAAGTCACCAAATCTAAGGATTAAATTCAATTCCTGAACAAAAATTTGAGTTTATGTAAACTTTTCTATAAAATAAATGAGACAATGCAACGATAATAAAGAAGTTTTTCTCCTATATTAATTCCTCGGATTCGGATTAGTAGACAATCAATCATGTCACCATTGGTCACCAAGCACAGAAAAGTAAATAACATCACAAAGAATTGGAAGAGAGTGCGTTCTCTCTTTTTAGAATGAGTAGGGTTGTAGATGGAAGCACATGCGTATCATCTACTACCAGTCGAGAATGTGATGTAACAAACCATGGGCGCACTCTTCACAGACCTACCACTCAGAGAGTCATGGTAAATATCATGAGTAAAAAGTCACGCACATATACTTCAAACATTTATTGCAAAGAACCAGCTGAGAGACTGAGAGAGCCCACATATCCCACCAACCCCCACCTCCCTTTGCCTATATACATGTATGTAGCTGTATTATATATACAAATATCTGCATGCAAATGCAAAGCAAGCAGAGCAGCCCATGTTTTAAGTTTTAGAGCTCTGCCTCCATCTTCCTCTTCTTTCTCTCTGTCTGTCGCTCTTTTGGCTAGCTGAGAAACAACTCTTTTTTCGTTTTCTTTGCTGTACAGACAAATAAAGCAGAAACATAGTTAAGTTGAATTAAAGAAGGCAAACATGTGCGGAACAACTCCAATGGTTTCGGAGGGTGCTAATAGTAATACCCTCATCATTGGGTCAACCGGGTTCATCGGCCGGTTCATTGCAGAAGCTAGCCTTGACTCAGGCCACCCCACCTATCTTCTTGTGCGCCCCGCCTCACCTGGCCTTTCCAAGACCACTCACACTATCGACTCCTTAAAGGACAGAGGAGCTATAATCCTAACGGTACCTTTCTCATACCTATCTCTCTAAAAAAATATAAATATAAATATATATATATATATGCATGCTTTAACGGTGATGATGATGATGATGATGCTTGTGATATACATATAAAATGAAGGGCTCCGTTGATGATGGAGATTTCTTGGAGAAAGTGCTCAAGGAGCACAAGATTGAAGTTGTCATATCAGTGGTTGGTGGTGCTAGAATTTTAGACCAGCTTATTTTGCTAGAAGCCATTAAATCTGCGGGCACTGTTAAGGTAATTAAATTGTTATTTTTACCACATTTTCATATCACCTTATGTTGCACATGAAGTGGATAGTCACATCAATTAAAAAGTGTCAATAAATTATAAAAGAAAATATTAAATTATTTTTAACTGATGTGGGTGTCCACCTATCTACCACATAAGGTGGTATGAGAATGTAGTAAGAGTAGTATTATTCTTAAATTTTTATTGTTCATGTGCATGCAGTGCAGCATGAAGATTAAGTAATTGATAATAATATTGTGTGACAGAGATTTTTGCCATCTGAATTTGGGCATGACATAGACAGAGCTGATCCGGAGGAGCCAGGGCTGAGTATGTACAATGAGAAGAGGAGAGTGAGAAGGGCCATTGAGGCTGCTGGAATTCCCTACACTTACATTTGCTGCAACTCTATTGCTGGTTGGCCTTATCATGACAACATTCACCCCGCCGATGTTCTCCCACCCTTGGATCGCTTCCACATCTACGGTGATGGCACTGTTAAAGGTTCTTTTTCGTCACTTCACTTCACTTATATAATTAACGCACCTGCTGTTATCATCTCAGCCACAGGGGTTTTGAAATAAATGGGGACAAAACTTTTTTGAGTTATAATTGAAACACTTGTAAAACATTTTTGAGTTGCAAAAAGTAATAAGTGGTTTGAAATCAATATAATATCACCCCCGTCCATGGTTTAATTAAGTTCTTTCTTTGGACTTAATTAGTTTGTCAAATTCAGAACTTAATTAATTGGTGAAGTGAATGTCACAGCTTACTTCGTGGCGGGTTCCGACATCGGAAAGTTCACGATGAAAACAATCGACGACGTCCGAACAATCAACAAATCTGTTCATTTTCGACCACCAAGCAACCTCTTCAACATCAACCAGCTTGCTTCCTTGTGGGAGCAATGCATTGGACGCAAACTCCCGAGAGTCACTATTAGCGAGGACGACCTACTTGCTGCTGCTAAAGGTTCAAATTTAAATTACCATTTGTTTTCATAATTCATATATAAACAGCAAGTTAAATTAAAAACCTAGTAATTAATTAATTAAACTTGCAGAAATGCGAATCCCACAAAGCATTGTGGCATCCTTCACCCACGACATTTTCATCAAGGGCTGCCAAGTAAATTATGAGATAGAGAACCCTAATGACATTGAAGTTTGTTCTCTGTATCCGGACACACCATTTCTGACCGTCGATCAGTGCTTCCAAGAGTTTGCCACAAGGGTTGCCGTTGATGTTTCAAAAGTCAAAGTCATCGACGACCAACGATTTTATCCTCTTGCCAAATGCTAAACCAGAAGTCTTTGGCAATTACACCAGCATCTGCATCATGATCAACATTCTTCTTTCTTTATCGAGAATGTATCCCTTTTTTTCCCCCTTTTTCATTATTGCAAAAATAAATAAATTTGCCTGCTTCTTATGTTAGCGAGATTCTAGCTTAATTAGGAGATTTATTTCCTAGTATATTATGACTCTATTTCTTTCTTTTTTGTACAGATATTGTATAATTAGGATTTTATCTTATTTACTTGTATAACCCTACTAGGGTTACAACCCTGTATTATAAATACCTCCTTTTGGAGAATGAAATATATCAAAAAATATTTTACCCTATATTATTTGACTTAGTATCAGAGCGGGTTGATTGATTGGGCCTGAATTGGGCATCTACCTTACCCAATATGTGGTGTTCACATGTTGAGCTTGAATGTTTACATCTACCCCTTACTCAATACGTGGTGCTCACGTGTTGGGCTTGAATGATTGACTCCGATGTGGACTTAGCTCCACGTGTGGCCCACTATGTGGTGGTCCCACATGAGGGGGCGTGTTGAAGAATATGAATTCCACATCGGAAACTTGACTAAATAAAATACAAAATATAACTACTAATAATACCGACTTTTGTGATAAAACCCCACACCTATTGGGCTTTGTAGGTGGTTAAGTTGTGGACAATATCAGTGTTGTTAGTAGTGGGCCGTGTTCTAGCCATATATTTTTTTTTCTACCTATGCCCTGTGTGCCCTCCTGGGTTTGTGCATTATGTTGTAGTGTTCGTGCATCTACTGTGTTCGTGTCATTCATGTCTTCGTGCATTTGCCGAATTTGTGCCTCTACTGTGTTCTGCTGTGTACTCTGTAGTGTTCGTGCCTGTCTTCGTGCATCTGCCGTATTTGTGCCTCTGCTGTGTTTCGTTGTATACTCTATCGTGATCTGTTGAGTTTTTGCTGCAATCATGGATGATAACTCCATTGTTAGTGTTGTTGCTGCTGCTTCTACAAATTTGTGTGTTTCTGACTCTACTCCAGGTATTAGCTCCAATACTCGGATAATTGACACTAGTGCTTTTGATCATATGACTTATGATGCTAAATTTTTTGATGAGTTGTCTAGTAACACCCGTGACCCATACATAACCAGTGCGAATGGCTTGCCCTCTCCAATTACTGGCGAGGGCACAGTCTCTCTCACTCCTACTATGTCCTTGTCTCGTGCGTTATTAGTTCCCAATATCCATTGTAACCTATTATCTATTGGTTGATTACTTGATATACTTAATACTTCTACTACTTTCTATCCTACACATTGCTCTTTTCAAGATCTCAAGACTCACGAGACGATTGGGCATGGTAAACAGATAAGAAGGGTTATATTATCTGACATTGCCTTCTGCACCAGTTTGTGATCATGTCGTTAATACTGTTCAAAGTTGCAGTGTCAAAGACAAACAACAAATTTGGTTATGGCATCGTCGCTTAGGAGACCTGTCGTTTGGCTACCTTAAGTGTCTATTTCCATCTTTATTCTGCTCCTGTGATTAGTCTAGTTTTAAGTGTGAAACATGAATTTTGGCCAAGAGCCATCGCACTGTGTTTCTTTTGAGTGATAGTAAAACTACAAAACCTTTTAATTTAGTGCATTCCGATGTGTGTACTTCGAACGGATTTCGTTGGTTCGTCACATTTATTGATGATTGTACTCGACTCACTTGGGTTTTCTTGCTGAAAAATAAACATGATGTTGCTTCCATCCTTCCAGAGTTTTGTACTATGGTGTCTACTCAGTTTCATACTCGAGTCAAAGTATTATGGACTGATAACGGAGGAGAATATGTGAATAATACTTCGGCGTATTTCTTTCATGCTCAAGGTATTATTCACCAAACGACAACCCCTTTTACCCCTCAATAAAATGGTGTGTCTAAAAGGAAGAATCGACAATTGCTTGAAGTTGCCCGCTCACTCATATTGGATATGCTGTTCCCTATCATCTTTGGGGGCATGTTGTTCTATCTGCTGCCTATTTGATTAATCGTACTCCTAGCCAGGTTCTTGATTTTAAGACTCCGCATGATGTATTTGGTAAACATGTTTCCCATGTCTCCGTCTCCAAGTTGCCCCTTAAAGTTTTTGGGTGTGTTGCCTATATTCATGTCTACTCTCACCAACATAGTAAACTTGATCATTGTGCTATACTCTGTGTATTTATTGGCTACTCTTCTACTCAGAAGGGTTATAAGTGCTATCATCCGCCTACCCAGAAGGTGCATGTTACTTTGGACGTGACTTTTCATGAAGAAGTGTCTTATTATGTTTCTCCCTCATCTCCAATTCAGGGGAGAGGGGGAGTGAATTGGAGAGTATTGGATTGGAGAATCTTGGACTTGAATAGGAGAATGATGTGTTTAAAAATACTACTCTCGGGAAGGAAACGACCGGTCGCACTGAAGCAAGCGACCGGTCGCCCATATCTGAAGATGAAACATGTAGTCTCTGTGAAGAAACGACCGGTCGCCCTTTGGAACTCGACCGGTTGCCCATATCTGGAGATGAAGCAGGTGCTCTCGGTGTCGAAACGACCTGTCACACTGAAGCAAGCGACCGGTCAACTGTATTTGAAAATAGTGACAGTGATTCTTCTATGGATGAGTTCAATGAAATACCCCTCTCTGCCTTGCCAGTGCCCCAATATACTCTTGATAGTGAATCAAGTGAGGTAATTTTCGATGATCTATCTGTATCAACTTATCAATTACCCCCACGAACCACTCGTGGGAAACCTAAAGTACAATATTCTCCTGATATACATGTCAAGTCTAAATATCCCATTAGCCATTATGCATCAACTCATCGTTTGTCTAAGTCATATGCATCATATTTGTGTTAATTATCTAGTGTATGTGTGCCAACTAAGCTGCATGATGCTCTTTCTGACCTCAAATGGGTGGATGCTATGAATGTTGAAATAGAAGCTTTGAACAAGAATGAAACTTGGGATTTAGTCCCTTTACCAATAGGAAAGAAAGTTATTAGGTGCAGATGGGTGTTTATTTTGAAGCATAAAGCTGACGGTTCCATTGACTGTTACAAGGCTAGATTGGTAGCAAATGGTTATACTCAGACCTATGGTGTGGATTATTTGGAGACCTTTGCTCCAGTAGCAAAGCTCAATATTGTGCATGTGCTCTTGTCCCTAGCTGCTAAACGTGACTGGCCTTTGTTACAATTTGATGTAAAGAATGCGTTCCTACATGATAACCTCAAGGAAAAAATATACATGGATCTTCCTCCTGGTATTCATGTGACCTCCAAGGAGGGTGTTGTGTGTAAGCTGCGAAAATCCTTATATGGATTAAAGCAGTCTCCAAGAGCATGGTTTGGAAGGTTTGCAGTATCTATGAAAAAATTTTGGTATATGCATAGTAACTCAAACCATACTTTGTTTCTAAAGCGTCATAAAGGTAAATTGACAGCTTTAATTATTTATGTTGATGATATGATTGTAACTGGAGATGATCAGGCAAACATGCAAAATCTTCAGAAGTATTTGGCTTCAGAGTTTGAGATGAAATTATTGGGTGATTCGAAGTACTTTCTTGGAATTGAAGTTGCCAGATTTAAATATGATATCTTTCTGTCCCAAAGAAAGTATGTTTTGGATTTACTTGCAAAAAATGGAATGTTGGATTGTAAACCAATTCATACCCCTAGTGAACAAAATCATAAGTTAGGGATGTATCCTGATCAAGTCCCTACTGATAAAGAGCGTTATCAACGACTTGTGGGAAAATTGATTTATTTAGCTCATACACGTCCTGATATTGCATATGCAGTGAGTGTAGTGAGTCAATTTATGCATTCTCCTAGTGAAGATCATATGAGTGCTGTGATGCGTATTTTGAGGTATCTGAAACTAACTCCTGGAAAGGGGTTAATCTTTTCCAAGTATGGTCATACATATGTGGAAGGGTATACGGATGCTGATTGGACTGATTCAGTCATTGATAGACGTTCTATGTCTGGGTATTTCACATTTGTTTGTGGTAATCTTATTACTTGGAAGAGTAAAAAGCAAAAAATGGTGTCTCGTTCTAGTGCCGAAGCTGAGTATCGTGGGATGGCTCAAGGTGTGTGCGAGTTACTATGGTTGATGAGATTGTTGAGAGATCTTGGGTTTGCACCCCAGAAACCCATGGATTTATATTGTGATAACAAAGTTGCAATTGCGATTGCTCATAACCCTGTGCAACATGATCGTACAAAGCACGTGGAGGTTGATCGACATTTTATTAAAGAGAAGGTGGATGCTGAGATTGTTTCTTTTCCGTTTATATCATCCGAGTATCAACTGGCAAACATTCTTACGAAAACTGTGTCTACTACTGTCTTTCTCAACTCGCTTGACAAGTTGGGTATGCGTAACATCTTTGCTCCAACTTGAGGGGGAGTGTTAGCGAGATCCTAGCTTAATTAGGAGATTTATTTCCAAGTATATTATGACTCTATTTCTTTCATTTTTGTACATATATTGTGTAATTAGGATTTTATCTTATTTCCTTGTATAACCCTACTAGGATTACAACCTTATATTATAAATACCTCCTTTTGGAGAATGAAATATATCAAAAAATATTTTACCTTATATTGTTTGACTTCTTGATCTTGGACTTGAGGAGATCCTCTGTGGCTAGTGAACAAGTCCAAGATTGTGGGAAGGAAACTATTATTTTATATTTCGTACAGGCAGAGTTTCAAACGAAACTGCATTCAGAGTCGAATTTCTGATCTTAATTCTTACACTTTATGATAATGAGAATTTAATACGGAACTCTCAGACAAAAAAAACATAAGACAGAACAATGGCTTCCATCTTTTCTAACACAAAAACAGGGATGGAGTAAAACGAAAGATTGCTCGGAATATTGACGTAATCAAGATGCTAACCACATAGCACAAGCAAACTTATAACTTGTTATATTTCCCCTTGTATATTTACAATTTTAAAGGTAGAGAAGGAGAGAGAAAAGCTACCCAAATTTAGTCAAAACGACCGCACTTCCTGTATCTCCTACTCCTTGCTTTGCTTAGTTAGAACTTACAACAAGTGAAACTCACAATCATGGAGGTTACAGTAAAATTTGTATTAAAACATGTTGTGAATCAGGTTGCTGTCCAGCTCTATGTACCCCAATTCCATGTAATACAAAAACTGAAGTGGGGGAAAATGAAAGCCTAAACATCATACACAGGTAAGCGCTCCTCAATACAAACACGGCATATTGGGCATTTTTTACACTTGTCACAGCAAGTACTGCACAATCATTGCAAAGTAATGAGGATGAGTTCCATATCACATTTGACAAATTTACGAGCATAACAGTAATGAGATGGTACCTGCAAAGGACACGATGCCTACACGGTAGCAAGACCACGCTGATCTCTCCCTCAAAGCAAACCCGACATAACACTTTTTCCTGATCAGCAGTATCAGAGAAAATTTCAATCACAATCAAAGATTTCCAGTATCTGAAAATGAAATCACACACATGCACATATGCAAGAACCTAGGCAGACAATTTTAAAAACTGAGTTGTTATTAGAAGGTAGATGATGACTCTTTGTGGTCAATGTGTTGTTATTTGAATCATATTCACAATACTATGATACACAGTTAAGGATGAGATAACATTACATTTTGAAGTCTTTCATACTCCTGTTGGCTATATTTGGTAATTTCTGTCTGTTCACCAAGAGCTGCTTGAAGTCTCCAAACCTGATATTTTAGATCATAAAAAAAAGATGGCACAAATGAAGATTTACAACTGCTTGGACAAAACAAGAACAAGACTGTAAAACTCGCAAGTATAATCTTAAGTTATTAACATAAAGGAGGGAGAGAGGAAAAAAAAAGGCAATATATATGTACAAATCATGACATTTAAAAAAAAAAAAAAATTGGGCTGGTACAAATCATAACTCTAGCCAAAAATAACAAATGAATTCACGCAATCATGATCACCTCCTCAGTGAGATCCTTTTTAGGCATTTTCTTCACGATCTCAGGTGGATAGCCACAGAAAGTGTTGTATCTGCATTTCAGGACCCAAGTATACAAAGATCAGAAAAGCTTCTACATTTAGAAAGTTTTATGAATTTGATAAATAACCTATAAGATACAATGCATCCAACGCTATATCACCACATGACATAGTTAGAAGGGGACTTCTGCTGTTCCACCTGGGTTTTTTAGATGCTTTTAGCTAAGATTAATCTACAAATAGCAGACTTCTCATTACATCATATGTATAAAAAGGGCACTGGACCCATAGATATCTAAATAATCGTGCTGATATGAATAAGCAACAGGTCAGCAGTCTATATAGAAAGTGCATAACACTTTTCTTGAGATTGATTTGTCAAAATCCGTCCAAAGGAAGGAACAATAAGTTGACAAGAATTGTTTAGTAAGCAGTAATTTCTTTTATTTCCTTTAATAAGAAAAAGACATTGAATACCAAAAAAAGGATATTAATCGCTACTACGGCACCTCATGAAAAACAATACTAAGGAAAACAAGGAGAATAAAAGCAACACTAAGTACTAACCCTGAAGCCCCCTCGTGAAATAATCGGGCATGTTCCTCACGACTTCCTTCATCTATTGACCACCAGCCCAGTAGCCTGCACCAAAAAGATTGTCAAGTTAAGATACTTACACAAAGGTATTTGCACCAAAAGATTGTCAAGTTAAGATACCTAGTATTTGCACCACATTTACTACTTACATAAGTCCAATATGTTGACAATCTTATTCAAGATACTTCCAGAAAAGGTAAGAGTGTTGCCCACACCAGACCAAAGAACTGTGGATTAATAAAAAAAACACAAATTTGCTACCTGGAACCACGGTGCAAAAACCCAAAGCAGTCGTGAGCCCTGGAAGAAATTCTAAAATATATTCCAGTGCCAGCCCCACTACGCAGCAAAAGTACAATTTTCTCCACCAACCTACATGCCGAAAATAGTACACCGGCCCCTTGGAGTAAAAAAAGAGGCAAGAAGAGAACTGGAAGCGGGATATGTCTAGCATTTGCTGGGGTTCCCTGAAATTTGAAATTACAGGTCAGTTGATAAGATGCCTCAAATAGAAGCCATGATGACCCACAAACCAAGAACATAACATAACATAACATACCTCAAGGCGCATACAAAGGAGAACTTGAAAACCAATCACGGGAATTTTCATAAGATGCCCACCAATATCTTGCAGACCACACATTCTATCTCGATGTTGATCCTCTTCTGCTGAAACTACTAAACCACTATTCCAATCAAGATATCTGATTGTTGTAGAAGATGAAGTAGCTTCTCTTGTGCGAGAATTTCTATGAATCACTGGATTAGACCACTTTGTACAGACAAGAAAGGAAAAGCACTCTGCAATTCTGTGAAATTTTTGCAATTATGTTAGTCACCCGAAAAGGAATGAAATTTTCAGGTCACAATGTTCAAGCAAGCTCTGGAAAAACATAGTTGTCGAATAGGAAATATAGGTACAAGGTGCACAGAAACTGTACCCAAAATTTATAAATAAATCCCACCAACCAAGAGCACCTACTTCACCTGCACGTTTTACATAAGCAAGATCTTAATCAGCAAACATTAAACAGAAATTGTGACCCTCTCTCTGTCCCTTTCCCTTTACATCAATACATATATAGGGATTCTATATGCATATATGTACACATAAGATGAGTAACAAGAATTCGAATGCATTTTTTAATGTTACATTTGACTACATGGGATAAGAGAAATTACCGCATAACTTAAGCAGGGTGAAGATTGTAGCAGCAACAAAGAAAACCATGGAGATTGCTACCCAGAAATGCTACAAGCAATAAATTGGCGAACCATTAACAGTGCTTTCCAAAATTGACTTTCTTAAAATATGCAAAACAAATGTTTAGTTAATAAGAAAGCAAGCCGAGAAGGAATTTCAAAATGCACTTAAAAGATTAACATTAAAACATATATATAACACTCACTACTAGAAATCTACCTAATATGCAAAGTTATTTTACCATTCTAGCTGAAAGTTAAAGACAACATAAATAGACATGCCATAATCATTACTATGTTGTATAATATTCTTCGCACATTAATAATGATACCAAATAGATTATACATTCTAATTGTTCTTACATGACAAGACTTCTTCAAGGAATTTACTTATCCTTGAAGACTTTTTAAAACATAACATAATTTATATCAAAACCTTAGATTTTATCACTTTAGAATCATGTGATATGAACAGGATTTGCCAACCCTTGGACAGTTTATGAACTAATGACATGAAACTTACAGGAAGTGTCTCCCATATTGCCTCATCATTCATGCTTTCATCATCCCCTGGCATTAGAGCCCTACACATTCTGTTAAAGAAATGAATGTCAATTAAAATCACCAAAATAGACCCATTGACCTAGAGCACTTCTGGGGGAAAAAGTAACAAGAAGGGAGGGTATGGTTACGAGAATACATCGCATTCTTAGTTGTATCTAGCAACAGTAATCTATACTGAAAGATGAGATGCAAAATAATAAATGTCAAAGGAGATACCTGAAATTGTCAATTAGAATAATTATTTCGAATGCCATTAAGGGAAGAAAGACAACCTTCAAGTTGACAGCTGCAAAACCGTGAACTGCACAAAAGATAATTATTCAGGTCTTACAATAGGACTCAGGCCAAATCCTTCTATTAACACAGAACTCTTTTTTAAGCCGTACTGAGTCAGCACAGAGTTCAGAGTTTGATGCATAAAAAACACTTTAAAACTTCATTCAGTTCTACATCTTCTGCATGCATATCCCACACATCAAAAGATTGTGTGAGTCCTCAAAATTATCTTTTTAAGAAGAAAAAAAAATAACAGGAGTTCAGTGCATACCATAAATGCTTTCAAGATATATACAAAGGAGCAACTCAAATGCAATAAGCAATGGTGTGGCCACAACAGCATGACATGGTGCCCACTGTCCAAGAGAGAAAATCTTAGTGGTGCATATTCACTATTCCAGATAATAAATATTAGTCTCTTATATTCAAACCAACATAGAGTATCAGTGATAGAGTAGTGGAAATAATATCCAGAATTGACAAGAAGCATAATGACATACATGACGACTGTGTGGAACTGATGGAGCAGGTAATGAGAATCTTCCTCGGGCAACAACAGCATGAAATATCCAAAGTGGAAAGAAAATTATCCTGCAAACAAAAGATATTTTCCATCACAACAATTTATTTGATGGACTCACCATAGAGCTCGCATTTCAAAAACTACAATCCTTGCCAACATGAGAGTTTGATCTAATCAAAAGAAATGCTGACATACTAATGAAGTTTAAAGATAAATGCCCTTGATTTGTGGTTCTAACTAGTACATGCATATAATTGAAAGTCACCTATTCTCTATCAAAAAAAATTCACAACAAAACTCTTTAACCTTCTTACTCTTGAAGGCGATATCTTCAAAGAGATACCAATACCACTATCTGTTGGAAGACCGTTTTCAAATGCACGCAGCACACAAAATGGGCCATGGGTGATATGGCCATTGGCATCAAAGAGTTCTTACCAAACGGTTGGTATACTATTTAAATGCATAATGAAAAGAATTACACGACAATAGCTAATCATATCTAACAAGAATAATTTCGAATCACCTTGGTAGTAAAGGACTCTCCCTGTTCCTAAATTTGTACTGCACATGACATCAGTGGACTCATTTCCCAATCTATAAGCAAAGCAACGCTTTTTTTTTTCCATCGTAAATGCAATCATACGTAATCTTTCTTTCTTATCTTACACCAGCTGCCATTTTGCCACCCTATTACATAGTTTCTAATTTCATTTTGTAACACAATTGAAGAAAATTCCGGACTTCTTTTCTTTTCTTTTCTTCTTAAAGACAACTAGACACTGTTCACATACAACTCAATTTTCTATGAAGCCAAACAAAACCTGTCATCTGCATCACCAATTCAATAGATTCCCAAACTTTCCCAACTTACATCTCCCAAAAAAGTAGAAAAATTCATTCATAACCGAAACCTCAGTCTCAGCCCCAAAAATAACCTCAACCCCACTCTCAAAGAAGGATATTACATTCAAATTAAGATGCAATTGCAAGACTATGCATGCACATATATCAGAAAAATCAGAGCTAAAAATATAAAATAGAAGAGAGAGAGAGAGAGAGAGAGAGAGTTCAATAAACAGACCACCAAGAGTAGGAGGTGACATGGTCGAGCTTGAGAACGAGCAAGAGCGTGAAGGTGAAGAGGAGGCTGTGGGCTGCTAAGGCCTGTACGGACTTCAACACACTCCGCCAGTTCATCATCAACGGAAACGATGTCGTTCTTCTTTTCTCTCTATCTCTAACCTATCTCTCATATATATGTATATAGACACGCGCGTAATATAGAAACCCCTATCACTGTCTGTCTGTCTGTCTGTCTGGGTTCGCTTTCTCCTGGAGCTGGGATGAGATTATGAAGACAATTGGATTTGAGAAAGAGGTTGATATTTCAGTGAGCGCGCGCCATTGAAAGGAAAGGGGAAGAAATATTCTCTCTTCTTTCGCTCGCTCTTTCCTCTCTCCTCTTTTCTTCTCTTCTATTTCATGAATAAAAAACAAATCGCATTTACTCTCTCTCTCTTTCTCTCTCTATCTCTGTGTTCCTTTTGGCCGTTTGCTTGCTTCCACACCACGGCAAAGTAACGCCACTGTTCCCTCAGTCTGCTCTTTCTGATCTGGGCACCCACTGGGCTCTATTTTATTTTCCGAAATTATGTGGCGAAATGCCTACTTTACCCTGTAATTTCGGATGCATGTTTAAAGCTTCCAGTGCCACCACCCAAGGAATAAAATATCCATAATATCCTCGATATTTCCACGAAATTTTCGTATTTTTGGACTACCGATATTTCCGATACCATCGATATTTTAGATATCCATGAACCAAAATATCGATAATATTGACGATATGGACCGAAATATCGATAATATCCCGATATTTCCATCGAAATTTCCGTATTTTTGGACTACCGATATTTCCGATATCATCGATATTTTATTCCTTGCCACCACCATATCCATTATCCAGAGACGTGGAGGGAGGACCTACCGAAAAAATAAAAAAAGGACAAAAGAGGTAAAAAAATAATCTTGCAAAGGCTTGACAGGATTCTTAAAATTAAATGGTCTTATAACGTTCATTAATGATCAATCTGACGTTCGGATTTGGTAAATTTCTTTCCTTTTTCTTTTTTGCTCAGATGATTTTGTTATAAATCTTGAAAGATCTACATATATTTACCAATTTTGATTTAACTTCAACAGCATACATCAATTTATAATCAATTGTCCAGTCCCAGAGAAATTTGGGACAAATGAAAAAGAAAAAACAGATCACTCATTTTCAAAATTTTAGAAATTTCTCCCTTTCAAATTAAAAACTAAAAAAAAAGATACATGGAACAATTAGGGGATTTAGACACCCAAAAAAAAAAAATTTCAAGAATCCAAGATGTGTTAGTAGGGTTTTTTTCCTTCTTCATAATGATTTTCCCTTTTTTAAATATTCTCAAGAAGTAATATTAAATTCTTAGATAGGTTTAATAATTACAGTGTCCTCATGAAATATTGGTCAAATCTCACATTACCCCCTTAAAGTTGAAGTGACGCACTTTGCCTCCTTAACAGATGTTTTGCGTCTCATTTTGGCCCTCACTGTCAAGTTTGTTAAAAACTTCGTTAAAAATGTTGACGTGGCACCAATGGGACCCATAATTTTGCTAAACTAAGTGACATGTGTGAAAAAAAAAATTAAAAATTGCCACGTGGCACCAATGGGAACACCCCCTCCTTCCGTTTCTTCGCTCATCCCCTTCTTTCTCTCTCTTCCCCATCTCTTTCCTTGTCTCTCTCCTCTCTTTCCTGCTAACCCTCTCTCTTGCTCCATCTTCACCTCCTCCTCATCTTATTCCAAAGACCCTTTTCACCAAAAGCAAAACCAACCCATCTTCTCTTTCACCTTGATCACGCAATCCTAGCACATACTCTCAGTCGCCAAATCGATTCTTCTCGTCGTTGTCTTCCTGCTTCATTTTCAGGCACTTCGATATTGCAGCATCGCCGCCATGATCAGGGACGAATCCAGCTATAGGGTTGTATGGGCTATAGCCCATGCCCTTTTTTTGTTTGTTAATATTGATGTAGTCTCTCTCTCTAGCCCCTGCCTTTTTTTAAGTTGTCAATATCCATGTAGCCTCTCTCTCTAGCCCATGCATATTTAAAAAAGAAATTCAATACCCCATGTTCTCTCCTTTTCTTATTTTCTTCATTTCTCTCTTGCTTTCTTCTTTTTCTCCTTTCTCTCTTCTTCCTATTTCTTTTTCTTTTTCCTCCTTTCTCTTGTTTTTTTCCTTTGTTTCTCCATTTTTTTTATGGTTTGGATCTACTACGAATTGAGCTTTGCAGTTTCTTCTTCCTTTTTTTGGTTGCTTTTCTCTTGTTTTTTCCTTCTTTGCTCCTTTTTCATTATGCGTGTATTTTTTTTTCTCTCACATGTGTTTTAAAGTCCAATTTGGTGCAATATGACCCTCACTGTTGAATTTTCTGTACGTAAGGTAAATTTAGCCCATGGAATTTTGAAATCCTGGATTCGTCCCTGGCCATGATCCTCGCTGAATTGTCCGGAAACGTTGCCGCACTGTTCCTGGCCGAGGGGGCCGAGACTCGAATTTTGGTGGCGATCGAAATCGGTCTCCAAGATTTGTGGGTTCCTCACTTTGTTTTCTGGGTTGCTTTTGTTATCGTTGAGTTGGGATCAGATTTAATGCTTCCCATTTTCTGCTAAATTGGTTGAAAGTTACAAGCGTGTTTCGATGAATTGGGGGACAATTAGGCAATTAGGTCTGAAGCGGGTTCATTTAATCCTGCTCCACCCTTGACCTCACCAACCCTCCTCTTAAAATTTTCACCGCACCCACCCTCACGCCTCCCCCTTGCCTATCACGCTCCCAACCTCTCTCTCTTTCTCTTTAGCGTTCTCTGTCTCTCCCTAAATAGTAGATATTGAAGATCTAAAACACGATAAATTGACGATCTGGTTGCGGCTTGGATTAGATCATCAACTGCATGCGTTGATTTGGAATTGTGGCTGATAAGGGAATGGGCTTGGGTTCATGTTGTGGCTGCTAAGATTAGAGAGTTGGTGAGAACGCTCCAATTTTTTATTTGGAGTTGCAGCTGTTAAGAGGTTGGGCTGCGATAGATTGCTTCTATTGGAATTGCATCGGGGAAGTTGTTTGGTTTACGAGAAAATGCAGAGAAAATGGGCCAAGACAAACAAAATCAAAATGGAATTTCATAATAAATTTTCAACCAAACAACATAAATTTTTCATAATAAAAAATTTCTCTCTCATTCCCTTGACTCTGTCCAAAACCGCAACCTTTTCTTCTTCTTCTTCTTCTTCAACCTCATGAGACTCTATAATTCACTCTCTGACGAGCCTCCATGACCAACCCAACTCAAGCTTTAACCCAACCCCAATTGTTCCAAACCATAACCAGCCGCTTAACCACCGCTAAAACCCCACAACTCCAACCCTTTAAACCCTACATTCCCTACCTCACACAACTGCTCCTCTTCTCCATCCTCAGCTCCAAAAGCCTAGCAAACCAGCCCAACGCTCTCATCTCATGTCCTTGATTTTTAAAATTTATGGCATATTTATTAATCCGTAATTAAATTATAAGGAATTGAATTGAGGAGGAGTTGGATTGAGGAGAATTAGATTCCGAATTCCTATTAAAGTTGTTTACTAAACCATATAGATTGATAGGAGTTAGATTCCGGATTTCTATTGAAATTGTTTACTAAACCATATTGAATTGGGGTAGGAGTGATACTAATTACTAAAATGTCCTCGTTGTTGGGTTAAAATAGATGACAAATTTGAAATTTTGAAAATTGTGTGAGGATATAATGGGTAAAAAAGATGAATTCCTAATGGGTTAGTTCTCCAGGAATTAGAATACCACATTCCACCCAAGAATTGAATTCCTCCAAAATCAGGAATTCAATTCCTAATTTTGTGTGAACCCCACTTACTTTTCAATTCATTGATATGAAGTAAACACAGGAATCCTCTATAGGTGGAATTCAATTCCTGATTAGTAAAGACAAATGATTTTAATATTTTAAACTTATTTTTTAATATGTACAAAAAAATTATTACTTTTTTGTCCACATGGCACTTAATTTAGCAAAATTATAGGTCACATTGGTGCTACGTCAGCATTTTTAACGGAGTTTTTAACAGACTTGACAGTGAGGGGTAAAGTGAGATGCAAAACATCGATTAAGGGGGTAAAGTGGGTTACTTTAACTTTAAGGGGGCAATGTGAGATTTGACCAATATTTCAGAGAGCACTGTAGCTATTAAGCCTTCTTAAGTATTATCAAAAGATATTTAAAAAATCCGATTTTAAAAAAAAAGAAAAAGAAAAAAGGAAAGTGACCAACATGAAAAACTAGTTTGGCTTGACAGCACCAAGCACGTATGCTAATGAACTGCCCAATCGTAACAGGCAACGTGTTGAGATTTAAAAGTTAAGAATTTGCTTGAGGGACCGTGAAAAAGGTCGTTGTCGTGCTCAAAAGTTACAGGCTGTCAGACAATGAGCAATGGATAAGCAAGCAAGAGATGAGTCAGACAACAATAGATGCTTGTCTTGTATCTTATAAATAATATTTTAATATACTGGCTGCTGGCTGGGCCTACTGCCCAGGAAATCCAAGAGCTTGACACTTGGATTATTTCTCGGGCCATGGTCTGTCAGTTTTATCAGTTAAACATACACGTTTTTGCGGTTACAAAAGCCCAAGGCCCACAGAGCTATTTGTATCATATTTTTAAAATGTTTTTTTATAAAACCTGAAGGAATAATCTAATTAATGTAACATTTTAAAACAAAAATTAACCTTCAACATTCGTAGGGTCAGAAAAGATAAAAATAACCGAACATCTACGGTTGCTCTTTCATTGAGAAACCAAGGGTGCAAAAGATACACCAATATCAGTTGCATTTCAGACTTGATACAGGCACAAAATTGTGGGGGGCACTGCACTGAAACACAACTCATTTACAGATACGAGCTTTACATACATCCCAAAACATAAATTACCCCCCAAAATCTGAAGGACCACTAGAAAAATTGCTGGAGCCAGTGGGAATTTACTGCATCCTTTTGCAAGTCATCCTTCATCTTGCTAACCTTTTGCAAAGCCTCCTTTAAATCCATTGTTTCCAATGGCAAATTAGAAAACTCCTTCAGAAATTCATGTGCCCGAGCGGCTCCTCTAGACATATCATCAGAGTCATACTCTCTCTTGCGCTTGGATCCAACCTGTATGTAAATCATGATTTAGAAACCAGACCATACCTTCCAACCTAGCCAGTACACTTGACAATAATATGGCACTTATTATACATCCATGCCAACTTGCTTAAAATATGGATTTATGTTAGAAGACTTTGTGGGATATGATAGCTTTTTAGGAAATCCTAACCAAAAAGTACTGAAATAGCATAAGATTATTATAGGTGGCTAAGCCTAGATGTTTTTGGTGCTCTGATCAATGTATCAATCCAACACTAGTCCTATTGGCATTGCATGCATACGAAGTTCAGTGACATGAACGTATAACAGACTTGTATCATCAACAGCCAGGGTGAGGCAACACAAGAAGTTATAGCCTTGCTATTAACATTAAAGAAATAGAGAGACCACCTCTTCTCTAGCATCATTTGGAATAACTGCAGTAGCAGAAAAATCCTCCAATTCAGCAGCCTTCTCTCTAGCAAGGGAAACAACACTTTCAGGAAAGTTTGCGAATTCTGCAACCTGAATACCAAAACTTTGATCACAAGCCCCTGGCTCAACCTGGAAAGTACGATCACATCAAGAAAATGAGTGGGTTCAGTTTTTCTCAACCAAGATGCATGCACTAGCATAAAACTGAAAGGGGAGATAGAAGAAACATTATAGAACTTAATCCCACACATAAGTTCCATGACATATGCCTCCAAAATCTACTACTTGCGATCCTGGAAAAGACAACATTAACAACTTGGACAATAACTAGATAATTCATCTACCTTGTACAGCATAGTCAACTTGTGGCTTGATGAGTCAATATGTGCACTAACATGATAGTTTGTTACACCAACAATTTGCTTCATATTGGCCTCATGAACTCTATTTTCATGAGCTAATGCAGTCAATTCATGAAAATGGGTTGCGAACAAGGTAGGTGCTTTAATCACTTCAACAAGGTGCTCACAAATGGCCCAAGCTAAACCTGAGGACCATAATAAACATTGATAAGACAAAGCTGTAAACCTTTATATTAAGTATCTAAATTTAATGGCACGTACACTAGTAAGACCAAAAAGAACAACTAGATCATCATATTCTTCAACGCATGCAAATCTACAGACTACACATCCTATTATAAAACCTCAAATTGATTGAATCCTGCAACCCCATGGGAACAAATTTCTCAAAGAAAATGCATCCCATTCAGAACAAACACAAACATCAAAATATCATGTATCTTTTTATTTGTAAATAATTATCATCAGAAAGTAGTACAGGGATGCAACCCGTGCACACAAGTAGCATTGAATACGAAAGTAGTAGTAAAAAACCTGAAGAGCTAAAATATTAGAAAACTACGAAAGAAGTACAAAGAAAAGGTTTAAGAGTTAAACCAATACACCATTGATTGTTACCAATACATTCAAAAAAAGGGTTTAAGAGTTAAACCAACCGAATCCATCATAAGTCGATGTCCCTCGGCCTAACTCGTCGATGATTATAAGTGACTTATCTGTAGCTCCTTTCAGTATAGATGCAGTCTCAAGCATTTCTTGCATGAAGGTAGAAACTCCGCGTAGCTAAAAAGAAGAAGGAACATAC
Source organism: Prunus padus (assembly GCA_024362665.1). Classification (NCBI taxonomy): domain Eukaryota; kingdom Viridiplantae; phylum Streptophyta; class Magnoliopsida; order Rosales; family Rosaceae; genus Prunus; species Prunus padus. Next base: position 1,498,181 of record JANFAM010000005.1, read on the forward strand.
AATTAAATTTCCACAACAGGACGACAAAAGGCTTTGGACTTCTGTTTACAAGGCAATCAACATATAGTTTCGAAGCAGTAGTATAACTTGTACAAGATATTGCACAACAACAGAACACTTGCCAGACAACATGTTGCTCAGAATTAAGGACTCAAGAGAAATACATGCATATAATAGAAAGACATTCGAAAAGATGGTCCTAACCAGGGAACACAGATAGGACACGGATAAAACAAAAATTGGTTGAAGTATCCTGCTTACCAGTTTTCATGTTAAATTATTCTAGAAATCTAAGTTGGCAAGTAAGATCTCAATCAGCCCTATATGTGTGGAGAGACATAACTATTAGTCATTTTATCTTTTGGTGATGGAATCTTTCTATTATCTCTCAATTCTTGCCCCACCCATGCACCACTCAAAAGCTGTAAATCTTTGAGTCCAACACAGAACCTAATCTTTGATAATGTAACAACAAATGAACCAACAACAAATATCAAAGACCAGCAATACACAGCATGAGATAAGACTACTTAGAATTAAAAGATCAGTTAAATACATAATATACTATCCCAGCAGAACATGTACAATACTAGCTTCCATTTTTTATTAAGAAGTTCAAACTTCAAGAAAAGAATATGCGAGGGATCTCACTTGGCAGTCACCAGCACCCACGCGAGCAAAAATGCAATCACGAATAGAAATGCTAGCTTTGTCACAAGGAACAAAAGAACCAACTTGTGCCATTAGAATATTCACACCGACCTGCCAGTGCAAACAAAATCCAGTGACTTGTTAATAGTAATTAAAGTAGGATTCTGTGAAACAAATAATAAGAAACTGATAAAGCGTTTGGAGTTGAGCATGGATGTGAGGTGTCCAAGTTGGTGGCATGAGCTACATGATAAGTGCAAGATGATGTTCCCAAACAGAAGAGTAGTATGCTAAAAGAAAATGCAATAGTTCCATGGAAAATTGTTTATGTTGATGGAAGCACTAGAAGAAGCATTTGACCAAGTTAATAAAACACACCTGTCGGATAAATGTAGATTTTCCACCCATATTGGGTCCTGTAATGATTTGGAACCAACTCTTTCCTCTCACCTAATCAGCAGAAACGGTAAAGAGCACATGAGGACCCACTCCAGCTTATCAAATTACCAAAATCTTTTCTTTTTGAATTTTTCATTCCTGGGTTTCATGAATACTCACAAGTTTACAATCATTGGGTATAAAATTTACCCAGTCCTGAGCCTCCACACAAGGATGTCTACTCCCTTCTAATATAATATCCCCCTCATCCTATTATAGACAATAAGACAATAATTTTTTGTCAATGAATACAATTTGATAAGAAGGAAAAAAGAATCTCATTATTCTCTAAGAAATAAATATAAGGCAAATAACAAGTAACTGATTACCGATGGAGTGATGATTGGCCTAGTGTAAGCAGTAGGACAGCTAGAAGCCAAATCAGCAAAACTAAGTAAGACATCCAATTCAGAAAGCAACCCAGCTACAGACCAGAACACCTGGATATGAAAAATCCTTTAATCCAGAACAACAGGAATAACCACAAAACACATTAAAGCATATCTACCTCGGAGAAAGTTGCTGTAGTTTGAACAACTCGGTTAACCAGCTCTTTCTGACAATTCTTATACTCTTCAACTATTCTTTGATACTGATCCCCCAACTTTTTAAGCTTTTTGTTGGTAAATTTCACTCCATCCTTTCGGGTTTCCAGAACAATGAATTGCGTTGTGAGCTTTTTCCTTATTTTTGGCTCTTCCTTCTTTGTGATTCTGAAGACATGTCCAAATTGTGTGCCTTTATCTAATTTTAAAGCCTTATCTAGAGCGAGATCAAGATCTTTAGCAGTTTCTTTATGCAAATTGTGTATTTGATGCTCCAGCGACTCTTGCTCATCTTTCAGTGCAGAAAGTGCAGGGTCATAACTAGATGATATCATGTACTCTCCATTCTCAAGTTGATCAAGGTCAACAGCAGCTTCCACTAGAGCAATGAACTTATTTAAGTGACCGTCATCAGTCCATAACTCAAGAGGATCCCAATATCTTTCCTTGATCAGCGAGGAAAATTCTCCATCATAGCGTTCTAGGGCACTTTTAATGTATGGAAGTCTTATACTTGACTGCATTCAAAAAATGAGAGTCAAATCAAAGACAGAGGTATTTTCAAGCAAAAGTGCTACAGAGCAGTATTAGTAGCTGCATACAGAAGAAAACAAAAAGGAAAAAGAGACAGAAACAAACGCTCATATATGGTCATACCAACAACACCAAAACACTGTAGATAACCTTACAAATCAATGAAGCTGTAATAGATTGTACCTGATAAAGTTTTACAATATGCTGCAAACCAGCTCTTTTCTTCTCAAGATTGTGCATCAGTCGCTCGATATCTGAGATTCTTTTCAGATGCTGCCTCAAATCTTGGCGAAGTGCAGGATCCTCCACAAATGCTTGTACCAAATCTAGCCTCGAATTGATTTCATTCACATCTAATAAAGGCTGTTTTAACCACATGTGCAGTAATCGTTTACCCATTCCAGCAGTACAAGTTCTATTCACAAGACCAAACAAACTGAAATTTTTGTTTGCATCAGTTTTGCTTTCCAGGACATTAAGTGCCCTCATTGCAGCAGAATCTAACCTCATATAGCTGTCTAGATTATATCTTTGAATGCTATAATTTCCATAATTGCTCTCATCACCAAGTAACTCTGCATAAGAGAGCAATGCCCCCAATGCTCCAGCTGCAAACTCAAACCCTGAAACTAAATCTCGAACTGGTTCAATAGAGCCTTTGACAAGCCGACTGAGATCCTGAACCAAATCTCTCATCTTAAATTCAGTCTTCTTCCTCTCAGTTAACATCACACCACATCTATTCAATGCATCATGCAATGTTCTAATTTCACTTGTTTTGCCACTCTCTAGGGGCAGAAGGCATTCCTTGCAACCAAGTGCGACTAGAGCTGATTCCACATTTGTAAAGTGGCTATCATCAAGAAATTCAGCTAATCCAAGTACTTGTTTAGTTAGATCAACATATCCTAACCCAACTGTGCAACCATTTTCACGAAAGTTAGGTAAAAGTGCAACAACCACTGGGGTATCCTGCATCTCATTGTTGGCAAACAAAACATCTTCAAAACTGCCGAGATTTCCAGGTGTTCCACTTTTCACCAGCCTCCAACTTGAGCCACTACCCTCATAAATCTCAAGAGTGTGGTCTGTTCTTTCCAGTAGTAGATCACGGGCAATTGTCTCAAACATGTTTTTACTAACGCTGACACTGGATAAGCCATCCGATCCGCTACCCAACTGCCGCAAAGCAGTAGTGGTACGATAGTAGGTCTTTGCAATGAAAGTAGCATTTTCACCATGGGCCGTATAGTAGTCCTGCGATATATGCAATGGTGAAAATTCAGGAACAGACTTACTGTACCACACAATAGAGAAGAGGGGGGGACGAAATAAGGGGATGCATTATAAGAGACTTTGAATACAAAACTGACCCGACGATCAAACAATCGGATAGGTCTTGGGTCCTGCAACAGAAGCAGAGAAAACCAAAGTATTTAGAATATAGGTCCTTAATCGCAAAGAAAATGCAACGAAATGAAATAATAACTAAATCTTAAGTTCATTGCCATCTCTAGTTAACTTCTTTAAAACTATTAGAAAATTTGTAGTTTTTTCACTTTACCTTTCATTTCCAAGCAGTTAAACAGACAACTAGGGTTTTCCATTAAATTTCACAATCCGAACCCAACACTACCAGAGCGACACACCCATAGGGGCCAGAAATAGAATACTCACATGGGGGAGGGTTTTGAAGAATGAGAGAAACCCTTGAGATTGCTTGGCATCTAACAAAAAGTGCAACAAGTTCAGTGAAACAATATATGTATATCCAAAAGCTAAACTAATAATACACATGATAAAAGTAATTAGTCAAAATGCAAAGCTAGGGTTTCTGCCTGGCTTACCTAATTTGAGCTCGGGAAGCTTGCTCTGATCCTCAAAATTGGCATCCATTGCCGATTTGGCGTTAGGGTTGTCTTGTCTCCGAAGCGGAAAAGGAAAAGTGGATTTACATTACACACTAAAACGAAATGAACATAAATGGGGTCGGGGATTGGCGGGAAAAAGGGATGAGCGGTAGCGGGATTTTGGAGGGTCGCGTGGGATTTTCGGATATTAGTTGGACTTCTTGGGCCGAGCCAATAAGGCCGAGAGATTTCTAGATCCAAGCCCATGATATATTTCTTTTGAATATCCAAATGATGAGAGGGGGTTTTTTTTTTAATTTATGGAAATTAAAATGATATTATACTTTAATCTAATCTAAACTATGGGGAGGGGGATTTGAACTCGGAATCCATAATATAAATGCATTTAATCACAAATATTTCTTACACGAAATTATATATCTAATTTATTTATTTTTTGAAAATAAGCGATAGTAAAATATTGATGAGCAAACAAAAGTATAAAGCAATTATGTGCCGAATATGGGTAAATCTTCTATAGTGACCGAACACAACAACATGTTGAATTTATCTGAAGAGAATCATGCACAACCCAAACAATGACTAAATCCCCGTTCTAGCAACTATAGAAGCACATGTACTCAAACCTACATTACAAATCCGTCGAGCAATAGCAAATCCTTATTAAAAGCTAAAAAAAATTTAAAAAACCTAAATAGAAAACAAATCACTACAAACTCCTAAAGAGTTTTTGAAAATTATTAGTCTGAAACAAAACTAAGAAATAGGATCATCGCTCCACATCTTCCGGGCAACTCAAAGAAAAGCATAGTGTCATACTGGCTAAACCTATAGTCCAGCAGTGGCTACACCTGAACCTAACACAACAAGTCATCTTCCCCCTCTTTAGAGCTCCAAACTATGTTCAAGGGAGCCAACTCATTTATACGTGGGCCAAGATACGGACTATATCATGGCGACGACGTCGTTTCACGATGCTTCTACATCACAAAATAAAGTAACAATCTTGAGGGAAAAGAGAGGGAAGTGGCTTTTTGGTGACTAAAGCCTTTAGTTACCTCCACATTAGTCACCAAATGTCACCAATTATTGGTAACTGTTGCCACTTTTTTTTTGTAGTGGAAGGCTTATAATTACAATGGACTTGTAAACTCAAGTTGTTAAGAGCATTTACTCATGCACCTGAAGTCCTAATTAAGTTCAATTCCCCACTCCCCATTACCGCTTGTATTATTATTATTATTATTATTTTAAAACCCTAAACTGTAATTTAGTTACCCAACCCAACTGGGGAGAGAGAGAGTGGACAATGCAGCCTCATATGCAAGTCCCTCATATACCTAATTCAAGCTTCACATGAAATCAAGAGCTTATCCAAAGAGAGATTGTGCTGTCAGTCATCGTCCTTGTTTGTCCCAAAATTATACTTTACACACATAATTATATCCGAAAAATAATACAAATTTGTAAGCTGAAGAAGTCTGCTTAACTAATTTATATTCTAAAATGATCTTCTAAGTTCGTAAACTTGTAAAGTAGTTCAACATTTTAATTAATAGGTTAATATTTGTGGCGCATAATATCTCATATATATATATATATATATAAGGAATAAAATATCCATAATATCCTCGATATTTTTACGAAATTTCCTTATTTTTGGACTACCGATATTTCCAATATCATCGATATTTTAGATATTCATGAACCAAAATATCGATAATATTGATGACATAGACCGAAATATCGATAATATCCCGATATTTTCATCGAAATTTCCGTATTTTTGGACTACCGATATTTCCGATATCATCGATATTTTATTCCTTATATATATATATATACACATATACCTAACCTTTCTGAATAGCTTCTCAAAATAGTTAATTACATCTTGTTGTATCCATCTTATAAGAAGTTGTCCTATTCTCCAGGAATCGTATCAGAACACAAAGAAACAAAGGAAAAGACAATGTTAATAAAAACATGCAGAAAACTGTCTTCTTTGCGAGCAAACAAGAAATTATACATCAAATAGTAATGAGAGCAGACATGTACCTTTTCATAATTTTCTTATCCAGATAGTGTTTTTTATATAAAAAAATTCCCAATTTTGCTGAAACGTGTCGAGATAGAAAGGTGGGCTGAGACCATTAATTGCACCATCTATTTCAGCTCTGTTGAGGACATTTCCATCTTTTTACACACTCATCAAGAACAACGGCAATACGACATAATAATAATATAGCTAGAGTCTTCTCTGCAAACCTAAAATCGGAATTTTCTCAACCTTAATCAGTGTGTATATCTCCTTGGCAGCATCACAATAAGTTATTCGATGGGTTTGAAGCATCAAATCAAATCACCACAAAGAACTTCTTACTTAGCAGATCAAATCACCACAAGGAACTTCTTACTTAGCAGTTAGCACGAAAGAAAAAAAAAGGTCATATAAATCGATGTGCATCATGCAGAAACCTAGCTAGATGCCTTGTTTTGATGTAGCTACTAGCTAGGCAAATGAATCTCAAATGTTTTGGGCCAAGTTGGGCTTTTCAGAAAATGAGAAATAAAAACATTTGATTTGAATGAAGAAGAAAATCAAAACTTTGCGCACAGGAACCATAAAGGTACGTACAGCATCGCATCGCATCGCATCGGCCATAGAATCTAGCTATAGCTACCGCGCATGCCTCCACAAAAGTGGTCGTGTCAGCAATCAGAGACTTGCGGGTCAGATGCATAATTCCTTGTTGGCTCATGTAATCAGCTTCATTTATATGTTCATTGCTACATTAATATAATAGTCCTTCCATTCCATATATGTATATATGTCTACACATTCAGATTAGATGTTCTCCAAGTTAATATTGTGAGAATGTGATGGTAAAAAATTCTTTATTGGAAAGTTGAGAAATCTAACAAGGGCTTATAAGGAGTTGGGCTACTCCCCCCATTGCCAATTGGTTTTGGGGTGGAACCTCAATTTTCTTCATGGTATGAGAGCGGGTTAGCCACACGTGCTCCACGTTACCCAATATATGTTGTCCACGTATTAGGCTTGAAAATTCACCACACGTGCGGAGGCTTGTGAGATTGTTAAGGTAAAAAGTCTCACATTGGAAAGTTGAGAAACCTAGCAAGGGCTTATAAGGAGTTGGGCTACTCCCCCCATTGCCAGTTGATTTTGGGGTGGAACCTCAACTTTCTTCAAATATATGCATCACATAGTTATTTCATCATAAAATAAAATAAAAAAATTATAAAGGGCAAGGTGCTTGTAGCACAAGTGATTAAGAGCATTTATCCTTGCATGCACTCGAGATCCGAGGTTTGATTCCCCACTCCTTCAATATCATTTGTAAAGGTTATGCCGTTGTGTATGTGCATTTGTTGGTGATAGAAGCATTACTCAATAGTGTTGAGTTGAAAATGATGAGCTATAGGACTAGATAGGAAGATATTTTTAGCACACAAAACATTAGTCAAAGATTAATTAAAGAAATTCCGGACAAGTAAAGAGACTGAAGTTAAATGAGGTAGAGCATTTATGAAATTGTAATTACCAGAAATGGGCACTGAAAAAGAAACTTGTCTGAAAAATTCCTTGCTATGTGTGGAAAATGGTGCATCCCCTAAAACACTACTCACATGATGATATATATGATGGGATCGATGAGAGAGTCACATAGAGATATATAGAGTCCAAATGAATGTAGTGGAAAAACAGGGGGGATGAAGAGTAGCAGTGAAACTGAAAGGAAACCATATGACATATATGTCATATAATGAAAGCTAAAGTTTGAACCACAAATTTGAACATGGTGGTACAGACAGGCAGAGAACTCGCCCGCAAGGAAATGAAAGCACTTAGACTAGTAACCAATGTAATGTAACCAAGACTTTTTAGGGTTTTATCGTACGCTTTCATTATCACCCACTCTATTCTATGATATGGGTACACGCATCACCCTTTACAATTTCATAGTTATCTCCTCCTTGAAAGCAACCTCAGAACAACCCCATGGCACTGGCTTATACATCATGTGGCCCTTGTAATTATGCCAGTCTAAAGAGGTCAGGCGCCTATATATACTCTAGAGAGAGAGAGAGAGAGAGAGAGAGAGAGGGACAGATAGAGGTGGTTTATATATAAGTGGAGGAGAGAAGAACGGCATGTATAAATGGAAATGAATTTGAGAAAGAAAGGGATCGAATATATTGTAGATGCAAACAGGGCTCGCTTTCAATTGTCGATAGGACTATTGCCATTTTCATGTAATAAGCTTTTGATGAGATGGGTGTTTTTTTAGTGGCAATTGCTCATTGGCTGGTGCTATAAGAAGGTCTTGGTACAGGGCAGTGGCAAGTACAAGCATAAGCAACTCTTTTCTTGAGAATGAGAGAGAGTGAGAAGGAGTGAGAGAGCTTTTGAGCTTTCATATCGAAAAAAAGCTAAACCGATAAGAACACGCATGGGATGGGAGAGGGAACCCAACCCAACAACATTCTTACATAGAGAGAGAGAGAATAGAGAGGAGAGAGAGATGGGTCTTCTCCCTTTTGGTGACAGCGACATTAATTGAGAGATGCCCCAGTCAAAGGAGTGTTTTGCCCTATGAGCTGAGAGGGCAGGCCTCACAGTTGTATGCCCCTTTGAGTGAAATAATTGTCCTTCCTTTCCTAGGGTTAGACAAAGCCACGTGGAGAGGTTCAACATATTGGTTGTCATTATGTCTTAGCCCATAGCAAAAACACAAAAGAAAGAACACAACACAAAAGCTAGCTAGCAAAACTTGAAGCAAGATATTTTATCTTTTGTTTACCTTTTGATATATATATGTTGTTTGACTTTTCATGTGTTACAACGTTAATGTCTCAGTTTCTTTTCTTTTCTTTCCTTTAACTAGTGAAAACTAATGTGACAATTCTTGAATATATGGTATGATGATATATATGATTCAAATTAATTGTCTAAATTGATTGAAACTCAAGACAACTATTAGAGGAAGGAATATTTCATATAAAGAAAGAAGATCACAGTAATGTTAGTAAGTACTGTGTACGTTGAATCTTCTGAAAACAAAACACAGCCCACAGAGCCCACTCTCCATCTAGCTATAGCTAGCTAGCTCTTGACTGTGGACTGTGGAGTCCATGCAATATTGCAAGTTTGGTCATATAATTTGTTTTATTGAGAGAGAGAGAGAGAGGGGCAGGCTCGGTTATATATTGAAGTTAATGGGGAATATAATTGTGTTGTGTAGATGATCTGAATCGGGCCACCTGCACAGCACGTGAAGTGGTGCAAATACTAGGTGTTTTCCTATCCACTCACTTCCCACAATATATCAGTGATCATCTCTAAAGTGTACAGCCAACTTTTTGATGAAAAGATGATGAAAAGATTAAGAAAAAGATAGCTCCTTTGTCTCGGCAATAAATTGCCCCCCTACCTCCTTTGATTCTTTACCATCCTCCTTCTTTCTTTACTCTCTCTCTCTCTCTCTCTATGTTCAACCTGCAAAGCATGGACATATGGTATAGTGTTGCTGTGCTGTCTTTCTCAACCTCTCTGTGTCCCCAACGATGATGATCGATGGTAACTGTACGATCTCTGTGTATATATCTCTCTTTTTTCTAGCTAGCTCTCTCTCGCGCGCGCACACACACACCAAATAAATACACATAAATAAAGGTGCACAATACATACATATAAACAACTGTATATACTGTCTAATATTTATGAATTAATGCGTGTTTATAGATATGAGCAGGCAGCTGTCTTTCTCAAGCTATAAGCTCAGCTGGCCGCAAAAACAGTAAAACATGGCTGTCTTTCTCAAGTCGTCCTGCTCTTGCAGACAAAGAGGTAGCTGCTAGCTAGGTGAAAGCAAGTGCATTCAAAAGGGCCGGCGTGGAGGTGCATGAAATTGAACATCTTTAGCTCAACTCATTCAATGGCTCAGCTCATCATCAAGTCGTTCTCAAAGTTCAAGCCTCACCATCACTAAACCAACATCCCCTCCCCCCCAACAGTACTAATTGTACTAGCTGCTCTTAGGTAACTAGGGTTAATCGCTTGGTGCTATTTCATTGAAACTCTTGAAAGCAACCCCAACAAGCTAAGAGAGGGGATATAATGTTTCCCTCAAACTCAAACAATAATCTCAACAATACTGGCAACGAATTACCCGTGTCTTATCCTCATGTCGACCAATCCTTTTTCCACAGCCGGCCTTTTCTCCATGAAATCACTACATTAAACCCCAATTCCCTTCATCCCAATCTCAATTCCAAACAAGAAGAAGAAGAACAACAACAACAAGGCCCTCATCAACATCCTTTGTCTTTCTTCTACATCCCCTCTCCTTTCGAAGACGACGACGTTTTACTCTTCCAACAACACCATCACTATGACCATCACCATGACCATGTCCATGACATGCCGCTCCCTGACTCACAACAAGCACCACCCCTTACTACTATGAGGGAAGCTGTTGCTGCTAACAACACCTTAGCCGATGACCATCGTCAGACAACCACCACTTCCACTACTCTCAATATTAAAATGGTGGATTGGGATTCCAACAAAAATCATGGCGAGATGATGAATATGGATCAGCCACAGATCCCGAGAAGAAGGTCTTGCAAGAGAGACCGCCACAGCAAGATTAATACTGCCCGAGGCCTCAGGGACCGCAGAATGAGATTGTCTCTTGAAGTTGCCCGCAAGTTCTTCTGGTTGCAAGACGCGCTGCGCTTTGACAAGGCCAGCAAAACCGTTGAGTGGTTGCTCATTCAGGCCACACCTGAAATCAAGAAACTAATAGGAGACTGCAAACACATGATGAGCTCTACCAAAAGCACATCTCCTGCCACTTCTGAGTCATGCGAAGTGATATCGGGCATAGACGAGGCTGCAACAAACACCAACATTCACATTAATATTGATGGGGGAAATGAAGGTGATGATAAACTAATACGAAGCTGCGAGATCCAGCCTTCTGCCAAAGAGAGAAAGGTTGCCCGCCGGCAATTGTCAAGGAAGACCACATTTCACCCTCTTGCAAAAGCTTCGAGGGAAAAGGCAAGGGCAAGGGCAAGGGAAAGAACAAGAGAAAAGCAGCGGACGCACCAAAGAGTAGTTGATGTTGATGATCAATCTAAGAAGCAAAGTGGTGATCAGGAAAACCTGAGCCGATTGAGTTCTTGGAGCCCCTTTGAAACTGGGGAAGAATCAGCTGGGACTCAAAGCCACAACAACAACATAAACATCAATTCAATGGAGGGGCTGGTTCATCACGAGATTGAAGAACCAATGAGCAGCTGCCAAGCAGGAGATCATCCGGACTTGGTTGTTGATCATGGAACTACACATGATCCTTTGGTGATTATGGGAAAGTGGAGCCCCCCTTCAATATTCAGTTCTCTGCAGCAAAACATTGGAATTTCCCAAGAGGTAACTTCCAACAACAAGTTTTGAATATTCTGATATATTTATTTATTTATTTTCACCACAAATAAAATGTCTGACATTTGTATGTATATAACGCACTCAATCTCTGGTACTCTAACAAACGTGCACATATATATAATCAAACACACAATATGTCCAAGATAAGTAAGTAAGGCACATTAATAAGTATTTTCTACTCTTAATTTGCAGCACCATCAGTTTGCAGACTTCCAATTCTTTGGAAAACCATGGGAGGTCTACAACAATACTCATAATCTATTCTAACGTGGAGTTCTCTCTTCAATCTTTAATCTTAACTTCAAGCGCCTCAAAACATTCTCATCACTAGCTTATTGTGTATTGCGTTTCTTTCTGTTTGGAATAATGTAATATAGCAAATTAAGTATCTTTATTGTAATCTTCCTCTGAACTACAATATATGTAAATCAAAATTAGTATTGTGGTTCCCTTTCTTTCGGTTCTCGTACTCTGAATAATAGCTCTCATTGCTTCTGTTTTTTTATGTTGACACTATATTTGAATCCAAGCAATGTCGTTTTCGGGTATAGGTTAAGCATTCTAGGTATAAGGTTTAGTTTTAGGCTATATCACCTCATAATTTTAGACATATATAAGGTCTGAAAAAAGAGTTAGGGTCACTTCTCAACCATATACTATGTATGTATACATGTATCTGTTTAACTCCCTAAGTGCATTCCAGTCAATGAATTCAGGCATTTGATCAGCTTATCTTGTTAGAAGTGATCATTGAATAGACACTTGAGTGATCCACTAGTACTTACCAATTTCAAGTCCTGCATGCTTCCAAAAGCCCATTGAGACCTGACGAGGAGAGAAATATATCAACAGACAAATGATCCTTCACTTCACTTCACTTCCATGATGACATCATTGCTGAATTGGGGGGACAATATAGGTAATATCATTTATGATGAGAGTTCTATTTACATAAGTAGTAGTTTCATGATAGAAGCTGATTTCTTATATTTATATGATGGAAGGATCTTGAACTAATTATTAGGAGTGTTTTTATAACATTTGGAATCTTACTTACTTGTTCTCGAAGAGGTTATAAGATCGATCGTAAGTTTTGATAATTCAACTAACCTATTATATGAAAGGAGATATATATGCTTGCTTTGGTTGCAAGCTAATATTTCCTTCCCATATCTTTCAAGTAAAATCCTATTATAAGCAAAACTGCTAATTGATATGCTTGTTTTGAGTTAGTTTCATCTTAATATGGACAACAGGTAACCTGCATTTCATAGCCAAATGATGACTCCCACAGTCACTTCATCTTAGGAGGCGTCTGGTTTTGTGAAGAGGAGATTAAAATGAAGATGACTGGTGTTGTTTGTGGAAGATACATAATAAAAATTATAAAGGAGAAGATTAAAAAGGGTCTATCTGGATAGCAGATCTCAAATCTGCGTTTGAGTTTGAGTTTTCAGTGTAAATTGCTTAATTGGCTTTGGAAATAGTAAATGTGAATATGAATGCATTTAACTCTTTTTTCTTTGGAGTACCATTTGAAGTGAGGAAAAAGAAACACAGCTAATTTTGAGATTTTAGGTAACTAAAGTTTTGATAGTGACTTGCTTGTTTGCTTGTAGTTTTGCCTATGTAGCTCTTTTTCTTTATAAAAATTCGGTACATGGGACGAGTCACACCTAACAAGAAAAGCTAAATAGACACTAATTTAGACCGAGAGACTCTATAAAGATCCTAAAAAATAAGTTCATTATGTTCCTTATAATTACATTCATATACATTTTTTCACATTAGTAGGATTCGTATCATATGGACCATGATTGAAATATACTATTTTACCATCAAATGAAGCCCAATAATGAAACAGAAAGAGAAACATCCCTAATTTATAATTGTATAGATTCAACTCACCTCCTTGTTTCCAAAAGAGTATTGATATTATGGAAAAAGATTGCGGCTTGAATTTTATGTAACAATGATATGACGGCAACATATGAAACTGTTGGCTCCCATAGGCATATTGTTCCCGATCGGTCTGGAAGGTGGTGATTGCGATATGGTGGCCTCCGTCCTAGTTGCTGCTCGTCCCTTACTCCTTTTTGCTAAAAATTATACCATTTGAATTTATCAGATGAAATCGATTTCAATCATATTTGGCACCATCATGTACCAGCTTACTCAAAATCATAACTCTGATTATTCGATCAAACAAGACACCATTAGTAAATGCAATGTATACAATACATAATTAATCCATTTTTATCTCATTTTTTAAAACGAATTTTGTTTTTTCTTTCTTTCTCTTCCCCCATTCAATTATTCCCATTTACTTTTACGGGACATGATGGTGTCGTCCCAGGAAGAAAAGGTGGTTCATTGGTTAAAGAAAGAATAGCCGTCCCATCTGGATTTTAACGTTCGTCTTCTGTTAAAAATTCTAAAAAGGAAATGGTGTGGATGATATATCATGTAGTGAAACCCGAAAAAAAAAGAAAGGGTTAGCAAGGGGTCACGTGAATTATCGTCCTGTTTTTTGCTGTAATTACTGTTGTTTGTCCTCAGACACTCAGTGAATATTTATATTTTTATTCTCAAGGTCTCTTTCTCACTCATTATTGAACTTATCAAACTGAGTGAGAAGAATAAGACACGATATAAGTTATTTTTTTAGTCTTTCATGATGAAGATGACACGAACCTGGCTAAAAACTGGCTAATTAGAGATCTTTTTTGTCAAATGGGTAAGTGTGCTCTAATAATTTGCATCAGAGTGTTTTGGTCACTCAGAGCTGAAAAGTTGCAATTAACTGCAATTTTCTTTTGTTCGCAACATTATCGTATTGTAATTGGCGATTGTACCTGCTGCACATCCCAGAAATATCACACCCTAGATCCTCGGGTTCATTTTCATTTTTCTTCAACCAAAGCAAAACCTACACATACATATATATCGAATATTTTAATTTCATTTATAAGAAGAAAAAAAAAAGGTATATTCAGTTCCCATAAATATGTGGAATTGGTATGAAACAAAAGTTATGCAGTACTGAAAACTTAAATTTTGATTCCTACTTTTACTTTTCTATTGTTTAGGTACAGGTGCCCTTGCGACCAGTTTCTGCAGGTTTACCCCAACCCTGCAACCTTGACCAGATCTCATTGAGCCCTCTTAAATATCAAAACAAAAGGCAGGCAGGTACGCAGGTGGGCAGGAGCAGGACCACAAAAAGAAACGTATCAAAACAAAACATGGTGAATAGATAGAAGCCACACAAATCCGGATCTTGTATATTTCAGAGAGAGATTATAAGAGAAAGAGATATAATAATGTAAGTCAGGGATACAGACGCTGTTCATAGCAATTAATATTGCTCCAGCCTCAAGATCTCTTCCATCAACATCTACTTTTTGTTTTTGCTTTAAATGTGGAAAGAGGCAAACCAAAACCCTAGAAAGGAGTAGAAAGATCGTCTTTCCAATTTAACTTACATGAAACTAGTATGTATACCAGAGAAACCCAAAGATTAATGATCTTGAAACTACTATCTTGAGCATGAACTTACCTTTCGTGCTCTCTCTCTTGAAGTTGAAGCAGAACCAGAGAAGAAACAAAATGTAAGAAAAACTAAGATCTACAAAACCACGATGAGATTACCCCCACCAACACCCAAAAAGAAAGTAAAAAAGAAACCATAAATTATTATTCAGGAATTTCCTGTCCCAAAATCTGTGGGAGAGAGATGAGAAGAAATAGTTGACCTACTCTCTGAGAAACCCTAGGAAAATCGACTGCGGTACCTGAGAAACCCTAAGAGAAAGAATGAGCAAATTACACCTGGTAACACCCTATTGGTGATGGAATAACAGTTTGTCTTTGAGTGGTTGGATCAATTGGAGAAGTGGGAAACACCCAATCTGGTGAAGAAAGTACCCTTGCGCATATGAGAAATGACACTCCTGGGTTGGTCTAAACCATTATTAGCTAGCTATAGTGCAAGAAATAATTGCACCACTGCTGGCCGTCCACCTAATCTTGAAACCTGATTAGCCCTAATTGTCTTCTAAATGTAAACTTACATTTTCTTTCTTCAATTAATTAGCAATATTAAGGCCAACATGGTCTAAACCAATGGAAAAAGACCTTGACTTGCAGACAATGGGTCTTAGGTCCGAACTCCCATGACATCTTGATTGTGTGTATGTGAGAAACCTTTCTTTCCTATAGTTTAAACTTTATTTTTTAATTAAAATTTAGCTAAAAATACTAGAAAGCTATTTTAAGAGCTCTCTATAAATTTTTAACTTCAATCATACTATCTAGTTTAAAGAATCATAAATGTTTTTAATATTTTTTAATTCAATTTTTGAATAAAGTGTAGACATAAAAGTAACAATAAAAAATAGTTTGCATTAAATAAATGCTTAAAATAATATTAAATATATAAGCATTTAATTATAGGGAATCACTAGGAGTTCTTTCTCTCTCCTCAGATTTAAAAGCTCCTAGAAATCTCCCTATTT
This sequence comes from Prunus padus, assembly GCA_024362665.1. Lineage (NCBI taxonomy): Eukaryota > Viridiplantae > Streptophyta > Magnoliopsida > Rosales > Rosaceae > Prunus > Prunus padus. The sequence goes on from JANFAM010000005.1 coordinate 1,514,214, forward strand.
TAGGAGATGGATAGGGAGCATGGTTAGAGGTGGGTTTTTTCAATTCTTCCTTAAATTTTAACTAATGAGGTAGTTTATGTAGGGATGGCAATGGGTCGAATCGGGGGTGGGTATGCCATTCCCATCCCCATCCCCGTTAAGCTTTTTTCCCCCATCCCCGCCTTCATACCCGTAATATTCATATCGGGGATTCCCCATCCCCACCTTCGTTGGGTAATGGGTTCCCCGACCCGCCCCATTACCGAAGAAAAAACCAATATAAAACTACTTTGTTGAAGAAAAAAAAAATAGAATTAGGGCAATATAATGAATATATAATATATATATACGTATAAGACAATATAAGAATGTTTACATATTGACTATAACTTAACTAAATATATAAGTAGTGTGACTTAAGATTCGTATAAATTATATAAATATATAATATAATAATAGGAAATATAAAATTTAGTGAGCACAATCACATTAATATCATAGATATATATATATGTATGTATTCTAAACGGGGAGGGTTCGGGTCGGGGATTAAAATACCATCCCCGCCCCTCCCCAAACACCATACCCAAAAAATTCCCCGTACCCATCCCCATATCCGTTTTTTATCCTTCATACCCGACCCATTAGGGTCGAATCCCCACGAAGACCCTTACCCGTGGAGAAAATTGCCATCCCTAAGTTTATGGAGTCCATTGTGGATGCTCTAACTTGATACTTTAAAAAAGGAATGAAAAAAGGGATATTATCCACAACTCCTTTTTTTTTTTTTTTTTGGTTGGGTGAAATATTATCCACAACTCCTTCAGAAAGTTGCCCACAATGAAAACCAAAAAGTTGAGAAGGAACATAAAGTAGCTAGTGAAGTAGAAAGAAAAGATTGGATAAGAACATTGGGTCATGTACACCAGAATGTTGGAATGGACTAATGATCAATTAGTTCAGTTAATCTAATGAGCAAGCCCAACCTAGTTCATCTGTCATCAAATTCAATTAGTTCAGTTAATCTCATGAGCAAGCCCAATCTTTAATGTTTCAGCACTTGTTTTCTCTAAGTAGTAACATATATGTTTTCAACAAACCACACTTCTAAAAAATAAGGAAACAAATATCCCAGAGAAGAACATAGGGAGAAGCATCATTTGAGGATTTAGGACAGGGAAAAAATGCTCAAATATGGCAAAGCAGAAAACGAGTGCCAATAATGGAGCTTGTTGCTTCAAATCTGTTGACTATTTATGGGAGTTGTTGCTTCAAATCTGTTGACTATTATGGGAGTTGTTATTAACCTGACCTAAACCCCCATTTTTCTGTACATTTTACTATTTGTGGCAGTGGGAGGTGTCAATTACATGATCCTAGAAGTTTAAATCTTAAAACAGGGGATTTAAAAAGGAAGGGCAATGTACCTTAATTATCTTCATAAGCTGAGCCTTGCCATGCCATCCATTGCACCATTGTATTGAAGAAACCAACCTATAGCCAGCTTAAAGCTTATAGCTATATGGCCTTAAGAAAACATAGTTGAAAATAACCAAATCTGAACATATTGGAAAATGATGACTTGAGTAAACATCAGTAATGGTGTAGCAAACAATTCTTGAAATCCAAGCAACCATGTCCTTATTCTTAATTAGCATATTTCTTCCTATCATTTCGTATCGATTGCGATCAAATTATTGTCAATTGCTACATTTGATGTTCAGGAGGAGATATAGCCTAGCATCATCATCTTCTCATATACATGTAATTCATTTACAACAAAAACAGGAATTTGCTTTTGTCATCAAGGATTTAGCTTCGAAAGTAAAATTTCCAATTTAAGAATGTATGAGTTGTACAAAGGCTCCAAATCAACTGTATGTTTATTCAAAAATTTGGTTCAATCTAACAGAAGAATAATCAGATGGCGTATGTTCTGAGTTTGAGACAAGAAATATTGGAGTGTAAATTTGTAGAAACCACAAAGATAACAGAGTTAACTAGGAAGGAACCTAACACAAACTTGAACTAGCTCAGAATCCGAGAGCCTAAATTCATCACAATAAGGACTTTACATTCAAATCAGCCAAAATTTACTCTCTTTTGGGGGGAGGGGGGGTCGGGGGTTCTGTTCACTATTTTTTAATTGGAAACTATTCTCTTTGTTCAAGACTGTATTTTTCTATCAGTTACATCTAATCTTAATGGCAGCTGCTGGATATTCTTTCCGTAGATATTAGCAGCATGATGCACAGTACGTACCGTTACCAGTAGCTACCTATATGTAGGTTTTACAGATACAAATTTCAAAGGGAGCGCCAATATATATAGTAGAAGTTGGAGAAGTCTCACTGAAGTAACAAACAATCATATTATTTCAGTTGAGACGATCGAGGATTTTGCAGAGATTAGGGCCCAAGGTTTTTGTGATAATGTCAATTCAAACTTTCTATTTCACGTTTCTTAATTATTACATCTTAGTTGGAGAAATTATAGAATAATTTACGTTACCTCGTGATACTCCCATTCAAAATTTGCTACGTGTCTAAGTTTTTACCAGCTTGATTGAACCCTTATTTTTATCTTTAAAATTAGAAAACAAGGAAGAAAAAAAAAGGCCAAGCAATCACCTCCCTGAATGACGCCCCACCCCAACTGCCTTCCATGGAAATCTATCAGAAGATTTTAGACTTCTTGACCTTCGAAACTGTATGTTCTTGGCCTTGCAAGACCATAAAGGGTTCAATAGATCCCTTAAAACCATAAACTGTATGTTTATTTATTTTTATAATAATATAAAAAGTGGTAAATTTTAGATGGGAGTATCACGAGGTAACGCGGTGATACTGTCCTATGATTTCATTGATACTTTTTTTTCATATGTTACTATCTTTTTATTGCTTAATGATAATTAGTAATTTGATGATCATCAAGATTTGGACTTATGTTCCCATTGAATTATTTGGTTAATATTAATAATCCTTTATAGTATTAAAAAAACAGATGGTGATGAGTTTTACTTGTAAATTTGCTATCATTATGTTCGGTTCTTTTTATAATACTTTCTTTGAAGATATTTTATAGGAGACCCTATTGTTGGTTTTGCACAGAGCCAATAAAATCCTAGAGCAGCCATTATTTACATGAAATTATCCTCAAATTCGATCACATATATAACAGAATCATATGCATGCAATGCAGACTAAGAGTTTCATGAAGTTTCATCAGTAACCATTGAGTATATATATATATATATATATATATATATATATATATATATATATATATATATAATGGCATCTTGCTTTGACAGAAGTGATAGTATATATATAATGGCATCTTTCTTCGAAGTCTTGTTCCAACATAATTCATATATAATAAATCTAAAGCAATTGATAGCATTTATGATATATATAGTATATAGTAGTCTCTCTCTCTACTTACTTTGCTATATAATCGATATCAATTCCTAAGACAATATTAATCAAGCATGATACATGAAACCAAATCCAAACCAACACACGTACAGTGAAAAGAAAATTGAGCAAGACAGAACATTATTAGAGGTAAATTATTCTCCATTTTGAAGCAATACAATGAAGTAATCAAATACTTAAACGGTGTGGAATTATTGATTAAACTAGTTGAACATGAACTCACCTGATGGCTGATATGATATCCGCAAGTGAAGATATATAAATATAGGAACTTGGAAATGGTTGTGGTCGCCTAGCTAACTGCGTAAAGCAAAGCAACGCCAAGCCAAGCCCAAAGAGTTTGCATTGCAACCCTTTTTTTTCTTGATGAAAGTAGAAATTTGAAGGTGCAGTAAGCCTAAAGGATGAAGGAAGGAGAGCACAGTAATCATTTGGAGCAAGTAGAGCTAATCAAGGCAGATATGCTTCCACCAGGCACCAGCTTCCTTCCACCGTCCAAACAAAGGACAAGATATAATTTATATATATATACGTCAAGAAAGAAAGATTGAGGGGAAAGGAAACCCAACCCAACGCTACAAATCTGGAAAAGGAAGATTCACCAATAAATGTTAAAGCTAGCTACCCTCACCCTCACCCCCTGTAGCAGTTGTAGTTATTGTTGGATTTCCAAATCACAACTGCAGGCCTATCTCTCTATTTATAGATTTTAGATTTTAGATTTTATAGCAGCAAAGCAAAGCAATGTTTCATATTATTAAATATTTATTTAAATGGGTTAGTATAATTATTACCAACGTAAAGGTCGGTACCCAATGGTAACACTGACACAGAGAGGCTTTAAATACATTAATTAATTGATATGGTCGTTTCGTTTACTTTGATATTTGTGAATATATATATATATATATCTCTTTGCGTGATCTATTTGCAGAGTAGATAGATATAAAATACAGTATACTATGTATGTGTTTCGTCCGTCCGGGGGAGGAGAGGGCCCCTACTGTCTTGCATTGCATTGCTCTTCTTATTTATTTATAATTATATATGGAAATGGAACAGACAGACAATTCAAACATGTTCAAGTCTCCCTCACGTGGGACTGTTGATTCGGTGATGATGACAAAAACCACAAAAGAAAATAAAAGAAGAAAAAATTATATCTAACGTCTTTCTTTCTTTCTTTCTTTAGTGCAGTTTCTTTCTTGTATATAATGTAATGTAGATATTTGCCTGCTGCTGAATATGCAAATGTGGCCTCTGTCTAACCACAACTTCACTTGGTGACGATGGAGCAGTGCAATTTTTGCTTTTGCCGTCAAAATTGACCGACTGTTTCTTGTGGGTGGGGATATATACAGAAAGAAAGTAGAAAGCAAGCAATTGGTAGCTAGTGTTTGAATTTCCCTTTTAGTATAAATCATTTGTTTCAACTTTTTTATTTATATATATTTAAATACAAACCATACTGGGAGAGAAGGGATTCAAACACAAAACCTCAGGCAACCTTAGCATTCATATTATATACCATACCCTAATTTATTTCTTCTCGTTGTCTTTCTATTTTAAGACATAAAATGATGGGTTAATTACTGTAGACGTCCCTGAACTATGGGCCGAGTTTGCAATTGGGTCCATGAACTTTTTTTGAGGCAATTACATCCTTTAACTTTTTAAAAAGTTCCAATTAGGTCCTGCCATCCAACTTTGTCAATTTGTACGTCAAAATGAGAGGTAAAAACGTCATTCGAGTCCCAAGAGTTCTGTCTTATTTTGACGGACAAATTGACAGAGTTGGATGACATGACCTAATTGGAACTTTTTAAAAAGTTAAAGGATGTAATTGCCTCAAAAAAAAGTTCACAGACCCAATTGCAACTCGATCCATAATTCAGGGACGTCTACAGTAATTAACTCTAAAATGATAATTGAAAATGGTCCAGCTTGCTATAGCTGAACTACTTTTTTATTGCACGTACAAAAGCTTACAAATTACAATTATCAAACTTGACCTAGCCTTTTGACCCAAAAAAAAAAACCTTGAACTAGCCTGGGAGGATGCAGGCATGTGGCCCGTGGATGGTCATGGTTCAAGGAGCCAAGCATAGCCATTGAGGCAACGCACGCAATCCATGGATCTTTTAGGGGCCGTGGGTGGTGGGGTGGGGGCCCTTTTCTTTTTTATCATTTTGCTTATTTCTTTCACCCTTTATAATAAGATCAGTGAGTGAGAGATCGACAGTAGAACAGAATAGCATCCTCAGCTCAGCGATCACTGAGTCCGATGCTATCCATTCTTCAGCTGCACAACCCTACTCTTCCCGTCTACAAACCCAAAGCTTTATCCCAACCCAAGACAACAGTAAAAGTAAAAAATTTTACAATGTCCCATTTTCCCAAGTTGAAATGAAATTCTCGTAAATTTTAAAATACATTAGCAACGGTGTTTGGAAAAGAATTTGACTTGCAGACCAATAGCTTCACATTCGAACTTTAGTAATGTGTGTAAAAGAACCCCCTCCTCTTGTAGTTTAGAGCATTGCTTGTATTAAAAATAAATAAAATACATTGCCAGTGTAAACACAATGGACAGCTTGAAATTTTTTAACAAAAAATATGTTGGCCATTTGCTAACATCCACGGTTGCTTTAAATGTTCAGCTTCACAAAAATTCAAAGGTTGTCAAAGAAAAGAAAAAGACAAAAAAAAAAGGGTATGTTTGGCACTGGCGAATGGCGATTGTTAAGACTATGCTCGCATCAAACAGTCGGGCCTAACAATGAGCAAACACAAAAGCATTTATAAACTAATATTCTGTAGTGTCTGCTATTGTCTCTCACAATATCACTATACACCTAAACATACAATCCAAAATTTATATTTCTAAGTAGCAACCCTCGTTCAATTTGTGACAAGGGTACAAAACGTTCATTACGGTTTGCTCTGTGTTCGGATTTTTGTTTTAATACGAAACCTGGGAGTAGCAGAAGTACCTTCTGATGCCTCAGGCCTGGTGGCTTCGACCCCTGTGATCACTAATTTGTTGGATCCACTGGGCTCAGCTGGTTTGAGTTGTACATTTGCCGACTTTATACCAAGTATCTCTTTCCTACTGTGTGGTAAGTCCGCGGAAGATATTTTTCCGGTCTCATTCAACAACTTTGCCAATTCCTTCTCCTTCTGTTTTTTCTCCTTCTTTAAGCGCTTCTGCTCCAGATACTCGGGATCATCTCGGTGCCCCTTGTCCCGCTTTCGTTTCTTTTCCTTGTCTTTCTTTTTCTCCTTTTCTTTCCCACGAGGAAGATAATCCACCATGCCAAATGAACCACCGTTAACATCATTCCTAGGAACTGAAAGAGCTTGGAGACTTGCATACTTTTGGACATCTGCATCTTGGTTATCCTGGATATACCTAGGTGATGGATCTTCAGGCTGAGGCAGTGCAGAAACTTTGCTTGAATCAGCAGTGCACTGCAATTCCTTTCCTATATCATCACCGTCACTCGCAAGTTTTGCACTACCAATGCTGGCAGTCATCCGGGATCCAAGATCATGCCAAGAGTTGACTTCCTCAACATTTTGATTGCTAAGGCTCACAGTCTCTGGAAAATTTCTGTGAGGCGCATCCACAGATACTGAACTGCTTGGCCCATGATCAGTTTCAAGATGCCCACCTTGTGACCTCTCAGCAGTTTGATTATCACATTCTTCTGCTCTACTAGTAGTAGCAGATCTTTTGACCCTGATCTTAACAACTGGCAGCTTCCGTTTGTGGCTGTTGGAAATGGTATCTGCTTCCTTGAAAGGTTCGATAACTGCCAAGCCATCCTTGAAAGGTTCTGAAACCACTAAGCCATCCTTGGAAGGTTCTGGAGCACCAAAACTACCAATTGAAGGTTCTGGCGCACCAAAACTACCAATGGAAGGTTCGTGAGCAACCAAACCACCACCAGAAGATTCTGGAGCAACCAAACCACCACCGATAGGTTCTGGAGCAACCAAACCACCACCGGTAGGTTCTGGAGCAACCAAACCAACACTGGAAGGCTGTGGATCACCCAAACCACCACTGGAGGGTTCTGGAGCATCTAAACCATCATTTGTAGGTTCAGGAACACCCAAATCATCTTTAGAAGCTCCTGGAAAGGCAAACCCATCCCTGGAAGTTTCTGGAGCAACCAAACAAACACTGGAAAGCTCTGGATCACCCAAACCACCACTGGAGGGTTCTGGAGCATCTAAACCATCATTTGTAGGTTCGGGAACACCCAAATCATCTTTAGAAGCTCCTGGAAAGGCAAACCCATCCCTGGAAGTTTCTGGAGCTGGAACAGATAACCCATTCATGGAAATTTCTGGAGCAGGCAGTCCATCTCTGGAAGTTTCAAGGACAGTCAAATCATCATGTGAATTGTTTGGGGCTTCAGAAGGTGGTTCCAAAAATTTACTTTCTGGAATGAAAGTAGCAAATATGTTTTTCTGCTCGTGGAAGCTTTCCGCAGCCCCTAGATGAAATGGTTTATGATCTCTGGGTACTCCATATAGTGTTGGGGCCCTGAAAATGGAGCACGGTTCAAATACAACTAATAAAAAGCATTCGCAAATATCAGTTTTTAATAAACAAATGAACTCCATATATAGAAAAAGAAAAAAAACCAAATAATGTTTTTCATCTTGATAAGTCATCACAACCAAAGTGTAAACGTTTAGTATATGTAAAACAGTAAAAACAATAAATAGGGAAAACAGGTGCTCACCTTCCTGCAAGGATTTGTAGGATGCAGAATAAGTGATGACGAAGAAAGATATTATTAAAAGCCATCCGGCCTTCAAGTAGGCAAAGCAAAGCCACAAGAGTCTGGCTCCTAATGTTGTCATTAAAATCAGATCCACCTCTAATCTGGCATAATCTCATAGCATGCACAGCCAATTTCACCTGCCCTGCAATCAAGGAATATAATAGAATGACGGAAACACACACCTGGAATAAATATTCTTGAGGGTAAAAAAGGGCCTAGAAAGACAGTTTTTCAACTGAAAGTATTGACAAGAACCTCTGAAGGATGTCTCTTCATCTAAATATTTGATAAACAGTTCCAAAGCCGCGTCAATGCCTTTGCAGTGGAACTCAAGATCAAGGAGTGCTCTGCTTGCTTCAACCCGAACTTGCCATATTGCCTTGCTATCCCGAAAAGGTTTTACAAGTTCAAATACGCGATCCTGCAGCAAGTCCCAAGTACCACATGAAGTCCCAAACACTACATATAAATACAAGAAATTTGAACAGCAAGAACAGGTGAGAAATTATTCACCAGAGGAACAAATCCCAAAAGTTTTAAGGCAATCTGTGTCAGGGACCTAATACAGCTGACTGACAAGATACCATTGTAGCTAGGCATCAACCTGGTACATGCCATTTCCAAAGACATGAAATCAATTATAGTTATTATTTGATATAATCCACTGTATTCAGTGTGAAACGAGTTAATGCACCTGTCAAATTGCAAAATCCGATCAATGCGCTTCAGAAGAGATGATAAAAAGAGAATACTCTGCCACAGAGTAAAGATAACACCAGAGCACAGTAAGATCCTCAAATAGAATATAGGGCATAGAAGGAAAATGTGATGCAGCACGCACCAAGGGCATAATTTTCTTTTTCACAGTATTGTAAATTTCATATTTGAAAATTTAAGGATTATTACATATGGGACCCATATCAAATATTGCATGGCATGTTTTGTTTTAAAGGTTATGCCCTAATCTAGTGCAATACCAAATACCAATACAGAAGTGCATATTTATAATGTAGTCCACCAAAACATGTGCATATTGTATAATCTAGTCCTGCATGCTTGTAAGGTAAACCAGAACACTGTTCATCGTGAAAGATAACACTGACACACATGGTAGCTTCAACAGAATCACTGAGCATTATCATATAGAACAAACCTGTTGCCCAAATTCAAGTTCTCCAACAGACTCAATTAATGCAGCAAGCCAGAAGACATCAGAGTAAGGGTTCCCATTGTTGTCATTGTACTGTGACAATTGAAGACAAAGCAAACCATCAAAAAATTGACGTTCGGAGAGTGCGGCACTGGGGGTAGTTCAAATAAAATAAAATATAGAATCCAGATTGTTTACTGACAAACAATGGTCGTGCATGGCACAGACGAAGCAAGACAAAGGATTGTGTTCTCGAATTTAGAAAATCCTATCTGTAGGACCCAAATCTAGGAATCTATGATGTGCTCTTTCAAAACTTAGAGACTTTCTTTTCCCCTTGCAGTACATAACTCCAAAATCTTATCCTATCCAATATGGATCTCCTTTTTTTTCCTTGGCCAACTCAATCGGATTGGTAATATGGGCTTCTAAGGTGGACTATATCTCTAAGGCAATTCCAAAAGAAATCAAGAACTTTGATGAGAGAAAATTGTTGCAAGCATATTGGGGGCTAGGTTTTAGGTAAGAGAGAGAGAGAGAGAGAGAGAGAGAGAGAGAGAGAGAGAGAGAGAGAGAGCCACTAAGTCTCCAGTTTCCATACTGAAATTCTAGCCCTCTGCATGCGTGTAGGTCAAAAGGTTTAGGCAAGTAACTGTTTTGTTTCACAGTTTGGTTCCATTCAAATTATTGTACGGTTGTACCCAATCAACCCTAATTTGGATTTGAATGACAACAAAAATGGTATTTTACTGACCATAGGCCAACCGTTTTGACCATAAATTTTTTGTTCATGCTATATGAGAAATGGCCAAGACAATAATTACCTTCAAAAGTTGTAAAACAAACTCCACAGCCTCTCTTGGGCTTTTCTTGTCTGCAGCTCTGACCATAGCTATAGCATGTGGAATGACCTGCAGGTTAGAGAAAAAAAGAGCTACATTATTAGATCAAGAACTTTACAGAACATATACTTCTTCCAGATGGTCCTTGAGAGGAGACATACATTACTATCAATAATGATGATGATAGAAATAGCATGTATCCAATTCATAGCTTCCAATGTCAAATACATAAATGACACTTGTTGAATGAGTGTTCTGGACAGCTGATTCAGAACTAACATGTATACAGTAGCAGTACTGTACGTCTATGTCAGAAAAAAGAAAACATATATATCGATGTGATGTATCTATGTTGATGGGTCATAAAGGCACATAAAATGAAATTGCTTTAGTGTTTTGTGTTAACTAAAGGAATGGGTACCAACTGATTCATTTTATTGCTAATTCTTTGAAACAGGTGATACATAAGTGTTTTGTCTTAACTAAAGGAATGGCTACCAACACTGACACATCACAAACAACTTATTACATATCCTACCTCGTTGCATTACCTCAAGAACAAAGTACTCAGAAATATCATGAAAGTCATTCGGCCTGGAAATAATAACAAGAAACAAAACTTTGTTAATTGGTATTTTTGAAGTAAACTCTCCACCATTTGAAGTCCAAACTACACATTTACAAAGAACGTACTTGGGGAGTCCAATGTTCGCATCAAACCTTCGACTTTTATAAAATTTCACTAAATGGAGTAGACCAGCCCAATCAGTATCCTGCAAGACAATCAGATGTCAATGGCAAAAATTGGCATCTCAAGATACAGAAATAAACAATGAATAGAGCATTCCAATCCGACTGTACAAGCTAGGGTTGAAAAATACCAAGACCACCGATTCAAGGACTCAATTTGAAATACGCTTCCATAAGATACTCTTTCTTTTTCATTGTTAAGGAAACCCAATTATTATAACCAAACAAAATTTGCAATTATAGGTGATAGAAGAACTAGAAGTTCAATTAGATTTTAAACAAGCAATGTGACGAATTAAAAAGAATTAGCAGTACTCTAGATTACTAAGTTATGAAGGTTGCTGAATCGCCTCACTAGAAAGTATCAGATAGTGTTTCTCTGTTAAGAACTAAAAAAAAAAGTAAATCTGTGAAGAACACCAGATACAAATAACTAAAAGTAAAGGGTTAGATATTTACATGAACCTATTTCAAGATTTTAACAATGAGGATCACAACTCAAGCAAATCACGGACTCCAAGCATAATAGATAACACTATAATGTATAACAGTTTTAACACAAATGATAATAATATTACCTCAGATGCTGTATTTGCCAATGCAAATGCGGCCTCAATTCGAACTCTCCAGAAGGCCTTGAAACCAAAGAATAAAACTTCAGAAATTTACACTCCTCGACACACATAATTCCGCAACAAGTATAACTCTGAAAGTGACTAAAACCTTGGAGTCAATGAGGAAATTATTGAGAGCATTAACAACAGAAAAGGGAAGCTGCGGTAAGGACTCCAGTGTTGCAATTGCTTGTGCCTGAGCAACAACATCTTTGTCCTTCTCCAACTGATTAATCTGATATGGCATACCAACACTAAAAATAGTCAAGGACTAAAGAACTTATTTACCATAGCAGAGAGAAAATCCATTAGTAAAAGTACCCCAGTAAATAACCCATATATTAAAAACTCCATGAAAGCATACAGAATGACCATAATCTCATTCTTACCCACATCTGTACAGGTTGATTGAAATGAATTTCAGCAAGATATTCCATTTCTGGGTCTGCCCTCATCCACAACAACGGTGATTCCATACTACCAAAAGAAAATTTTCAACATGCTGGAAATACCAAATAGACATTCATCCAAGAATAAACTGTCAAACCGCATTTAATGTTATACCTGGAACGCATATCTAGAGCCGGAGCACCATCCCCATTATCATCAGCCCCATCTAGTTTTGAACCCTTTTTAGGCTTTTGAAAGCGTCTAGCAGCAAGCTTTGAATGGCATTGTATTTCCAGCAGCTGCCATATTTCTCCAGCCATTGGCAGAACTGGATGATCAAATGTACCATCAAGTTCATGAGCCCTGATACTCATCATTCCAGGCCATCCATTGTCACCGTCTCGCTTTTCAGATTCTGGATTTGCATTAACAACAGAGGCACTTGAATCCGACAAGCCTGTGCACCCACGTAAAACTGCCAATTCAACCATATTCTTCCGCTTGTTATAGGAGAAGCCCATCCTTTCAATTTTAGTGCCAATGAAAGAACAGCATATTAGTTACTGAATCTGTAAAAGAGATCCAGCACGAACAAAAGGAGTAACATGTAGCAGACGCACGATACCTCAAGACTGGGCAACCACACAATTCTACCCATCGAGGAAAAAATTCTTTAAGAAATGGACGCTCAAGATTACCAACCTTATTAGCAAAATGCCTAAACTGCACGACACAAGATATGGTATAAGACTAGAGAAAAGTTAATGAACTCTCTATAACTGAAATAACCTTCGCATAATAAACAAAAGCCATTGCGGCCAATGGTTTTAGTCCAACAATATGTCAAAAGAGATTTTCATACCTCCTTCGTACTAAGGGATCTCAAAGGACGGGTCTTATCTTGAGCCCTCAAAACTATTGTCTGCAAAATCTGTACACCAGAGGAGAACAAAACCACAAACCGTATGGTATCAGCTGGCAAGAATTTAACAACTACGATCAATTCATATTTACACCTCCATGAGTTGCATGCACCAAACCAACAAAATTAGATCAGAGAACTGTAACCTCTGTTGAATAAAGACTAGCACAAAGCAAACAGAGCTTAAAAGTTGGTCCCCTTCAATTTGCAAAGTCATTAATTGAGTTCTAGGAACTCCCTACTATATAGTATTTTCATAAAATAATTCCACACAAAACATACTAAAGACTCTAGCATGTAGGTCAGATATGGTCATAAGGATACATGTTTGATAACTCACAAGAAATTCAAGTTTTAGGGTTACAGGAAAGAAACCAAAATGGGGTATGATTCTGAGACCATAGCTTCAACAAAGTAGAAAGAAAACTTTAATAGCCCCAAAGAAACCTCTTTATGAGAAATGCTAGCTACCTTCCCCTACTACCTTCCCTTGCCCTTCACATTCACTTTATGTCACGTGTATTCCACCCACACATAAATCTATGTATTTAATGTGTTCAAATACTTCTTATTCTCTTCACAGGTAAAATATTAGTATTTTGCATTAAATACATAGAATTATGTGTGAGTGGAATACATGTGGCATAAATTGAATGGGGAAGGCTAAAAGGAGAACGTAAGAAGGAAGGTAGCTAGCACTCTTATATAATGTAACATCCCAAAGCACAAATATTTTCAGCCCCAAATAAAGGCTGTGACTTGGTCAAATTAATCAGCCATTATGACTTGGGTCCAAATAAAGGGCCAATAACGGAGTCATAGAGGCTTTTGACCAAATTTACCAAATATAAAATAAAAAAAAATTAACAAACTAAGGAAAAGCAGCTTAACAGAAAACACAAATCTACAGGCCAATAACAGAGTCATACAGGCTTTGAACAAATTTACCAAATATTAAAAAAAATAAAAACAAGCTATGGAAAAGCAGATAACAGAAAACACAAGTCTACAACATCTTAATTGATAATATTCGGCAATGTTAGGTCTCAATAAATAAGGTGAAAGAAAAAGCATGATGAAACAGAAGAAATCAGTGAAAGCGACAAACTAACACGATTCAATCTAAATTTCTTACTTATCAGAACGGTTCATAATAGAGCAACAATTTCCTAGGATTCTTACTTTACGGAAAGACTCGGGTCCCATCTGCTTTTCCAACATTTGAAGGATTGCCACCTTTGTAACAAGTTCACTCAGTCAATAGGTGAAGATGGAGAAAAAGTGAACATATTGATATTCCATAGTAATAAACAAAACATTCAACATGAACTCACAGATTTCCATGACCTAATTTTGCTGTATATTCCAATGCATTGAGTTCCATACAAATCCTTACAAGAAGCAGCAGAGCTTAAAGCAGTTGCACCACTATCATCTGCTTTGCAAACAGCGCAATTTGCCTGCAATTCCAGAGGGGGAAGGAAAACATTGTCAACAAGAATTCAAGTATAAGAAAATGCAACTTACACTATAGTTTTTACCTTCTTTTGCCCAAGGGAAGACAAAGACAGAACAAACTAGAAGTAGGAGAGTGAAAGAGTAATGATAAGTTGAAGAGATACTTTTTAGAAGACAAGAAATCATGAAAAAGATTTCCTTGATACAAGCCCAAAGGACAAGGGTTGCAATACTCAGCTAAGAAATCAGAGTCTCTATAATGATCAAGACTTCATCCGTTAAATTCAATGATTCCTCATTACCCATTCTACAATATATATCACTTATTTGCACAGCACAATATATTAACTATTAAGTATGTGGTTCATGCACGTTCTTGTGAGAAAGCAAACCTTATATCTTCGATAGCGGGCCTCATTATTTCCCAAATATTTTTTGATAAACAAATCTGTCAAAAACCCAGCAAGACCATCCAGCAGCCACTCTGACAATATGAGTTAAGCAACCATATCAGAGCCAATGGATTTTCCTTTAAAAAAAAACTTAATAGAACTATTCAGTACCAATGATCTAAATTCATAAAAAGTTTTACAAGCCATCAAACACTACTAGCTTACCATCATTAGGTGCCTCGGGGGTGATATAGACACCAAACCATTGTCTTGCCAGGGCAAACGCAAGTTTAATCCTTGTGTCAATGGTCTGTTGTGAAAAGTTATACACACATCAGTTTAATAGGAATAGAGGTGGCAAGTGACAGGAATAGAAGACTTATTTTCTTGATAAGTGAAAAATACGAAAGGCATGCACTCTTTAGAAGCTCATGGCAAAACTGCAATGACAAAAGCTTATCCTTTCATTATCATGAATATACCTCTTATAGCATAATACAGGACAAAGGAAGAGTCAGAGAGGACTTCATTTTTTCAAATAGTGACAAACAAAGAAGACATGCATTATTCTTTCATGTCAAAACTACAATGAAGAAGCTTATCCATTAAAATCATTAACATGCTATATCGTCGATAAAAACCACAATCTTATTGGGAAAAATGGAAGGAAAGGCATTTTAACCACAAAGAGACACTTTAAATATAGAATCTGAAAAGTATCTTTATTGTTGTCTAACCCCTGTCTTAAAAGCGGAGAGGTGAATAGCAAGACTTTCTATCATTTTAGCATTCTTAGTATGAATACATCTTGCTTAAGTTAGCTTTATGTTCGGGTATTCATTGCCTGTTACATTTATCAAACCTCCACAATGGATGCTAGACCTATATGCAAGCAAATCTTGCTTCAATGTGAAATCAATTCATCATATGTATGATACATGAAATTCAACCAGACCAGAACTGAACTCATAGAAAATATGGGGAAAAACCAAACCTGATCAATGATCTTCTCATCAAACAAAACTTGAGAACTGAAAATGCTCATGGAGGCCCCCGAACATAATGATGATACTGCCATCTCAGGCTCAATAAAAACTTGCTTGTATGACCCAAAAGGAAAGTTTATCGAAAGGTAATCCTTATAACAGCTGTGGAGTAAAAACTTAATATTAAGGGAATTATGTATGATGTAAAACATGAAGAAACACATCATGAAACTAAACAGACAAAGTTATATGACTAGGAAGACAAACCTAAATGCACCATGAAAAAACTCTACAGTATTCCGAAGCTTTGACATATTAGCTGGCAAGCACATGTGAGATATTGGACCAAGTTGGTGATCAGGAAGGATTTCAAAAGGTGCAACCACCAAAGATATCCACCGAGCACTAACTGGAACGTCTAATCTATAAACATATGTTTTGCGAGGAGGATCATCCTTGCTCAAAACCTGCAAAGAATTCGTTAAACATAGTTACGACATAAACAAATGTTAAACACCCATCTGATGCAGTAATACTAGATATGGTCATTGACTGGCGAAATTCACCTATTTAACAAAAAACTGCACATAGAATGTAAGTCAGTTAATTTGATATCAAGATAGGAACAACAACCCAAGCATCAAGGAATACCCTAGATGTAATTGTAACTATCCAATTACATCCATAATTGTTGCAACCTATATTTGCATTATGACTTATCTCACACTACCACTGTCTCCAATAGATACTCAAGATTATGCCACAATGCTTGGTTCTATAACAAATTGTTCAGTTTCCTCTATATAGATATTATATACATATAAACCTTGATTCTCAAGTTGGAAATTTACGACAAATTTCACAGGCTCTCCAGAAGATCGACTTTTGTATCAGTATCTAGACCATCTGCATGAGGATCACATGGGCAGTGGTCTTCAATGGTATAAGGGTTAGCTCAATCTATCAATATCCTTGTCACATACCATACCAGCAAAAGCAGAATTTTCGTGTAGAAAGGCTACCATATGACAGAACTCCAGATCCTAAGAAATTTATTGCTAAATTCATGAATGAGAAAACTTTCACATTGGCCCAACCAAGAGGGAACACCAAATATCTCGTGCCACAGAAAACACCCCAAACAAATATCATAATAATGACTATGAGTCCTAAGACCTTTAGCTGGTTGTCAAATAGCAGACTAGACCTATTAAAATTGGCATGATTCATCTCAATTGAGAAGCTCGATTGATACTTCCATTAGTTAATTGTCATCTTGCTATATGCATAAAATGATTGAGAATCAAACGACTGTTACAACTTCATGGTTCCTATATAAAAAATAGGATTAACTACATTTTACTCCCTGCAGGTTAGGGTCATTATCGAAATGGGCACCGAGGTTTCAATTTCAACAATACGAAACCCAATGTTTTTAAATATGACTAAATTATGCACTCTGTCAACTTCACCGTTTGATTTTCTGTAAAATTGTTATCAAATTACACACACCATTGTCATTTTCTTCATTGTTTTCTTTTACACATCAGCATAACAGTGACTATCCTAACTGCCATGTCACCAAGTTTACAGAAAATCAAACGGTGAAGTTGACGGAGTGCGTAATTTGGTCAGATTTAAAAACGTTGGGTTTCTTTTTTTTTTAATTAAAAAAACGTTGGGATTCATATTGATGAAATTGAAACCTCGGGGCCCATTTCAATAATGACCATAAACCTGAAGGGAGTAAAATGTAGTTAATCCTAAAAAATAAGAATACAAATGGTGAAGAGACAAAAAAAAAACTACATGTTGGTTTACAATTTGCTAATTCATTACAAGTGAACCAACGATCATGTAATATCAATTGTAAAAGAGAGACTAGGATTGTTCATATATCAAAATATTGTAAATGCTGACTAGATAAGAAAATTATCAAGATAATTAAAGTGAAGGAATGTAAAACAAATATGGTTTCTTTTCTATCTTGTCATTTACATGGATCCAGGAAGGCAACAGTCTCAATTGCCTATGTACTGCCTTTTTTTCTAAGGAAGCACTGTTCCTGGTATCCAGGATTTACACACCTTATCCTTTTTCAAGGAACTACTAGCTGTGTACTCCAGTATACTCAGCCCTCATCAGCCTAGAAGTGCGGCCATTTGCAATGGTTGCTTTTTTCGCACTCAAAAGCAAGATAAACTTCCCACACTACGTATGTACTGCCCTTAACAATAGTGTTTGTCCAACCACCAACGTTAAAGTTCCACTCAACAGAGTGTCATCCAATAGATGCCTACGGTGAGCGTGGATCGAACACGCGACCTCAGATCTTCAGTATGACGCTCTCCCAACTGAGCTATCCCCGCAAATAATGCACCAATGAGGAATCGAACCCCGGTTTATGTCGTGTCAAGGCAAAAATCACACAAAGGGGGTAAGAATTTACTGAATTACTCTCTTCTTTTCATGACAATTTGCCTTACATCTTTTATCAAAAGTATCTATTTCTACTGTCTTTCTCTATTGTTTGCTAACCACTGTTTTATGGGGTTGTCAGCAAGAAAATTAGAATACACACCCATTGGAATCAATTTTTTGAAAAATTGGAATCAATTAGTTAGGTGCAACCAAACAGATCACATATTATACCTATTAAATTTAGATTTTATACTGTTATACTTCCTTTGTTGTGCAATTCCACTTTGCACACTGGTTATTTGATTCATCAAAAGCATGTGCACTTTTTCATGGCAAATACACATTAAGATGGCACTTGAACATGAAAAGACATGTTCTATCATTCATCTCACCTGGTATAGTAAGCTTCCAGTGCTAACAGCCACAAGATTTTGTGCAACAGTAAACTCCAGATCATAGCTGAACATGTAATAATCAAATGAATATACCGAAGGTTGTGAATATGCAAAACTACCAAAAGAAGGGCACAATTAGACAATTAGTACCAGCAACTCTGTGAACTTTCATCCATACAAGGGAACCAACATCGTGCACGCCGTATCTGGTTATCAGTATGTAGAACAGTATCATGAAAGTGAATTCCTGTCTCTGCTTTCTCTACCCAATAATCAATACGAACCAACCGCACATTCTGCACCAACACCAACCTATATGAGAAACCATAAAAAAAAACATTCGCCATCTATGAAGCTATGAACCCTCACCGCGAAAAATTCTAAAGAAGCGCAGGGCAACCCAAAAACTGAACTATATGCAAGTTTTTTTTCACCATCCTAACCATTTACATCAAGCCAGAACATTGAAAACCCACATCAACAATTTTAAACTCACAAACCACAACCACAACTATATATCATAACCTGCTTGGCTTCCCCAGAGGAATGTTGCACCTCATTATCCACAACCAGTTGCTCCTGCAGTTCGCTTCCGGCCTTGAATGCCTTACAACAATTGATCAGTAAATTCGGGACCAATTCTCTCTCAAGAGCCGATATATAAGTGGAACCTGCCGCATCGGCAGCAGAGCTCGGAGACGTAACCCAACTCCATCTCTTCTCGCTTTCCGCATCTTTATGATTACTATGCGGGTAGTACTCAAACTCAGTCTGCTCGCCGTCGACTGAAACACTCTCAATCCCCAGGTTTTCTGCGTGTAACCCTACAATCCCAATTTCTGGGACGGAAATCTTCAACTCTGTGTACCTACAAACCCAACAAAAACAAACAACAAAATTAAGCAACATTAAGACTAACCATCCAAAATTATAACAGTTTTTGGTTCCTCGAGCTCCCTAGTTACATTTCAACTAGAAAAGAACTCAATTGAATCCTTTCACGAAAATTGAAAGCACCAACTTTGAATTCGCTCAAAACAGATAAAAAGACACCAAGAAAACCGTGAATAGTTGTCCATGTGTGTGGCAGTGAGGGTTGACACGAACCCATAAATGCGACGCTTATCGATGTCGATGGAGAGGCAGAGCTTCTGATGACGAACGACTGGCCCGGAGTTGTCGGGCTTGGCGTCCTCATTCTTGGGCTTGCGAGGCTTCGCCATGGTCGTACGGAGCCTAACGAGAGAAAGAGAGATCGAAGAGCAAACTCGCGAGCTCACTAGCTTTGTATCTTCTATCTTGAATCTGTTTTCGCTGAAAGAAAAAAATGAAACGAGGGTTTCATTTTTAGACGCACTCACGGAGGCACGGACTCACGGCCTTCTCTCTGGTTAGGTTACTCTCTCACCTCTTCGGTGACGACCGTAGCGCTATGCTTCTCATCTTGACCGTCCACTTGTTGATAATACTGATCTACGGTGGATGGAAGATCTTTCCTGGAGTTGACCGTTGGACGACAATGCTCTTCTTCTTCTTTTTTTATGTAGAAAAAACCGTAGCACTATCCTTTTCATCTTGACCGTCCTTGTGTTGAAGGTACTGATCTACTGTGGATTGAACGTCGGACAACAAAACTTTCTCCGAATTGACATTCGTCGACTTCCTTGAACCTTTCATCTCTCCCATCAAAGTTCCATCTGCTCACGATACACAGAGCCGATCGCAGGCTCGCTTCCAATCGGGTTAGAACTCATATACGGAACGAGGGCGGCCCGTGGAAATACATCGGTTCCTTCTTCTTTTTTCTTTAATAAAAAATTTGCATTGCTTCACTTCACTTTTATTTTTATTTTTTTTACAAATAATTTTCAAACTACTAAAAATTCAGAATTAGACATCAAATCAACCCCCTACCAAGATTTTTTTTTTTTTATTATTAGACAGAAACAAAAGCCATCATTCCAGACACCCTAGATCAGAACCTTGAACAAAATATCCACAATATCCTGATATTTTTACGAAATTTCCGTATTTTTGGACTACCAATATTTTCGATACCATCGATATTTTAGATATCTATTGACCAAAATATCGATAATATTGACGTCAATGACCGAAATATCGATAATATCCGCAAATTTCCATAGAAATTTCCGTATTTTTAGACTATCAATATTTTCGATATTATCGATATTTTATTCCTTGATCAGAACAAAGCAAACGATTTTGTGGAGAAGAAAGAATAACACACCCAGAGTAAATGCATAATTAGATTAAGAAAATGTAAAATCCCTGATACACCCACCAGCTGCAAATGCAAATGCTGAGCAGAACAAATGGGTCTTGGTTGAAGAGAAATTCAATATATTTCGAAGAACAATAACAAAGGATTTCGTGGAATAAAAAAGTAAGGAAAGGTTACTGTACAAAAAGTTCCCATCTGTTGAATAAAAAAGTTAGCGGATAAGGAAGGGAAAAAAAAGTATTCTGCTGCCGCATAATAACTAGAGATTCAAATAGATATATATAATTAGTCCTCGATCTCTTGGTCACCTAATGAATCACATTCACTGATTCAAATCCACATAACCCACCTACTTGCAGACGCCTTTTAAGAAACTCTTTGGGCCATTGGATTTGAATCCAATGAATGACTGATGATTTCTTGGTCACTAGGTGACCAAGAGATCATGACTCTATATAATTAATATGATGTTGTTTGTAAAAAATCCCACAAATACTATAATGGGTGATTTTATTAGCATCTCATTATTTGCTTTTTACATCCCATACTAATTTTAAATATGAATAACCTATTTTATCCTTATATATAATTACCGTTAAAGACAAAAAATATTAAAAATAAAAATAAAAATTTCTCACTACACCGCACATATATTCCTGCAACTGCTTTTTCATTTTGACAACATTTTCTCAGCAACCAAACAGTGCTCATGGTTTATGAACTCAAAATTTAACCCAAATTAAAAGTCAATCTCTTTCTTTGTCAACTAGCTATCTTCGGCGGCAGAGACCTCTCCTCTTGGCCTCACTCAATTGGAATTTGGACTCTCTCACACATGTCATTACATAGAATCTCAAGGACTAGAAAAGACCAACCGAAAAACAATTAAATTACAATTTCAAAACTGTCTCTTTCTCTGAAAAACTTGTATGATTCTCTGATCGCCGGAAAATCAAATTCGCGTTTTGGATAAAATCATGACAAATTGTAAACTGTTTTTACAACAAATGAAACCTACAATCATGTGTTTCTCACAAGGTTGCCATCAACATGGCACAGATTTTGGCTCTAAGATCATCCGAAACCTCGGTGGCTTGAGAGGGCTGAGATGGAGCTCTTCCAATTTGATGCGACTTTGAAAAATCAAAAGAAGCTTCCCTATTAGCATGATCACCCTCACTAGCGTTTGATTGCTCTGCCTTTGTATAGATCTCCCCTTATTCTAAATCCGCTTGTTTTTCAGACTCAGGTTTCCTATGCTTTCCAGATCTGCTGCGGTGCCGATGCTCATCCTCAGAGGAGTTATCATGCTTATGCGGCCTATTGGATTGCAGGAGAGCGTGTCAAGCGACCTGGGTTTGGGGTGTGTGATGGTGCCAAGCGACCTGGATTTGGGGTGGGTGATTGGGGTTGGGGTTTGCAGTGGAGTCCGTTTGAAATTGAATGGGGTGTGTTTGAAAAGGGAGGGAGTTTGTGATGGGGTGGGGTTTGATATGGGTTTGAGATTAACACAAATTAGTTAGGAATGGGGTATAGTGAGGGCAATTTATGAAGAAATATGAGGTGTAATGAGTATTTTTAAATTTAACTAAAATTTAGTGGGGTGTAAAAAAAATACGGGGTGTAAAGAGCAAATGATGAGGTGCAAATAAAATCAATATGATGTTGCAGTTACCATTTCCTCTGAAAAATTTTACGTACAGAAGAGTCAATCCAAAAGAAGTCAACAGATGCAAATTAAAATGACCTAGACTAGATTATAGGAAATTTTTTCTTCTAGGTGGTGGCTCTTCGAGGCTTTTGAATTCGCATATTTGAGGTGCAAATTCCCCTATAATTTCTTATTTCAAGATGCCTGGCGGCTATTTCTTCCAGCTTCCTGGTGGCTATTCCCTGCTTAGCTTCTTCTTTCTGCAAAACCCAATTATATTACAAAAAACTAAACTCAAAGGCTAATAAAAACACTTATAAACATGCAAACAATTGAGTCTCTTGATCCACGGTCATTCAATAAATAAAAAGATTTTGTGTAAGCACATTTTCTTCACCTTTGCCATTGTTGTGCGATTCCCCCAACCATAAAAGAATTCTCATCCATAGTGCATTCTTGTTTATCCGAAGTTGGTTCGTAATCTCCACAATTACTAAGTCATAAAAATGAGAAGCCTTGTTAAATAAAAAAGGTAATAGAACTCCAATCGACAGGACCCGACCCTAATTCCGCTTTGGAATCCGGGCCAAGCCCTGTCCGTGGCCGACATCCTGTCGGTGTCGGACCCACTTGACCATTTTGCCCTTTTTGTAAAGAAATTGAGTTTTTAAAGGGTTTTAAGGTTCGACTTCTGCCGAAAATTCGGAGTCTCCTCTAATTGGCTCAATTCCCAAATCTTTTACACTGCGAAAGCACAATTTTAATTCCACAAACTTCAGCACGCACAAGTTAAGTTCACACACCGACGTAAATTTAAAAGTACTGCATCAGCCTCACAAAAGTTTGGGCAATTTCGAGCTACTAAAATAAATAAATACAAAGTTCTTCTCGGGTCAAGGACCCTACACGAGGTCAAAGAAGTGTGGTGGTGGTGATGATGGGCCGGTGGTGGTGCTCACATAACCTACACACTGGGGCGTAAACAATGAAAATGTGAGTGGACCGAAAAATAAGTTTTAGGAAAAAGATAACAACTAAATAGCCCCACGCTTAAAGCATTGAAAACAATTCTAAAACGAGCAATAATTTAAAGTATGCAATAAAAATCCAATTTATAAAGTTCATCAACATAAAAGTTCTTATTCATAAACGAAGATATTACTCAATCAACTTAATTAAAATCCACCTAGGTGTACCCTTTCTAATTTCCGTCAATTCCATTAATCAACCGTCAATTCCAATCCTCGTAAGACTCGGTGACACAAAGTCGGTCCGAGCCACGTCCTCGCAAGACTTAGGAGACACCAAGTCAACCTAAGCCGCGTCCTCGCTAGACTCGGAAAACACAAAGTTTACCCGAGCCGCGTCCTCGCTCCGCACGGCCTCGAGTCCCCGAGACTCGTGGGGCGTGAGTCATGCGCAGACTTAAACCGAAGGCAACAATGGTCCGTAGACCGGGTAATAACCTTTATCAATTTTTATTCCGTAGGCATCATTATTAATCCGAAGGCAACATCAATAGGGTACCTAGAGTGGTTTGAAAACTTCCCTAATCTTATAACTCAAAAACAAGTCTTTTCCTCAAGCCATTCTAAATTCCAAATCTTAAAATCATGCTTTTCAATCTAAAATCTCATCTTAGGCTCAAGTTAATTTATAGAAAATATTCAATAAATTCAATTAAATTCTACTATGCAAATCATAAATAATATTTGGAAATCAATAATTCCACAAAAGCATTAAATGAGCATTTAAGTAATAAAAACATTTATAGAAATCAAAGGTCCACTCACTGTTGGTCCGAGCTAGCCTGACCCTTAGAAGGGCATTCCTGCACCTCCGCCGAAGCTCGAGTACCTATTTACGAAAATTAAACCATTTAATACTTCACCAAAGCTCGGCATAAAAATTTAATAGAAAAATCCCGACCCCCGGGCCTAAGGTGTTTAATTGAGTTTAGAAAGGTTTCCCGGCCCCACTTGATTCTAATTTAAGCCGTTTAGTTAACTTGGAAGTCCCCGGGATTAAATAAGCGATTAAACTTTAGTTTAGTTCCAACCGTCATTCAAGGGGTTCCTGAACTCCAACGACGATCCGTAAATTCCTATAGGTTTCTAAAATTCCCAATTACTTAACTTCCAAGTTTCAATACGATCCAACGGTTAGAACGTAACGAACCCGAGTTAACCCTAGTTAAACCTAACCAGAACATTGGTTCTTCGCTCAAACGATTTCCAAAAATTCGTTCGAGCATACCTACGCGCTCGGGAGACTACGGAGACATTTTGGCACGAAGAACCGCCGCCACCACCTGCCTACGCGCCGCCACACGCCCGGCCAGGTTGGGTGGCTTGAGCAATTTTTCCACGACGTAAAATCTTGGAATTTCGAGGCAAAGCTTATGGCTAAGTGATCGTGGTGGGTGGAGGAGTGTTTTGGCATTGAAAACCGGCCAAGAACCGGAATCATGCCGAACTTCAACCCGACCGTACCTAAAACCTAGGTTTTTCAATTCGTTCCCACACCTCAAATCAGCCAAAACCAACCTTGAAAACATCTAGAACTCGAAGAGAGGAGAAGAAAACTCACCGGACCGACGAATTTGGTGGCGGAACGGAGCAATCGACGGTGAGAAGCTCCGGTTGAATTTCGAGCTTGCAGAGGCGCTCGAGATGGTTTCCGAAACCAAGGACAGGATGACACGAGGAGGACGAGGAGGCTTCTGCAAGGTCTCAAGTGTTGGCTTGGAAACGTGGCGGTGGCCACGGTTCGCACAGCAGAGAGAGAGAGAGGTATCGGGAGGTTGAAGACGATCGGGGGTTTTACGCGATGGCCGATTGGCGGCTATTTTCTGATTTTTAATCCTTTTTCTCAAAATTACAAAATTGCCCCTACCATTTTTAGACCTTTAAAGCGTTTGTTCGCTCGAATCGGGTGTTCCGCACGTCCACGGACTCGTTTTGACGAGCCGGACACAACGGTGCACTCCGTTCCACCAAATTCTTTCCGATCTTAAAGTCAATTTTTAATTCGCTTAAATTAACCGGGGTAAAATCGTCCTTTCTTTCAATATTTTATTCTTTTATCCTTAAATTAGGACCGGGTTGTTACACCAACGCACCATGTTAATGTTATTGATAAAAGCACAAGAAATGTGAAGGAAATTTACAGCGTAAAGCATAAAACAAGCCAGAACCAATCAAGGTTCTTGATATCCACAGAATGAATAGTTGAATTTATGGTCTTGATCATATCTCTTCCTCCATCTCCAACAACGACTTGAAATGTGGTGATACAAAGAAATTAAACCTCGATATTTACATCGCAACAACCAGTCTTGACATGGAAAAAATCAAGGTTTCCCAAATGAACTAAATACTCTGTCTTATAGTCACAAAATGGCCATGGCGGACTTACAATCTTCAAGCCTCACAATACAAACATTTTTCTTAGGAAGTACGCAATAATACCGTCATTATCTTCGTCCTTACTAAAGGAGAATCCTATAAACTCATCCCCATGTAAGGCACATATAGTCTTTTCTACAACCACGACCCTCCCATGGAAAGGAGCATAACGAATAGAAGTGTCAACTTGCACCTGATTCCATCGCTTTCTACTCTCATGAAAAGCAACGACATCGAAATTATTTTCTTTCCACCCACACAATGAAAACAAAATAACGCCATAACCAACGGCATAACAAGTTATATCCATATAGGTGTCATAATGTCTATAAAATGGAAAAGAAGGCATTTCCTCCCAAATGTTCCGATCTGGATCATATCTCTCAAATGAGGGCTCCGAACTTAGTGGGAAGCATGATGGACTTGCAACACAATAAATCTTGTCATACGCAGACACAACAGTTGCTATTGGTTTAGGAGCTAGGGTAGAAGGAATAGATGAATATGTTAACCTATTGTTGTTGGTGTCAATAATATATCCACCTTCATGCATAAGACAGTATAATTCGGAGCGGTTGAAATTTCGTGCAGCTTGAATGCATATACCCTCACAGAACTTGGCAACAAGTCCAACTACTGGGGGTTCATGAGTGACTCCTGCTCCGTGTTTGAATTTCACTTCATATATTGCATTAGCGTATTCGTGCCCATAAGAAGACGCTGATAAATATACAGATCTTTGATTCATCCTCATGGTTCGGACTGCCGTCAATCACCGTGGAAATTGGAATCGCTGTCGTTACGGCTGGGATAGGGAGTAATAAGCGAAGCTCCTCCACAGATTTCTCTATCTCCGATATCTTGGCCAGTAGATCATCTAGGCGTGAAGCCATATCGTCTTGACCTGAGCTGAGCTTAGTGGCGGTGGAAGCTTGAGTTTTATTCCGATGCAACATGACCCGAGGCGAGCTTAGAGGGCGGTGGAAGATTGTGGAAGATAAATAATAAAAATTATAAAGGAGATTAAAAAGAAAATTCGTGTATTTGTAAGAAAATAGGCATACGAAATCATCCAATAAGGCCCATCACCGAGGCCCTGCATTTTCATCATGATTCTTCTCGGTCTTTGTTGCTTCTCATAAACTAGTGCAGTCAGCACAACCTACACCACAATTTTTAAAAATCCGAAAGAAAATCAATTAATTTAGTACGTATGTATGTATGCATGTGTGTATGTAAATACTATGTTCACATGGTAGTCGCAACAAAGAACTAATACAAGTGGCTTGATTGGTCGAATTGTACCATAAGGTCACATTAAAAGTTTTTGCACTTGGGTTTGAGAAATCATAGGCTGCAATGATGATACTCTATTCATTACATATGTCTAAAAATTTAGCATACATGGTATTTATGCAAACTTATATTTTAAAAACGAGACAAAACATAACCCGATTTTGTAATACATGTCTTAAGCCCACCATGAGAATTGGTAGAGCCCAAACTAATCTAATAGTGTGTTTACTAATCAGGAATTGAAATTCTCATCATGAATTAAATTCCACATATGAAGGATTCATATGTTTACTTCACATCAAAGAATTGAAAAGTAAGTGATGCCCACACAAAATTAGGAATTCAATTCCTGATTTTGGAGGAATTCAATTCTTAGGTTGGAGGTGGTATTCTAATTCTTGAATAACTAACCCATTAGGAATTCATATTATTTACCCATTATATATCCTTATACAATTTTCAAATTTCCAAATTTCCAAATTTGCCATCTACTTTAACCCAACAACAAGGACATTTTAGTAATTAGTACCGCCCATACCCCAATTCCATATAATTTAGTAAACAATTTCAATAGGAATCCGGAATCTAATTATCCTCAATCCAACTCCTCCTCAATTTAATCAATTCAATTCATCTTTCAATTACAAATTAGTAAACATGCCATAAAACGCAATACCAAAAAAAGAAAAAAAAAGTTAAATTTGTAGACTTTTGTATTATATTTTAGGTAGTTACTTGTAATATTAGGTTTCTTAGTATTGTCCTGTATTTACTCCTTGTAATAGTGGGATTAAGCCTAGATGTGTGTATATTTATCATTCTTTGTGAGATGAATAACACACAACAAAATTAAACCAAATAGTATTCTTCTTATATTCACCGACCAGAAAAAATAAATCAAGTTAATTTCAGAGGGGTGCATAGTCGGGTTTGGGTTTTTTTCTGTTAAAATAGTTGCGGAACTTCTGGACTTATTGGTGAGTTGCATATTCTCTCGACAGCCGTTTCCATAACCTAACACAGCCTCAGATCTTCCCCGCGCTCTCTCTCTCCCTTTCTATGAGCAGTTAGCAGCAACTGAACCAGCAAGAAACTAAACCCGCCCCAGCACACGCATAGAAAAAGAAAATAATCAAAAAACAAAAGCAATTCTTCACAAATTGATTCATAGACCATGAGCATCGAGCCTTTCAACAAGTACTCGTTCTTCAACTCCTAGGGTTTCTATGATCGATTTTATCAATTTCGCATTAAACCCTAGAGAAAATTAATTTTGTTTTCTGATTCTGTTTTTCTCTGTTTTCAATCGGACTTAGGTTAGTGAAGCTTGTGGGGAGAGCGTTCTACGACGACATTACCAAAGGAGATAATCAACCCAAGACCGGCCGGAGCGACAATAGGGGAATCGCCGTGGTGGTGCTCGATGCCCTCTCTAGGTTTGGGATGTTAATTTTATTAGTTTTTCGAATAATGGAAACTTGTTTTCTGTTAGTGGGAAATGTTTTAGTTTGAAACTTGAAAATTTAAGTCGAAGAAAAACACACAATTGTAGAAATAGGGAATGAGAGTATTCCTAAGTACTATTATTGACTGAATAATTAGAGAGAAAATGTGAATTAGGGTTGGTGAAGTGGCGCAGTGAGCAGCTATTTTGGCTGAAATTTGTTTGGTATTTTGATTATTTGATTATGCCAAACTTCAAAAACTAGTTCAATATCCATATATGTAATCATAAGCATTGCTATGAGTGTTTCTGCAAAAATAAAAGAGATATTTCCATGAGTGTATTGCTGGGAGATGGCGTGTGTGTGTGTTTGAGAGTGAAGGTGTGCAAGTTCTTTTAGTTCATCATTTGCGTTTTCTTGCGGGTAATATTTAGATTTTTTTTTATGCCAGACGACAATGGGTCAGAGAAGAGGATTTGGCAAAGGACTTGAAACTGCACTCAAAGCAACTTCGTCGTACTTTGCGATTTTTTGAGGAGGAAAAACTGGTCACTAGAGATCATAGGAGAGAGGTTATTTTGTTGATCTTAGTTATTGTGTTTTATTGTAATTCTTTTTGGTTACTCGTTCGTTTGGTACCTCTGGAACAGTTTTTTCGTATCATCCTGCTTCAAAAATTTTAATTTATTTCAAGCAATATGCTTGAAGACAAGGCAGGATATTAACAACATGGTATATCTTTTAGGTATCTTTAAATTGTTTGCACCTCTAATCTCATTTTAGGTTATACAAGATGATTCCCTCCTCCATGCCGCTCCAATTCATTTTTCTAAAAAACAAGTCTTAATTAATGTAGTTCGTGCATTGTGGTTGTCCTAGTAATCCATTTGAGCTCCATTTGATGAATTATAGTTTTTTTCTTTACATATAGAAAGGATGAAGTCTAGTAATTTGTATGGAGCAAATCTTACTTCTTGTTGATGTTAGAAATCCATTAACAACCTGCCCTATTGCGATAATAACCCTTTATGTATTTCTATTCCTTATATCATCAACTTTGCAGACAGCTAAGGGTGCGAAAATGCATAATGCTGCTGTTGCTGCCACGATTGATGGGCTACCTGCAAAAGAAGGGGAAGAGAAAGTTAAGATGCACACTCACTCTTATTGCTGTCTGGACTATGCGCAGGTGGCTTTTATATATTTGTATATATGTTTATACTTATTTTTAGCTTGATAACCGTAAACAAAATTAACATTTAGTTCAATAACTAGATTGTGAGTGGGGCAATGTGGCAGGATAGGCAAAACGAACCTTTTGTTTCCTTTTTAAGAAAGGCAAAATGACCCATTTTTTGTTTTTCTTGTTCAAACTTCAACTTGACTATTCAATTTATGAGAGATTTATCAAATATTGGCTTGTATATTTGGTCAAGGCCTGAACTCGAATGTGTTTCAGATATCTGATGTGGTGAGGTACAGAGTGCAGCGTATGAAGAAAAAACTGAAAGATGAACTGGAGGACAAGAACACTGTTCAGGAATATGTATGCCCTAACTGTGGGAAAAGGTTTCAACTGTTTCTCCTTTTTCCTCTGTGTGTTTCTGTGTGTTCCTCATTTTGATACTTGAATTATGCATGCAAGCACAAATCTTTAGATACAACGCTCTAGATGCATTGCAACTGGTTTCTATGGAGGATGAGTACTTCCACTGTGAAAGTTGTAATGGGGAACTTGTGGCCGAGAGTGACAAGCTAGCTTCTCAAGAAGTCGGAGATGGAGACGACAATGCGAGGAGGCGACGACGTGAAAAATTGAAAGACATGCTTCAAAAGATGGAGGTTTGTTTAGTTTATTTTTCCATCTTCATGTTTTCTTGTAATAACTATCTTAGAATTTTATTGTTCCCATTTTGTTTTCTTGAGTGTGATATGTGGTGTTCTATGACATATATTTGTCAATATGAAAAATGCGAGGAAACATTTAAACGAGTTAACTATCTGAAATTCAAAGAAATTTATTTCCAGACGGTTGTTGCAAGGCATTGTCCCTATCGTTTTGCATGGGTCTTTTATGATCCATCTTGCTCACCTAAATAGATGTGTAGTTAACATGATCCTCTTAAGGACAAGTAATACACATGTTGATGATTGGGCTTCTAAAGCTCTCCAATCTCTTGACATATGTAGGGTGTCATTCTTTGCACTTGTAAACTGAAGGATGACTTTGCTGGTCTTCAGCTTGGCAACCACTGATTATTGCTAATTTTCTATGGTTATGCTAGCATTACCATTCTTCTTGTTTGTGTTTCTGCTTCTGTTGTCGTTCGAGTAACTTAAATTGTTGCTTGTTACCATACTTCATGTATATTGTAATGTGTCCATTCTTTTATGAGTTGATATGGTGAAATGAATGCAGGTACAACTAAAGCCTATATATGATCAACTTAATAGAGTTAAAGACTTACCTGCTCCTGAATTTGGAGGTCTCCAAGCTTGGGAAGCGCGAGCAAGTGCAGCTAAACGTGCAGAGAATGGTGAATCTAATGGCATGGATCCCTCCAAATCTTCTCATGGGTTGGGATATGGTGGAACACCAATGCCCTTTCTTGGAGATACAAAGGTAACCCCTCCCTCCAGACTTTCAGTTGTATAATTTGTTATTATTGTTGAAATTGCGTAGCTAGACCACTTATAAGCGGGGTGAATAGGTTTTTACCAAATTTTAATTTTACCCAATTCAATCTAGTTTAAAAACAAATAAATCAATAAGCAAGAAAAATAAAGTGCGCAACAATTTTAACGTGGAAAAACTCCAAGATGGGATTAAAAAACCATGAGCACTTTGCCAGGCAGAAGCAATCCACTAAGATTACTTTCATGGCTTTCCTTCGTGCTTATGTAGTAGTGAATGACTTTGCAGCTTTACTTGTATGTTAGGGAAGTTTTTTTATACCACTGTTTGGCAGTTTTGACTTAACATTTCTGAAATGAAAGTGAAAGGTGTATTGATCAATTGGTAAAGGAATCTTCCTTCATGTTGGTCGTCAAGAAAAACCAATGTACTTTTGTCCAGCATTGTATGATCAGAGAACACCCTCAATAATTAGCCAAAGTTTGTGGACAGCAAACTAAATAAAACATGAAAATCCATGACACTTTAAGAAATAATAGGAACATAACTATCTTCTATCTTCTTTTTTTTATATAAAAATAAAAAACTATCTTCTATTAGACGAAATAAAGCATAGAAACCAAACAAGCAAAGAAAATATAAAATAACTAAAATTCAAAGCTAACACTACCCAAGCGAAGTTGGCTAGCCGACCCCACTTAGTCTTGGAATGCTTTGTAAATCAAGTTGGATTTCTTTGATAAACTTATGGCTGGAACTTGGCAGGTTGAAGTTGACTTTTCTGGGGTTGAAGGCAAGGGGAAGGATATCAAATCTGAAGCTGATGGTGCAGGCCTGAAAGTTTTGCCCCCTTGGATGATCAAGCAAGGGATGAACCTTACAAAGGAACAACGTGGAGAGGTCAAGCAGGAGGCAAAGATGGATGGCAGTGGCAGTTTAGCAGCTCCAGAATACTCAGAGGACAAAAAGTTTAATACTGAAAACAATGAGAAGAATTTACAGGTTTGTGCAATGATCTGTTTTCTTTCTTGCTTTGAGATGCCCCTCTCCCCCCACAAAAATAAAACAGGAAAAAGAAATCTAAATTAACAGTTTCTTCATTGTTTTATAGGATGAGTACTTGAAAGCTTATTACGCTGCTTTAATAAAAAGACAAGAAGAAGAAGAAGCAAAGAAAGCACTGGAATCCTCAGAAACACGCGTCTCTGATGGTCCTTCTGGAATGTCTCCTAGCCGTCAGGTCGGCGTGAAATCAAAGCGTGATGAGGATGAAGGAGATGATAATGTGGACTGGGAAGAGGCTCCGATTACAGGTAAATGTTATTGTTTGACAATCAGTGCTGAATTTCAGCTTGATCTTTAATTTGAATCTTCATCCTCCTTTAATTCTGTTCATGTTAACAGCAATAGATGCGTTGATTTGTCATGTGTGTGCATATTCCGTTTTTGATTCGCAGTTCATGTGTATAGTTCAATTGGTGACATACAATGCACTTGTGACAGATTCTTAATTAATGTGCTTGGATATTAGTAACTTATTTACTTTCAAAAAAATTTATAAAAACTTGCCTGCTTTTGTGTTTGTGCGTGTGTGTGCGTGTGAGAGAGAGAGAGGGGGGGAGGGGAGAGAGCTCTGGTCATGTGAGCTTGCTCTGTCTATGTGTGTCTCGCATACACATACACACACACACAAAAACTCTGACCGGCTGCCACCTTTTATCTCGTCAAATGAGTTAGCCACTAGCAACATTGGTATCTTGCTGATAATTGGATTAATTTTGCTGAAGGAATTTTCTTTTAATATATTATTCTACGTGAGTGTTCAATCTCCGTTAGTTTGTATAAATTTGAGTGTCCACTGACGTTGTTCTCTCCGTACACCCACTACAGGTAATGAAGAAAATTACAAGGTCAATGACTTGAATGTGGAAGCTGATGCTACAGCAGAGGCAGAGGCAGAGGTAGAGGATGAGGATGATATAGACTGGGAGGAAGGCTGAAAGTGCGACGACAGTATTACATACTTTCATGGACTCGTCCTCATCCATCGAAGGATTTGTATACATTGAACTTTGTGTTGGTACTGTTAGGATTTAGGACTGACTGCTGTAATTTTAGTGAAAATATCATCAGAATTAGTATAATTTATGGGAAATGTGTGGACATTCCCTGTATGCTTGATAATTACAGAAATTGCTGCATCACTTCATTCCCTCTCTCAGAATTTAAGTAATTTTCACTGTCCCCTGTTTTAATTATTTCATTTTTTTTAATAACAAAATGTGAAGTCAATTGTGGATTAAAAGATTTGTAAAAATAAAATTACCAATTGTGCAAGAATTATTATTATATATTTGACACCTTTGCACACCTTGTGTATTGGGTGGGGTGTTTTCTGTTGTTGAATTTGAAAGGGAGTGGTAGTACATAACATTAGTGGGTGGTTTTCTTTCTTAATCTCTTTTTAAGTTGGTAATCATCATTGTTGAATCTTTGAGATGGCCAACAACTCGTTTGAACTTTGTGCTTAAGGGGGCTCCCAAAAATAGTGTTAAAAGTTAAAAATCTATGGTCAATAATATCATCCAAGAAAAGTAGCTTAAAACATCAGCTACCCACGTGGTAAATAGTAGTGAGCATTAGATATATGAGTTGAAAAGAAATGCAAAGAGAGGTTATCTGCCCATCTCATCTCATCTGAGTCTCCATGGTCTAGCCGACAAGAGGCTCTCATTTTGCCAAATAAGGGAATTCAAGGTCCATGGCCACTCCAGGATGCGAGAGAGAGAGAGAGTGAGAGAGAGAAGGTCCAGAGGGGATAATGCCTTTGGAGGTCGTGTTTGCACACACAACCATATTGGATCTTTGTGTTTGGTAAATTGCTAGTATTGCAGTTGCTGGTCATTTCATGTCATGCCCCAAAAAAGTAAAGCCCTTCGTGCACAGGACAGGTGTATTATAATTGATTTAACATGATTATGGAATTCTTTAGAACGATTTACCAACAAATCTGAGATTGGATTCCGCTAATCGAAGAACATTTAAAATATATTATGTAAAGTAAGGACTTTGTAGCTCAAGTGGTCAAGTGTTTATTCAGTAGTATCCGTGGTTGTGTGTTTTATTTGCTTGTATTAAAAAAGAAAACAAATAACCTATGTGTATAACCGAAAATTTCAATGAAGTAAATTCTACATGATGAGTTGCAAGATACAATGAGCCTCACCTCAATGGAGAGAGGTATGAGAAAAAAAGTTGAGTTGAGTTGTATAGTACTTTTTTAGGCAAACTTTTGTTGTTTAGCTAAAACTTGAAAAGAGGGTGATAAAGATAAAAAGAAAGAGTATAAGAAAAGGAATTGTTTTCTCCCATGTAACTTAGCGTGTATTTAACATAACTATAGCATAAATGTAGCTAAGTGTGTGAATAAACAGTGGTTTGTGTGCATGATTGATTGAGTCAATTGTTAAGCTGATTCCAAATGGGGGGAAGACAGCTTCAAGGTCTGTGTGTGTTCCCATTCCATCCTCTCATGACACTAGTTAAGGTCAAACTAAGCTTTAGCTACCCCCTATGTCATATTTAATTTATAAAACATGTATAAAGTGGAAAAACTTTGAGTGTCAATCTTCAAATTGGAATTGGGTCGATCTCATCAGGAGTTTAATTTTGCTAGGTTAATTGATAAAAGAAATCTCAAATTAAGCAGAAATTATGCAAATATTGCTTATCTAATATGTTCTTTTTTATAATATGAGCGATACAATGAAATGGGGTTTCTCACACACAGTACCAACATGTTATGGAATTTCGAACCTCAGATCACTGATCTACAAATCAAGAACTTTTTCCACTATACTAGACGCCGTTGGCTTATCTAATATGTTCCTATTTTGATTAGATGAAGTAAATGTATATTTTATTAATTAAAGGGGTGTTGGCCTAGCGTTGTGTAACAGTAATGTGACATAATGACAGCCCATATATTTTCATATTTCTTGGGTCACCTCAATATATAAATCAAAGTTTGACAAAATTTCACTTGACTGGCCCTAATTAATTGGTTACTTGAACGCAAAGGAAGTTTCATTGGAAGAAGAATGCTCGACAATGCTGCCCCCCCTATCCGCATCAACTGGTCTTTGCCTTCCAAACCTTTATTTATTTGAAGCAATAAATAAACCACAATCTTCTGCTTCTTCTTCTTCTTCTTCATGTTGTTGCTAAGCTTGTAATTATTCTACCACATTTTTGCTGTCAAAAACTTCCAAAACCCTCCAACCCCACATTTTTATCTGATCAAATTCTCTCTTCTGTTATTTTTCTCCATGCACTGCTCTCTAATTTTCTTCCACTATTCTCTCCCCCACTACCATGCCTTCCAAGCTTTTCTCTCTCCTTTTTAGTCTCATGCTTTGGCTCTCTTTGCTCTTGTTTTCTGTCCATGGTTGGTTTCATATCGTTTCCAATAACAGCAGCGCTGACCACTTTAACCCTACCGCTACTACTACTACTCAGCCATATTCTCTCGGCTCTGATCATCGCCAAACTCTGAGCAACCGGAAAGCACTTTCGGCAGCGAAATTCGACTTCACCCCGTTTGTCCGCCGGCATCACCAACAGCATCGCCTTAACAGACATGTGCCAGTGCGCCCTGAGCCTGGCAGAGCCGAGATAGACGCTCGTTATGGTTCTGAAATGCGCCTTGTTCCCACTGGTCCAAACCCGTTGCACCATTGACAAGGTTTTTAAATTTTTTTTTCTTTTTAAAATCCACAAACGCAGATTTTGTGTATTCATGTTATTGTAATCAACCCCTTCATTCTTCAACCCCCCACCCAAAAAAAAAAGGGAAAAGAAATCCCATCATGTGTAGTGAGATATTTATGAAATTAATTATTACTTTTATGATTTGTGAAAACTCCACCTTCAGATTAATATTAAATTTTGTTTAATGTATAGTCCATTAATCAGATCACCATGTGCCTTACTAATCATGTATGCAAAATTTCGAATTTAGCTACAGAGATTAAGGAAAGATCGAATCTCACTGAATTACATGATTTCTTCTTGGCTTGGCTGTCTCTACTGTAATGATTAATTAATGAATTAATTAATTACCCCATTAATTAAATTAATTAATTATGGTATGAAAGCAACTGGAGTGGTTGTGTTGTGACGGCACGGCACGTCAAATTGTCACGGGAATCGGAACACATGAAAATTATATTAGTATTTTATTTGTGAGCAGAAGGAGAGGGCAATTCGAAATTAATAAGATTCATAATTTTGTATTTCCTGATGCATGGCTGATGCAAGGCTTACTAAAAAAGGGTTGACTTAAGGCACAGATAATTAATTAAGTTTATAATATTAAGATTTGAAGCCATATGACTTGATTGATGACAGGTCATCATCATCTAATCTTCCCATTTTCAACAAGGGGGTTGGCATTCCAGAAACTCAAAAGAAAAGAGAAAGAGAAAAGTCAAATATGTTAAACCATATGTTCTCTCTCATTAGATTTTTGCATTATTTGCGCCTAATCTCGAGTTCACACGTGGTCCATGCTCATTGGGCTTTAGGAAAATTATGATGGGCTTGAAAATTTAAGTGTGAAAATTTTAGAAAGTAGAAATTGTTTGTTTTAGGTTTCTTATGGGATAAGTTACAAAAAAAGTTATTTCAAACGGCGGTCCAATTTGATAAATGAGAAATTAGGCCACATATTTTAGGCATGGACCAATTTGGACCAAAATACTAGCCCACTAATAACTTGGTTGGGAAGTGGGAATTATTATGGGTTTTGGCCCAAATTTCTGAATTTAAGCTTGAGAAACCTAAAGTGATTGTTCTGGCATAGGCCAAGGTTGGCTGCACTGGAGCCCATTCTATAATAAGGGTCTTATACATGGCCCTTAGGTGAGGTCATATCGCTTAACCGTTGGATCAAATTAGTTAGTCTGATTCAATGGTTAAAAGATAGAACCTCATTTATGGTCCATATATTTCACCCTCACTATAAAACGACTCATGGTTCCCGATAAAGGAAAAAGAAGACTCATTTACTTTAAGCCCAAATGGCCCAACTAGATCAAATTAGAAAAATTGAATTTGATAAATATATAAATAACATATCCTTTTCCTCTGCGCATTTATATATTTTCTTGTAGATTTGTGGATGCTAAAATTATATATCCGCGGTCATGACTCATAAGATTATTAATTATGTAGGCTAGCTCAACCGGCATCTCCAACTTCTACTGTCAATTTTGACGCGCAAGTATAGTGATTATGCCACTTCCATATTATAATTTATAGTGGGCCATTATTATTCTTATGATTTAATTTGTATACGGCAGGTACCTCTTAATTATGGAAAATAAAGAACATTGATCTCGTTTAAATTGGTGATTGGTGATTGGTGATTTGGTCCAATACATGCACATGAATCATGGAAGGCAGCCTACCACTACCCCTTTCCCCTTACCCCTTAAAATGATCCATGGTTTCAATTTGACAAATTCTGCCTCATGCTGCCCAGGCAGGGGCAGGGATACTCTTCAATTTGAAGTCCTGCCCCTAATTCATAATTCTCACTATGCCATTATGAAAACCCCACTTTTTCTTTGGTTTTTTCCTTTTCACATTTGTATTGTATGAAAAACAATATATTTTGGGAGCTCTGCTATCTCTTTGTGTGGATAATATATCCCCAAAGAGGACGGTGGTGGCTTGTAGAAATAATAACGTTATTGACACCAACTTGTTAATTAGAAATGAATATTAGCATAGATATAGACCAATGATTAGCTTTAGACTTGGAGCAGTTATTAGGTAGAAAATCCAATTTGGAATAATTATAATAATAATGGAAGTGTTTGATAAGATTTGAGGTGGGCAAAGATTTATGCTTCGTGAGTCATGATGATAAGTAAGTATAGAAGGAAGGAAGGAAGGAAGGAAGGAAGGAAGGAAGGAAGGAAGGAAGGAGATAATGGTTTTAAAACAGACACCACCAGAAAACCAAAAAGAAAAATAAAAAGGAAAGTCTTCATATGAAAAGGGCGAGCGAAAGAAAGACCTAGAGTCAGTCAGTCAGAATTTCCATTCCAAGTTGCAAATACTACTTGGTCCAAATTCCAATAATCCACTTTATGTAGGACCTCAGCACCACCTGCAAACCAATAGTTATTGCAGACTTCACCGAAACTACTTGCGGGTTGACTCAACAACCACTTGTTCCTCACTTCTCTCGTTGCTCCGATATTATTCCTATTCCTTTCCTACCACCTTTAAACAGGATCTTCAATCTATTTACACCCAAAAAACAACACAATTTCCTCAATCCATTGTCTACACTGACCCATCTCACGACCCAACAAGTATTTGCCTCTGACGATTTGATTTCTAGAATGAAAAAAGGTAATAGAGTAAGAAACAAATATACATCTTGTACACATTTTATAATATAAATAGATGACTTCTTGAATGAAAAAAGGTAATATATTAAGAAATAAATGAACGTCTTGTACACGTTTTATAATATAGATAGATGATATGATTTATTTTTCCCTTTTTAAAGAATAGTATTAATAAATATCCACTTATATTATAACACGCATACAAAATATACTGCATAAATGTACTACTGTAATATTCTATAATCACTCCATATCAATACTTAAGCTGCAAGAAACATCTACTTAAGGAAAGTTGGTAATTCTCTTCCAATCTTTTGGTAACAAATTTTAAATCCAATCCTAATCTTCATTGTCAATTCAAATTAAGGAAAGAACATAAGCAAAAAAGGAATTTCCAAATACGATGCATGAATTTAGGGTTTAGGAATTTCATGAAAATATAAATGTTTTGCGCATTACCCTTTCATGAATCATTTCTCTCTCTTTTATAGTTCTACATTACCAAACTTGAATTAAAAAAAAACTAGTGCGAGTCAACCCGAAATTCACCGGTTCACCCCCAACTCTCCATCCAAAAAATGAATATAAAAAAAGCTACCGGCAATAACCGGTCACCTAAACTCACACATCACCTATATAT
The DNA here is from genome assembly GCA_024362665.1 of Prunus padus. Taxonomy (NCBI): domain Eukaryota; kingdom Viridiplantae; phylum Streptophyta; class Magnoliopsida; order Rosales; family Rosaceae; genus Prunus; species Prunus padus. The sequence continues at coordinate 1,553,492 of JANFAM010000005.1, forward strand.
ATAATAGATACACACCACCCCCACTTGAGCACTTAACCAATAAACACCGCAAAATATCCCACCCCGCCATTTTCCGCTTTCCTCAAAACACAAAAACGACGAAACATGGACCGTCGTCTCCGTCCAGGCACGGAATATCCCAGCTCGGACTGTCCGGCGCGCCTGAAACCCAAAGCCCGGATGATCGCCTCCGTCTCGTCTCTGGTCGACATAGCCAACCGCCTCTCCAAGAAGCTCAAGGCTAAGCCGAGGAGCGCTAATAACTCGAAAATCGCCCCCAAGTCATCGCCGATGAGGAAGCCGAAGCAGCTGATGTCGACCATAAGCAACAAGGCGATCACGTTCCTGCACAGGAAAAAGATTGGCGAGGAATCGGCTGGCGCCGACCTCGAGGATAAGGAGGAAGAGTGGGGGAACGGCGGGGTCTGGCAGAGGTCGATCCTGATGGGGGACAAGTGCGAGCCGTTGGATTTCTCGGGCGCGATTTATTACGATAGTCACGGGAACCAGCTCAACGGAGCACCTCTCCGGTCCCCACGTGCGAGTCCCTTGCCTGGGTACCTCGAGAGGGCCGCTCATAAGAGAAACTGAAGAAGTCGCCGTTGAATTTCAAATATCTCATCGGAGAATAATCAAAGTTAAACAGAATGTTTATGTTAGTCTTCTCCGATTAATTGTTATGTTAATTAGTCTCTCGTTTTGTAGTTTCTTGGTAATTTCACAATACTGTTGTGTTTTGATGTCACACATGTGGGTTTATTGGTGGGCGGGGGCTTGTTGAATGGGGTTTAGGGGCCACAGTTGACGTACGACGTCGCCGTCGGATTTTGGTAGTTGAACTTCCCCTGTATGAACAGGGGCTGGGCTGCTGTGTACATATATATCGGAGGAGACATTTGGATTTTGGCACCGTTTTAAATTGTGGGTGACTAGTTTTAATAAAATATATGGACTTGTTGGTTTTTCAGTGTTCATTACCAAATGAATATGTGGTTGGATTCTAAACCAACAAATTAAGTAATACCATAATGTTTTATATGTTATGTGACTATACTCATCATGTGTGTTGGATGTTATATTTATTTATATCGTTAAATTCTATGACATGTTGTTTAATATGGAGACATATCTACTGCGTGTTATTTAATAATAAACAAATTTCTATAATCACATTAAAAAAACCACTCTAATATGTTATTACTATGAGTCATGCTAGGGAGATCAACTTTGTGTACCAACTCTCTAATAGAGGTGGAGCCCACCAATACAATGGGTGCCGCACTCTATTAGAAAGTTGGTACACAAAGTTGATCTCCATAACATTTTCCTTATATAGCTTCCGAATCCATTCACAATGCATAGGCCCCATTGTCATCCACTCTACACACTTGATGGGTCTCAAAATTGTGTGATGATGATGTTTGAATATTATTATTACTTTTTGGGTTGAGTTTAAATTTGAAACGGACATCAGATTCCATGGTACTCTCTTGTGTTATCATTATCTTTAACGAAAGGCCAAGGTGGAGAGAAGGGGGGGGAACAAATTCCTCTCCTATCATTTTTCAAGTCACCCTCCATAAAGCTGCTGCTATATAATATATCTATCTGATGAACATGAATGCTTCAAACTTAATGATTATTCTTTAATTAATTTGATGTTTATATTAAGAAATGGTTTTTGTCATCTTCAGAGGAAAACCATTATTTCATTTGCCAAACCAAAATATTTAACCAGTGCTTGCGTTGCGTGCGTATATAGAGTAAATTCAACTTGCATATTTTTTCAAATGGGAAATTCGCAATGCATTATATTAATGAATTGATTCTCTCTTATACTTGAGACTTTGATTTTTGGTAATTGGTGAGAAAAGGAAATGAGGGAGGGGAGTATACATCAACGACTAAGTCCTCGTGTTTGACTCTCCTAGGTCAACTCTGAGCAACTTTTGGGGAACATCAGTTTTTTTTTTAAATTTCTTTTTTGTTTGAGAAAGAGAACATCATCTATATGAAAATGTGTTTTTCTTCCCTATGTTGTTTTTCTCGAGGATTGTGAAAGAAGCAGTCATTATTGGAAGAGTTTACCCTCAAATGGGATCCGGAGCAGCCATTATTGAGAGAGCTTGCCCCCAAATGGAATCCGGAGCAACTATCATTAGAAGAAATTGTCTCCAAATGGGATCTGAACCGGCTCGAGGACTAATCCGTCGAGCCTACATGCGGGGATACTTGGATTCATAAAAAAAAAGATAGTCTTATTCAAACTTCGGTTTCTTTAACTTGGGTACAAAGAAATGGACCGCTATCTGCCTTTCTGCCTGGACCATGAGACACGTCATTGATTTGTTACGCTATGAAATTAAGTGTTGGGTCTGTTTTTTTTTTTTTTTTTTGGGTCTTAAAGTATTGGGTCTGTTTAGTAACTACCAAACATAATACTTGACATTTATTGTGGTCATATATCAAACTATAAAAAGCCACCATATACAATTTTATGTTTTGGTCAACCAGATCAAATATTATTTATATATATTTTAATTCTTCTTGTTTCAAATTTTCCGGTTCAAATAAAATTTTAAAAAACTCACGAAAACATAAAAGAGAAAAAAGGATGAACAAGATTGCACCACGAAAACCCATAACAGAAACAATTAACAGCAGCCCAGCCCAGACCATGTACTGAACTCAATAAAGCCTTTAAAATCCGAGCCCAAAAAGATTTATATATATATAAAAAAACAAACAAACCGAATACCAGACATGACACGTAAGGAAAAAAACCCGGGTCCAACATATCTGCAGGCTCAACAATAAACCCGACCGGTGCAAAAAACAAAAAGTAACCCCAAAAAAATATTTCCCAGCTAGATCGAACGGTCGTTAAGCTCCAGGAGCAGCATCCTTGACCTTACTATGCAAATACCCACCGTACTCTCGAGCATAATCCTTCACATGGCTCGCCGTGTCGTAAATCCGGCTCCTCGCGTAGTCGACCCGGTCCGAACCTGGCGGGTGCATTCCCTTGAAGTACCTGTACATCCAAGATGAACCGGCCACCGCCGCCGCTCCGAAGCCGCACATGGAGACGAACCCGGCGACGGTCAGGAAGAGGAGGGCACCGACTGGGACCCATATGGGGCTGGAGATGATGATTAGAGGCGTGAACAAGATCAGGCCCAGAATTGTGGCGGTGACTGTGAGGCCGGTGAGGAGGAGGAGAATGGCGCCGGAGACGAGAAGCGTCAAGAAACCGACGAGCTGGGTTGAGTTCGGGGCATGTCCCTGGAGTATACGTAGGAATGTAGAAGCATTTGTAGAGGCGGGGTTGTTGGTGTTGGTGGGTCTTGGGGCTCTCTGCAGTTGCTGCTGCTGGGTTTGGGTTTGGTTTTGGTGACGGTCCGCCATGGATGATCAAGAGAGAAGTGAAGCTAGTGAGAGAGAGGTGCGGGATATTAAGAAAGAGGTGATGGGGTTTCAAGGGACAGGTGTGGGGAGGATTTGAGGTTGGAGACATGCAGGGGGACACGTGGAGGGAGACAAGATTGGTGTGTCCTAGATGAGTGTTGGAGACTACTTGACCTTTTCTATGTCTTAGAATTCGGTGGGGGGTTCTTGTGTGGTGCAGGTGCAGGTATACTGTCCAACTTTATGTGTATAATTAGATGGTGTTTTGGTTGATGATCTAGATGATTGAGATATTTAAGATATACTTAATGGCTTAATCATGGTGAGCTGAATTAATAGCATAAATGGAGGAGGCCTAGCTTGCTGTATAATATGTAAGACAGGCAACTAAGATGAAGAGGAGCAAAAATAATGCAGCAACAAAACCCACAACATTATTTGTATCCACCTTGTTCTCCTTCTCAGCAACAAAATCCACACAAGGCAAAGGAATGCTCTTTTTGTTCAACCCTACTTCTGTGTCAGCAATTTCAGAAATGTTGCTGTCATCTTTGGTCAATTTGGGATTTGTTGCAGGAACATTCACTTCTGCTAATGCAGGCTCTTCTTCTTGTGTCTCTCCCTCAAATTCAATATTCTTGTAATTTTGGGTTGAATTCATTAATACCCTCTGATGGTCAAATGGCTTTGGCATACAGTATTGATCTGTTGTTGATTTGAGTGTACCACTAAATGAGACTCTTCTCCTCCCTCTAGATAAACTTGTTGGTGTCTTGGAGGATGGAGAAAAACTGGTTCTACTGTCACCTTTGTTTCTCAGAATGGAAGTCTTCTTCACTGGAACCATTGATGTGGAAAACCTGCGAACCAGACCTTTCTTGCTCAGGGAGTTTCCTGCAGAAGACCTATCTGATAATGAAATGGCATCTGACTCATCCTTGCTTCTTCCCCACCTCTTAATTCTATGTATGAAACCAGATTTCTTGTTGATACTTCTTTGGCTACTTGAAGAGGAGCTGTCAATGGTGGTAGTCTCAATTTCATCGCTCAAACTAGTTGAAGATGTGTGAGAAGAAGGGCTATCGTAACTGGGATTTGATGATATCAATGGTTCATTTTTCTCATGAGATTTATGGCTTGAACTGTTGTGGATTTGGGTTTCAAATCTCAAGCAAGTGTAGAGCCAGCGCTGGTACACACGTTCTTGGACCATTTCAAATCTGTTTTTCTGCAGCCTTTCAAATTGCCTTGAGAGGTCCTCATTGGTATGCCTCAACCTGCTTATTTCTTCTTCAACCTTGGCAACAGTTTCACTCTGCAAGAAAAACATAAGGTGAGTGTTACAAATTCTTAGCTAGAGTTTCAAGTATGAGCCATGCATGCATCATGTACTTTCTCAACAAATTTATTGAAACAGATAAATTTGCTAATAAGAATTTATATCTACCTCAGTCATGCTGGACAGGGTAGTTATTCTGGCTTGAGCAGAAACCAACTTGACTGCCAATTCCCTCTTTTCTAGCTCAAGCTCTTTGTTTCTCCTCTTCATCTTTAAAACTTCCAACTCAACATTTTTCACAGCTTTCAGCTTCTTCTCAACTATGGCATCTCTGTCTGAGATTTCATCCTTTGGAAAGCTGGAAACTTGTTCTTCCATCACCAACAGCCTTCCCTTCATAATGCTGCTCTCATTTGAATCCATCTTCTTCTGCATTTCTGCTATCATTTTCTTTGCCAAAACAACTGCTTGGCATCTTCCTGAAGAACCTTCCTCTCAGCCTGCAAAGAAGCAATGGTTACATTAAGCATGCCAATCTCTGCAGACTTGTCTTCCATATGCCTTTGCAAGTGAGCCATGTACGGTTGCTCTTCTTTCAGAACACATAATTCTAGCAGTTTCTTTTCAAGCCTCACTTTCCTCTGCTGCAGCTCCTTTACCAAGAGCTCTATTTCACTCAGACTGTTCATTTGTTTGCTTCTAAATATTTCAGCCGCCTCCTCATCTTCCATCTCTCCTTCGTTCTGTTGCTGTTGGAAGTTTGAGTCATCATTCTCTGAAGTACAAGAAAGCACCATCAATTACCAAAAGAACCCACATGAATTAATATACAAGAAAACTGGAAAACACTAAACAAATTTGATAAAGTCACTTCCTTTAAGACAGAAACAAGGCCAAATAATATGAAAACAGCAAAAAGAGTGCAGCTTTTTTCCTTTTGCTGCAATAGATTGACAAGGAATGAAGTACCTGGAGGCTTGATGGCGGCAGAGTCTAGTTGCTTCCTGTTGGAGTTGCTGTTTTTGTGTGAAACTGCATATGCTGCAATTGAAGCCACAGCCAGAAAGCTTATTTTGATTATCATGTAGGCCTCACAGGAGTTTCAGAATCTCTGAAATTCAGTGTGTTATTTCACCATCAAAGTATGTGAAGATACATAGCTTGTAGTGGTTCATCTTATCCCAGACAATGGCATTTAATTCCAATTGGAAGAACATGTTTCCATTTCTCTGAGATTTTTTTCTTCCCCTTCTTTTTTGGTGGGAATGAGGACAGAGTGTGTGAAGAAGACCAAGCCCGCCATTTGCACATATGATGAGAATATATATGAATGCAAATTAATTGGTTGGTCCCATTTGGTTTAGCAGGTAGCAGAAGAGTAGATGAGATCAAAATAAACGAAAATTCTGCGGTACGCTGGTGGTACCGGTACAACCACTAATCCAAGGGTTGAAATTGCGTTTTAAAAATGAACGGATGAGATGAGCTGACCTGATGACTTGTTCATCCCTTTGTTATTGAGCACGTGAGTGACCATGTTCCTCTGAGAACCAGACGCAGGCTGGAGGGTGGGGCGACGCTCGCTCCATTAGATTTGAGCGCCTCCAAATATGCTCTGCTTGCCCAGATCAAATATTAAGCGCCTCCAAGTGTTCTTTGTGTGCCCACCAAATCTTCTCTCTGCTTGCCCAAATCCAATCCTAAGGGGCTCCAACTCTTGTATCTGCTTGGCCAAAACGAAGGTGCAGAAAGGTAATGTTCACCGAATGGATGTGGTCCACGAGAAAACCCAATACGACGCCGGCGACTGTTCCTAAGTGTGGTCCTCAAGTCTTGTCTCTGCTTGCCCAAAACGCATCTGCAGAAAGGTAACCGAATTGATGATGGGTCCAGCCTCCATGATGTAATGGTTATCGAATTGATGGTGGCAAAAGGAAGTGTAAGAAGGAGGCGTTGAAAGTTTGCAAACATCAAGTAAGAGTTCAAACAACCTTCTTTTTCTGGTTTAGGATTTGAATGTATTATGAGAATGAAAAGGAGGTATTCAAATTCAATTGAACTCTTATTCATTAAATTATCGCCATTTTGTGCTTAATTTATTTTGAAATTAATTTTATAAATTTGTAAATTGTATTAAATTTTATGATTTATGCATTACAATGTAACAGTGACTGATTAGGTGGATGTTATACATCGGGTTTGCTCTGAAGAAGCTTTATGATGATGGTGTGGTGAAGCATAAGTACAGATGGATCACTTCAAAACTCTGGTTTGTTTTCAGTATAACTCTATTGATTCTTTTCTATATGTAATTGATAATATGAAAAGGTTGAATTTGAAATGACCCAAGTGCACTGTGTAGGTCAAATGATCATGAACCAGAAGATGTGCCAAAAGCACTAGATAATACCCTGCAAGACTTACAACTCCACTATCTCGATCTCTGTATAGTACGTAAAGCAAACCACACTCAATTACTGTTTGGTTGTTAATAATTGTTTTTTTTGACAACATAAAAAGGGTAAGGTGTTGTTGCTATGCTTTAGTTATCACAATGTGAATTTGTACTTTGGACTTGTTTTATATGTGGTGATAAGAAACAGCAACCTTGCAAGCAAGAGTCACTTGCTTTATGAAGTTATACAAATTATTGTTTATTTGGCGCTGAATATGTGCAAATTTTGTGTAGATGCAATGGCCTGTCAAGAGGCAATTGCATGTTGTTGGTTACAAAGCACTTATCCGTGGGGGCAATTATTGACCTGACTATGTGCAATTGCATGTTGAGATTATTCATTTGTCTGTATTGAAGAGAAAGTATGTTAGCAAATAGATTATAATGTAATTTGACTTCAAATTTATGTTTCTCAGGCATGGAGGAGTCTACTAAGATGGACAGTGGGACCCAAACGGCAAATGGTGGTTGTACTGATTCAGGATATCTTGGTGGTTGTGAAAGGTCCAGTCACGGGGCACCGGCAACAGAGAGTGGGCATATGACGGCCGAACATCCGGATAGTGAAAGTAGTGATTATAATGGTGTTGACATTAATGTACCGAGGACAGAAGATGTCATGGGCAAAGAGTTTAAAACAATAGAATTAGCGGAAGAATATTATATGAGTTATGCAAAGGGCATTGGATTTTCCGTGAGAAAGGACAAATTGATTCGTAACACGAAAGGGAAAGTAAGTAGGAGACGGTGGTGTTGTTCTAAAGAAGGTTTGAGAAGGGAGAAGTTTAATGACTTACCGGATAGGATTCGGCCACCGAAGCCAATTACAAGAGAGAATTGTCCCGCCCAGTTTTTGGTGGGTTATGATTCGAAACGTGATACTTACGTGGTTACCAATTTTGAACCACATCACAATCATGAACTAGTTACTCCACTTGAATCGCCATATCTCCGATGTAACCGTGTAGTTCGAAAATCTGATATAGCACAAGCAGTCGGAATGCGAAGAGCGTTGTTCAGAACATGTCATACATATGAGTATATGGTCGACCAAAGTGGCGGGTATTTAAATGTTGGTTTTCAAATCAAGGATCTTTACAATAAGTTGGATGCATCACGTAGAGAAATCTTGCTTGACGGTGACACAGAAGCCGCACTCTCTTACTTGAAAGCGAAAGGAGCAGTAGATCCTGAATTCTTTTGTAAGTTTAGCGTGGACGAGGAAAATAGGCTTGCTAATTTGTTTTGGAGGGACTCCACTTCACTTTTGGATTACATCGCCTTCGGAGACGTCCTCATATTCGACAGCACGTACAAAACAAATATGTATAACAAGCCCTTAGTGTTGTTTGCTGGTTCGAACAACCACCGTTCCACTGTTGTGTTTGCTTGTGCATTATTGGTTGACGAGACATTTGAAACGTACAAGTGGATTTTGGAGACATTCATGGCCTCCATGAAATATAAGAATCCAATATCAATATTGACGGATGGTGATGAGGCGATGCGTAAAGCCATTGATGATGTGCTTCCCATGTGTAACCATCGGTTGTGCTCATGGCATGTCTCAAGGAATGCACAGAATAACTTGAAGGGTGATGAATTGCTAAGAGTTTTTCAGGCATGTATTTGGGAACCATTTGAGTCGGACGATTTTCAGAAGAAATGGGAGGTTTTGAGAGAAAGAGCCAGTAGTCCGAAAGAGAGAGAATGGTTGGAAATGATGTATGAAAAAAGAGAGTCATGGGCGGAATCATGTGTTAGAGGAAAGTTTTTCGGTGGTATGTGCACCACTCAACGCGTGGAGTCTATGAACAAGTATGTGAAGGATTACTTGAGGAAAGGTGTAAAGTTGTTTGAATGCATCCCAGCAATTGATAGGGCCATGTTACGTCTTAGAAATAGCACGGCGAAGGACGGTTTCAATGCGAAGTACTCAACACCAGTCCTAAAAACCTCATTGACACAATTGGAGCAACACGCTTCTCATATTTACACACATAGGTGCTTTGTATTGGTACGTCACGAGATCGAAGCTTCTTCAGCATTGACCCATGAAAAGGTGATTTATAATTTTGGAGGTCGTGTGTACATATTGTCAAAATATGGTGAGCCGCATAATAATTGGACTTGTGTGTACCACGGTGGGGAAAATATGCGGATAAAGTGTGGATGCCGGAAATATGAAAGTGAAGGGATCCCTTGTTGCCACCTGTTTTATATAATGAAGTGCGAGCACCTTACGGAAATTCCTTCATCGCTCATAATGAAGAGATGGACACAGAGTGGGCAAAGTGATGGTTCCAGCAAATATATGGGTGAAGGCGAAGGCGAAGGCACTAGCAAGGAAGCTGTAGAAATGGCGAGGTACGGAGGTTTAAGTGCTCTGTCAAATAAAGTTTGTTTTTATGCTTCGAAGACTGCAGATGGTTATGCCATGTTGATGAATGAGTTTAGTAGATGGGAGGGACTATGTGAAGGCTTTCGCCAAAAGGATGAAGAGACAAGTGTTAAATTGGGTAGGGCTGGGCAATGTCCTCCAAATATTGTTAAAGATCCAATTATCGTTAAGACAAAAGGCACTCAACCAAGCCAAGGTGCCTCGCGCAAGCGTCGACAATGTCATTTGTGTCGTGGTTATGGACATACAAAGCGTAATTGCTCTCAAAGAAACTTGCATCCGAGTAGAAATGCAGCTGTGACTATGCCTTCAGGTAGTCAAAGGTATCAGTATAGTAACCATAATGCACCGTCGCCGGACATTAGCTACAGTTATGCTAGTGAAACTATATCTCAATCTAGAACCAACTATGTGGTTGATTTGTCAGGTTCTGATGGTTTTTATACTGGAAACCCAACTGGTTCTACCCCAAACAGTGACGATGGGTTCTCATTCGACAATGGCGACCCTATTTCCCTATCTACTGGTTCAACCCAAAACAATTGTAGTTTTCGAACTTGGTTCACATGTAACAGTGAACATTAAGTGTAGATTTAGCGATGGACAAGATGCTTTCATATATGCTTAAGTGTTTGTGTGTACTTTGATATATTTTTGTGTTATGTACATTGTTGGGAATCAGTTGAATGAATTGTATCTGGTGGTTGGATGGAAATTTTATGTACGTTGCGGTCATCGTTTGCATTGCATTGCAAAGCACAATTTTCGGTTTACCCCAATTTTATTCATAGGCATAGGCTGCTTTTATTTCTGTTCGTTTGCGTACAGGTTGTCAGCGTATGCATTGAAAACATGCAATTGCACGAGGGTGATGCAATTGCACAGTCACGGTGCGCAAACTGTGGATGACACGAAATTGGCCACATTTTTATTTAGGCTGATAATCTTATTTTTTGCAATAAATCGCAAAGGGGACAATTACGATGCTATATACATCAACGGTATGGGGCAATTTTCCAAACATATCATAAACGGTGATGAGCAATTATCGGAAAACACCTAGTATTACAAAGTGGCTTGTGTTGCGAATAACATTCCAAAATATCCCCAATTTTGTACTACATAGTATTGTTAGCCCAAATTTGTAATCATAGCCAAAACACTGCGATACTAATATTTTTTTCCTACAAATCGCAAGGGGGGCAATTATCGAAAATACTTAGCTGTCCTTTACAGTATGGGCCAATAGCTGTCAGGAGCAATTAGCGACCTTTGGCCATTAACCATAACTAGGTTTACCCAAAATTCAATACTACGCACTATTAAGGGTTTAATTGGTTTCTTTCTCTTCGAACTAGGTGACGGAACACATTTAGTATGTTTTGCTTTTTAGTCTGTGGAGTTTTGCTCCTCATCCGCTTTTGCCTTTTCTGGGACCCCGGCGTGTTGATTTCTGTTCGTTTGCGTACAGGTTGTCAGTATTTGCATTGAAAACATGCAATTGCACGATGGCGATGCAATTGCAAAGTCACTGTGCGCAAACTTGCGATGATACGAAATTGGCCACATTTTTATTTAGGCTGATAATCTTATTTTTTTGTATAAATCGGTGGTTGGACAATGACGATGCTATATACATCAACGGTATGGGGCAATTTTCCAAACATATCATAAACGGTAATGAGCAATTATCGGAAAACACCTAGTATTACAAAGTGGGTTGGGTTGCGAATAACATTCCAAAATATCCCCAATTTCGTACTACATAGTATTGTTAGCCCAAATTTGTAATCATAGCCAAAACACTGCGATACTAATATTTTTTTTCCTACAAATCGCAAGGGGGGCAATTATCCAAAATACATAGCTCTCCTTTACAGTATGGGCCAATTGCTGTCAGGAGCAATTAGCGACCTTTGGCCATTAACCATAAGTTGGTTTACCCAAAATTTAATACTAGGCATTCTTAAGGGTTTAATCGGTTTTCTTTCTCTTCGAACTACGTGACGGAACACATTTACTACGTTTTGCTTTTTGGTCTGTGGAGTTTCGCTCCTCATCCGCTTGTGGCTTTTCTGCGACCCCGTCGTGTTGAAGCCAACCTTGCGCATCGTCTTCAATCCATTCTTCAAGCCAACCTTGGTCATCGTCTTCTTCTTCTTCTTCTTCTTCTTCTTCTTCTTCTTCTTCTTGTTCTTCTTCTTCTTCTTCTTCTTCTTCTTCTTCTTCTTCTTCTTCCTCTTGTTCTTCCTCTTGTTCTTCCTCTTGTTCTTCTTCTTCCTCATCCTCATCCTCATCCTCATCCTCATCCTCATTCTCTTCTTCAGCCGCTTCATGTGGTCGGTCTACCACACTTTTGATCTTTCCCTTTCCGAGTATGTCATTTTTTAATTTTGCGCGAAACTCCTAGATAAAGTCAAATGATGTTACATATTGCCCACTTGAACATAATATATATCGTATGGCGCACTGAGGGTAACAAACTTACATGCAGTGTATCATCATTTAGGATGCTTTGAGAAACCTTTTCACTCTCACTGGTTGTCCCCTTGTTTTGCATCAAAGTTCTCTAGTACAATATAACGATGCTTTGAGAAACCTTTTCACTCTCCTTACAAATTTAAAAATTATTTTCAAATGAAGCAGTTTTGACTCACAATGATATCGCGTAGTCGTCTAATCTCCACTGATGCTTCCAATGCAGTTGAAAATAGAAGGGCATTCAACCCAGCAATGAGCTCCAAACTCTCGATTGCAGATTTAGCACTTACCTACATTGAGCCACATGTTGTTAAACTATCAGCACGACAAGCCATTATTTTGATCAAATTGATGCAATACAAACTACTTACATGCGTTACACCATCAGGTAATGGTAAATCAGTGCTATCTTGTCCACGAGGTATTTGCACTAGTTTACTTTCATTATCGCCCCAGCTTGGTATTCTCACTGACCATGTCTGAGGACCGATGTGTCCAACCTTTATATGGCCTCCTCCCTGTGGAATCAAGGTAACATGTTAGGTTAGAGAAATACACATTCCATTTAATGGAGGATTTATATGTACACAACATGTGGTTGGTCTAGAACCTACCGCTTCACAGACGTCCTCATAGTGGCGGTACCTTATGTAGGCATCTCTATAGTCGGCATAGTTGGATGAGTGTTCCAGCCAATCCGAAGCTGGGTACCCATTCAGCGCTTCCTCCACCTCTGACTGTTCAGTGAGTGTAAAATCAGAAACCATTGTCCTTGGTGGAATTTTTGGTACCCGAGGTTGTATGCTGCCTAAGCTTTGCCTTGACACTCGCTCTCCCAAATACCATGCAGAACCGGCTTGTCCCTCAAGGAGAATTCGTTTACGCGTTGCAGGCATGGTGTTTTGGACTTCGGACGACATCTCAGATTCATCGATCCCCCATGGGTTCCAATTCACCTGCAATACAAACTATTTAGCTTTCGGAAGCACACATATGTTTCCCAATTGCACGACGTTTGAAGAGTAAATGCTTTATACCTGATCATTTGTTAGATGCCGCATCATGACTCTAAATTGTTCCAAATTATGGTGCAAGTCTCGCTTCGATTTTGCACCTAACCACCGCAGGGCTCGTGGCCACGTCTTTACGGTCCCAATGGGCCTTGCTAAAGCAAAAGGCTTTAAGTACTCGCAAGCCCATACCTAAACAAAAGGAAGTAGAAAAAGTTAAAACTTCACCAAACCAGTGCACTCACATTTCGGGAGATGCAGTTCGATTGAACTAACCTCCCATGCCCGCCAATAGCCGCCCATGCTTGAGGACATACCTCTGGAACAAGAATCCATTGATCTATACAAGCATGCCAAAGCCGCACCGCCCCAATCGTAATTACCAATTTCTGTCACCTTTTCAAGACTTGGGGTGTAGTGGAGACTGACGTATTGGGTCTTATCATTTAAGAATGACGACCCAAGCAAGCAAAGTATGAATGACCTTGCAATTTGGTCGGCCTCTTCATCATCTTTCGGTTTCTTCTTCCAGTACAGGTCAGAAAGCTTATCATAAGGCACCCTCCTATCACCGGCAACTAGGTCAGCAATTGGGTTCCCAAAAATTTTACCCACCTTTTTCTTATTTTTGTGAATGTCAAGGTCGTACTTTAATCGGTTCCCACCCACACGCAATCCTGTGATTGCAGCAAAGTCCATGGGGGTCATGGTCATCTCTCCAACTTCATCAAAGTGGAATGTGTGGGTAGTGTCCCACCATCTCTCTGCCAAGGCCACAAGTAATGGCCTATCCCGTTTCTTTCCGTGGCCCAAAATTGAGATAAAAGGCAAAAACCCAGCTTGTTCGACCTTTCGTTTCACAATGTCCTCCATTCCTTTGTTATACCAGTCAGCACAGGTATCATTGTTTCCATGACCTCTTATTTGTTTTAAAGTACGCTGCAGAAAACAGAAAAGAGCAAATATTTTTGTTACATTATGATCCCAGAAAAACAAATATCATATCTGCCACCAGACCAAAAATAAACCATAATTCTTCTCTTTTTCATAATATGCTTCCATTGAGATTTTTAAAAAGCGAAAAACTCTCGATTCAAGTAAAAAACAAACATATATATATATATATATATATATATATAGAGTATTTAGAAAGTGTTTGAATTCTTATTTATTTCTCTTTGCAGAAGTAAGCTTAAAATGTTTTACAGAGTTCTAAAATCTCCGAGTAAGACCTTTAAAAAAGTTCTAAAATACTAGCAATAATTTTCTACTTAGGGGAAGTGAATAGGTAATCACCTCGTAATCAAGTTACTAGTACAGAGCGGACCTGTTTCAAAGAACTATACGCAGGCCTTGGTAAAGGCACATAATACAACAATTAGAGCAACCTGTTTCATTACAAATCAATGCTCTGAAATCCTCACATAGCGGACCAGTAGTTACAAAAGCTTCACCACCACAATGCCAGCCCCTTATGGTTTCCTGTTGACCTATGTTTTTGGCATTCTTGTTACCATAGGTACTTAGTTTTACTACCTAATCAGACACAAGCCCCCTGTAGTAATACTTTCATTTTGTGATAAATAGCCTAATACTTATGTAACACAAACACTTTCCACACTTACAAATACAATTGTTGAAAAATACAAGAACAATACCTTGAAGGAGATATGTTCCTCCAATTCTACGTGAAGCAAAGGTGAAGAAGGATTTCGGTGCAGTGGTATGAACACACGTACGCCGAAAACCCCGGTACCCATAGGACCTGAGAATCGTTTTGATTTGGTCGGTTTTTTTGACACACTTGAGGTCGCTACTGAAGCCTTCGTTTTCCTTTTGTTTGAAAGTGCGGGTTTCTCCTACGGGATCCGAACAAGATGCTTGAACCTGTTTCGACTTCTTCTCCCGCATTGTCGCAAATGAATGTAATACCCAAATATTTCAACCCTAATACAAATTACAGCATACACATCAATGTGTTATAAACCATAGATAATAATACTATGTTCAAATACCCTTAGAATTTGTCCTCATGTAAATCCTTATTTGCACACCTCCAAACACAAATGAAGAAGACTGAAGTTGTTACCTTTAAAATGGAGGTTGCGACCCGATAAGAGACGTAGAGGCCATGAGAGATAGATGGACAGAGAGAGCGAGAGGGAGCGACAATTACGGAGAGAGAGAGATAGAGAGAGAGAGAGAGAGTGAGAGAGATAGAGAAACTGAGAGGTGAGAGAAACAAACACAGCGCGAGAGTGACCGGTGATTTTAGCAACAGCGATAGAGGAGAGAGGGCAAAGACGTGAGAGTGATGTTGAAATAACTCTTGAACGCCTCAAGTTTTCCAACTTCAAGGGTATTGGGTTTGGGCTTCTGGGTGACTTTTTAATTGGGTTTGCACTTTAGTTGGGTTTGGGCTTTAGGGTTACATTTAGGGTTTAGGGTTTTGGGTATTGGGTATAGGGTATAGGGTATAGGGTTTAGGGTTTAGGGTTTAGGGTTTTGGATTTTGGATTTTGGGTAAAACATGCAATTGCACGACGGTGATGCAATACAACGATTATCAGGCGCAAACTACAATTATATGAAAATGGGCATATATTGTTATGATTTTTCAGTGTATTAAACAATTTTATTGAATGGGAATCATTCCATTTTTGGACTTTAAGGCTAACATAATGTCACAACTAGTTCGAACTTGTAGTTCCCGGGAATTTTCAGTGTTTTTTTATGATTTTTAATAAATTATGTAATTTTGTGCTTTGCTATTTAACTTTTATTTTTTATATTTAAATATATTTGTTTATTTGTTTTTGATTATTGATTTATATTATTTTTGAACAAAATAAAATTGGGGTATTTTTGTTTCCGGAATTTAGAGGGTTTAGGGTTAAGTTAAGAAAATATGACTTGATTCGTTTTCCCTTGTTTTGGGTCGGAAACAAATATGGCCGTAGGTTGTTAGGCCCTTGAATTCAAAATAAGAGTAAACGTAAGGTACATTAAATATAAAATTTCACCAAGCATAAGAATATTGTCTCCCAACATATGCATCATTTGTATTAATAATCCCCAAGAAGTATCATTAACAAAAGTTCATATTATGTTATTTGTATTTTTATAATTAAACATTACATTTTAAAGGGGGTAGTTTACCACGCAAACACAAGGATGCGTTCGTTGGGTAAAGTTTCGCGTTCTCCAGGTAAGTATTCGAACGAACTATATTTACCAAATAAACGATAATATTTACTAGCAGAACGTGTGAGATTCATTCTGGAAGTAAAGACAGACGTTCATTAGGTACATTACCAAATTAACGCACTACTTTACTAAAAAAACACAATGAACACGTTTGTTAAGTAACACAGGCTGTTCCCCAGGTAAGTGGACCAAGAAACCAACTTTGCCAAATCAACAGGGTTCTTTACTACGTGAACACAAAGAGATCGTTCATTGGAGAAATTTTGGTGTTCCCCAGGTAAGTTATCCAACGAACTTGCTTTACCAAATAAACGATAATAATTACTTGGAGAACGTGACAGATTCATTTCAAAGGTAAAGAAAGACGTTCGTTACGTACTTTACCAAATAAACCGGATACTTTACTATACAAACACAATCACTACGTTTGTTCAGTAAAGTTAGCTGTTCCCCAAGTAAGTGGACGGAGAAACCTACTTTACCAAATGAACAAGGTACTTTACCACGTGAACGCAAGGATGCATTCGTTGGGTAAAGGCAAACGTTCCCCAGGTAAGTGTTCGAACGAACTTTCTTTACCAAATAAACGATGATAATTACTTGATGAATGTGAGAAACTCATTCCAGAGGGAAAGAAAGACGTTCGTTAGGTGCTTGACCAAATAAACTGGAATCTTTACTATTTTAACACAAAGCGTGCGTTCGTTGGGTAAAGTTCGTTGTTCCCCAGGTAAGTGGACCAAGAAACCTACTTTACCAAATGAACGGAGTACTTTACTACATGAACGTAAGGAAGCGTTTGTTGGGTAAAGTTCAGCGTTCCCCAGGTAAGTGTTCCAACGAAGTTGCTTTAATAAATAAACGATGATAATTACTTGGGGAACGTCAGAGACTCATTCCGGAGGTAAAGAAAGACGTTCGTTAGGTGGTTTACCAAATAAACTAGAATCTTTACTATACAAACACAAATGATACGTTCGTTGAGTAAAGTAAGCTGTTACCCAGGTAAGTGGACCAACAAACTTACTTTACCAAATGAACCGTCTACTTTACCACGTGAAAGCAAAGATGCGTTCGTTAGGTAATGTTTGCCGTTCCCCAGGTAAGTGTTGGAACGAACTTGCTTTACTAAATAAACGATAATAATTACTTGTCGAACGTGCGAGACTCATTTTCGAGGTAAAGACAGACGTTCAATAGGTATATTACTAAATAAACGTACTACTTTACTACGTAAACAGAAACTATACGTTCGTTGAGTAAACCTGTTTGTTCCCCAGGTAAGTTGACCAAGAAACCAACTTTGCCAAATCAACGGGCTGCTTTACTACATGAACACGAAGTGATCGTTCTTTGGGTAAATTTTGGCGTTCCCCAGGTAAGTTTTCCAACGAACTTGCTTTATCAACTAAACGATAATAATTACTTGTGGAACGTGAGAGATTCATTCCAAAGGTAAAGAAAGACGTTTGTTAGGTATTTTACGAAATAAACCGCATACTTTACGATACAAACACAATCACTACGTTCGTTGAGTAAAGTTGGCTGTTCCCCAGGTAAGTTGACCAAGAAACCAACTTTGCCAAATCAACGGGCTGCTTTACTACATGAACACGAAGTGATCGTTCTTTTGGTAAATTTTGGCGTTCCCCAGGTAAGTTTTCCAACGAACTTGCTTTATCAACTAAACGATAATAATTACTTGTGGAACGTGAGAGATTCATTCCGAAGGTAAAGAAAGACGTTTGTTAGGTATTTTACGAAATAAACCGCATACTTTACGATACAAACACAATCACTACGTTCGTTGAGTAAAGTTAGCTGTTCCCCAGGTAAGCGGACCAAGAAACATACTTTACCAAATGAACAAGACACTTTACCACGTGAACGTAAGGATGCGTTCATTGTGTAAAGTTAAACGTTCCCCAGGTAAGTGTTCCAACGAACTTTCTTTACTAAATAAACTATGATAATTACTTGGTGAACGTGAGAGACTCATTCCAGAGGGAAAGAAAGACGTTCGTTAGGTGCTTAACCAAATAAACTGGATGATTTACTATACGAACACAATAGTTGCGTTCATTGAGTAAAGATAGCTGTTCCCCAAGTAAGTGGACCAAGAAACCTACTTTACCAAATGAACGGGCTGCTTTACTACACGAACACAAAGTTATCGTTTGTTGGGTAAAGTTTGGCGTTCCCCTGGTAAGTTTTCCAACAAACTTGCTTTACCAACTAAACGATGATAATTACTTGGGGAACGTGAGAGATTCATTCTGAAGGTAAAGAAAGACGTTCGTTAGGTACTTTACCAAATAAACCGGATACTTTACGATACAAACACAATGAGTGCGTTTGTTGAGTAAAATTAGCTGTTCCCCAGGTAAGTGGACCGAGAAACTTACTTTACCAAATGAACAAGGTACTTTACCACGTGAACGCAAGGATGTGTTCGTTGGGTAAAGTTAAACGTTCCCTAGGTAAGTGGACCAACGAACTTTCTTTACCAAATAAACGATAATAATTACTTGGTGAACGTGAGAGACTCATTCCAGAGGGAAAGAAAGACGTTCGTTAGGTGCTTAACCAAATAAACTGGATGCTTTACTATGCGAACACAATGGTTGCGTTCATTGAGTAAAGATTGCTGTTCCCCAAGTAAGTGGACCAAGAAATCTACTTTACCAAATTAACGGTGTACTTTACTACGTGAACGTAAGGATCCGTTCGTTGGGTAAAGTTTCACGTTCGTCAGGTAAGTGGAGCAGATAAGTTTCATTAACACCTCCCAACTCCCACCTCCCAACTCCCAACTCCCAACTCCCAACTGCAAAAAAATTACTAACCATAAATGACTTCCTCTAACACAGACGTCTTTCACATAGTTGATATATCATTCCTCATGTGTTAACATTGCCATTCCTCTAACTCTTCACATGTTGTATACAATCTGAAAGAGGAAAAACCAAACCATCTCAATATGTCTCACTCAATGGTTGCTAGCTCAATAGCCTCATCCACACCAAAGAAGAAGAGGGTTGGTGATGATGATGATGATTACGATGATGATGATGATTTCTCTAATTATGTCCACCAAAGAGTTAAACGAGCCCATGATCTCACTAAGCCTCCCACCGAGTCTCGTAAGAACATCGTTCGTGAAGGAGATGATCTCACCAAGTACAACATTTACAATGGCGGGATTGAGATCGGCTTTGAGATTTTTAGGAAATATGCTCAGCTTCTTGACCTTGGGTCAACTAAGTGGGACAAAATCGAGCTCCATGAAGCAATGAATGTATTGGAAAAGCGAGCTCCATGAACCATAACTATGTTAATATCGGCCTTGTGTTTTGCCGATGTTGTAATTTTGGATGTAATTTCGGATGTTATAACTTGTAATGTAAATATTTCGGATGTTATAATTTCTGTTGTTTTTGCATTCAAATGTTATAATTTAGGATGTAATATCAGATGTGATATTTTGTAATTTAGGATGTAATTTCTGTTTTACGGATTCGTTTTTTATTCTAAAATAACCTAGACCTAAATATGGTTAGGGGTGCTTACCTAATAAATCCTGTATATAAAATGGTGTTTGGGCTGTTGAAACGCTCAAATATTCCAATTTCAGCAACAAAACCACATGTGCGCAAACAACGGAATTTAAATAAATAGCGTGCAATGGGAAGTCATGTACATGTAATTCAACCCAACAATAGGCAAATGTAACCTCTCTCATGCAAATACGGAAAATGTAATTGAATTACATGACTTAAAATCTTTGACAGACCCCACATGCAATTGCACTACCTATACTGCAAACTCAACCCCTCTGTGCGCAATAACTTATATATACATGCAGTTACACCTAAAACCCAAAAATAGCATGCACTGTGACCTATTGTGTTCCTATCTACTATTTCTGGGACCGTGTCCTTGGCTTGTTTGCAATGGGACGCTGTGGGATTAAGGAACCCGGTTGCACCAACTTGTCAAGTTCATCGTCAACAACTCGTCGAGCGGACTCGGTTACTTCCTTTAGACACTTGTTTTTTGGGTTCTTCACTAACGATAGTGCAACCCGAACCCGCTCAGTGACGTGTTGGAACTGCAAATTAAAAAGAATAAGTCAAACGTGGTACTTTTCAATATACAGGAGACATGTGACTTCGAAGACAAAAAATGTGAAATGATATATAGGCCAACTCACTTTGTTTGAACCGTGTGAAGTGCATTCAATGTCTTCTAACCAATTCAAAACGAAGACACCGCAGTCACATCCATTTGCTTGTTTGCCGGCCTTGTCACTTCGCAGTATTGTAAATTTTGCAAACTCCCATCCCCTCTCAAAATCAGTCACAATCTCATCAATGTAAATGTAGTCAAGAGCTTTCATCTACAAACAATAAATTGGAATTAATTATTAGTGGAGATATTAGGAGATTCAAAAAATAAACAAATAGTTGGTGATATAAACTTACAATTCGTTCGACATGTTTATAACGAGACGCGTTGTATTTGGGACTTGGGAGGCTATCCCAAATTTCCGCCTTTTGATCTCCAACGTGCACTACTACCAAATACCAATGAGACCCGATTTTATCCAAAACGGGGATGAACATCTACGACCACAATGACTTACTTAGAAACACATGCATACAAAATAACCTACATAAAGATGTTGGCAAACAAAACTGAAAATGATACCTTATCACATTTGTTGAGCCCTACGGTGAACCGCTTCGAGTTTTCCCTTCTCATTTTCACACCCAATTCGTCCAACTTATCATCACTTGTCACATTAAGTTGATCCTACAGTGAGATATAGTTTAAGCATAAATTCATGTAATCAATAAGAACATATAACACTTTAAAAAATCAGCATGCGTACCGATAGATATGTCGGGAAGTACCAATTCCTTGACCCCTTCTCTTGTTGATAACACACTTGCGTGTTAATGACTTGGTCATTAAGCCACATTTCAGGCCTCGTGCACAACAACTCACCTCGGGTCACATGTCTGTCCTTTTCCGATTATCAATTAGAATTTCCTCACTACACCGAACAAACCACCAAAATGTTATAATTAAATTGACGTACTTTACTACATATATGGAATTTGGTCCATTTGTTATTGCAAGAGTCGTAACTATTTACCTTGAACTGTTGTTAGACCTAAAAATATAACTAAATAACTCCAAATCCGCATCATCTAAGTCACCGGGGGTCAATTTGAATGGCCCAATTTTGATCTTTGACTCCATCTTCCGCACCGCCTTTCCCTTTGCATTTGTCGGGTCAACCCATGGCTCTTTACGATGATGGCTTGGACGTCTTTCGACTGTACGCCGTGTTTTTATTCCACTTCCATCACCATGGGCGAACTTCATGACCTTCGTCTTTTCGGAGACACTTTTGAACTGTGGAAAATGAGATTCGAATTTTACATTTAGAAAAATACAATATGTAAGTATATCTATCACAACTATCCTTATCAATGCATACTTAACAAATGTAAACGATAACAACAAACCAACTTATTGTTGATCTTCAAACTCCTAATCGCTCATCATACCTCAAGTTTAATGCCACTTTGTCCTTCCGGTAATGGTGTTGATGGCTTGTTGATGTTAACTGCAGCTTCTACATTTAATTTGGTAGATTCTTCACCATTCTTGGTCATAAAATTCTCACCAACTTCATGCATATTTTTCAATGGCTCGTCCCCATAGTTTCATTTACATCTCCATGTACCACACGAAGATGTTGTCTTGCGTCTTTCATGAAGGAACTAAATTCAGTCATTACCTTCGATCGAGTTCCAACATGGCGGATCTGGGCTTCTATTATTGGCGCCACAACTGCAGCAACTTCTTTCACAAGTCTATCAATGTTCACTCCGGAATCCACATTCATTCTACTTCGCCTTGACACAACCCCAATGGTAGGACTATCAAACCCACCTTGCTTTCTAACCCATTTAATCAGTTTAGTCGCGGAATTATTGTCCCATGCCATAATGGGATCCAAAGATTTATCAACATATACTCTGCCGTGCAAAATAGAATCGAAGTAGAATAGTTGGAGAAAAAGCAGTGACCCATTCACATATGCAGCTTTTTTGTTTTTGAACGACCTAACACCTTCACGTAAAACGTTGAATGCATGGTCAGCCCAGTTCATGCTCTGTATCTTCCCTGGGATGCTCAAGCAAGTTAAATAGTTCGCGGTAACTGACAGTGAAGATGTGGGGCAAAGTACAGTACCAAGTGCAAACATGACAAACCGAACTTTGAAGTCATCGTCCCCATGTTCGCACTTCTCCAACTTTTCAGCTAAATCACTTAATAATACTCTTTGACCATTCCCACATTCCCTCTTCACTAACTGTTTCACCTTTTCATCTTTTCCTACTCCGCCCAGTTCAACATCCTCACCCGTGTTCTTAAGTCCCATTACACGCCCGAACTCAGCGCCACTTATTGCAAGGACTTTGCCGTGCAATTCTATGGATGAAGTCTCAGGATTGAACCTTTCAATCAAAAAATTGCAGAGTGGGCGGTGTAAACGACTACAAGATAGCGATGCCAAATTACCAAACCCAATACCAGTAATTGCTAACCGCTTATCGGTCGACAATTTTTCCACTGTACGATGTAAGCGTTCAGGGCTGCATCTTGTCATAAAACTGCTCTCCTTCACTTCATCATTTACTTGCCCAGTCGGACCTTTGATGGCCGAACCATATGATGCCTTCTCTTTGGGGTTGAGTTTATTCCATTTATTAAGAATCTCTTCTTTGACCTGAAAATATACACAATCATTGAAAGACCCTTTTCAATCAAATTATTTAATACACTGTGACCCAATCCTTTGCCATCTCTCACCTTAGTATTCGACTTTGCGTTGCCCAGTTCCCCATTTCATGTCCTTCCTTTCTGCTGTCAATCATTTATTTTTAATCAAAACCATCCTAATTTTAACCAACCACAGTCCTATTTTTCTGATACATGTATGTGTAACTTACATGAATTTGAAAAATGCATCTCGGCCGATTCTTTCTTCTTCTAAATTACTCCCGGCCTTTCGCTTTCCTTTGGGTTGAACACTTTGTTGGGTATCCATAACTCGCACAAATCAAGTTCACCGCATAATCATGCTAATGTCTCTACCGATGATAATTTGAATACTAATCCAAAACCCAATACACCCTAAACACACTAAAATCGACATATTGCTACACATTCGATCCCACTTTACACTTCATCACTAAATATCTACATTTTTTTCAAAAACACAAACAAACCTACCTACCACAAAATCAACTTGCTTAATTAAAATTACCCAACTACATACCGCATTTCAATACAATGAACTGGATTTGTACACAATCGATTAGTATTTGCATATAGAGATATGCAATTGCACGAAACTAGTTCAAATAGCATGAATGTCGATACCCACTTCACCTTCCGACACTTTCACTATGAGTCTCGTGCACTCATCTCATGAATGTGAGAAACCCACTTCCCCTCTTGCCCCAAGTCATGACTACAGAATTTCAATGACCTAAAACCTAAAAGATAGTGGTAACTTACCTTCGTAAGGAGCTAGTACCAAATGCTTTCACAAGGGCTCGATTGCGGATGAGAGGAGTGCCAACAACCCACCAATGATCGCAACAACTCAATTCCAATTCCTATTATGAACCCCAAATGCTAACCCCAGAAATTATCCCAAAAATCCACACCCTTTTGACAATTATGACAAAGAAGAGAGAGAGGTTGCAGAGAGGAGTAATAAAGTTTCTACAGAAGAGGAGTTGAAGAAGAAGACTATGAAGAAGACGAAGAAGAGACCAGTTTGAAGTTTAAATGAAGCACACGAGTTTGAAGAAGAAGTCATCGACTGAATGGATGCGCGTGCAAGCCTTGACCTGTTAACCTTAGCAGGAGGTTTCCCATGTTTTTAAAAATGCACGTGATCGCCATGTGATCGGCTGTACCGATACAGCCGATGTACTGCAGACGGTCTCCAAAATAAAGGGAGCACAAGACAAGTAGGATATTTTTGCTAGTCCCATCCCATCCCATGGATTGGGAAGCCATCACTCAAAAAGGTCATTAGCCTTCGTACGGGGTCCATATATAATTAAGAGAGATGTTATGATCAGCCAATACCTTTTCATTCCTGTTGTGACTTTCCGAGCTCCGCCGTTTTTCTTTTTCGTGTGCAAGTTTTTTTTTTCTTTTCCAACCAAGAGAAAAGTTTTCTTTCCCCTTTCAAATAGGTAAGTCATGAATTGTAAGTTAGCAACTCTCTTTAATTTCTTATTTTCTAAATATTAGATTTAGTATTTTAATGTGAAAGAACTACATGATTTTTGTGTTTAAGTAAACATACAATTCATAAATAATTTAATTAATTTGTTTTCTTTATTTTTCAAATATTAGATTACGTAATTTTTGTATTATTAATTTTGAAGGATATATCAATGATCTCAAAAGAAAATGTCGAATTATCAATGAAAATCTCAATAAAGTATTTTAAATTTTAAAGAAATTATAAAAAACTTGTCAAACTCAAAACCCAAAAGCTTTAAACTTGATCAATACGACACCCTAATTTCCGTTAGTAAAACCCTACACGGCATCCACTCCGTCACCACTAACAAGTTAACAGTTCCTTCTCTTTCTTTCCACCGGAAAATCAATACCCTAGCGACTGATTCTCGCGCTCCATGGATGCGCGTCGCGCCTCGCGAACCGTGATCGACCCCAAGGTCCGCCAAGTCGGCTTCTTCACCCCCAACGCCGAAACCGCACCCAGTCGGACCCTGTCTGGTCCCGCAATCACGAGCTCACCTCCTCTCTCCGAATCTCCGGCGAGCAACTCCCTCTATCCCGTCATGATCCCTCCGTCGCGTCACCTTTCCGACACCGTCGCGATCCGTACGGCCGCCTTGCCGGTGCCAGAATCGGCGTCACGGCGCAAGGAAGCCGGGGAGCGTGTGCCGGTGGGCAGCTACAACCCCTCGGAGTCGTTGTTAGGTACCTCGCCGGTGACAGCCTCGCCTTCTAGTCGGGTTGGAGATTCGACACTCGAGTTCTCGGACGAGTCCTCGGTCCGATGGTTTCGGCGGAGCGACTCCGGAAAGTTGGCTTCGAGTTTGCCCGGCGGAGGATTCGACTCGGCCACAGTGAAAGCTCCTCTTGAAGTTCCTGGTAATTGATTGCTTATGGTCACTGAATTTCTACCTGCTTCATGCTTGTGTGAATTGCATTCAGAAATTGAATTTAAGTAACTGCATTGGTGTATGATTTGTTGCTGCGTTTGTATAAGTTGATTAAAGATTGCAAATTCGCAATGCAAATTGGCTTAGGTAAGAGTTTGTGCTAATTAGGTTGGCTATTTCTTGCAGAAAAGAGCGGAGAGGAGGTTTCAAAGGAGCAAAAGGAAGTTCCAACAAATTTAGAACCCTTGAAGTCCAAGACAACAACAAAAGCTGAAAGGCGCGCCTTGCAGGAGGCTCAACGTGCTGCAAAAGCTGCTGCTAAAGGTGATTTAGCTTCTATTGCCTTGTTAATGTGATTTAGCTGCTCAAAAATCAAATTGTTACAATCGATTTTTATGAATGTATTTTGTGGCTTGTAGTCATTCATATGTGTTACAAAGGAACTATTGAAGTACTTGTTAATTGCGTTCAGGCGTGTAAACATCATCTCATAAGTTTTAACTAAGATTAAGTGAGAACAAGTATAACCATGTATTAACTGTGAATTACTTTCTGTTTCTTTACCTTTTTAATTTTGGATTTTTCTCTGTGTGTTTGGAATTCCCCTTAATACGATCCATGTATTAAATGTTTTTATGTTTCCCATCCATTATAAATTACAGCCGACGGGAAAAAACCTGCTGCTGTATCTCGGGCTGGGGCTCCTGGTAAGCCTGCAAAGCAGTCTGTGCAAAAGAAGGATCCTCCTCCAGTTGCGTCTTCGGTGGCTGCTTCTGACAAGAAGGGGGGCGATCGACCACCAGAGAAAGAAAGGAAGAAAGATGTTCCTCCTCCACGTATGCAGTTTGATGATAAGAACCGAGTGGATAAGGCAAAAAGGCGTGCAGTGGTCAATCAGACTGAAGCTAAAAACAGAGTTGAACTGTTCCGGCATTTGCCTCAATATGAACATGGAACTCAGCTTCCTGATCTTGAGTCAAAGTTTTTCCAACTTGATCCTATGCATCCTGCCATTTATAAGGTATTTATTTTAGGAAACTAGTTATTGTTAGTTCATCATTTTTGGTCTGTCTTGTAAATCATCATCCACATGGCTGATAATGTATATATAAATATGGACATTTGTCAGGTTGGACTGCAGTATTTGGCTGGAGAAATATCCGGGGGTAATGCTCGTTGTATCGCAATGCTTCAAGCATTTCAGGAAGCCATTAGAGACTACACCACACCTTCAGAGAAAACCCTTGTCAGAGATTTAACAGCAAAAATTAGTAGTTATGTCTCATTTTTCATTGAATGCAGGCCACTTTCGATTAGCATGGGAAATGCAATTAGGTTTCTGAAGAGTCGTATTGCCAAATTGCCCTTGACTCTATCTGAATCTGAAGCGAAATCTACACTTTG
The DNA here is from genome assembly GCA_024362665.1 of Prunus padus. NCBI lineage: Eukaryota > Viridiplantae > Streptophyta > Magnoliopsida > Rosales > Rosaceae > Prunus > Prunus padus. The sequence continues at coordinate 1,580,376 of JANFAM010000005.1, forward strand.
TTCAGAAATTGACCGTTTTATAAATGAGAAGATAATACTTGCGGATAAGGTGATAGTTAGGCATGCTGCTACAAAGGTCAGGGATGGGGATGTTCTTCTCACATATGGATCATCATGTGTTGTTGAGATGATTCTGCTATATGCCCATGAACTCGGGAAACAGTTCCGTGTTGTGGTAGTAGACTCACGTCCGAAGCTTGAAGGCCAAGCATTACTTCGTAGGCTGGTGGCAAAGGGTCTGAGTTGTACATATACTCATATAAATGCTGTGTCTTATATCATGCATGAAGTAACACAAGTGTTTTTGGGAGCTGCATCGATATTATCTAATGGAACTGTATATTCGAGAGTAGGAACTGCTTGTGTTGCTATGGTTGCTCATGCATTTTGTGTTCCAGTCTTAATTTGCTGTGAAGCTTATAAGTTTCATGAAAGGGTACAGCTTGATTCAATTTGCTCTAACGAACTAGGTATGTTGGTTCTTGTATGTGCTCTGAGCTTGCGTTTTCCTGTTGCTTGTTTTTGTACATGTTTTTCCTCCTGAAAATGACTATGTAGCATCTTCGTATTTCTTTCAGGTGACCCAGATGCTATTGCGAAGGTTTCTGGAAGAACTGATGTAAATTACCTGGATAATTGGGCTAATAAGGAAAATCTGCAACTTCTGAATTTAATGTAAGCTTTCACATTGTTCAATATAAATAATGAAAACTTGTTAACACTGTCTAGAATGATTCTTAATACACTTCTTCATGTGTAACAGGTATGATGCTACTCCATCAGATTATATATCTATGATTGTCACAGATTACGGCATGGTAAGTCGTTTTTGGCTTTTGCTTTTATATTTCGTTTTTATTTTTACCTAGCTATAACTTTGTATTGGCCCAATTGTTGGCATGTGATACAGCCGGTTATCTCTTTTTAGAAGTAATGGTTTTAGCCTATTATGTGTCAAATACGCACATAAAAGACAATTATCCATTGCTTTAGTTAATGTATTATGTGCCCGGATACATGTATCTAGAATCCCATATTTCAGTTGCATCTTGATTCTTGGGCAGTAAAGTTGTGCCTAGTGTTCTTGATGTGTAAGAATTTTCTTGATTACTAGTTTTCACAGTTTTGTTTTTAATTTTACTGCAGATTCCACCCACAAGCGTGCCTGTCATTGTGCGCGAATATGGGAGAGAGCACTTATGGACATAGGAAACTTTAAAGCAGAGCGACGTTGGAGGAACAAAAATAGTTACGTGTTCTGTGGCAGGATTCATTTTACAGGCTGGTGGTTGTCATGCACAGGAGAATAAAACTTTATTTTTTGTAAACATTTGATAAGGAGCTCGTGCGAAATGAAACATTAATTTTGGGGTTGAAAGACGCAGAGGTAGCTGGGTTTAAAATTTTGTTGGTAAATACGACTCAGTGAAGAGTGCGTTGTATAGCCTCTCCTGACAGTTGTGGAGGTGGTTTCATGTATCATGTATGTTTTGGAATATCTTGTTGCATTTTTGACCTGAATTTTGTCGAGATAATTGAATTATAGTGTTATAGTTAAGGTGTCATGTTTTCAAAGAATTACCTCTGTTTGCTCCTGCTGAGAAGATGCAAGATCTTAAATTGCTAAACTAAAATATGAATTACAGAAAATCGGAAAGGTATGGAGAGGAAGAAATGTGGGCAAAAATATGTTCGAATAAGTCAAATAAAACAAAATTCATATGGGTGAAGACTAAATCTGCCACTCTGCAGAACCTGAAATCTACTCTTCGCAATCATCAGACGATATTTGATTGTCTCCTTCTCTGGTTAGCATTATCACAAATTTCAACTGTACATCCGATCCGAATATGAAATTGTGGCCTAATTAATACGTACAACATAGCATTTCGAAATGCTTAAAATGTCATTTCCCCTCTTTTTAAGTGGGATTAGTAGTTGGCATGTCAATATATGTATGACCTAGATCATCAGTGTTCCCTTCAGTATTTTTGTTTCTTCTCAGAGCCAGGAGTGGTATTATCAGGTGTAGCTGCTGTTGTTGCCAATTCCATCAACCGCTCAAAATCTATTTCAGTTGTCTTAAACTTCAGTTTCATCCCACCTTGTAGCCATGACCTTATGCAAAGCAGAGCTTGAGTGCTATCATGCGGCATACAAAACCGCTGCTTGTAAATTTCATCACCTTTGCCACAGAACAGTTCTTCAGGTGCCACTGAAACTGCCTGCACTGCCAAGAAATCCCGAGCCATCAGAGAAAGCCGTGGGTAGCGCATACTATTAACCTTCCACCACTCCAGAACATCTGTTGCTATTGGAGCCGGAGGCTCCGAGAGATATTGAGTGAGCTCGTCCGTTGCGCTACTCATGTTTGCCCTTCTTTTCTTTCTTGCTATTTCCTCTGCAAAAGAGACGTTGCATCCCTCTTCTAGTTCTTGAGCACTGTATCCACTAGTCATGGATGGGAAATGACTCGTTGAATAATTTCTAATGAAATGAGTTCTCGCTTCGTCGAGAAAATTTTCTGCGTTGAGGCTCTCAGGAATTAGCTCTCCTTTGATTCGAGGATCAAGAACTGCGGTCATGTATATGATTATGTTGCAAACTTGGTTATTGTAACCTCTAACCTTTTCGGCCATTTCTTTAGCAGCATTTTTTAACAAGTCTGGGTAAAGGTGAGAATCTCTGCAAGCAGCAATTGTCTCAGAAATGTGATCCATGAAGAAAAGAACCAGCCCAACCGTGGGCAACTTGTTCGTGCACATGTTGTTTGTGGTTTTGTAGAATGGTTGTAGATATCGATGCACATTATTGACTGCATTCTTCTCTGCAGAGCTCAGCAGCATCCTACTGCCTAACGTCTCATACTTCCTGATAACAGCATCCATAGACTTAGAAGCCTGCATTAAAAGAAAAGATAAAAACAATGTCACCTCAGCCACTTAATGATCGACTAAAGTGGAGAGAGAGAGAGAGTTAAGGATAACTACACAGCCCATGGTTCATTTAAAGATGTTGTCCAATATCATGTAATTTCTTCATAGCGTACCTTGCACACAATGTCTAGCATTTGATAATTGCCGCTCCACCGTGTTGATGTATCAAGCGGCATTTTCCATGTACTTTCCTGGTAAGCTGCTGTGAATTGAGTAAAATCCTCCGACATCTCTGAGGATGCATTTAACCCTATCGCAAACTCTCGAATCTTAGAGATCACCGGCTTTGTGGTTCTCAATCCATCATCTATGATCAAGTTCAAAACATGAGCAGAACAGGGGATATAACAGAAGGGCCCCACCTTCTGACCATCCAAGTAACCATGCATGGAACTTTGACTATTATCATGGGTGCATGATAGGACTCTATTCTCTATGTTGTACAGCCTAAGAACCTTCACTAGGGAGTGATAGATCTCGGCACCACCACAAGGGTAAGGTATGTGACAGATATCAAGCATCATCTTTTGGAAAGACCAATTCTCGTCAATCCAATGGCATGTGACACTCATATAATAGATTTCCTCATATGAAGTCCAAAATTCAAGCGTTATAGAGACCTTCGAAGATACATGTTCCAAAGATGCTCTTACCACTTCCTTCATACTCCTGAAAACTTCATGAAATGTTTTTCTGTACTCCTCGCTTGACCATAGTTGTATTGATGGATTTAAAAACTTATACGAGTTTGCTAGCCACTTTTCTTCCAATGTTGCTGGAGGTAGAGAAGCTAAGACGAGCCACTTAACAAGCAACCAATTTAAATGGTTGTAATCCACTTGGGGTGCTTTTGACTGAGGTTGATGTTTCCTGACTACAGTGATGGGTGGTGGTGCTGAACTGGTGACAACATCACCTGACTTATCATAACCGGGATGGCGATTACTTAGGTGCCTTCCCAGATTACCTTCAACAACAAAAGAAAGATTAGTAATATGAAAAGCTTAACCCTACCATAAGCTATTGACAAATCCACTCCAATATCGGAATCACACATTGAGAATGAATGAACCAATGATAATCCCTGCATGAAGAACTTGAGCTTCTTACAAATCAGATAATCATAGAATTGTAGCTTGATAACATACGATCTAGACTCTCTGGACTATCACGACCCTAAAATTTTGAAGGCACAAAGAACAAAAGCAACTATTTTGTGGGCCCAAAGAAGTTACCAGTGGCAGTTGCAATAGAATAGCTTTGTCCGCAAAACTTGCACCTGCGACTTTTTCCATCAGCAGCTGTCTCGAAAAACTTGAGATATACTGATGTCATAGTCTTCTTTCTTGGTTTCGCTGAAGGAGTAGCATTTCCCTGTTCTGAGGAGCTCAAACCAATATCTACAGAATCAATGGTTGGAATGAGCCCCATGTCCATCATAGATTTGGGTTCCACATCTAATCCACCAAGAAACAAAAGAAAACCATCAAAGATCATAGACATTAAAGTTCGAATGCAAAAGGGTTAAAAAGAAGTAAACTTTCACATATATAGACTATAGTAATTCATCATCCAATACAATTCAACACTCTCATGACTTAGCAATCTAATAACAAAATATGAATCTAATTAAAAGTTGTGAAAGTCAGCTCAGGGAGCATTTGAAGTACAAAAATTGCAAATTGGCAATTTGGTGGGATAAGTACCTTTGAAGGTTTTAAAAGCGTTACTTGCACCCCAGTCCATTTTATAAGCTGCTTTGCTTCTCAGTACTGTTCTTGCCCAACAATCTCCCAGTGGGTGCTATGTGAAGCTCGCATTTGAGGAGAAACCAAACCTGAAATTCAAAAAACCGATCAAATTTAGGGCTTTGGTTAGGGGTCAAAGATGTTCCCACAGTCCCTCACTCAGTGACTCAGTCACTTGCCTTGGCTCTGTGGTAGGAGAAAGACAGCAGCTTGAAACGAAGAGATTTTTAGTAGGAAGAAAGAGTGAGAAGAAAGAAAGAGAGGGAAAAAGAAATGGAGGGAGATGATGGAAGTAGGAAGCGGATCGGCGCAAAGACTAAGCCGGATCGCAGCCGAGCGAGGAAAATAGAGAGAGCGAAGAAAGAGGAGATCAGCTGGTTTTCTTTTTTCCCTTGAGGAAAAATAAAAAAGATTTTTAATCTCTGAGCTTTTGCAGAGCCGCAAGCGACGCCTCTGAGCTCTGAGTCGTAGATCTAATCTCAATCTTCGACGGCTAAAAGCTACAAAGTAAACGCTCGCTGGCGCAGGAGAGAGACACGCACACAAGCAAGCGAAGCGAAAGTAGAGAGAGAGAGAGAGAGATTGATGGGGCTCGGCTGCTTGCTTGCTGGGCTGGTGGCGGCTAAGTTTAAGTGAGCCTCTGTTCAGTGGCCACGAGTTGGTGAGCCCCAGGCCCAGCTATATATGCCTCTAGCTTCGGTTTCTGGCTCCACCAAGCCCATTTTGCATTTTCAAATTTAACGTTCATTTTTCTCCTTTTTTGCTATTATTGCAAAAAGCTTCTAGCTATCATAAATAAAAAACTTTTAATTAAGAAATTTATTCCTGCATACATAGCTTTAATCAAGTTGGTTAAAGCAAATATGCTCTCGACTCTGCACCGAGTTCGAGTCCCCTTCTCGTAGTTTAGACTATATTAAAGTAAAATATTTCTTGTATAAATTAATATATATATATATATATATATTATTTCTATACTTAAGGTTTATGATGCGTTTACTAATCCGTAATTAAATTGAGATGAATTGAATTGAGGATGAATTGAAATGAGGTGGAATCGAATCGCATTCCCTGACGCGTTGTTTACTAAAACTGTCTAGAATTGGAATAGAATTTCATAAAGTTGTTTACTAATTCACAGAATTGGAATATAAATCAATATGATTACTAAAATACCCTTGTCCCAAATCAACTATTTTATATACTTTTTTAAAATAAAATTTGATATAGTATATAATAGTAAGAAAAATTAAATTGCTTTTTTATTTCATATACACACTAAAATGATTTTGTTTATTTTATTTTTATAAATTTAAGTATTTCTATTAAGTATTTTATATATATATAAATGTAAGTATTTCTATTAAGTTTTTATTTTATTTTATATAAATGTAAGTATTTCTATTAGTTAATCCTTAACACTTAAAATGATTTTGTTTTTATTTCTAGGGTAAAGGATAATCTTGGAAATAATGAAAGTAAGTGAGGGCATAAAGGGAAAAAAATTAGCATTCTGATTACTCCCTAAACCCTAATCCAAATACCTCATCAATGTAGGGAATCTAAATCACCCAAATCTTAGAATTGAATTCCATTTTTCGTGTGGGCCCCACGCACTTTTGATTCCTCCCGATTTTAGTAAGCAGTATAATCCGTAATCAATTGGATTCCTAATTCTCATTCCGATTACGGGTTAGTAAACGCGCCATTAATGTAATTTGCACATTCCCCTAAGCTTAATTCCATTAACCAACTCCACTCATATTTAATCAACATTAATTTAAACAAGTATTCAATCAAACAAGAGGGACAAAAAAAAACCATTAACTTGAATAGTGTTGGGTTAAAAGATAAATAATAATTAATTGAAGACGGCCAACTTGACTGTTCAGGACTTCCAAGGAAGAACCTTTTATCATGTTTCAAAAGTAGAACAATGGCCATGAGCACCAATGGCAAAAGAGCTGGTGTTTCTCCTCTCCCTCTTTTCCAAAATTAAAAAAAATGGTGCCAAATGTTGCATTGCTATATCATGTTACTGAAATTAAAGTAGATAAACCAAATACTTAAGTTTGGTGTTGTACTTTTAATTTAAAGAAAGTGTGTGGTTTCACATGGATATCATGAGTGATGTTGCTCATGCAGGTTGCTCATACGTTGCAAATGACAGAAGCTCTTGTTCTTTACTCGGGTTACTGTGTACAATAAAATAAAATAAAATAACCAGATTTTATAAAAATCAGAAAAATTACTACATGATCATGTCAGTTCCTTCCAGTATTGGTTTTGTAATTTTTGTGTGTGTGGGTTATGTGAGTGAAAAAAAAAAGAAAAAAGGAAATTAACTGAGGCTGCAATGCCCCCAAGTGGCTCAATCTGCTGAACCTGCTACGCTATGCCTTTGAAACAAAAATGATAAACAGCTTTCAACAACCACTTCACTTTCTCCTTGACTTCCTTGATTTCCAAATGATGGCATAAGGGTTTGGGCAGATTCTGTATGGGATTTTTGGTGGAGGAACATCGGGGACACTGCAGCATTCATGTACAAAATGGAAACCCAAGAAAGAAAAAAAGATTAGAAGAAGAGGCACATGAAAATTCCCAAAAGGTGGAAGCTTGTAATGTTTCTGAGAGATGGTAAAAGAAAGAAAGAATGAATCTTACTGTAATCCAGCAATGTCAATCTGTGAAAAGTCCATATTGTTGGTTGAACAACCGTCGAGGACTGGTGTTGCTGTTCCACTGGTCCTCTTACTTAATGGTGTGGAGGAGGGTGGTGGTTGCTTGATGCCCAGAACTCTACAATTCAACTTGTTTGGAATGCTGCTGCTGCCGTGGGCCATTGCCAACCTATACCAATTACCAAATGAGAAATATATGAACAAGTTTAATTTCAAGTTGATAGGAAAGAATGATCTGTGCGTGCAGAAGAAATAAAAGAAACATCCAGCTAGATAGCAATGGCAATTACTAACATTTCTAAAACTGGCAACATGTTTGGCTAATATGGGATTGGTCTACCTAATCCAATGATTCTTGATGAGCCACATGTTATATCAAAAAGCCAAAAGGGATCATCTTATATCATTCAACACACCCTACTGCAGGGTCTCCCAGATAAACTTTGTATTTATATATATATGCTGTCTCTAACTATCTGCTAAGTCTTAAGTGGAGTGGAGCCCAAAAATTTATGGCTATCGATTTTGTTTCACCAACATGTCACATGCATAGCTTGTTCGTACATGACTCAAATGAACCATGGACCATGGTCCCGTCCCATTCTCATCCCACTAAAGGAGAACAAATTTATTTGTGACCGGATGCTATTGTGACAGCATCTGAAGTCAATTATATATTTTCATATAAGAAAGTTAAAACGCATATTAGTATGTGATTAACTTGAAATATTGGCATCCTGATATAAGAAAATTTCTCTCCCACTAAAGGGCCATGCTAGCTATTTGGCAATGGCAATTTCACACGGTACACATTAAATAAGGCGTACCATAAAGTGAATAATGTGAAATCCACCTAAACCCATCTGACAGTTGACCTCTTCTGTTCTGCCAGGACCTTCCTATGAAACTCACCTTATCTCATCACTGAATTTCAAAATTAAAGGCTTTGAATTCAGTCCATAAAGAACGTCATCATCATCATACATACAGAGATTAAACATTGGTTCTACATATCTAATGAATGAATTATATATCAAATCAAGCTTACCTGTAGAGAAAGCTGTGATCATGGAGGCCAAGCACAAGAGCTGAAGCCCCAATCTCTGTCACCACAGCTGCAATCTTCTTCCCATCTTGATCACCTTCTGTCACAATCATTTCAACCTTTGTCTGTAAATCATCATATCATATACACTGGTAATTTGAACATTTACATATAATCAGCAGCAAATTAATTAAATAGTCACATAAACAACAACATGTAATTGGTAGCTAGGCCTCTAGGTAGGTTTGCTTACGTTGGGGAAGGTGTTGCAGATGTCTTTGAAGGAGAGGGCCAACTGGAAGCCTTTCAAGCGGAGAAGCCTGGTTTTGTTCTTGTTTCTGGATCTTGAGGTTGGAAAAACATGGAGCAGAGTTATCAAGTCCCCATAGCGAACAAGGTTGTCAAGTGCCCATCGCAGAGCTGTTCTTGCTGCTTCCACGTCTTCAACCACCACCACTATTCTCCTCACATCCATAACCTGCTCTCTGCTCTCTCCCTCTCCCTCTCCCTCTCTCTCTCTCTCTCTCTCTCTCTCTCTCTCTCTCTCTCTCTCTCTCTCTCTCTCTGTTTTTGTACTTTGGGGTTTGTTTTGTGAGGAGAACTCAAAAGAAAACTCACAGATTAAATTATTTATGACTTGTCTCTGTCTTGGCTCCTTTTAAATGAGTTTGATATATGTTATACATCAGTCAACCACAAACCACAATAATTAATTAATTAAACAAATAAATAAATATTACTATATTAGGTCTTCGTACTAGTTTGATTAGATGTGCATGCAAAATCAGAAATCTTCTTGGTTATGTCTATATATGACATTTTAAGTTGTTCAATAAAATAAAAGTTACACGCTCTATATGAATTAGTTTACCAATTGTGGTCCAATTATAGTTCATGAATAAGAAATTTAGAATCTCTCTAGAAAAAGATGCCATGTTAAAATAGTTTTTCTCTGACAATATTAAAATAGTTATTTGCGCAGGTATAAATTTTTGATGTCACATTACATATTCGCCCTTAGACTTAGAGCATTTGGCTGAATATTTTTTCATGATTTGATGAGATTTTGGGTACTCATCTTAAATTGTTTACAAACTTCAAATTTGATCGTGCCCGTTAATGCTTATGGGATCTAAGACCTAGAAAACTAGCATCTATTTTTCAAGCATTAAAAACCGTTGCCGGGATTTTTCCAGACTGCCCCAATTATCACGCAAAAACCATTTTTTCATCTAAACCTCAAGTGATTATAGAATACTACGATAATACGGTCATATGGTACATTTTGTACACGTGTTATAATATAAATGAATATTTATTAATACTATTTCTTAAAATAGAAAAAAATAAATCATGTCATCTACTCATATTATTACACGTATACAATATGTATCACGTAATTTTATTACCGTAGTATTATGTAATTCCTCCTTAATCTCCCACCCTAACCACGTCAAAACTATGATCCACTTTTCCAGCAATACTTTGAAAATTGAATTAATTATTAAAAACAGAAACTTGGCATGTCAAGGGATAAAACAGAATTGACAAATTCTTTCGGAAAACTGAAATATAAATATACGACAAGCAAGAACCTTAAATAAACCTATCTAATACGTACGGATTAAGAAAAAAACAAATGTTTTTGTTCTAACGCACCTAGTGGATGGTTAGCTTAGCTACACAAAATTACAAATTGGAATAATATTTTTGGTCTGGCTGATATATAATTAATTTTATTTATACATGCCACCATTTTAATTTTTGTGGGGTTTAGACTCCACTCCACTCATATTAAAATAAAGGATATGAAACCATGGCATGGGGGGCTTGGTCACTTTGATTATTAAGTCACTCAACGACGAGAAAAAAGGAGTCGTGTCGTCAGTTTGGTTGTGGCGTTTCTGTCTCTGTGTCTTTGATCTATCTTCTTGTTTGTTTGTCGTCTTTGTTGAAGTTCTGTCTCTGTGGTTCCAAGTGCACTCATTTTGAGTGACAGTTGCTTTCTAAAATATGCATGAAATTCATGACCCACATTGCGTCTCACCAGACAGAAATTTATATAAAAACAAAGGAAAAGAAATCCCCATAAGCAAACTGCCAACTGAGTTTAGGTTTTGTAGGTATTAATTTAGAGCATTTCATACTATCTTTTATAAGCTCCCAAGCAAGGAATAAAATATAGATGATATCGAAAATATTGGTAGTCCAAAAATACGGAAATTTCGATGGAAATATCGGGATATTATCGATATTTCGGTCCATATCGTCAATATTATCGATATTTTGGTTCATGGATATCTAAAATATCGATGGTATCAGAAATATCGGTAATTCAAAAATACGGAAATTTCGTGAAAATATCGGTGATATAATGGATATTTTATTCCTTGCTCCCAAGCAGTGTATGGAGCCCTAGGCTCTGATCGCGAGCATGTTGAAGAATTGAGACCAATTTTGTTGGGCTACAACACAAAATAAAAAATTGGTAGGCCCCGAGCTTGGTTAACTTGGGCTTTAATTTGCTTTCGACCCGCCAATCGGTCAGCCTATTAAGATGATCGACTTGGGCCCACACGACGAGACACTTCCGGGGTCTGGGCCAACAATACTGCTGGGTTGATTTGTGTTAAACCAAATTAGCTTAAAATTAGATTAGATTAGATACATGCATAAGATTAAATGCACGAACCAAATACTATAGATTGCCTTTCAAAGTGTTTCTATTTTTATCCTTTACCTTCTTTTCCCATCTACACATTTAAAAAAAAAAAAGAAACCAATGACTGTTCTTTAAAGTAATTTAATTTTTATAGTGCAAGTAGTGGATAAGATGAGCAATGTTTTACTATAACTATATAAATGAATTCACTGTATGCGGTCTTATCCCTCTGCAGTTTGCATGCTTAAATAGTTAAATTCTGCGAAATAATCTCCATCCATATCCCCATTTCAACAATGGCCAAAACTCTTGTTAAATATTTTGGTATTGCTCTTGTGTTAATATTTTTGGCTCATCCTCTTCGCGCACCGTCAGATTTCCTCTCTACCACAGAGAAAAGTTCATAGCTTCAAACTTCAAGGACCAACGCTTCCTTGTCCGGACTCGTCTGGCCCGCGACAATGCGCGCTTTCATCGTCGTCATGCACCATCTTCTGCTCAGTTTCACAAGCACTTTGGGAATGATCTCAACTATACTGCCCTGCTCGAGGAAGGCGGGGAGTACGTCACCGTTTTGAAAGTGGGAAGTCCTTCGCAGAACGTGCAGCTGCTTGTGGACATAGGCACGCCCTTGACATGGTGGCAATGCCAGCCCAATTGCAAGTATTGCTACTCCACGCCGCACCACATTTTTGATACGAGCATGTCGTCCACGTATACTGAGACGGATTGCGCCGAGGGATTCTGCGATGTCACCCAGCTTTTTATACAAGGTTGCATTCGCCGTGACGATCCCAAGTGCCATTACAGGGTTCAGTACGTCGACGGGTCTGTCTCCCAAGGCATCATGGCGAGAGATGTTGTGGCTACCTCTGAGGGTGTGACTCTCCATAACTCTTTCTCTTTCGGATGTGGACGAAGCAATCAAGGTGCATGCCAATAATGCCTCACTCAGTTTATAAATGAAAATTAATAATATAGTCCATTTATAACTGATACTAATATAATGTTGTTAACCAGGTGTGACAATGTTCAATGCGGACGCTACGGGGATCCTTGGGTTTGTACCGGGCGGATATTCGTTTCCCTCTCAACTCCAGGCTAACACATTCACCTTCTGTCTCCCTACTTACAATACCACTACGCGTGGAAGTTTGTACCTGAATCATTACCCGTCGGCTTTTCAGTATTCAAGTAGATCGGTGTTGAATATTAGAATGGACCACTATTACTTGGGTTTCAGCGGGGTAGAAATTAACCAGGAAGCAATTCCAATTCCTCCAGAGAACTGGCAATGTGACCCGGAAGGGGTTGGCGGTGTGATTATTGACACAGGGAGCACCATAACCAGGTTCCCCAAGAAAGCCTATGACATCTTCATAGACTATTTCCTGCGTAACGCTCAGGGCTTGCCTTTATCGCAACCCGAAGAGCAGTTAGATACTTGCTTCAATGTGGCAGGTGTCGAAGAGTGGGAAGGCTTCGTCCCTAAGGTTATTATTCATTTTCATTTTTAAGTTTACATTGAATTGGAACAATTGATCGAAAGAAAAGAAAGACCAACGTACTACTTTAGTCAACTGACCTAACTAATATTTGCGAATTGATTTTAGTTTTGAACTTTACTCTTTTCAGGTTAGATTTTTGTTCAAGTGGCTGTCTGGTCGGCCCCTGGAGTTCGAGACGGGTCAGCTTTTAATGTCGGTGGGCAATAACAAATATTGCCTTGCATTTGGCGCAGGAGGACCCACCACAATCGTTGGGAGTTGGCAGCTACAAGGCTCGCGTGTTGGCTTCGATCTTCCTAATCAAGTTGTCGGATTTCTTCCTGCAAGTTGTTAATCTATTTGATTAGCCAGCTAGCTCGATTGATTGTTGTACAATATGCAATTAACTAAAATAATAATTAATATTGCATAATCTATTCTACACTCAAATTGAAATGTCATGAGAAATTCCACAAAAATATATAACGTCCTTCACAAGGAGAAGTAGGTAAGTGTGGAATTCTGAGAAATTATCATGCTAAAATCGGCTTATTGTTAAAAACCTACAAAATGATTGATTTTGTAATCCTTCCCTAATTTATTATTTATTCTCTCAAGTGTGTCTAAATTATGCCAAAGAGCACTAAAACCACTGCAGATTATTATATATAGTTCAACATTATAATTCAGTTCTAAATTTAATACGGTCAAATATGGTTATTGAACAACGGGGTCTAATTGAGTGAAAAAAAGTCTTGATTTGCACACTAGTAGTCTTAGTTTCAAATTCTCATTGCACCTTGGTAGATTGTTTGTGAAAAACCTCTCATCCCCTTCTAATTAGGGGTGGGCATCGGAACCGCCAAACCGCAAAACCGAACCAAACCAAACCGGAAAAAACCGTCAAAAACCGTGTTGACCGGAAAAGTCAACAACCGGAACAAAAATCGAACCGGACCGGTTTGGATCGGTTCTGGTTCCGATTTTTCACCCCAAGGAACCGATCCAATCCAAACCGGTCCAATACAAATTTTTTATTTATATTTTTAATATTATACATATTTATATTCTTTATTTTATATATATTTAACATGTGGTTATTTTTTATTGGTTCTTTATGTTATATATATATATATATATATATATTTAACATGTGTATAATTTTTATTTTTTTTAGAAAATTATTTAAATCCAATGCTACATTTTTAATGTTATAACTAATATTTTTCCAAGTCCAACTTCAAAACATCTCTCTTTTTAAGAAATTGGATCATTTATTAATTTTCAATTCCAAAAATACAATTTTAGTTGGGATTTGTATTTTTAAAAAATAAATAAAAATGAAAAAAATTAAGAACCCGGTTCAAAACCGAAAAAACCGGAAACCGGACCGAAACCGGTGAGAACCAAACCGGCCGGATTCTTTAAAAAAAATCACTAAAATCGGACCGAACTGAACCGGTTAAATAATCCGATTTCGGTTCCGATTTGAGGTGAAAACCGGTCCAAACCGGACCGTGCCCACCCCTACTTCTAATTATGGCAACAACAAAAAAACAGCTTTGGAGTTTGAAAACTACCCATCTGCATCTTACCGAAACCAGGCCCATTTTCTTTTCTTTGGGTACAAAACCGAGGTCAAGAAGTTGTTTGGGCTTAAATCTAAATTAAGGCCAGTTTTTTCGGGTCGACCCAGACCAGTTTTTTACCACGCCGAAGTCCCAAAAGGGTTTAAGCTGCCCAACCAAAAACCCTCAAAAATCCAGAGAGAAATTGAGCACCATAGCCATTTACCACTCTGAAAATGTCCACCTCCTCCTCCATGGCTACGCTCTCCAGGAGACTCTGTCGCTCGCTGCACTCAAATCCTATGAATGTACTCTCTATACGCTTCTGCACCACCACCGACCTCTCCTCCTCCTCCAGCGACAGCTCTGACTCAGACGAGTCCAACCCTCTAAACTCGGAGCCCAACTCGCCCCAAGACAACGTCCCCCCACCACAGCCGTCACCGGAGGACTCCAATCGGAAAAACTTTGTCTACGATCGCCCGCTCGAGAACGGCCTCGACGTAGGCATTTACAAGGTACATTTCACTCGCACCATTTCGTTTGGTCCTTTCAAATAATTAAGTGTCTCAGAATTTGGGGTTTAGGGTTTTGATTGTGTGAGTCTGCGCGTGCGTTCAGGCGATACTGGTGGGGCAGGTGGGGCAGAGTCCGTTGCAGAAGAAGCTGAAGAGCGGGGCCACGGTCACCATGTTTTCTGTTGGGACCGGCGGCATTCGGAACAACCGGAGGCCGTTCAATAACGAGGACCCGTCGGAGTACGCAAACCGCTGTGCCATTCAGTGGCACCGCGTTTGCGTTTATCCAGATAATCTTGGCATGATCGCCATGAAGAATGCTTTGCCTGGGTAAGAAGAAGTTTTCTCTACACAGCTTAAATATCATGCTCCAAATTACTGTGCTTTGTGATTGTTTATGGTGGTATATATATGTTATGTTTACTCTTCAAAAGGCGCAAAACACATCGGATGACTCTTTTTCGTACAAATGCACGTAAATTTGATCATGTGATTTGGAAGATTTTGTCGTGCCTTTTGGATAATTGGGACTAGCAAATTTGTCAACAGTGTAGTTTTAAGCAGAAATTGTGAGGGTTTTGCGGAATTTTTGGTGCTCAAATTAAAATGGAGCCTTTGTTGTAAGGAAAATTCAATGGAGATGTGATCACAAGCAAAATTGTAACACGCTTTGAACATTGTCGGCTATACATCTAGATGGACAGGAGGATGTTTG
Organism: Prunus padus; assembly: GCA_024362665.1. NCBI lineage: Eukaryota > Viridiplantae > Streptophyta > Magnoliopsida > Rosales > Rosaceae > Prunus > Prunus padus. The sequence goes on from JANFAM010000005.1 coordinate 1,595,739, forward strand.
GGGGATATAAACTTGATGGAAGAAGGAGTTGTTTGAGATTGCAGTAACTTTGATCCTTATGAAGGAAAATAAGTAATAGAAATAGGATATTTGTTGAGTAATGATTTTACCATTTGCTTTGTGGGCTTGTGGTTTGATGTTGCAATTTTGTAAATAATTCTGGTTTGTGTTTGCAAAGCTAGTCTCTAGTTTGAGATTGCAGTAATTTGTCATACCTTAATGTCCACTGCTGCTTAGTTCTTAATCGTATCTTGATCATGGCCTCCTTCCATGAGTGCAGAACTTCGGTTTATCTTTTTATTCTGTTGATTGGAACCAGTTCTGCAATTGGCAATGACATATTGAAATTTGATACGTTTCAGTTCACGTTTATACTTGGAAGGTAATCTGGAGACCAAAATATTCACTGACCCGATAAGCGGGCTTGTTCGACGTGTTAGAGAGATTGCTGTTCGTAGAAATGGTATGTACTCTGTCAATTTAAAATTGCATAGGATAAGCTCAACCTATTATGTTATTTCTTCCTGTTTGTTTGTTTGTGTTCTTTTTTTCTTCTTGCTATCAAAAGATATAAAATTTGTACTTTTCATCATGTTTCCTTTAATTTGCAGGTCGCCTTGTGTTTTTGGGTAAAGGTGATGGTACTGAACAACTGCCGAAATGGGGACTGAAAGGTGTTGGCTACTACTGAAAAACTTTTGTTTTTAGTTGTGACAAAGATTTATTGACTGAAAGATTTTTTACTTTGTAATTAATTCTCCATTCCGCTTGAGACCAAGGGGAAGGAAGATCATGGTGCTATTATGCTGCTATTGTTGTAGCGTTTACAGATTAATATTGGTCTTCTTTTTATTTCTTGCTCATTTTTCCCATACTTAAAACGATTTCAGATAGTTATAAATTTCACGTTGTACGACAATTTTCATAGTCTAATTTGACGTCCATCAATTGCTTTAAGAGCATGTTTAAAGCTGTGATTAACATAAAAGCTTAGTATTACAATAGTAATTAAGCAAATCACAAAAGAAGCTGATTGGATTGACTCTGGTTGTCCAGATTGATAGTGTGGTTTTTAGGTACCACAAAAATCAGATGTTCCAAGGCATTTGGATAAGCTTTGGATCTTTCTTATCCACAAAGTCTCCACACCTAAAAGGAGTGAATACAGAGTATATATGAAGTAATGCTTTTGGCCATGAATTTTATATGATTCAGTCATGAGGTTCTGAGGTAGTCAGACCTAGCAAAAAAATAAAATACTCTCTCGTTGACAAGAGAGATGTTACAAAGCCCAAAATTCTTGCAATCCTCCGCTCATTGCCTTCCTCCTCCAACACCACCACCACCCATTCCACAACTCCAAGTTGTACCCACTTGCTCATCTTTCCCTTCCATCAAACAATGCTGCAAATTCTCACGTAGAGAGCTCACAATTGGAAGCAATTCTCTTGTACTTGCCCTTCTGGCCTCGCAGAGTTTAGAGGCCTTGTTACCGTCCAAAGCACAAGCCGAGAACCTCGTAGACGACGACACAAACAGAACTGAACAAGAAGCACAAACTTCAAATGCCACTGCTGCTACACGCACTGACAGAAGCCCAACAAAGCGTGCATTTCTCGATATATCCATTGATGGACAGCCTGTTGGTCGCATAATAATTGGGCTACACGAAGACGATGCCCCTGTTGGAGCTGCGAGATTTGGGAGTCTTGTGAGTGGAGCTGCTGGGACTAGCTACAGAAGGAAAGAATTCGTTAAGATTATGCCCAACTACGTTCAACATGGAGGCGTGAGATCTTTTGGTGTAGATGCTGAGCTCGCAAAGAAGACAGGAACCAATTTGGAAGTTGATAATCTGACGGAAGAGTGGGAGAGACTGAATGAAAAGGGTGCAGGGATCAAGAACAAGGCTGGAACTGTGGGCATTGTTGTGAGAGATCCTTCGAGACCACCCCCCAAGATGAAGCTGGTTGCCCGGAAAGGGAAGTTGGAGATTGATCAAGAGGAGGTCGGCACGGCCCCAAATGGAACGGAGTTTGTGATCACCACCAAGGATTCGCCTGAGCTCGATGCTTCAACATTGGTGGTTGGAACAGTCCTGGAAGGTAAGGAGGTGGTGGAGAAGATTGGTGCTGTGAAGACGGTCCAAGAGAATACCAGTTCACCTTATTTCAGGTAAAACCCTTCTATATAAACCTAAACCACCCTCCTCATATAGCCTTCAAGGCTTCACCTTTGTGATGATATTTAGACACTAACAAAGCAGGTCGTCGGCAGGGTGGCCAAGCTGATAGGAGATAAGAGAGCTGTTGTGGCAGAAAGAGGATTCAACCGCCCTTACGCAAAGGTGGTTATCACAAACTGTGGCTTGATGAAGTAACGTAATACTCGGCAATTTTTATTTTTTTGGTTTGTCTTTCCAGTTTTGTAAGAAGAGAAACACTTCAATGCAACACATCAAATATTTGTAGAAGTCTTGATCAATTTCTATTCCTAAAAAAATTTGATAACTATGTTTATTTAAACCGCAAGTTGCCCAGCGGATAAGGAGAATGTTACAGTTTTTAAGTTGCGCAATAAAGGAATGTTACACTCTAATCTTGTAATATAGTACAACACTTCTAAAGCTTTCAAATGGGATTTGTTGCCATGAGAGAGGGACATTCGAATGGGGGATGCTACAACCTAACCTCATATCACAACCAATCCTGGACCTCCTTGGATACCATTTTACGGGCGGCAACAAATCAGTCTGCTACTGTTTAGTGTTTCGAGTTAAAACAGTCGGCTTCATTCTTTTTGGAGATGGAGACGTGAAAAGATTTCTGATTGAAGTGACAGGGTCATCGACCTGTACAAATGATCAAACGCCAAATGATGATACTACTCAGAGAACAATTCAACAATAAACAAACCCAAATTTACATGTAAATACACAGACGGACTACATGCATTCAAACATGTGTGTGTGTGTGATATTGCAAACTGCCAATTCCCATGTCGGGCAAAGAAGAGATATTGATGAGTTCCAAAACATAGGCTGGGATGGGATAATCTCAGTCAACATGTAGGCACAAAAGGAGAAGTAGGCCACAAGAATACCTTAATTATGGATTTAGACGAAGGAGAACCCCCTTCCTGTCGTTGTAAAGCAGATAGTGTTTGTTTCCATCCAGGTGCCCCATTACCTGCTGATGCAATCCAGGGGCAGAAATATCTATGCTGCCTGATAGGATCAAACTCTATCGTGCTACCAGGCAATACATGCGTTAGGTCCTTCCCTGCAAGAATAGACAGAGGAAATTATTGAAACCTATTTTGATACCATACGGGAACTGCCTTGACAAGGGAGCAAGGAGACGTCACGTCATGCATATGAAATACAGGCTGCTGACAATGTTCTTGATTACAAAACTTTGACCAATCTGTCAGTGATTATAGTTGCAGGTACCAATTATAGGACCAAATAATAGTCAAAACAGATAAATTAGGAACATTAAAATGAAACAGACGTATTGGTGAATTTAAGGAACACGTCTATGTGGCAATTAACTGCATCAATAAATAAAGTAAAACACGCACGAAACTAGAAAAGGTGGAGTTGGACACAATATTATAGAAGCAAAAGATATATAATTTTAATGTTTGCGAAACAAGCAAGGAGACTAGTGTATCCATGCATTCTATAAGGAAAATATAATAATAATAGTAGTGCCCATGGAATACATATTGCTTACCACTACTGCAGGCCACAAGTTCATTGTCTATGGGAATTTGCACTCTGTTTTCACTACCCTCGCAGTTTGAGGTGGGTTGGGCATCAGTTATGGAGCTGTTAACATCTGCATTGTCTTCCAAGTTAGATGGAACACTTGGAGAATCTTGTTTTTCGCTGCCATCTACAACGATTCCTGATTGTAACAATTTTCCTTCACTAGAAACCATCACCAGCGAGTCATTTTTGTCCGTTTCACCATTTTCAGATGTGATATTAGCATCAGAGGCTGTTCCAGGGTCCCTGACTTCTGAATTCTCGAATCCGACATTTCCTGTATTTTCTCGGCAGTGTTTGTCCCCCTTATCTATCTGGGAATCAGATTGCATAACTTCTTGGTTAACAGACATACAATCTCTAAACTCAGAATCATATGAAAACCGGGCCCTTAAATTCCGGCCAATGACAGGTAAAGAAATTGTTGCTTTGAAGTTCTGTTTTGTTGGTGGAGGACCCCCAGCAATTGTCAAATTTAAATTTGAGAACCTCTCCTTCGACAATGTTGCACCATCTGAGCCAGCACCTACAGTATCTATCCTACTGTCAAGATGATTGTTAGTGCTTGAATCAGGGGTTCCAGGATGACTTTCAGAATGTACTTCTGCATACCCAACTAATCTGAAAAATTCCAGAGGCCGTGGAACTGTAGAGAAAGCCCATAATCCTACACTGGCTCCACAAAGCTTGCAATCTAAGACAACAGAATTGGGTTCAGACTGTATAGAACTAGAAGTGCTGGCATTTCTCTCTACCTCCATTAGTTCATCATTACTAGTACAGTGCACATTGATGCTTGGATTTTGTCCATTAGTAGCTGAATGAGATGAACTTGAAATATTTGCCTTCATGATCGAATGATTTAGTCTGTTCTCAGAATCAACAACATAAGGTAGTGAACGAGGTTCCCAGCCGCATAAGCTTATGAGCTTTTGTGCCTGCAAAAACGATTCAAACATGATTAGTCTACATGAAGAAAGCAAGAACGCTAGAAACTATTAAGATTTCTGAAAAAAGAAAAGATTCCGAAAGTGTTAAGAATCAGATTGAGAAGATATGAAAGAGTGATGCACAAGTACATACAATGAAGAAAGCAATATTTAGCAATCAAAAATGAAGGAAAAGGACTCAGATATCTCAACACAAGTAATATCAGCAACAACAGGCAAACCGAAGATCAATTATAAAACTTTTGCCAACACGACATGCAAAACGGATAGGGTGGTAGAAGTGCAAATTAAACAGGTGCAAACCTGATAATACAACTTAGGTGAATCTGCACTGCCTTCATTGTCAGAATGTTCTGTTCTAGCAATGTCGCCAGACCCATTGCCATAAAACATAGAAGACTGTCCAAGAAATTGCTCGAGCTGAGGGCTCTTCATGTACTGAATGGCTGAAGAAGAAATCCCAGGAAGAACTGAAAGTTGTAATAGAGCAGAGCAGCGTTCTCTAAATTTATCAACTAAAACCGGAGGCGGGGTAGGTGGAAACTCTGCCAGTATTTCATCACAGGTATTGTCAATCCATGGACAAAGTATTTTATGTCCATTGTCCAGCTTTAAACTAAATACCAAGGCTGCCTTCTCAACTGGAAAACACAGGAAATAGCTTTAATTTAGGATGAATATGAGTTAATAACAAATATTTGCTTCTTAATTTACAGCAATTGATTAATTGGTGGAAGATTTAGCATAAAGAGAAGAATAACATGCCTTGCTGCTGATTCCAAGATGATGGAGTAGAAAAGAAGAGACGTGCCCCGCATGATTCACATGCTATTATATCCGTATCTACATTGATCCAACCTCTTCTGCCACAATTTATAGCACTGACCACCTGTTCAACATTGGAGAAATCTGTATTATGTAATGGCTTCATTGTAAATGACTCATTAACCAACGACGTTGTTTCACCATACCCTAGTTTCTCTTTTAAACATAACAACACAGCAAAGGCAAAACCAGAGCTTATTTCAAGACCATATTCGGAGCTATTTTAGTTAGCTAACAAACAAGTAAACACTAACTATACAAAACCCGTTCTGATGTATTATAGAATTCTAACCTTAGGCTTGGCAAACCAAGTCATAGACTTGAATGTAGCTACCCTCCTCATAAGATCCCCACGGTCCCATGGCCTACAGAGTGGAGCATGAGCCGGTGCAGGGGGAACTGACAAATGCCGCGAGGCCTCCACTCTGTCACTTCTCGATTTTGGTTCCACCAATGCCAATGCAGAAGATGGATTTGCTCGCTTTTTGCCTCTTGATGTTTGTACACTCGATGAACTGTTAGGAAAAAGAAAAAAAACAATGAGCATTCTATGGTTTAGCAAACAATTACAAACACAATTTCCATAAATCCTACACAAGAACAGTCATAAACGATTTATGGTAATTTTATTTAATAAAATGAATTAATATGATATAATCTGGCATTGAACGATAGCTAGCGACCATGCGATTTCAATAGCACAATCCCAATTATGCTGAGAGATGAAACTTCTCCAATCAAACTCTTATAAGCAATCACAGAAATCGATATCTTCATTGACGGAAAACGAGCAAGAAAATCAGGAGGAAAAATTGAAGAATTTTTTTTTTACGAACCTGGAAGTGGAGCTTGGCGCAGATTTGGGAGCGAAAAAGAGCTTGTCCATGATGGAATGGAACCTCTTCTCAGAATCTTTCGACATTAGTTTTCTTTCTTCTTCGTTTTCCAGACGAAATTAGAATATTGGAATATGAGAATAGCTTCGGGTAGTTCAGAGCTAGCTAATGACCTAATTAAGATATAAAAGCTGTGTGGTAGTGTATATATTGTACGAGCTTACTGTTGCTGGTGAATGTGAATCTCTCAAGCTAACACAAAATTGTTTCCTTCTTTCTCTTTTGCTTGAAATCGGGTTCTAATTCTAGGGCGGGCCACGACGGCGTTTCGCTGTGAGGGTGATAATATATTTCACTTGTTTCTACAGCTCCAGCTCCGTGATATTCTTTATGGCGCGTGATAACAAGGTAAAGAAATTAGCGAAACCCAAATATTTCAACCCAATGATTTTTCTTTAATATTCATATCCTATTTGGGTTGGGTCAGTTTGCTAACACAATAACCCGTTTCCAAGTTCGATTTTTTTTTCTATGGGACTCCTATTTGGGTTGGGTCAGTTCGCTAAGACAGTGTGCCAATTCCAAGTTCGATACTCGTTCTCATGTTTTTTTCTTCTATGAGACTCGTCCCTTTTATTAAGTAGTTAGAATATCACTTTGTCAAAGAAATTATTTTTGTAATACATTTTTAATTCCATATCACCTTGAAATAATAATAAAACACAACGGCAAAAAAAAAGCGCAAATATGAAGTCCAAAGATTTATATTGTTCTTCTACATATTTGAAGGTAGTAGAATTTTATAGAAAAAGAAAATAGATATATAAAAGACAAAAGTTAAAGTGCAGCGCGGATAACACTTTTTGCAATCCTCATCCAATAATACAATGATATGTGAGATAATTTTTCTACATATCATTATGTTATTGGCTGGGGATAGCAAAACAGTGTTATCCCCATTACAAGTAAGGTGTTTTCCGTACATGAAACTAGCTTTAGCTAGAATGTAAAGCCTACTCCATGCAAACTGACAGGTCTCAAGACTAGAGTCATTCTATAGTGAGGACCTTATATAAGGCATTTAGATAATGTCCTATCTCTTGATCATTGGATCAAACTAACGTCAAACAGTTAAGAGATAAAACCTCATCTAAAGGCCTTATCCCACTATAGAATTCTTGCTCAAGAGTAATGATATTTGGGCCCCAAGGTTGACGACGTAGGCCCATACCTTATTAAACAATATAAAGATTTGATCCAAACTAATAATAGATATTTGGGCCACGAGAGATTCAAGAGGCCCATCACCTTCGTTTGAGTAGAGAGATAGCAGGCGTAGGGCAAAGAGCCAAACTCAAAGAAGAAAAACTAAACTAAAATGTAGTATCAGTAGGCCTGCACTCTGCAGCTCTCTAACATATATAGATGGTGGACTATATATTACACTGCACTACATATAATTATATATAATATATATAGCCTTTTCTTGTCAAGGGTTGTCCAAATATATTCAAGGTGGTTCTTTCTTGCATTGCAATTTGCATTCACTCTCATCTTTTTGTTTTCTTTCTGGGAAATGGGCACCAGCCAGCCATCCTATATATTGAGCTAGGCTAGGCTCCATTAGAGATGATATATTATGGTAAAGTATATATGATTCACTTAATTTAATAGAAAATGCATTTCAAATTTCTCCATCATTCAATTCAAATGCGTGTCTCATAAATGGGTCCCCTGGCTAGCTACAAAAAGCCTCCATCTATCTACTTCTGTCAAGCTAAGTTCTAATCAGTCTCTGTGCAAACCCAGTTGCTGAAATTTCTGCCATAAATTCATAATCAATGTTTTAATCCCATTCCGACACAAACTCCCAAGCTAGCTACTTGATGACCTTCTTCTTTATCATGCTCACCTCTCTCTCTCTCTCTCCAATATCTTCCTCGCTCTTTTTTCTGTAAACAACTTTTGACGTGTCTTCACCCTACTATACGAACAGCCTAATGCCATAATTATCTTACTTAGTGACTTGCTTGCAGCCGCTCCTAGCTACTCTCTTGTGCACTGTGCCTTTGCATTAGCCATAATTAGCTAGCTAACCCCCAACTGCCAACACTTTTAATCTAACTCATGCATCTTTCACACCATAATTTTATTTAGACAGATAGATATCGTTATTGATTGTTCTGCCAAGGCTGCCTTTCTCTTTTCACATCTAATTCAATTTGTTATAAGCATTTACTTATCTTTTCCTTATATAGTCTGGGTTTTCAGGATTCTTCATTTCTATTTTGCTTCTCTTTCTTTTGTGTACCAGTTTTTTTCCAAACAAGTTTGTTCTTCATTTTTAACTAACTAGTTAGTTACCAGCCAGCCAGAGCAGAGCCAGGCCATATATTCTTTGTTTCTATTGGCAATGAAGAACTTATCCACTGTTGCAACTCATTATATTTATGTGCTATTCTTCATGCACTGCTGCTGCTGCGCCATGTTTGTTCTGGTTTTAGTGCAAGCAGCAGACCCTTCATCATCAGAAGCACCCATGCACAAAACAGAGCAACAAGCCCTTTACTCTGCTGTTCAAGCCTTTGTGGGCAGCTGGTGGAACGGCTCAGATCTTTATCCTGACCCTTGTGGCTGGACCCCAATTCAGGTATTAATATCCCAATGATCAGTTGTAATTGTCATCAGCACTTGAATTTCCACAATTTTCAATCTGCATTATTTGTGAAACTCAGAAATGTTTTAATGATCATAAGCAGGGAGTCTATTGTGATCTCTACAATGAATTCTGGTATGTTAGTGTTATAAACATCGGGCCGCTCTACGACAACTCTCTTCGGTGCACCACAAATATTGCTGAGTTTACACATCACCTGTTCAAGCTCAAGCACTTGAAGGTCCTCTCATTTTTCAGTTGCTTCCTCTCACCAAGCCAAAACCCTATAACAATTTCCACTTCAAACTGGGAAAAGCTTGCAAACAGCTTAGAATCCTTGGAGTTTCGATCAAACCCCGGTCTCATTGGAACAGTTCCAAACACTTTTGGTTACCTCAGAAACCTGCAATCTCTAGTTCTGCTAGAAAATGGATTAGGAGGCAACTTGCCTGAGGAAATAGGCACTTTGGTCAACTTGAGGCGGCTTGTCCTTGCAGGAAACCAATTTTCAGGTATGATTCCAGCAAGCTTTGGAGGGTTGAGCAAGCTCTTAATATTGGATGCAAGCAGAAATAAACTGTCTGGTTCATTGCCTTCGACTTTTGGAAGTTTGATTTCACTTCTAAAGCTGGACTTAAGCAACAATATGTTGGAGGGGAAGTTGCCTAGAGAGATTGGAAGGCTCAAAAATCTCACACTTTTAGACCTTGGCAGTAACAAAATATCTGGTGGGTTAGCTCAGTCACTTGAAGAACTGGTTTCTGTAAAAGAAATGGTGATATCCAACAACCCAATAGGGGGTGGCTTGAAGAGCATTGAGTGGCAAAATCTACAAAGCCTGGAAATTTTGGACCTTTCAAACACATGCTTGACAGGGAACATTCACAAGTCCATGGCAGAAATGAAAAGGCTTAGATTTTTAGGACTTAACAGCAACAATCTCTCAGGAAGAGTATCTCCAAGGCTGGAAACTCTGCCTTGCATCGGTGCTCTTTACCTTTATGGCAACAATTTCACTGGAGAACTTGAATTCTCAGAATCCTTTTATAGGAGGATGGGGAGGCGCTTTGGAGCTTGGAACAACCCAAAACTTTGTTACAGGGCTGAAGTAAATTCAACAGGCCATGTTCCTTATGGGGTAAAATCATGTAAGCAAGAAACCACTATTTCTGGTAATGTTCTTTCAAATGCCAAGTGAAGTGAAGCAAATTGGGATCAGAGTATCCAATTTGTGGCATCCTTGGGATTTTCAAGTTGTAATCTTGATGGGGTTCTGTGGTTTATTATTGTCCAAGGGATGTTGTTTATTCTTCTTCTTTGAAATGTAGCCTCATAGATGAAATTAATAACTGTTTCCAACACCATTTTTCCTCTTTATAGATTATCCTTTGTAAGCTTTCATTTACTGTCAACAACAAGAACTAAAAACTGAGAGCCAAAAGAACAGCCCTTTTCACTAGTCACTTCTACCCTGAATCTGAAAATTGCTAGAGTGAAAGTTACTTTTTAAAATAGAAGAAAGAAGGCTCAATTCAAAGTTTGTTAAAAATCAATCAACCTATAATATTGCAATCTTAAGCTAAGTAAAAGAATGGCCGGCATTTAGTCAAAGAGCTCAGCAGTCGTTCAGTACTTGATGAAGAAAGTTTCAGTTTCAGTTTCACCATGTGATATAACTTAGTACTTGGAATCTTACTGTACCAAATTCTGCTTCACTACCCAGTCATTCAGAGAACATAGGCCACTGTTTTAACCATCTGACTTTTTGCAAATTATAATTAACAGGCTGCTGCTCACCACAGAAAGTTTATGATTTTGAGATACTTTTACCACACAGTAAGAAACATTTTCCTGACTGTCTTCTCATCTCAGCTAGTTTCACTCAACAGCCTCATCCTCAGCTGCCATTTGAAAAACAGTTGTACCAAGTCAAAGATAGGCCTTGCTCAACGGCTACCTTCAACAAGCCCACCACCTCCACTTTTTACTCCTAACAATCCTCAGTTTGTTTTTTTACCTTCAGTAACAAACTAACTCAACTGCAGTAGCCTCCCTCTTTTTAAGTCCTGCCCAATGCCCTCACTTCCTCATCAAACACTATCACTTTCTTCTTCCTAGCGCTAGAGATCAACCAAGCAGAGAGCTCCCTACACAATCCAAATTCTACTTCATGGAACCCTCCAAAGTAGTTCTCTTCTTTTTTCTTCTTTCTACATTCCAAGTCTTGTTTGTAACTTGTACCAAATTTGAAGTTGGAGGCAAGAATGGGTGGGAGGTCCCCAAATCAAAGAATGACCAACAAATGTATAACCAATGGGCATCAGATAACAGGTTCAAGGTCGATGACACTCTCCGTAAGTACTCCCTCTATATCTACATACACACTCTTTAATTAAGCACCTAAACCCTACCTCCGAATTACTTTTGTAAGGGGTTTGTAACTCAACTAGTTGAGAACAATTACCCTTGCACCCAAGGTCCTGAATTCGAAGCCTCTCTCGTGCAATAGCGCTTGGATCAAAAAATATATATATATTTTTCTAATTAAGCTTGCCACTTAACTAGAGTAATATTGTTTTGCTTTGTTTTTCATGAACTTAGATTTCAACTACACCAAAGACTCGGTGCTGGTGGTGACCAAGGACGAGTACGAAAAATGCCATTCTGCTCATCCCATCTTCTTCTCCAACAATGGTGTGACTGTGTTCACATTGGACCGGCCTGGTTTGTTCTATTTCATTAGTGGGGTTTCTGGGCACTGCGAGAGAGGCCAGAAGATGATCATCAAAGTGTTGGAACCAGCAAGCCCACCTCAATCTGCTGACCAGAACGAGCAGAAGAATGATGCTGCAGTTGCAATGGCCGCCATCTCTTCTGCGACTCTCATGTCCTGCATTATGTCATTTGTGGGGGTCCTTTTCTTCTGAATGCAGTGATCAGTGATGGTTACTATATTTTTCTTTGCTTTTTTTCCCATACCCCTGAATCTTAATTAGGTTTTTTCTTTAGTTTGTTTCCATTAATTGGGTCAGTTGAGATTAAAAGGAGTGCAGGACTGGAACTGATTGAGATTATGAAAGTATATTTGCTTCAAGTATGATATTTCTCTATTGAATTATTATTATTGTTATTATTTTATCTTCTTTTTTTGGGTACAGATTGGTTTTAACTCTTGAACAAATTATTTGCATCCATCTTAGTACAAACCATAAACGAGATAACTCTCGTATATTAATAATGTAGGGATGAAATAAAGCAGAAAACTGTTTGTGGCTCTACCCACTGAATCTTTATTTACAATTTTGATCGATGTCAATTTGATTCAATATCAATATGAACTGGTTTTTCAAATCCAATTAAATGGACCTTGAATTAGAACCATATTTGAAAGATAAAGTTTTGTTATTGCTGTCACATATTATGTGTTGGACAATCACAGTTTGTCGAACCCAAATTATTTTTATCTTTGCTTTTAAATAATAGCATAAGATATTTGAACATATACAAAACATATGTTTCTAATATATAATAGCATGGCATTGGATTGGATCAGGACATTAACGGGATGTTATACTAACACCAGTCTTATAATGTGTTTTTGGCGCATTTTAACAAAGTTTCCCATGAAAGGAAAACCTTCACTAACCCAAATTTTTTTTAAAAAAGGTTGTTTTCTATTCCAAAGGGAAAACTTCTATGCCAACAGGTCCAGTGAAAAAGGGTTTTCACTTGCAGACTGGTGTATCGCTTATTGTCCTTTAAGCAGTGTTATGATAGCTTCATTTGTGGAGCAAATATTGTCATACTGTGGTAGAGGATCAGAGACTGAGCTTTTTAAAGTAAATATAGGAGCTGTTGGCCATGGTAAATAATAGAAGCTGGTATTTCTCCTGCCACCAATAATCTTCAATAGCAAGAACCCAAAGCTATATACATGAGATTTTTCAGAAAATATCCCGCCTATGGCAGGCATACTCCGGAGACATATAGCCGCACACTGCACAGGAAATTCATTATCCACTGACTTATTATTATTCCTGATATAACATCCTCAAAAGCATATTACACAAGTTTTGTTGGGAAATAACAATTCTGATAATAGGAAAGAAATGATTCTTACAGAGTTCCCACAACCTTCTGACTCTGAGTGTTTGCTAGATTCTGTGTCCCTTGAAAGATACGTGCCAATCCAGAATCTGAAATTTTTGGGTTCATCTTCTCATCCAACACCTTCAAACAGGAATCATGGTGGAGATAAACAATTACTCTAGCAACACCTTGAATAATATTTAAGCGTTTAGCCCAATCAAGCACTGCTCTTCTCATTGCCATTAGAAATGAAATCAATAGTTCGCCTGAGTTGGGCATACTAGGATAGGAAGAGCTCAGACATTATCAATGATATTGAAGAAAGATAGGTAATAATGAGAAATTGCAGCCAAACATAAAGGGCCAGTGAAACTAACCCAATAATATCATATCCAAGCTTCTGTTTCGCATAAACTTCTCATCATCTTTAATGCAGCAACCCATGAGCTTTACAAGATTCTTGTGTTGGACTTTGGAGATCAAAAGAAACTCATTCTTCAACACTTCTATGCCTTGCCCTGACCTACTAGATAGTCTTTTTCAAAAAATTGGCGTAGGCGGCGGCTAGGCGCTAGGCGGCCGCCTAGGCAGACCCTTTTTTAATATATAGATTTTCTTTTCCTGACTTTAAAGAAAACCTACTGTCGTCTCCTTCCCCCCTCTCTCTCAAAAACCTCCCGCAATATCCTTTGCATCAAAAGAGCCTTTTTTTTCTAATTAAGCTTGCCACTTAACTTGGGTAATGTTATTTTGCTTTGTTTTACATGGACTTAGATTTCAACTACACCAAAGACTCGGTGATGACGGTGACTAAGGACGAGTACGAAAAATGCCATTCTGCTCATTCCATCTTCTTCTCCAACAACGGTGTAAGGGATGGGTGTTAAAGAGTATAGCCGCGCGGCTATACTATTCAAATAAAAAATATATCTGAGTAGTATAGCCGCACGGCTATACTATTTAAATAAAAAATACGCATAAGAGGTATAGCCGCGCGGCTGTAATATTAAAATAAAAAAATATATCTGTGAAGTATAGCCGCGCGGCTGTCCTATTTAAATAGAAAGTTTAGGTTGGCTAAAAACAAAACCTCCCAAAAATATATCTCAGGAGTATAGCCGCACGGCTATACTCTTTAAATAAAAAAATAAATTTAAGCAGTATAGCCGGCGGCTATATTATTCAAATAAAAAAATATATCTGAGGAGTATAGCGGCGCGGCTATACTATTTAAATAAAAATATATATTTAAGAAGTATAGCCGAACGGCTGTACTATTTAAATAAAAATATATATATCTAAGGACTATAGCCGCCCGGCTATACTATTTAAATAAAAAAAAATATATCTAAGGCGTATAGCCGGGCGGCTATACTCTTTAAATAAAAAATAAATTTAAGCAGTATAGCCGTTCCGCTATACTATTTAAGTAAAAAAATAAATTTACGGAGTATAGCCGAGCGGCTATACTATTTAACTAAAAAATATATTCAAAGAGTATAGCCGCGCGGCTATACTAATTAAATAAAAAAATATATTCAAGTAGTATAGCCGCGCGGCTATACTCTTTGAATAAAAAAATATATTTAATAAGTATAGCCGCTCGGCTATACGCTTTAAATATACTTTTTTTTGTGTATATACTCTTTAAATATATATATTTATATATAATTCCACCGCCACCTCCAGAGCTCAACAGCTCCGAAGAATCAAGCTCTCCTCTGTCACTGCTCAACCGCCCCAATTCCTTTGTTAACTACTAATTGCAATCAATTTTCTCTCTTTTTGCCTTGTTTTGGTATGGTTTCGCACTTTCGATCGTGCTGTCGACTAAGTGTTTGATGTTTTGACTGTGAAGGATTTCTAGACTTCTCACCAAAAGCTCAGCCCAGCAGAGTTAGGAACTTTCCTCACGTGGAAGGGAACTACGCGGTACATGACACATGTCTACATCCCAGGAAACCAAACTCTCTAATTCTCAGATCCATTAGCAAATGCCTTGACTTTGAGCTTTGAGCCTTTAGACCCTTTTCCTTATTTTTTAACAAGCAATTTCAGATCCATTAGCAAATGCCATGACTTTGAGTAAATGAATACATAAGATAATTTTTAAGGAAAACATAAAAAAAGCAAAATTTACCGAATGAAGAAATGGAGAATGAAGAAAGGCCTTATTTTTTGAATTCAAATGGGCTCTTTTACCCGGTTGTTCTTTATCTCTCTGTCAATTTGACAAGGTTACCAATGTATGCAACTGTATCAAATATAAAATGGTACACTGATCCTCAATTCCTGAATGAACAATACCGGTAACGAACTCATGATCAAAAATATCAATTTTGATTTACAAAGTAGGTAACTAGGGCAGATGACTTGCATTTACGCCATCAATCAAAATTGCGTTTTACAGTCTCAATTTCAGCTACAAAACTTCAGCAGTAAATGAATACATAAGATATTGTTGCAAGGAAAACAGAAAAAAAAGCATAATTTACTGCACACACGAAGGCTCCTCTAATGCCTTACAAATTGTCGATTGTCATCTCCACCTTTTTGTCTACCATAAGGATTGCTCTCACTGAATCCATTTCGACTTCCCTCTACTTTACGCATCTTCTTCCTGAATTTTGATGCACTGCTGTCTAAGTTCAAATTCACCTTGGGTGGATTAGAAAAGCAAAAGGAAGCTGCAACCGCCTGTCCAATTCCAACCACACTTTGCAATTAAATCGGATGCCACAAAACATATTGAAGCATAATAAATCCAAGGATTTTTAGAGAAATTCTAATTTCAGCACTAGTTCATATTGTTGGAAGAAATATGTATAAAAAAAATTTGAAAAGGAGGAAGAAATATGTAAATAACTAAAAGGTGATGCTATTTAGGGTTGGACCAGAACTTTTATTTTCAATTGATAGGTGAAACACATGTATCGAGCGTTTTTATACTAAGTAAATGTACCAAGTGATCTAAAATACAATGTGGTGTTCTATGCTATAAAACACGGACAAGGAGATACACTGAACAAAAACAAATAGTCACAAGCTGTTGTGAAAACCAAACAAGGATGAGTACCTGCAGATCAAGGCGGTGAACATTAAAGATGTCCTTCATGGAGTGTGAATTATATGATAATAAATAAGATGTATACGCCTCTTTTGCTGATTTGCGCAGATAGTAGTTGCCTTCAACCATTTTCTCCTGCAACAGTCAAAGCAATACATAAGTTTCCTTCGAACCAGTTACTGTATAAAAGTAGATAACAACTGAACACCAACTAACAGGAAATTACCAGCTGAGACTGCACATTTTTCAGCTGCTTCTCATTAAATACATGCTCTTTAACAGGGACTTTTGCAGCCTGAAAACAAAATAAACAAAAGATATTGGCAAGATATTCAATAAAGCTTGCTTTACATACGGACACCATTCTGTAAAGCATGGTACTTTATCCTTTTCTTTTCCTTTTTGGGAGAGGAGGGTCGGCTTGCTTCTGTTTATTTCTACAACTTGCGAAAAGCATACCTTCAAATAGCGTATAAATTGCAACTCTTCAGGAATGAGGAAAAGTAGTGCCTTTCCTTTTCCACCTTCCCCTCGAGCTGTTCGACCAACCCTGTGGATATATTCCTGCAAGCAGATATCCCATTATACTCTGTATTCAGCATGAATGAAGAAGAATCACAAGATACCAAAAGTACTAGAAATATATTAGTAAAGAAGAAGTATTAGACACCTTGGGTTCATCCGGAGGATCAAACTGCAAAATCCAGTCCTACAATATAAGAAAAGGAAAAAGAAGCACAAGATTAACATCGGCATTTGCTTATTGCAGATATTGCTAATATAATTAAGAAGAATACCTACATATTTAATGTTCAAACATGATAAAACAATGGCAGGATAATAGTTAGCATCAACCCAATTCCCATTAAGTAATCATAATAGGTTCTTAAAAATAACTTATGAGAAAAAGGGAGGAAGGATTATAGCTCAAGAATGTTGCCATTCTGATAAAATACATTGGGATATCTATTGTCGTAGATAAAATCACTGAATGGTAGAAAAACTAACAAGAACAATAAATTTATGAAGTGTGAGCCTACTTCAAAACAAAAAACGAAATATACCACAGCAGGAATATCCAGTCCACGAGCAGCAACATCGGTACAAAGTAAGATTCCTTTCTCTGCTTTGCAGAAATCAAAAAAGGTAGTTGTCCTCTTCTGCTGCTTTTGCTTTCCGTGGATATCAAAGCAATCCACATTAACGTATTTAAGAAGTTCGGAGTGGAATTTGACGGAGTTACAAGAAGAGAAGAAGACCATCACTTTCTTAGAAAGATTCTTCGTCAGGAAAGAATATAGAAGAAGAAATCTCTTGGCACTAGGCACAATACAATAACCTTGCTGCAGCCCTTCATTGGTGACCTATGGTGCACAAAACCTTGTCAGATTCTAATGATTAAGCCTAAATCACAAGAAATGTGTATAATATGTGTATAGAATACGAAGTGGGCTTATATCCATAATAGATATCAACACAAAGCAAATGTCAAATAAGGAATACATAAAACCATCTGGATTCCCACCTTAGTTCTCCCCTCATCCACATCAACATAGATAGGTTTCTGATCTTTCCGAAATGACAACTTAACAAGATCTTCAACCTATAGGTTTAACAGGAAAAGTTTTATCAGGGCAAGGCATTCATGTAACATATGGGCGTACGTGTGGACTCAAAGCAACAAAAGTTAGTAAACTATTGTGTGATGCATATGAATTTAAGTTAAACCATTTAAAAACAATACACAAAGCAAGAGATTGACTACTATGAGATGTGGATATAATGCACTAACCTTCTTAGTTTGGGTTGCTGAAAATAAAGCTGTTTGCCTATCCTGCACATCCATTAGCAATTCAATCAGCCAAAGAATAGTACCCGGTAAAAATCAATTCTAAATTGCAACTTAACCCATAAAATTCATTTATCCAGGCTGAATGATAGCCACACACAATTAACCAAACTACAAACTCCTATTAAAAGAAAACCGGAAACATATGTTGCAAGCAAGATGCATCTATGGTTTGCAGCCTTTTGTAGCACAAGAGGTAGAAAACTAAATCAAATAGTGTACCTTCGGCAGATACTTAATAATCTGTTTCATTTCTTCCTCAAAGTTTGCTTCCAATAACCTGTCAGCTTCATCAATCATGAGGCACTGCAAGTGCACGAGAACAATGCAACTAAAGATTGTCAGATGCTGTGATGTTTCTAGTCTCTAACAAACAACACAAGTTGCAGTAGGATCCCGAACTACAACTCAGTATTTCATTAAAAGGATGAATAACTACAGTAGAATATTCCAAAGTCAAGGAAGCAATTTGTAGAATTTTCTTTAAATCAGAAAGCCACCCGTAGCAATTAGCACCACTTCACAAAATAACCAGTTAAAATATATTTTTGAAACAACCACAACAATATTGCAGAAGAATATATATGTGGCACCTTCAAGTTCTTATAAATGAATCCCTTGGTATTCTGAAGATGGTCAAGAAGTCGACCAGGGGTTGCAACCAATAAATTTACTCCTTTTACAATACGTTCTGCTTCTCCTCTCCTGGCTGAACCTCCAATAACCAAACCCAGAGTCTGTGAGTGATACTTTAGAAGGTCCTTTGCCACGGCATGGGTCTGAATGAATTTGAAAGGAGAAATAGTCAGGGAAAAATGAAGGGCTTCAAATGTAAATCTTAGAATGCGACAGCATAAAATGTAATAAAGCACAATTTATTTTTGTAAAATTTGTATAATATGGAGAAAGTTAACTTTCATATCAAGCAAATACAAATACCGAGTCAAAGCCCACTAATACATAAAATTACAGTAACAAAGTCTACTTTTACTCAGGTTCTTTACAGAATGGCGTCATCATTCAAAGAGAAGTAGCCTTAGATGTTCAATGCGAAGAAAAAAAATTGTGCTTACTAGTAATTTAGAAGGCGCAAACTAATTTTAACTTAGATGATGTGAAATTTGTATAGGCATAAAAAAGGTCTTCTTGAATTGGAGCGACCTCCACCATGCTATTGGAGAAAATGTAACAAATCAAAACAAATAACAACAATATGGCAGGATTTTCACCTGTATTGCAAGTTCCCGTGTTGGGCAAATCACAACAACACCTGTTCCATTACGAGGAGCAAAATGTGTGTTATATAGCAGCTCCACAGCTGGTATTAGAAAAGCAAGAGTTTTCCCAGATCCTGTCCTTGCAGCTCCGAGGACATCTTGTCCGATCAATAGTGGTGGGATTGCTCTGGCTTGAATCTGCATTTGTAATTAATTGTAAATTTAAATAAGCCCAAATCATCTACAACTTTTGCAAACAAAAAGTAAAAGATATCTCAACGAGCATACACATTTCTCATTTGAAGGCAATTCCCAATATGATAGCTTATAAATTTTATTAAAATTAAAAAACAAAACCCACAAGCTAGGAGGAGCTATGAGCTAAGGAAATCAAATTCAAGCAGGGAATTTACCTGAGTCATATACTGAAAGTTCATTTCTTGAATGGCCTTGAAAGTGTTCTCAGACAAATTCAAGGAAGCAAAGGACTGTGTGCTCATAATCCCAGACGCTCCATCACTCTTCACCTTCTTCTCGCTTGGGATTTTAGGCTCTGCTTCCTCTCCCTTCGAACTCTTCCTCTTCTTAGTCTTCTTCTCTTCATCCTTAGCTTGTTCCTCACCTTCTCCTTTCTCTTCTTTTTCTATTTCTTCTTCTTCTTCTTGTTTTGCCTGATTAGCGTTTTGAGGCTCTGCTTGTTCGGTGTCTGCCGATTCTGATTGTTTCTTCCCTCTGTTTCTCTTGCGCCGCTTCTTCTTTGTCTCGTCGTCCGGAGATGCGTAAGGGATTACGTCTGTCATGGCGACTGGTTCTAAGGAATTGCAGCTTTACTCTTTCTGGGGCGCAGAAGAAGAAGACAAGCTCTCTCTCGAGCTGAAACAAAGAGAAAAGGAGCTCTGTGATTTTAGTAGGGTTTGGTGGTTGTTAAACCCTAGCCACCATGCGTCGCTGTAAAACTACTCGCTCGACTCGGACGAGTCCACTATGCTGTTTGGGCCCACCCAAATTTGGGCTAACAGATCCAGACTCAACCCGACAACCAGGCCTGTTACGAAACGAGTCCGCTATAGCATTTCCATAGTATTTATTGCTCGGGCTCAACCTATGTATATATATATATATGTATGAATCATGATCTCTTGGTCACTTAGTGACCAAGAAATCCGTGGTCACCCATCTTTGGATTCAAATCCAATGGCCCAATAGAGTTTCTTAAAAGGAGTGCAAAAATAGGTGGGTCATTGGATTTGAATCTAAAGGTGAGTAACCACGAATTACTTGAACACTAAATGACCAAGAAATCAGGACTCCTAACATATATATATTACGTTTCAATATGGGCCTTTTTGGCCCAAACCAGCTCAACAGAAAAGTTAGGCCCTGTATTAACGATCATGACCAGAATAACAAAATATCAAAAACCAAAATTGAAGTTTTATTTCACTGACAAAATATATCTTGAGCATGTTACCAAATTATCTAATCATCATAAGAATAAGCAAGCTAATCAATTTGTGTACGGCCGATACATTCATATATAATTAGTGCCTCAATAAACTTGTACTTTTTTTCTTCTTATACAAGTGATATTAAAAGAGAGGGAATTTGAACATCGAGTGCATGGTAACTACTCTTAACAACTTGAGCTACAAAACCCCTTATAATACACCAACTTAATCTTGAAGATGTGGCGCCAAAAACCCACCAAATCATGGTATTTTGTTTGAAAGCAACCAGTTTTCAATCATCAAGTATCATTATGATAAGGTAAATTATACATAAATTACTTTAATATGAGCTGCTCTACTTTAGTATATGCATGAATTATCATAATTCGATGGGTTGCTCTGATGGCCTCTCTTAGAAGGCATCCTTTGTTTATATAGACAAAACTTCAATCATAGCCCCCAATATTGTGTGTAATTAACAGAAAATTGAATTGACAATAAAGCTAATTTAACAAAAAAAAATGAACATGCATCAGCCGTTTGTCTATCAAACATTGTTTTTTCAGATCCAAGTGGTACAATTTTTTACTGGTTCAAATGCTCCTTACTTTACCAGAAGACAGACAATATTATTTTCAGAGTGTTTGACTTTTAAAGTTAGGAAACCTTAAATAAGAGTTTCTTCTCTGATGGGAATTCCTTCCTAGTAGTTTTGTAATTTTAACCCAAATGAATAGGAAAATATTACTACTTTATAATATAATATTATTGTGTGATTTGGGTATTGATCAATAACAAGTAGTAAGTGATATTTATGACCAAAAAAAAAAGTAGTAAGTGATATTAAGGAAAGAAATGAAGGACAGAAACAGAAAGAGAAAATGCTGCTGCTGCTGTACAACATAAAATACAACCCCTGCCCTGCTACTTTAAAAAAATATTACATCTTTAATGATTTCACCATACAAAGTGGAGAGGGTTTCCCGTGCAATGTGAAATTTCCTCAAAATGGACCCCACAGTTCTCTTCCTACCGGCTACAAAATCTGACAACATTTTGACCGTTACTTTAGGTCATTCAAAATTTTCAAATGCAATACCCTTAACGGCCTTCCATTGTTTGCTTTTTCCACCCAATTAAGCCAAAGAGTTCAAACTAAATCAATACAGCAAGAAGCAGAATCTGGAGTGGAAGTACCAACTACCTTCAAAACTGACACTACCTACCGTTGATGTCCCTCAATCTAACGGCTCAAAGACCCTCCAAAGTTAATACCCAAATCACAATCTTGATCTTCCCTCTATTTCCATTTCCGCTGTTCACCTATTCACTCTTCAACAGTGGCATTCAATTGATTTCCAAGGCAAAGTTTTGAACTTTCTGGCATTTTTAGCAGTTTCTTCGATTGGGTCGGCGTGAAAATTTTCTGGGCATGTTTTGGATAGTGAGAAAATCATAGGATGCCTGTCTCAACTCGATCTCAAATCAACCAAGGGCAAAATGAACCAAACCCTTTGGAGAGTAGCAAACCCAGGTCAGATCAAGAACAAAACCATGCGAATCTTCCACTGAGAAACCCCCACCATGGCTTGAAAGAAAAGATGAAAGCTTTAACTCAGCTCTATGAGAAGCAAAAGCAAGCCTCGGCAGCTCTCAGGAGCCAGTCTTCAAAAACCGATCAAGAGCTGCGGCTCACAACTCACCCGGGTGTCGAGCTTCTTGGTTCTTGTAAAAAAGAAGAGAAAGAATCGAAGCCTAGCCATGTGATGCGAGAGAAGAACAACACAATGCACAACTCCACCATTACAAGAACTTATGTTCTGCCTCAACCACCAACCCATGACGCCAAGGAGAATGTGGTGGGCGGCAATGACAAAATTCTCAGCTTTACTTCGTGCCCGAGAAAGGCCAAGGCTTCTACTGCAGTAGCACGGAGGCTCTCAATGGGAGGTCACGTGCCGCAGCCGGAGTCTAAAGGGGCGGAGGGAACTAAGAATGTTCCAGAATCGGAGACCACTTCGGCTTCAGAGAAACACACAAGTCGGATTCTTGTGTTTGTGAGGCTCAGGCCGATGGCCAAGAAGGAGAAGGAAGTGGGTTCTCGGTGCTGTGTTCGAATTGTGAACAGGCGTGACGTTTATCTCACTGAGTTTGCGAACGAGAACGATTATCTGAGGCTGAAGCGTCTTCGAGGACGACATTTCACCTTCGATGCTTCTTTCCCAGATACCACTTCTCAACAAGAAGTTTATTCCACCACGTGAGTTTTTGTTTAATTGGATATCAATGATTTATTGGACCTTTTAATACTCGTCTAATGAAACTTTATATAATTATTGTTGTTTTGCATTGTTCTAGTTTTGTATTTTTCCTTTCTCTCTGCTTGAAAATGTTCGATAATAAACTTCAGCTTCAATTATGCATTCAAATTCTTCATTGCCGTCTTAATTGTGTTGGTTTGTTTCATTTTTCCTGTTTGTCTGTTGAGGAAAAAGAAAAACAAGGAGAAGTAAGGTTCTTATTGTGTTGGATCACAAGAAATGGAAAACATTCTACAACTAAGCTGATAGTAGTTTTGTTTCAATATAGCTGTGAGTTTGGTTTGTTGGGGTCTTGAATTGATAAATCACTTTTCCAATACATTTGTCATCAACCAAACAGAAAGAGTAATTTCCATGAAAGAATTGCTGCTAATGTTGTTTATCTCAGTAAGCTGAAACTGTCTCCTTTTTGCGAATCATTGTGTGGTTTCCATAAACATTCACTAACCTGGTGTACCCCGTCTAAGTTTTCAGTACGGCAGAGCTTGTGGAAGCAGTTCTGCAGGGAAGGAATGGATCAGTCTTCTGCTATGGTGCTACAGGAGCTGGAAAAACATACACAATGCTAGGCACGCTGGAGAATCCAGGAGTTATGGTTTTGGCAATCAAGGACCTCTTTACCAAGATAAGGAAGAGGAGCTGTGATGGAAACCATGTGGTTCATCTGTCCTATCTTGAGGTTTATAATGAAAGTGTCAGGGATTTGCTCTCTCCTGGAAGGCCTCTGGTACTTAGAGAAGACAAACAGGTCTACCTCTTATCTTGTATCTTACATTACTTTACTTACAAGTTACAACCATTCACAAGAAAAGAAGAAAACTAAGTTACCAAATTTTCTGTAAGAGTTATAATAATGTCACAAACAGAAGTTGTACACTACAAATGTTTTACCAACTTAGAAAATGTGACTGCCTTTTCAGAAATGGAATTCTTATCTGTAAGATTAAATGATGTTTATCAAGATCACGCTTTATTTGTTTGCGGTGTATTTGCCAAAATATGCAGAGGGGAAAATCTAAGAGCAATGTAGCTTATTACTTTGAAACTAGGTGCATCATTTCGCCCAAAACATACTTTTTCCATATGCATCTCATTTGTTTTATGTGGTAAAGCTTCTGATTATGGAAAGCTTAGTTGTTAGCGCCAGTTAATTAAATGAAGTTTAATTATAAGTAAACGTATATGGCATTTATTTTTATTTGAAACTCATCCTAAGATGTTAGTGTTTAAAAAATATTCGTTCAAATGTATTACAGGGGATAGTGGCAGCCGGACTTACACAATACAGAGCTTATTCCACTGATGAAGTAATTTCTTACCATCTCTTCTGATGATTTGAAAGGTTAGATGCTTTGTTTGGGAGTTAATCTGTTGTTTGGTCTATCTTTGGGTTTGTGGCAGGTCATGGCATTGCTTCAGCAGGGAAACCAAAACCGAACTACTGAACCAACTCGCGCTAATGAAACTTCCTCACGGTCCCATGCTATTTTGCAGGTAACAATAGAGATATGGCTTTTGAATGAAACTTCCTCAGTTTCTTTCTATCTTTCTAATTTGCTCTCCTTCTATATCCAGGTTGTGATTGAATACTGGGTAAAAGATGCTTCCATGAATGTGGTCAACCGAATTGGCAAGCTCTCACTTATTGATCTTGCCGGGTCAGAGAGAGCCCTTGCCACGGATCAGAGGACAGTTAGATCTCTTGAGGGTGCCAACATAAATCGGTCACTCCTCGCACTGAGCAGCTGTATCAATGCTCTAGTGGAGGGGAAGAAACACATACCTTATCGGAATTCAAAGTTGACCCAACTTCTCAAAGATTCTTTAGGAGGAGCTTGTAACACTGTGATGATTGCTAATATCAGCCCATCTAATCTCTCCTTTGGTGAAACCCAAAACACTCTTCATTGGGCTGATCGAGCAAAGGAAATTAGGACAAAGGTCAATCCTCCTAACTTTTGTTTTTCAACTACCATTCTTTATTTGTAGCCCATCTGAGAGCGTTGTGTCAGTAGTATTTTGCAAGTTATGTTGAAATGTCAAGACTTGAATAATTCTCTATCTAGGACTCATGGCATATGATGTTGCATGTCTTTCGCTTAACAGGCATTGGTTTCTATCTTCCCCAAAGTTTCATGCTTTGATTTCTATCAGTTACAAAATTTAGGCCAAAACTTTCATGGTAACTCCACTAGGCAACTCTAAATATTGTTTCTTTCCTTGCCATCTTTCACTATTGCAGGCATGTGAGGTGAACGAGGAAGTACTGCAAGTACCTGAATCTGATACTGATCAGGCCAAGCTATTACTTGAACTACAGAAAGAGAACCGTGAACTGCGAGTACAACTAGCACATCAGCAACAGAAGTTATTAGTTATACAAGCACAATCCTTGGCTGCAAGTGCCTCTCCAACCCCTTCTTCAGTTACATCTCTTTTGACTCCTCCAACTTCTGCCCAACCAAATGAGAAGCGGAAACCCAGGCCCTCTTTCTTGACTGGGAATTGTTTCACACCAGAATCCAAGAAAAAAGGTGTTGACGAAGCAGTTAGAGAGCTTCGTAAGACTGTAAAGGCATTGGAAGCAGAAATAGAGAAGATGAAGAAAGATCACACTTCACATCTAAAGCAGAAGGATGATCTCATTCGTGAGCTTTCACGGAAAAGTGAAAAAGCACCAGGAGCAGCAGGGAGGGAGGGGGGAACAAAGAGGATAGTTACAAGGGCTAGCTTGAGACCACAGGAACCAAGGACTAGCTTGAGACCACAGGAGCCAAGGACTAGCTTGAGACCACAGGACCCAAGGACTAGCTTGAGACCACAGGAGCCAAGCACTGGTGAGCTGAAGAGTCCGAGTCACCGTTTTAGGTCACCAGTCCCAACGGCTAAAAAACGAAGCTTTTGGGACATAACTACGGCAAACAGCCCATCAGTAGCTACACTAAATGGAAGAAAAACTAGAAGCCATGTCATTTCTGAACCTGCTGGAGCTCCCTCCATGCTTCTTCAGGTAATCCAACTGTTCCCATTGTCTTTCCCTCACTTCTTTTTGATTAATGTGATAAATGAATCACACACATATGAAACTTCTAAGAAATAGTTAAGAGGGACTTCTCACTAAAATCTCTTATCCCTGAAAGTCCCGTGGCCCCTCTCTCTCTTTAATCATTTATGTATAAGTTTCTTAGTTATGTAACTGATGCAGCTTGCATATCCATGTTTCTGGTTTGTGATATTTTTTGGACCGCACATCATCGTTTGTACCATTCAGCCAGGTTTTGCACGACAACAGCCCGAGCATTGGAAGTAACATTGGACAAACAGGAAGAAAAGGAGAAATAGCTACTTAGAGCTGTCTGGAAAATGGAAAGATTGTGGCATTCTGGCTAAAGTGCTTCCTACCAACATTTTCTCTACCCAAGCTGGTAGTTCAATTTGGAGGAAAGATTATTACTTTGTAGGCGGTGCTGCTGTTACTTGTATGCAATGTGATCAACCAACCCTCACAATGGAGTCTGAGTTGTTAATTACGTTATTCTTTCCTCATACGGTTTCATTTGTGGAGTCAGCAGAAGATATTCCAGAAGTTCTCTTCAGAATTATGCATATTATTTATTCCATTTAAAGATCACACTAAAGTTAATAAATTTGTGCTTGTATATTTTAAGAACTGAGAAATAAGGACTATAAATTTTCCCTTCCTAGCATTTTTTTATATATAAAAAAGGTTTATTAATTATTGCTAAAAACAGAAGGCATATACATCACTCTTGATGAATTACAGAGAAAGATTAAACAAAATGCAAAACCACCAGCCATTTCTATGCTGCATGAAATATCTTCGCATCGCTAACGACAACGAACGAATATACAGTAATAAATCCAGTGCCACTGAAAGAAAGAGAAGCTGATGAACAAAATTCAACCATCATGAAGGCAACAATGGAAAGAGTTTGCAGATGATGTTTGATGCAGTGCAATTATTTGCATGGATCAAAGTAGGCCTGCATATAATCAGTGCACTCCCTTTTTCTTTTCCA
The DNA here is from genome assembly GCA_024362665.1 of Prunus padus. Taxonomy (NCBI): domain Eukaryota; kingdom Viridiplantae; phylum Streptophyta; class Magnoliopsida; order Rosales; family Rosaceae; genus Prunus; species Prunus padus. Next base: position 1,622,809 of record JANFAM010000005.1, read on the forward strand.
TTTCCCTCATAAATTCTTAAGATTATCAACACTAAAACTATGATGATGATGATGATCCAACCCCATTATGTATGGAAATACCAAATAAGGCCACTACTACAGCACCACTTGATTCAAAAAGCCAATCCACTACTTCTAGTGCGGGCCTGCAGTCTGCTTATATTAATTAATCCCATAATCAACTTCTAATTGCAAGTTTTATCAGATAATGCGTCCACTTGTCCAATTAAGGGAAAAGATATATGGGCGCGCAAAGATAAGTTGTTTCTACATTTCAGGCCCTGGCCTTACGTGTCTGAGAAGCTCTTCCACTTCCAGCACGGGGCTCAGAGCCTTTAATTGGTCCCCCTCCCCCATAACAGCAGCTTCTAGCTACTAACTAAGGCCAAATTAACAAAGTGTTGCATCAAAACATAGGCTAGCCATATATGCATGTTTTGTACAGTGTAAAGATTCAACTTCATTCCTCCTCCTATGTGTGTATATAATATATGCCTAAGTTTCCTTTTTTGGGTTTTGTTTATTACAATTACTACACCTGAGTGCTGAAGAAGGGCTAAGGTTGTTGTATTTATTGGAATAGCAATTGTATAAAGCAGTGGCCTAGCTAGCTAACTTTATGTACAGCCAGCCACCAACTTTTGAATCCTTTGAAAGGATGATGAGTGGATGATCAAAATGAACCTTGGTTTCTGTGATAAGATAATCCTTTGAGGCCTGTAGGGAATGGTTTTTGTCCCAGCTGTAACACATAGCATTTTTAAAAGAGGCGTCTGCATCTCTCTCCTCCCCATTCTTTTCATTGCAGTTGCAGAGAGAAGAAACAAAAGGCATACTTGAAAGCCTTGAAACTAGGAGAGAGAGAGAGAGAGAGTTCATTTCAATATTGCATATCACTCATTTAAATTCACAACTGAACTGATAGGTTATTATACTTTAAGTGGCCTAAGCCTAACCATAAAAAAGGGGAAGCCACATTAACACATTACTGAAAAGAATGTAACAGGGGTCATTTAAATTCAGCAGGGAATCAAATGCCAAGGTAGAAAAGCAGTCAACAAGTTTACATTCAGAACCAAAAATTAAAGAGATTAAAGAAGAAAAGAAAAAAGCAGTCAATCATAAGAAAAGCCAAATTCTGCTGTCAGGAATTGGATTTGGGTTTTCCTTTTAATATTTAGCTTTTGATGACTTCTATGACTTACTTCAGTAAATTTATCTTGGGATCATTCTCACACAAAATTATATATCAAAAGCAATGATTGGAAATTGAAATAGCCTATACTTTTAGACCAAATGCCCAAATCTTATGGGAAGAATGTGTATGAATGAACGTTAATGCAAAAGAAAAAGGATCCAAGCTTAAACAGGGAAAGGGAATTATTAGTAAAGCAAAAACAGACACCAAAACCTATCATTGAAGTTATCCCACATATCAGAAAGAGAAAAGAAATTGCCCCTACACAGACAAAAGAAAAAAAGAAAATTGCATCTTTGCGTCATAAATCTTTTCCCTTTTGGCTATATGCATTTGCAGCCATCTTGTGATCTAAGAACAAGGTTTCATTCAGCTACATGGACAGAGAGGGGGAAAAAAACCAGTTTGTGTTTTTGCATATTGATCTCATATGAGTTTCCATAATTACCATAAACATTTTTGGTTATGCAGGAAGTAGCTTGTGCTTTTACCAAAAGCAATTTTGGTTATGCAGAGGATGGGCTTCCAAATAGCAAAGAAATCATTGTACTCTACTGTACCAAGAAAACAGAATCATAAGAGACAAGGGTCCATTCCCTTTCTCTGTTCAGCTTACCTGCTGGCTTAACTATATTGACTGAGAATTCAATTTAGACTTTCTTCCTTAGTGAAAGAAAACTCTTTCTCAGCATTAACTTGAGATAAGCCATTATTTGAAAAGCAGAGGAAATTAACCCAAAAAAATGCAAAGAGGACACAATCATGATTGCATTAGCATCCTTGTCTCATCATCTCTTAATTAAGGATTGGAAAAAACTATACATATACACCTTCATGACCCCCACCTACCATCATGTGTATTGCCCCCACCTAAACTAACAAAATATGAAAATACATTAAGCCCACTAAACCATTTTCTCCAAATTTACCAAAACAGAAAATAAAAATAAATAGAAAAAAGAACAAAGAAAACTACTTGGAGAGAACTAGGCCTCCAATTCCTAAATTGAAGAGCAAAACAAGTATCCCCATCAGCTTACTCTTCAAAAATGGAAGCACATAGTGGAATTAGACTCGAAGCAAATAGATACTGAGTTCAGGAGCTCCATTGCTATCAGGGTTCATCATGTAGAAGGCCTCAGAGTCTCTGGATCCAACAACTCTCTCAAACTTGGCCCTCATATACATGAGTTCACCATCGGACCCATCTTCAGCTTCATTCCCTGCAGCAGCTGGCAAAACACCAGCCCCCATTGAAATTGGCTCCACAGCTTTCAGCACCTTCCACTCCTTGGGCCCACATTCTCTTCTGCTTGCAAAACCATACTTCTTGCCGTTACAAAATGTTCTCCACACAGGCTCTTCTAGCAGCCTCAGAGCTTTGTCTTTCTTTTTCATTTCTTCTTTGTCTTTGTCACACTCCAAGGCAATTCTAACGAGCCCAGATGCCATTTCTCGAACCAACCCACTGATTGGAGTGGCAAGCTCGATCAGAAAGGCTGGTTGTGAATTTGGGTCCCTCTGGAATGCAAAATGTACATGACCACGCCTAGAGCCGAAAAGGGTGCCTACCACTCGGGGTCCAAGCCCGAGTGGTAGGCTCGAACGGTTCTTACCGAAGGCGGTGAGAACCGAACGGAGCCTGGACACTGCAGCTGCCTGAAGTTTCCTCCTTGGAAGTTGATGAGCTGATGCTGCTGCAGCCACATGGCCATGTTGTGGTTTGGGATGATGATCATGCTCTGTGTTCTTCTCTTCCTCATGATCAGTTGTTTTTGAGGAGGATGAGGACTTGAAGCTTGGAAGCGCTACATGATCATCATCTTCAGTACCAACCTTGTTTGTCCAGTGGAAGTGTCTCTTGGAGGAAGAGTCTTGCAAGGTCCTTGCCATGCTCACTGTCTTCATATGAGAAAAGCAATGAATGGCAGAGGCAGTCCTTAAAGATGGTTTGGTGGGTAGAGAGAGAAAGAAAGAAAGGATTCTGGTCTCTTGTCTTTTAAGTTTTATTGATATGTGGGGCTTTCATTAATTCTTTGTTTCTAGCCCTTTTGTTGTAGCCCAAGAGAATCCTGACAAAAGAAACATAGGCTGACCCACCAACTGAATGAGGAAATGAAATGAGAAAACAGAGAGAGAGAGAGAGAGAGAGAGAGATTTCATTTTGAAATAGAAAAGAAGGGAATCTGAGGAGACAATGTGTTTGTTATATCACTTTCTAGTGGGGTACTACCCAGGGAGGAGGAGGAGGAGGAGGAGGAGAGTTGCGTGACTGACTCTTTTGACTTGATAAAATCCCAAAACAAAAAACGGTAAAGATCAAGAGATGGCAAACCAAAGCCCAACACAAACACAAACCCAAAGCAGTCCACAAGTCACAAGTCACAACATGTCCTTCCATTTGCATAGCCATGTCGTCGTCTTTTACTGCATAAGAAGAGTTGTTGTTGGTATCGGAAACCCTGAATTCTCATGGGCTATGTTGGGTGCAGAGTCTACAACTTCACCACCTACCTGCAAACTGACACCTCAATGTTTGTGGGGACCCAAACCAACCATGCCTTCTTTTTTCTTTGTGAAATCCTTTTAACACCACTGAAGCATCACTTTCCTTCCTGGTGAGACCTGTAAACCCCTCTCTCTCAAGGTAAGGTGACCTTACCACATCAGTTGGTGTTTTTACGAGTTTCTATGATGAATGATTTTCGGAGGACAGCTTACTTTTGTAAGCAATCGCATGCCGTCAACATGCATTTTTCATGTTTTTGTGAAAGCCAACCAAAAACACAAATACAACAATAGTCACTGTGCTAATGCAATCTCGATTGAGAAACAGAACAGAGAACACAACTCGTTTTCCAAACTGCAACTAAATAAACCCAAATAATTACATACAATTGGGCACCAGGGTTTGGTTGGACAAACTCTTACTAATTACATTAACTTATAGACAAGGATCCATAACGAGCATACAACTTAAAGTGCATATTGGCATAGGCCAGCACACTAGTCAGTGGTTTTCTTTGTACATAATAAGCCATATTAGAAGCACAAATGGATGATGAACCAAGGACGCTTGCCTACGATAATTCAAGAAAAATAAAGATCCTACAGTTAGCTCTCTAAACTTTGTTCAGGGTCTGGTTGCTTGGGCGCAGTGGCTCCACCGTTCATTCTAGCACGTGCCTCTGCAAACATCCTCTGCTGCTCAGCCACGGCTTCTTCCTCTGTCATCTCGGCTCCGTTGCCCCATTTCACACTTTTTGACAAGTCATGCTGGAAGGAATTTCACTTTCATCAGTACAAGTTTATGTGGCAAGTTCACTATCACTTAACAATTTAAAATAAAAATATGTGAACTAGTTGACTTGTGTGTGTGCATCCATAAGCGTGTATAAGAGAAAGAGGTAACTGGCAGTTAAACCAACTGCACAAAGGGTCAATTCCCTAACTATCAAGGTTCAACTGAATTGGTACCATCTTGTTTTAAGTTTTAACATAACTTGTATGAGGAACATAGAAAGCATAACATGGTGAACAATTACCATAGTCTCAAGCTTGTGTTGTTCATATGCTGAATAAACTTCCTCAATGTACTCGCTAAACCCAAGAACCTGATAACACAGAATAGAATGAATGTCATAATGCAGCCATTATTGAACATGTACAAAGTATACAGACATTTTTGGTCATCGACAGTAACGACAATATTGACCAATTATATGCACAAATAACTGATTACACTTTCAGGCTTATTGGACAAATATGCACTTCTTTCAAGGACCAACATAGACCAATGTGGCAATAACTATCATGATAGAAAACATGAACTTCACTTAGATAAAGCCTACAAGTAAAACGATACAAATGTATGCATAGACCGATAGACATATTGATAAACCACAATATGAAAGTGCAGATGCCCCATGGACAAAAACAATTTAAGACAACAAATGAGACCACAGAAAAAACAAGAACCAAATTAGAAACTGAACAATATGCTCAAATGTGTTGGTCAAAAACCTGTAAAGCCTTGAGTACATGTTCAGGTGCTATTGTTCTTTTCTCCTCTCTGCTACAAACTTCATTAGACTCTGATGAGATGAGATTTATAAACTCTGCAAAGGCATGACATAAGCAATGAAGGTTTCCTTCAGTAATGAAAATAAATAAAACATCCTTAAAAAAACTAGCATACGTAGTAGACAACAGTATAAAACAAAAAGTTATGGGGAAAAGAAAGAAGTTAAGAGGAGTTCCAACAGCCCTAACTGATTATAAAAATCCCTCAAAATCCAAAAAGTAACTGTATTTTAATTTTGATTCAAACTTATGTATTGAATCTGCAATGCATTTTGTTGTGGATTCACTGAAACAACCATGTTTAACTTGGAGAACATGCTATTGACCAAAAGATATGCAGATAAGGGTTTGAACTATACAGAAACCAAGATGCAAAAATAGATGCAACAACAATCTACCTGTGTGCTTTAATGCATACAAATGTAAAAGATAAACTAAAGCTAAACTACTTATATATACTCACCTACACAACACTCAATCAAAAGATCTTGAGCATCTCTTGCAACACGGACATCTGGTGGCAACATCTCTTTAATAATCTTGGTCATGGTTGCTGAAAATGAACATCAATAAATTTTTGAGCAAATTTTTTAAAGCAGTTATCCTTCGACATACTTCCATTCCATAAGAATTTTTTTAAAGTAATATCACAAAGACAAAGCAAATATCGTAGTAAAACCAGTAAAACAGCTACAGAGATGTATCAAAAAACAATTGTTAGTCAATATTGTGTACAAAACAGCATAAGATGGGCTTACAGGGAATTCAAGGACACAAAGAAACCATGAAAAGCCAGAATCAGGGATGATAAAAGTACAGATAATATGATGAAGTGCGAGAGGTGAATGGTTATAAGGACATAACATATGATCAGAATGAGTAAATAAAAATTACCAGTGCCAAGCCCTGGTGCAACTATTCTGCACAACTACATGCAAAGTGGAGTAAGAAAACATATAGGTAAAGGTTTTCATTCATCATAAAGAAACATAAATTAGCAACCCCCAATTAATCAATCAATTTATCACCACAAAATAAGTACAGTGGCAAACTCACTGAAAATCACCAAAGGATTCAATAACAGTGATAATCCCCCAAACCCTATGGCAACCGATGTTGCCAAAATCGATCTATGACAAAACTCAAAGACAATAGCTGAACTTCACAGGGGAAACAACATCAAATCTAACAAATTTCATGGAATAGATAAACATAACAACAATAATAAACCAAAAAAAAACACCCTAAAATAAGAATCTACCTTTCGGAAGCGAAGCATCTTCCTTTGACTTCCCGATGATGTCCATCGGCTCCATCCTAAACCTGCGTAAACCATTAACCCAAAAATCAATATATACATATACGCGTATATACAAGAAGTTTATATATGAGAGAAACAAAAATTACAGATCTGAAGCTTCTCGCAAAATCGAAAGGACTCACCGGATAACTCAGTCGAATCGGAGAGAGAGCGTGAATCTGAAGGCGTAGGCCGACGAATCAACCGATTGACGATCCGAGTTGCAGGAAGATCACGAAGAGGGGCATGGTTGATATATGGATTTATCAGCGAAGGGCATGCTTCAGTGGTTCTTCAGGATAAGAAAGCCAGATCTCGCTCGCAGGCGATTAGGGCAAACAAGCCCCCTAAAGCGCGTTGAATATTGCAAAGTCCACCACGCGCTGATTTTAGGCGTTGTGAGGGAGTTTTCGACATCCGTATTTTCACGTATAATAAGTGGTTGGGGGTGTTATGCACGCGTGGGGTAGGGGCGCGTCGAGGTATGGATCGTTCCCTTTCTTTTAAATAAGGGGCGAGATGTGAGTTTGTGAGAGTTCTTCTTTCATCTTCGAAGCGTTCGTTGAGAAGAGTCAAAACAGCCAATCAATTGATAAAATACCCAAACAAAACAATTTACAATTTGGTTAACGGTGCCATGAAATTCTAAGGACTTGTTTGTGCATATTTATTAATTAGGAATTGGGATAAACAAGAATCGGAGTATTTATGAGTCAAGTAGAAATCGGGTTAATTAGGAATTAGTCTCTCAAAGGACTTTATCAAACAATTTGCCCCATAACATATTTTGCTTCATAGAGCATCAATTACTCCATTCGCCATCAATGAATCGACCATTCATAAATTAATAACATATTTACTTACAAAAATAAATAAATAAATAGTTTTGACAACAGGGCGGGCCTTTCATTTTATGTTTTTGTTCTTGTTTTATAATACTAGGACATCTCCAAGTTCCAACCCTAAGCGTCCCAAACCTAAATTTGGGGTCCCGGAATACAACTATGTATCTATACAAAATGTCTTAGACAAATTTTCCCTCCAACCCTACATTATGTGAATTTGGGGCCATAGCTTTATTAATTGTTTTAAAGTGTTTTTATCTTAATTTTTTTGGGGTTAACTTTCTTAAAGTTAAATTTTAATTCATCTAAAAAACAGGTTAAATTTTAATTTATATTATGGCTATTTATTTTTACAACAAATTAGGAAAATCCGAGTATAGCCGCGCGGCTATACTATTAATTTTTTTTATAAAAAAAACTGGGTATAGCCGCATGGCTATACTATTTATAAGGACCCGCTTAGCGACTAGGCGCCACATGTCAAACACGTAAAGTCTCACGACTATACTATTTTTTAAAATAATTTTTGGGAAACGAGTATAACCGGGCGGCTATATGATTTTTAAAAATAATTAGGAAAAACCGAGTCTAGGCGCTCGGATATACTATTTATATATCAAAACAAGGCCCCGCTTAGCGCCTAGGCACCATGTGTCAAACAAGTAAAGCCGACCGGCTATACTATTTAAAAAAAGAAAATTAGGGAAAACGAGTATAGCCAACCTGCTATATGATTTTAAAAAAAGCTAGGAAAAACCGAGTATAGCCATGCGCTATACTATATATATTAAAAAGAGGACATGCTTAGTGCCTAGGCGCCACGTGTCAAACAAATAAAGCCGGCGGCTATACAATTTATTTATATATATAAAAAAAAGGGAAAAACGAGTATAGCCTCACGGCTGTACTTTTTTATATAAAAAAATAGTATAGCTGCGAGGTATACTATTTATATATTAAAAAGAGGACCCGCTTAGCTCTAGGAGCCACTTGTCAAAAACAGTAAAGCTGAGTGGCTATATTATTTATTTTAAAAAAAATTAGGGAAAAACGAGTATAGCCGTGCGGCTATATTATTTTTGTTTTAAAAGGAAAACCCGAGTATAGCCGAGCGGCGATACTATTTTTAAATAAAAAATTAAAAAAAACTGAGTATAGTTGCGCGAATGTACATTCATTCATAGTTAGTAAAATACGGAACTGGAAAAAATACGAATAAAATACTTATGTGTTTTATTCGGCAAACGTTTTGTAAATTGCAACTTAAATGTTCGGCCACTATATTATTTTTTTAATATAAATTATTTTTATTCAATAATATGTAAGAATTATGTGTATAATACGTCAATTTTGTGTGTCTTATTGAAAATTTTGTAAAAAATACGTGTATTAAACATGAAAAATACGTATGTACTTGTATAATGCAAGTATTGTACATTTGCTTTTTAAAAATGTGAACTTTATCGAGTCTTTAAGATGTGTGCAGAACATGGATGTATTATTGAAAAATACATACGTACGTGTATAATACATTATTAAATGTGAAAGTGCTAAATTGTTTATATGGATAATAACTCTGGAAAAGTAAAAAAAATAAAAAGGGGACAATAGAGACTCGGGTAATGGCCTAATAGTAATGTATAATACTCTAAACTACTCTTATAGATAAATGAAAATCGGGGAAAAAAATTTAAAAGAAAAAAAGGATCCCACTATATATATAAATAGTATAGCCGAGAGGCTATACTATTGATTAAAAAAAATCAAAATAAGAAAAAGCCAGTAAAGCTGGGTATACTATTTTTTTAAAAGTAAGAAAAAAATCGATTATAGCCGGGCGGCCATACTATTTGTAAAAAAAAATAAAAAAACCGGGTATAGCTGAGCGGCTATACTATTTATACATATTAAAAAAAGACCCGCTTAGATATAGCCGCGCGGCTATACTATATATAATTACAGAGAGAACTCACTTAGCGCTAGGCCCCACGTGTAAAAATAGTAAAGCCGCTGGGCTATACTGTTTTAAATAAATAAAAAAACCGAGTATGGCCGCGCGGCTGTACTATTTAAAAAAACTGATATAGGTGAAAAACCGAATATAGCCGCGCGGCTGTACATTCATTCATAGTTAGATGGGTTGGGGGAACTTCAGGCTAAAAATCCCAAATATTGGGGGAAATTCAGCGGGTCGAGTTAAATGGGTTGGCCGCCGAGCCCATTATTTGGGTCCGAAGATAACATACTACTACGTTCTCTCCCTCTTCGTCTACTTCGTTCTCTCCCTCTTTCTCTCAGCTCGAAGGAGGGCTTTGAGTTGCTCGCCTTGCCTCGCCCTGCAACGATACTCTGGAAGAAACCCTAATCCCGATTCGCAATATCATAAACCTGTTTGTTTTTCCATAATCCAATTCGTTAGGCTCTTTGTCTTGATAAATTTGATTACACGGTTGATGTTCGAGATATTAAGAAATTAATTAAGAATGGATAGGGACGAAGATGATTTCGTGTTCTACGGAACACCGATAGAGCGTGAGGAAGAGATCATCAGCCGTAAGAAGAAGGCCGTTGCCGAGGCCTCTGGTAACCTACGTACTCTCGTTCCTTGGAAGCAAGAGGTATTTGCTCTGCTCGCCTGCTATATTCTATTTTGCTCCTATTTGTTTTCTATCTTTTGTTTGGTTTTGGTAGGAAATGGGATCAGAAAGAGTTTGACATTCGTGCTTTCAGTAGCTTGTTTGGTAAATGAGGAAGTTTGAAAAGGAATTTGAGACTTACTTTAGATAACAAGCTGCAGACTGAAATGACCTGTTTTCCCTTTTGAATTTGAACATTGAAGATGATAATTGGCTCAACACATACAGTGAAATACTGCCAAGTGATTTTGGGGATGCCAAATGGTGCTATTTTAATTGAACTAATTTAAAGAACTCTAATGAGACATATATAACTTACTCTGCATGGAATTAAGTCCTAACTAATTTACAACGGTTCTGTTCATTGATTCATAAGAAGGATGCCTTGTGTGTGATGATGTTTAACTAATTTTGTAATTTTTTGTCTCCAGGTTAGAGACGAAGAAGGAAGAAGGAGATTTCATGGGGCATTTAGTGGAGGGTTTTCTGCTGGCTATTACAATACGGTGGGCTCAAAAGAGGGTATCAATACTCTTTCCTTCGAACTAGAATGTGTGATCCCTTTTCTTAAGAGTTTTCAAGGGTAGCTAATGGTTTAAGAGATGTGAAACAATTCTGCAGGGTGGACACCACAGTCCTTTGTGTCATCCCGGAAGAACAGAGCTGAAGTCAAACAGCAGAACATTTTGAACTTTTTAGATGAAGATGAAAAAGAAGTATGTTTTATTTTGGCTTTGACCTATTAGTTTTATTTGAATCTGTTTCTGTTATATGTTTCAACTTAGTGAATATGTTACGAAAATTGTCAATGTTGGAGTCATGGCGTTTGAAATGGGTCAATAACATGCACTCATGCTTGTTTCATGTTTAGTAATTCGATTTGTCTAATATGAACTTTACTATGAAGGGAGTGAAAATCTGTTGGTGGGAAACATACCTTTCCAAAATTCAGTTTCAAACATATGAATAATTTTCATTTACTTAGCAAAGAATATAATGAAAGTAGGAAATAAAGTAATTTTCATTCTTATGTAATGTTGACTGTTCTCTAGCTCTTAAAAAACTGAGTATTATACTTCTATTGAGGATTACTGCAAATGAGGAAAGCATAGACCTATGAACTTGGGATTTTTGAAGTTGACAGAAGGTGATGTTCCCTTTGAGATAATTGCAACATTAGGTGGAAGTAAAATTGCTTTCGAACTCTAAGTCCAAAGGTGGTGAAGGTGTTTAAGCAAAGCATTATTCAGTTGAAAATGTGATTTGATTTTATGATTCATGCGGAAAGTTCCTTTTATTTTTGTGTCTTTCATTGTAAAAAAACTGTGATCCTTGTAAAAATTATTGTCAGTATAGTTTGCTCATTTTAATTTGGTAGAGAATGTTGTTATGTATCCTGTCACACATTTATTAGTAGTAATCTATGCATTTTGTGTCGAATGAGATTCTGGAACTGGTTCATTCAGTAATATGATTTTGCTTTAAGATTCCAAATCAGCTTCATGGTTCTTCTTCTTAACATTTTAGGAACTGGAAGGCCAATCTTTGGGGACGTCTTTGCAGTTTGATACTTTTGGATCTACAGCTGCAGAACTTGCTCGGAAACAACATGAGAAGGAACAACAAAAAAGGTGAATTTATTTGTAATTCTAGTTTAATCATTATTCATTTAGTCAACTTGATGACAGTAATACAAGTTGGGCCATTTGGATGAAAGTGATAAGGTTCTGGATGCTACTTATTCTTGTATCCTAACCTTATGGTTGAGTGTTGTGATTTTGTTGTGTTGCTGAAGAAAATTAAATTCTTTGGGTATGACTCATGAGGTTGTTTGGAGTCTTAACCCTCACTCTCTCTTGGAAATTTTGTGGTGAGAGTAGAATATAGCAGCATTTTTTAGTTGATTTTCTGCTTAAAGGAATAAAATTTATTATCACATTTTTATTAGATTTGCTGGTTAAAGGAATAATATTCTTTGTCTCTCAAGTTCTCAACATGGACAAATAGTTAATTATCCATGCATTCTAGTGATAAATATATTAAATGCTCTGATGTTCATCAGTCTAACTCTTATTAACTTAGTTTATGGAGATGTGATATCCAGCATCTTCTATCACATGACAGAAAAATGCGGATCTTCAATTGCTTGCCAAATTAAAAATTAAAGTGCATCCTAATTTGTTTAAAAAAATATATCTCTCCACAATATATTAGCTTTATTCTTGTTACTTTACATGGTCGGTGGTCCATATGGTGAAATGTTGCACCCATTGTTTTACATTTGTTTTCACATTTTCTCAGCTTGGTGCATAATGAGGATGAATGTTATGAGTTGTATCCTTTTACCCCTTTTTTTATTCATTTTTCACGCCTAAAGGAGTTTCATCAATGGTTTTCTGACTTTTTAAATCTCTTTTTTTTTTTTTTTTTTTTTCTTTTTTCATGTAGGCCATCAGCTATTCCTGGACCTGTTCCTGATGAATTAGTTCTTCCGTCCACAGATTCTATAGGTTTGTTTTGGTAAAGTTGGGTTACTTATTCAAATAGTGTTTCCTTTGGTAGTTGCACATCTTTTAGCCTCTACTTGCTGGTTTTTGAATAGGCATAAAGTTGCTGCTGAAGATGGGATGGCGTCATGGTCGTTCAATCAGGGATTCACATACTAATAAATCATATGGTATGTTTTGAAAAGGATTAATTACTTGTTAAGGATTATGTACATTTCTTACTTTTTAATTTACATATATGTGATGATGGAACTTTCACATGTTTTAGTTTTTGTTAAGCTGGAAGTCCACACCACTTCTGTGATACAGTTTCATCTGATTTCTCGTTAGTTGAGGTATTTCTTTCTTGGCTTAAAGTCTTAAACTATTTCTTGGCCTCGTACAGATGCTCGAAGGGAAGCTCGAAAAGCTTTCTTAGCATTTTCTTCCAGTGATGCAAAAAAACAGACTGCTGACCCTGAGTCTGTTCCTGGCGAACTTGAGAGTTATATTGATCCGCCTGCGAGTGATGATGTTCAATCTTCAGAAAGCACACCTGTAAGTAAATTTTCTTTGCTATGTCAGTCATTATTTTGTTATTGTTTTGGGTTTCCATGATTTTCAGGATATCCTTCCCAGTAATGGAAATACTACATTGCTACTGTAACATGCGAATCTGGAGCCTGTAGTGACTCAATACTTTCTATATCTTTTTTCAATTTCAAATTTTGAAGAAAATAATGGTGTTTCAACAATGGGATCACATTTTCTTTTTATTCTGTTGGATTTGCTCTGTGTCTCACATCTTTTCCTTCAGGTTTATGTACTCTACCCAAAGCAGGACCTTCACGGATTAGGTTTTGATCCTTATAAGCATGCTCCCGAGTTTAGGGGTATGTGATTATTTGTAGAAAACTTGGTCATATTTCTGGGACTACGAGCAATCTAATGCATCCTCCTGATAACTATTTTTTAATTGTTTATTTTCAGAAAAGAAAAGGTCACGCTTATCTGATAATAAGGGTATTGGATATAAAAGTGCCCTTTCGATGGATAATAATCTTTTTGGTTTCAAGTGTAAGATTTACGATTCAGTTAAAAAGCTTTCTTTTTGGCCTCATTATCTAGGGCTCTGCCCCTCATTGTTTTTATTAGATTGTACGGATTGCTTTGTCTCAACGTATGATTGATTTGGCTTGTTATTCATCAGCAGGAAAGGTTGCTCCTGGTTTTGGAATTGGAGCACTTGAAGAACTTGATGCTGAAGATGAGGATGTTTATGCCTCTGGTTAGTGTTCTGGTCGTGAATAATCAATCTTATCTTCTCAGTAACTAATAAATGTTATAGAGTTGTTGGATTCATTGGATAGAATAACTTCTTTTCTTTTGTGCTGTCTTTCCCTATTATGCTTTCTGGGAGAAACTGCCGAGATGTGATTAATGCTTTCCTTTCCCCTTAATTAAGGCCACAGATTGGTTAATTGATTATTTTTTTGGTTGCATGATTTCCTTCAGTTTGTGATCTACTGAGGTAAATAGTTATAGTTCTATAGTGATTAGATCTGTTGGTGAGATTCATTTTGGGCTAACCAGGTTACCTTTTTGTTGAAATATTATTCGTTATTTATGCTCTAGTTTTTCCAATTGTGTTGTGCAGGTTATGACTTTGAGGAGACTTATGTTGAAGATATTGATGAGCCTTCAAGATCAATCATGGAGGGCAAGCAAAAGTCAGTTCGAAAGGAGCCAGGTGTTCTCTCTGGATTTAGACTTGCATCGAATTCTGACTACCAGCATGAACGGTAATTAGGTTTTAGTTTTATGATGCATATTAGTTGCCACTTTTTTTTATTAGTTTATATGCATGTGAATATGCTGAAGAATTTGATCCTCCTGCATGTTTTAAGATGAGTCCATTTTGAAATTAGTTATGCTGTAAATGAAATATATATATATATATATATATATATATATTTTTTTTGTTTTTCTGCTTGTTCATTGCCGAATACATAACTGCTAACTTTTACACTGGGATTTGTTCCAGATTTGATCCTCCTGTGGTTCCAAAAGATTTTGTACCCCACCATAAATTTCCCGGGCCTCTTGAGACTGGCTACAAGCTTGGAGATCCTGGTCCCCCAGAAGTCCCTCCTCCCGAGGACAATAATCGGAAACTTTTAATTGATGGGGTTGCAACTCTAGTAGCTCGATGTGGTAAATTGTTTGAGGATCTCTCCAGAGAGAAAAACCAGTCAAATCCTTTGTTTAGTTTTCTAGTTGGAGGGAATGGCCATGATTATTATGCAAGGAAACTGTGGGAGGAGCAACAAAAGCGAGGTGATCACACCAAGCAGAAATTGGATGTTAAATTGTCTCCACACATGCAGAAGATGACAGCAGAGAGCCGTGGACAAATTTTAGGGGAAAGGCCTTTGGAACGAAGCGCCAAAGATTCAAATTCATCCGCTACTTCTGCCGATGCCATTCAGCTTCAGTACAATCTTTCAGATACATTTACTAAACCTGCATTACATGTGAGTACCATGCATCTTGCTTATCTGCTTTCTCAAATGTTTATGTTTGTATGTTTGTTCGAATCCATATTGTAATTTATTGGCTTTTGTTTACTTGGACATTGCTTTAGCTACCAATCATTTTTAAAATTTTTGTGAGCAGTTGTTACCTCAAGGAAAGTTTAGATTTCTTTCTTTGTTTTATGTGTCGAATCTAGGGTGAGATGCTGGAAGCTGCAAAACCCTTCAAAGAGGATCCTGCGAAGCAAGAACGGTTTGAGCGGTTTCTCAAGGAAAAGTACCAAGGAGGACTTCGATCTACCGAGTCTGGTGGAGCTAGTCATATGTCAGAAGCTGCTCGTGCTCGTGAGAGAATGGACTTTGAGGCTGCGGCCGAGGCAATACAGAAAGGGAAGTGGAGTAAAGATAACAAACTCTCCACATCACAGTTTATGGAGTATTTATCTTCTGGAGGCATGCAGTTTACTTCTGGGGGATTAGCGGTATGGCTTCGATGTGTGATTTTTAGGTTTTGAGTTTGTAGATGTGGGTTCAGATTGGTTTCTTAATTATTTGGTTTCTTAATTTTTGAAAACAGCAAGCTAAAGATACTCAAGCTGAAAATTTGATCACAAAGGAAGTTCACTTAAAACGGAAAGAATATCAATGGCGTCCTTCACCTATTTTATGCAAACGGTTTGATCTCATTGATCCGTACATGGGGAAGGTATAATTGCATAATTTCCTCTATAACTCCTGTTCTGTTTCTTTATATGCATTATTCACTTTGTAAACCTCTCTCTCTCTCTCTCTCTCTCTCTCTCTCTCTCACACACACACACACACACACTCAAACACTCAAACTGGAGCCAAGAAGTACATCTCTCTAGTATTCAGTTTATCCATTAGAAAAGATGTACACAGTAAACACGTTTTCCTTAACACCATACCTTAAAGATATGTTATTGCCACTTGCAGCCACCACCTGCTCCACGAATGAAGAGCAAAATGGAAACTCTTATTTTTACATCAGATTCTGGAAAAGACACAAAAGCAGAAGAAATTGTAATTGCAAAGGGAGTATCATTCCCTGTTGCTCAATCTGATGCCCAAGGACTAAGCAAAGATGTAGCTGACAAGGAAAGTGAAGTTGAGGTTGAAGCTGAAAATGTTGAGAGGCCAGTTGACCTTTACAAGGTGCTTAAACCAGATTTTTATTTATTTATTAGTACCTTACGAATTCACTTCTTTCTTCTTGCATGTTGCGGACTGCAAATAAATCACACCAAAAAAGTGCCACCCTATTATGTCGTAATTGGAAAACATTCGTGAATCTTCTTCACCATTATATGTACTGTTATGAATGATTAAGCCAAGAAAAGAGCTCTCGGGTACTATGTTGAGTGAAGTCACTCTTTTCTTCTATGCTCCTTGATAAGTAATGCTTGCATGCAGCTTGGATAGAAGATCTTAGATTTGTGTCAGTTCTCTGAAATGTGAGATTGCATCGACTTAGTTTATTTTAATTTCTTTTTGGTGTCTGACATTTTATTCTACTATTATTCATGCGAATTATTGTAATTACCCATAATTTTGTTGTGAGCTATTTAGATCAGAAGAGTTTACATGCTTGCCTGTTCTCATATATTGGTCAATGGTCATACATCTCTGTTTACTTTGTTGGGGGAAGAAAAGGGATTGGGGGTGAATTTTAAGTGTTTGTATTTTCTCACCTCATAATCCAGTGTGCTTCATGTTTTACATGCATATGCTATATGCAGGATATGCCTCATATTAATCTTCATTTCCTTGTGCAGGCTATCTTTTCTGATGATTCAGATGATGAAGAGGATACCTCTATTCACAACGAAGTGGGCAATCCAGAGAAGAAGGTTGAAGCAGCTAATACAACATTAAACCGTTTGATTGCAGGTGACTTTTTGGAATCCTTGGGTAAAGAACTAGGCCTAGAGGTTCCTCCTGAGCTGCCCTCATCAATGAACAAAGTCGGGAATTCTGTGCCTCCCAAAGGAACTGCCACTGTTAATTCTGTAGATTCTGATATCCTGCAAGTTGATAATGCGCCTTCTTCCAATCATGAGATTCTGCACAGCCAGGAGATTGCTCGTAATGGTCCACGTGGAAATATTGAACCTGTTCATGGTGACTCAGCAAGAAGTAATAGCAAATACACGGAGACTGGGTCTTTCGGTAATCAATTTGACAAAATTATTTTGGAAAAGGCACCTCAAGAGGATAGGAAAGCCAAAACACCCTCAAGGCTGCACCGGAATTTGAGCAGCAGTTCATCATCAGAAGATGAAAGGAGTAGAAAGCGCTCTGGGCGACATCGGCATAGACACAGTGATTCAGATAGCGATTCATCCAGTGATCACCGAGACCGTCACCGTTCTCGTTCTAAAGGGAGGAGGAAAGGATCTTCTCGAGAAAAGAGCAGTAGTAGTAGCAGAAAACACTCGAAACATCACAAGCATAGAAGTAGAGACTCCCCTGAGAAGGAACGTTCAGAAACCAAGAGAGATAAGCACAAAAGGAGGGGTTGAACATAAAGTCCTATTTCCTCGGCACTGCAATGCAACTTTGGCTATTGCGCAAACATATCAAGAAATATTCACAGAAGGAACATCATAAAGATGGAATGTCAGTTTGCATAGGTTTTGGGATGATGGGCTGGGTGACAGCATATTTTGTATGGTTCAGTTGATTGGGAAGCTTTGTTTTGTTGCTCCTTTTTGGATGCTATTTGATTGTAATTAGATTTTGGTTGATAGTGTAGGATGCATCTTGCATTGTCTGAGATGTTAATGCCAACATATACACGATTGTATGCCTGCCTGCCTGCCTGTTAGAGTTTGATATATTACTGCAGTTGGATGTAATATTCTGAGCTAATATAATGTACGGTTAATGAGCATATTAGCGCAATGAGAAATTTTCTGTTACTTTCGCTCTTATTTGAAAAAAGCAAAGCATTAGGCTGATCATTATGGACATGTGGGCTGATCTTGTTTGACCCTTGCACCACGCGGCGTCACGTTTCTGATCATTTTGATTAACTCTATGATCTGTCATTTAAGAAGTACGTCATTTGTCTTCCTTCTGGCATTTATTTATTTATTTTTTAATTTTTAATTCCTTTTCCTCGCCTAAATATTTTATCTACGGGAATATATTTGGGTCGGTTTTTTTTTTTCCAGAGATCCATAATGGCAATAATTTGTTTTCCGAGTTGTACATTATTTTTGTACGCCTCTTTATTGACCTTCTAGAAGGCTTGGTCCGTACGCGAAGTTTTTCTCATACTTGTAATTTATAGTCTTCTTTAGCGATTGATATTTGTGTTATTCTTATATCTTTTTTTTGCATTTGACAAAAAAGTCGTTTTTAAAGGGTGGAAATCATTCTTAATTTAATGAAGTAGATGAAGCCCATTTCCGCGTTACAGTTTGGCGATTCTACCTACAAGTCAAACTTGGCAAGCTAGTCATCCTGCAGCCACTAAAAAATAAAATCAGAAGCACAAGTGAAGCAAGGTTCAAAATACCTTTTTGTCCTGTTTCACAGAGTCTCCATATATGAAGTGGAAGACTTTGTGAATTTTGATTACAAGCTTCAGCATTGAAGATCTTGTTTTGCATTTTTTTTCTTTTAGGACATTTCTATTTTGGCTAAAAAACTTTTCTTCTTACTGTTTCCAGATCACTCTATTTTTGGGTTGGTTCCTCTTGGGCCTTTCTGGGGGTAGTTAGCTGAAGTTCCTGCTTTGCTTTTCTCAATCAGTCAGTCTTTGGTCTTTGTTTCTGGGGTGACTGAGTTGTGAATTGGGCAACTTTCTGAGATTTGTTCTCATCTCACCAGCCAGCTGGGCTCTGGTTCAAGAAGTTGCTAGGCAGTGGCAGGCACTGAAGCATCTTGATCAAAATCTGATTGTTCGGTTCTTGGGTGGATTGATCAGTTGTTCAATAGAGTGGGAATCATTTTCTGTGTTTGCACAATTTATGTGGGAAGTGTTAGCTGCAGAAAATGGGTGGTGGTAGGAGAAAGAAGCAGCATTTTGGCAGAATCCATGCCTTCTCATGTGGGAAAGCATCATTCAATGGCGAGCATTCACGGATTGGAGGTCCTGGCTTCTCACGGGTAGTTTACTGCAACGACCCTCACTGCTTGGAGGCCACTGCTCACAGTTATGAAGGCAATTATGTTAGAACCACTAAGTACAGACTTGCTACATTCTTACCAAAAGCACTGTTTGAGCAATTCAGAAGGGTTGCCAATATATATTTCCTCATCTGTGCAATATTGTCGTTTACACCACTTTCTCCTTACTCTGCTGTCAGCAACGTCGTCCCTCTTGTCGTTGTGATCGGAGTTACAATGGGGAAAGAGGCTGTTGAAGATTGGAGGCGCAAAAGACAGGTAAACTTTCTTATATCAACACCTTGTTTGATGCATTTGTTTCTGTATTTGACTATATTTATTTAGTGCTATTATAGAATTAGATTAGTAACCAAGGTATTTAATCTAGCTTTTAAAACTTCTATCAGGATATTGAAATGAACAACAGGAAAGTTAGGGTGCATCACGGTGATGGAGTTTTTGAGTATACTAAGTGGAGGGATTTGAAAGTTGGGGATATAGTGAAGGTGGAAAAGGACGAATATTTTCCTGCTGATCTTATCTTACTTTCATCAAGCTATGATGAGGCACTTTGCTATGTAGAGACCACCAATCTTGATGGGGAAACTAATTTGAAATTAAAACAAGCACTGGAAGCAACTTCTAATCTGCATGAAGACTCAAGCTTCGATAATTTCAAGGGTGTAATCCGATGTGAAGACCCAAATGCAAACTTGTACTCATTTGTAGGCAGTCTGGAGATTGAAGAGCAACCGTACCCTCTTACGCCTCAGCAGCTTCTGCTTAGGGACTCCAAGCTACGAAACACGGATTTTGTGTATGGGGTGGTAATCTTCACAGGTCATGATACAAAAGTTATGCAAAACTCAACAGCTCCACCTTCCAAGAGAAGCAAAGTTGAGAAGAGGATGGATAAGATTATCTACTTCTTGTTTTTCCTCTTAGTTTTGATGTCATTTGTTGGGGCTACTGTCTTTGGGGTTACAACTAGGAAAGACCTCGAAAATGGAAGAATGACAAGATGGTACCTCAGACCTGATGACACCACAGTTTACTATGATCCGACAAGGGCACCAGTTGCAGCAATTTTGCAATTTTTAACTGCCATTATGTTGTATAGTTATTTGATTCCCATATCCTTGTATGTATCAATAGAAATTGTCAAAGTTCTTCAGTGCACTTTCATAAACCAGGATCTGCACATGTACTATGAGGAAACTGACCAGCCAGCCCTAGCCCGTACTTCGAACTTGAATGAAGAACTTGGCCAAGTTGATACTATACTTTCAGATAAGACGGGAACATTGACTTGCAACTCAATGGAATTTATCAAGTGTTCCATTGCTGGGACTGCTTTTGGGCGTGGAGTTACAGAAGTTGAGAGAGCTTTAGCCGGGAGAAAAGGCTCATCTAAGTCATCTTTAGCGGAAGAGGTGACAGAAGAAGAGAGTCATGTTGAAGACTTGACTGAAGCCAAGTCATTGATAAAGGGCTTTAATTTTAGGGATGAAAGGATAATGAATGGCCATTGGGTTAATGAGCCTCATGCAGACATAATCCAGAAGTTTCTACAGTTACTAGCTATCTGTCATACTGCAATACCTGATATTGATGAAGAAACCGGAAGAGTATCATATGAAGCTGAATCACCAGATGAGGCAGCTTTTGTGATTGCAGCAAGAGAGCTGGGGTTTGAATTTTATAAAAGGACTCAAACAAGCATCTCGGTGCATGAGTTAGATCCCATTTATGGAAGGAAAGTTGAAAGGTCAGCTTCTTGCACTTGGACTTTTACTAATTTGGATAAAATAGCTGTAATATATTCTCTGTTCTAACATGTTTGGGGTTTTTTATTATTTATTATTATTTTATTACTGCAGTTTAGCTGCTATGATATATATTGTTCTGAAGCAATTGTTGAGTTTTTGTCAAATAAATATTTTAAGTGCATACATTTTTTTTTTGTTCTCAGAGCTTATAAGCTTTTGAGCATACTGGAGTTCAGTAGTTCTAGAAAGCGGATGTCTGTGATCATAAGAACTGAAGAGGGAAAGATACTACTGCTTTGTAAAGGTGCTGACAGGTTTGTAAACTTATTCCTCGCTTGAAAGTGTGTGCCAAAGTTCATTTTACTATGGTGCTCCTAATTTCAAAAGTTGACTAAACTTAGACAAACATGATATTTATTTGTTTATCCCTCAAGCAGTGTCATGTTCGAAAGACTTGCAAAGAATGGAAGGGAGTTCGAAGAGAAGACAAAGGAACACATTAACGAGTATGCTGATGCTGGTTTGAGGACTTTGGTACTTGCATATCGTGAACTTGATGAAGAAGAATATGTTGAATTCAACAAAGAATTTACTGAGGCCAAAAACTTGGTTAGTTCAGACCGGGAGGAAATTGTCGAGCAAGTTTCAGAGAAGATAGAGAGGGATTTAATTCTTCTTGGTGCTACTGCAGTTGAAGACAAACTTCAAAATGGGGTGAGTTTTAACTTACATTACAGTGAAAGAATGACTCAGATACTTGCGTAAATGAGTTGTAAAGTCTTGGTTGTCAGCAAAACTATTACTGCATAATTGCTTTTGCTTCTAATTACTACATATTTTTTAGCTCCCAAGCAATCCAAACATTAGTACATATTGGTTTGTTATGTGCAGTAGTTAATACAAGTAATGACTTTGTTGGAGATTTGTATTTTATTCAAGACTAAATTTCATTTTTTTTGCTCTTTCTATGCTGAATAGGTTCCTGAATGCATTGACAAGCTTGCTCAGGCTGGAATTAAGATATGGGTTTTGACTGGGGATAAAATGGAGACGGCAATTAATATTGGGTATGATTTGTGACTGATTTGTATCAGTAGATGGATTCCAGTATAGAAGCATTTCTCACTGTATACCGTTTCAATGTTGTTGCTCCTTCCAGATATGCATGCAGTTTGCTTAGACAAGGAATGAAACAAATAGTAATAAGCTCAGAGACTCCAGAAGTTAAAGCTTTAGAGAAGGTGGAGGATAAGTCCATGGTTGCCAAGGTAAATCAAATTTCTCATGGGATATTTGTTTTCCCTTTTGTATTGGTTGTGCACTAAAGGTAGTTGATAGGAAGGGTGAACTTAGGGTTATAACAAATCTCAAGGATTGTCCCTTTCACTTCAATAATAATTGTCCACTATACAAATAAAACAACCATGGCAGAGCCATCACTTGCACCTA
The DNA here is from genome assembly GCA_024362665.1 of Prunus padus. Classification (NCBI taxonomy): domain Eukaryota; kingdom Viridiplantae; phylum Streptophyta; class Magnoliopsida; order Rosales; family Rosaceae; genus Prunus; species Prunus padus. Next base: position 1,645,246 of record JANFAM010000005.1, read on the forward strand.
GGACTTTTTTTGGTCACTGCATTGACGCTTAACTAGGACTTTTAGCATGCTAGTGTTTGAAACTGTTATCTCCTGGCTGAAAACTGTCATGCTGTGGGTGTTTGATGAAACCTTTCTGATTCTTTAGGCATTGAAGGAAAGTGTTGTCCATCAAATAAATGAGGGAAAGGCTTTGCTCACTTCACAAGATGAGAACTCTGAGGCATTGGCTTTGATTATTGATGGGAATTCACTCGCTTATGCCTTAGAAAAAGATGTCAAGGACCTCTTTATAGAGCTTGCCATCGGTTGCGCATCTGTTATATGCTGTCGTTCATCTCCCAAACAGAAAGCACTTGTAAGTTCCCCTCCCCCAAAATAAGTTCCAACACATCTAAACCATTTGCTTAGTCTATAATTTTAAAAAGAATCAAAGTCCAAAATAGTTTTATTTAAAATAATGCAGGTTACAAGACTGGTAAAAGAGAGAAATGGCAACACAACTCTGGCAATTGGTGATGGGGCAAATGATGTTGGAATGCTTCAAGAGGCAGATATTGGAGTTGGTATCAGCGGTGTTGAAGGAATGCAGGTAAATTCTTAACAAGTTGCACCAAGTGTTTTTGTTGCATCATCAGTTACTCCCATTTGAAATTTTGTTTCTCTTGATGAATTCTGACTTATCCTTTCTGCCAACCCAAAATTTCAGGCAGTCATGTCAAGTGATGTTGCAATTGCACAGTTCTGTTTTTTGGAGCGCCTGCTACTTGTACATGGACATTGGTGTTACAGAAGAATCTCATCAATGGTAAATTCTTTTCTTCATAAAATTTGAATTTTAGCTTTTCATGGTATTTTATTTTGTATTAACCTGTGATGGATCTAGAATCTTTTGTGGATTCCATCATTCTTGCTAGACAACTGTTAGACCTCAGAAGCTTAAGTTATTAATAAATGATCTCATGCTAACACACTGCCTCAGGTGCAATCCCATCCCCCACATGGAGAGGCAAAGAAATGCAGACTCGTTATATTTAGAATCTAATGTTGCTTTTTTAATTTTATTGGTCTCAGAAAAGCTGAAATGATTGACATACTCCTTTTCTTGTTTGACAGATATGCTATTTCTTCTACAAGAACATTGCTTTTGGCTTTACTATTTTCTTCTTTGAGATTTATGCTTCATTCTCGGGACAAACTGCATACAATGATTGGTATCTGTCACTATATAATGTCTTCTTCACATCACTTCCGGTAATTGCCTTGGGAGTTTTTGATCAAGATGTCTCAGCCAAGTTCTGTCTCAAGGTGGGTCCATGCACTTATGCCTTTTATTTGTCATTTCATGTAGATGGAGATTTTGTTTTCTTCATAGAAGCTTATTTCACATCAGAAATAATTGGTTAAAACTGGATGTGTCCTGTGTCCATACCTAATATCATATGATCATATGCTGATCTTTAGTCTCTCTTTGTCTTGTCTCGATGTTACAGTTCCCTCTATTGTACCAAGAAGGTGCACAAAATGTCTTATTTAGCTGGCTCCGGATACTTGGATGGGCAATGAATGGGGTAGTGACTGCTACCATAATCTTCTTCTTCTGCCTTGTGGCAATGGGTAGTCAAGCTTTTCGTAAAGGCGGGCAAGTTGTTGGCTTCGAAATCTTTGGGGCCACGATGTACTCATGCGTTGTATGGGTCGTGAACTGTCAAATGGCACTATCCATCAATTACTTCACATATATTCAACATCTCTTCATCTGGGGTGGCATTGTGTTCTGGTATATTTTCCAGTTGGCATATGGAGCCTTGGACCCTGACATATCAACCACTGCCTATAAGGTTTTCATTGAAGCCTGTGCACCAGCTCCATTTTATTGGCTTCTCACTCTATTTGTTTTGGTCTCTTCCCTCCTACCATATTTTACTTATGCAGCCATCCAAATGAGGTTTTTTCCCATGTATCATCAGATGATACAGTGGATAAGAACAGATGGGCAATCAGATGACCCTGAGTTCTGTCATATGGTGCGCCAGAGATCCATAAGACCCACAACAGTAGGTTACACAGCCCGCATTGAAGCGACATCTAAACGCTTTGAAGAGAAGCTCGAGGGCCTTTAATTTTTCACATTCTTATCATAAGATAATGTACATTATTTCCAAAGAGGAGTTTTTTTCTCTTTTACATATTGATTTAAGAGTGTCTTGTGGTTGTGCTCCATGACAAGCAAATGTGTCCCAGAGATTAAGGTTTGTCCTTCCAAGTTTTTGCTTAGGATGGTTCTATGTCTAGAAGCTCCAAAACTGTAGCTTTGAATTTTGGCGTTCATGTAGAGATTAGAGAATAGTCTGGTCAACCTATTGTATCATGTATGATGTATCAGATGTACCATAACGAACAATATCAGCTTAATTCAATTCAATAAGATTTTTTATTATTGTTTATTGTATCTTCTAGCTGATGTTATTGCTTCCTAAATGACTATATTACAATCTTTCTCTGCTTTACAAACTAAGAAAATCTCTTCAGCAGAACAATGTATTTCTTCTGTGAAGTCATTCTTCTTTGGGCATCGTCGTCTCAAATCCAAGAAAGGGAAACTTAGAAGTACCACAATTCAAGGAAGGTTGAAGCAAAGATGACTGGTTAATTTCTCAGGAAAAGAAAATTAAGAAAAGGTATCCGAAAGATATATACCAATGCCATTATGCATAAACAAATCGATAAACAAATGCAGGTTTCAGATTAATTCTATAAACAAATCTAGAAAAGAAAGGATTAAGTCCTCCTATCACCCAAAAAAAAACAAGAATTCTGTAGGCTAATTTGGATCCCTGTTCATTGACAAGGGACTCTTTTTCAATTATTTGTAAACATAAAACTAATAGCAACAAAATTATCCAATGAAATGTATTGGAGAAAAGAAAAAAGTACTCAGCATATTAGTTTGGTGGTCAGAAAAGAAAAAAAAAAGTCTCTATAATCTAAGATTAGTCAAGCAGATGAGAAAATTTTCTTGTTTCTTCGTGGGATGATGCAATGCAATAGAGATTAACATGTTTACAAGGCCAAAACTATAGCATGTAGCAGGAACCTCTGGTCATGAGGGAGCAAGGCCTAGAAAACTTGAGGCTGACTTTGCCATTATGGTGGCAAATTCATTAAAGCTAATGACACCATCTCCATCTGTATCAGCCTCTTTGATCATCTCTGTTAGCTCCTTATACGTTAGTGGTTGACCCATTTTGGCCATGGACCCTGCTAGCTCTGCTGCAGTTATATATCCATTACCATCACGATCAAAGGACCGAAAAACCTCCGATAGTTGCTCTTGGTTTACCAAAAATTCTTCATTCATGTCCGGCAATATAGCACTGACCAATTCATCAAATTCGACGGAGCCATTGCCGTTTGAGTCCATGTTGGCTAGCAGGACATGGATTTGGTCACCTGAGGGCTTGAGGCCTAAGGACCGGAGGAGGGCAGCGAGCTCCAAAATGGTGAGGCTGCCATCTGAGTCCATGTAATCTTGCAAAGATGTCTCTTAACTGGTTAAGTTGATCAACTGCTAGTGCAGGCATTAGTTTAGTCCTATGTTAGCAATGACAACTAATAATATGACACAATCTAAACAAAAATGATGAGAGAGATTGTAACACAATGTGACAATTGTGGTGCAGCAGCAGCATGAGGAGGAGGAGGAGGAGGAGGAGGAGGAGGAGGTGTTGAATGTGTTTGAGAGAGAGAGAGAGAGAGAGAGAGAGAGAGAGTGTGTGATTTTTTGGGTGGTGATTGAAAATTTGAAGGCTAAATATGGTGTGTGGAGACACCTAAGGACAGGAAAATGAGTCGGTGGTTTCGTTTTTGCCTTTTTTTGTCACACGCATATGGAACGGAAGGCTCTCTTTTCATGCGTGCCTGCTTCTAGGGAGGAAGCTAAATTTTGGCCTTATATTCTGGCATTGTATTTTAAAATTTTGCCCCTTTTTCTTGGTAACATCTGAATTATAATTTAGATAACAATAAATTCACATTAAGTTCTTAATTTCTTTTCATTGAATCAATGCACCTTAATCAAAAAAGGAAAAGATTAATTCAGGAGGGAGGGAGGGAGGGATACTCATATATATATTTCATTCATTTGGTCAAGTGCAAGGCTGGATCCAATGTACAGCTCAGCTGAGGTGGCAAAATTCCCAACAAATGATACCAAAAGATTTTCACATTCAAATATATCAATCTTATGATCAAACAAATTTCCCAGCTGATCAGCAGCAGAGAGTGGTCAGTTATTCTAAAATGGTACATGAATCATCTCCCTAGCTATAATCTCCACTTACAACAAAAAACACGTACACAAAGTTGAAAGTTGTGTTCAAGGCTGTGGTGATGGATGTGGTGGATGTGGTGGAGGAACCTCTTCACCTTGTTTAGCCTTAGGATCAACAATCACCTTTAGATTTGGTCCAACTTCCAGATCATGATGAGAAACCATGCACTGCAGCTGCCTGCACTTGCGCTTCAACCACCCTGCACAGCTAATCCTATGGCCATGGTTGATGCTCTCCAATGGCCTCAGTACCGTCTGATCACGACTCAACTTCCGCCCCAAAACGCACGACAGAAACGCAAGCACCGTTAGGACAGAGATCACTGCAAAGAATGGCCCAATGGAACCAGAACCAGATGTAGAAGAAGAAGAAGATAATGGCAGGGCTTGCGGATAATTACTGCTCAAGCTTTGTCCTGCTGGCTGCTGCTGCTGATCAGGTAGAGTTTGTGATGATGTTTCCATGGCTCTTGTATGTCTATGTTGTGCTTGGTTTTTGTTGCAAGAGTTAGATGATAAGCCAACACATTTGCTGCCCTGACCTGTCCATAAGTGCCAATGCCTATGAGTGGAAGACAACGTGGAAAGGGCTTAAAGCAGTGGCTTTCTTTTCATCTTCTTTATCTTTTCTCTACTTTTAGGATGTGGAGTTTGCTTTGCTTATACATGGCCTCATCAACAAAGCAGACTTATGCATCATCCTGTTCCCGTATAGATAAAGGGAAATGCTAGACTTACCACATTTTTCATACCACATTTATACCACCTCTCTAATAGAGGTGGGCCACGTTGTATTGGTTCGGTGGACCCATTGTATTGGTGGGCTCCACCTCTTTTGGAGAGGTGGTATAAATGTGGTATGAAAAATGTGGTAAGCCTAGCATTACCCATAGATAAATATTGAGATTCCTGTGTTAAAAGTGAATCCCATTTCATGTGGTTAGCTTAATGTATCTCATCTTCTTTCCTCTCTTTTTTTTTCTGTCAAAAAGGCAAAGAACAAAAGAAAACCTTAAACTCCTCTCCACTCCACCAAAGGTTAACTTAATCTTAACACTAAAACACATCTTCATGGGATCCAAAAATACAAATAGCATAATCAAACGTTACTTGAGTTCTTTTTTAATTAATACAAGCGAGATTCTAAACTACTCTTTATATAAAATAATGAACTTGTCTATCGCTTGTACTAAAAACAAAAATGATAAGTCCAAATAATTGAGCCCAAAAGAAAAGAAAAGTGACTCCAAACCAATTGCATAATTTCAGGCCCAACTTAGCTTTGATGAATTAATTTCGGGCCTGATGGTTTAGACGGCTTTGGGCTGGAGGGATTATTGGCTTCAGTTCGCATGTACGATCTGAGCTGTACAAGATGTGGGTCCCACTAAGGATTCAATATTCATGGATGGTTGAGATCATTCGCCTGAGGTACAATTACGAAGATGGAATATCAAACGATATCCGAACCCCATATGGTCATTTTGCAAACAAAATGAGATTATCCTCAGACGACATGTCGTTCCCATACATCGTTTTGTCCTTTATTGGTGGTAGCTGGACAGAGATCGCGCCAGTGTTCAGGGTAAAAGCGTAAATTCAAACAAATCGGCGATCCCAAAATGCCCCTGGAAAAGTGACTACGACATTCCGTCCGTGGCTTCCCTATTAGCAAACAAAGAGAGGGGGAGAGAGAGAGGCTCTGTGTGTTGTGTGAGTGAGTGAGCAAAACCCGGTGACGTGATTCTTCAAATTCCTGGTTTTTTCTCTCTATAAATACACGTATGTGTAAGTTTATGTATTATTATAATGTTGTGAGATCTGTTTGTTTCTTAGATTAGATCTATGGTGGTTGACATGTTATGTTCAATCGTTTGCAGCTACTGACCTTTTGATTTTTTGGTTTTTGGTATTTTTTTTAATGGAATAATTTTTTTGGTGGGGTGGAGTCACTGGAGGCAGCGGTTCATCGATCTCTTCCTGAGATTTGTTGTGAAAATACAAAACATGAATCGGTCGATAAACCTCTGCATCCAGCGCTTACTCTCTCATTCTTGTGTTTTTCTTTTTTCTTGTATTTCTGAACTTGCTCTGTTTGAAGTTTGATGTTGTACGAGCCTCTAACCGGGACCCAGAAGGCAAAAAGTCTGTTAATTTATTTCTAGAAGGTAAAGACACAGACTTTTTTTTGTTTCTCTGCTTCCGCAGCAACCAGCATGGTTGGTGATTTGCCTTTGTTCGTATTGCTGTTGTTGGTTGGTTGGCTGCAGGGAATCAAATTGGTGGTTGGTTGCCTTTTGTTTCCTGAATTCTTAACCTGCGCGCAGATGATCTATGACGTGCTTTGTTCTTAAAGTTTAATATTTTATTGTACAAGTTTAATGTATTGATGTAAATTTTCTATTTTCCATGCTGGTTAACAGTTTTGTTTGACCTGAAAGTTGATTATCATGGGGTGTATATATATGTGTTTCTGTGATCCATTGTTTTGCTCGTCATAATGGTTATCATGATACCAAACTGATGTTCTTCTCATTTTTCGGTGAGAAGCTTTGGGGGTGAATTAAATGCTTAGAATTCTTTAATTTTTTTTAATTGTCGGTAGAATTTTGTCTTCAAGTAACCTTACATGTAGTCTTTGTGATGGAACTTGCTCTTTCAATAGAAAGCTGGGTTTTCTGTTGTGTTCTTCCTCTTCCCCTTTTGCTAGAAATCTTTGTATACTTTTTATGATGTTCAAAACATTTTGCTTTCTTTGCAATGTCACTTTTAGTCTTATGTATTAATCTTTTTCTCCCTTTTTCTTTTAGTCAAAGAGAGCTGAAGGATTGGCAAAAGAAGGGGAATTTTTTCTTCTTTTCCTTTTTATCCTCTTTTTTGGTTCTTGAAATTGGATACTCATGGTAATTAATCGGCTTCCAATTATTTTGTCATTTTCTTGGGCAGATGGTCAAAAGTTTGAACTTGTTTCTTTCTCTTTCAATGGATAAAGTTCCTTGGAATGAAAGTCTCCATTTGGGAGACATAACGTCATTACTGCATGAACGTGAGGGGAAATTACAGTTATGGAGTAGCAAGTTGCCAGAGAATCTTGTAGGTCTGATGTTGCTTCTAGAATCAGATATCAAATTCCTTGTGCCATAGTTAGAACTAGTAAAGCAGAAACAATCGTATGGGAACCAATCAGATTGTGGAATTGTAGGTAGGAGCCGGACAGGACAATGTTTGTAAGCTGTGGATATTCTGTTCAGTTCCCTATTTTGATTCATTGCCTTGTAATTCTATCCAGTAATATAAATTGTTTGCCTTTTTTTTTTTCCGCTCCCTCTGCCAATTTGGTCAGTTTCGACGGAGACTTGGCTTCGATGTTGTTCTGGTTTCTGGGATTTTAACAATGAAATCACCGATCTGATTGTGGCAATTGCTACTCGTTTGATTTCCAATTTATTGTTTCTTTCTTAAAAAGAATCGAGATTTAGCTGCCCATGGTTTTTTGGGATCTTGATATGGTCCCCAAACCGTGAAAAATCATGAAAGTGGCAAATCACTTAATCCTACTTTCGTGCTGGCGTTTTGTACTCTCGTTCTTTGTTATGGTAAGAAACTAGTCAACCAACCAAGTCCAATTACTTGTTTCATTGAATATGGGTTAGGTCTGTCTGTTGCATCACGAGAGGACCCCACAACAAAACGATGATGCTTTTTATTTTGACGAAATAGTTATGGCGATAATGAAAACGACATTGACGATGGCTATGAATCTTATTACGAGAAGGGGAGGATGGTGGTGGGGGCGTTGCAAGGTGTGCCATTAAAAATGACCACCATGGCCATGCCATGTTGGTTGATATTATGAACGATAACGAAGGCCAATTTGTCATATATATATATGGCTACAGAAAACGGGCACTTGCAAGTTGCATGCACTCAGAATCAATTGTCAATTATGCAACTGGTTTGGTTTGTGTATGTTAGGCTGCTTCTATAAACATAGAATATATAACTCGTGTATATCATGACTTTCAGGCATGAAATGGACATTTCGAATGTGCGAGTGGGACGTCACACCAAACCCTAATACAATTACAGACCCATGGCTATATGTTTGTTTCTTTTCCGTTTATTTTCACAAACCCAAGTTGAGACAATAATTAGGTTTAAAAATGTAGATGTATTTAGTTTTGCCAAAGTTGTTGACATGCTCTTTTGTCTTGATATGTTTTTATCGGGATTTCAAGCTTCAACATTTATTAATGATGATTTTTCAAATCTCTAATCTAGTTGAATCTGATTCATTATTATGCTTTGTATGAAAATTCAACATATATTGCTTTCCTTTGCACATTTTCTCTTCGTCATGTCAATTCTTCTTATCATTTAATGTACCAACAGACTCTTTTATTTTAAAGTCTTCTTTCTCTTCACGCCTACAACTTCTTCCTTGTTGTGAGGTTCTTACAAAAATTGACCAATAGACTTTTTGTTGTTGTCCTGTTCTTTTCTTGTGATGATTCCATCGAACATGTCCTAGTTGCGTAGGATGTTAAAACTATCTAGCTACATGTGCAATAAATAAAATAAAGGTAATATTTTGGCATATAGTAATGAATGTTGTCACACATGCATATGCATACAAAACTCTAGCTCCTTTGTCGTTTTATAAATTTATGTACTTATATTTGAAATTTGAGGTAAATGCATGGCAGAACAAACACAAATTAATCATTTCCAAACTCAAAATAACAAAATAACACAGTTTAATTACAAGGAGTACCTTGAATTGTTTTCTTGCTTCTCATATTGATGATTGATCACAAAATAGAGATCCCTTAACAACCCAATTTGCTTAGCTAAGCTAGGATGAAACACAGAGCTGACAAAGTGAATAATATATAATTAAGCCTCTTGATAACCTTTTTCTTCATGCGCCTGTTGACATTGAGTTTGAGAAGAAGCACTGAAAGAAGGAGCTACAACAACAGAGGAATAAACTTTACAACTACCAAATGAAAGTGCACAAAGCGTATTTCTATCCTCATGATCATCATGATCTTGACCAGAGGTATTACTACTTGAAGAACAAACTATTGTTTCTTCAACAAGTGTATCGAAATCGATTCCTCTGATTTGGTTTCGATCCCATGGATTAATCTTCGTAGACGAGGATCTTGCAATTGCATGGTTCTTCATGATTGCATGCTGAAGGAGCTGATAAAGCCTCGGATTCTTTCTCAAGATGCTGCAATTTTCTTCATGAGTATTCATGATGTGACATGGAAAGTTGGTCTTTGCATTCCTTCCTCTTAGAAGCCTAGCAGCCTTATCATAAGCCAATGCAGCCTCCTCTGCTCTATCAAAAGTCCCTAACCACAACCTCAGATTCTGTGAAGAGTCCTTGATCTCAGCAACCCATCTTCCTGATGGCCTTTGTCTCACTCCTAGGAACCTTTTCCCACTAATATTATTGCTGTTCACTTTTCTCATGGCACTAATTCTCTCTTTATTTTCTTGGAAAGTTTCTGCTTGGAATTGGTCATCAGCTGGGACTTTTGTGCTGTCTAAGCTGTCCATGAGATTAGGAGATTACAAGGGTTGGTTTAGCTTTAAAACGAAAGGGAAGGCATCTTTGATTATGTATTATTATACTATAAGAATGATGACAGGGATCATGGCATGTTGATTGTCTCATCTGGGTTTGTTTTTTTTCCACCGAGTAATAACATATATTTATATAAATTAATCAATAACATATATGAATAATTTTGAGTTCGTTTAGAAAACGCCAAGACAAGTGTTGATAAGCATTAATGTTTTGGTCTCTTCTAATTACCATTATTATGAAAGACATGGATGGTAGTATGGAAAGGCGTGGATGAACGGTAAGCATGCATTCGACAGATTTATATACGTGGCCAGGCCATCCTTCTGTACTTATTTGACCAGATTTTAAGTTATATAAATAAAGTGTGTTTTTATTTTTTCTAATGATTAGATGCATAATTAATCTAACTTCAGTGTCGTAATTAGCCTATCTAGAATGAGATATTTGTGGTTCCATGATGGAGAAGTTGAAAGGAAAGGAACCAGTTAGGTAGTTTGGCACATAAGATAAGACCAAAGGTGTAGGATGCAGAGTTGTAGTAGCTAGCTAGCATGTTTCCTAGGGTTTGGCAGAACAGAAAAGGTTGAAGATGATTTGGAATTCTCCCTCATGAATAGGTGCATATACAATATAATTGACATGTGTCCAAATCTATACACCATGATCATGCAAATCTTAGGGTAGTGTGGTATTTTGACAGCTGCCAGGTTGATGATCTGGGATGGAATATTTGGCTCAGCTAGCTGCAGAAATGTCCAAAAGCAATGAGGTGTCTACAGAAGCTAGGCTCATTGTGATTAGTATATTATTAAACTCCCCAGATTAATACTCCAAGTGGTATGCATACTGCATCCAACTGCTTGGAACAAAAATCACACCTCAAAAGCCCAAAATCAAACAGAGGCACAGTGTTTCTTTCAAACTTATATTCACCCTGCCTGATGCTAATTTAACTTTAAAATACTACAAGTTTGGCACTTGTCACATAATGGAAGTCTTTTTTAAGTCCCTAATGCAGAATATGCTCTCTATTTCGTTGGTTTTCCTTTGTATTCAAAATTTGAATATATACCTGCAGAATTCTTGTCTTCTGAAAATAATCAGAATCTTTATTAGCTTTATTTTTTTTTGGATTCTTCATGTACTTTGTCATTGACGACCCTTTTTTATTATAAACTTGCTCTTTTTCACCCTCGCTCTCTCTCAGCTACTTCTTGGCTTGGCTTGACTTGGCTTGCTTCATTTGTAGACGTGGGAGTCTTGTTTTCTGAAATTTCCTACACCTAAAACAAATAATTGCTTTGGGACCAGCCAAATGCCAATATTCTGATGTGATTTCTCACAGATTTGCCATGACATAAAGAAATTGCCATGACAACCCACTGTTTTGTTTCCAAATTAAAATAGTTAACTCGCCATAAAATAAATTTCTAGCCAAAGGCATGGCATTGGAAGTGTATATACACTAGCACAACAATTGTTTAAAACCATGGCTGGTAGTTGACTTGAGATGGCATGCCACACCGATGTATGAATCAGACCCTAATAAAGGTTGCACCGGTTTATAAAACAATTTTTTGGAAATTGACTTGTAGTCTCAGATGTGAAAGTTCTTGAGCTACACATACGTAGATGAGTATGGACTGCAAGGAGGGTACGGTACGTATGTGCTCAAGTGATGTATTCGTTGTTTTTAAAAAGTTCTGCACATATTCGGAGTGTCTAGTCTAGCCATGGCCTTGCCAATGTTGTTTGATTGTGTCACTGTGCGCTTGATGCTTTCTAACTTATTGATCCTGGGACTGTTTGGTGTAACTAAAAAAATGCAAACAAATGAAGCGTTGTTGCATAAGGGTGGGCATCGGGACCGAAAATTTAAAACACCGAATCGGACCGGATGAAAAAAATGGAAAAAAAACCGGTTGACTAAAATGAAGGAATTTTCAAAACATTTTTTGAGAAGTTCATTTGAATATTAAACATGCATTTAATCAAATTAATCGCAGCGGAAGTTTATGGTGGATGTTTAAAATCAAAACAAAACTTCTTCCAAGTATCTTAAGCCATGAACATTGATATGATTTCATAAATGGAAATTTCAAGAGAAAGGATAAGATCTAATTACCCTTGAAGCAATTATATGAACCAATTTGTGTTTGGTCTTCTCTTGATGATTTCCTCTTTGTTGATCTCCTCTTTGATCTTTGATCTTTGCTCCTTGATCTTTCTCCTCCATGTGAGCCACAAAAGTATATGGCCTCTAAGTCTCCACACCAATGGAACCTTGAGATGAGAGGGAAGAATCTTGGGAATACAAGGATGCTAGTGCTAGATCCCCAAGACTTGGTTTCAATCTAAACCTCTTGAAAGATAAAAGTGTTTCACTCTTGAAAACTCTCTTTTATCTCTCTTTGATCTTCCAAACTTATTTGGTTGATGTTGGAATGTGTTTGTGTAATGAGCTTATGAAAGATAGCTTATGGAAACAATTCCCATACCCATTTACTTATGCATTTTCGGCCAAATCTCATTGGGCTTCCAAAATTGGGCCTTGTGACACTTAAACCATAATGTTTAGGTGTCTTAAGCCCTTGGGCTTAATACCCAACCATTTGGGCTTCCGTTAACTATTACCGAGGCCCAAATACTCTTTTACACGTAGTAAATCATCCATATCAAATTGATCAAATTTATTTCCACAACATCATATGTATTTCTCAAAGTTAACCATTTAAGGTGTGCGATCCATTAGGTTCTAATTAGCAAGGCGGTGGGAAAATATTAGAACTCTTTCTAACCAACTGAATTAAAACCCCTTTTAATTTTTCCTTTATATGGATTGATCACAATCAATCCTAGGACTTCCACGAACCAAGAGTGACATCTAGCAATATATCAAGGCTACCCAAGCTAACCAGAATTGGTGAAGAACCTATTCACTTGGAATTACAATGCAATACGGTCCTTCTCTTATATAATGTTTCATATCATATTATTAGGGTACGGATTGATTATGTCAAACCCCTAATATGATTTATAACCTCATATGATTCAATAGAACATGATTAAGAACAACTTTCTAAATCAAGCTCAAAATACTTTGGCCAAAGATTTCTTGAATCACATCTCGAAACATTCTCCTTCTTTATCGAAGGTAGAGATTCCTTATTGTACATTCACATGCCCCTATGATGAATTAAGAGACCCCAACAACACTTTAGACAAATCTTTTACGGCTTGCCTTTAAGAGCTATCTAAGATCAATAATGCATCATAGGACAACCATGATGCCTCGTGTCTAAGGACTAATTTGCATTATTGCAACTATGAGTTCTCGTTTGACATGTAGATAAATACTCCATACGAGAACTACGGTTGATCGCGTTCAGTGTACCCATTCACTAATGAGCACCCACATACTTGTATTAGTGTCATCTACACAAATGGTTTGAGACTAACCATCCTCTTAATTGAGCATACATAGTATGTGCTAATCTTGACGGTTTATCAATGCCCATTTGATAATCCTATGATTAGGAACATTTTGGGATACTATAGTAAGAGATTAAAGGTCTCCCTAATCTAATATTCTTTAGATTACTTTATCTCTTATTTAGCATTCCCTGGACATTTGTTTCTTTAATTGATGTAAAAGATAACAAATAAGTTTGCCCTTTATTATCATATACGAAATGTATTCTAAGGAGATTACATCAAATGTATTGGCTCTTAGGGCACATTTCTAACATAAAAAAGTCAACAAACCGGCACTAAACCGGACCAAACCAGTTCCAACCTATTCCGATTTCGATTTCACACCGCATCAAACTATACCAGACCGAACCGGACCGGTTGTGTATAATTTTTTTTAAAAACAAAATTATTTAAATTCAATGCTACATTTTTATTTTATAACTAATATTTTTCCAAGTTCAACTTCAAAACATCTATCTTTGTATGAATTGAACCATTTGCTAATTTTCAAGCCCAAAAAATGAATTTGTTCTTAGAATTTGTATTTAAAAAAAATTAAAAAAAAAATTTGAAACAAAAAAAAAAAATAAAAGTTTAAAACCGGACCAGAATCGATCAGAACCAAACCGGCTGATTTTGAAAAAAAAAATTTCGCTAAAACCAAATCAAACCAAACCGATTAAATACTACTTATTTCGATTTCAATTTAAGGTGAGAACCGAATCAAACCGGACCGTGACCACCCCTACTGTCGCATTAGTTGGTGTCTCAAATTTAGCGGAATAAGCTAGTATCTTAAATTTGGTGTAGTGAGTTGGTATTCAGTATTATTGCACGGGATTGGTGTAGTGAGTGGATAATTAAGTTCAGCATTACTGGTTGTTGGAGAGGCCACAGTGGATTGCTCGGTATGGGGTCTTTTACTTAATTAATTATAAGAATGCCACATAGGACACAAACCAATCGCAGAAGGCCATTTTATCGTTGGCTAAAAATTTCCCTTATCTTGGCCACTGATTTCCCATCACAAAAAATCCGTGTGATCCATGAACCAAAACAACAGTCAAAACACTCAACTCCTGCCACTGACACTGTGAGAGGGTGGTAAAGATGGCAGTGGAGATGGCCATTAGGGCTTCAGCTACCCCAAGACCTTCCCTGCCTCCTTCTCCTTCGCTATCAGCCACAACCAAATGTTCTCTCAAACCCAAATTCAGACCCACCTCTGTCTCACTGCCAACATCAACCACCATCTCTCTCTTAGCCCTCTTCACCTCTCCCTTTGAAGCCAAGGCTCTTAGCCTCTCCAAAGATCAGATAGTCTCTTCCCTTACTGAAGTAAATACATTTCATATTTGACAATTTGAAATTGCAGCGATACAATGTTTCTCTTTTAGCTGTTTTATTGGATTTGGGTTGGCACGAATTCCTTAAAGCTGCCTGCTTTTTCATTTTTTTTCCTTGAAGGTGGAGCAGACAATTGATCAGGTTCAGCAAGTGGGTTCGACTGTTTTTGACGGAACAGAGCGGGTTCTTGAAGCTATTTTAAATGCAGTAAAGCCCGGCATTGATGTGGCATTGCCAATTGCGAAGCAGGCTGGAGAGCAGGCGCTGAAGATAGCCTCTCCTGCAATTTCTGAGGTTTCAAAGAAAGCCCAAGAAGGAATACAAAGCTCAGGCTTTGATACACAGCCTGTTCTCGGTGCTGCAAAGGTATTTACTTTGCTCCAATTTCCGCTTAAATAGTTGTGCAGTGTTCTTTCGCTAGGCACTCCTTGGCTGCAATAATCTGCACACAATTAAGTGAAATCAAGCACAATACTTCAGACCATAACTCATGCAATTGAAAGGAACCTGTTAATTTTGTAGAGAATCTGTCTTTAGTTGTTAGTGTGGTCTGAATTGGGTTCCATTTCAACTACCTGACTGCATTTCAGATATTAATGCAATGCTCATTTCTAAAACTTGAAAGTTTTGGAAATGTTGTAGCTTTAGATTCACTATGCCAATGAATGTATTGATAGATTTAATGTAGTTGGAGTTGGTTCACTATGCAATGCACTCATTCAATTTTAGTGGAACATCCTTCCTAAGAGCATCCACAATCATGCGCTCTAATTTTTAGTTAAATTTTAGCTAAAAACATATAAAAGTTATTTTAGGAGTTCTCTGTCAAATTTAAACTCCAATAATGCTCTCTAGTTTAGGGAGTCATAAATGCTATAACTCTTTTTTAATTGGCCCATATCTATTAAAAAATAATATAAAAAATAGTTAGCATTAATTAAAGGTTTGAAACACTCATTAAATAAAGCAGCATTAAATTATAGGGAGTCACTAGGAGTCCTTTCTCTCTCCTCAGATTTAGGAGGTGAATAGGGAGCATGGTTGGAGTTGTATTTTTCCAATTCCTTCCTAAAATTTATCTAAGGAGGTTGTTTAGGAAGCCCATTGTGAATGCTCTAACACTTTCGTATACCTTTATGTGGAGAAAGTAAGATTGTAAATCCATGATATATAGGAAAATGGATAATCATAAGCTATAGATTTGCGTACTAAACACCCTGTTTTCTCAAATTTAATCCACTGACTGAATGATCAATTTGGTCTCAGACGGTAGCGGATGCAGCAGGGCAGACCACTAAAGTAATTGAAGAGCTAAAGCCCATTGCTTCATCAACTATTCAGACCATCTCATCAGCAGATCCTATTGTGATTGCCGGAAGTGCTGGAGCATTATTCCTCACATACCTTCTTCTTCCTCCCATCTGGTCTGCTCTCTCTTTTAACCTCCGAGGTTACAAAGGTACATGCTTTTATTATGAAACAGAATTGCTTCATGCCTGTAAAAGTTTAAACATATTTGAAACAAGAATAAACAACGACTTGTTCTGCTTGAATAGTATATATACCTGCATTTATGCTTATGCACCATATTGACCAATGTGGTATTCAAGTACTTAATGTTTAGAAGATATAGATTGGGTTGAAGAGTGCATATTTCATGTTCTGTCTCCACATTTTATGATTGACTCATCTCTTATGATACTAAATGCATGCAATGCAAGTGAAGCTGCATTAAGGATGGAATGGACTAACATGCTATGGCTTTGTTGTACTAACTCTAGGTTCGCTTACCCCTGCTCAAACACTTGATCTCATATCAACAAAGAATTACCTTCTGATCGATATTCGACCAGAGAAGGACAAGGACAAGGCTGGCATTCCCCGACTACCATCTAGCGCCAAAAGCAAAATGATTGCTATTCCGTGAGTAACTTGGCCAGCCTCCTCAACCCTTTAGTTTGTACCCTTTCTGCATCTTCTTAACTATGAATGGTTGCCTCTGATTTTTCAGTTTGGAAGAACTACCAAGCAAATTGCGAGGTCTTGTCAGAAATACAAAGAAAGTTGAGGCTGAGATAGCAGCATTGAAAATTACTTTTCTCAAGAGAGTTAACAAAGGCTCCAACATCGTGATCTTGGACTCGTGGGTTCTTTCATAACCCACATTCATTATTTACTACCTGATTTGGTTTTTCTCTTTGATCAAGTTATGACATTATTTTGTTCTTGTTTTTCGTTTCATGAACAATATAGGTACTCGGATTCAGGCAAAATAGTTGCAAGAGCATTAACTAGTCTAGGCTTTAAGAACTGTTGGACTGTAGCTGATGGGTTCTCTGGAAGCAAGGGATGGTTACAGAGTCGTTTAGGGGCGGATTCATACAATTTGTCTTTTGCTGAGGTCCTTTCTCCATCAAGAGTCATCCCTGCAGGGGTTAGACGTTTTGGTACTAGTAGCAGCACAGCAGCTCAGTCTGGTCGAAAGCTTCTTCCTGGCTCCGACTAGACTAGCTTCTAAATTTGTTTTCTTTTTTGAAGTCATCTTTGCTTGGAAAATGCTCATCACTTAATGTGCATACTTGATTTAGAGAAGAGTACCCTTGAATTGTTTCTTGTGTAATTATTCTTTGATCGATGTTAGTTGGTCTATTTTGTAATTCATTTCTTGCCTGCCTTTATATGTAAATGAATGCCCTCATCTCATCTCATCTCATGCTTAGAGGCTATGCAAAGATATGCCATAAATTCAAGAGCAACCTAAGACCACTTTCAGGGTGTGATTGTACTATGTTGTTACCACACTATCATTGAAGGCATGAAGGGAAACAATCTGGTAAAGGAACATTTTGTCCCGCTCTTCTTTCCATTAGTGTTTCCTAGAAGAAAAGCTGTCAAAAAAATTTCAAAAAACCCAGAATGAACCTTGAATTCTTAAATTAAAAGGAATTCAACTTTAAACTGGAGATCTAAAAGATAATTCAACAACAATAACAACAATAATAATAATATCATGAGTGAGTGAAAACCACTGAGATTGCAGCCAGTCACCCTACAACAAAAGCACATATCCACAGATCTGGACGCAGATAACCTCCCAATAAGTAAAACCCCAAATCCATTACCTAAGGAAGAGGAAAAATAAGCAGGGAGGTAAGGAAAGAGAGAGGGAGAGAGGGGGAGGAGCCCTCCTTCCCCCTCCCCGGAACACACAACGCAAAAGAGGTTTGAGAGAGAGAGAATGGAGGCTAGGGTTTTTTTTCTTTTCCTTTTCGGTTTAGATTTTACCTTTTTTTTATGAAAGAGTGAAGAATACCGCCTTAGGAAAAAGTGACTTTTGAAATCTCTCTTTGGCGGTTCAGTTCAGCTTCTGCCAAGCACGCCCAAACTCGTAAAAGCAACAAACACAAACTCGCGAATCGACAGAACTCCCAAATTCTCTCTCTAACTTTCTCGAGAAGCTTCCAATTTCCAACCCTAACCCTCCATCTTTCTGTCGCTTGCCATTCAAGAAGTCGAAGAAACCCCACTGTCTTTGATTGCAAGAGACATTTATGGAGAATCGCAAGGCTCCAATTTCTGAACGCGTGAAACAAAAGGTAAATGCAGACTTTGCTTTGTGTTGCTGCTGTCATTAGATTAAATCAAGAACTTCAAAGAACCATGCATTAACAGATTTCTGAATGGTTACTGCGAAATGCAACGATGATTGTGTTTTCAATGCATTCAATAACTTCATTGGGTACCTCCAATTTCTGGATACATATAGGAAAATGTAGAGATTCTTGTGTTTTCAATGAATTCAATTACTTCATAGAACCATTAATTACTTCCAATTTCTGAATACATATAGGTATAGGAAAATGTAAAGATTCTTCTGTATTCAATGAATTCAATTACTTCATTGAACCATTAATTACTTCGAATTTCTGAACGTGTACAGGAAAATGTAAAGACTCTTGTGTTTTCAACGAATTTTATAACCTCATGGAACCGTTAATCACCCCAATTCTGGGTCAACCGAACCCCACCATCTCTTGTTCGGGCTTTAGTTTCTGATGGGTTTTAAACCCCTCTTCGATTATAATTTTTTCTTTTCTTTTACTAAACTGATCTGTGGTTTAGTTACTAGTTTCTCTCTTTATGTTGCTACTTTGTGGATGTTTTTCTCGTGTTCCCCTGCTTTCGTCTGGTTTGAATGAATTTTACTTTTGACCAATGGAAAAAAATAACTTTGTAGATGCATGACTTTCCTCCAAATTCTGAATACTTACAGGAAATGTAAGGACTTCCTTGTGTTTTCATTATGTTCAATAATTTTCATAGAACTATGAAATGAAATGACATGGAGTAACATTTTTAATTTTGTTTTCTGTTCTTTAGGATCTGGACAACTTGTGGAATTTGCCAAATGATATTGTGGATCAGATTTTGTCTCTCTTGCCCTTAAAGAAAGTTGTGGCAACTAGTGGGTGGATGGTGTGGTGGAGAGTCATATAGACCCAACCATTGAGAAATTCAGGTATGTTTCCGTGAATTTTTTTTTCACACATTTAATTGATATGTGAGTCCAATTTGCAATTATGAAAAGGGTTCAGGTTATTGTGTTAGACTTCTGCACATTCACACGGATTGGTATATTTGGGAAACTGGTTTTTCAACGTTTAATACAAGCTTCTGGTTATAATGAATATCGGGCTCTCAAATATCTTTATTTGAAAAGTGTTAAGGTGACAAGAAGAGATATTGAGTTTGTGTTGTCTAGCTGCCCTTGCCTTGAGCGATTAAAAGTGTCTAATTGCCCAAATTTGACGAGTTTGACTATTGTTGGTTCATGTTTTGGTTTGAATTTGAAGTATTTAGCGATAGAAGCTTGGCAAGATGAGATGTACAACATCTGCATTTCAGAAGCAAATCTTTCTTCATTTTCTTATTCTGGGACTCGTATAGAATTAGTGTTGATTAATGTCCCACTGCTGGTTGAGGTGTCAATATTTGAGCGTGATGGCGTGATCACTGATGATCACAAGGCTCTAATATTCACTCAACAACTTTCACGCTGTCTTTCTCAACTCCATACTCTCATAATAGATTTGAAAGATAGCCTGAAAGTTGTTGAGTGAATATTAGACCCTTGTGATCATCAGTGACCACGTCATCACGCTCATATATTGACAACTCAACCAGCAATGGGACATTGCTCAACACTAATTCTATAGGAGTCTCAGAGTAAGAAAATGAAACAATATTTGCTTCAGAAATCCAGATGTTGTACATCCCATCTTGCCAAGCTTCTTTTGCTAAATATTTCAAGTTCAAACCAAAATGTGAACCAACAACAATCAAACTCGTCAGATTTGAGCAATTAGACACTTTTAATCACTCAAGATGAGGGCAGCTAGACAACACAAACTCAATATCTCTTCTTGTCACCTCAACACTTTTCAAATAAAGATCTTTGAGAGCTCGATATTCACTGTAACTAGAAGCTTATTTAAACGTTAGAAAACCAATTTATCAAATATATCAATCTGTGTGAATGTGCAGAAAAGTCTAACACAATAATCTGAACACTTTTTTAATTGCAAATTGAACCCACTTGTCAATGAAATTTGAAATGTGTGAAAAAAAAAATCAGGAAACATACCTGAATTTCTCAATGGTTGGTCCTATATGCCTCTCCATTCTTGTAAGTTCAAAATTCTTTTAAAAAGAAGAATATTGAAAAAGTATATTATGAAGGTATTATATTATTAACTATCTTTTTGGGTGAATAAATTTAACTCAAACTTGTTTTTTTGGTGTGAATAAATAACCAACCTATGTCCCATTTTTGCACATAAAGCCAAAGGTAACACTGCAGCATTACCTGTGTGCCCATAAAATACACAAACCAAAAAGAAAAGAATAAAAAACGAAAGATAAACCAACAACCTACCAGCCTGTGATCAGCTGAAGCTCTGTTATCTTCCCTCGCCTTACCTACCTCGAGCAGCCCAGTAGAGTAGCTCTCTCTCTCTCATATCATACACACAAATTCAACGGTGCCCGGAGGGAAATGGCGTATAAAAGCCTGGACCGTGTCACCGTCTCCGACATCGAAGCTCTAGGGATCGAATCAGCGGCTGCCAAGAGACTCCATGCAAGTCTCACTAACATCATCCAAAATTACGGTCCTGACACTCCCGACACGTGGCGCAAAATCACTGCCCATGTCCTCAGCCCGGAGCTTCCTTTCTCCTTCCACCAGATGTTGTACTACGGTTGCTATAAGGACTTCGGACCTGACCCGCCCGCCTGGCTACCCGACTCGTAAGTTCTCAAACTCGGTCGTTTTGATATTTCAGTATTTGGTTTTACGTGGAGTGAAGTTCGTTTAGAAAGGGAGTGTTTGGTTCCCTGGAAAGTTGTGATGTGGGAAGTCTTAGAAGTTCCTGCACTGAGATTTATGTGTGTATCTGTTTGTTTGTTTTATGGCTGTTATGGAAATAAATTCTGAAATTGCATCTCTTGTTGCGTGGTAAGGGAGACTGCAAATTTAACAAATGTTGGCCAGCTACTGGAAAGGCGGGGAAAAGAGTTCTTGGGATCTAGATATAAGGATCCCATGTCTAGCTTTTCCGATTTTCAGGAATTTTCGGTGTCAAACCCTGAGGTAGTATATATGAAATACTGAGGTTGTTATCTATTTGGAAAAAGAAAAAAGACTTCAAATCAATTAGTTAGATACTCATTTTACATATCTGGTTCCTGTCTTCTATTGGTCAGGTTTATTGGAAAGCTGTACTAGATGAGATGAATGCATCATTTTCTATACCTCCCCAATGTATTTTACGTGAGAACCTGTCTGGAGACGGCCAGTTATCAGTTCCAGGAGGTCAATGGCTTCCTGGAGCGTTTGGGAATCCAGCAAAAAATTGCTTGAGTTTAAATCGTAAGAGGAGCTTGAATGATACGATGGTGATATGGCGTGACGAAGGAAATGATGATCTGCCTTTGAATAAGATGACACTTAAAGAATTGCACACAGAGGTTTGGTATGCTAAGTTTTATCATCTTGAAGTTATTTCCGATAGTTAAATTTATTTTTTATTTGCACCTATCACTAGAAATATGAATATGTGTTTATGATGAGATATTTTTTTTAATAAGTATATTTGGTGCTATAATTTGTAGGTTAGTTGCACATGCACTAAAGGCACTGGGTTTGGAGAAAGGATCTGCAATCGCAATTGATATGCCAATGCATGTCAATTCTGTGATTATCTACCTAGCTATTGTTCTGGCAGGATATGTGGTTGTATCAATTGCTGACAGTTTTGCTCCTCCTGAAATATCAACAAGACTTAAAATATCAGAGGCAAAAGCCATATTTACTCAGGTTCATACCTTTTCACCGGATAGCCTAAAATATTGCATGCTACATTTTCATTTTCCATAATTTGTACGAGCATCGTGATGTGTAAACTGGAGGCATTTGAATTATTATAGTATACTAATTTTTCATTTGAAATAGCTCCCTGCAGTTTTGCCCTGATACTTTCACATTATGATACATAAGTTTTTTATTTTTATATATATTGATGGGAGATTGTTGTAGTGACATGTATGTTCAACTTGGTAACCTAGTATGATCTACTCACCGAGTTGAACAGGTCAAACATGACTTACAAATTGAGCCTTTTGAGTCTCAAGTCCTTTCTTAATAATCTTCCCTTTGCTTTTTGGTGGTTAGGATCTAATTGTTCGCGGCGAGAAAAGTCTGCCCTTGTATAGGTGAAGTACTCTAGCTATAAGTTGAAATAGACTGTTTATGCTTTTCTTTTCCAGACAGCTTCTCTCACATTATAGCTTCAAATGTGCAGTAAAATTGTGGCAGCACAGTCTCCTATGGCAATCGTTATCCTTACAAAGGGATCCAATTCTAGCATGAAATTGCGTGATGGTGACATTTCCTGGCATGATTTTCTAGAAACAGTAAAAGATTTCAAGTACGCACTCAAATTATTTCTTCTTGATCTTTTTTGTTTCTAAACAGTATCTAAGTTAATGAAGTTGTTTCCTTTGTCATTTTCTAACTATAGCTTGCTTTTATGCATCATCGATTTTTTCCTTTAAAGAATACTCATGTAATTCATAACTGGAAAGGCACTCTTAATAATTGAAATGAGTTTCACTCATATAGATGAATGCATGAAGTTTCTGCCTTTCAGGGATGTGCATGATTTAGTTTCACTGATACGAGTCAGTATCCTTAAAAACTCATCCCATCTCCATTCTTGGTTATGGAGTAGTTTTTTCTTTGACTTTGTTATATTGAACGGGACCCTCTTTAAGATTGTCAACTCTGAGCATGTTTGCGTACTTTAGAATTACTTGATTCATAACATAATTACCTTGAAAGAACATGATTATCAGTCTGATCTCCTTTGAAAAAATAGTGAGGCTCTGATGTAATATTGTATTTGTTCATTTTTCAATCTGCAGAGAAGATGAATTTGCTGCTGTAGAACAATCCATAGAAGCATTTACAAATATCCTCTTCTCATCTGGAACTACTGGTAATTTGACCATTGAAGCTTAACTTAGAAAGTTTTCCTTTTGTAAATTCATGTTGTTTTTTCATGAAAAATGAATTTCCTTATGCATTTGGTTCAAGAGTAAAAGAGAGGAAACCTAATAAACCATTTCCTAGCTTACTAAATTGTTGCCTCCTTCAAAACTTGAAAAAGGTTATATGGTCCAGCAACAGTCTTAATTGGGCTTGATCTTTACTGTAGGGGAGCCAAAGGCAATCCCATGGACCCATGCGACTCCTTTCAAAGCTGCTGCAGATGCCTGGTGCCACCTGGACATCCGGAGAGGTGATGTTGTTTCTTGGCCCACAAATCTTGGGTGGATGATGGGCCCTTGGCTGGTATATGCTTCATTGTTAAATGGAGCTTCCATTGCCCTATATAATGGATCCCCTCTTGGATCTGGCTTTCCCAAGTTTGTTCAGGTAGAAAATTGTGCAGTTGTGATAATATATTCTCGCTATTTGTCTAAATGTGTTAGAATATTTTGTTATTCATATTTCTTAAGTTCCCCCTAGTTTTTCCAACTGGAAAGGCTACCCTTTGTGTGAATGGTTGTACATTTATATTCAAGTAGGCCTTGCCATATGCTATTTCTAAATCAGTGGGATAACTTTGCAATACAATTTTACTTTAGAATATTCTTGGTCCTACCATTACATCATGTTGATTGGTAATATTTGAAGCTTAAACACACCCTGGTTGTCACTGCCATTCTTTAAGCTAGGTCTCAGGGGTGAGTTAGCAGCTTGTTTCACTCTTTAAGTAGTTTGATCCTCAAAACACACAGTATCCTTTTTAATAAGAAAGCTGTTTCCCACTTGTATGCATCATAATTCTTTCCTTCCCTACCTAT
The DNA here is from genome assembly GCA_024362665.1 of Prunus padus. Classification (NCBI taxonomy): domain Eukaryota; kingdom Viridiplantae; phylum Streptophyta; class Magnoliopsida; order Rosales; family Rosaceae; genus Prunus; species Prunus padus. Next base: position 1,669,410 of record JANFAM010000005.1, read on the forward strand.
GTGTAAACCGACTTTTGCCACAAGAACTCAGAAACAAATGTTTTGGAATAGCTAGGTTGTGTGAGTAACAAATATTGCTACCTGTTTATAATGCAATAAATTTTCATCAAGTATTCATAGGATTTTAGGCATTTAGGATATTTTAGTTGTAAATGCTTTCTTACAACTAAAACTGTTGCAATCTGTCTAGGACGCCAAAGTTACAATGCTCGGTGTAATCCCGAGTATTGTTCGAACATGGAAGAGTACAAACTCTGTTTCTGGCTATGATTGGTCCACCATTCGGTAAGTTTTAGTTGTCTTCATTGGTATGCACCATATTTTGTCTCTAAACATCTGGATTCTTGCATTGTATCTTAATGAAATAAGTTTTATGTCAGTAATGAAGCCATAATTTATTCTCTTTCCTTTCCCTGAAATCTGGTAGTTGCTTTGGGTCCACCGGTGAAGCATCAAATGTTGACGAATACCTATGGCTGATGGGGAGGGCTAGCTACAAGCCTATCATTGAGTATTGTGGTGGTACAGAGATTGGTGGTGGTTTTGTTTCTGGGTCATTGTTGCAGGCTCAGTCGTTGGCTGCTTTTAGCACACCAGCTATGGGCTGCAGTTTGTTTATCCTTGGCAATGATGGTGTTCCCATTGTAAGCACCAAAATACCTCACATTTCAAAGGAAATTTTGTGTCCATACTTTTCAATTTGTTGCAAGTGTCCAATAGATGTGCAAAGTAGACGTGTACTGCATACTCGTACTTAATCGTAAACTTATTGTAGAAAAACCCACCAGTGCATCCACTTTATTACCATATGCAAGTTTTGTTCATGCACTTCATAGACGGTATTGCATTATAATTTATACCACAGCCTACAAGGAAATCATGAGTTTCTTTTGCAAATCCGTGTCATTTCTCTATCAAGATTTGGAACGTCCACTTAACAGCTTATTAATTTTACATGCAAATACTATTCCATTTCCATTGTATTGGTGAACTATTGCCAAAGTGCACAGGTATCGTTACATATTACCTCTGACATTAGTTGCACAAGTGTTTTCTTCACATGAAATTTTGTCAACTAATCGTGTTTGGCATTTGACATGACTAATTGAGTAGTTTCTTATGGTATTTCTTCCTGTTCTGGCTGTTCTGGAACCTCTTCTGTCTAAAGTGATGTCTTCTATTGCAGCCACAAAATGAACCAGGGGTTGGTGAATTGGCGCTTGGTCCCCTCATGTTTGGAGCTTCTAGTACATTACTGAATGCTGATCATTATGATGTTTATTTTAAGGGAATGCCATTGTGGAATGGAAAGGTAAACAACTTTCTTCTTCACTTGGATACCAGTATACCATCAAGCTCACATGGGAAGGTAAACAACTTTCCATGATTTTCCAAAATGCAGGTTTTAAGGAGACATGGGGATGTGTTTGAACGGACATCTAGAGGTTACTATCATGCCCATGGTCGTGCAGATGATACAATGAATCTTGGAGGCATCAAGGTAGGCACTAATTTTGGAAACAAAACATGATTGGAGTTCAATGTTAGGCATATGCATGAACATGAAATCTAACCTCGTTCCTGTGCTAGGAAGATGGTGGTTCTGAATTTCTGTGTGCAAAAGGTGCTCTGTTTATTGATATCATATAGTTTGTTTTGTAATTTAACCCAATGCATTAACCTTCTTACTATTGCTTCAATCAATGTAAACAAACTACTCATTGACTTAGTGACGTGCAAGTTGCATGTATAAATAAACAACCTAGCCTTAAATGAACTCATAAATTACAATAAAGGTTGGTTCGCTCTGATGTACAGCACTCCATTTTGTTTGGGCAGGTTAGTTCAGTTGAGATTGAACGAATCTGCAATGAAGTTGATAGCGATGTCCTCGAGACAGCTGCCATCGGTGTCCCCCCTGCTGTAGGGGGTCCTGAGCAGCTGGTACTTGCTGTTGTATTTAAGAATTCAGATAACCAAACTGCAGATTTGAATCAGTTGAGAACGTTCTTCAATTCAGCTGTGCAGAAGAAACTAAATCCGCTGTTCAAGGTATTGATTTCTGCTCTGCTCACGGTTACGTTTACTTCTCTTTCTCGTTTTGGTGGTCAGAAGAGTTAGCTTAGCTGTGCAGCCTTACACTTTCCTTGGCTGGTGCAGGTTTCAAGAGTTGTGCCTCTCCCATCTCTTCCGAGGACAGCAACAAATAAGGTCATGAGAAGGATTTTGCGGCAGCAGTTTGCTCAACTCGACCAAAGTGCTAAGCTATGACATAAATGTTATTTTGTTACTTAATAAAGGAAATGCCAATCATTAATTGATGTACAAAGATATGCCAGAAAGACAAACAAAATACTGTTGCACAATGTTTCAGCCCTTCGTACTTTGGGCCGCTAATGGTCCACTTTGTTAATTTCGGCCGTTAATGGGCCTCGACTTTGTAATTTGGGCAGCTAATAAGCAAATTTTTGCAATTTGGGCCTCTGATGGGTCTTAATTTTGTACTTTGGGTCACCAATGGATCTCGTTTCCACAATTTGGACCGTTAATGGTCCTCAATTTAGACATTTGAGTCCATAATGGGCCTCGTCTCCACAAATTGGGCCGTTAATAGGCCTCAATGTTGTAAATTAGGCCGCTAATGGGCCTCGTTTCCAGAATTTGGGCCGTTAGTGGCCCTCAATTTTGTAATTTGGGCTGCTAATGGGCCTCATTTTTTGCAAAACTTTGTGTCTCCTCCAGTTGCTATTCTAGCTGCCGGAACAGGGAATGGTCAGACTAGAGTTTTGTCATTGGGGGGAGGTGGTTTTGGCTCAGTGGAGAGACGAGGCCTTTGCATAGTTTTGCACCACATAGAGCATGCGGCAGTAACCATTCTTGATGGTTGGAAGGTAGCAATTGTAAATCAACAGGGGAGGCAGCTCCAATCGCCAAAGTTTATAAATAACTATCTCGGTAGAAGTAATCATATTAGCTTGTGATCATCTGGTTTATAAATGGGATACACTCAGAGTAGTTAGTTGGAGTGCCGAATTTTGGTTGGACTTTTCTGGTTCTCAGGTTCTTAGTATGTCTATAGTTATTGACTTGAGTAACAAAGTTCTCAAATCAGCTCACATTAGTTTTGTATTGGGTCAGTTATCAATTGGTTTGTTGTTTATTATGAAAAATATTGTCAATGGCTTTGGCTTTACATCTTTACTGTCTTCTGATTTTTCAGTCTGTATAAATAACATACTGTTGGTGTTAATTGGATTTCTTCTGTAAGAAAAAAAAAATTGTCTGGACTCGAAGGCTGGCACATTGGCAGTCAATGAAGATACAGCTCTTTGCTGCATTCCCTGTTCAGGTTGATGGGGAGCCTTGGTTTCAGCAACCATGTACATTGGCTATATCCCATCATGACCAGCTGAGCTCTCTATCTCTCTCTCTCTGGACAAAAGGATGTTGATTAGTTTCATGAAATTTAGGCTTTACTTGCGCTAGTTCCTATAGATTCTCTTCCAATGACAATCAGTTTATAGATAAACCATTCTCTACTTTGTCATATTGTCGCATGTGGTTGTGGTGTGCAGCAGGCCTTCATGTGAAGAGGGCTCCTGAGGAGCCTGAGGAGCCACTTGGTCATGCAGCTGCCATTATAACTGATGTTGTTGAGAATGCCGAGACCAACCATGTAACAAGTGTTGTGCAGAAGCGAGCTCTTCTTCAAGAAATGGCGCTGAGGCTGACTTAGAAGTTTCCTCTTGCTGCCATGTTGTATCTTCCTTTTCTTTCTTTCAGAAATATTGACATGTTGTATACCACCATATCACCACATGAATCTTTCTTTTTTGTGGTTTTAATAGGATGCTTCTAGTTGGAGCATGGTTGTGAATGAACCTTGTTCAACATCAATGGAAAGGGAACTTCTCACAGTTTTGTCTAGTCCATAACGGACTAAGACCAACTGCTATGCATTGTTTTTGCATTTTACAGCTTTGATTTATAAGGACGTTTGGATTGAGGAAATCATATATTACAAGGCTTGCAGTTGCAGTTGGGTATGAAATTACATGCTCGGCTCGGTTTTGATGGCAGACTAGAATAGAATACTATGCTTAATTATGCTATACATAGTTGATCAAACTGCAGGCAAGTTGGGGAAGGGAGAGGACTTGAAATCAGTCATTCCTTGGCTTGTTCTTGAGAAATCCTTGTTTCACTTTCCTCCATGCCCTTGTCTTGTCACAAACCCCATAGAAGAATTCTCTTGGGTGTCTTGACACTTTGTTCGGAAATACGACTCAAGCCCTGTGTGTAGAAGGGTGAATTGAAGCATGAATGGCTTTTTAAAGTTGGTGAGTTACAGCTCGGAGCTCATACGAGTGATAAAGGTGCTACCGGTGTGCCTGGGGCTCAGCCTCCATAGAAGGAAAAATATTTATTTCTATATTTAACGAGTATAGCCGCGCGGCTATACTGTTTAAATATATTCGAATATTCAAATAGTATAGCCGCGCGGCTATACTTTTTAAATATATTTTAAAATTTAACGAGTATAGCCGACCGGCTATACTTTTGTAATATATTCGAATATTTAAATAGTATAGCCGCGCGGCTATACTATATATATCGAATACAAATTAGTAAAAGAAATAATATTAAACGCTAAAAGCTATAACTGTTCAGAAAAAGGGGGGTGCGCTGTGCGCTTCGCAGCATAAGATAGCAAAGGTCGGTGTAATTGGCTGGGTTGAAAAACACAAGGTAGCGGATATTGTTGCTCCTCTTGCAACCCAAGCCCTGTTTGACTCACAGCTTCATTAGCTATTTTTCATGGCGTCCGACAATCATTGAAATTAGGGTTTTCTCTGCGCACACACTTCATCAGCTAACCATGGTCTCCCTTTCGGTCTCGACCCCTAATTTCACTACCCCTTTCGTCGGCCAAAAACTGTACTCTCTCTCTCTCTCTCTCTGCGTTTGTGTGTATATGTCTGCGATTATCTATATTGATTTAGCTTTTTTCTTGCTTTGCTTACAGTACTTTTCGTGCAAATACGAAGAAGCTGCAAACATCTTACTCCCCTGTACGAACCCCTAGATGTGCTGCCGATACATCTTATGGAGGTATTCATTTCAATCTTTCTACATATATGCACGTTATGCTAGTGCGCTGGGTTTCATTCTCCAGGTGAAAATTAGCTCTTTTTGTTTGTATGGCGAATAAATAATTTGAGGGGGTTTTTTTTTTTTTTTTTTGTTATTGGAACTGCAATTGTCTTGTGGGTAATGTACCTCTGTATATATATATATTTGCGGTTTAGCATATCTATTCTATTTGTTGCCTGCTTTCATTTTTTTCAAAATTTAGATTTTAGGACACAGTATCTTGTAGTAAGCGTAGAAGGGACTAACTATTGATGCTGCTAGTTGACATTTAATTGATGGCAAGTTCTCATGGTCTTGATTATACCCTACACATAAAATTTATGCTGGATAAGTAGTTTAGTATATCTACCTTGGGAGTTGCCCGTGGAGAAGTATAAGCTGCGAGTTCATTATCTAGTAATTCTTTCGGCCCCTTCACTCATTTCTTCACGCTTTTTCCTTTGTCTTTGTAGGTAATGTTCCAAAGTTCCCTCGAACCAGCATTTGGGATCCCTATAAACGTCTTGGTGTAAGCTATGATGCTTCTGAGGAAGAAATTTGGGGATCACGCAATTTTCTCTTGCAGCAGTATGCTGGACATGAGAGAAGTGAAGAATCAATTGAATCTGCTTTTGAGAAAATCTTGATGGCCAGCTTTACACAGAGGAAGAAAACAAAGATTAATTTGAAGAGCAAGTTAAAAAAGAAAGTTGAAGAGTCTCCACCTTGGGTTAAGAATCTGTTCAATTTTGTGGAAGTTCCACCTATTGAAGTCATTTTCAGAAGATTGTTCCTCTTTGCATTCATGGGTGGCTGGAGTATCATGAACTCAGCTGAAGGTGGACCTGCTTTTCAGGTATGTTCTAAATTTTATGTACTTTAGTTTTCTAATCATACCTTTGCTGATGCCATTTTTATCAATTCTGTTATAAAAGTGAATCCCTTGGTCACAATAATGAACTTTGTGGGCTATTATTGGCCTGTTCACAGTGCACCTGATTTTAAAAAAAAAATTTTTAATAACTTTGTAGCTTAGATTTGAAATTTGTTTTACTTGTTACAGATTTGTGCACATGTGAGGAGTGTTACTATTTTGTTAGACATTGATCTTTTGAGGGGTTGTTCTTATACCTTCCATGAGACCTCATCATCTTTCTGTTCCCTATATTGGTGATGTCTTTGATCAAGTTCAAATGGTTGAAACAGAAAATGTTAGTGGCATTGTGGCAGTTTCTTTGTGAAACAAGGCTTTACTGACACAATCACACAAACAGCATTAGAACTTTGAGACAGGCCTTTCTCCATGTAGCAAATGCCTATCTTCTAGTATAGGCTGAATTCATCTTTCTCCCATAACTTACAACTGAACCCGAGATCCTCTCCATCTTTCCGAGTGTTTTTGCACCATACTAGATAACTAAACCCTTCGTCTATGTCGGTGTATTTTATTAAGAGTTTACAATTTGCATTTGAGAACTCAGAAAATACACTGCAATGTTGCTGCCCCTTAGTTTCTGTGTTAAATGAAAATTTTGTTACTACAGGTGGCAGTCTCCTTGGCAGCTTGCATATATTTCCTCAATGAGAAGACAAAGAGCTTGGGCAGAGCTTGCATTTTTGGGTATGTTTGCAGTGGATAGTGACAGTAGCTGTAGTTCTCTACTTTTTTTTTCCCCTCTTCTCGTCTCTTACTTACATTGGCTCAATTGCAGGCTTGGAGCTCTTGTGACTGGCTGGGTATGTGGTTCGGTTTTGGTACCCAATATTCCGTCAATGCTATTACACCCAACTTGGACTCTCGAGCTTGTAACGTCACTCGTAGTATATGTGTTCCTGTTTCTTGCTTGTACCTTTCTCAAGTAGTAGAAGTCAAACTATTTTGTCAGGTTCATCCTTTATAAGATATTATGTATCTGATAGTTGTGAACTGAGCCAAGCTGTATGTTTCATTCTAATGAATTTTGAGGCCATCACTTTACTGCTCTTTATATATTAAGTGCTCAGAAAATTTGGGATGATTTGCCGTGGCATCCCAAACAAACGCTCATTTGCGACGGTTAATTCAAGTGGCCTAAATTCTTTTTACTGAGAATGTCATTATTTTCGTATATTTGAAAGTAACTTTTAAGGCGGTTGCTTGCTTGCTAGAGTGCACTGAAAAGGAAAATTTGAAAAAAATTGTGAAGGGGAAATTGAAAAGATAAATATAAAAAGAATATTTTGACGATTTGGTGTAGTGGAGTGGGGTTGGTTTATAGGAGGAGAGAGGGAAGGGCCCAACTGGAGAGAGAAAGCCCAGCCCATTATCATCATCAGCTACAAAGTAATGAATGGTGAAGAAGGTCAGCCCATCATCATTCTCATGCAAACAAAATACGTACGAACTCTTTCAACCTGATGTGATGATTGAGATTGCACGTACTTACGTAAAGAAGGCTAAGAACTTTTAAGATGCAAAATAACTGATTAAATAAGTACTTGAAGATCAATTCAATTCTAGACAACAACAACAAACAGTACCTCCACTCTATATAACTAGGATGAACATCTTAAATCATAAAAATTAGTATAATTAAACTCCACCATTAATAATAATAAAAACTAATACTAGCAAAGGAAAGGTTAGAGATGAATGAATGAATCAAGGTCCGCCTCTGCCTCTATATTTGTTGTAGACGTTATAAGTAGAGAAGCGGTTGTTCTTGGAAGCACAGCAGCCAACGCAGTAGACGAGGGTGACGAGGACAAGGAGACAGGTATTGAAAAGAGCCAAACGCCTCCACTCCTTCCTAATGTTGGCCAGCACTCCTCCCTTGCACGACTGGCAATCATAGCATAACGCCTTCTGCTCATTGCTCCATGTCTTGCAGTCGCTGTCTTCCACTTCCGGTCCCGATTTCGGCACCACCCAGAACGTTGCATTCTTGAACTCGTAACCGCAGTAGGACGGGGGCTTGCAACAACCAGACTGAAAATTATAATTAAAATCACTAATTAAGTCAAATAATAAATTAAATTAAAACTAAACCGTGAAATATGAATGAACGAATGAACGTACGTACCTGTATAGGAGACAAGTTCTTTTTGTAAAAGTCGGACTGGGTCTGATGAACATCGTTGCCAAGGCTCCTGCAAACCTGGGCATCGATCAAACAGCTCTTGATGGGCCCCCAGTTCTTCCCATTCACCACATAATGCTGCAGCCAATGCGAGAAGTCTCCAATCTTATACTCCTTGTACCCTCTTCCCGACACCGCCTGCCCAATCCCCTTGTTCGTCACGAAAATCGCGAAAACCGTGAACCCGATGAGCCCTACGATCACCAATAATATCACGGCCAGGTATATGTAGAGGAGCGAGTTGAGACGGCAGCACGACCCCAGTAGGCCCAGGAGAGATACCACGAAGAAGAAGATGCCGAGGATCAAGAGAGGGTTTTGGAGAACTTTCTGGCAGTTAGTCCCGCCATGGACGTGGAAGTAGATCGACGCCCCGATGGAGGCCAGCCCCAGAAGCAGGAACAGCGAGTTCAGGATCCCGATCACCGTGTTGCTTACGCGAAACATTGATCGGTATGAGTTTGATGATGAAAAATTAATCAATGAAACAGTGATTGGTTTTTTTGTGACTGAGAAAAACGAAAACCCTAATTTGATTTACAGAATGAGAATTGAAAATGAAAGATGAGAGAGAGAGGCAGAGGAAAGAGAGAGCACGTCTCTTGTTTCTTGTTTCTTCTTTGTTTGTGTTGCTTATCTGTAAGAGTAACTGCTTTATAGAAGAAGTTTAATACTACGTAAACGGTTGCAAACGTTGGTTTTTCAATTTGAATCGGTGTCTGCGAATGGGCCTGGGTTTTGAATTTATTTACGGATTTGGGACTCCTTGCGTGTTTTTGAGAGTGGGTGGCAACAGGTGTCGTGGTTGTAGGAGGACACGTCATGTTTACCGTTGTACTTTGGAGGGGTAGTGAGAAAGTACTAGAATGACCCTGGAACTCAATTTGAAGAGGACGTGCGAATTGACTTGAGTGATACACGTTGGTGAAGAACGCCTCTTGTTTAGTGGGGACGGTTGGTTTGTTTCATGGTTTGACACTTTGACGTGATCCAAAACCCATAATAATCCATTAATTTCTGACGTGGAATTTCATCATTTTAAAATGATTAATACATGATTAGCAATAATTAAAATGGAAGGGGTACATAATTAAGAGGGCTGTATGAAATAAAAGTGTTAGTGGATTCCTTGCTTTGTTGGTTGGATTAGATGAGTTGGATTGAAGAGAAAACCACAAATAGTGTGATTGTACAAATTTTAATCCTAACAAAACTCTTCTTTCTATTACTCGTTGCTTAATAGGTTTGGAATTGTTTCAATTGTATAAGGAGCAAACTTTGTAACTAATGATGGCACCTCAACTGTTAATTATCTTATATTATTATGCATATATACTGAAATGAAAATCTGACAATGCTTGTTTGTTTAACTTAAAAATAATTTGTAGCTTGGATGTTTTATGGAAAATATTTGGGGCACCACCTTTGCTCACCACCTCTCTAATAGAGGGTGGGGCCGGGGTGGGGCCCACTGCATTGGTGGACCCCACCCTCTATTAGAGAGGTGGTGAGCAAAGATGGTGCCTCTAGCACCACCCATGTTTTATTTTGTTTGTTTAGCTGGCGATGCTTCTTGTTATAAGGCTTCACTAGAGGGAGGCATATTGTCAAATTAGGTACAACTTTGAGTGAAAGAGAAAGAGGGTTAGGAAAATATATTGGGTTAGAGATAGAGATGAGAGTGGATTTGATTTGGAGTGGAAATTGTCCAACGTCTAATGGATGGTACACCAACCATGTGGTATACTGGAAACACCTAAAAATTAGTCAGTAATCAGATAATAGGGGTTACGTGTAGGAAATTTTGGCATACGTACAAAATTTTGTATCAGCCTTTTGCCAAAAGACCACATGTATGAGTTGAGGCCCAATATAGATATAAATCTCCCTCAAACAAAAAGGGGCCCATCTCATATCTTAAGCCAGATGGGCCCACCCAAGAGTCTACTTGGTGGTTGGTAATATATTTAAAGTAGGTGAAGGTCCCACCATGCCAACTCAGCAGCCCTATATTTATAGTATTATACACGCACGCACATTGCACATGGTACACAACACAGTCTCTCACGAGTCACACAGCCTACCTTCCCCTCTCTGTCTGAACGTCTCTCCCGAGTCCAACAAGACTACCAACCCAACAACAACATCGAATACCCTCTTTATATTCATCGCTCTTCGGCGGACTTTCCCACGCTTTCTCACATTTTCTCCCTCCCTTTATATATCTCCACGCCTAACTTTCTCTCCCTCTAAACACTCCCCCCCTCTCTCTCTCTGTTTCTCCAAAACAAAGATTTAAACATGGCTTTAGCTACCCAGCCCACCACCAACCTCCTCCAAAATCCCTTCCTTTCCTCTAAACCCCAAACAAGACCCCAACTATCCAGCGCCGTCCCTTGCACAAGAAGCCGTCGTTCTAGCTCAGTCCAATGCTCTGTCGCCGTCGCACCCTCCGCAGCCGCCAAGGCTTCCAAGGAGTACCGCCTCAAGTCGGTCAAGGCCAGGCAGATCATTGACAGCAGAGGCAATCCCACGGTGGAGGTTGACCTGATCACCGACGATCTGTACCGATCGGCCGTCCCCAGTGGCGCCTCCACTGGAATCTACGAGGCCTTGGAGCTCAGAGATGGAGACAAGGCCGTTTATGGAGGCAAAGGTGTGCTCAATGCTGTCAAAAACATCAATGAGATTTTGGGACCCAAGCTCGTTGGCATCGATGTCAGGTTAGTTTTATTTCATCCTTATTGTTTTTACTCACTTTTAAAGTTTATGTATTTCTGATAATAGTTTAGCAAAATAGATGTTAGAAAGACTTGATTAATTTTAGCATGTTATGGAAAATTGTATTTGAGTTTTAGGCATCAAATGGCACGGCGGAGCTAGTTTTACTTCAAACTTTACTACTTGTGAGCTTTTGGTTTTGAAATTATCAATGACAAAGATGTGTGATTATGAAATGCTATTACTTGATAACTACTTAGTTCGCTGGTATGGCTGTGATCAAGCTTACTGTAAAGCTGTAACATAATATGATATTACAATTTGCCCAGTTAACACATGATTTCCCTGCCCTTCTTTTAACTTGTCATCAGTTCTTATTCGCCTTGATGTTTATTATTATGTTTTGTGTGAATTGTATGTTGTTTTGTACATGTTTGCTGTATGCTGGTTATGAACTTCTGACATTTTTGCCTTTTTTTTGTTTATCAAGAAATCAAAATGATGTTGATGCCGTTATGTTGGAAATTGATGGAACCCCAAACAAGTCAAAACTGGGGGCCAATGCCATATTGGGAGTATCTCTGAGCGTGTGTAGAGCAGGTGCAGGAGCAAAGGGAGTGCCATTGTACAAGCACATCCAAGAAGTGTCTGGAACAAAAGAGCTTGTTATGCCCGTCCCAGCCTTTAATGTGATCAATGGAGGCAGCCATGCTGGAAATAATTTGGCCATGCAAGAATTTATGATCTTGCCTGTAGGTGCAACCTCATTTGCTGAGGCACTTCGTATGGGTAGTGAAGGTTAGCAAGATTTGTTATTCATTTTCCGCACATATGGTTTAGTTACGTGAAGCGTCTAGTGGTTATATGGACCAGAAATTCTTTAGCATGTTTCCACCATTTTTTGCACAGTTGATAACTCATAACTGTTGTGCATTGCTTGAAACAGTTTATCATATACTCAAGGGAATTATCAAGGCAAAATATGGACAGGATGCTTGCAATGTTGGAGATGAAGGGGGATTTGCTCCCAATGTACAGGATAATAGGGAGGGACTGGTTTTGCTCATTGATGCTATTGAAAAGGCTGGTTACACAGGAAAGGTATGACGTTATTCATCTTTTGCAAATTAAATTAGAGTAATGTGTTATGTGAACTCACAACAATGTTAATGATGCAGATCAAAATTGGAATGGATGTTGCGGCTTCAGAGTTTCTCACTAAAGAGGGGAACTACGATCTCAACTTTAAGAAACAACCAAATGATGGGGCCCATGTGCTCTCACCTCCAAACCTTGGCGAGCTGTACAAGGAGTTTATAAAAGATTTCCCCATTGTGTCCATTGAAGATCCGTTTGACCAAGATGATTGGAGCTCGTGGGCTTCACTTCAATCTTCAGTTGATATCCAACTTGTAGGAGATGACTTGTTGGTCACAAATCCAAAGAAAATTGCTGAAGCCATTCAGAGGAAGGCATGCAATGGCCTACTTTTGAAGGCAAGCAACTTTAACTGTATTGGCTTTTTTCTTTTCCGTGCAATGGTAACAACCATTTGTGTTGATGAACTTGGTTGAGCTTATTTTCTTCCTCTGAATTGCAGGTTAACCAGATTGGCACCATAACTGAATCTATTCAGGCAGCACTTGACGCAAAAGCTGCAGGTTGGGGTGTGATGGTCAGCCACCGGAGTGGGGAAACTGAGGATAACTTTATTGCTGATCTTTCTGTTGGATTGGCTAGTGGACAGGTTTGTTAGTTATTTTCTATAACTTTGCTCTCTATCATTTTGTTTTATTGGTGCCATGAAGTTGAATTTTGCATTTTCTTCTGTATAGATAAAGACAGGAGCTCCCTGCCGAAGTGAGCGGTTGGCCAAGTATAATCAAGTAAAGTGGAACTCTTCCTACTATCCTAACACCACCCACTTATAACTTGCTTTCTCAAACGTGGTCAAATCATTAAAAAGTCAAAGTGGCTGAAATAATCCGTTTATTTGTTGTGTTCTGATTTGCTTACAGCTTCTGCGTATTGAAGAGGAGCTTGGTAATGTGCGTTATGCTGGTGAAGCTTTCAGATCACCCTAATTTAGATTCCACCCAATTTAGATTTTTGGGTAAATCTACAGAAATTTTTGATAGAGCTTATAAGTTAGGTGTCATTTGGATAGTTCCGTGGGCTGAATTTGGGCATAAGACACCAGGCGTCTTCTCTTCAATAGAAACATTTGTTAGTCAATAAAGAAGTTGGTGGTCTCAATCAATCATCTTCAGGAGTTTGTAGGGAACTGGTCAAATGCGACTGGTATCCGGTTCAACTTTGTAATACTTGTGTGGCATTGTAATGTAATGTATTATTGTGTACTATATTATACTCCACCTTGTTTTTCAATTTTTCAATCAGGGCCAAATATCTTGTTTTTCTAGAAAGCATTCTCCATAGAACCATTGAAATTGATTGTTAATGTGTTTCTCCATTGAAATTGTGGTGTAACATGAACTTACATATGCCATCCATGCCGGTAAACACAAAAAGATAGGACAATAATTGCCAAACAAAATCGTTGGGTGCATTCATAATTAACATTGTAGCTATTGCAACCACCACAACTTTCCTGAGTTAATGAAGAAGTCCACACAAGCAAGGAAGGTCACTCGTCCGGATGACTTAACTTGATCATAAAAAACTTGATATCATAACCCAACGACAAGCTCCATTTTTCTTTCAATTCACTTGATGATAAACTGCAGGCTCGAGCGCCATGGTTACCTCTTTGCTTAGGCTTATGTAGTCAACCACAATGGAATGTTCTCTCTCTAAGGTCCAATGCTGGAGCAAACACAAAGAACCATGGGGCTCATTTAGTAATCATCACTAATGACCGATGAGGGTTAAACTTGAATAGTCGGGCCTGTGTAATTTCCTGGGCGCATATAGAGATTATCTGGTTCTGTCTCAGCAAGCCATGCATACTCCTCTTCTTTACCATCCTCTATCTTAATTCCATTACCAGTAGCTACAGTGTTTAGCAGACAACTATAATTATCAGTTTGCATTTTTTTCTTTCCTTGTAATGCGAATAAGTTCACGAAGGAAAGAAAACTCTAACTAGAAACCAAAGTTACTTACCAAAGGCAGCATACGGGTAATCACGGTAGTAGGTACATTTTCTGCCTGCATCTTCTCTGTAAGGGGGAGTGAGAATGTCAAGGACAGCACAAGGAGTGACTGCAGTAAAATAATGCAGATTCCCCCCATTCCTTGGATACAAAACTGATGTCCCACATGGCGCTGTTAAAACCTTGTCAACCGCCAGCTTTGCCAATCTCACTGTATTGGATGGAAACTTCATCAGTTCTCCCATATTTTAACCCTCAAAATATGAAAATTATGAGCATAGAACATGGGCCAATTCATAAGGGCATGACTCTTACGACCTCTCTGGTAGTATCTCACTCATGAATCTAGCCTTCTAAAATCACTAAAATGGCCTTTTTTATTGGACTAAATGATATAATCATCTGAATAATTTCATTACCTACAATATTTTCTTAAAAATTAAAGAACAACAGAAAAGATAGTAGAAACTTTGATCATAAAATAAATACTAAGAAAAAAAATATTTGAACAGTGAGTGAAGCCCAAGAAACTACGGGAACAGCAATACGAAAATGTGAAGCTGATACTGTTGTCAAGAAGTGTAACTGTGCCATTTACAAGCTGAAAACTACATGAAAAACCAGACCTGGAAAGTAATTTGGCCCCTTGCTTTCCTGGGCAGGCTCGACCCAATCATAAGCTCTCACATGCAAAGAGCCATACAGAACTTTGCTTAAAACAGTCATCCCAGGATGGTCATGCAGTGGAATGACTGAGGAGGTAGGAAAACAGAATATACACATCTGCATAAAATCATTTACTTAATCTGTGAGTATAAATTTCAGAGAGCTTTGAATATAACAACAATCTAAATTCCTTTTGGTGTGATAAATTATATGAATAGTGGTCCCAATGGTCACGTTATGGAGAATTACAACAAATAGATTCTTTTCATCAATGAAAAGACACACAAATGAATACAATGTCAAAAATTCATTAAAGGATCCATCTTTTTTTGTTCCTCACAGTACCAAATACTGTAAATAAGAAACTCGAGGGAAAACATAAATAGAATTTTGATTTGGGAATGGAACAGAGAAGATGGTAGAGCTTACTGTAAAAGTATATTTCTTTTTTGCTAAATGCTTACCGTAAAACTATCACATTCATATATATCCAAGTATGTTATTGGTTGAGCCCATCGAGAAACTCTATTTAGTTGGTCAAGTCCAAAAAATCCATGGCCTCGATCGTCATCCTGATTTTCCTCTTTAAGACCAACATCAGCTGGAGACATTGTGTCTGTGAATTCCAACCAATATCAGAAAAATAAAGGCAAGATACTGTGACATGGCGTATCCTAACTATAAAAATGATGAATCATATATGAGTATCTTGGTCTTCTAGTTAATAGGAAGGAACTGAAACTGTCATCACCTTTCTTAGTTAAGGCCTCAAGATCTGATATTTCGTGTTCAGACACGTTTTAAGCAGGAATCGATTATTGTGCAGAAAAGACAAATATTTATTAACCAAATTTATGTATGTGACAAACAATAGGACAAAGGCAAAGACATCATTATGACTTAACCAATAATGAGACATTCCTCATATAAAAGTTCAACCAAGCTGCTTCCACATACCAGGGGCCATGGAAATCCATATCAAAATTAGCATTGGTCTCTAGCCATTACTATCAATAATCAACAAAGCCCTATCAGCCAAGTTTATATTCTCAAGAAATGGCAAAACCATCAAAACTTCGCCACAAATGGCACAAAGGAAAGAAACACGATTCTTCATCCAACTGGTTTTTCACCTTGACGAGCAATCCGGTAATTAAGTTAGCATTTTGGAGGTAAAGTCTTTCTCTTTAGAGCAAACATCATACTTCCAAGAGTAACAATGCATGTAATATACGAATCCAAACTCACTTTGCAGACAAACCTTAATTGCTTCAAGTTTCACATATTTCATGCTAAACTAGTCCACTGCTAAATTATATGCCAATGTAGGATATTCCATTAGAATTTAGAACCAAGACCAAGCAGAGTTACAAAATCAATATATTCTAGCAATTTAACAAAACCCCATAAATATATCGCTCAATTCTCAATTACACCACCAAAACGGGCAAACTCAGTTTGAGTTTCGACATAATTTGCAAAACCAATATGCAAAATTGAGCCAAACTTTGGTTACACACTTCACATATAATATTAAACGAAACCATGTAATTATAAATTTGTTTTTAAAAAAGACGAGAGAAATACCCAGAACAGAACAAAGCTTGTTGATTGCTGCAGAAGAAGGGGGAGGAAACCCCGATGGCGTGAACGTGTTTTGACAGAGTTCGCAGAGAGCTTGAACTTTGGAGCTCTTCCTCGCCATGCTTGTGTGGCTTCGAAACGCACAAAAATTGGCTCTGTTTTGTAAAAGCATCCGCAACTTATCAGATGCTTTTTGAAATTTCGGAAACATTCTGTTAGCCACTGACAAATTATAAAAACAAAAAATATTTTTGGAGTGAAAAATTTAGGGCCTTTCTTCAGTTGTGAGTTTCTCGACCCAAAAAAACAAATAATTTTAAAAACAAAAAGAAAGACAGGAGACAGATTAAACTTGACGTGGCACAATGCTGTGGGTCCACGTGTCCGCTCTGTTCTCCTAAATATTTCCACTTTCAAAATTTAAGTCCAATTTTCCCAGACTTTACAAAGTGCGCCATTTTACAGAGCCACTGCGAGAATGGAAGGCAGTGAAAGCGAGGCAGTGTTCGATTCGCTGAACGTTAATCCGCAGCTGTTTATCAACGAGGTCTTCAACATCGTCGATGATTTGCTCGATGACGCTTACAATCATTTCCACCAGTAACTCTCTCTTCCTCTCTCTCTGAAAACCTAATTCAGCAGCTGCTTATGGCATTTTTATTTTTCTGATGATTTCCTCCAGACAAGCATCAACCTCCCTGAAGATCGAGGGCACGGACAGAACCCAAGATTTATCCAAGGTATAAATTTCACTCCTTGCTCTCTTTTTTCTTGTTTTGCCTAATTTGTTAGCATTTCAATTCATTCCATAATTCGAGGGCTTGTTCCTTTATACAAATTTCTCGAATTGATGTGTGTTTGTGTGAGTGAGACTATGTGTTTGTTTGTGAACGCATTCTTTCTTTTGGGGGTTGGTCCATATATTGTTAGTAAACTTGAATTTTAGCTTCTTTTAACTTTGAATTCTCTTGGTGCTTGATACATTGCATCGGATGATTTTCATTAGGTCAAATGAAACAAACACATTTCACCATGGATTTAAACAAAATTTGTTGAGGATTATATTTTTCTCATTCTAACAAATAGGAGATGCAATCTATTTTTTTTTTAGTTCTTGTTGGGTCTAGTCAGTTATATATCTGTTTGTTTCTCTGTAGGGTATTAATGTTATCCGCAAAAAGGTTCAATCAGATATTGATAAGCGGCTAGCTATGTGGGAGCAGCACTGCCATAACCACTTTTTTCAAGTTCCTGAGGGGTTCATGCTGCCCAAAAGTGTAGGTTTTTTTTTTTTCACTTATTTGATGCTTTCAAGTCAGTTTTATCCACACTCCTATTGTGAGGGAAAATAATTGGTTTATAGGAATTGCAATGTGGAGTGTGTACATTGGAAGTGATACTTTCCATTCCATAAACCTTGTATAATTCAATAACTAAAGAAAATTACTTTCTAGGATGAATCACCTGTCGACACTTCTATAT
This sequence comes from Prunus padus, assembly GCA_024362665.1. NCBI lineage: Eukaryota > Viridiplantae > Streptophyta > Magnoliopsida > Rosales > Rosaceae > Prunus > Prunus padus. The sequence goes on from JANFAM010000005.1 coordinate 1,687,231, forward strand.
GTCAAAATGCAATCTGTGACCCAGACTTGGATGCCCAGTTGGATTTCTTAAGGAACAACCTTACTAAGGTAATTACTATATACTAGAAGTTGCAAGGATCTTTTGTCTGCATAAAATTGTGATTTCTTTCATTTCCTGATTGACTTCTATTTTAACAAAATACGTTTACAGGTTGGTAAGGAGTCTGCTGCGCTGAACCGAGAGCTCCAATCATTAGAACAACAGTCTGCGTCTAATGATCATATTTCTGCCCTCAATGAGATTTCGCTACTATATGACCAAAACTCTTATCATGAGATGTTCCAAGGTAACTAACTAAATACTCCTGCCAAATATGTTCAAACTTAGTGTGGTTTAGCATCCGTTTTAACTCATAATACTAGAAGACATGGATTTAGCTTTATGAAGGTTTTTCTTCTAATATATTAGGTGATTAGACCTTGTTTTGAACTTCTTCTGATGTTAAACCTCAACTCAAGGCAGAGATGTCTTATAGTTTTTTAGTCTGTCCTGTAGTTTTAGTAACTTTCTGGCTGCTAGCCCCCTAAAAGTGCCAAAGTTACAATCATATTTGTTCTGCAGGAAAACTTGTATTTAGTAATCTGCTACTTTTACCATTTCTTGTTTCAAGACTACTGAGTGGGAAAATCCATACATTTACGTGTTCAAGTTGTGTTTGTATTAACTGTTTTAGATCTTGAGTTTCTATTGCTGTATCTTAAAAGAAGAAAAGTTTTAGTAGATTTTTGTTTTATACAGAGATGATGAAGACAGCATCAGAACTTCGGACAAAAATAGGAAAGCTGAAGACCAGAAAGATAGAAGAAACCGAACACAATAAAGCAGATAAGATTTACAACCCACACAGAGATCCATCTATGATGGGCATTGGCAAAGGTAATAGCTATGGAGTATTTATGTTCAACTTTTGGTCTTGCAATTCAAACTTATTTTAGGACGTTGGATTTCCTTGTTTCGTTACAAGATATTCTATTTTGCAGGCTTCTCTGGTGCGAAGTTGGAAGATCTTCAAGAAGTTTTAGTCCATTTGAAAAACAGGTGAACTTGATGTACACTCTATTTTGCAGGCTTCTCCGATGCGGAGTTGGAAGATCCTCAAGAATTTTTAGCCAATATAAAAAACATGTGAAATTTATGTTTGATTTCGTCACCCTTGTAGTACACAAGTCATGCCCTTAGGCAGTTGTAAGTCTTTCCCCACTCTTCCATGAAATTGGAATGTATTGTTAATGTTTGAGGTGTAATCGCCTATACTATATTATAGCCTGTACTACATGATATTGCATTAATTTTAGGCAATGGCGCTTTGCTGGCAATGCATTGATTAAATTACTTTTAAAGTTTTTTCTTTTTTAGAAATTGCTTGTTCCTTAATAGAGAGGAAAGGTTCATTGGGTTTTAGTTCTTGTTCAAGAGGAGGAAAAATGAGACAGGGTCCCTTAACGTGCTTTAACCTCAAAGAAGAGAAGAGGAAAGCTTGATTATTGGAATAACGTAACGTGTGCTACATAATTAAACATAGAACTGTATGTATGTCTGCAGTGACATGCATAAGGCAAATGTTGAGCACGGCGCAACTGGAAAACTGTTGAAATTTGATCCACAAACAAAAGTAACACTGTCATTAAGAGGACTTTCTATGGAGCCTAACAATAGTTTCTGAACGCACTTCACAAAGAATCCAAAAGTTTAGGCTCACAGGTCCAATAGCTAACACATCAGAAATTATTTACCATACTGTGGGATATCCGGTTAACATAAGGAGGAGCAGCAACATCAACAACACATCATCATCATCATCAGGAGATTTTTGGGTGGCTAAGAACCGTCGATATAGATATACCCATTCGTCATTCATGTCCACCTCCCCCATTGCATCTCAAATCAATGCGTCTGGGCTTCAACTTACGACTGATGTAACAAAATTTGAACGTTTCCACGAGTTCAGTAGCATCAGTGAAGTTAATGAGATCAATGAGTCATACTACGTAGGATCTCCAGTTGTGGATTTTGTTGGTGTTTACAGGATAACCCAAAACTAAAGTTCAAAGACACAAAAAACAGAGCAATGCCAACTATATGTTAAATAACAATTGTTGCCTTGCCTATTTAGAGATTTACAAACAGCTTGATAATTAGAAGTTGTGCTTTTTTGTTTTGTTTTGGGTGAAGCAAAGTAGTGGTTCTTAATTATGTTATGTTATGTTGTGCTCTTTCTATATGGTGTGATATGATATTAATCACAAACAACCATGACCACTTGAGTCGTGACAACCACGATCACTTGAGTCCTGCAATCTCCCAGTACAATGAGAAGCTTTGAAACTTTAAAACTTTAAAACGAGATCAAAAGAAGGAAAGCAAACCAAAAACAATAGCATCTATAACATTAGTCACAAACACACACACAACAAACCCGTTTGCTTAATTTGGTTGCTCAGAAGGAACAAGGAAAAGAATAAATGTTGTATCACATGGGTATCCCAGAAGAAGAATGCTAGCAACCTTCTCCATTTTCCTCATGACATATGTCATTATCCTTACACTTAAAACAATGTAATTAATGCATCACAAAAGCTAATTTTTGTTTTCCAAATTTATCCTTATTAAATGTATTGGTTTTTGTACAACTTTATTACCACATTATTAAAAAATATATAAATAAGAAAAACGACAATTTTATTTATTTATTTTTGGCTTAAATGTCAAAATGGTTCATGTGTTTTACCCATTCGGTCAATTTAGTCCATGTGTTTTCAATTTGGCTAATTTAGTCCATGTGTTTACATCCGTTAGGCAGTAATAGACGTTAAAATAGACATGTACATCGCACGTGAGTGGGCATAAAGGTATTTTAACACATAAACCCAAACGCTCAAACACTCGCGACTCTGACAGCTGCGTAGTTTGCGTTCATGAGAATTTGGAGTTTCAAATTCAATCAGTTCCCTTGAATATCAATCACGTGAGTCTGCATAAAGATAGCAAATAGACTAATCGAATATGATAGAGGCTCAAACAAACCCAGGTGAGTTTTAAAAACCGAAAACCAAAACCACCCCAACGTTTGAATTTATGGAGTTCAAGAGATGATGACCACCAAGCTTCAAGTTTTCTTCTTAGCAAAGGTTTCAAAGAGGTGAATCTATGCCAAGCTCTATTTGAAGCCACAATTTTTGCAAATATTGGATCTAATACATTTTTACACATCTGTCAAAAGTGTATGTTAGCACTAATTGGTTTGCAAAGTACAAAAAAAAAGGCATGAAATGAAACGTCCACTCTAAAAAAAACTAAAGATTGTCCCACATTGGCTAACAGATGTAAACATAGGGACTAAATTAGCCAAATTGAAAACACATGGACTAAATTGGCCGAATGGGTAAAACACAGGGACCATTTTGACATTTAAGCCTTTATTTAAAAAAGTTTTTTTTTTTTTCAAAGAGAACGTTTGTTTTTTTTTTTCCAACAACAAAAATGATATCACTTCCATGAATAGTCATTTGACGAAAAAGATGTTTTAAAGATATTATTTTCAGGTAGTTATAAGAAGAAAAAAAACATAACAGTAAAACATAAATATTAATAACAATAAACATATCAGTAAAAGAAACTAGTTTATTAACAATAGTCATTGTGACAAAACTGACGTTTAAAGTAAAAAAGGTGATAAGAAATATAATTTTAAAAAGACTAATTTCTTGTATAAAAAAAAATCAATATATTTAATAGGCCAAAAGTCACTTTTGGTCCTTGTAGTTTGGCACTTCAACCACTTTTGACCATGTAGTTTCAATTCCGTCAATTTTGTCATTGTAGTTTCGTATTTGTAGCAATTCAAAGACAAGTTAGTATTCTTGTCAATTTCTTTGACGGTGCAAAGGGCAACTTTGTCAACCCAAAACCCGTAAGCTTAAAAGGTCGTAGGAAACTCTCCCCATTTCATATTAGGGCTTGAAATTCAACCACTAATCCCAATTTTTGAAGAACCCTAAACCCAAATGGCCAATTTCAAGCCCTAACATGAATGGGGAGAGTTTCAGACGAGTTTTTATGCTCAAGAATTTTGGGTTGACGAAATGGCCCCTTACACTGCCAAAGAAATTGACGGGAATACAAACTTGTCCTTGAATTGCTACAAATACGAAACTACATGGTCAAAATTGACGGAATTGAAACTACAAGGTCAAAAGTGGTTAAAGTGCCAAATTACGGAAGTGACTTTTAGCCTATTTAATAAGGGTAAATTTAGGAAATAAAAATTAATTTATGTGATACATTAATGATATTGTTTTGAGTATAAAGAAACTGACACGTGTGAATGATATTCTTCTTTCTTTTCTTTTTTGATTCAACTTGATTTTTTGTTCTTGGAATATTAATATTGTTTATCATGAACCGATTTCATAGTACGTGTGTATGTTAGGCGAAAAAGAGAAGAAAAAGAGGCTGGGTCAAAAGCGAAAAGGTCGAAACAACCTCAGCCCTCAGTTTCTTTTTGTGAGAGAAGTTCAGTTTATATTCCGGGTAGTTTTGGTTTTTCGTGTGTAAGCTTTCAAAGTTGTTTTACATTAAAGTCCAACAAATGCGCCCATTCAAAAGGTCTTAACGCTTACCCTCTCCCCTTCGACTTACCACGTCTTCCTCTTAAACAGTAGCTTAACAATTCAATAGAAAATAGTTCAACAAAAGGTCCAAATCAAGAGCACAAAAATGGCATTCATATCCCCCTTCGATGTTTGCTGGTTCCACAATTTGTTTTCCTTAGATACAATGGTTCTATCTCTTTTACAGCAATTAGTCAGCCATGACTGCTACTAAGTACTGGGCGAAGCAAACAAATTTACCTGCAATTTTAAGGCAAAAATAAGGAAACGCGCACCAGTAAAGCTGATAATAACTAGATATTTTTCTTGTGTGTGCGTGCGTGGAAGAAAGGGAGAGAGCAAAAATCTTGAATTAGTTGGAGTAATGGGAGGGAAACAGAATAGCCTGGGATACGAATCTTACATTTGTTGTTAGAATAGGCACTACAACAAACTCTCAACGTTAAGTTCTACAAACGAGCACGGATCAGGAATGTCAAAGTTGTTTAACACCTGAAAATACATGAAAATAGACAATTAAGGTCATTTTGATATAATATGCTCCCCACGTTTCATTAAATAAAGAAATCCAACCAGAGAAGAATGAAAACTGTGCCAATATAAATTGACTAGCGTGCATATTTTGGATTATATCTTTCCGCGGTCCAGTTTTCCTAAGCCTATAAGAGCCTTTGATGGAGAGGAACTTTCTATGGAGCTTAACAATAGTTTTCACCTGATTTTTATACTCGTGGATGAGGAAGGATTTCAAGACTGGGATTTTGAGAAATTAGATTGCATGAAAAACAGTCAAGGACATTGTTTCACTGTGAATGGTAATGCACGAATGGCAAAATTTATAGGGCAGCATCTAATCTGTAGGTATAATCTTAGCACAAAATCAAGTGATGATACATACCTCAGGGTGCACAATGCCAAAAGTTCCAATGTGCTTCCCTTTATAGATAATGCTTGCTTGCCTACCCGGAAGAAACTCGGGTTCCTTCAGTAAATGTAAACAGAGAGTGAATGATTCATACAAACCTCCAAAGATATAGCAAAAGAAAAATGCAAATGAAAGAATATACTCACATCTGAAGGTTGTATGAAGTACCCAGTATGGTCACCAATAGGAACAAAAGCAGCACCAATCGCTTCCATAACTCTGTCCACCAAGCCATGAATTAACTGCATATTGGAAACCCAAGGTAAGTAATAGGTAATTATTTCTCTTTGTTTAACATAGAACTATCCAACATCCCAGTTTAGTAAATTATGAAATAATACATATCATTATACCATTTAAGCAAAAAAATCATCAAAACCGTCACTAGGTTCTGAAATAGGTGACCAAACTGTGTATACCAGGTTTTGTATCATACCTCAAACCCAGAGCTAGCACCACAGAAAAGAGCTGCTAGTTGGCGTTGATTTCTCGCACCAACATCTTTCCTCTCATCCAATAGTGCTATATCACCCACTTCGAAAATCTTCAACAATGTAAAGTGAGACGAAATTTAAAAGCAAGCTTATAACATAAAGAAAATATCAAATAAGAAATAACATTTTCAAGAATTCTAAAAGATATCAAACTTAACAAACAAGATTATAAACTATCCGTTTGAGGTGGGGAGAGAGAGCGGGAGACTTGAATAATTTTAGTCAATGTAAAGTGAATTACATATCCATCCTTGCTAAAATTCCTTTTTAATTTATTAGAGGAAAAAAGTGGCAAACCCAAATGAGAAGAAATCATGCATAAGCAAGATAAAATTGTAACCTATACCTTTATGGGCTTTGGATGATCTTTGTTGTGACCAACAGTTTTCAATACACCAGGCATCAGACTGGTTCGGACAAGTTCAAAATCAGACGATCGAGGATTTCCAACAACCACTGCCTTTGATTTATCATCTTTACGATTTAACATGGCAAAATTTTCTCTCCACGAGCCCAATATAAACGTCAACACCTCTGTAAACCCAGTCATTGCAATCTAACACAAAAGTTTGAGACAACATCAAAGAAGTCAGAATAAACAACACTTCATTAACTATGGAAGGGTAAAACTTAAAACTGTTATTTATCAACTAAAAAGTTTTGTTCACCTCTAATTTGATATGGTCAGTGAGCTCATTCAAGGCTAGTGGCTTCAAAGATGCAGGACTTCGCTTTGGGATATTATTATATCCATATGCAATTGCAACATCCTAAACAAGAAAGAAAATGCATTATTATAGAAACATGACAAAAGTTTTGATTTATAATCCAGTAAGATTGTTATGACTAATTCTAGTTGAACCTCCATGACATCACAAGGATGAAGAATGTCGCTTCTGGTTGGAGGTACAAATACTGTGATATCGCCTGATAAAGACTGCTCAGCGCGCAATTGCATCCGATTCAACAAATCAGTAACCTGCATGATAATAATAAAGAATTATGAGAAAAGGAAACAATTGCAATATTTCAACTAAATCTCCCATACATGATAGTTCCTAGTTTAGATCAGAAATCTTTTAGTAAAACTTCACATGCAATCAATAACAATACTAACCTTACAGCCTATCACTAAGCAAATTAATAACCTTATTCCAGACATCAGTAAGCAATATTAAAGAATAAAGTAGGAATAGGTAATATGCAGTTAACCTTATTCTTGACATACCTCTTCTGCTTCCAAAGAGACTCCAATTGTACCATTAACATATGATAGGGAAACATCCATGTTGTAGATTGATAAATCAGGATAGACATATGACGTTCCATCAGAATATATCACTTCAACAGGTTCAATCTCAAACTTTCTTTCACAATATGCTGAAAATGCTGTCACCTAAAAGAATATAAGTTGCTACCATCATCCACTGATAAGTGAGAACCAAAAACTGGCAAATAAATTCATCATAAACTTCCAGCTTCTTACTATTGTGTTCAGAACAATCTTGGCCTTTGTCAAATCAGTAGCTGTACATTCTATGAAAACATTCTTTGTCTTCAAATTGATTGCTGAATGTGCACCATTAATAATGGGGGGTAAAGACAAAACAATTCTGCCGAAATAAACTTAACGTCACTCATTGAGACAAAGCCATAAGATAGTAATAAATGAGTGAAATTTTTTTTTTATCATACCTGTTGTGATCATATAAAACAGGAAACACCGGTGAGTTCTCTATTATGTGCAAAAACTTCTTCAGTTTCAAATCTGACTGCCAGAATACAGTGGTAAAATATGGATCAAGATACTTTACTTTCCCAATGTCATTCAAGAGTCATAATTACTAGGTCATACAAAACTAAGGAGATTCTGAACAAGGATGTGCACGAAATAGCTATTATTGCAATGGTTTCTAAATTGCTGATTCTAGTTTTGTCTAGACTAACCATAACACTTCCCCAGAAAGGGGAAAAAGAAAGAAAAAAGAAGGAAAGAATAACAAAGATCAAAAAGCACCCAGTTAAGAACTCACTCTGTAAAATTCAATGAGCTCATCAGCTCTAAAGTTCTTCACCTAATATAGAAATCAAAACGACACGATATTAGTGCTAACAATAGCCATTAACAAGTATCTTCAAACTATTAAAAAGAGAGATATATATATATATATTACAAAATCATAGTCATATAAACTACTAAACTGAGAATAGCATAAAACTTATAAAATTACCTGTTTCAGAGGTACAAAATTTATACTTGAAGGTGGCAAGGCCTGAACATGGAAAGAAAATGTAAGTCAACAGTAGTATTGTCTTAGATATATGAAGTAGAATTTAGCAATCAACGGAAAAAAATGAAAAATTATTTCATCGACATGCATGTTGTCTCAGGGAATCTTCACCTAAAACAGAAATTTCTACTTTTCATTCCTAGAAATGTTTCAGCAAAGGATCTACACTGTTACCATAAATTAGTAGAAAATTCAATATCACATGACCCCTTAAACAAAAAAGGAATGCAAAATACAAAACCATAGCAAAGGGAACATGTTACAAAAGCCCACCTCATATGTGAAAGGGGCTTGTAATGTATCCAAGTCATGAGTCCCAATGGCAACTAGGGTTCTTCGCCTATAAAATGAATATCAGATGTAAGCACTTCAACTGAATAACCACAGAAAATCTTTGGGCGGAAAGACAAGCAGTAGCTCTTATCATAACTTCATGCATTCATTCTCATTTGTCTTGCTATCTTACCCTTCTAGCACTTAAACAAACTATTCTGATTTTTTTTGTATTCTTACCTTTATCTACTTTAAATAACCATATAGATTACTTCAAATTTATTAAATAGAAATATGACTACGCCACTCCAATACAACATAAAAAGACAAGAAAAAAATTATCAAAAAAATATTTTAGAGCAACAAAATACAGATGAGGTGGGGGCCACTGGGAGCATGCCAAGCTAAATCGGGAATCAGAGCTATGAGCCAGAAAACATTACCGGCAGATATTTTGATGAAGCTTGTCTTGGAGATCAATAAAGCTGTTATAACTTGCTTCAGTGAAGGTTACGCCTCTTAAAACAGCACAGACAACATGAGGGCGAATTGAAGATGTCTGCAAGTGGAAAAGGGGCCTCTATGAACTAAACAGTATCACCAGAAAATAAATAACATCAACCCTTTTCATATCATATAACTACCTCTGGTTTTACATGCATTTTAATCATTGACTCCTTACTAATGTTCGCCAACTTATATGTAGGAATCTCCTCTTCCCTACTGAAAACACGGAGCGCTTGAGCAAGCCCTTCAAGGCAAAGTAAATCATATCTGCATATAAATCAAATAACAAAGTTGTTCAACTCTTTTTATATTATGTGAAAATCATACAATAACTATTCTCATTCCTATAGTTACTCCTTGATACTCTGAACACAGCCTACCCACTTAAGCAGACAAGAGCAGTATGAGATTTAAAATATTTGGCCTCAAGGGTTAAGTTAATATTAAAATTAGAAACCAACCCATGATATGAAGTAGGATAAAACATTAAGTTCCAAAACATGCAATTAAGACAATTCTCAGTGCTAGTCAATTATCAGAAAAAGAAAAGGTACCTATTGGCGGGAACTTCGATCTTGTAAATAACTTCTTCATCTTCCTCAACTTCAGCGTCCAAATGCTTTTCTTTTCTAATAATTGCTTTCTCAGTTGTCTACAAACACACATTAACCATTAGAAGTTTTGGCATCAGAGAAATACAAAAATAAAATAAAACATGTGGAGAATGAAAAAAATGCTTACGACGTCGTCCAGCTCGATGCCGAAGCTGAAGCATACTTCTTCGAACTCTTCCTGAGCTGTCAGATTTAATTCAAAAACACAAACGAAAGTGAATTCCTTATTGATGATATAAGTACATCGATGAGATGAAGAGTTAGAAATGGAACACTGAGAGCTCACTGTATGTTCTTCCTAGTGCTGCATACAGACGATCCCGTCCCACGCTGACGGTAGGCATGGCGGACTTTGACTACTCTCTCCGATAGCGCACGCAGAGACTGCCACCACAAGAGAGAAGCAAAACCCTACGCTCTCGGATGGTTATTTGTTTTTCTTTTTAATTGGGCCGAAGGTTGGGTTTGGCCCAAATAATGTGTGCATTTATGAAGCCCATCTAAGGCCCACAATTCCTTAAACCCTGGTGATAAAATGAAAAAACCCTAATGTGCAGAAGGTAGGTTTGTGCGAGACTCGAGAGAGAGAGAGTGAAAAATCCTAGTCTCCAGAAAGAAAGAAGAAGAAGAGAGAGATGGGAAGCGATAGCGAAGTAGAGAAGACGGCGCAAAAGGAGAGGGAGAGGAAGAAGATGCAGGCTCTTGCTCCCATAGCCAAACCCCTTGCCGGCAAGAAGCTCTGCAAGCGAACCCTCAAGCTTGTCCGCAGAGGTATATACGCCTACATACACATATACATATTATACGTGAATAAATATGTTATACATGTATGCATATGTGTGCAATCTGATGTTTTTTTTTTGGGTACCTTGTAGCTGCTGAGAACAAATGCTTGAAGAGAGGAGTGAAGGAGGTAGTCAAAAGCATAAGGCGAGGCCAAAAGGGGTCAGTTCTTCATCAAATTTCTTTTACTTTTGTAATTTGTATTAGGCGATTCATTTTCTTGTCAAAAATACTGTATTGAACTGAAAGGACCCAACTTTGGTTATAGTAGATACTTTGTTTTTCCTTGTATTTCTTCCCTTGTGTTATATTGAGTAATATTAGTTCTGTTTAATCACTGAGTCCCAGATAGGTCAGTGTATCTGAAATTATGGGTAGAGTTAGAGGAAAACATCGATTTAGTGAGACATTACTTGATAATTGCATTGATGGTTGACTCATATTAGAGGGCTATGTTATGAGTGTTGCGGGGAGAGTTTTGAAGTAGATTCAAATATTGAAAAAGGGCCTTAATTTGTCATTCTCTGTTCTATGGATCTCGTGCAATCAATGTATGCATCTGATGTCTTAATCTGTTAGCTCTACTTCCTTACATTTTTTGGATCAGATGTGGCTGGATTTATTTGTATCATTTGTGCTGGAGTGCAGGTTATGTGTTATTGCTGGGAACATTTCCCCTATTGATGTGATCACTCATGTTCCAATCTTGTGTGAAGAGGCTGAAATTCCATATCTTTATGTGCCCTCAAAAGAAGTAAGCAGCTTATAATTCAATCTTTCTTTATAAAATTATTTCACATTATACGATATATTATTCAATGCGCGAGCTTTCGCACATGTTAGCTGCTTCATTGATCAAAGTATTCACTAATATTGGTTTGTTAATGTCTTCTTCAGGATCTTGCAAATGCAGGGGCCACCAAGAGGCCAACTTGCTGTCTTCTGGTGATGACCAAGCCTTCCAAGGGGGAATTAGGCCAAGAGGAACAAGATAAACTAAAGGCAGATTATGACCAGGTTGTAGGAGATGTTTCTGAACTTCAATCCTCCCTTTTCTGAAGGCTGGAAACATTTTACTTGCCTTTGTCCTGATTATCTTATTTGAGGTTCTTTTCCTTTTTTTTAATCCCTCTGACTGATGGGCCTTGTACTTTGTTTTAGAAAAAATTAAAATGTGCTTGTTTGTGTAACTATTGAAGTGGAACATTAGGCATAGTTGGTTTTCTTTATGGAACATGAGATTCCTGTTCATCACAAGTTAGCTATGAGGTTCCAAAGTAATCTGTTCTCTCTCTCTCTCTCTCTCTCTCTTAGCTTGCAATATGGCATTCAGATTTGGTTGATCCATATGCAATTCATCATTTTCTATATTCTAGACTTATTTATATATTTTGACAAAAAAGAGCACTTATCTTGGAGCAATGGCTTGGATGAATTAACTCAATTTAGACAATGTGTGTTATGACCCGTGGATCAAAAGTGGGAACCATACCAAATGAAACTAAGAATTGCCAGAACTTCCAGTATACCAACTATTTACAACACGGCCAGACAACACTAAATCAACCCTAGAAATATATTTGGAGCACAGGGGTTTATAATATAAACAAGGGTGTAGCAGATTTTATGCTGAAAGTCAGCTGCTTGGCATGAAATTATTTTGGGGAAGTCAGACTCCTGAAGAAGAAGAAACCTAATCCACCAATTGCCAAAGTAAGAATAACTGGGACAATTGAGTCAATATCAGTCACTCTTCCACTACTATCTGCTCTTCCTTGGCGAAGCCTTTCTCCTGAATATTCTCGCAGAAGATTGCTCAAATTGTCTATTTGGTGCATGATCTGGCGTTGGCTCCGTGTGATTGCTAGCATCTGTTGAGTTACTCCAAATAACCAAATAAGCATATCAGAAGGGAACAGAAAAGAATAAATCAATCTGTCACCACACGTTTAGTTTTTCACAAAATCCCACCTCTTCCATCAGTGGAGACTCCTTGACCAATTGTGATGACGACGAAGAATGGGGCAGTAGAGATCCTGCCAATGAGCCATTACTTAAGCCAGTTACAAAATGAGAAGTGGGTCCAGATCCAGTGCAGGCTTCAGCCTGCAAAGCCAAATTCTGCTGGCTAGCTGAAACTTTTCTGACTGAGAACTTGGAGTTGAGATCTTCAACACGAGACGTAAACTCATCCATCCTCTCATTCAGCGTAGAAATTTGTTCTGAAAGTTGAGTTATAACCCCCTGAAATAATACAAGACAAAATTATTGGTAAGCAAACCAATGCAGGATGTGGAGTTTCTGCCAGCAAGCCCGAGAAATAGTTAACTCACCTGGTTTGAAAGTGCTTGAGGTGATTCCAGGGCTCTTCCATCAAACCTTCTACTGTTAACAGCAAGTCTTGTTAGCTTGGACATTGTCTTGTCCCTTTGATTTGAGTAAGAGTGTGATGCACCGCTGCCCAGTGGAAATATGATGTTAAAAGAACCAATCAGTACATACAAGCATGATCAGCTGGATGAAAGTTTATTGGTTATGACAAACTAAACAAAATGGTTGACGAAATTTGGTCTCTTTTTATGGTTTTAAGATCATTTTCTCTTTCTTCCCTTCTAATTGTAATACCCTTTCAAGTCCAAGAAAATAGCTGAAAATGAGTTGTACCGGTTGAGATACTTGGTTCTCCTGTCTGCTGAGGCTCGAGAAAGGGCTTCCTTAGGGCTTGAAACAAAATCGTCATCTATGCTGAGCTTTGTCTTCAAATCATCTGGCAAGGCCTGTAGATTGATCGCATCAGGACCATGCAGAAACAGGACAACCCATGATCAATTGAGGAAACCATACCATGACATCATTTACAAGTTTCTCCAGCTGAATTTGTTCAATGTAAGTACGAGGAACATATGAACCGTCCAGATCGAGCTGCTCTGCGACATATTTAACATATAACCGATCCTTTCCTTGCACCTTCATACCAGTTCAGCAAGTCAGTGTTAAGAAATTCAGTATTGAATAGCATTTTCAAATGACATGAGTCAAAGGAAATGTTCACCTAAAACAACTACAGTTAATCTACATTGATATTTCAAAACCAGTGAACTAGCCTAAAACCCAAATGTACAAATGTTACGAAAATCACAATTTGAGATCTTTAGCAAAAAATACAGCGAAAAGGAAAATACAACGAAAAATACATCTGAGATTCATTAAGTGATAAAAATATAGTCAACACTGTTAGAAAAAAAAAATGTATCACAAATTCCAAAACAATCTGAAAAAGTGAATGCATAAAATGGCATGATACCTGAACATATTGGCGATTAAGTTGCTCCAACCAATCAGTTTTCACGCAAATCTTATCATCACAGAAGATATGGCTGCTTCTTTTCAAGATGGATGCAATTGTATACCCCAAGGCCATGAGACCTCCAAGAAGGCGCACACTAACTTCAAAAGTTATTCGAGGTGATATTATGAAGGGACTATCCGTAACCCATTCCTGAGAGCGAGAGAGACAGAGATAAACTAGTCAGAGATTCTTCTCCGGGACAAGCTATGATATTTAGACATAATGATCTGCCACCAAGCACATATTAGCAGAACCCTGTACAAAATTATATGGAAATTTTCACCTGCACCCACATGTAATTAAAATACAACCATGTATGCTGGATATGACTTTCCAGACATGTAAGAATGTGCTCCCCGTCAAACTTCCCAAGTCACAATCTTCAACTCTTTGCCTTAAAATGTCCATTATCCAAATGATGAGCAAGCAAATTTCTAAATGGAATCAGAAATTCATTTCACTAAGTAAAATAGCAAGGTGCATGTTTGAAATGGAAAGACGCATTTAAACTGTTACTTTGATGGACTAAGGAATAATGAGTAGACCTCAAGACATCTAGAGCTCCAAACTACCCAAAATTTTCAACTCCTTAAGTATATAAAAGCTTAGGGCAAGAAATAAAAAGAACTCAAATCAGTTCCATAGAGAACAAAGAAATAAAGGAAGAAAGTAGATTTGGGTGAAGAAGTATATCTGTTTCCAAGAAGAGGACTAGCATGCACTCCAGCTCTCTCTTTTTAGGTCTATACCAGTTAGCCATACAACAATAGTGGCTGAGAAAGAAGAAGAGTCAAACACAAAGGGCAGGAAATTGGATAGTGATGATAATGACTATAACGAGGACAACAGGATCACACTAATGAAGAAAATGAGGTGTGGATGTTTCTCATATCTAAGCAAATCCTAAAAATAAACCTTTGTAGACTCATTTCTTTACTATTGACCAATGATGAAAACACCTCTGATATACATATAGGCAAGGACACCAGTAAGAACAACTCAAATGCATATATAAGCTTGAAGAATATTTAGTTTACAGATGTCAAACCTCAAACATGAGATTGTATTTGCCATCCCTGTTCCTCATCCTTAGATACGATTGACATGCTTCAGGATCTTCTCCTGGTGGTAAAAGATATATGTCATAAGTTTCTTCTTTGGTTTCTTTGTGATCATCAGAAAGAACAGCTTTGATCTGATCCACTGTCACTGCCTTAATTGACTGCAATAAGAAACAACGGCCAGTGAAACAGTCAGAAAAATAAACAATTATGGATTACCTGAAACATACAAACTGGGGAAAAAGAAAGACCAAAGCAATGAAATTTAGTAGCCAACCTTTAAAATATATGTAGGGTTCTGAAAACCAGCGAAGGGATTGAACTTGTTGGTGATTTTTATATGTGCTGTCTGGAGATCTGGCTCAATAAAGGCCTTGTACATAGGATACACCTGTCCCAAAATTCTGGATGAGAACCACCATAAATCTTTTGTATGCCTAATAATTACATGTTACAAAGGCTGCTCTGTAAACGTTCCAAGGGCAAAAAAAAATTCTAACACAGGATAAAGGGGTAACCGTTTCAGAAATTTGATGGATAATTTCTGCAGGCTCTTGGCCGGCACGTTGAATGTCCCGTAACACCCGTTTGACAAGGTCAAAGTGAACTCCACCAGTTATAGACACACGGAGATCTAACAAAGGCCGCAATTTCTCACTTAAGGCATATATACCCTCAATGAGCACAATACGGGAGCTAGGGACCTCTACCATCCTGTTAGAAGCACCGAAATGACCATGAGTATACAACAGAATTAGAACACTGTAAAAGCTATTATGTTATTTAAAAGGTATACCAAAGAAGGCCAGACATGATGAGACTCCTTTAGTAATTAGATTAAATTATCCCATCAAGAATCACAGAAACCAGTCAACACCAGAATTTTGGGCCTTTTTTTTTTTCTCAATTCAAATGGAATTAGGATTGATGGCAAGTTAATGTGGCAAAGGATTTTCCACATCATGCAGAGATGCACTACCTGTAACCGGTGCGAGAGCTAGACTTGAAATCATATACTGGAACTTCAACAGGATTGCCTGCTTTTAAACCATGTATGTTTTCAAGCAATGTGTCATAATCTGTTAGGCGTGGATCTGTTTCAAGACATTACACAATTAGAGTTCAACCGTGAGTGCTCTGATGTATAATCACTTATTGCAATGATTGAACAATAGATCCAGAGACGCCAATGGAGGAAGACAACAGAAGTACATTTTCAGGAAAACTATAAACAAGGAAGTGAACAATCTTGGAAAAGGTAAAGAACATAATGACTAAAAAAGAAAAAGAAGAATCACTGAAAAGATGTGAAATTTTAATAACATGTGAACTTAACAGTGGATCCAATCCAAGTGGGAGTGGTTACCTATTAGCATACTCTAGCAAAAAGGGGCTGCATGCTTATACAACTCAAAACAAAGAGATGCTTTATGTACTCAGACCTCCTAAATTCTTTTATATAATGGACTCAAAAGAGTGAAGATATTCTAATTGGGATATGGGAAAGACAAAAGTTTCAAAATAGGCTTCAATTAAGTCACCTCGGGAATAAATTCAATAGGGACATTTTCATATTTTGAACACCCCCACACTATGCTTAGCACAGTATGCTGGTATTCCACATCTGGCACTCCATGCACCAGCTAAAATTGGAATTTCACTAGGACTCTGGAAAACCTATACATTTATCTTCAATTTCTCACACAAGTCTCTTTATACCATGGTCTCCACCAAACTTCTATACTTAGATGGGATTCCCTAAGAGTGTGAATGGTAACTCTTACCCTAAATTCTTAAGCATGTACTATGCTGTAATATGCCAATTGTATCACTCCAAGGTATTTGAGAAAAAAGTAACAATAATCACAGAACAAAGAAAGAAGCTGAAGGCTGAATGCAAAAGGCAAACACTCTAGCATCATTGTAGTTAGAGGAAAATAAGATCCTTTACCGTCGAAGTTGCCATCAATGATACGACTAGCATCATTGTAGTTGTCCATTGAAATAACAGCAATGCTGGGCATAAAGTTGAGTACTTTCTCCGTGAAAACAGTCTTACCAGCTCCGGAGGGACCTGCTACTCCAACCAGTATTATCCCATCATTCTTTTGAGCCAACAGCTGACATGCCCGGATAACTATAAAGAAACCTTTTTCAAATGACAGTATATCTTGAATGCGGACAATCTCATATCGATCACAGTCCTTTCTTTTAACAAGTTGGACCTGATCTCGCAAAAGACCAGAGCGCGGCCTCGGTGATTCAGCATCAGAAGTTGTATCTTGAGCCATTTAGAGCTTAAAAATCTATATTATTCCCTATTAGCTGCATAAACAAATAACAATGTCAACACTTCAATTGTGCTTATATAAAGAAAAATCAAACAGGAAATAAATTGCTGAACTTTGAACTCTGTAATTCTTTATACTGCTAAGAGGCAAATGTCCATTCTTTATACCATTAAGTTAATAATTCACGATTCATTGATATTTACAAATTAACATTGATTCAAGAACTCCTTCCCAACCGTCAAAAATAAAGAAATATAAAAAGGAAGTCAAAATTTAAGGATCAACAAGTACCACTCCGACAATAGTATATGAAATCATCAGGAAACAGTGACCCAGAAATTTAAATCACATAAAAGTTGAAGAATACATTAAAATTTTGTTAGATATTCAGAGTGACCACACCTTTTTAAAGACAGAAATGGAAATCACAGCTGCAACTGTTTCTCTGAATTCTTGGAGTTTCTTGGAGACATATTGGCTGGTAGTGGATTCTGGGAAATTTTGTCGCTTTCTATGTAATTCTTGTTATCTTGTGTGTAAGGTCGAAGAAACGAGATGACACTTGGTCAAGTTTGAGAGGTACGCGCGAGAAAATATCAGATGCAAAATTTTATGGCATAAAACTGGGTGTAGCTGTGTAATATATATTTTCTTTTCTTTTCTTCTGACAACGCCGACAGGAAGTTATAGTCTTGGATTCGTTGAAAGATAGAACTTTGTACTGCCCTAAAGGGGCCACCGTTGATTTGGACTCCACCAACACAAGTTGGAATAACTTCTCCTTTTTTCAGAAATCAGGAATTTTCCTTTCTTTTTCTTGGCTAAAGACTAAGTGGCAGTTGGTATAGCAGCTTTAGATGCGGACACCATTTGATCGAAAGCTTTAGGTGGCGTTCGGTACTATTTTCGGAGGTTGTTTTTATTTTCCAAAAATAAAAATAAATCAAAAACACGTTCGGCAGCATGTTTTCAAGCTCGTGAAAAATGTTTTCATCATGTATATTTGTAGAAAACATAAAAAAGTTGTTTTTATTATCATGGAAAACGTTTTCTCATAAAACATTACAAAAAAGAATCAAAAACACGTTCGATAGCATGTTTTCATTCTCGTAGAAAACATTTTCATAAAATGAAAACAAATTCATGTATAATTGTAGAAAAACATAAAAAAGTTGTTTTCATTCTCGTGGAAAACGTTTTCTCAAAAAACATTCTCCGAAAACGTTACCGAATGGAGCCTTAGTTTCCTCTTAAAAAAAAGTAGCATCTCAAGGAAAGAGGCAAATCTCATTTGTCTTGCCACATCAATATTTTCATGCTATAAAGGTCGAGGTAAATGGGTAGGCAAAATATATTATTCTCCCCAACAAGGCAATATTGCATACTTCAAAGTGAAGGTATATTGAACCCACTTGCTTTTATAATAAAATATCATCTCCACTCTCTCACTTACTTTCTATAAAATATAATAGTAAATGTAAAAGATAAAAGATAAAAGTAAATAATAATGATTTGTACACTTGCACTGCATAATCCCTTAGAGTGACTAACTTTTTTCATGAAGCAAATGGGTAGGCAACATGCCACATAGGTTGTTATAGTACAATTTTGCCTATTTCATTTGCATATTTCCTTGAAGAGGCTCTTATATTAGGATAAAATCTAAGCCCCAAGAGGAATTCTTATGTTATTTAAGCAGTCAAAGTTAAGCCAATAATACACCTTAAAATCGCCAATTGATCGACGAAACAATATAGAAGTTAGTGTGTTATCATCGACCATTTGATTAAAGTTGTCACATAAGGCAAGTTCTTTTAAAAAATTAAAAATTAAAAAAGGTATAGACGACATTATGGTCATTTGCCGTTCACATTGAAAAGGTTTCATTTTTTTATGACAATGGTGTAAATCAATTTTGTTCATAGTGAAATGGAGTGAAACATGTCCTATGTCTTTTATTTGGTAAATAGCCTTATCTTATATGTCTCGAGAAACTGACAAATTGTCTTTTAACAAGAAATTCACATGGATTTATTTAGCCTTTTTTAACTAGAGCCTGGACCAGAGCAGATCAAACAGTGACTCACCTAGCGGGACTCATGGCAGCCTTGGAGTTGGGGTATCTCCACTCTCATCATGCTTTTAATATTGTTTCTAATTTTATAGAATTAATATTTTTTTTCTTGTTTAATCTTTATACAAAAATTACGGTATCAATGAGGCAAAAAGTTGGAAGTTGGAACCCTGACAAACGCAGCCAACATACTTTATATATATGAAGAGTTTTAGCTCCCACTTGTGTCTGTGTACCAACTGTTGAGGCAGTGTTCAGAGGGTCTCAATTCATCTTCGACCAAACAAAATCAACCAAAGCTAGTTCTAACCTTCAAGTCTTAGTTCTTTCTTGTCAAAGAGAGAAAGAGGGCGGGCAGGCTATGAATATGGAAGGCGCGCCGGCCCTCCATGGATACTACATGCCTGCAGAGTGGGAACCCCATTCACAGTGTTGGATTGGATGGCCTGTAAGTAACCATTCTCTTCGATTTATCTCACATCACGTGCCTTACTGGGTTTCAATATTTTTCGTGTTTATGGGGAAGAATTCTGTTGTTCAGGCTGACGGGCCTTTGAAAATCTTGTGTTTTCAAATACCTTTTCTTTCTGTTATTGCTAAGTTTCATGTGGAGCCCTGCCAATTCGATTGATATGTCCTCTTCGTTATTGCTAAGTTAATGCATTTGTGAAATTATGAGTTACAAGTTATTTGGAACAGTCAGGTTTTTAGTACAGATTTTGCCTGTTTGACATCATATTAGATAACTGATGCCTGAAAGCTATTAGAATACTGAGATATGTTTCTGCATTTTCTATGTAATTCTCAATTCTGCATCTTTCTGCAATTTAAACTATTATAGGCGCATCTAGTAATCTATGCTGTATATCAGGTGTCCTTACAATTTAATGCTAGTTTCTCTTATATTGGTGTCACTCTCATTATTTATGTAGTAGATCGATTAATTTTAATTCAATCTTTTCTAGTCAACTCTTATCATCAATCTTAACTTTCTCGTTTCCTTGATGCATTGATCTTACTTTGGTTTTAATCCCAACATTCAATCTTAGTTGAGTCTATTATGACAATAAATCTTCATTTTGAGTTATAGGAACGCCCAGATAACTGGAGAGACAATGCAGTGCCTGCTCAACAGGTGTTTGCCAAGGTCGCATCTGCAATCTCAAAGTTTGAGCATGTGACTGTTTGCGCAAGTGCCGCTCAGGTTGGTATAATTTGTAAGAGATGAAAGTCTTTAGTATCTCCATTAGTCTTTTATATTATTCTCATATGAGATTTAATTTTGAATGTTTGCACTCAGTGGGCAAATGCACGAAGTCAGCTACCAGAAAATATCAGGGTTATCGAGATGAGCTTGAATGATTCTTGGTTCCGTGATACAGGGCCAACAGTGAGCTTCTTCCTTTGACTCATCTTAGAAATTCTGATAAGATATTCATTAGTAGGATACTAAGATTTTTATGTTAACCATTAAAGCTGTTTTCTTTTCTTCTTACAATGTTAATATTTGTCTTCTGTTTAGTTTGTCATAGGAATAAGTTCATCCTCTTCTTCTACCCCAGAGCCAAAGGTTGCTGGTATTGATTGGAACTTTAACAGTTGGGGAGGTAGGGTTTATAGTTATTCAAAGCTGGTGCCTTTTACGAAATGGTACTGTTTTCTATGGATGCCATTGTATAATCCATCTTTCACGCAATGGAACACTAGAATCTTTTTTTTAACAATACAAAATATTGTTAGAAACTTTGACGCCTTAAGAGTATAATTTCATCATTTTAATGTTTACTCATCGGTGCATTTTACATGGACCCATTCTTGGAATTGATAGGCATTGATGATGGTTGTTACCGAGACTGGAGTCATGACCTTCTTGTGGCACGGAAGGTTAGAGTAACTGAATAGATCGTAGTTTGATTATACATGATATGTAGCTTTGCTTTTTTGGAACACTGCTTAATGGTTTTCCTAACACTAATAATCTGCAGATCCTGGCAGTTGAGAAGCTTCCAAGGTTTCCACACTCAATGATTCTCGAAGGTGGAAGCATCCATGTAGATGGAGAAGGTAACAAAATTTTAGACTTATCATTTAGCATTAGGAAAGTTCTTACCTCTTTCTTTGAAGCAAATATTAAGTTAGAATTGACTTTCTGATGCAGGGCAGCGGCTATAAGCTGCTGTCCAGCGACCCAAACATTCCCAAAATACAGAGAATAGAAGGATAAAGCAGTAGAATCGAAGTTGGAACGAAGATAATTGAGTTCTAGGGCAAAATCCCAATAGAAACTCTATAGACTAAAGTCTGAAATTATATTCATCAACAAAAACTAAATACACGAGTCTCTAAATAGCCTATTTATACTAGAATATAGAAAACCTAATTGACATAGGAAATTAAAAACCTAAACAGGAAATTAAACCAAATCCTAGTAAGAACAGGAAAACAAAAGAAGTAACTAATAATTTAAAGTAAATAGAACCCTAGCCCAATTGACTAACGGGCCTACATAATCTTAGAGAGCTTCATAGATGCTCCTGCATCACTTTCACCAGCAACAGAATTCCTTCTGGATGCCAACCAGTTCATGCCTTAAAATTGTTTTAAATCATAAACGTATGTGATACTCTGGTAGTGGTAGTGATCCGTTCTTTCTTGAATTATGTGCCAAAACCCCTGCTTTTGATACAATAGACTTTACCTTGTATCTCTTTCTTTTTCATGTTTCTTTCCTTTACGAAATGAATTGGCGATGCCTGGTTATGATGTATTGGAAGTTGCACTACCATGTGCCCCATCCTGTGCAAGTTCAGAACCTTGCATATTTTTTGTTTTCAGCACAAAAATTACCATTACAAAACTCATTCCCTCTGCAAGTATAGTAGTCATCTTTATGATTTAACCAGAACTTACTTTCTTCCTTCAGGGACTTGCCTCACCACCGAGGAGTGCCTCTTAAATAAAAACAGGAACCCAGATTTGACCAAGGAGCAAATAGAGGATCAACTTAAGGCATACCTTGGAGTGAGGAAAGTTATTTGGTTGCCTCGTGGATTATATGGTAAGATGTCTGCTTGGTTACTAACTCACTATCGTACATTATACTAGTTTAATTTTCTTTCACAATGAGATGCTCTGTGCTCTTTTTTTCCCTTGCAATGATTTACATTACGTGGTATGGCTGCAAATGCATATAATCGATAAAGCTCAGGTCACTTATTTTAATTAAAACCTAAACTACCTACAAAAATGCTTGACAGGAGACAATGACACTAATGGTCACATCGACAATATGTGCTGTTTTGTGAAGCCTGGTGTGGTTTTGTTGTCCTGGACTGATGATGAAAAGGATCCTCAGTATGAAAGAGCTGTGGAAGCCTTTTCTGTTCTCTCCAATACTACTGATGCCAATGGTAGGAAATTAGAAATAATTAAACTTCATGTACCTGGGCCACTGTACATGACAGATGAAGAGGCTACTGGAATATTTCAGGTAAGCATTCTACTACAGACTACAAACTAGGGTTCAACTTTCATGAAGCGTCAACTAACTCTATCAAATGTCCTGGACATTTTTTTTCTGTTACATGCCACTGCTGTCCATATTTATCTAGATGGCGTATCCCAAATTAAAAATGCAAAACAGTCACAGGCCTTTTCTTTAATGCCCTTTTTTGTCCAGTTGACCTCTTCCTTCCAATGCTTGATAAAGTGTTTCATTCTTTTTGTTTAATTAATAGTTTTTGCCTCTATTTTTTTCTGGCGCTTTATGTTTTCATCTTAGAAATCAGCACTTACCAGAGAAACGCAGAAAGTTAAATGCATTCATTTTACCTTTTTCTGTCTTTATACATAATTGAGTAACCATATATTTCTCCCTGGACGTTGACAGTGTGGATTGATTGTAGTTTTAATTCCTTACTCCTCATTTCAATATATCATGCTACAATTCTTGAAACTCGACTCTACATAGACTAGTTACCCCTTTTATTTTGTAATATTTCAAAAGAATTGAATTTCAAAATATTATGGTGCATTGTTTTATTCATGGTGTTCAATGTTTCTTCTATAGGAGGACTGTGAAGCTAAACCGAGACTTCCAGGCACAAGACTTGCTGCTTCATATGTAAATTTCTACATTGCCAATGGAGCAATCATTGCCCCACAATTTGGGGACCAGAAATGGGATGATGAGGCTGTTCGTGTCCTATCTCAAGCCTTTCCAAACCATGAAGTAAGCTATTGCTTTTTCTCCAGCATCTTCATATATAATTACGTGCTGGTGGTGAATTTGAGAAGAATGGTTTGCTGTAGGTTAATATACTTTTTAATATATAATTTTATACCAAGTTCAGTGGTCCAAAAGTTTGAACTTCTTGGAGCTGCAGATTATAAAACCTCATCCTTTGAAAGTAAATATAATAGGATACAGAGCGGTCTCTTTTGGAATGCAATGGGAAACAAACAAGACTGGTTTCATATAATGTGCAGATTAAAAAGGATTCATTTTCTTCTATCTTTATTGAATGTTCATATCTGCTATGTGTTTATATTGCTGAACAAGCCTGTTCTAATGTTGGTATGGCTTGGGTTGGCACAGGTGGTAAGAATTGAAGGTGCAAGGGAGATTGTTCTAGCGGGTGGAAATATACATTGCATCACTCAGCAACAACCACGCATTCCACACAGTATCGTCAACCATGATTGATTTCGTACATACATTGTCGGTGCAGACGGAGCATTTGTGTGGGATTAAGCTAAAAGATGAATCACATAGCTTGATTTATCAGTTACATTTGTTTCAGGTCCATAAGCTGGTGGGAGACAAGCTTAAGCTTCTCCCATTTGTACTAATAGAATATTGATTGATACAAATACAGATGATGGCTTGTAAGCCTTCAGAACCAGATTATAGTTCTGACTATGTGAAGTTGCATAAGTGTACCAAATTATAGTTTGGCCAACTCAGGTTTCAGCGGCAGATCAGTTTTTCTTTTTTAACTGGATTTACCAATGATGACATCTTAGAAATGTTAGCAACATTTGTTTGGCTAGACAAGTTTTCTTGACCAAAAGAAAAAATGCTATGCAAATTTGAGAACATATATGTAGTCCAAATTTTAACTTTGAGTAGTGGGTTGACTAATTTGATCGTGCATCATGCGTTTAGGGAGCCCACCCCCCACCCTTAAGTTTTAAATGCTGTGAGACCAAACTCTCGACATACAACTTTTGCAATTTCCCAAAAGAAACAGGATCTGGTAAAAAAAGGAAACAAATAAATACAATTGACTATTTTAACTAATGTAGAATGTTGTCAATGATGGCCGAACATATTTTTGACTCAAAATTTTAATTTAAATATATATTTTTTAAGATGGCAACCCTAAATTGTACATTGTAAGCAAAATAGAAAGTAGCGAAAAAAATGGAGGGGAAGTGAGAGTGACTCAAGAAAAAAATACAGTACCAAAAAAACATCCATGTGTTTGGCTGAGATTTGAGAGATCCAACACCAGAATAACCTGTAAGAAAGAAAAGGACGGATGGATGCCCAAACCTAAAATAAAGATTCAAGGCCACAATCACACTCAAACTCTCATTACCTCATTTGACTGATTGACATGAACTCAGGTTTTCGAACCTGATTTCGTTTCTCTCCTTTCTTGTTTATTTATTTGAGACAACAGGAACTGCTGAACAAGTACCAGATGGGTTGTACATTCTCTGGTTTGAACGCTCTCTACGATGCCGTTAACGGGGGAGGTGACGTGTGGATCAATGAGACTCGGTTCAAGATCGTGAGGCAGCTCGGGGAAGGTGGGTTCGCCTATGTGTTTTTGGTCAAGGAGGTGGTCTCCGATTCCTCTGCCTCTGGTGGTGGTAGTCTCGCAAAGAAATTCAAGGACCCCTCTCATGTATCAGGTGTGATTTATCTCTCCTTTATCTCTCCTTCACCTTGATTCAATTTCTGGGCTTTTGTTCATTTTCGTTATGCTTATGGGATTTTGGAATCTGGGTCGTTTGTATATGAGTCCTGTAATGGTTGTATTTGGTTTAGTATGAGCATGGAAGTGATCTGCTTTGAATTTTGTGATCTGGGTGCACTGATTCGAATTTGAAATGGTTATAGTTTGAATCTTTGAGCCCAGGTGTGGTTTTTTGCTTTGGGAATTAGTGATCTGTGTCATTTGAGCATGAATTTGAAATTATTGGTTTTGGTTCTCTCAGCTTGGAAACAATAGTGATTTTGCCATTGAATTTCTAAATTGAGTTTAAATTGTGACTCATTTGTTTCAACTTCAATCTTCGAATGGTTCCAGGTGGTAGCAGGCATTAATTATTAGCTGATATGAATGTTTGATCTATGAATCTATGGCATTGTTTTGATATTTTGTTATCTTAGAATGCGGGGACCTTGGCCAAGTAGTTCAATGAATAATCTTTTTGAGATTTGGCCATCATGCTCTTATCTGTTGTGCATTCTTGATGCTCCAGTGACTGGTTGGTCAGTTTGCAACTCAACTTTGGAAATGATTTCAGCTTGCTTTTACTCTATTCTTTTGTAGATGATGGAACTTATGCTATGAAAAAAGTTCTCATTCAGAATAGTGAGCAGTTGGAGTTGGTGAAGGAGGAGATCCGAGTTTCATCACTGTTCAGTCATCCTAATCTGCTTCCACTTCTTGATCATGCCATTATTTCCGTTAAGGTTAAGATCTGGAATACTTAATTTGATACGGCTCATAGCTTACTTTAGGTGTTTTCTTCTCATACAATTTGACTTTTAAACATACTTAGATCAGATGGTAGCCTGTCAAATTTTTCATTGTTTTCACTTTTCTGTGCAATTGATTTGTTTATAATATTCTGTTTGGTTGACAGCCTACACAAGAAGCATCTTGGAACCATGAAGCATACTTGTTATTTCCAGTTCATCTGGACGGAACATTACTGGACAATGCCAAGACTATGAAGACTAAAAAGGAGTTCTTTTCCACCACAGATGTTCTTCAAATATTCCGGCAGGTGAATGGAGATTTCATCCCCCTTTTTTTCCCATTTAATTTGACATTTATCTTTTGAAAAGAAGGGTCACTTTTCCATATTTGAAAAGCAGCCAAACAAGGGCTACCGTTATACTGCTTACTGTAGACAACCATACAGCATTTTAACTTCTTATTAAGCGATGTATATAAGCTGAAGATAAGCCTGCAACAATGCTACCAAGTTCTGGTGTAATTGATGTGCCATGTAACCATGTTCCAGTTGCTTTACCCACAATGATTTATTTTCTAGGCTTAGTAGTGCTAGAAGCATCAAAAACATTTTAACTTAGAAAAATCAATGCCATAGATTTGTGCAGGACTCAAGCATATGCACAGTTTTGATCCCCCATATGCGCATAATGATATCAAACCTGGAAACGTTCTGATAACTCATAGAAAGGGACAACCACCTCTTGCTATATTGATGGATTTTGGCAGTGCTCGACCTGCAAGGAGGCAAATTCGCTCTCGTTCAGAGGCACTTCAGTTGCAGGTATATATATTTTAAAATCAATCTCTATTCTCTACATACACATTTTGTATTTTCTGGAATCAATGCAAAGTTTTTCAGTATGCTTAATGCATGCCTACAAGCTGATGTCTCTTTGGTTCATTAAATTAGTTTAGTGTCTTAAAAGAAGACACCTTTGTGTGTTAATTACACCTTTTGTAAAGGTGCTCAACCAATATATGGGGATTAGCATGAGGTTTGGGTCTTCTCTTGTCTGCTAACTTTTAGAAGAAAAAACTATTGAAGGGATGGTTTATCTTGCTTGTTATGTAGGAATGGGCGTCTGAGCACTGTTCAGCACCATTTCGAGCTCCAGAGTTGTGGGATTGCCCCAGCCATGCAGATATTGACGAAAGAACTGATATATGGTCCTTAGGATGCACTTTGTATGCAATACTGTGAGTACTGAAACTTCTTTCTCGCAGTTACTTTTATAGTTCTGAAGTCTGAGCATCATATTGATCGTATACCTTCTGTCTTCCAAATTTTGATAAAATCTGTTATACCTTATTTCTTGCACTTAATGCCTTATTTTTATTTAAAGGTATGGAGTATCTCCATTTGAATATGCACTTGGAGAATCTGGAGGAAGCCTACAATTGGCAATAGTCAATGTGCAGATAAAGTGGCCAGCTGGTCCTAAGCCTCCATATCCAGATGCTCTTCACCAGTTTATTACATGGATGCTTCAGCCGCAGGCTGCAGTCCGTCCTCGCATTGATGATATCATAATACATGTGGACAAGTTGATCTCCAAGTTCTCTCCGTGAGATAATATAGAAGGAAAGAAAGTATGAAATGAACTTTCTTTGCACATTTCAGCAAAGCTTCTAAAAGTCAGCCATCGTGCCTTTTCTTTTCTACTTCAGAGTCAATAGGCCTATTGAATTGATAGCAGTTCCCTTTACAGTATTACACATTACATTACATTTTGCAGTAGGTTTGGCAGTTTGGGCATTGGTTGAATGTTAATGTACTCTTCTGTCTCAACTATTTAATTTTGAATTTGTAATTTGTGAAACTGTGCTTCTCCCTTGGAGTGAATTCTTTTGAATAGTTAAAATACAATAATTGCGATTCATTAAAAGAGCTTGTGAGGTTAGTATTATTAGTTTAACAAGCCATTACAAAGCAGTTCTTTTGGTCCATTGAAATTGAGAGTTTTTTTTTTCCTTCAATCTCGTCATTTTATGAAGAGAACCGCCAAAGAAAAGACGACAACAACAACCAAGTCGCTGAGAATGACAAACGATTGAAGTTTCCTATTCTTCTGATTGTCTGTTATAACTTGTAAGGGGTCATGTGGATCTTATATAACGGGCAAGGGGGTATAAATGAGATTAAGGCAGGCTCCGTAAAACTACAATCCACTCAAGCAATAAACTAGTGTGGTGTTTTATGCTTGCCAAAGTTTGGAGGACCATGAATAAAGTCTCTTTGCCTCATCCCACCTCTTCACTCAACTGTGTTACAGATATCAACAACACACACACATTTGCCCAAACTCAATGCCTTTTTTATAAACCACAATCGTTTAAACAATCACAACCTGCAAGGCTGCACGTGAATGTGAAATTATGGACAAACAGCTTTACTTGCCTGCTTAAAGGACATTACATAATGGATCTCATAAAAAGCCCTCAAAACCTGGTAAGAACTGTTTCAGTATGATCTTATGAATACATCCTCACTTTTGGACATGGTCATTTTTGGCTGTCAATCGTTATGTTCGTCGTCACCTTCAGAATCTGCAGTGCACAACAAAGCTAGTGTAAGTGGGGAGAACATATGTCAGTTAATTCAAAAACGAACGACCCTAAACCCTCAAATCATTCAAATGTATATGTCCAACTTATAAAATCATCGAAAGAATAACTCGTTACCAGATCGAACATCATCATCAATTTTCCCTCTTGCACGAATTTGCTTCATGAGCATCCGAACCATCAACATCCACCAATAAATATGACAAATGAGCAAGCAAAGTAAAAGAGTATTAAACAAGTAATAATATATAGATCCATCCACCAAGTGCTTCTCCTTGTCCAAGGTCAAAAGAGCCTCGTAGCTGCCAAAAATAAATGGAAGCAAAAATCCACTTTAGTATACTATATCTTGTAAAGCAATAGAAAGAAGAGAGCAAAATGATAAGAAACGGGATAAGACACTAGCCAAGTAGTTTATATACTAGTTAAGAATGTATAGCTAAAAAAAAGGAAGGTGCTACTTATTTTCATTCATAGCTGCTTATTCCACTATATTCTATCTGCACAAAAAATAAATTATCTCAACACA
This sequence comes from Prunus padus, assembly GCA_024362665.1. Classification (NCBI taxonomy): domain Eukaryota; kingdom Viridiplantae; phylum Streptophyta; class Magnoliopsida; order Rosales; family Rosaceae; genus Prunus; species Prunus padus. The sequence goes on from JANFAM010000005.1 coordinate 1,716,376, forward strand.
TTTAACTAACCTGGTACTCCAAATTATCCAAAATGGAAAATAAATAAGACGCAGTACTGTCCAAGAAAGAACAAAACTAACAAAAGCAAAGCCGGCCATCAGTTCATAGCCACAGTATTTTGACAACTTTGCAATCTCTAAGAACACATCGCATCCTTCATGGAGGGCTAAAATAATCGAGCCAACACGAGAAAACCTGCGGGGGTGAGAAAACATATATTTAAGACACAAGAACAAAATAGAAGAAACCTTTGTTTGAGAATCATGAGCATGAACTATGAACACCAAGAAGCAATCTGAAACGCTTTAAAACTTACTTGAATATGTAAGACGACACAAGTAAAACCGTAGTTGCTAAATGATGAGCCATTGACACCAAAAAGTCAGAACGCCTTGTTTCCCAGAACACCAAAGCAAAGCTGGAGTAGATGTAGAATCCGGCGGAATACATGTACAGTGCCTTCAATTTTAATCTGCCAATGAGGGAAAATATCGATAATTATGTCAGGCCAGGAGATATGAAAAAAGCAATTGTTTGCATAACAAAGTTACACATATGATCAATCATCAAATAAAACAAGTCTACTACTTGATTTTGACATTGAACAATGACTTCCAAAATGAGTGAGGAACGAACTTAGTTTTCTGGTCGGGCCAAACCTGATCACCTGGCCCTACCCAGAAGTATTTGGTTTTAGAGAACCAAGGCTCGTTGTGCGTAACAGAAAGGGCCAAAAGCTCCGCAGAGAAAAAATAAACACATTTAAAAGCTGACTCTTTGAATTTATTAATTTTCTTCCGTTGATGGCGTGTCTCAACATTCAGCATTGCATGCTGCTTTCCCAACATAAGGCGTCTTGCTAATCCCTGCAAAAAAGATGATACAACTTAAATTGATTGAGACCACTGTTTTGCAGTCTACCAAAGGATAGGTCCTCACAAACCATTATAATATATAGATCAACATTACATCAAAGTAGAGCTTCAGATGCTGAAATTTGCATTCCTCATAGTTGATGCGACGAGAAATTAATCGCCTTTTTTTTCCAACAGAAGAAGTTTTCATAGCTTAATATTCCCCATGACAACTAAGTTGGGCATGACAATTGTTCTTGCACAAAATTGAAACATGCGATTATTGCATACATTTGGTCATTTTAACAGTAACCTTGTCTGCCTTCAGAGGCACACCAGAGAGAGAGCCCACAATCGATTAGATGCAGGACAGGTAAAGTTTCTCTGTAACCAAATATATGACTCTCATGAATGAAACTACAAGAACATGAAAACCAACTAAAGCAGAGTGAAACAGACCACAAATTTAACTCTTAGCTCTTAAGATTACAGCACAGAGTTTTCCATGGAGGTCAAATGATACCCAATTTCCATACAACAAATATCTACCGATTATATTAACGTCAAATGAAATAACAGGAAAAACCCATAAACAATTATAGAGTGTACAACTAGTTCCACGCTATAATGAAACTGAATTATGTATAATAAATTGAAGAACTCCAAGAGTGGTACCTCAAAGACATAAATGTCCAGGAAGAGCCTGAGTGAAGGGAAGAGAAGAACAAAGAAAGGAAGGACCAAAAAGTCTTTGGGCACTGGGTACGACTCTTCCTCCCAGTTCAGTCTGAGGTTGACCCAACCACTGATTCCAAACAGACCCAATTCCTCCATCTTGACGAACCAAACACACTCCAAGGATTTTGAGAGGAGGATGGAGAATTAGTAATGTCGGCTGAACAAGGTGCTGTTTGGTGGAAAAATTGTGCACAAACGGCGATTCACTTTTGAAAAGCGCAAAACTTAATCCCACGCTTCAACCGTTTTTTGTTTTTGATTATTTTGCCGTTATCGTAATCGGGTCATGCAGTTCTAGATAACCCTCGTACTGGGTTAGGTTGGATTTTGGGCTACCCGATTCGAAGCCCCGTTTGTTTATTATTATTGAATAATTAGTATTTTAATTATTCAATCTTTTAAAAGTTAGGACTCTTTTATACTAGATTTTCAAACTTTAAATAACAATATAAAATAATAAAAAACAAAACAAAACAAAAAGGAGACTGGGGTCCTCATTAAATAAGTAGTAGAATAAGAGCCATGGAATGGTCAATGGGTTCCCACCACAATGATATGGTGGATTCCCACCACAATGATGATGGTGGATTCGCCCTTTCCTATGACACCCAGATTAGAAATTTCAAGGAATTTCTTTCCTCCAATCCAATGTAACCAAAAAATAAATAAATAAGAGACATGCATGTCGCTTTACATATGCACATATTTATGTATATATTCATTGGTGGAGCTAGCTTCCATTTCTTGGAGGACCATCTATATAGATTTCTTACTTATGGTCAACAATATAGATTTTTTAGTACTTTTCTAATAATTATAGAAGTTTGATATAAATTTTACATGAAATGATAGAGGTTGGGGTAGTCCATGGCCACTTCGGGTTGAAGTGTGGCTCCGTGCTCCTTGTACATATGTATGTGTATATACGTATGTATATCTTTAGTTTTATATCATCATCACTCATAAAAAATGAGGTAGATTGCGGCCAACAGAGTCTAGTCCAATGGAAAAATGCCTTGATTGGTAGATCAGAGGTTTTAGGTTCAAATCCCATGGCATATTGATAATGTGTGAGGAAATCTCACTCCCCCAATATCGCTTATATAATTTTTTTAGATAGCGATAAAGGCTATGGGCTTAGATTTTTGCGACTTGGGCCTGTTTCAGTAACAGTTCAGGTGGCCCAAATTAATTGTATAGTGTGTACCCATTTAACAAGGCCCTAGGGGCATGGTTCGTAATTGTTAAAGTAGAGTTGGCTACTACTATTTTTATTTTTTTATTTTTTTATTTTTTATATGAGGAAATGAAAATTACAAAGCGAAACTCCTATTATAAAATGGTGCATTTTTCCACTTTAACCAGGTGTATCTTTCCAACCTCAACACTGACACGCCATGTCATGTCAAGCATAACCATTGGTTTCATAAATACAAAGCAAAGTTAACTATGGTTTTCTTTTGACACGTCAGTGTTGAGATTGGTGATGAGGATACACCTGGGTTAAAGTGAAAGAAAATCTTCCATTATAAAAAGTTCAAAGAGGTCAAAATAAAAAAGAGAACATATTGACAAAGGGAGCTTAAGCTCCCAAATAACATACGATGAGAGTCCGTGGCCTAAATTGACAACCATGTTCGCAGTGAAGTTTGTCTCTCTAAACACATGCAGAAAGCGAATAGAACAGTTTTTCTTGTTGGATAATATCTATTTCACCTTTTATATAATCCATGGAATTATTTTAAAAGAAGCACACGTTTGGGAATTAAAATGATTTGTTTTGTTTTATTTGATCCATTTAGATTGAAATTTGATTTGACTGCTTTATCTTTCCCTTACAATATTAATTAAAGTTAGGCATGCATTTCCTGTACCACATGGCAATGCTAGGTTAACTAGCAGCATATATGTGACACAAAAGAATAATCCTAGGATCTATTTCTCCTCTACAAACAAACCCTCCCTCTACCTATGCCTTCATGTTGTATGTCTTTATTTATTTGGAGCCGTTTGAGTTGGGTTTTTGAAATAAGGCAATGCCCTACTTTTGCTTTTGTTTTGGTATTAATGTTCATCAATTTAAACAAAAAAGATCAGTTGTATTGTAGCATACCCATTTGTTAAAATGGCATGTAAATTAACACATTACAACAATATCAAACAAATTATGCAAGGGGCTTGTAGCTCAAATAATTAAGAGCATGCACCTGAGGTCCTAAGTTCGATTTCCCTTTTATCCATGAATTGACCTCAATGAGTCAATGTCACCTCTCCTTCACCACATTTGTGTTGTGTCCATGTGAATTACGAACATATTTTTCATGCCAGGAAATGCCTTTATTTTATATATAGAAAATAAGTTTAACTCTTGATTTGCCCCTGAATTTTTACATAACTTTCAATTTACCCTATATCCTTCTTTTTTTTAGAAAAGCAAGGATATGAACTCTCTTTTTTTCACCAATTTGACCCCTGACGTCTAAATCCGCAACATTTAATCCAATTTGCTGTTAAATATGAGGTCAAAATTGTCATTTCGTAAGTAAAAAATATATAAATACTAAAAATAAAATAAAAAACTTTTAAAAATTGAAATATACTCTCTCTCTCTCTCTATTTGTAGGGGGTAGGTTGGGGGCTAGGTTTTGTGGGGTGGGGTGGGGGGTGGGGGGTGGGGGTGGGAGCATGTATCTGTTGCCGCCGCCGGGGAGGAGGGATGCGTTTGGGGTGGATCTCGGGGGGTGGGGGCAAGTGATGGGGGATGGGATGGGTCTGGGTCTGGGCAAGGGCTTGGGATGGGTCTCAGGTGGGAGCAGGGTCTATGAGGTTGAGTTGGTGAGGGGGTGCATCGAGGGGGTTTGTGGTTGATAGGGTTGTGGGAGAGAGAGAGATGAGGGTGGTGACATAGAGATCAGAGGGGGAGATGGAAGGGGAAGGAGGGGAAAGGGAGGAGGAGGAGGAGGAGGCGCAGGGGAGCGGGAGAGACGGAAGGGGAATGAGGAATGGGCTCTTCAGGTTGGGGGGTTGGCACTGGGTTTGGTTCAGTGGGTCTTAGGGAATTTGTTTTCCTCATTTTCTTCAATTTTTTAAAATGATTTCATATAAAATTAGATAAAATATTGATGACTTAAACAGCACGGGGAAATTGGAGTTTTTTTATTTACTTTTTACATTTTTAGTTTTCTATAATAAAAAAATAGATAATAAATCAAAAATCAAGTACAAGTTCTGGGGCAAATCATGAATTAAGCCTAGAAAATACAAATGTGAAAGAAAAAAAAGTAAGTAAACAGGAGAATCAGTCAGATGATCTGGTCCATGTTTGACAAAATTGTCCCATTGCAAAAACCACAACCTCAACAGTAGTCACGTGGAAGACAAAGAGAGAAGCAAATCGGGATGTGATGACCTCAAAAAGGACAAGCAGCAAGAATAACACATGGGGCTCACCCTTGTCTCTCTCTCTCTCTCGGCCACCGGGAAACAACCAAAAATCATGCTCAAAAGCATTGGGGGCATGGCGTGCCCAATCCACCTGGATTTTAAGTCTCAAGTTCGTTTTGTTCTTGCCCTTACCAATCATGGATGGTCCACCACACGAGTTGTCAAATTTTCTCTTCTTTTATTTTAGCCAGAAAGTGAGTAAATTACAAATTCAGAAGCCCTAAAAAATCAAAATTTGAAATGATAAACGAGGTACAGGATAAAATGTCTGGTTAACTAGAGAAGCACGTTTAGATTTTGAAAAGCTGATTGTAACAAATATCATTTCAAAAAAGTTATTACAGAAGTAACGTATGGAGGGAGGATATATGTCTGATTGATCACTATAATTTTCACCCCTCCAATCCAAACTTCACCTTGAAAAAGCAGTAAGCAGGAAGCAACAGAGCAATAAATGAGACAAGTAGATAGATAGATATTAGATAGATGGTTTTTCACTCGTGCTTTTTTTCTGATCCAGCCGATATGACATTCAATCTTTACGGCAATCAACCAACATCAACATCAACATCAACATGCATAAATATTAATACTATTAGAAGCGTCTCCGGCGGTGGTAGCAAAAAACTCTTTAAATTGAAGTTTGTTGGCCATGTGTGATTTGAAGAAGCCTTATTTGATCTTTAATATTTTGTCATATTGATCTCTTGATTCAATTAATACAATATTTGACTTAAAACAATAATAATTAATAACATTTGAAATAATTAATAATATTCTTTTTTTAAAAGATAATATTCTAGAAAATAAATAATATTTATTAAATTTACATAAAATCCATCAAGAAAAATAAATGTTTTTAGCCTTTTGATATGATTTTGATTCTCCCAAAACAAAATAAATGTTTTGAAGAGCAAGTCAACTTACCGGTTTTGAAGAGAGAGAATGGAGTTGCAGTTGATGGTAAGGTTAAAGAGAAGGCATTGGAGGAATTTTTCGATGTGGCTCACCTATTTGAAAGCATCCCAAAGTAGTTGAAGAGGCCATTGGAGATCTTTCTTATATGGCCAGTCTAGTCTAGGTAGCAAAGCAAAGCAAGCTGGATTGCATATTGTTTGTGATAAGGGAAGGCAGAGAGGGCAGTGTCCTTCCTGATCCCTTCTTGTTGTTGTAGGGAAGGGAAGGGAGGGGAAGGGGAGGGAAGGGATAGGGAAGCAAATAATTGAGTTTGTAAATAGGACCCGTGTTTCTTCCTTCCCCCAATAACACGACAGACATAACATAACCTTGCTTTGAGGAGGAGACACACATGCACATCATCAAATTGGTGGACAGTGGACACAAGCAGCAGCAGACACACATATTTGACAATTTCCTATCTATCTCATTATCATTCTCAACTCATATATATTATCTAGAAAAAGAAAACCCTAAACTCCAGTTGGGTTGGGTGGTTTGCATTTTACAGGTAAATTTGTGAAAGCTAAATGAGGTAGTGAAGAGGTCCTATTGTGTCCTATTCAAAGACAGACAGGGGTGGTCTTACTTATCTTATAATAATTAATTCATTCTCCTTCCCTTTCTCTTTCACTCTAGTTGTTTTTGTTTTTGTAGCCTCCTCTAGAGATCTCTCCTCCTCAAGTCTTGAAGTCCCAGTCTGTCTTTTTTGCATTTAAGGCGTCCATCCCTTCCCAGTCTCTTAATAATGACATATGCAGAGAGAAATAAAGATGATTGATTGATCTTATGAAACCCAATGACCCAGTGAACAACCAACCAACCATGTCCTTTCAAATTTAAGAAACCTTTGGTATGTATGGAGGGAGGAGGCTTTTGTTTTGCTTGATGGGTTTCACTTTCATTGACAGCTTCTAGCGGTCTCTCTGCTCAGCAGAAAAAGTCAGAGAATTAATGGGTATATTTAGATTTCCAGGGGTTGTGGTACTGAGAGTTATTGCAGCTTCCTTCTTACTTAGCCTATTAAAGACACAGATTGTGGGTTTTGTTTTGTGGTATGGTGTAGCTTTCAAATGTAATGTGAGATATAGCTACATTTGTTTTCTTGTTTGTTTGAGCAGTAATTTAGCTTCTCTCTTTTCCTGTTTAAGAATTATTCTATACTTGTGTTAATATCCCCTGCTTCTTTATTAATATTCTCATCGGCTTCCCTTGTTCTTTCAGTCTAGTAATATCATATGGAGTCTTCCAAAGTCTTTGGAGGTGCAGAAGAATGTCACAGCAGTGAATCAGGGTGGACAATGTACATTGGCTCCTGCATAGATGGTGAAAATGAAGATGGCACTGGCATGAACCATGAAAACAGTGAAGATGATGGAGAAAATTATGGTCATAAGGATGACCACAGTGATGATTCTATGGTTTCTGATGCTTCCTCTGGCCCAAGCCATCACCACCATGGAGGAGAGAGATCCAGAGGTCATGGCTTGGCTGTTGACAAAAAGGCCAAGAAGAAACCAAAGGAGAAGCAGCAACCTAGAGCTGGAAGGAGAAAGGAAGAGAAGAAAGACAAGGCTTTATTGACTCATGCCAAGAAACGCTGAGGCTTACTTGACTAGCTTCAGGCAGGTTGATCAGAAGAATGGCTTTGGAAACAGCAGATTAAATTATATAGATGTTTTGATGTTCTTCATCTGCTAATTATTATTATTTTGTAGGTAGAGGTAGGTAGCAACGGGTTAGCTGAATTGTATCTCTTTTAATGTAAGGATAATATATAAATATATCAAATATATTCAAGAAATTAATATAATTGTTGAGTAACTAGCTAGAATGTGCTTGTGTTTTCGAGTTCGTCCTGCCTGGTAACAAATATTCTTTTAATATAAAAAAAATCTAGTTTGAATCCATGAGTCTGCTTGTGCCCCAAATCAGTTGTATGAATTCATTCAATTGGATGTGAAAAAATTGGAAAAGGCCAACTAGGTTGGTTTAGCCTAGTTGAGTTGGTAAGGATTGTAATCTTCGCTATCAATGCTTAGGTTCGAGTCTCGCTGCCGATAATTCATCTTGGTAATATGTAAAAATAAAAATGAGACTAAAGCCTCATCTGTAAGTCCTCAAAAGACCTTGGTATGCCCTGAGGATAGAGTAGCATCTCCTCCTCCTAAACTTTTCTTCATTAAAAAAAGAAAAAAACCAAAGGAAAAGGAAAGAATCTTTGTATGCACAAATGATTTTCTTCTTCTTTTAAAAGAATCTAAAATAGTGAACAAAGAGTGTTCCATCACCAGGCCCAAAAATCTTAGGACTCTGGGCCTTCACACCCTTCTTCCCCAAATTTAATATGTTTTTGGGCCTAAAGTTCATGGTTTTATTTATTTTCATAGGATTTATAACAAAGAAAAATACATTTGATGAAACACTAGCGAGGTAGAGCTGCCACTGATTTCAAAGACAACTAGATTAAACTTAGCAACTCTGAAATATCAAGCAACCATTCTCTTTATTTGTTTTTTCAAAAGCTACAAAGTTTTAAAAAATAATCAAATATTTTTTGATACATAGTAGTTCTCACAATTTTCTCAATCAACGGATGTATAAAAATAACAGAAAGAGAAAATAAATAAATAAAAGCGCGCGAGGATATGACGACAAGGCAAAAATGGTGACGTGGATAAAATATAACCTTTGTCATCCACCTCTTCCTCTTCTCCTTCTCCTTGGCTTGGCTTGTACTTACAATTTACAACGTTCCTTTGTCTGTTGTGTTCCCTGGGAGAGAGAGGCTTTACGAACAGAGCGAGGAATGTCGAAGCTCATTCTGCTTCACACTTCTCACCATCTCACCCCAATCCACCGCCGTGTCCTAAACGCCGTCGTTTTGACTCCTCTTTCCAAGCCTCTCCTCACTCCCTTCTCTCTCTCAGGTCTCCACCCCCAATGCCTCCGCTCTTCATTCTCTCCCCCTGTTTCTCTGCGAAGCCTCTCGGCTCGCGCCTTCGACTCCTCGTCGTCGTCGTCGTCCTCGACCAAAGAAGAAGAATTGAAGCAAATCGATGGCGAGTCTGGGCCTCAGGGTAAGGTTAACAGTGAGAGTGTCAATACAGGCACACCAGACAAGGACTATCCCACTGGCGAGTTTCAGTTTCAAAAGATGAGCTCTTGGAAGAGCTTCGTCGTCAAGCTTCGCATGCTCATTGCCCTCCCTTGGGAGCGCGTCAAAAAAGGCAGCGTCTTGACCATCAAATTGCGAGGCCAGGTTTTCTTTTTCACATTTCTACATCTTGAGTGCGTTTGGCAATTTGGGATTGGAGCCTTTTCTTTTTTGGTTTATTTATTTTATTATTGGTTCAGGTAACTGATCAGCTAAAGAGTCGATTCTCCAGTGGACTATCGCTACCGCAAATTTGTGAGAACTTGGTGAAAGCAGCGTATGATCCTCGAATTTCTGGTGTCTATCTCCAAATTGAGAGCTTGAATTGTGGTTGGGGGAAAGTCGAAGAAATTCGAAGGCATATATTGGATTTCAAGAAATCAGGTAAATATGTTCAGAAGTGTGATTATGTTATGTCTTATATCTGTACCTGATTTCTTCACTCTTGCAGGAAAATTCATTTTGGCCTATGTACCTGCTTGTGGAGAGAAAGAGTATTACCTTGCTTCTGCATGCCAAGAGATATATGCCCCTCCAAGTGCTTATTTTTCTTTATTTGGTCTCACCGTTCAGGCCTCATTCGTAAGAGGTCAGTTCCTTTCCCTGAAATCCGTAATTTATATTTGCAAGAATTCCCTTTTGACGAGTAACATACCAACACTGCTGCAACTGTGAATATAATAATGGTCTTGATGATTTGATCATACAGATTTTTGGTTTCGTAGATGCTTGTAAGTTAGAGATACTTGTTACCTTTTCCTGTTTAGCCTTACCTGTGCTGTACTTATGGCGCAAGTCATTCATTAGCTCATGTTGCGTGGCATTCGTATTTTCTTTCAGGTGTTCTTGAAACAGTTGGAATTGAGCCACAAGTGGAAAGGATTGGTAAATACAAAAGTGCTGGCGATCAACTTGCACGCAAAACCATGTCTGAAGAAAATTGTGAGATGCTGACTGCACTGCTTGATAATATATACGGGAATTGGCTGGATGTAATTTCTTCTACAAGAGGTGCTTTGAGATTTGAGATTTGACCAATCTTCAAGTCTTTAAAGAACTTATGAACTTCTGAAAATTTTCTACAGGAAAGAAAAGAGAAGACATCGAGAATTTTATTAATGAAGGAGTGTACCAAGTAGAAAAATTTAAAGAAGAGGGCTGGATCACAAACATACACTATGATGATGAGGTATGGAATTCTGGTTCCTATTTGCTTTGGGTTAGTGTTTGATGCATGTTAAGAAAGAAAATTTAGATGCTTGGAAAGTAAGAACGCTGTTTCAATGTGTTTCAGATCCAGATTTTAAACTTATATTTAAAGAAAGTTGAGAGATTTTTCTTTCTAAATTTCAATTTCCATCCATGTTCAAGTTTGTCTTAGTATTTTGAAGTTCTAGGGCATGGTAACTACCTAGTCTTATTTATTTATGATATGAAAACATACATACTGTATTGCTCTCACAGTGTAATATCTTGTGATGTGTTAATCCTAATTATTTTGTTGACCCCATTTTGATATGAAAGTCATCCATATGGGGGAGCGATTTGTGTCTGTAAAACATTATTCATCATTATGATAGTTTGCTGGTAACTTTTTAAATAATATGTATCCCTTGCAGGTTATTTCTCTGTTGAAGGAAAGACTTGGAGTACAAAAAGAAAAAGTTCTTCCTATGGTTGATTACAGGTAGTCAACTTTCTTATAGGTGGCATTTATTTATTACGATGTGATGTCCACTCTATTCTCTGTATGTGTGTATAACTATCCCATCCTCCCTCTTTTTCATTATTACGACAGGAAATACTCTAAGGTTCGACAATGGACTGTTGGCTTATCAGGCAGCAAAGACAAGATAGCCATAATTAGAGCCTCAGGCAGCATTAGTCGTGTACGGGGCTCTTTTAGTCTTCCTGGTTCGGGTATTATTGGGGAACAGTTCATTGAGAAGATTCGTAGTGTGAGAGGTATTGTATGTCTTAAATAAGTTCATTTTCTTAATGTGAAACTTTCAGCACTGGTTATTTGCATATGTTTTTCTGTTTTAATTTTTGTACCTCTGTCATGTGATACTCTTTTACCTATTCCAGAATCAAAAAAGTATAAGGCTGCTATCATCCGAATTGACAGCCCTGGAGGTGATGCCCTTGCTTCTGATTTGTAAGTGCTAGTATATATTAGCTGAGTTTTGTGTGCAACAAATCCATTATCACAACTAGGAAAATTGCCAACTAGTGTAGCATTTGTAGTAAGTGGGGTAACGTCCCGAGCATTTAAGTGAGTAGGGAAGTTTTCGTACACATGATTTAGATCTGGGTGCCAGAGCAGCAGTAAGGGATTCATTCTTCCGTTTATCTGAATATTTAGCATGCTTATAATGAATGAGCTTGATGTAGAAGATAGATCTCCTGTTAATATGATATCAGTAAACTGAAGCCTTTCCGTGTGACATGTTTGGGTACATGAGGTGTTGAAGTTATTGTTGTTTTAGCTGCATAAAACTCTAAGATGGTGGAATTTGTCCCTGTAAAAGTTGATATGTTGGCAAGTACTCTTGTACAGAAGAAAATATGTGCTTGTGCGTTTATGCGTGCACACAATTAACTAGTTACCCTGATGTGTTTATGGTGTGCAGAATGTGGAGGGAAATCAGACTTTTGGCTGCATCAAAACCTGTCATTGCATCAATGTCTGATGTGGCAGCAAGTGGAGGATACTATATGGCAATGGCAGCAGACACCATTGTTGCAGAAAATCTAACCTTAACTGGTTCCATTGGAGTTGTGACAGGTGAATTTGGTTGTACATAATTATAAATTATATAAAGTATATTCATGTTGGTCAAAAGCACATAGACAGCCACAAATCTAAATGCCCAGCAAATATTTGTTATAATTGTGGGATCTTTTTTTATCCATCTATTTGCAGTTTAAAAAGTTTATAATCCTTTTGTTAGGATGCAGAAAGAAATTTGGATTATGTTAGCTGTTGTAAGTTAGTATATGAATCTTTGTTTGTAGGGAAGTTTAACTTGGGAAAACTGTATGAGAAGATTGGCTTCAACAAGGAAATCATATCAAGGGGAAAATATGCAGAGCTTCTTGCAGCTGAACAACGATCCTTCAGGTAAACAAATTTGTTGCACTCTTAGGTGTATGTAATAATCTCCTATATTCGTACAAATGGAAAAAGTTTCAACTTTTCTTTTTCGTTCCTAATACAGACCAGAAGAAGCTGAACTCTTTGCTAAATCTGCACAGAATGCATATAAGCAATTTCGAGACAAGGCAGCTTTTTCCAGATCAATGACTGTATGCTGGTCAATTCAACCTTCGTTTTGGTTTCAGTCACTTTCTTTTCACTCCTGTTACCTTGAAATCTAAAGATGTCCTATTTATTTGCGGTGCCAGGTAGATAAAATGGAGGAGGTTGCACAAGGGAGAGTTTGGGCTGGTAAGGATGCAGCTTCACGGGGTTTAGTTGATGCTATTGGTGGACTTTCTCGGGCCATCGCAATAGCAAAACTCAAGGCAAATATACCCCAAGACAGACAGGTATGGTTATAAGAAAATCTCTTCTTATTTCATGGGTTATGAATATAAATTAGTGTTACTAATATATGCAGTGCAAGTTAACTCAAATATTATTTGAGTGTGTTATGAAACTACTTTATTTGAGTCTGTTATGACCTTCCCATACATATTATTTATGTGTATTGCAAAATGTAATATGTTCATGTATACCCGTTTATATGTCTCTGTAAGTTGTTCTCTAATGGTGCAAGGTTACACTCGTGGAGCTCGCAAGACCGTCCCCTACACTGCCAGAAATTTTAAGTGGCATAGGGAGCAGTTTGGTTGGAGTGGATAGAACAATGAAGGAATTGCTGCAGGACTTGACATTTGGTGATGGAGGAGTTCAAGCCCGGATGGAGGGAATCATGTTTCAAAGGCTGGAGGGAGCTTCTCAGGTTAACCCCATCTTCTCTTTGCTGAAAGATTACCTCAGTTCCCTCTAACCATGTTGTTAGCTATCCCTTTTTTTTTCTGGGACGGCTAAGTTTGCATGCATACTCGAGTGTTGTAGCCATAGAAGATTCAAAAGAAAAGAAGAAAAGAAAAATGTAGTATATTGTATTTACTGATCATTATTATATACATAAAAGTTATAACGCATTTATACATACAAGTTTACTCTGCATCAATATATTAAGTAAAGAAATTAGAATGTTGTTGATTGGCTTCGCTAGAATGTGCTTGAGTTTTCGGGTTCGTCTCCTACCTTATAACTGTCATGAAAATGCTGTTCAATATTGAAGGCCCATATTGGATTGGTTCTGGGGTAATTGTTTGTCTTATGTTCAAGTGTAAAACATAAAAGGACTGCATGTATACACAACTGTTAGTGTTTGCTTTCTAGGTGAATTTCTTAACACTAACTTGCTGAATTGGTACAAAGGTGCAAGGAAAGGATCGGCTATATGTTCATATGTTCCTTCGAACAAATTCAGCTGGCGAAACTTGTGAATGATGAACTGCATATGGATCAACCAAACTTGAAAGCCATACTGCAAGCTAAGAGAGCAGATTAATTTAGAACCTCCTAATGTTCCACTTCAATAGTTATCAAACAAGCACATTTTAATATTTTCTTAAACAAAGTAACCCAGCAGTCAGAGGCAGTAAAAAATAGGAAAAGAACCTCGAATAGAAGGGCAAGTAAACAAAGTAATCCAGCCTACGGAAGAGGGAGGATTGAAGTCCTAATTCCCCCTTGGTAGGCTTGGTTGCAACCAGAACACAGCAAGTTGGCCCCCTCTTGGTGGCCCCTGCATTTGCATGATCCTTGAAGACAACATTAACAAACTAAACATTAGTGATCTGTGGATCAATGACGCAGCTGACATGAATGAAAGCTCGCCTATTGAATAATATATATTGTATAAAAGCAGACTACTTCTTTTGAGGGCACATAAACAAACATATGGAATTTCAGCCTCTACACATAACATTGGAACATGAGTGATCACACCCTTTGAAACCTCGGCCTGGCACGACCCAGCCTGAAAAATAAAAAGCCCATGAAGGCCCGGCACGAACCCAGATCCCTAGAAGAGATGTTTGCTTGCAAAAGGAAACTCATTGAAAGGGAAACAATTTTTGTGGAGGACTTGTCTCAAATCCTTGCAGTTTCGGGAGTGTTACTGGCAAACAATTGGAAATGAGCTATTGTGGTTGACAGAAAGCTTGATGTCTACCAAAGGAATAGGATAATGATAGGAGACCAACTTGTGTCAACTCTCTAATAGAGTGTGAGATCAGACGTATTGGTGAGCTCCACCTCTATTAGAGAGTTGTGAAAGTCTCCCAAGATCACCCAAAGGAATATTATCCTCAAAGACGCGAAGGATCGTCAACTGACAACGTATCTAGCCTCTCCACATAACGAGGGATAGCACAGCATCTCTTCCAATTGCATCTCACATTTAGGGTTTTGAAACAACATATTAAATAGATGTTGTAATTTAGGGTTTTGGATGCTGAATTGTATCTCTGTTAAGAAAAATTGAGATGCAGTTTAATTGAAGGACAGAGAGCCAGCCTAAGACCCTCTGAACACTGCCTTAGCAGTTAGTACACAGAACAAGTGGGATCATATTAGACATGCTTTATGCATTTACTTTTTAACTTGATATTTTGAAATATGAAGGCCAAAACAGACCAACAACAGAGACCAGTTCCAATCTTCAAATGCACTAAAGAGCCTGAGTCTCTACAGGCATCTCATCTCAATGATGGCTTTTGTGGCATCACCACTGTCATGCCATTCCCTGCCCACACCAAACACCAAACATTTTCTTCACTCAATTTTCACTCCAAAACCAAAAGCCTCACTTTCTTTCTGTGCCACTCAAACCCACCAAAGAGAACCTCTCACTTCACCTCACAACTCACTTTCCCAACCCAATTTGCTCCAAGAGATCAACAATCTCTGCGACTCCGGAAACCTATCTGAGGCTCTGACCCTTCTTCAAGCAGACTCTCGCAATGCCATATCCAGTTTACAACAAAAGAAAGACGCAATGGGTGCCCTGTTGCAGGCCTGTGGCCGCCACAAAGACGTCGAAACCGGACGCAAAGTCCACGACTTGGTCTCGGCTTCGACCCAGTTCAGCAATGACTTTGTTCTCAATACCCGCATCATTACTATGTATTCCGTGTGCGGTTCTCCTTCAGATTCTCGCTTGGTTTTTGATGGGTTGCAGAGGAAGAACTTGTTTCAGTGGAATGCACTTGTTAGTGGTTATGCAAGAAACGAGCTTTATGGCGATGCAATTGATGTGTTTATTGAGTTGATTAGCGTCACGGTATTTAAACCCGATAATTTTACGTTACCTTGTCTTATTAAGGCATGTGGAGGGATCTTGGACGTGGGTTTGGGGCAGGTAATCCATGGGATGGCCGTGAAGATGGGATTGATGTCTGATGTCTTTGTGGGTAATGCATTGATTGCAATGTATGGCAAATGCGGGTCAATTGAAGACGCGGTTAGGGTGTTTGATTTAATGCTTGAAAGGAATTTGGTTTCCTGGAATTCAATGATATGCGGGTACTCGGAGAATGGGTTTTCTCAAGAGTGTTACAGTTTGTTGAGGAAGATTTTGGAGAGTGAGGAAAGTTTGGTACCGGATGTTGCAACATTGGTGACTATATTGCCGTTGTGTGCTGGGAAAGGAGAAGTAAATATGGGGATGGTGGTTCATGGTGTGGCAGTGAAATTGGGGCTGAACCAGGAATTGATGGTGAATAATGCCTTGATGGACATGTACTCCAAATGTGGGTACTTGGCTGAAGCTCAAGTCTTGTTTGATAAGAATGATAAGAAAAATGTGGTTTCTTGGAATTCCATCATAGGAGGCTACTCTAGAGAAGGAGATGTTCGTGGCACATTTGATCTTTTCCGAAAAATGCAGATGGAAGAGGAGAAAGTGAAGGTCAATGAGATTACCGTACTGAATGTGTTACCAGCTTGTTTAGAGGAGTCAGAACTTTTGAGCTTGAAAAAACTTCATGGTTACTCATTCAGACATGGGTTTCTATATGATGAACTGGTCGCCAATGCTTTTGTTGCAGCCTACGCAAAATGCAGGTCACTTACTTCGGCTGAGCAGGTCTTTCATGGCATAGAGACGAAGACAGTGAGCTCCTGGAACGCAGTTATTGGTGGCTATGCCCAAAATGGAGATCCAAAAAAGGCTTTAGATTTGTACCTTCAAATGAAATATTCAGGCTTGGATCCTGACTGGTTTAGCATTGGGAGCCTCCTTTTAGCTTGTGCCCACCTGAAACTTCTTCAGCATGGCAGACAGATTCATGGATTTGTGCTACGTGATGGGTTAGAAACGGACTCATTCATTGGTATTTCATTACTATCGTTTTACATCCAGTGTGGTAAATTATCATCCGCAAGAGTATTATTTGATAGGATGGAAGCTAAAAGTAGAGTGTCTTGGAATGCAATGATCGCTGGTTACACTCAGAGTGGACTTCCTGATGAAGCCCTCGATCTCTTTCGCCAAATGCTGTCTGATGAAACCCTACCTTGTGAAATTGCCACAATGAGCGTGTTTGAGGCGTGCTCTCAACTGTCTTCTTTGCGATTGGGAAAAGAATTACATTGTTTTGCTTTGAAAGCTCGCCTCACAGAAGACCCATTTGTTGGTTGTTCTCTCATAGATATGTATGCAAAAAGTGGCTGCATAGAAGAATCTCATAGGGTCTTTGATTGGTTAGTTAAGAAAGATGTGCCATCATGGAATGTTATAATTGCAGGATATGGAGTTCATGGACATGGAAGCAAGGCTTTAGAGCTATTTGGAGAAATGGTAAGTTTGGGGCAGAAGCCTGATGGCTTTACGTTTATTGGAGTTCTAACTGCATGCAGCCATGCTGGGTTGGTTAAGGAGGGGCTAAAACATTTCAACCAGATGCAGAGCTTGTATGGAATTGATCCAAAATTAGAGCATTACGCATGTGTGGTGGACATGCTTGGTCGGGCTGGCCAATTGGAGGAAGCTTTAAACCTCATACATGAGATGCCTGAGGAGCCGGATACCAGAATGTGGAGCTCATTGCTTAGTTCCTGTAGGCTTCACAATAACTTGGATATGGGGCAGAAAATTTCCGAAAAGTTAATAGAATTAGAGCCTGAAAAGGCGGAGAGTTATGTGCTACTGTCAAACTTATATGCTGCATCAGGGAAATGGGATGATGTGAGACGGGTGCGGCAAAGGATGAAGGAGATGGGCCTTCAGAAAGACGCCGGGCACAGTTGGATTGAAGTTGGAGGGCAAGTTTATAGCTTTGTTGCTGGTGACACTTCCCTGCCAGAGTCAGGAGAGATTAAGAAGATGTGGAGCAGATTGGAGGAAAAGATAAGTAAATTTGGATATAGACCCAACACAGGCTCTGTGCTTCATGAACTGGAAGAGGAGGAGGAGAAGATTGAAATATTGAGGGGGCACAGTGAGAAGCTTGCCATTTCATTTGGATTGTTGAAGATGAGTAAAGGTGCAACATTGAGAGTCTGCAAAAACCTGCGCATTTGTGTAGATTGTCACAATGCTGCTAAGTTCATATCCAAGGCTGTTGAAAGAGAGATAGTTGTGAGAGACAATAAGCGCTTCCATCATTTCAAGCATGGCCTTTGTTCTTGTGGAGATTATTGGTAAATAAATAAAAAAACCAAGCAAATTTTCAGAGCTGCAGACAGATACTTTCATTCATTTGTACATCATGTAATGTAAGTGATAACCGAAATTATTTTTATTTGTAATAATAATCACATTATTCATTAGTGGAAGTCAAAGTTGAGGGGTTAAAACTCCTTTCGACAATAATTGCTTGAAACATTATTCATTAGATCTATAATTGCATTTCAATCTCTAACTCCCATTGTTACAAAATTTATCAATTTTGACTTCCTCTTCAAAGCACATTTTCGAGAGGACAAAACCTAATGAATCCGATCCCTTTTATTTTTGATATTTTTTTGAAAGATTTTTTTAACATTTGGCTACACCACACCACTAAGAGCATCCACAATGGACTCTCTAAACTACCTCCTTAGATAAAATTTAGGGAGGAAGTGAGAAAACCCACCTCCAACCATGCTCCCTATCCAACTCCTAAAATAGGGAGATCTCTAGGAGCTCCTAAATCTGAGGAGAGAGAAAGGACTCCTAGTGGCTCCCTATAATTAAATGCTTCTTTACTTTAATGTTATTTTAAGTATTTATTTAATACTAATTATTTTTTATTATTATTTTATATGAAGAGAGAGCATTTATGCTAAATTAAAAAAAGAAATAAATCATTTATGATTCCCTAAACTAGGGAGCATGGTTGGAGTTGAAATTTTTTAAGGAGCTCCTAAAATAGCTTTCTAGTGTTGTTAGCTAAATTTTAACTAAAAAATAAGGAGCATGATTGTGGATGCTCTAACAAAATCGTACAAATTTCTTGAAAGAAAGAGATACAATTCTAAATTTCCAAATGTATAGGATTAGATTATTTGTTGTCGGTGGACCATACCTGACCTCGGGTCCACAATAACCATACCTCGCTGAATAAAAACTAAGAAAAGACAGCACAGATGGAAGCAAGCAGCAAACTTTTGAAGCCTCGATTTTTCACTTCCTCTGGAGTCTGGAGAGTGGTTTACAGGTTGTTAGTTGTTTGCAGCAAAATTGTGGAATGGCGAGTGTGCCGTCTCCGTCGTCTCCTCCAGCCTCACCGTCTTCTGCTTCCAGCTCCGACAACTCCGCCACTGAACCCATCTTTCACTCTCCTCCAAATCCACAGGTTCTATCTCTCTCTCTCTCTCTCTCTCTCTCTCTCTCTCCCTACATATATAGATGTGTATACACACACACACATATATATATATATATATATATTTATTTATATATGTATGCGCATGTTGCATGGTCGGTGTAATATTGATTTCTTATGGGTTCTTTCATTTCATCAATTTTTTTAAAAAATATGTGCAAGGTTGATGCTGGGGTCAACAATGGGGTTCTCAATGTCGACGAGAAAAAGCCTGATGTTTCTGCATATTTTGAGTGAGTCTTCTTTCCTTTCTTTCTTTTTGCCAGTAATTCCCCTACCTGTTATGTTCATTGTTTTGAGAAATGTATTTGCAATTACCATGCCATTAATTCGCATATTATGAGTATTTTCCTTTGTTCTTTAGTCTCTCTATAGTATTTGGAATATAATTTTCCCAATAACTAAAACTTTAATGAGCAAGATGAGATTTTGTTTACCGATGTGTGTATTTTATTGCTTTGGCCTACTCATAAGTTTGGTTTTTGATAGACATGTAGCAATACAATCGAAAGGAAAGCATTTCTTGACATACTAACTTTTGCTTATTTATGTGTTTGTCATTTATTTTTTGGCTAAGTGTCTATAGGTTGGTTTTCCAGGAAAAACAAATAAAGAGGGAATTAATTAAAGCAGTTGGGTTCATTAAATTTCACTCCTTTTCCAATTTTTGCAGAGTCGTGAATTTTGAAATTGAGCTAGAATAAACTTCCCAAAAATTGAATAGATTGTAAAGGACCAGCGTAAACTCTGCAGAGAGAATATAAACCATGTTTTAGTTACAGATAATTGTGGCCTAAATATTTATAAGAGGATGGAACTATCTCACGTGGATACTTCTTCAGAAAACCATGTTTGCATCATTTTGACATTCATTCTCTGATTGAATTTGGTTACTTGTACATGGACACAATAATTCAAGTTGTTTCATATTTTTAAAAATTCAGTTGTGAAACTCTTCTCAAAATGTCTCATTTTCTGCCCTTCAATATGCTCACATGTTTTAGAGCTTTCCTGAATATGTTTATTTGATTTTCATGAGTTACTGCTTTCCCTTTTTGGCATTTGAATTTCTGGGCCTTACACTTATACTTCTAAGCCTTCCTCTCTCCTTTGTATCTGCACACACACAAACAGAAATGGTAATCTTTATCTACCATGTATACCAGAAGAAAGTTTTCTAGATGGGTGTAAGTCAGGCTAATTGCAACTTCAGTAATGTAGCAGTCTATGGTGGTGGACGTTTAGCCGTCTGAAGTCTTAGTCAACATAATTAACCACTTCATGGAAAGAAAGTACTATGATAACTCCTCTTAAATAAGACTGAGGAGGTTCCTTGGTTTACATAATCATACCCCAGTAATAGTATCCTCTGACCTCCAAAGCAGACACTTGCTGACTGGGTTCACCCTACTCAAAGCAACTGGTTTCATTCCGACTGACTGATTGTCAGCAGCCTTGGTCTCTCAGCTTATGCAGTTTTGTTTTGCTGCAGTTGGAGAGGTCAGACACCTTGTCTTACTCCCCCAATGGTAATAGGTAGAGGATTTGTATATAATTCATAACATCTTAAAACTATCAAAGGTAAATAAGTTTCTCTTTATTAGTAGCTTATTTGGAAAGTCTTTGACCTATGCCCTTCCTTCTAGAATCAGTGATGCTTTTGTTGTAAACTTTGTCCGGGTCTATGCCAGAGACCTCTCTGTGTAGTTAGCTGATGTAGATGACATCATTTACCCATCTTCCTTTTTCTTAAGAAAACGCAGAGTATATGTGAATTACATCTAATAGCTCACATTCCCATTACATGGTGCTTTTGTTGTTGTAAATGCATGAAATTGGTCATGGTTGGTGATGAGTTTTCATGACGCAAATTAGGTCTGTCTGTGATGCAGGAGCACCCAAAAGGCTTACTGATGCCTTGTTGATGTACTAGTTATGATCTTAGTTATTTAAAATCATGTGACATGTGAGTATTAAGTAATCTTAAGGGCGAGGATTAACAGGTTATTTTGTAACCAGTGGCTAGCTGGGATGCTTGGGCTGTTTTAACAATATCTTATTGTGAGTCTTTGTAATAAGCTTTTTGACAGAATATGTATCATCAGATTACAGAATTTCTTTTGGATCACTCTTGCCCTAGACATTCAGTTATCATTAGTACAGGTTTGCTCCTATTGGTGCCTTCTTCAGATTCTGTTTTTCTCTTGCGGTGAGCTTAGTGGAAAGTTTTTCTGCTGCTCCAGGATTTTATCTTTCATGCTTATAATGCATCTTAACTTCTCTTGTATGTTATATTACAAATTTGAACCAGAGGGTGAGCGATAAACTATGTCCTTTGTTTGTGTTAGTGATCTTCATAGTGCCAACCACATTGAAAAGTTCAAGAAATATGAAGCTGACTACAGTCGTTGGTTGACTGCAAAATACTTCTCAAAGAAGAATCTGTATGGAGGTGTGCAGCATTTTTTAAAAAAATCTATGATGCGGAATACATTTTAAAACACAGCTTTTCATTATTGAATTGAAATGATGATGAAGGCAAGTCAGAGTTATTCAAAATTAAAATTACTTCATTCTTGCAGGCAACATCTTTGATGAAGATATGACAATCCAGGATGAGATTATCAAGTCAAGCAGGTACAATTATTGAAGCATGTGTTTTTTTTCCTGAAATATCGTATGTTTTTTTTCTTCAGAATCTAATCATGTTGAGTTCCTCATTGTCTAGGTGGCCTTGTACCCGATCATATGCAGACCCAGTGCAGGGTTTTGAAGAACAGAGCAACAGCTGTTCAACTACTACCATAGCCGAGACCCCATCAAACATCTCAAATGGGAAGCACCTAGCAAAGAAGAACAGTTGATGATAGTTTTTGTCGATTTTCTAAGACCTACATATATCATATTTTGTACACAAATAAACGTGTTGAATGATGATGGGTGCTAACAAATTACTGCGTTACATGAACCCAACATTTTGGAAATCTCTAATTCAGCTATTAGGAGTTTCTTATGCCAATTGATGTCTTTGCATCAGATGCCTGCCATATTAATTTTATTGAGCAACGTATAGTTGAGATGCAAATCGTTGGCAAATAACATAATGACATTCAACATCGCTGAGGCATAAAATGACTTCGCAGAACAACTAAAAAGCACAATATTACATGCATACGGCCTTACCACAACTCAACTGAGAGATTTGTATTGCACCAGTTAAACTCATGTATCTTTGACTGTATTTACCTATATAAAGAAAAGGGAAAATTGTATGCATCAATACTAGTGAAACCCTGTACCGAATGAAGTTCCTCCATGTTTCATAGCAGAGATGTAATCATGGGGTACTGGAATCTTCGGCTCTAAGTCGATTGCCATTGGTGTTGGTCGTGGTGACATCTCCCACATTCCTCAGAGGTGTTATGAGATCAGCAAGGAGGATTTGGAGGGAAGAAACTCTCTCTTTCAATTGAGCATTCTCCTGGAGGATCTGCTGGTTGCCCTCTAACAGTTGGATGAGCTTCTCCGAGAGCTGGCGATTTGTAGCATGGAGCTGATCCACCTGATACTGCAGCTCTTCAATCTGCTTCTTCTTGCGCATCCGTGACCTTCTTGCAGACTCTCTGTTGGATATCATTCTCTTGAGCCTCCTTTCATAGTTAATGCTTTGCTCCCCTGCTTCATCAAAGGCAGTTTCATTGCTGAGAGAAGAGGTGTTTGGTGAGAAATCATGGATGTGAGAGAGGGGGAAGAACCTAGTGGGGCAAAGTGATATGGAATCCAAATTGTGAACTGGGTTTGGATGGGATTGAGTTGGGATAGAATGACTAGTTAAGTAATGGGGTCCCTTTGATTCATTTGGCTCCATCAAGGTGAAGAACTTTCAGGTGACTAGGAGGGGAAGAGAGACAGAAATTTCACAAGGTGTTTTAGTGTTTTAGAGAACAAGTACCATACTGAATTTATAGTGAGCTTGTAGCAACTATATATACACACGCGCGCGTTTCTTGGCATTCAAGTTTTAAGAAATTTGACTGGAAGGAACTGCGGTTTTGTTTATGAGATATGGCTCTAGCTAACTAAGGAGATTAATTGATGCAAGGACGCAAGCACATTGGCTTCTTGCCATATATTGTATGTTGTTTAACTTTTTTCTTTTCTTTTTGTCTTTACATGAATTCATATCAACATCTCAAGGCAACACCTGAAGAGAGGGATGCTAATTTCAGGAGATGCGTGCAGAATTATGAAAGAATTTAGAGTGGATGATCACATTAATTTGCATATTTTACATTACTTCCTCGGAACGTCTCGCCAAGAATGTGCTTAACAGAGAAATTAGGATTTGCTATAAATGCAGGGAAAGGCTAGTTCATGAAAACAAGTGATCACATGAAATGGACAGATTGATCTTTCAACCGAAAGGTTTACAAGGTTTGTTTGTGTTGTTGTATGGATGGTTCATACAAAAGTGAAAATATGACTTAACTCTTACTTAAGCTTTTTTTGGTTGCTTCTAGGATTAATTTAGGTGATAAATACAAATAAATTATCTTGATTCCAAGCTCACACATTTACTTTAATGAATTCCAAGTGATTAAATGTCTTTTCCATGACAATTTAAGGATGCAAAGCTATGCCTCTATCTCTATCTATGTACAAAAATAAGCAACCTACTTTAAGGGCAAAGGAATTTGTAAAAGATTTCTTTCATGAGTTATTATGCAGAAATGCGTGAAAGTTATATAAATCATGGACAGAAAAAAGAAAAAAACAAGGTACAAATGATGGGCATCATCAGCTTACTTTTGCTAAATTGGTTACAAAAACATAAATTTTATTTGATTTTGTGGTTGAACACTTAATCCAATATATTGACTATCATTAACATATGCTCAGTCTGCATAAGCAAGCAAGCACCAATTTTTGTGCTTTAATGCTTCTTTTCTTTTTCCCAAATTGCCCCCTGAGAAAATATACAAGGAATGTAGTGTATAAAATCCCAATAATTTAGTAGCATACAGTCATTCGAATTTTAATTTTACCCAATAATTTGATTTCAATGGATGGGGTTCTTTCTCACTTGTTCTTTTTTTCTCCTTTTTCATTTTGAGTGAGATGCAGCTGTTTCATGAGATTAACGCAAATATGCTTTTGCTTTTTATACTGATAGAATTACTTTTTCCGTTTCCTATCAGAGAAAAAACATGTCCAGATGGGTAGTTTAGGCCTCCAAAATCTCAAGGATGAAAGAGCACACGCAAAATAAAATTGAGTACCCGCCATACATATTATCACATTATATGCTTGACCTGACCATCATACGGGAGGAATTATCCTCCAACAACAAAATTCCCATAAAAAAATGTTAACAATGATCAGAAATAATTAACATGATAATCCAGCCATAAAACATTCTTATACTCTCATCAAAACAAACAAAGCATCCTGAATCATCTTATCCTCCATCTTTTAACCAAATACAAGAGGTAAACACTTCGCCACAGCGATATCTACATTTTCAAAAACCTAATGCTGACTTTCAAAAAAATACATCATCATAATCAAAGCCCAGAGGATGCGCTTGGGTCCTTATGCCCTCAACAGAATGAGTTTGGGTCCTTCTGCCCTCATACGCAGCATCATCGGTAGGTAATTCATGTCGACAAACAGGACATGTGTTTCTGATGCGCAGCCATGGCACAATGCAATCACCATGGTACCTATGTGCACAAGGCAGCTGCTTTGCTTGTTCCCCAATATTCATGTCATCCTTACAAACAGCGCAAAGTGCATTACTG
This sequence comes from Prunus padus, assembly GCA_024362665.1. Lineage (NCBI taxonomy): Eukaryota > Viridiplantae > Streptophyta > Magnoliopsida > Rosales > Rosaceae > Prunus > Prunus padus. The sequence continues at coordinate 1,741,219 of JANFAM010000005.1, forward strand.
TTGTCCACATCCTCCTGAGTCAAAACCACTGAGGGAAGATTTTCAACAACAGCATTGGCAGCCGGAGGCCTCCCCGTTGATGCATTCTCATTCTCAGAGAATTGCCCAAACAACAAATCATACTCTGCAGTGTAGATATAATCATCATGATCTCCCCCATTAAACGGTTCAGCATCTGGGTTTGTCTCCCAATTACTGGCATTCAACAGAACTTCCCATTCTAAACTCTCCAAAGGTTCAATTCTCTCCACACTCACTTCCTCTTCAGGAGCAATTATCGTCGAAACTGAAACTGAGACCGATCCTGATTCGGTATGATCAGGATCAATCAACATGCTGAAGACCTCTCGCTCCTCACCGCCACCGTCAACTTCTTCCCACTCGAAATCTTCGTTATTTTCCCTGTGGTCTTCCAAAAGAAGCGAATCCCAACAAAGTGGGATGCTTGTATCATCATCATAGTCATCCGGAAGATGATACGCACTATGCTCATCCACAGAATTCAAATCAATCCCAATAACCCCATTCTCATCCTCCTCATCTGAATCGGACCCAAACCCAACGAGCCGCCCGCGATTCTCAAAAGCTTCAGCCCTACTTAAATTAGACGTTGGCTCACCAGATTCAGACCCAGAAACCCTCCTTCCGACGAAGAAATCATCCTCGTCAGGATCATCAATACCATCACCATCCATACAATGCCTAGAATCTAAGCCTGACCCTAACCCTAAACTTAAATCGAGGTCCAAACCACCCATACCCACATCGCAATCGCAATCGCAATTCCCCTCAATGACCCCAAAACTGAAATCATCGTTAAGAGCTTCAGAAACCGAAACGGAACGAACGGTTACCTGAGACTGCTCGACGCGTTGCTGGAAGAGATCCATGACGAAATTGACCTGGTTCTCGCGGTCCTCCAGCAAACCGGGGTTGGAAATGGAACTGGGCTCCGAGACGTCGTTGTTCCGAATGACGTGGATGGTAGATTGGTATTGGGAGAAGAGGTCGTCGCAGTCTTCGTCTTCGTCTTCGTCTTCGTGAACGGTGAGGATGTGTGCGCGGAGGGAGCGATCGGAGGGCGGGAATTCGGGATCGGAGGAGTAGAGGTCGAAGTCGTGGTGGGCCCAGTAGGGAAGGGGGTCTAGGGTTAAGGTTTGGTGAGGTTCGTCGTCTGGGTCGTGGAGGTGAAGGAAGGTGACCTCTGCCATCGACATGTAATTTTCTTCGGGTTGGGTTCTGGTTTGCTCTAATTGGTGAATCGAACAAAATTTGAGGGTTTTAAAGTTTGTAATGTAACAACAGTGAAATTACGACTTGACCCTTCTTTCTTTGCAAAATAGACTTGTGTGGTTTGGATTTTTCACGTTTTTTGTGTCCCCTCCCGAACGAGAGGGAGAAGTGTTTGGCTGTTTATGACTCATTGAATTCGCACATAAGATATTAACATGAATTTATTGCTAAGTTACAATAATAACCTGCTAACTTTGAAGGGGAAGATGCAAGTTAATTTAGCGCAAGTGAAAACAACGACAAAAATAGAAAATAGATGGATAAAAATGTATTGGTTTCACACAAGGGAGTTTAGCTTCACACCAAGAATTCCAATTTTTGGAATTGAACTTTACTCAATATCTCCAATCTCAACTCCATCATGAATTACATTTATTCTATGAGAGAAATCCTAATCCAAATAAAATTAAGCAGCTCTATATATTCTGCACCTAATTTTAAATCTTATTTTTCTTAAATTAGATTAATCTAGAGTAAAGTTGTTTGAATTTCGTATTTTTTATTGAAAATAAATTAATTGTAAACTCAACAATTTGTAATCTTTAGAGAATAGGAAACCCGTTTTTGGCAACCTTGCCTTGTTTTTAGTTTTTAGTTTTTTTGGGGTATTATTTGGACCTCCTTTCCTAACGAAGAAAGGACATATCCAAAACAGTCAAGTTTTCTTATAACCATGGCCACATATTTTTTTGGTCAACCATGGCCACATTTAATCTGCGTCTTGAATCACCCTCGGTAGGTTCATGATCGTTTAAGGCCTGTCCTAACTTGTTTCTATACTTGTCCTCATGGCCCATTCTGAGCCCACAACAAGTTTTAGGCCCAATAATTCTTACATTAAATGAAATGGGTTTGTGAGGTCACAATTTTTCTCAGTCCCAAATATATAGTACTTTAAGAAAATGATCTCACTTCAAAAAAAAAAAACAGTGATCTATTTTTATTATTAAAAATAATATAATAAAATAAAAATGAAGAAATAGAGGCTCTGATGTTTACATAATTACATAGCACACACTTACGATTTGACGCATCCTTAATACATGCGATGCGACTCTAGATAGAAAGCAGGAAAGAAAAAATTGAGACAAATTCTTGTCTGGGTCGTATTACTTGAATCTTAATCCCAGATGGTATTAGCAAATCTCATCTCTAAGCTATGCATTCAAACTCCTTGTAATTAATTAGTGAACTGAGAGGACCTTACCTTACTTGATCAATTTCTTCATGAATGGATTAGATGCTCGTCGAGTTACTTCTGCCTTCTTCACTTTCTCTTGATCATTTGTTGGGGCAGGTGACTGTGCCTGAGACGTTTCCCCTACCTTCTTCATGTCTCCTGCATTGTTCAACTTTGCACCATTTTTCCCCTCTGTCGTTTTTACCTTCCCAAGATCAGCCGCCATTGCAGCTTGTTTTTCTTCTGTTTTCTCTATCCCAACCTTAGCTTCTTGTGTTTTGACTTTCTTTGTAAATATGGGAGCCGACAGTTTTGGGGATGATAATGGAATGTCATTCCCTGGCAACTTACTCTGCTCGGTAGAGAAAATTGTCTTGCTGGGTGCAATGTCATTCGTGATCGAGGATGCATTGCAGTTTGAGTTAGGGAAAGTGGTTTCCAAGGCTCTTTTACTTTCATTGAGCAACCTTTCCTGTTAGAATTTATAAGAGATCATAAGAAACTGCAGGATGAAAATGGAAACAAATTGGCTTCCAATGTGGCTAACTCTAAGTGGAGATATGCACACTCGTAGTTCGATATTGAAACCTTACCTCCAATATGTTATTGAACCTTTCAGCCAAGTTAGGGAGCTTCAGAACAGTAACAAGCTTAATTGCACCCCTTACTGATTTTTCCAGGGATACAAGCTTCACAAGTTCAGTGGCTCTCACAAGCTTATCTCCTGAAATAACCACCATAAGCAAGCATTTCAATACTCACAACATTTTTCATTTTGTTGAATCAAGATTATAAAATTGATGTTGCATTGACTGTAAAAGACTCACCATTGCAGCAGGATGCAATAAGCTTTAAGATACATCTATCTTGAGCTGCTTCTGTATTAAAAGCTTCATCGTCAAGTGAAGTGGTGTCCAAACCAGCACCAGCCGCTTCTTCTATTTGCTTTTGAACCTGTAAAGTTACATTCATGTGATCATCTCAGCCATTGACCAGCAGTAAGCAGAACAGGCATAGAGCAGGACATAGAACAAGCTAAAAATTTGAAAAGTTTGCATGACAGACAAATAAACTCTAGGAGGTGAGGATGAAAGGACGCACCTGTACGAGGTGCATGTTGTTTAGCATAAACTCATTTTCAAGAGCATCTGCTCCTAGATCAGAGGATGCTAGAGGAAATGAAAAGTTTAGCGGAGTGAGGACTGGTTTGGGTACCACCTGAAAAAGTAGGATGGTCAAGAAATGATTTACAAAGGAAAATTTTGAGAGGAAGGAGGTGGTGAGCCATCCCTACCTGCGGGTATAAGTCCGGACTTTTGCAAACTATACAAAACAATTTGCTTGCATTCAACCCAACCACCCAATAATTTTCATCTGACTTCTCTTTACTAGCACTGCATAATAGATTTTTGTTAGAAATCAAGTGACAGAATCGAATATCAGAAGATTTTTATTTAGAGAAGCATTCTATATATGTTCTTTATCAGAGGAATCTTGAACCTGAAGAGTGGGAGCCAACTGCCACCATATTGGCTTGTGAAAACTCTGAGCACACCCTATCAAATAAAATGATAGAGACTTTATATCCAATTTCAAGAGCAGTTTCTAACTCATAGTAATAGAATTACTTTAAAATAGAGTGAAAGTACCTTGGAATCATAGGAGCTTAATTGCCCTTCTTCACTAAACCCAAACCATGTTAGATGTGAACCAGGAGTCAAAGGCAGACGTCCTCTAAGAGGCTGGCTCCCATTAGTTATGTTAAGTACTCTATATTCAAGCATCTGCATGTTCAGAAGAAAAAGTAATTCATTTCAGCACATAAAATAGTATGAGATAACAAGTGCAAACCATCAGCCAGCACATATGTATCTTCCTACTGGAGTGAGTGGGTGACAGCTCTTTAACAAGAGGAAAATTGATCGATTTTATTAGAACTTATGTCAATAGTATCAACACGCACTTCTGGACTTATAGTGTTCGAATTTTATAAATCCACATTTCTTAAGTTAAAAAAAGATGAATAGGACATATCAGCACCCGAATATAATACGGCAATCACTTGAAAGTCAGACCTGCTCATCTGAGGGAAGACATTCAGAAGCATGAGTGACAATAGCAAGCTCATCCATGAAGCCTGATGCAGTCACCACAGGTCCATCAAGGGAGAGAACATGTCTCTGCAATGAAATGCTTTCAGAAAAACAGACATCTCCAGAAACTAACCTCAATATCATCAACCATTTAGAGTAACTTAAAATCAGAAGTGATTGATGAACTAATTTACATTTAAGAATGTATTCAGGAAGGCAAGAATCATATCCATTAAAATCCGATTGCTCCAAAACTAAAAATAACTGAAGTCAACATACCTGCAAACCGCCATCAGTGAAAATGCGGAGGAAGTTCAGACTCGTAATTGCTGCTACCCAAGCTGTACCAAGTGCCACAACCTTCACTTCTTCCCCTTCCAATCGCATAGACCACTGGGTTTGCATCACACATCAAAGTCAGCATATACTAAAGTTCTCGTATTCATCATGCATAGGAAGTTACGATATTTAGAGTGTGCATGTATAAATCACCACACCAGAATATAGCATGAATGCATAAATTTTAAAAGGCAACGATCTAACCTCACTATTATTTGCCCAGCTCCTAAATGGCCGATACATGAGAGTACTCATGTTTTTTTCACCCTTGGAGGGATTTGCAAAAACACTTCCATTCTCATTTAGTGAAGCCATGGTAAAACCGAAATGGTCGTTCATTGATGGAACTCTTGGACCTCGGCTTGTATCATGAAAATCTATCTGTATCCAAGACACACTAAAATGTCAGTATGATATAAAGGCACTCCTGGCTAACAAAAACAATTCTATCTTGAAGTCTCTGTGTGTGGAGGGTGGAGAGAGGAAGAGGAAGAGGAAGAGGATAAGGGAGAGGGAGAGGGTTTGGTCAACTTAAGGCATAGTTTACCTCAATATGGGAGTAACCGTCATGTTCAATTGTAGTTATAGCTCCAAGCATGTTATAGCACAAAAAGCGCCTTTTCCCAGGCTGCAAAGGAGTGGCGCCTGGCTGGAAGGCCACCTGCATTTTTGGTCTAACAGATGTCAATTTGCTGCTTACTCCCTCTTTCCCGTTATCAGCGCTTTCACTATGTTTACGGCGTGCTTTTTTATGGGACTCAACTTTTGGGAGCAAGCTCAAGTCATCAAAACCATCCTCTTCTAAATCATTGTCATATGCAGAGTGCTTGTGTAGTCTCTTCCTGCTAGGTGGTTCAGATTCCCCATGGCTATCTTCACCAAGATCACTTAAACTACCAGAAGTGCTAAGCTCCTCACCCTCCTCTTCGTCAAACAAAAGCAGACCATTGCTGTTATTCAATTTTTGATTGGGAACATCTTCAGTGGGAGACTTCATTGATGAAGGAGTCACCGATTCCCACACACCATACTTGCCCGTACAATCAATAACAGCCAGTGCGTTGCCAATTGGCTTCCACGCCAAGCAGCATATTCTCTCATCAAACTTATGCCTGTCAATGTCCTGTTTCTGATCGACATCCCAGATGAGAACCTGCATATCCAAACCAGAAGTGGCCATGTATTTTCCATTAGGTGACCAAGCCAAGAAACAAATAGGCTGTGTGTGGTCACCTCTCAATGAAAACAGCTTCTCAGCTGTGTCTCTATCATACACCACCACATCGTTTCTCAACCCCGGCACAGCTAATTTGTTTCCATCAGGACTCCAGCTGAGTACGTTCATGATGGAACGGTCAAAACCAGAGTTAGGAGCTATCCCTTTAAGGGTATGCAATGTGGTTCCAGATTGAAGTTCCCAGTATATTACAGTCCCAGTTGAATCAATAGAAGCCAAGTATTCACTGTGGGGATCAAAAGCTAAGCCAGTCACAGATCCTTTGTGTCCTTTGAGAACTCTTGAAATTGAACCATCAACTGTGTTAATAAGCTTAATGCCCTCATCATCACCAGCAGCAGCCAACAAAGTCCCTGATTTGTTAAACGCAAGGACTCGTATTGGCAGCGTGAATCTGGTAATATTAGTCTGAAACTCTCCACCTAGCAAAGTTGAATTACAAAATTAATCAAACCATAAGTTATTTTTTCCCCGAAATCAAACTGGAAGTTCAAACAAGCATAATTCAAAAGATTATTAGACATGGCAACAATTCGCAAAGCCCAATCAATAATTGAATTTGAAATGACATGCGTAACCAGGTAATGAATAGACATTCACATCCAGGAGTTTACACTGACAAATTCATAACCATAATATACTTTTGCAATTATAAACCCTCTAATTCTCTAAACATGTGCAAGCATTCAGTTTCTTTTTCAGAGATCCAAACACTAGTGAGTTTTAAAATTCAATAATTCCTTCCCATTCCTGCATTTCACACATCACATTGACAAAATTTAATATTACTCAATTTCAAACCCAAAGAATCAAACCCACGCAAGAAACCCCAATTTCTACAAAACCCAGAAAAACGTAAATCATGAGAAATGGAAGGAAGATAGTGACCAGGAAACTTGTAGAGCTTGACGGAGTGGTCTTCGGACCCAGAGGCGAGGCAGGTGGAGTTGGGGCTGAGAGCGAGGGCAGTAACGCCATCGCGGTGGTGCTGGAGGAGCCTCGGAGGACTGGAGGGGAGAAGAGAGTCGTGGATGGCGATTGTGGGGTCGGCGGAGGAGGCCGTCACGACGTGGTAGGCTTGCTGGTCCCACAATACCGAGCAGAACGACGGGCGGCCGTTGCTGCTCGTGGCCTTGTGGGCCTCTCGGAGCTTCAGCGATCGGACCTTCATGGCTCGGCTGCTCCAAGGAAACTTGGATTTGGTTTTTATGGCTTTCCGGGTTTGTTTGTTGTTTAAATTGTTTTATTTTTGTTTTAGATTTTTTTTCTTGTTTATATGGTAAACTAATTGAGAGAGAAAATCAGTGTGTGTTTTGGCGGGAAATGGGGGTTTGGATTTGGCGGGTAAGATTTAATATTTTGCTGGTGTTGTGGGCTTAGAGATAAATATGGGCCTCACTTTTCCTTTCTCAAATTATCAGGGCAAGTGATTGGATCATGCTAAGGGTGATAGGGCCACCACCCAAATGCAAGTTTTTCCGTCTTCAATTTCATTAATTTGATACTCAATGTTTTTAAATTTGAACAAATTAGAAATTACGTCTTCCGTCAACTTTACTATTAGATTTTCTTTTAAATTGGTGACGTAGCAAGTATGGTACCCACTTTGATGTTGATGTGTGAAAAAAAAACAAGGAAATATGAATTTCTTTTCCTCATATGTGGGGTAGGCTAAGTTCGAACTCCGGCTGTCTCCATACACTAGAGTAGTTTAGAATACCGATATTGTCAAAAATGAGAGAAACAAAAAATAATTTTTTTCATTCGCCTTTCTTTTTATTCATTTTTCTTTCTTTCATACCCAAATCTGAAATTGCTTTCTATTAGTGGATTCAGTGTCGGGTGGAACAGTATAAGCATCTTTTTTGGTCTGGTTGGGTTTCTTATTGGACCTTTTCCAATGAGTTAACAAGGTACGTGTGACTCCCAAGGATGCAAAATATACATATCTAGTGTAGACCGAAGGTTGGTTCCATGTGACCATGTTTTGTAAAGGCAAACCAACTTTCCTTTTTTATTTGAACATTGAACCCCTATGGCTTGTTTGAAATGCCAAACTCGCAAACCAAAAGCCGTCTTTAATTGAAATTTGTTCTCCAAACTTACATATCCACATGCATATAGAATCCCTAAATTCTTAAAGCTAAGATCTTTTACCGTACATCGGCGTACAAATTCTTCAAGCAAAGCCACGGAGAATAAAACTTACTAATGAAAATGAATTAACATTTCTTTAGGGTTTGTATATTGTTTTGTATGAATGGTGCACTTTGATTCAGCTTATTTGATCGAATATTTAATAAGATCTTAGTAAGTAACATGATGATTGAAATTTGCAAATTAGGTTTTCCAAGACAAAGATTGAATCATCGATTGCAAATTACACATCTCAAATTTCAAAATCCATGCATACCGTGGTGTTTGAAGTTTGAACCCACTTTTTCACAGTTCACGACTAAAATCAGTCAAATGTGGACATGCTCAGGCAGCCTTATGGAAAATAATATATATATAATAAATCTAACAATAACCTAATTAAGTATGCACAAAGCTTCCTATTCACACTTAAAAATTTACTAAGTCTATAAGGAGGCCTACTATATATGAAGGTGTGCCCACTGGCCAGGCAACTTGGTCAAATAACCTAAGCATGTGCTTCTCAAACTCACCTTTACCTATTTCATTTACACACACATATATTATATTGAAATTACCCCAAGGAAAGACTGAGAATGAGTAAATATATGCATGTTTATATGGGGAGCAGAGTCTGCAATTAATTTATATGCCTTGGCCAGAAAAACAAACCTCCTCGTTGCATGCATGGCGGCAGACAGGCGCTGAACACCATATCTTCCATTCCACGCGATCACATTCACAACACTTTTTCCTAACAATTTCAACTATATATATATAATCAGAAAAACCATTTTCAGCTTTTCCATTAACCAAAGCTTAATTTGAACACTGCTTTGTTTTCTGTTATTTGTTTTGATCCTTTTCCCCAGAGAACCCCCTAATCATATTTTAATTACGACACATATAGTGTTGACTAGCCGTACGTAGCTTAATTTGGTGCTTTGACCTAGGACTCTATAAAGACCCCCGTTCCATTTCATAGGGTTCCTCTCTTTCGCTAGCTGTTGAATACCCAAAGAAGAAAAGGAACAGAAAGATATGGTGTTTTTAAGGCTCATCATTACCCTCCTTGTACCTTTCTTCATTTTGCTACATGTAACACACGGAGGTACGTACATTTCAACTTACGTATTTGCGCTTTTCCTTAAATTTCTTAAATGATGAAAGTATATCTATACATATATATATATATATATATATATATATATATATATATATATATATATATATAACTTTGATTCTTAGTTTGATGTTCTTGTAGCTTTGAGCAAAGTACTGGCTTCTGATGAAATTGGGCGACCAATACCAAGAAGAAGCCCCGTAAATGTTGAAAAGGTACTTGTACATATTACAGAATACTCTGAAATATACATATATGTTCTAGAAAATTGATATATCTTATTCTCTAATAAAATCAGGAAATTTATGATGGCGTTCCTGCTGCCATGGATGAAGTTGAATGTACAAGAATTGGGGGCAGGAAATTGAGCATGCCTAAAAGGATTTCGGGAATGATAAATGAGGAAGGGTTCAATAATATTGGTAGAGAACGTAGGTTCATCAGAAGCTCAAGTAATCCTCGTCGTCGAATGAAGGTCAAAATCGAAGGTTTTATACCTCTCAATGCCGATTATCATGTCCAGAAACCTCATCCACCTAAGAACAACTAAGGAATAGCAAGAGCACTAGTGGTAGCAGTGAAGGCGGCGGCTTTAGTTTCAGGACACAAAGTTTTGTTATACTATTCATTTAGCTAGGTTTTTCTTATATATATAGGTAGCGTTTTGTGATTTTTGTAAACGCTTTTGTTTTTCTATATCTTCTTGGGATATCATTTGTGGTTATGTAAGCATTATGAGGGAGCGACAAGTTTGGAGTGTCGTACTTGTATGTATGGAAAAGATATTGGCGTTCTTCTATCTAAGTCCAAAATTCGTAGCCGTCGTTGGGTTTAATCCACACCTTTTTTGCTATAGATTTGAGTTCATTGACTTTTATTAATTTTTTCATGTGTCAATTTTACACTTTGAGGTAAATAAGGAAAGCACAGTAATTGAAAATCCAAATTAATATATCGATTCTTTCCTTCTAAATAGATTTTAGATTTTAAATTTGGAATTATTCTATTGCCGCCATGACATAAAAGAAGTTCATATAAAACAATGAAAGTAGGAGAATTATTGATGATATCTTCCTAACAAATATTTACCTGACTACTGGGTAAATATGATATAATATACCTAATTATTAGGTAAATATAAGATAATGTACCTAATTACTAGGTAAATATAAGATAATGTATCTAAATACTAGGTAAATATAAAATAATGTACCTAATTACTAGGTAAATATAACATAGTGTACCTAACACATAAGTAGTATACTCTACTATACCTGATATACATGTAGATTTTAGATAAAATGTGTGGATTTGAGTGATACAACCAATAATCGTGAAATGCCACAACAAAGACATGGAAAAATAAGAAAAACTGGAAGATAATTAACTATCAAGAAACAAAGGAATAGAAAATGATGTGGGGGAAAACACAAATCCCACATGTGTTGATGGTTAATTGCATCTTAATTAAAGATATTAGGTGGGAATGAACTTTACAGCAACAAAAACATGAAGAAAAAAAGTGAGCTAAACAAAATCAAAGGTAAAACAATGAGAGTATATTAGTGAGGAATTGTATTATCAAAGAAGAAAACAAACAAACAAAACCAGTGAATAACAAAAGCTGTGGCAAAGAGTAAAAGAATATTTATGTACCTTGTGTACAGGTTGCCATAGTGCAAGAACACAAAGCCACAACAGAAAGAAAGCCAACGTTCATATAAGAGCATGATTGAAATATAATAGCTATTTCCAAAATTATACGAGACGTGATTTGTTGCCTTATTTAATTATTTCAAAAATATAATAACTAATTATTATGACAAAAATAAATTTCTTACCTTATTTAATTTTTAGGGGCATGATTGGAATAACAAAGTAATTTAAAATTTTAAAAAAAAAATATAAATATTTTTTCTTTTTAAAAAAAAATGTAATCATACGTAGCACAAAAGTTAAAGAACTTGTATCAACAACAACAAATACAAAAATTGCATCCAACTTCTGTTTTCGATTTTGGAGTTATACCGAATTTTCTAAAATATATTTAATGTTCAAAAATTACAATTTATTCTAAGGCCCAAAAGAAAAGAAAAGAGAAAGGCCCGCCCATTAAAAAGAAAAACCACGTATTAGTAGTAAACTATTTACTTTTAATTTTATTATATTCATGCCTATTTTCACTTTAATCCATTTCGCATCGATTGCAAATTTTTACTACCTGCCGGTATTTCCAATGCAGCCAGACGATCCACCAAACTATCCAACTCCTTCACCGAGCTCCCGCCTTCTTTGATGGCCTCGAGTGCCGCTTCACGCAACTCCACGGCTCGCTCCCTCTCGACCCGCTTCTCACTCACCGATTCCGCCACCACTCGGGCCAACTCGTCCGAGTCAGGCACGCTTCCCGCCCCTCGCACACCCTGACCCCCACCTTCAGCTGGTCCACCAGCAACGTGGCGTTGCTGAATTGGTCAGCCCCCATGGGCCACGCCAGCATCCGCACACCCCCCACCACCGCCTCAAGCACCGAGTTCCACCCGCAGTGAGTCAAGAACGACCCCACCGCTCGGTGCCTCAAGATAAAGACCTGCGGTGCCCACCCTCTTATCACCAGGCCCCTCCCCGCCACTCGATCGTCGAACCCGGGAGGGACAGCGCCGTAATCTCCCTCCGCGTGTCCCTTCGTGGGGCCCTTCACCGACCACACGAAGCGGACTCCGCTCTTCTCCAATCCCGACGCCAGCGCCTCCATCTGGCGATTGGTTAACACGGCTTGAGTCCCGAAGCACACGTACACCACCTTGTGGTCCTCTACGCACGCGTCCAGCCAGGACTTGATGCGGTCTACGGAAACCGAGCTGGACCCGCCCCTCTGTGCGGGCCCGGTTAGGTCATTATTATCTGGCGGGAGCAGCGGGCCAACGGCCCACACGCGATCGTGGCCCAGCTCATTCTTGAGATGCTCGAGATAAACTCGCTCCAACTCGGTGAACGAGTTGACTACGAGTCCCCAGCTGGCCCTGTTGGCGTCAAAGCCGTCCTTGATGAATTCCGAATCTGGGTCTCCCTCGACGTAGGAGCGGTAGACAGTGGAGAGCTGCCACCAGGGGTATTTCGGGGAATTCGGAATTTCTGGGAACGAGAAGACCTGGTTTTGGTCGTTGGGGTCGTCTCGTTTGGGGAGGCGGTGCCAGAGCGAGTCGATGACGGAGAGGGCCAAGGCTCCGGAGGGGGAGAAGACGAGCCTCTGAATGCCGAGCTGGGTAGCGAGGCGGTGGGCCCAGCCCAAGAACATGTCGGAGATGATGGCGACGGGAGGGTTGGGGTGGGAGGTGAACCAACGGAGGAGAGGGTGGTGGAGTTGGCCCAAGGCGCACATCATGGCGAGGAAGGAGTGGACGGGGAGGTCCTTGACGTTCTCGAAGCCGGCGGGGAGGGAGGGGTGGGAGGGGAGAGGGAGGACGAGGGTTTGGATGGAATTATTAGGGTGGTTGTGGGCGGAGAGGAGAGGTTGGAGGAAAGGGAGGTTTTTAGGGGTGACGAGAATGGTGATGGTGAGGCCGCGGTTGGCGAGTTGGTGGGTGAGATCGAGGAGAGGGATCATGTGACCCTGTGCTGGGTATGGGAAGACCAAGACATGGGTTGCATGGGTTGGGGTGGTGGTGCTTGAACTGCTCATGGTGATGGAGAGCAGTTAGGACGTTTTTTCAAAGCTCTGTGGCAGTGGTATGTGTTTGAGTTGTGGTACATCAATGGTGGAAACTGGAAAGTAAGCCGTAGGAGTGGGGTTAGATCATGATAATTGCTGTGATTGGTGACTCGTGACTCGTGAGAACATTTTTGCTTTAGCATCACTTTTTCCTTTTGTTAAATATCTCATTACTTTAATTGTGATTAAGATGAACGTGACATGGTGGTGGTAATTGTTTTTTATATTTTGCGCGTAATGTAGTTATTGTATTTGGTATCCTGTCAATTTAAGCACACACAACAACACATTGATTTAAATACAAATTTATCGGAAAACTAACCATTTTAGTTAGAATCCGCATTACCCCTTAACAAATCTCTTCATCAAGATGTATAAAAAAAAAAAAATCTTCATAAAGATTGATTTCAATACTACAAACTCAAAGGCAAATCTTCATAAATATTGGCTGTTTAAAAATATAAGACGATTGACGGGTGATGGGTGGGTGGGTCCAGTGCAGTCAACGTTGTCAAATTAGAGTCTGCATTTTTGTTGTTTTTATGTTCAATGGGGTCTTGGCCTCAAGTAACAAGTTGCATATAAAACAAAACACAATGCACAAAAAATTCAAACAAAACAGAAATTTGTCTTCTTCTTTTTTTAATTATGTAGAAATTAGAAGAATCACAAACGGAAACCACGGGGCACGCATATCCAAATAAATCAAAATAAAAAAGAAAAGAATAGTTGAGCGGCATACCATGCTTCCACACACGGGAAGTGGAGATGCTGCCCTTTTGGCCCACCAAAGAGAAATTTTCCCTCCATTATCATGTGTCCTTTAATATTAGAAGTGCTGCTCTCTAGACGACAATGTTGAAACAAAATAACATGAGACAAATAAAGGACACGATATTAGGTTTGGGCACGGTATGGTACGGTACGGTGGCAAGGCGATACCGATATCGATACCGGTACCGAAAATTTTAACTAGTATGGTATGGTACAGTGGTATAAGTATGATTTTGTGATACCGGATCATACTGGTATGAAACAGTTTCATTTTCGGTACCGCTCAGTTGAAATGGAGCTTCATTTCCGGCAAATGATGATGGGCGCAGTTGACTTGTGCTTGACAAGCAAAGAGTCTGATCTTTCAAGCTGATCAGGACGTTTGGACGGTTGGGTTGGAGGAGAAGGACAAGGTGGAGTTGTAGTGGGTGGTGGTGCATGTATAACAGCAGTAGGCAATGAGAAGATTACCCAGAAACCAAAAAAATTCAAAAATTCAAAATAGAAACAAATTTGATTGAATATTGCAAGTGAGGCATAGGAGCTGATTGGAGACTAAGGGGAGTTTACCTGAAACGATTTGGAGGATTAGTGGCTGAAGAAAATGAGATGACTGGAAAAACAGAAAAGAAAGCAAACTCATTTTTGATTTAAGAAGAAGTCTTTGATTTAGCGGACAAGAAGATGAGAGCCAGAGAGAGAGAGAGCTGGCTGGGAGATCGAGAGTCTTTGAATGGGCAGAGAGATCAGAGTGAAAAAACTAAAAAAATTTGTATATGTTACTGTTTGGTACGGTACGGTATCAAACAGTACCAAATATCCGGTACCGCTCCCGTGCCATACAAGATTGACATGGTGAAGATGCGATATCATACCGGATGCATCCTAAAACCAAATGAAACGGTATGAAACCGATTTGGTGTGGTTTGGTACGTGTACGGTATCGGTATTTCGTCATCAGATGCCCAGCCCTACACAATACTGAAAGAAAATAGTATGATAATAAAACTTCAATTTACCAAGTAATTTTGGAGACATACCTACCTACACCAAAATAAACAATAAATTTTAATGGGTTGATCGAAAATAAAAAATTAATGAGACGTTGGTAACTTGGGCCATGAAATTTAAGAACTAAGCCAGCCCAACCCATTTGCTAGAATCCTGATTCTGTTTTGATTTCTCCACCAAAATAAAGGCCCTCTAAAAAGGAAAGAAATTTTGGCGCATAAATTTTAGGGTTAATTATTCAAATGGTACTCAAACTTATACTCGATTTACATTTTACCCTCAACTAAATTTTTCGCTCAAATACCCATCAACTCTATATTAATCGGTTCATTTGGTCACTGCCATTACGTTTTATCGATATTGTTATTAATATGAGGCAAATTGGTTATTTCATATGTTAAAAATAAATAAATATTGAAAATTGAAATAAAAAGCTATATATATATATATATATATATATATATCTCTCTCTCTCTCCATTCCCCCATAACCACCACCTCAAGCTCCAACCCCCAAACCCATCCCACAATCACCCTCCACCCAAAACCATCCCACAACCACCCTCCACCCCAGGCCCCATGAACCCAAAACCCTAGCTCCTCCCCACCATCCACCCAAGCCAGCAACTACAGAAAAAAAAAAAAAAATTCTTCCATAGACCCCTCCCAACGAACCCAGAACTCTAACTCAACAACCACCCAGACCCTCTTCCCCTCCCCCTTGATTTCCTTTCGTTGTTGAGAGACAACCACCCACCACCCTCCTCCCTACCCAACAACCACCTTTCATCCACCAAAAAATATTCTCAAGACACCCAAAAATCCCCACCCCATTATTGTTTAAATTTTTTCTTGATGTTGTAGTTTTGATATTGTTGATGGTAATAGTTTACCAAATGAGTTGAAAGAGAGGAGGTGGGTCTTCGTGGTTGGTATGGTGGTGGGGTGGTAGCTGGTTGGGGATGGGGTAAAAGGGGGATGGTTAGGTTTTTTTCAATGCTTTTTAATTGATGTTTTGGTAATTGACAGAGAGGGGATGATAGAGAAAGAGGTGGAGAGCAGAGAGGGGGAAAATAGGAGGGAGAGGTCTAGTGGGGAATGGGGGAGAATAAATAGAAGGGAGGGGGTTTGGGTCTCATGATTTTTTTTCTCTCTTTTTCTTCAATTTTTTTTTTAATTTTGTATTTATTTTAACCCTATTTTTATTTGTTAATTATGAAAAGTCGCATTTATCCTAAAATTTGGTTAAATTTAACAGAAAATTAGACAGTAGGACCAATGGACCGATTAATATAGAGTTTATGGACCATTTGAATGAAAAATTTAATTGAGAGACCAAAATGTAAATCGTGATAAATTTGAGGACCATTTGAATAATTAACCCTAAATTTTAACAAGGAAAAAAAAAACTCCGATAATCCCAATTCTGTTGGGATTTCCGTAGCAAAATAGAGTAATTTTTGGGTGTTAAGTCTGACAACACGTGGTTGGTGTCATCCACTTAGAGTGACATGTGGAATGTTTCCAACGCAGCCACGTGTCATAAAAAATAATGCGATAAATTATAAAGTAATTCCAAACGTCACCAGATTATTGGATGACTGTACCACGCGTGGTGTAGTACATTTAAAAATTTCTCAGCAAAATAAAAGCTTCCAAGTCTTGGCTCAGAAATAGCATAGTAACACTAATAAGCTGCCAATGGCTGGTGACACAGACATGTCGTCTTCTTCTTCCCCAAACAAACGCCTGAAAACCCTTAAACCCGAAATCCAATTAGGAAAGGACCCAGTCCAAGACGATCCTCAAGAAATTGAAAGTTCATCTTCTTCTCAGAGCTGCACAATTTGCTACTCCAACGATGAGAAAGCGGTCAGAGGCGAAATCGATTGCTGTGATCACTACTTCTGCTTCTACTGCATTATGGAGTGGTCTAAGACGGAGTCACGCTGCCCACTTTGTCGAAGCAGGTTCACCACCATTCGTAGACACCGGCTTTCCGGTGTCTTTGCCCGCCAGCGAACCTTCAAGGTTCCCCTTCGCGATCAGGTGACAATATTTTTTTGTTTTAACTTGTATTGCTGATTTGGGATTTTATAGTTTTCATTAACGGCTCTAATTCAACAAATTTATGATTAAATTTTACACCTGGTTAAAGCAGTGTGGTTCAAATTTATGTTTCCGTCACATTGGTTGTGTTATAATTTAACAAAAAAAATTGCTGCTTGCTAAAGTTCAATGTCTTTCAAATCTATGTTTCCCTAACATTGGTTGTTTTTTAATTTAACAAAAAAAGTTTGCTACTTGCTGAACTTCAAATTCTTTCAAATTTATATTTCCCTAACATTCATTGGTTGTTTTGTAATTTAACAAAAAAAAAGTTTGCTACTTGCTAAAGTTGAAGGTTTTCCAAATTTATATTTCCCTCACATTGGTTGTTTTGTAATTTGCAGGTTAACCATTCTCATGAACATGTTGTGTGTGATGTGTGCCACCTTGCGACAGATGAAAGTCTTCTGTTGCTTTGTGAGATGTGTGACTCAGCCGCTCATACATACTGTGTTGGACTTGGTCATACTTTACCAGACGATGATTGGTTCTGCCAAGACTGCATTTCTACGATTGAAAATCATGTCAGTTCTGATTCTGATGATGAAGAATTCATACCAACAGCTGTGCCATCTGACTTGCCCAGTGAACGAGGATCAAATAGTCATACCACAGTGGTTAATAGATATATGATGAGAATCCCTCAAATAGTCATACCTGTTGTCCCTGACGGGTGTACCAGTATTACATTTGAAGTAACTACGCCAGCAAGAACACTACCAAGTGTTTCCAATAGACCAAATGAATCAGTTGCAAGTACGCTACCAAGTGTTGCCGATAGACCAACTGAATCAGTTGCAAATACACTACCAAATGTTGCCGGTAGACCAACTGAATCCGTTGCAAGAACACGACCAACTGTTGCCAATAGACCAACCGAATCAATTGCAAGAACATTGGATCGCCATCGCAATGTGCACACCCGTGTACAAGCACTTCGTGAAAATTGGAATTCCTTCCAAAGTGGTTTGTTGAGCTTCCCCTCTAATTCATCTACATCTGGCTGCAGTTGTAGTCAAAAGCATAATAATGGCGTTGTATTCCATGAAAGATCAGGCGAAACACAAACCTCATCTTCTACAAGTTGTCAGCAACTGGAAAATCGAGAGAGGTGTGGTTCACATGATAATGATATTGACAAGGCGTGGAAAATGATGGATATTGCAAGGTCAGTACAGCATGCTCATGAAAAGTGCAGCAGCGCAGTTCAGTTCTCAAAACTTCCTGCTGGCAGAAGCAGTGATTCAATTAAACGAACTCATCATTCATGGTTTGGTATATCAGGTCAAGCGCAATCCTCATCTTCCACTGGTTGTCAGAGACCAACAAATCAAGTTGGATGTGGCTCAGATGATATTGACAAGGCATGGAAAAATGATCATATAAAGACCAGCAGTGCTGTTCAGCACCCAAAACTTCTTTCTAGGGAAGCGAGTGCCTCAAAAGAAGCAATGAATGTAAACTCAAGTGTTGATATTTTAAAAAGTCGACAACTTGGGGACTGGGATCGGGGAAGAACTGAAATGGAGGCGTACAAATGTAATTCTCGTGAGAAAGAAACAATAAGACAACAATCTTTAAAGTTGGAAAAGGAAAGGCAGTTCAGGGGTACAGCTCAGGAGGGAGTAGAGTCTAGTGAAGGCCTTTCAACTAGTAATTCACGAGGATTATTTGAATCTCAGTTTTCTGGGAACTTAAATAGGTCAACATTGTTACAGAGACATGCAAATCAGGCTTCAAAAAATGTCATTGATGAGCAAAGTGGGCCTGCTTGTTCTTCTTTTTATGCCAAACCAGAGCTCATTGCTTCTTCTTCCAGTAAACTAGATGTGCAGAAGAGAAATATTGGAGGGGCAGAGAATTGTGTGGAAAGCAATGTCAGAAAATATGATGATGCCAAAAGCGAAATCAAATCTCTTGTCAAGATCAACTTGAAGCTTTTAAGCAAAGACAAACGGTTAGGTATGATTTTCATGCTTTAATTTAATACTTGATCTATATACATATACTTATTTTGGTCAATGCTATAATTTGCAAGTTATAAGAGTAGGTAGTACAAATTTAACCCGTATCTATTCTCATAGCAGCTAAGCATTATTTTGATGAAGAGTGCACTATTACTTGAGAAAGAAAAAGAATAAAAAAGTAATTTACCATTTTTACCATTTGCATGGTGTAGAGAAAACAGGAAAGCGATAGTACCTTGAAACTTGTTTGGAACTATTTATATTTCATTGCATTGTTATTTGTACAGAAATATTTTGATCCTCTGCAGTCTCTGTGTAATGTTTGTTTGTATGGATTTAGATGAAAGAAATTTGTAACATGAACAGAAGTTAATTACTTTTACTCCAAATTTGTTGCTTCTGCAGAAGTGGATGCATTCAAGGAAATTGCATGGCGTTCCACGCATACCATCTTGGCTGCATGTGGTTTAGAGCATCCAAAGTCTGGCATGCCTTCCTTTCCAAGCTTAGTATGCTGCCACACCGAGCAGTTTCGTCTGCAACATAAATCCAATTTGATGCCCAAGTGCTGCCGAGATTGCTTTTATGGTTTTGTAAAAGATGTAGTCAGTTCCATTATGGCAGGTTCTGCAAAATTAAGTCGAGGTTTATCATAATCTATCCTGACCGCTGCATTCCGGCCACTGAAATAGTTTGCACCCTCCCTCCTAAAAATGTAATTTGTTTTGGTTCATCTATCCCGTAGGAGCAGGAATGTGGAGTTAATGAGTGACTGACTGAGCAGTATGTAACTGATTTATTCAGTAGTTGTTGTCAAGCATGAATAAGATCCCTAGGGTTCCAATTGTATTGTGTCTAATTCCATTGATTCTAATTTATTTATTCATTCATTCTATGAAATAAAAAATGGATTCTATTTGTATGAACTCGTTTCATTGTATTTAGTTTACAAGCTAACATTTAAACATTGGGTGCTATATGCTTCATTTAAAATCAAGGTGGGGTAGGAGGGTGGTTGGCCCAGGACTGCTTCCAGCGATGACAATGTTCTTCACTACTACAGAGCTCAAAGACTCCCCAAAAATATCTACAAAAACAAGAGCAGTTTGTCGTCTGTTCCATGCTTCTACATCGACTGCCAGTCAAATTATGTCAAAACTTGCAAGATGATCCCAGCCTCTGTCTCTGCCCAATGGTTGCACGCCTTCGGTTGCCAAAGGCAGGGTACATAAGCTCCCTGAACTTTTCAAGAAACAGAATCCATTGCTCCTCACTCATATCAGCAACCTTCACAAAGCTTATTGAGGTAGGTAACTGATCATTTGCACTTCTTCTGATTGCAGATACAGTACCAATTCTCTGTTGCTGGCTTCTCTCACCCACATCAATATTTTTCAGAGACATGGACAATTTTGAAGCAGTTTTATACCAATTTCCCTCTGCCCTGACTGGCCTTATATCAGCAACCTTCACAATGCTTGTTTGGGTAGGATATGAAACCTGGTCAAAGAAGTCACTTGAGATCACTTGTGAAGGGTCTACAATTGTTGCATTCTCACAATCTATATCGAAGAGAAACTCTTCATTTCCTTCTTCAGCCTCAACGTTTGACATGTTTAAATCTTCTATAATCCTCCTGGCCTCAAGGCATACAACCTCAAGTTCGCTTGGCTTCTCCTCTCGGCCTCCGAACTCCCTACTCATCATCTCACCAATCTCAGCAAGACACAGTCCAAAAGCCGTTGCTTCCTTGAGGAATATTGTGCACAGGACCAGAACTCTAAGGCATGCCTCCCGAATCATAGGCAGCTCCATCTTTAGCATCTCAGAATCACAAATTGGATCGAGATTCCTTATATACTCAAGCTCATCCTCAGAGAAAGGAATTGATGCCTGAGGCCAATGAATCCACTCAAAATATGGATCTTCCAAGTGCTCTGGCAAGCAAAGGCCATGATCAATTGGAATGAGCTCCACCTGACCAAACTCCCCATCAAGCTTTTTAACCAGCAGGTTCCCTGCATGCCTGTCAGTGTTAAAGATCCTAATATCTAAAATGCCTATTCTATGAACAGCTGCTACTGGAAAACTTGAGGTTCCACAGTCACCGGCATCATAGTCATGAGGGATGAACTGCTGCAGTGATGCAATTTTGCTAACCCTTTTCTTCTTCTGAATCTTGTCCCCATTGACACCATAATTAACATTGAAGATTTGATGTGCAACCTTCACAAGAACAGTTGGAGGCACATTAGCAAAGTGATCATAATCCAGAAGGTAGGCAGCAACTTCTCGAAACCCTGTTTCCCCAACTCGCACTGAACTCTTCAGGCCAGGCTGCCCAAGAGTTTTGCCTACAAAGCCTTTAGGGTTGTTTGGTGCAAATGGCTCCTCATCTGTTGGCTTCACGATGGCAACACTCTCTCCACTGATGTTCCTGAAGTAGTAAGCACCACCTAGCCCACTACGAACAGGGATTGGATCAACCCCCTTCTTGATGGCTGCCACAATGTCCTTAACCAGTTCATCAATTCTAGCAAAGTTATTTGGACACCCTAAAATCTCAAAAGGATCACTCTGATCCTGATCCTTCTGCAGAAGATTCTTTCCTGTAGGTGAGAGACAAGGAGTCGATGAGCTTCTATGCATGGCATTTCTTGCAAGTAGCAGTGGGGAATGACTGCGGATGGCACTAAGATCATTGTTTAATATACGATCTCCAAATGTCAAAGAGCTCTGGTCGGTAGGTACACTGAGGGCAAGCTGCAACCTTTTTTTGACTGTGTGGGCATTGTCACCCCTTTCCAACTCCATTCCCAAGACGCAGCCAGTCTCAGTTTGCACAAAGACACGTCTCCTCCGAGCAAGGTTTCCTCTGGTGCTCTCATGGCAATCCCGATTGAGCAGCCCACTGATGAGTGTCACAACCATCTGGGTCTTAACAGGACTCTCCAACTTTGTAGTCATGAAATAAGGGAGGAAATTGTTACTTCCAATCTGGCAATAGAGGTGATACCAAGGTGCAAATCCTTCCCACTCTTGCAGCAGGTGGCCAATGGCTGACCCAATTGAATGAGAGACAAGAAAGGCTGCCAATCGATCATAAACTAAGCTAACTTTACTCTAGAAAACCATTTACAACATAAACACAGGCAACCTATGCAGTCAGTCAGGGACTACATCAGGAAATCTTTCTGATGGGCTGGCCCTACTTGATGATTCAGAATTATTAAAACCTGCCAAGAATAGGTGTAAATATGTCTCATTACATACAGCATACATAAGAAGAAGTAACACAAGATCATACAATTACTAGTATTCTAACAATATTAATCGTAACCCTATATTTTCAATTGATTCATTAATTAAAGCAGACTGGCTAAGAAAATTAAGACAACAACAATAAGGACCAAGCAATCAAAATGATGATCAGTAAACAAAACTTACGCAATCCTTCATCATTCCTTTAATTTTACTTGGACCATCTAGCAGGGCAATAAAATATCGAAAAATCTAAAATAGAGAGGGAAACCAGTTAAACACTCTCAAAATTGACTACTTTTAATAACCAAAGAAGTTACATCGATTTTGTCTTAACTACCCTGTTTGGTTGCCGAGAAAAAGTAGAAAAAGTTCCATTTCTGTTTGGCTTGCTTTGCTGCAGTTTCTCGTTAACCAAACGGGGAAAAATAGGTAGAGAAACTTCCTCTGAAATGAAAACTTGCAAGAAACCAAAATGAAGTTGAAAATCAGAAACTAAAGATCTCAGCAAACATACGAGTATTGCATTAAAGAAAGAAAAGTTTCATGTTCGTACGAGTTCAAGATTGAAAACTCACCGGCGTCTGAGACGCCTCGTCAGAACTTAATCTTGGAGGCCAAGATCAGCTAGAGAGAGAGAGAGAGAGAGAGAGAGAGAGAGAGAGAGAGAGAGAGAAGAGTTGATGATGATCAGGCGTGGAGAAGATCCAACGGCTAAATATGATGAAGCTATCAGGGGTCTTCCAGTTCCACAGAGAGAACTGTCTTCCCCAAAAGCCCCAAAACCTCTCTCACTCTTTCCCTATTTTCTCTCCTTGGCTTTGTCTCTGCGAGGATCCTTATTATGAACGTAATGTGTATGTTGTACGAAGAAGAAGCCTTCTCTTGTTTTGTGATTTTACAACAAACACCTGGTATCAGCTTGACCGCCTTCGACTCTCAAGTTCGTAAAGGACGACCGTATGATCATGGGAGGATGTGTGATCACGACCATTGATTCACTGGTACTGAATCTGTACTGTACGGAGAATCGCGCGTTCAAGACGTGGAAAAAGTTTTGGTGGGGGCATTTAAGTGACACTATCTTGTCAGCTCACATAAATAAATAAATAAATAATTAATTACATTACATTTGCCGCTTGTTTACCGGCCTGCAGCATCAGCAGGAGGCAAGGCTCAAGACCGCATATTTCCTAAAAAACATAAAGTAACCGGCCCTTTATAAAAAATGAGCGCCATGCTTCCCGGGTATGGGCTCAAAATGTGGTCTGTAAGAGAAAGTGGGCCGTCCTTAAATTCCTTGTTTTTAAAATATTAAAATTAGAACCGCCATTGAATTCATTAACCCATTTTGTGGAATATTCTTAAAGATCTTGAAGGGAGATTGTAAGGAGGGGTTGTTAACAGCCATCCGATCAATTGCATAGCTATTATTGGATGGTTAGATTAAACCGCTCAACACACTCTCTCAATATAGCCCCCTCATTATGAAAGCTCCCTGATTAATTTTTTTGTTTGTTCGGGGATGATAAAATAATCTTAAGGGGCCAAACTCTCATCCTAATTTGGTGTGGGCTTTTTCATTTTTTTTCTTTTTATCAATGTGGGCTTTATCATCCACTACTGCATATTATCGCGGCAAGAGCCTTCGGATGCGATGGCCCAAAAGTATGCGTTATAATCTAAAACTTAAAATGCTCGACCCAAATCCCACAGGGTCCAAATACTGCTCATCTAACCTCAAAATTAGGGCATTCAAACTTTATGTTATAGGTAGCATGGGATATCAAAATGGAGCAGGTGATCCTAAACCCATAAGCCATAATAAAAATGCTAAAAACAACAAGTGCAACCCTAAAATCTGCAACAACTGAAAAACCCTTTGGATTGGAAGCTTAAGTCCAATCTTAAATCATAGGAATGGGCAAACTTATTATGTTTAGAATCTGGGGCTGCCACGATCGATGGAGACACATGTCCCACCTCCCCTAGGGCCACGTCTGGCGTATAAGCAGTGGCGGATCCAGGAATATTTCAAGGGAGGGGCAATATTTAAAAGGCTAATTGACTATATTTTATATAGCATATTAATCCATGTCAATTAAACAATTAATCTAATTAAAATCAATATCAATTAATCTAACAAAAATGGATATCAAATTATCAATTAAACAAACAATCATAACTAATCCTTCCTCGAGTCGTTCGCGTAGTCTCTTCTTCCTTGAGTTTGTTATTAATTGATCATATGATTACAAAGGGAGCCAAATCAAAAAAGAAAATTAATATATAAAAAAAACTAAAAAAAGAAAAAAGAAACAAGAAGACAACAACATAGGCATATCAACAACATATTGATCAACCACTTAGACAGCATCATATTGATTTTGGTTGGAGAACATATAATATCAAAGACTTTCAACAGAAGTGAAACTAAAACCAATTAAAAACAAATAGGCACAGCCTATTGCACAGCGATGTGCAACAAACAAAAAGCCTCTCTGAGGCAATACATCAGACACATGGTGGGCGCACCAGCGAAGCTACAAAGGGGCAGATTTTTGCATTTACAATGGGTTTTTGGGTGAGGGGAGGTGCAGCTGCACCTCCTTGCTCTGCAGTAGGTCCGCCAGTGCGTATAAGGACCAGTTAAAAGCGTACGCGAGACTGCACGTGAGTGCGCCACGTCATCCCTGGAACGGCCCCACATCTCACTTTCACATTTCAAAGACCCATAAACGACAGGTCACTTGGGAAAGGCAAGCACATGCCCCCACACTCAAGTTTTGCCTTTCTCTTTTTCGGATGGGTAATTCGCGGGTCCCACTCCCAACCCCACGTGACACCGTCACGAGAAAGAGAGTGAGGAGGAGAGAAGAGACCCCGCACCGCTTAGCACGTGCTCTCACGTCCCAACACTATTTAACCTATGCAGCAAGGCTATGCCCCTATAGCTAGCTTAGCCAACCTATAAAATCCCAAGCCATGCGTGATGCGGCCGTGCCCATGCCCATCACTTTCTTTCCTAAACTACCCCTACGTCACCTCGCCCATTTCGCAACACTCCAAAGGGTGGTTGAGGTATTTCATCAACTCAAACGACGTCAAAAAGGTCGCTAGCAGCAGCATTTGACAGCGTTAAAGGGCGATAGGCGAAGGCGTGGTGAAGTGGTGATAGTTGGGGGGGTCCCCACCGCACGCGAGGAGGCGGCAGATATGAGATGGATGAACGGCAGGGGATGGGCGCAAGTGAGGAGCTGCCAGCTCACGTGCGGGCTGCGTAGCCTTTCGTTCTCTCTGTCTGAGTCGGGAGGGTCCAGTCACGTCATTATAAAACATACGTATGCCTATCACATGGCTTTAGGCTAGTACACTGTTATTCACCACCACCAACCAAAAACCACTTTTCCTCCGTCTCGTGCTCAAATATCCCCCAAGCCCTACCATTCATGCTTACCCATAGATCCCAATAGACTCGAACTTGAATGCAAATGGACGGATTTATTGTATTGATCAACTAACTTAATTCACGTATGTACTTATCGTAGGCGGGGCTAAAGTATGATATTTCTATTTTTTATTTAGATGAGATTTATCAAGATATGATATGTAATTGAACGTACTGTGCTGACGCCGTCGTCGAATAGTAGGAGGGTTACGAAACCACTTTCGACGAACCCAAAACCGTCTTCTCAAATTGATTTAATTATTTATTTTCGGGAAGAAAGGGAAAAGAAAATAGAGGGAGAACGGGATCGCGTAATAGTTGTAGTGGCGTGGGGACCCACCAACAACGCAAGGGTGAGTTGGCCACGTGATTTGGGAGGCTGACGATGTGGTAGGCAGACGTTTTCAATCACGTGATGGGGTGCGGATTCCCCGGGCAAACTGACACGCGTCCGTGCCCGTAAAAGACTAATTAGTTGGCTCTGGAGATTTAATTAAATTAATCGGTGAATTATGATTTATTAATCATATATGTCAGTGAGCGTCTGAGAGAAGAGATGAGATGAGATGAGATGAGAGAATGGAAAATCCATTATCCTCCTAAGCTGCAAACGCAGAAACAAGCAAAAATGATTTGTTAACTAATCCCTAAACGGATTCCTTAAGAAGGGAATGTCCATGAAACACTCTGTTACTAAAAACAAAAGTCCCCACCCTCCAATTCCCATCCTTTTTAAAATTAAAAAATAAAAAACTTTTCCAAAATTGTTTCCTTCTTTCCCTTTCTTATTTCTTCTCTGTAAATAAACGGAGGTTTAATTAGATAAATTATTACTAATAATTTGTTGCTATTAGGATAGATTTAAATTTTGGTTTCTGGAGAAATGCATGCATGAACTACTGTTTTGGCTTTCCCCCTATATTTTATCTTTGTTCATTCTATAAAAAAGAAAAAGAAAAAGAAAAAGATGATTAAAAAAATGAATGAGTGGAGCTGTACAAGCCTTACAAGGTACATGAACCCAGTGTGCTGTCCTGTTTGTATTGGAATCTTTAATCACTTTTACTATAAGCTGTTTATAATCACTTTTATTATAAAGTTGTTTATTCATATTCTTTCAAGTTATAGGTAGTTTTTAAATAATTAAACATTATTTATGTTGTTTAGAGGTTGAATGATAAGAGATAGGGGGGCAGTGTGCTCATCCAATTTCCAAAGGCAGAAACAACAAAGGGGCAGGGTTGTAGGTTTTGCCATGTTTTTTTTTATGCACGTGATGTGGGGGGTCAACTCAGGTGGCCCATGGGCATTGCCGTTTGTGACGACAAAACATGAAAATGACCTAGCTCAATTAGCTAAGCACGTATCACTTTTCACTACCCACCGAGTCCTAGCTAAGGGCTCTCTACCTTTTTTTCTTACAAGTTTGCTCTAGCTTCTCAAACTGTTTAATTACCAACTTAATCAATTTTATGCTCAATTAATTTCGTGTTTATTTTTTCTTCTTCCCAAATCTAACTGTTCTAATCCAGTTTACTAGCTAATTAATCTTTATCCTCTCTATTCATATAACATGGTCACGTGTGCAATATATATATACACCAAAGTACAATTTCCTGCAAACAAATCTTCCAATTACTTATAGCAATCTTAGAAATTACTATACACCTTTTACCAATTACTAAGGGCCTGTTTGGGAGTGCTTCTGGAATGGCTACAAGCGCTTTATGACAACTAAAAGCACTTCTGACAGTGTTTGGTAGAACAGTTTAAAAGTGTTTTTGGGTTATAGAAGCGCTTCCTGGAGAAGCACCTGTTATGTGATTCCATGGGAAGCACTCCCAAGTGCTTTTTCAGAAAGCACTTTAATTTTTTTATGAAAATTCAAGATTTTTATAATAAAAAACGCTTATGAGAAGAAGTACTTCCTAAAGAAGCAGTCCCAAACGAGCCCTAATTATTAAGACATGATGACATGGTGTGAGCCGCAGCTTCTTAGGAAACAGGAGACGTGGTATACTTAATTAGTTATGATCATGTGACTTAAATAGGAATTAATTAAGAGAAAACAAGTATTAGCAAGCAAGCATCTTATTGGGTGGGCGTCACATGACAATTCATATCATATTCTTCTTTCATAAATTTATCTAATTCTAGCTTCACACGGCACATTTGGCTTATTATTGAACAACATGTTCCCTAAAAATGCATCAAAATCCAATATATTTTGGCAAACTACAAGTTTAAAAAAATGTTAAATTGAATTAATTAAAGACGGGTCGAGGTATTGGACAAAATTATTTATTGTAAATATTTTAGAGGAATAGAAGTGGCGGTGCCATATGTTGAAACTAGGGTTAGGGTGGCTGATGCTGAAAGAGAAACACAGAACAACCATACTCTGTACGACTTAATTCATTTTAATTTTAATTTTTGTACGACTTGTGAATTGAGAGCCATGTTCTCCCAATTTTAATACTATTTGTATTTTGAGAAATGGAAAGGAAGGGAAGTGGATTGTCACGCCAAGCTGTTGGATCGCAATGTGAATGCTCAATTGCCGTGCATGATTGTCGGAGATTAATAGAGATTATTTAAAGAATTATAATTCTTAATTAATTAACATTAAGATTCTCTATAACACAGTGTGGACGAATAATTGTTATTGTTTAGAAAGCAATAAGGAGAAAAAGAACGAATTCATCTTAGTTAAACTATTCGTGTTACGATTCATTTACATATGGATAATCCAAATCAATTTATAACTGATTTTTTTCATAAAAATTAGCCTTTTAGTACAGGCTCATCGTTTGAGTTTAAGAGTTTTTAAATGTTTCACGGTTTGAAGTCACTTACACGAGTTTTTCTCTCACGTTAAACAAGAATAACAACATTTTGCTATTTCCGACCCATACATGTCACATATGAAAAATTTTCTACATAACAATTTATAATAAACTGGATAACAATAATGTTATACCTTTTCCACACAAGCTTTTCTACACTTACACGGTCCTTGCGTAATGAAAGGATACATGGGGAAATGCAAAGCCACGGCCCACATAGACAGAAGTCCCGCGTTCAGCGGTACAGACAGATAAAACGAAACCCAAATGAATGAGTGAACTGAAGGAGTGGGGCGGCACGTGACATTTGCTCCGTTTCCACCAACATCCTTTCACAAGGTGACAAGTCAGTCGCAGCCCGAGGAGAGAGAGGAGAGAGAGCTTTTCTCAGCTCGTGAGCTGAAGTCAGGTGCAGTAATAATAATATTTATTAACATTAGTTGATGGGGATCCGTGCCTCTAATCATGACTAAGTGTTTATTTAGTTGTTGTTAACTCACGGATAACAGGGTCAACATTCATTCTACTGTTCCCACGTCAACGCTTAGTTTACCCGATCACGTGACTTTTTTTCTCTCTTATTGTGCAGTGCAGTGAAACAGTGTAAACTTGGCTTCCCTTTCTCTTATTATCTGTGTACTTTCTGAGCTGAGCTCTAACTCCCAAAACGCAGAGAGGGTTGCACGTGCATTGCTTAAGCGTACCCAGAAGTGGTAGCCCCCTCCCCAAAAGGACTGCTTCCTTCTAGACACATAGTTTTTATACACGGGAAACTCATTAATTAAAAGATAACCATCTATTTGTCTCAAGGATAGTAAAGTGTGCTACTATAGTATGAGAAATAGCACCAAACGAGCTCTTAGAGTTTACGTACGCTAATCTTCCTTCGAAAGGAAAAAGCTCTATATAAATATCGTCTTAGACAAAAAAAAGAAAAAGCTTGTATATGAAATTAGTATTAGCATGGGTAATGAATGCACTAGATTATACCCATAAATAAACACTTGTTACTTGTATTGTAACAAAGAAAAAAACAAGTCATCTGTTAAAACATTATTTAAGTAA
Source organism: Prunus padus (assembly GCA_024362665.1). Lineage (NCBI taxonomy): Eukaryota > Viridiplantae > Streptophyta > Magnoliopsida > Rosales > Rosaceae > Prunus > Prunus padus. Next base: position 1,770,812 of record JANFAM010000005.1, read on the forward strand.
GCCTGTCCTTATATTATTTTTTGGAAAGAAAAATAAAAATGAAGTGATTATCTTCGTATGTGGACAAACGGACAGAAACAGGGGCCAAGTAAAGGAGAAATTTTTAAATGTAAGACACCACGTGTATACCTGTCATCCAATGCATGGGCATTTTGGAATTACTTTAATTTATTCGCATTATTTTTTATGACACGTACGTTGGAAACATTCCACGCCCTACACCTAGTGGATGATACATCACCACGCGTGGTGTCTTAACACCAAAATTACTCCAAGTAAAGAAGACTATTACTCGGGATTGCCAACTCAAAAAAATAATAAATAAAAATCGGGATTGCCGAAAACAATAAAAAATTGAATTCATGCAAAAGTAAATAATTGAGTTCCGTGAACCCTGAAAAGCCTTACCCAGTTAAGAGTAAACGGCCACACGCCACACTTACCCTCCGCTACAAACCTTAACGCCGTTAACCCTGCCTCAACGTCGTTAGCCCAACGGCGGGTTTATCTAACGGAAAACAACCAAAACAAATATTTAAATAAATAAATTAAAACAATACAGAAAGCAAAGCAAGCAGGCAAATGAAAACTGTATAAAAGATCCTGAGCCAAAGAACTCACACAGCTCACAAACTCACATATATTGACAGAGAGAGAGGGAGAGAGAGGGTCCGGCTATCAGGACGAGGAATTGAAAAAGGAGACGCCGATCAGAATTTTTGAAAAAGGTCAAATTTTTGCTCGAAATTTCGAAGCTGTTTTTTTTTCTTTTATTTTCGATCATTAATTACCGGAATTACGGTATGGTATTTTCAAGCTCTGAATTCGAAGCACTTTCTGCAGTGTATATACAGGACCTGGGAGATCAATCTTCACGTGAATTGCTTGCAGGTTTGAATTTTCTTATTTTGTTTCAAATTTTTTAACTTCCTCCGTTGGGATCTTATTCGCTTCCTGAGTTTTTTTGACTTCGAATTGCGTACAATTAATTAGTTTTGAATCTGCTTGACAAATATGTTATATTTTAATTTATGGTACGCTTTTTTAAAAAAATGAAAAAAATATCCTAACCGTTTATAATTGATTGGTAGATTCGTTGAATTCTGTGAATTTACGTCCCGTTTGATGAAGTTATATCAGTTATGAGGATCTGACAGTTTCTTGGCCAAAAAAATTGCAGCCAAAGCAACTGGTATCGAAAAGCATTCGGAGAATTGGAATCAAAGCTTGGATTTTTATCTTGGCCGCTTCTGAAAGCAAAAGCGAATGTGCCTCCGATCTTCTGGCGGAGGCGTTAGGCTCTCGGCGGATCTGTGCAGCACAAGAAAGAATCTTAGCTCCAACTTGAACAATTTGAAAATTCAAATAAAATAAAATTGAAGGCTCTGTCAGCGCTTACTGAATTTCCGCTGAATTTTGGAGTATTTTGATACTGAAACTCTGTTAAAATTACCAAAACAATTTTCCGCGCAAATAATTATTTAACCCGCCTGTACGGATGGAGCTTCCTCAACCCCGTCCGTTTGGAACCGAAGGTATTCATTTTTCGGAAACGGATTCGTTTTATTTATTTATTTATTTATTTATTTATTTCGGATTCAGAATATTAGGAAATGGAAATCAATAGAATTGCGTTTTATTTCTTAACCTTGATTTCAAAGTTTTTCAACAGGAAGGAAACCAACGCATGACTTTCTGTCACTCTACAGTCATCCAACTGCCCAACAAGATCCAAGGCCACCTTCTCAAGGTACCCTTGTAATTTTCCTCCAATTTCAGAATATTTTTGTTTAAAATTCCATAAACAATTTGCTTTTCTCTTTCCTTTTTTTTAAAATAAAATTTTTCGTTACTGTATATATGTGATAGGAACATATATATTTTGTTTGTTGAATTAAACAATTAAGGGTCGCTATTTGCATGCACGTGACCACATTTGAATCATGGATCTGGTTATCCATCTGGGCCATGAATTGTAGGCCAGCCTTGAATTGGCTGCCAATGCGAAAAAGGTGAGGGTTAGCCTTTACCAATCAACACCATCAGATTGGCACGAGATGGAGATGTGGGTGGGGCCCTGATGGGACCCACTTGCCCCACCCATGGAAGTTAGACACGATTTGACATCTCACATATCACGCCTTATGCAGGTGCATCGTACTGAGATGAAGCGTGGGGATGTGAAGTGATGGCTAAATCTTTTCTGTTTTTTTTGTTTGTCATATTCATTAAAATTTGTGGTAGTTTTTAAACATGTTATTTTCCAAATCTTGGATCTGAGAAATGATGCTGAAAAAAAATAAGATTAGAAGGATTTTTTTCACTTTCTATAAAATAAGAATTTAAAGATCAGCTTTTTATAATTATTATGACATTTTATTTATTGGTTTGTTGATCCATTGCCATGCCACATGATTATTAATCTTTTCTCTCATGGCTTCATAATTTGTCAAATATTAGCCTAGCTAATTGGTGAAAATTTGCCCTAAAGATATAATATTAGAGCTCGATATATGCAGCGTTTATCTGGTTCAGAGACCTAATTTTGGTTTAATTATGTTATCAGGAGGCTACCTTGAAACTCATGATTTCCTACAACCACTTGAACGAATGGGAAAGAAATGCATAGCTAAGGAAGAAACATCGGTTGAGATATCAACTGCTGAAAAGCCAGCATCTCATGCAGCAGCAGCAGCGCAGCCAACTTCTTCTGTGGAGCATATTCTCCCTGGTGGGATTGGGACTTACACTATAAGCCACATTTCTTATTTTAATCAAAGGGTTCCAAAACCAGAGGAATCGCCGGTATTTACAGTCACTCAAGCTCAAGCAAGTAGCACCGACAGAAATGTTGAGGAACACTCAAACTGCAGTTCTTACACTGGAAGTGGATTCACTTTGTGGGAAGAATCTGCATTAAAGAATAAGGGAAAGACAGGGAAGGAGAATTTGGGAGAAAGACCAGTGGGTATTGTGAGAGGTAAATAATTTGTATTTTTGCAGTTGACCCCAAAAAATAAATTTTTTGTATTTTTGCATGTAGTATATATAGATGTAGTGTATATTTTCGCTCATGCTTCACCATCAAACACATGTATTCCATGTATAATACGGTTATTTGAAAAAGCCTCTACTTTGAATGAAATGAGAAGAAAGAACAAATGGTGAAAAATTGAAATGAAACTGATAGCTAGCGGCTACTGGGGATTTTACAGGGCAATGGACGTCTTCAGAGCGGCCTGCGCAGTCATCTTCCAACAACCATCGCAACCGCTTCAGTGCTCAGTTAGTAACTAACCATCTCGAACTCTTTATGATTTTAATTTCTTCATGTTACTGATTTAAATATTATAGATACAGTTTTTGATGTACAATTGAAATTTCAACAGGTCATCTGGGCAGAAGAACATAAGCTTCATGGAGATGATGAAATCTGCCGCCAAGGGTAGTACCCAGGAAGACGAACTGGACGATGAAGACGAGTTTGTTCTAAAAAAGGAGACCTCTACTACTATCACCACCACCCCCTATAAGGGTATGTCTCCTTCTTAGCACTAAGATTCACTTAAAATTCTTTAGCTTATTTTTTTCCTTCATTTTTTCAACTTCACGGAAGAGTTTGGGTGTTTCTTTAAAGGAGATTTGAGGGTAAAAGTTGGCGTTAAGAGCTCTGATCAGAAAGCTGACACACCACGGTCCAAGCATTCTGCCACAGAGCAGCGAAGAAGGAGCAAAATAAATGATAGGCAAGTGTTCCTCCCTTGCATTATAATTTTTATAGTTTGCACATGCTAAATCTGATGCAACACATTTACTATTTGATATAATATAATGAGTCATGTTTTGGAAATGAGTACTACAAGAACCAAGATAAATCCCAAATTTTAGAAAGTTTCATGTTTATGAAGTAATAGTTTCTTATATGATGTGAAAAGTTGATGGCATAATCAGATGGCTTTGCTCCTTGGTGGTTTGGTGAACATTAGATTGACCCTTGAAGTTATTGTTGCAGATTCCAGATGTTGAGAGAGCTCATTCCTCATAGCGATCAAAAAAGAGATAAGGCGTCATTTTTATTGGAGGTGCATACAAGTTTTAATTGTTGTAATTTGTTCTTTTTTTCACCTTTCATTTCAATTGTTGAATAATTGGGTTTTTCTTTAATTTCAATCTTTTTGCTTCCCAGGTTATCGAATACATTCAGTTTTTACAGGAAAAAGTAAACAAGTATGAGGGATCATACCAAGGATGGAACCCTGATCCAGCGAAATTGATGCCTTGGGTAAATCTTTTTTATTCACTTTACTGATTATGTTCCCTTCAATTTGGAAACCTTAAAATGTCACTCGTGGGGCTTTACACTTGTGGCATAGAAGTCAGGTCTTTAGCCTTTGTGGCATGTATTCTGTTCATATTTACTAAAAGATTTATACACACAAATTTGTGTGGGTATATATTGGAGTTGCCTAATTGTAGAGTTTCGTCTTTTTACTTGAAGCAGAGAAACAATCCCAAGCTTAGGGAAAGTTACTGCGATCAATCTCGAGGCATGAATGGTGGGTCTGGTCCTGCATTAGTATTTGCCGCAAAGTTTGATGAGAAAACTACTTCTGTTTCACCGACAATTCCTGGAAGCTGTGCTCAGAACCCTGTAGAATCTGACACAAGTACTGAAACTACCTTCAAAGCAATGGATCACCACCCTGGAATAACAAGCAAGCCAATGCCCTTTCCTTTGTCAATGCAGCCCAACTTCTTCACTCCTGTCAGGAGTGGTGGTGCTGCAGTACCTCAACTTCCACCTGGATTGCCATCTGATGCAGAGAACACATCTCAGCATCAATCTATGTTATGCCAGACAGTGTCTCGTGCTACCGATGGTGCTGCCGCTAGGGATAAGCTAAAAGAACAGGAGCTGACAATTGAAGGCGGTCGAATTAACATCTCAAGTGCGTACTCTCAAGGGTGAGTTTCCTTTTGGTTCAAGTCACATATTTAATGGGTCTTTGGTTAAGGTTCTGTGATCTAATTCATCAGACCTGGCTGCAAATGTACTAACCATAAACTTTGAGAAGATTAAGATAGTACTCTGTCTGGTACTAATGAATATGCTTGTAGATTTATGAATGAGTCAATAACATAATCGAATGTCGGGATTGGACAGGTTGTTGAATACTCTGACACAAGCCCTGCAGAATTCTGGTGTGGATTTGTCACAGGCCAGCATCTCAGTGCAAATCGAGCTTGGGAAGCGAGCAAATAGTCGATCGCCTACACCGAAATCTGTTGTTAAGGTATCATGTTGATGCAGGTTTTGTTATGCCATTGTCATTCCCCTGTTTCATATTGAAGAAACATATATAATTAAACATTTAGCCCATTCTGCTGCAGGACAACGAGATCCTCTCTAGCAATCAAGGAAAAAGACACTCTAGAGTTGCAAGTGGTGAAGACTCTGAACATGCCCCAAAGAAGCTCAAGACAGGCAGAAACTAATATGACAAGCCAATTATATTAATTACTGCTATAATTATTTGTTAATGATTTATAATTAATTCATTTTTTTGGGAACCCCTTTGATGCATGGGGGTTTATTCATGTCTTCAGCTGGTTTATAATCTACCCAGTCGAGACTGAGATTGATTGTAATTTGTACATGTAGTGTCTTTACAGTTTAGTTTGTTGGGATCCATAGATTGATTTCCCAACCAAATATTTGTTGTCTTTTTGTTGTTGTTAATTATCATTATTATTGAGGCTTCCATTCTAATGTTGAGAAGCTGCTTTTTCAGTTGAGGCTTCTTTCCTCGTCTTGTAATTCTTGCAGTGTTCTTTCTTTGTGCCCCATTTTCTTTGGCAACATGACTCTTTTTGGATGTAATTTTATTATTTTTTCTTAATGAAATACTGGTTACCCTCTTACATTAGAACTTCAATTAACGTTGAATTTTTATCTTATGAATCTCCTCCTGGTACCAAATGGATCGGGTCAACCCAAGCCCGATATGACTCTCTTCTTCATTTGGGTTAGCCCAAGCTCGAAATGCCAGAATAACCAATGGCCCAAACATGGATTGAGTCTTATGATTGGGAAACTGGGCCAAATCTACAATCTGGTCATATTGATCCAATCAGACCTTTACTATTTTGAATTTAAACAAAAGGACCTTAAACTTTTTTTTTTGAAGACCTTTCTTATTGAGGGATGACAACATTCTAAAATCACACACATTACACGAATGGTAGGACTCGAACTTAAGATCTTAACTTATACTTTTTTGTGTGTGATCAACCCCATGTGCATTATTTGTGGAAAATATGTACAGATTTTATTGACAGTGTTACCATATAATAATATTAATGCTTTAAAGAATACATCAAACTCTCAAACCGATAAGACGAAGTGGTTGGAGTAAATAAGTAAAGAAATCGTTGGATCAGGTGTCAAAAACATTGGATCGGGTGAATTGCTGAAGACTTTTTCTCAGTTCAATTACCAAAGTAAGAGCATCGTAATCTTAAAACAATTTTTAAAATTGAAAAATAAAACTTGAATTTATGGATTATAAAGTTTGAAAGCAAAGCAATGTTCAGTAACAGTTATCACTAAATTTCTGCTATCCTTGCTAGTGTCATTGTCGTAAATAAATGTTCTTTATTGTTGACTTGAAACTCAAGCAAAGGTAAAGGTGTTATGCATTTCGTTCCCATCCCACGAGCAATTTTCCACCAAAAAATTATAAAATGACGAAGCAGCATTAATTGAACATATTTTCTGCTGATTGCGACGACGTAGTTCAAAAGCGACTTGAACTGCCTTAATTATTGAATATTAATGGCTTTCAAGAGTTGTTAGAGCTCTTTCTTCGGGGTGGATGTGGATGTGGATGTGGCTTTTTCTTGGATCATCCAAAAAAATTTAATTGATTTTCGGTCAACAATTGGACAAATATTAAAAACACAAAAAGCAAGCAGAGTCTCTCTCGCATCGCACCATCTCTCTCCATCATCAAAGTAAGTTAGTGTGTATATTCTCGATACAAGACAAAACGCTAGTGTCAAAAACAAGGAAGATAAAAGGCACCTTTGTGTTTAACAAGGTAGGGGATGATGATGAGACATTTTTTGGGTTTTGTGGGTAACCAAATATTCGCGAGAAATGAGAACAATCATTTGCAGAAATTCGGCTCTCTTGGAAGAAATTTGAACAATAAATCTCTAATATAGCAGCTGGCTGCTTTTGTTTTGTGTGATAGGAAAAGCACCACCAGACCAGACTTTTCTTTTGGGGGCTATTTAATTTCAGTCCAATTTGTTACAAAAACCAAACTTTATCGTCAATAATTGTGATATACAATTCACTTTATTATTATGGCAAGTGGCAACCAGCAAAAAGAAAGAAAGAAAAACCCCTCAATTAGCGGTGCACAGAAATGAATGTTACCAAATGTTTCCCGGAGAAGAAAGAAAGACATAAGAATATATCAGTATGCCATTGCCATTGCCATTGCCAGCTAATGAACAAGGTCAAGGACCACATACAATCATTCCATTCACATGAACCAAATCTCCTTGTATATCAAATTCCAAGTATAATTCTTTTCTTCTTCTTTTTTGCTCAAATTTCCAAATCTAATTGAAATCCTTCTACCAACCATTTTGTGGCAAATATGGGAATTATTAACAACATATATATATGTCAAAATTCCAATGGCCCTAGAGAACATGTTTGACTGGTTTGTTTACTTGGCTTTTCATTATCATATGAGATTTACAAACCACCTTAAATAAAGGAAACTGCTCCTCTGTCTGCAAGCATATTCACATGCACTACCAACCAATCCAGAAATAACACAACTGATGATCTATTGGGGAAAGTTGAAGGCCAGTAAAACCCTAAACACTCCAAGTAAATGAAACACTCTTGGACATATAAATTAATGGAGTATTGTGTAAAAATACATAATCACTAGCTCCCTCTTGGTCATTCTCTCAGAATTTGACCCACATTACAAACGGGAATGAGGCAATCATCTGTGCAAACAGAAAAACCTTTTAGGATGTAGTAGTAGTATATGCTAGAGAATCACAATACCATAGGCTGATCTAAAAAGAGGCAAAAAATACAAAAAAAATTAAGGAATAGGGGTTGACCTTTGATGATTTTGCAGTTCCAGTAAACCAAACCCATATGTTTCCCCCACATACAATGCAGTTTTAATTCGTTCCCGCCCTGAATGGCAGGGCAGCTTTCTATACATGATGATTTGGATGGATTATTTGGCTTATATAAAAGATAAAACACGTCTTCCAGCTGGTACCATAGATCCTCTCAGGGCTTTATTGAAGATTACTTACTCCCCCCCACAATAATCTTCATCGCCTCTTCAGAACAAAATCTCATTATGGCTATCCCTCTGTAGACAACTTTCTTATACATCTGTGGGAAAATAGCCAACACTGTAGAACATGGATGAGTGTCACAATCTTCTAACATTATATATATATATCACGTACTACTCAGTTGTTCATCTAACGGTTGCAAACACTCTTCTGGGTTGGCATAGAAATAGTCCTCCTCTTTTGGTCTGTCTTGGATCATCAACCTATTAGTTGGGTTCCCCATTCGACCTGCATGAGCTTCCTTTACTGCAGATGAAAATTCATCCCAATTCAATGCTCCACTTGTGTACTGGTCTATCAAATCAACAAGAAGCTTTCTGTCCAGTAGAATTGTCTTCTTGAACCCAAGAAATCTGAAGAAACATAAGCACCCAATGTCTCACTTTAGATGAAATTTTTCACCATTAATAACAAAGAAAGGCAGACAAATACTACAACAGTAAACTGGGGAAAATAATTAAGCAAATCCCAGAACAGATCATGTAGAAAAACATATCTGCCTAAATATCAGGGATTACAAACAAATGAACCTGTGATAAACTAAAGCTCCAAAACTGGCAACACTTTCACAGTAAAAAATGTCGGACTGGTACAAAGCAGCGTACACAAATCATCGTCTCCTCAAAGAAACAAGATTTGGGATGCCAAATAACTGGCTGGGGTTTGACTTCCAAAACCAATCGTTTGAAGCCAAGCAAAAGCACTAGGTGCATTACAAAATTACCATAAAGATTTGATATAAACAAAAGAGAATTACTGTCAGCAGCAGAAACTACCTGCGATGGCCTTCAACCACTTTAGCCATGTTTCCGTCATATGTGGGAACAAAAATATCGCTCTCCAATGAGACAAGATAATCAAGTGCTGCCATTTGGGATGAGTGGTTTTGAAAGAACCTAAGGTCTGACGGTTCCAACAGTGTCTCCTTTCTGACCTGTTTGAACAAATCCAACGGCAACTTGTAAAAACAGAACACAAAAAGTAACCATATACAAAATACAGGTGGCTTCAGCTTTCATCTACTCACCAATTTGGGATAAGCCTTTGCAAGACTTTCCATTCTCCTCTCTGCACCATATATTTCACCAGCTGCAATATAAATCTGAATATCACGATCAATGTCAAGTGCGCTCAGTGTAAGAGCGGTTTCTTCAGGTGTCAGAGGACACAAACCATCTTTCCTTTTCAGGTCAGAATTGATTATTTTCTCTTTCCACCAGGGATAAGCATATCTGCCAAACAAGTGAAAGTATACGACAGTGAAATTAATTCTTTTATTGCATGGAATCCATTGATTGTCAAGTATAACTTACCTCATTCTTGTCAATTCTTCCACCTCCTCAGTGTTACAACCTTGAGTACAACCAGAAAATGCCAACATGTCCATTTCATATCTAAGATGAAGCACTAGGAAAGGACCATTTTGCCTTAGAAGCCTGATAACCCTTTTACCCAACTCCTCTATCTGAGAAGTAAACCTCAGAGCACTAAAATTTACTCGGCATCGAAGTCTCTGAATATCCAAAGGTTGTCCATTATTGGCAAGTCGGGCATCAGTTCTATTTAGATGTACCACTTTGTATTTTTGTATCAGAGGAAGAATCTGTACGAAACATAAGAGTAGCATATATTATTTGAGAGAAAGAATAAGGAATATGATGTGATTTAAGAATGTTTACAAGTTGCAACACAGAAAACTTCTTGTCAAGTTATAAAGAACAACGAAAGGGACTGACCTGATTATGATAATAAGACATGTCAGACCAACTAATTGGTGGCATGGTATAAAACATTCCTAGTTCCACTCTCCTCTTAACCCTCGGAGGCAACTCTTTCAATATGCGAACTTCATCTCTCAAGGATGTGATGAAATGATCCACATCGAATATGTCTTGGAACTCGCTGCAATATCAAGAAACATATAACCATTATTTGGTAAGAAGTGGTGTAATACTGAGTCGAAGAAAAACAACCATCCTTTTATAATTTAAAAAACACTAAATGACTTGAGAATGGTAGGAGAGATAATTGGCACACCTGGGATCAGCCCAAAAGGAGGTTTTATCAAGCTCGGGGACAATGAGAGTGACGTTCAAATATCTTGCAATAGCAACCATGTCACATATCTGTAGACATCACGACCAAGAAAGAAAAATTGAAACTGGTAAGCAGCTGCATGCACTAAGAAGTAAAGAAATTTGATCACCAAGGATGAACTCCTGTTAATATGCACAGCAAACAATTGCTAGCCACTCACCGCTGCTCTCATTTGATTGAGTCCCCCATTGCATGAAACCATCAGGTAGCCATTGTTTTTATAAACCCCTAATGGCAACAAAACAATTCAGATTAGAGGCCAATTAAACAATCATTCAAATGACAAAGCCAAAGCAATAGAAAGTCAGGACAGAGATGAAAAGGGTACAGACTATTGTAATTACTACTTCATAGGAATTGAATTTTCTACAGTCTGGCATGTAAGAGAGTAAACTTCATGATTTGAACATATCTTACAAACGGCAAACAAAATGGGAAAATTTACTATCGTAATTTAAGCAATATCAACATGTATGGTGATAACTTGGGATCGGTTCGCCAGTATTAAACAGTAACTTGAAACCAGCTGCTTTCTGAATTACAAGTTTCTACCTCCATGTGCATTTCTTGGAGCCAGAGCAACTGCGAAGCTTTGGACACTAAGTACAAGTTCGCACCACACCCACACACACACTCAAGTGATGGGTTGGTTTCACAAAATCTGAAAAAACAGGCCGAGCATAGTTCCAGTTGAACCTACCCATAAAATTAACATCCAAAAGCAACACAACTGCCCTTGGAGTAATTAGTAAAATAATTACAAGAACCCACATCGAAATAACAGAAAAATACCCCCAATTCCTGGCAAATTAGAAAATAAAAACTCACTCTTGGGCGGAAGAGCTCTGGCCGGGACGGAAGGCGCCGGGACGGAAGGCAACTTGTCTTGCAAAACAGAAGAGGCGGCAGCAGACTCCTGAGAGAAACAAGCAGGCCAGCCTTTCAAAACCCTAGGCCCCCACATATCCCCCAAAGCCGTTAATTGTACAATACACGTCCACAACAAAACCGACGTCGTTGCCCGTATCATCCACAGCTTCATTTTCGACCTCGACGGAGACGACGTCGTCGTGACGAGCATCGAGTTCTTGAACTTGTCTCCTCCTCCTCCTCCTAACACCTTGAATCCCATCACTCCCTTTCTCTCCTTCTTCTCTATCCTGCACATCAATCTGTGTATCTCTCTTCCTTCTACAACATCAAGCAGTCACCGAAACGGGGCGTATTGCTCAATGTCGGATCCAGAAAAATGGCATTCCTATTTAAGCTCTTGCTATATATAGAAACCAGCAAAGATCCGAAACCGATTTCCAAAACTGAGCCAATACTCACCACATTCCCCACCCGTCCTCAAAGATTTCCTCCAAAACTCTCGCTTTCGAAGATTCCCTCAAACAATTGCATCAATAACCCTAATTTCCTACAACACTGCTCAAAAGAAGAAAAGAAACAAAAGAGTGAAAGCTCTGATATTTGCTACAACACCACCTTTCCAGAGCCGGGGCAATTGAACCCGAAATGCGAGGTGGAATCCCCACCCAGATCCGCCGTATTCTCCGGCGAGATGAGTCGCCGGCGATTAGAAGATCGCTAAGAAATGAGAGAGAGATGGAGGAGAGGGAGCAGTGGTGGAGGAGGCGGTGTTGTCATCATGTGTGATGTGGTGCGATGCAGAGAAAAACAAAAAACGTGTGATGGGGTGTGCGTGACGGGCACCGACGGTTTGCGTGGGCGGAGGAGGAGAGGGCTTGGGCTTCGTGCGTATTTTTGTTACTTTAAAGTGCACAAAGCCTCCAATAAATGATAGCCAGCTATATGGCCGATGCGGCCGGCCCCACTCCAATTATTTTTGAACACGTGTCTCCCATCAGGCCCTCGATCTTTGACACGTCGAGAACGAGATCATGGGTTTTAGCGAAGTCCGTATCAGATTGTGGTTTCCTTGTCCCCGTTTCGATCGCAGTCCGTTTGTTCTCGTGTCGACACGCCGACAATATATCGCGATAAGTTTGGCTTTCTCGTTCCGCCGGTCCCCCCACCTGGAGTTGATAATAAGGGCTTTAACTATTTAAGTATATGATTAAGTATGTATGATTAAAGGGGAGGGGCTCTAATCACGATGTTCTTTGGTTCTTAATCGCTGACAATGGTTTGAGATTCCAAAGCTTCTCGTTTGAGAGTGGGACGGTATTTTGGCGACAAGAACACCGACTACTTTGCTCCTTTTGGACTGATGGCACCCCTAGCCTAGCGAGCGGTAAAGGCTCCGTCTGAGTGTCGGTTGTGCCGTGTAAACGGCACCCACGGCAGGACGTCGCTTTTGGAAGAGCCGTTCGATGGTGCGCATATCCTGAGATGCGCATGTCGGGACACGTGTCGCGATCAGGACGCGTTCAGGACTGTGGGCTCCATGGTAGCTCTGAATGGGACTGATCGTAAGTACATTGTCAGTGTACAGCGGAGAGGGATGTAGAAGTTGCACTCGCCCGTCGCGGGCTTTGGTGGTGTTGTGTAACACGTGTCTCGGTTTTGGTGGAGCGTGTTGGTTGGAGATGCAGTAGATGAGTTGGGAGATCCATAGCCCTTTGTGATGATAAGTAGCAGTGGATCCAATATCTCCATACTCAGCCCGACAGTCACTCAACTCATTCAAAGTGAATTCAGTCATTTCATTCTAGAAAGCAAAATACTATTTTTATTTTATTTTATTTTTCCAAAAAAAGTTAGTGGTGTTTTTTCCTTTACCTAATCTTTATTTAATTCTTTTCCAAAAAAATTATCCAGATCAAATTGTTATGAAATTAACAAATTAATTTTTTCAGTGACAAAGAGGAATGTTTTAAGCAATAAGGTATTGCATTGTGGTTGAATTTTATTCATTTGTGAAGGTTATAACTCACTTTGGTTTAAATATTTTATACTTATTTTTGCAGATCATTCAGCATTCACTAGAAGGTTGGTGGAGAATTAATCTAGTGTTTAATACCCAGTTGGTCAATGTGGGTGGGCAGGATCTTCTTAATTGTAACATTAAATTAAATGAATTGCATATGTACACAAATGGGTCAATATGAAAATGGACATATGATCATATCATTTCAGAAAAGTGTTTATTTTATTTATTATTAGTAAATGTTGGAATGGTTCAAAGGATCTCATTCACTTTTTATTTTATTTTATATAAATGGATATTGAAGGAAGGGAAATCGAACCTAATTAAGACCTCATCAGAGTGCATAAATAAAGGATGTGATTCACATTGAAATAACCAACCCCTATAAAATTAGAACAGGCATCTAGACCAAGTGTAGTGGATGAATGATGAAGAAGTTGCATAAAAGAAGTGGGATGAGATGGGATGAGATGGGATGGGGGGTGGCTTAGTGTGGTGGTTAAATTTCCTTGTCTATAATGGGTATTAGAAAGCTACCTCTAGTAAACGCCATTACATTATGCTATTGGGTATAGTTAGCACTTAGATTTTCAAGCTAGCTATTGGGTATAGTTCTTCCTTCTAGTGTCTTCCACCATTTTGGAAATAAATAAATTTATTCATGTCTGGAAATTTCAGTGGTTGACTTGACTCACCACCATTTATAAATCATGGATGGTGGCATGGTGCGCACATTGCCCAGATATATATATATATATATATCAGCAGCAAGCAGCAAAGTTTTGTGCATGCCATCACGCCAAGTATTATGCTCACAAAGAGCAAGTCAACTGCCAAAAATCATCGAAATATTCCAACCTAAAGTTCTGGGTTTAAATTCCCCTCTTTCTCCTCCATCTAGCTTTGACTTTAGACATATTCTTCATTATATAACGTCATATCATACAACCAAATAATGTTAGTTAGAAATCCATTAAATTGGAAATGCCAATTTTCACATTCACACAAGAAAATAAATATTTCATAGTCTAGTTGTATTTTTAGAGAAGCATTCCCATTCATATGAGCCAGCGATACTTCGTAATAAATAATGAGCGCGTTTATAAGACCGTGTTACAGTTGAATGAGCGTGTTACATTGGTTTTCAATTTCTTCCTACTTTTATTCCCATTGTCATGCCTCATCCTTCTTCTTCTTCTTTTTTTGATTCTCTCTCCATTCATGAAAAATTGATTATTGCTAGTTAAAATATGCATTTAATCAATAATCTAGCAAGCACCAACTACCTTGACTAGTTGAGTCATGCTAATTAAACGATTTCTTGATAATAAGGTTTCTCTACAATTATGAACATGCACATGGGGATGCATCCCATATTATTCATTTCAAATTGAAACATGACAAAGATCCATGGCTTTTTTTTTTCTTCAATGAAGAAGGATACTTTTAATTATTAGACTGAAAGTATATGCATGATGTGGTTATTGGTTGAGGAGATAAATTGTTAGGTCATGAACTTGCTATACCATGAAGGAAATATACTCTCTTAATAGTTTACATCTTGATTGATGTTAAACGCATTTGCATTTATTCAGAAGAATAGTAGAGCATTGATTCACTAGCTACTATTACAGTTCCTTAACAATTATTTCAGCTAATTAATCAGTGCCTGTGTTTGTATTTAAATCTCTGTGAGGTGAGGCGGCATCTGTTTGTTGAATAGAGTAGGTTTTAGGTAAAGGAGTAGGTGATGTATTTATGTCATGCTTCCATTTGACAACTTATTTGCTAATCCGTATGTATGTGTCAACAGCCCACTACTAGCAATACCGATATTGTCCCAAACTTAACCACCTACAAAGCCCAATAAGTGTGAAGTGTTATCACAAAAGGCCTATGTGCAATTAGTAGTGGAACCATTCATTATATGTTATATTTTATTTTGTCAAGTTTCCAATGTGGGACTTTATTCTTCAACGACATGTGTATATATATAATTATCAAGCAATTGGAATATTGACTAATTAAATAGCAAATCCAGGACACATCCCCTAATCAGTTTAAATTATCTGCTGCTACCATTAAAAACAAAGTAAACTACATCTTCATCCATGAGTGTACATATATATAATATAAATACAATGAGTGTTAAATCATGTAGAGAGAGAATTGAGGTTTCATTTAAATATGGATATACAATACAGCATTGAATGTTTAAATTTAAACATGGGTTATTAGGTTAAATTAAATGTTGTTGATTAACAAGTAAACATGATACGTGTCATGTTGAGGGTGGTGCAAATTGTAAGATAATAAATTTGAGTCAAATAAACAAGAAATTAGGCGGCAGTTAATAGTAACAGAGTATACAAACAAAGTAATTATAGGAAGAGGCAAGCTAATTAACCTAGACAAGAGAAGAGACTTCTTCTTCATCTTCTTCTTCCCAATGGGAGGCTGTTTTGGGTTCCAGGCCGCATTCGCGAGCTGCCTTCTTAATTTTGGACATCTCGGCGGGGTTGGTATCGGTATGCATGATGACATGAGTTCCTGGCCAGCCATAATTGCGCTTGATCATTTGGACACTGGTTGTGTCATTGCCCGTCACCACATAAATCTTATCAAATCTCATTAACTGTTCCAGAGACTCCACGAACCTCATGTTCGCCATTCTAGGCATATCTATCTTGGATGCTTCTTTTGATGGCGTTGTTGGTTTGGGTTTGGGTTGTGGATGAGGAGGATCGCCCCCTCCGCCTCCGCCAGCAAGAGTTGCAAAAGTTTTCAGTTGTAAATTATAAATGCCTCCTCCTCCTCCGACCAGGTTTCGTGTTCCGCGGCATGCTTTCAGAACTGAGACGATGATTTGCTGCACCATCAATTTCAATTTCAATTTGTTATTTGTTGAAGAATTACAGACTACACAAGACAGTAACTGATTTACAACACACAGATTACTGACGAGAAAAGGAGAGCCTCTTTCATCTATATATATATATATATATAACAAGTAGGAGTAACTTGTGCGGCAAGGATCGTGTTACCTAACTTGTACCGCAAGGATTGTGTTACCTAGGTTAACACGATACAGAACAAAACAGGACACTAATTTCCTTGTGGATTTTTATGATATTTGCATTAATTGCATCCCAGCCAACACTCTCTATTTTTGGCACTTGATTTAAGTTATAGAAAATTTGATATAGATCCAAATTCCCATTAAGAAGTTGGTTTTAATCTTCGAAGTTGGTGACTTTGATCTGAGTCATTTGACTTTTGTCTACATATGATTACATTCCTTTTTAATATTTTATGATGTAATCTTTTTATTTTTATTTTTAAAATCATTTTTTGTTCCAATGTTGCCCCTTATACCTTGAATCGGGTAAATATATTTTATGTGATAATTATCGGAAAGAATTGTTTATGACCATAATTAATTAACAAATTAAGTGCTTATGACCATAATGATTTTGGTATATTAATTACGTTGCCTTTTTTCTTCTTTTAATTGCATCCATGAATTCTATTAATTGTCCATGATTTTGTATATTAACGTTGTCTTTGTTTTTCCTTCTTTTATTTTAACCCAAAAAATAGTTGGCTTTATTTCTTATTGTTTACGACCTTTTTATTAGGTAAATTGAAGAAACCAAAAAAAAAGGTATATTGAAAATAACAAAATACCTATATGTCAGGTAGATTATATATTATCTCATACTTCCCCATATCGTACAATCCTATATTTACCTAGTAAGTTATGTACATAATCTCACATTTACCAAGTAATTAGATACATAATCTTATATTACCTAGTAACTAGGTACATTAGAAAATTCTACCTATACATATACATATATTAATATAAAGCACATTAGCACATAGTACCTATATATTAGGTACATAAAAATGTCA
This sequence comes from Prunus padus, assembly GCA_024362665.1. Lineage (NCBI taxonomy): Eukaryota > Viridiplantae > Streptophyta > Magnoliopsida > Rosales > Rosaceae > Prunus > Prunus padus. The sequence goes on from JANFAM010000005.1 coordinate 1,788,120, forward strand.
TCAATAGTTCTCTTGTTTATTTTGTTTTTCTCAAGTTTTTACCCGATGCATAGGTATATAATTTCATGTGGGTGCTTGCTCCATCGATTAGTGTAATATGTGAGTTTATACTTTTATTGATTAAATTGTATTTTATACAATAAATATTCACAAGGAAATAATTCAAATTTTAAATTATGAAATTCAATTACAATGAAATAATGCATTAAATTTGGATTTTCAATGTGTTTCCTTATTTATCTCAAAGGGTAAAATTGACACCAACAAAAAAAAAAGAAAGTCAAAGGACTTGCATCTAAAACCAAAACGGTGAGGACTTAGCCTAATGACAACTAATCCTTTTGGACCTAAATCTAAGAAGCCCTTTAAGTTAATATGTGGAATTCAATTTCAACTATGTTTCTTAACAAGACAACATCCTACTCAATTCCAGTTCCTATTCCTAAAGGTAGACCAACCCAGAGCATGATCAGTTCTGGTGTCATTTGTTCGGATTCGACTGTGATTAGATTAGATTACCCTCCTTGAGTTGAGACAGCAGACTTATTGGGCTTCATTAAGCTCATACTTGTTTTAAAAATTAACAAAAAATTATTTTATTTATCAACTTTAAGGAAGGAAAGAAAAAAAAAAGAGTAGACATCCACAGATGCGGCAGTAGCAGCAGCAGGGCAGAGTTCAGACCAATGTAATGTAAGAAGAGGATGATTACCATCACTAACACTCATTCCACGAGGCCATAGCTTAAGGGCTGGCTGGGACTTGTAAAGATGAGTAAAGTCAGAACACTTGTCAGCAACTTCTCAGCAACAGCAACCCTGTTTTTATCATTTGTTTGTCATCTGATTCAACAACCCAACATTACTTGTTCTTTTATTATTCTTCTCCTTTAAGTTCAATTTCAATCCTCATTGTGTTTTGTGAGAGAATTAACAAAGCTACCTCCTTCCTTGGCACTTGACAGAGGAAACAAAACAACAAACCTAGTAAGTAAAACCACCACTCCAATTAATCATTAGTTTTTTATACACATACAGTAGCTAGCTATAGCTAGCAAAGGTTAGGAAACAATCCAATTAATTAGTTTTAACAGTATATATATATGATATCAGTCGTCATCAGTCCACCACAACCAGACTCTGATACTCTTGCCCAGAGATAACTGCTTCCATGACATGCTCCAACTCAATATTCCCATCATTCTCCAACAATGACTTGATCAAATTGTCGTTGACGAAGTTAAACATCGATACCCCTTCTTGTTCTTGACATTCTCCTTCACTACGCACTTGCTCATACAACTCTTCTTGGTTCAGATTCCAAAACACAAGCTGTGGCACCACATCCCCATACCCTTCCTTCTTGAACTTGCTTCGTATTGCCTCATACTCACTCTCCCAGCAGCTATTATCATCGAAACCCCCCTCCAAGTAACTGTAGCTGGTTAACACAAACACCTTCTTTACCATATGCTCTGGCTTCAATTTCTCATTCACAGCCGCTTCCAGAATCAAATCAAACACCTTTGAAAATGTAGTGTGATAGCCCCATTCCATGTTCCTCAAAAACTCCCGCTTGGACTTGAGATCCCCGCCTTGTATCGATATCAACTGAGGCGACTCGCTGAATGTGATCACCTTCCCTTTCCATGGCTCTTCACTCAGTTCAGACATCATTAGTGTCAAAGCCGCGGACACATCCTTGGGACGCCCAGTCATGGCTGGCGAGACGTCACATACAGCAATGCACTTGTTCAGTACATTCATGCCTTTGTTCATCCTCATGTCCTCCACCATTGCCTTCCATTGAAGCTCAGCACTTTCCCCAACATCAGGATGATTGGCATAGCGCATGATTTCATGAGGAAACAGAGCATCGACTCTAATCTTGGATTCGCCGCCCACTTTCACGTCCTCCAAATACTTCTTTACTGCACAGGGCTCTCGCTTGAAATCCGGATTATAACCCCACTTGTTGACACCTGCATGATAGTCTGCTACATCCAAGGCCTTCCTCAACGGCACCAAAACCTCCTTCCTCAGCCTGTCGCGGACTCTGTATGCGTAATGCGCCTCCTCAATGCCTTGGTATTCAGGGTACAATTCTCGCGGGAAAACCTTTTTGGCAATGCTTTCACACAGCAGGGTGGCGCAGTCCATGGAGGAGCCGATTTTAGGACAATAGTCGGCCGCCAAGCTTAACTCCAAGCTGTCCTGATCACGATCATAATTGGCATCCTTCTCCTTGTTCAAGTTTTGAATATCAGACTTGAAGCATTCTGCGAAAACATCCGAAATCCGATCGTGTAAGAATCGATAATCCGGGTCGTTTTGGTACCTCTCAATAGCCGTGTTGGCCATGGCCATGGCCTTGTCTCTCCTCAAGGATCTGGCTTTTTCCTCTTGCAACTTTGACCTCTCCAGTGCCGTCATGACCCGTACCTCTCTGGGAGTAAGCCTACGGCAGCTAAGCACTTTACTGTTGCTGCCTTTTCTTCTGGCCCGAAATCCGTCAATTGATTCAGATTGGTTCCTCCTTCTCACGTCCTGGCCATGCAGAAGGCGGTACAGAGTCTCGGTAAGGTCGTCAAAAGACCCGAACGAAGAGGCAATAGAAGCGACGTTGCAGGCTAGGGTCTTGGGGTGGTGCCGGTGGAGCCAAAACGCCGCCGTGTAGAAGCTGTCTCTGTCGTCTTTTCCACCACAACCACGCCTGTCCAGTAGGTTACAGATGAGCTTAACGGTAGTTAGGGGGTTCTTGAACCAGGCCAAGTGAAGCATTTGGTTCAGGCGTTCATGGGAGGCAAGGGTACCTCTGTCTTCTTCTGGTACCACGTGAAAGAAAAGATCGAGGCAGTAGTTACCGTAAGGGGAGGGAGTGAAAAAGGGTCGGGGTAGTAAGGGTACTTGGGATTGCGGCTGCGGAGGCAGCGGCGGGGTGCGTGGTTTGAACCGTGGAGGGCCAACAAGAATTGAAGTTGAAGTTGAAGTTGTAGGAGCCATTCTTGTGAGGCCATGGTTTCGGCATGCGTTTAGGACAGAGATGATTCTAACCTGCACTGGTTTCATGACATGAAATTGTATAAATCGTACTGAAATTTCAACGAAGCACAAATATTAATAAGAGTGCTGGTTGACAGATTGTGGGCCTTTTTATTGATTCTAGTTCTTAGGATCGAAGCGTGCGTGACTTGCGCATCAAGATGTATGAGAAAAAAGGCAATTAATTTCCTTTTGGGTCATTACTTTATTTTTATTTGGAATACAAGTTGTGTTGTTTTCAAATTGAATTCCCCCTGCATGAAGAAAAAGAAGGATCACAAATCTCAGTTCAAAATGGAAAGAGAATACTATCCCATTAAATATACAACTAGAAACTTGTAATTTGAGAGGAATACCGCTTGCTTGAAGGTTTTTTGACATAAAACTTGTAGATTTGGAGATGGGGCCCCAATATTTTTTTTTTACCGGGCTCAATTTCCTTGGATTTTATTTATTTATTTTCTTTGGTTAAATATATAGTATTCTTTGGCCCCGGTCATGGGATTTAAATATCCTTTAAAAAAAATTAAATAAGGAGTTAGATATAAACATCATTACCAAGTTTGGACGAGGCATTGATCGAGAGGGGATCCAATTTGATATAAACAATATTAGTGGGATTATATTTTGCTTTGGAGATACAACTAGAGGTGGATTTGGAGATAGTACTAGATAAAATTATTTAAAATCACATCCTCATTATCCATATGTGTAGGACTGCCTCCCCCTCCGTCACCGCGGGCAGCAGTTGTGAGAGGCATTGTACTTGTGACTTGTGAACACATGCCGCCCACGACCTGGTTGAGCAGACAAGACTGACTTTGCAGACGGAGGAGGAGGAGGAGGTGGTGGGCGTCTTTCTTTATAGGAACGCTGCTTGGGTCCCAAGTACTTTGTTCCTATTGATCAGAACTCAATAAGAAGAAACAACTAGTTAGAAAGAAACGAATCTGGGCCTTACAAATTGCTTATATGCATGTGATCAGATCCACTTGCTTACAAATTGCTTTGAAGCCCAGATAGCTAGGCAGCCAGCCCAACAAATATTAAGGTGTGAAATTTTTTTAAAAAAACAAAACAAACGATAATCTAAATTAATCTAATTTAAGGCGAGTTGGGTAACGACAATTCATTCTTATGTAATGGGTCTGATCATATCACATGCATATCGTATAATCTACATACTTTTGTTCTATATTTTCTATAATATGTGTCATATGCTGATATTTTTGTGTTTTGGTGTAACCTACAGAGAATCAAACAATAATTACAAGTCACATAATTAGGCGTGATGAAGCATTAAGACTCAAAATAATGATGCATGGACTAGTTGCGAGAGCACAACATTTTGAGAGGTTAATTTGTTGGGACGTGTGTTGTATGTGTAATTGGGCATGAACATGAATATTAAGCATGGCTAAGCTTAGATTTAGTTGGGGATTAGGATTACATGAGAGTGACATTAAACGAAAGTGTGTTGGAAAGTGGTTGTTGGGACGTATTTGTATGTGTTAAATTATCTAATATTAATATCTTCGAGATGTGACGTTGGGATCTTATTATTATTATTAGGGTTCATCGAAATTGCCTTTGTGTACAAGAGAGATAAAAACAAAGAGACAATCACTTGCATTTGTTGCTGTCATGTGGACATATGGGGACCAAAATGTTGACCACTGGATTTGTCTCTGACCTCTCATTTGAGTCATATTCGCATGCCCCTCAAGATTTCATTATCGAACACCAATATAAAAATATATATATACATAAATGATGTTAAATTTTAGAGAAACGGATCAGCGACTCACTACTAGCAGCATCAATATTGTTCATCCCATATGAAACTTAGAGCAAGTCCACCGGTATCAGCCCAGGGGAGGGGGGTTTGGGACCCACGGGCCCGAGCCCAAAATGGAGGTTCCAGCAGTAGGGGCAGCCCAGGCAAGGTGCGGGAACCATGCACACTGGGTAAGCCAGCGGAGGGAGGCAGCCCGAGGCCCAGCCCGGGGGGGGGATGACATCGCATGCGCCAACGGTAAAAAAAATTTGAACTCGCACGCGCTGACGTCAGCCCTGCGCTGGCCAACGGTAACACGCCACGTGTCAGTTTTTGGTGGCTCCGATCAAATTTTTTTCTCAAATCCAACGGTTTCTGTTATTTTGGGCTAAAAAATCTGAAAAACAATTCAAAAAAAATACCAAAAAATTATACAACTTTTTCTATAAATACCAACCAATATCCTCCACTTTCAACACCAAATACTCATACATTTTCTTCTCCTTCTAATATTCTTCACTTTCTACACAACATTTTCTTCACTTTCAAGAGTTATTTTTTTTCCCATCTTATGGCATCCTCCGTTGAAGCCGGAGTTCCATGGTCAACCATTGAAGATGTTTTGTTGTGTGAGTCTTAGGTCCACGTTAGTCATTGTCCGATCACGGGCAATGAGATGAAGTTCTCTCATATGTGGAAAAAAATTAATGCCGAATTTTTGAAAGATCCGGTCGATTAAATGCGAAAATGGCATTGGCTAGTAGGTGGAAGCTTTTGAATAAAGAGTTGGGCAAATGGAGAGATGCGTTGGCAAAAGCGATGGACAACCATCGAAGCGGCCAAAATCTTAGCGATGAGGTATATTATTTGTAATTTCCGTTTTATTAAATTTAATGTCCTCATTTTTTTTAATGCTTCTTGCATTTCTAATACTTTTTTTTAATGTATGTTGCAACCCGGATATAAAAATTAATGTTTCTTGCAATTCTAATAGTTTTTTGAAATGTATGTTGCAACTTTTTTATTTTTTTATTTTATGTTTCTTGCATTTCCATAATATTTGTAATGTTTCTTGCATTTCCACTTTTATTTATTTATTTAATGTTTCTTGTATTTGTTTTTTTTATTTTACTTGGGCATTGCATAACTTGCATTTCCATTTTTTTATAAAATGTATGTTGATTTCCATTCTTTTTTTAAAATAGATTATGCAAGCACAAATGTGGTTTGGTGCTATTGGGTAAGGGAAAAAAACTTTCAACCATGAGCAATGTTGGGAGGTGGTGAAGAATTGTAAAAGATTCCGAATTATTCCCACGGGCCCAGCCGTCGTGTTGAATGAGACGCCGCTCCATGATTCAACGGCATCGGATTCACCTATGGAATCCCCGATGAGTTAAGACTCACCAATTGAAAAGGCCCCGAGGCCTATTGGGAGAAAAGCGGCGAAGGCGAAGGCGAGGAAAAGGAGTAATGATACATCTAAATTTTTGGAAGAAATTGCAAGGCAAAGTGCAATGAGAATTGACATAGACTTGAAAACCCAAGAAGACGAGAGGGCAATTCAAGTAGAATATGCAAAAGAAAGAGAGTATGCACGCAAAGAAAGAGAGTTTGCACGCAAAGAAAGGATTGAGAAGAAGGACCAAGAAACCATGGCCATGGATACAACTCATATGTCCCCTGAAACAAAACAATATTGGAAGTTAGAATGAAGGGATGTTATGAGAAGAAGAATTTTCCGTGACCAAGACGATGGACCTAGCAACACGGATTGGTTAAATAATGAAAACCATTAAGTTAGTTTGCAATAGTTGTAATTCATGTATTTTATTTAATTAGTAGTAATTTTTAATTACTTGTATTGGTTTTATTTGAGTCATTAAAGAAAACATTCAATAAAACATCTTTTCATTCAAAATATTCCATACATCAAACAAAACATAATTAAAAATAAAAAAACCACAACCAAAGCATCCCTTAAAATAAAACATAACCTAAACATAATTAAAAGTAAAACTTCTTAACTTCACTTCATTCACCGTCATTGCCATTCACCGCCCATAAATGCTCCATCAAGTCAACTTGACGTTGTTCGTGAATATAAGACGATTGCATCACCGTATATCGATCAATCATACGGTCCATGAAACGGCCATCCCTAACCAATGGGTCAGGCTCCAATGGTTCTCCACTTGGTCCCACGGGCCTTTCATAAACTCTTGTCAAGGTCGTGTTCATGGGATCCGGTTCGTACACCTCTACAGCATCGTAATCATACTCATCCTCCACAATCATGTTATGAAGGATGATGCAAGTCATCATTATGCTCCTCAGCACCTCCTCATCAAGCATGCGAGCCGCACCTCTAATAATAAGCCACCGGGCTTGGAGGATACCAAAACACCTCTCCACATCTTTTACGTAACCTTCTTGATAGGCAGCAAATAACTTTTGCTTCGGGATCGGGGATGGGGAATTGATTTCACAAATGTAGTCCACCTCGGGTAGATGCCATCTGCAAGATAATACGGGTCCTGGTAGACGGTATTGTTGATTTCATAGGTGATTTTCGGGCTTCACTGTCAAAACGTCGTTGAACACCGGTGATTGACCCAAAGACGTTCAAGTCGTTTTGAGATCCGACAACTCCAGAAGAAAGCATGCCAAACCCATGTATCAAATCCGAACGGCTTCAAGGATGATACTTTTTGCCCTTTTCGATTCCCATAGTCTCCTTGCCAAACAGTTGGGCAATTTTTCCATTGTCGGTGCATGCAATCGATGCTACCAATCATTCCTGGAAATCCTCGAGCTTTGGCTTTTTGTAAAAGCGGTGGAGGTCCATGGGCGTAGGTCTGCGCAGTATTCCCTGGTGTACAGAGTTTCAAGCTGCGTCACAAAATCTTACCAAGCTCTCTAACGTAGTGGACTTCCCCATCAGGAAATCTCATCCACACGATCGTGAGATGCACCATACGCCAACATTCGTATAACATTTGTAAGCTTTTGCTCGGGAAGAAGTCCCGCAACCCCAAAGACATCACACTTTTGAACAAAGTAGTCATCATAGTTGCAAATAGCATGCATGGTTTTATTGAACAAATGAGGTTGCATTCTATATCGCCTTGAAAATCAACATCGAATACGAGAGAAGTTGGGATAAAATAATCTTCAATAAGATTCTTACCCGAGAATGCCTACGTCTGTCCACATTCGGGCCACGACCAGACTTGTGAAACACGGCGGCTCTGGTTTTCTTCATCAAGCATTGCCACTTGCTATGACAATTTGCTGATCTAGGTCTCTCTGCGCTTTTGCTGCTGCAGCTCTTCTACGCATTCTTTCTCTAGTTTCTCGCTCTTGCCTCTCCAAGATCTCGTCAATGTCCGACATTGAGAATGGAGTATGAATTCTAAAATATGAGAAATGAAAATATAGAGAAGAGCCTCTGGTTTGAGAATGGTGTGAGAGGTATGAAATTTGAGCCTCTGATTTTATAGAAAAATTTATGCAGATAGAGATGACACGTGGCGCGATTTTAGAGGTGAAAATCTTATCTGAAATTTGAAATTCAAATGAAATTTATCTGAAATTTGAAATTCAGGATGAAATTTTTGAAATTTGGAATTGAGATGAAATTTATCACGAAATTTGAAATTGAGATGAAATTGTTTTGAAATTTGGAATTCATATGAAATTTGAAACCGAAAATATTATCGACAAATTTTATCCGATTATGAGATATGAATTTTTAATAAATATTGACACGCATAAATCCAAAAATCTTATTCGAAAATATTATCCAAATTAATTGTTTAGGTTACCAAAAAAATGAATAGTAGTTCTTTTCTTGTGTGACGGGTAGAAATACACATTCTTATTTGCGAGGCGTACTATTCACATGAATAGTAGCCCCTAGCTCCCCCTCCCCTCTTGCCATGACAACCCCCAACGGGTGGAGTTGCTCTTATATTCTTCAACCAATCAATAAATCGAAATTAGGTAAATTGGTTAGAATTTTTATTTGTATTTTTAAAAAAAGAATAAAAGAACTGAAGAGTCAATTTATAAAAAGGAAAATTGTGAACATGTTATGATAAAACAAGAGAAGGTGGGCCCAAATTGTTATTGAATTATAAAAGTGCAGGATGAGAGCTCGCTCTCTCTCTCTCTCTCTCTCTCTCTCTCTCTCTCTCTCTATCTGAGACGCAAAATATGAAAATAATAATACAAAGCAAAAGGCTGGCTTGGGTTTGGGGCGGACCCCAATGAAAATGATAATGAACAATCTATGTATGTATCTAATTCCTTACCAGAAGCACACGCCACAAAAGAGAGCGTGCAGATTAGATATATGAATATTCACTTTTAAATATAATAATATTATTCATACATTGTTTACTCCATAATCCAGACTTAACATCATTAGCTAGCTCGTGCGTGATTACTTCCTCTTCCACCAACAATCTTCAAGTAGGGAACATGATCCAATATGATTTTTTTTATGCATTATTATTATTATTATTATTATTATTATTATTATTTTGTCTCCTTACTTATTTTCTTATTCAATGGAGGGATGCAATTGGGTTGAGATACAGAGGCCACCAGACCTCAGTGATGCATATCTTACATTGGGATAATTAGAATAGACAAGAGTCTTGGTTGTTATTTGATGTGTTGAGATTGGACTTATTAAATTGAACAAATATTGTGTCTTATAAGTTGTATCTAGAGAGGTGAGTGTTAACTCGCAAGTGCGCGAGCGTTGGATAGTATAGGCATGTAAAGTGCGTCGATCCCACGAGGATTGATGATAGATTGATTCAATTTGATTCCCTGCACAAAATAGAAATGAAAAGAAAATAAATAAAACAAGAAATAAAGAAAAGAAATTAACTCAAGCAAATTAGTTACCAAGTTCAATTTAGATTCACAGATTGATTCTAGCTAAAGTATGATTAAGCCATGGTGTTTGGTCCTAACCTTGTATTCCTAATTCCCTAATTAGATCCTTCTTGTCGAACCTAAATTAAGCATTAGAAATCCATTAAGCATAGAAGAATGTTTTAAACAACCAAGCATGTATCTAATCCATGTTGTCGAATGTCCATACATACTCTTCCTATTCATAGTTCAATTTGAATTAATGCATGGTGTCTACTCTTAATTCAAACCAAGATAGCTAACATACAAGTTTTAATGGTGATTATTCATTCAAACAAGCATATTAACTTATAAGCATAATGAATAAGAACAAGAACTATAATTGAAACTTGGAAACTAATTAAACTTGAAAACTAAAGAAAAGAAATTACATTACAATGAAAAATAAATTACAACTAAAAAGCAAAATGGTTTTGTTACAACAATTGAGAACTAAAAGAAAACTAAGAGAATTTGAGGGAGAGAAGGGAGAGGAGCTCTAGAGAGATGTTTGAGAGCTCCCCCCCTTGGGGTGTGTTTACAAGCTTGGAGAAACTCACTATATATAGGCCTAGGGGAAGTGAAAATCTGAATTAAGTATTGCTTCTACCTACAAAACTCACTTCACCAACTTACAACACTTAATTCACCAACTTTACCTAACACACAATTGCATTTGAAAACAATTCTTCTTGTCTTTAAGCTTAGTGTTGCAACTCCCACTTCATCTTCTTTTACTTCATTTGGCTGCTGCAAAACTCCACTCCAATTATATGTATTGAATATGCTTCACCAAACTTTCCCACAATCAATAACATTTCATCATGCATATGTCATGTTTGACAATGCATTGCAGTCTTCTTTTGGGCTCATTTTGGGCTTGTTTCTCAATTCTGAAAAATCTGGAAAAATATGGATCTTGAAGTTCTTTGAATTATCTTTCCAAGCATATGCAGCCCAGCTCAAGGAAAAATCGGAAAGACCTTCAAATGTGATTTTTGGCCCAGTAACGCAGATCCTGCCGATGTTGACCTTAAGTTGCCAAAACTTGCATAACTTCCTCTAGGGGACTCGGAATCATGAACCGTAAAATGCTCCAGAAACTAGACTTCCGTATCTTTCCAATGATGTATGGCTCATTATCTGGTTCTTCTTGAGAAAGTACAGTCCAATCCGTGAAGTTGACTGATTTGCAGACACCGTTTTGAGCTAACTTGACTCCAAAATGTATTAAATGAGTCACAAAGCTTGATACACTGAAACAAACACAAAACTTATTAAAAGCACAAGTTTAACTCAAAAACATAACCAAACCATAAGTTAGAAGTGTACAAATTGATATGTAATTATGAACCGATCAGTGAGATTCATAATGATTGATTTGGATTCAACTCCAATCCAATTCAAGTCGGGCCACCAAACGAGTAAAAATTTATGTATAGATGAGTGGCCTTGGGATGTTGGGGGATGTTCTCATGTCATGTCCACACCCTTTGGAATTTGGATGAGATACATTTCCTAAAAAGGAAAAACGAGAGGACGGAAGCAGTGAAGCAGGGGAAGGGTTTGTACAAATAAAGGTTGAGAAAGAAAGTGCGTGTGATGGGTTATTCTTATTGGGTTTAGAAATGGGCTGGGCTGGGCCCTAATAAGGGCATATGATAGGTTGGTGGAAGATGGTGTGGAGCAGAAATTGAGAGAGGATGTCTCCTCCAACCGACTGGGCTGTAAGAGCAACTCCATCGGTTGCAGCCAGGCGGGAGGCGGGGAGACAGCCCAAGTTCCAACCCGGGGCTGACGTCAGAAAACGCGTTCAAATTTTTTACCGTTGGTGCGTGCAACGGTAACACCCACTGTGCCAACGGAAACACGCCACATGGCACGTTGTGGTGGCTCAGATCAAATTTTTTTTGAAATCCAACGACTACTGTGATTTTGGGCCAAAAAACATCTAAAAAATACTTAAAAATTATGCAATCTTTTTCTATAAATACCAACCAATATCCTTCACTTTCAACACCAAATACTCATATCTTTTCTTCTCCTTCTAATATTTATCACTTTCTACACAACATTTTCTTCACTTTCAAGAGTCATTTTTATTTCCCATCTTATGGCATCCTCCATTGAAGCCGGAGTTCCATGGTCAACTATTGAAGATGTTTTGTTGTGTGAGTCTTGGGTCAACATTAGTCATTGTCCGATCACGGGCAATGAGATGAAGTTCTCTCATATGTGGAAAAAATTCATGCCGAATTTTTTGAAAGATCCGGTCGATTAAATGCACGGAAATGACATTGGCTAGTAGGTGGAAGCTTTTGAATAAAGAGTTGGGCAAATTGAGAGATGCGTTGGCAAAAGCGATGGACAACCATCGAAGCGGCCAAAATCTTAGCGATGAGGTATATTATTTGTAACTTCCGTTTTATTAAATTTAATGTCCTCATTTTTTTTAATGCTTCTTGCATTTCTAATACTTTTTTTTTAATTTATGTTGTAGCCCTAATATAAAATTTAATGTTTCTTGCAATTCTAATAGTTTTTTGAAATGTATGTTGCAACTATAATTTTTTTTTTAATGTTTCTTGCATTTCCATAATATTTGTAATGTTTCTTGCATTTCCACTATTTTTTTAATGTTTCTTGTATTTGCTATTTTTATTTTACTTGGGCCTTGCATAACTTGCATTTTCATTTTTTAAAATAAATATTTCTTGATTTCCATTCTTTTTTTAATAGATTATGCAAGCACAAATGTGGTTTGGTGCTATTGGGCAAGGGAAAAAAACTTTCCACCATGAGCAATGTTGGGAGGTGGTGAAGAATTGTAAAAGATTCCAAATTATTCCCACGGGCCCGGCCGTCGTGTTGAACGAGATGCCGCTCCATGATTCAACGGCATCGGATTCACCTATGGAATCCCTGATGAGTGAAGACTCACCAATTGAAAAAGCCACGAGGCTTATTGGCAGAAAAGCGGTGAAGGCGAAGGCAAAGAGAGGGAGTAATGATACATCTACATTTTTGGAGGAAATTGTAAGGCAAAGTGCCTTGAGAATTGACATAGACTTGAAAACCCAACAAGACGAGAGGGAAATTCAAGTAGAATATGCAAAAGAAAGAGAGTATGCACGCAAAGAAAGAGAGTATGCACGTAAAGAAAGGATTGAGAAGAATGACTGAGAAACCATGGCCATTGATACAACCCATATGTCCCCTGAAACAAAACAATATTGGAAGCTAGAACGAATGGATGTTATGAGAAGAAGACTTTTCCGTGACCAAGTCGATGGACCTAGCAACACGGATTGGTTAAATAATGAAAACCATTAAGTTAGTTTGCAATAGTTGTAATTCATGTATTTTATTTAATTAGTAGTAATTTTTAATTACTTGTATTGGTTTTATTTGAGTGATTAAAGAAAACATTCAATAAAACTTCTTTTCATTCAAAATATTCCATACATCAAACAAAACATAATTAAAAATAAAAAAACCACAACCAAAGCATAACTTAAAATAAAACATAACCTAAACATAATTAAAATTAAAACTTCTTAACTTCACTTCATTCATCGTCATTGCCATTCATCGCCCATAAATGCTTCATCAAGTCAACTTGACGTCGTTCGTGAATATAAGACGATTGCATCACCGTATATCGATCAATCATACGGGCCATAAAACGGCTGTCCCTAACCAACGGGTCAAGCTCCAATGGTTCTCCACTTGGTCCCACGGGCCTTTCATAAACTCTTGTCAAGGCCGTGTTCATGGGATCCGGTTCGTACACCTCTACAGCATCGTAATCATACTCATCCTCCATAATCATGTTACGAAGGATGATGCAAGTCATCATTATGCTCCTCAGCACCTCCTCATCAAGCATCCGCTGCACCCCTAATAATAAGCCACCGGGCTTGGAGGATACCAAAACACTTCTCCACATCTTTTCTCAGAACCTTCTTGATAGGCAGCAAATAACTTTTGCTTCGGGATCGGGGATGTGGAATTGATTTCACAAATGTAGTCCACCTCGGGTAGATGTCATCCGCAAGATAATACGGGTCCTGGTAGACGGTATTGTTGATTTCATAGGTGATTTTCGAGCTTCACTGTCAAAGCGTCGTTGAACACCGGTGATTGACCCAAAGACGCTCAAGTCGTTTTGAGATCCGCAACTCAGAAAGCATGCCAAACCCATGTATCAAATCCATGAACGGCTTCAAGGATGATACTTTTTGCCCTTTTCGATTCCAATAGTCTCCTTGCCAGCGGTTGGGCAATTTTTCCATTGCGGTGCATGCGATCGATGCTACCAATCATTCCCGAAATCCTCGAGCTTTGGCTTTTGTAAAAGCGGTGGAGGTCCATGGGCGTAGGTTTGCGCAAGTATTCCCGGTGTACGAGTTTCAACCGCATCACAAAATCTTACCAAGCTCTCTAACGTAGTGGACTTCCCCATCAGGACAATCTCATCCACCGATCGGCGGATGCACCATACTCCAACATTCGTATAACAACTGTAAGCTTTTGCTCGGGAAGAAGTCCCGCAACCCCAGCATCATCACACTTTTGAACAAAATAGTCATCATAATTGCAAAATAGCATGCATGATTTTATTGAACAAATAGGGTTGCATTCTATATCGCCTTCGAAAATTAACATAAGAATACAGAGAAGCTGGGATAAAATAATCTTCAATAAGATTCTTACCCCAAGAATGCCTATGTCTGTCCACATTCGGGCCATGACCGACTTGTGAACCACGGCAGCTCTGGTTTTCTTCATCAAGCATTGCCACTGCTATGACAATTTGCTGATCTAGTTCTCTCTGCGCCCTTTTGCCTGCAGCTCTTCTATGCCTTCTTTCTCTAGTTTCTCGCTCTTGCCTCTCCAAGATCTCGTCAATGTCTGACATTGAGAATGAAGTATGAATTCTAAAATATGAGAAATGAAAATATAGAGAAGATCCTCTGGTTTGAGAATGGTGTGAGAGGTATGGTGAGCCTCTCTGGTTTTATAGAAAAATTTAGGCAGATAGAGATGACACGTAGCGCGATTTTAGAGGGTGAAAATCTTATTTGAAATTTAGATGAAATTTTTTTTGAAATTTGGAATTCATATGAAATTTTTTGAAATTTGGAATTGAGATGAAATTTATCCGAAAATTTGAAATTAAGATGAAATTTATCTCAAATTTGAAATTAGGATGAATTTTTTTGAAATTTGGAATTCAGATGAAATTTATCTGAAATTTGAAACCGAAAATCTTATCTACAAATTTTATCCGATTATGAGATATGAATTTTTAATAAATATCGACACGCATTTAACCCAAAAATCTTATTCGAAAATATTATCCAAATTAATTGTTTAGGTTACAAAAAAACAAAAAAATGAATAGTAGTTCTTCGCTTGTGTAACGGTGAAAATGCACATTCTTATTTGCGAGCAATTTCTATTCACATAAATAGTAGTCCTTAGCTCCCCGCCCCACCCTTGCCATGGCAACAAGAAATGGGTGGAGTTGCTCTAAGGAGCTGAGCCCAAAGTTGGTGGCATTGTCAATTTAGTAGAGACAGAGACAGAGAGATAGTGGAGGAGGACATTGACAAGTACCGTTGAAACAAAAATGGTACAAAATCAAAAGAAAGAAGAGCCAATGAAACACCATATCTTTTCCAATCTCAGGGATTGTGAAAGCTGCCCAAATGTGGAAGGAGGAGGACCCCAATCTAACCTAATTTGCTTCCACTTCTACTCCCAAACAAGGATGTGGCTACGCTACGCTACTACTTATGTAGATATCATGTATACGTAGCTACTAGCCTAAGCCAGCCAGACATGCATGTAGCTTATTCTAAAATTGATTCCTAGAGAGAGAGAGAGAAGAGAGAGATGTGGACAAATACAAGAAGACCTAATTTGGAGGGCCACCACCGTCCCATGTGCATGTGAAGCTGTTTGTTTCCATCATATTACCTAGCTAGCTATTCACTCTCCCTCCACTCAAACCAATCACAATCAATGATCGATGCCATTGTTTTCACTTCATTTTCTCTCATCCCATCCCATCCCAACCCATCCCATCCAATCCCATGTATTCTATTATTATTATTATTATTATTGTAGTAGTTGCCGTGAACCCAATAGGACCCTTGAACCCTTCAATTGCACATTGATTACACATTGCTCAACCTATATGTATCCTTCCTTCATTTCGTTATATTTGTATATACTTCTGTCACAAACAACACCATTTATATAATTTTGTTGGATTGCACCATTGCCCCGTCGTTGTTGTGACCCACATTTTTGGATCAGTGTCTTTCGTCGGATGGTGGATCGGTCCTAGTATATAAAGATTTTAAAGTTTAATCCAACTTAAAATATAATAACTCAACACTAGAGAAAATCTAATACACCTCATTTTGAAATCCTAAGTCCGTTCTTGTTGAAGCTGCACCACCTACAACACTTAAACCACGCAATGCATAACCAAATAAGCATAGTGTTGAGCGCACGCTTGGAGTCATAATATACAGAGCAAAAGCATTAGTGACATTGACCCGCCAAAAGAAGAAAAAAAAAGTTTTATAAAGGCCCGAAGCTCAGCATATTGACGATTTTGCACTCTATATACGATGATCGATAATCAAATGCCTAGTGACAATTGCTTGGTGCGATGCGATGCGATGCGGTGACAATTGCTTGGTTGTATTGTATGACTAAGACATTTGGCTCCACTGCTTGAATTCCGCTCCAAAAACAGTCAAATGGCAGTTGATTTCAACCGTACATGGGGCCATGATATGAAAACATTGTTTCTTCCTTCCTTGCAACATCAACGAATAAGAAATAACCCATGCATTCAGCATTGGAAGACAGAGAGAATGCATGTTGCAGGTGTAGGAGGAGGGCTCGCTATGTATGACTTTGGGTTCGATTAATTCAAACTTGAGAGTTGAGGTTGGTTCATGTCTTTGTCAAATAAATTGTTAAGTTTTTTGATAAATGGGAAACTAATTCTTTATTTTTAATTACTTTTAGAGGAATTGGGAAAATTTGGTGATTATTTAGTTACATTATTCATGTGTATTTATCAAAGTTGAAACTTGCGTGTCTAATCTTAGCAATAATAATAAAAATTATTAATTGGTTTTGACTTGTGTGTGATTTTCCAGCATTCTTGAACGTACATGTGTCACACTTAATTATAACAAATAATTAAGTGATGTTCATGTGTCACACTTTCAAATGTCACTATTACTATAAAAAATAATCACATTATAGCAATATCGAAATGATAAATTGTCGATATTACACTAGACCTGTCCAAATGATGTTCATTCATCTCTACCCAAGTAGCTATGATCCATGATACAAAGGACCCGCAACCAGTCAATCAATATATCGAAAACAAATAATTTCATATAGTTTTTTATATAATAAATAATCACATTATAGCAATATTGAAATGATAAATTGTCGATATTACACTCGATCTGTCCAAATGATGTTCATCCATCTCTAGCCAAGTAGCTCTGATCCATGATATAAAGCACCCGCAACCAGTCAATTAGTATATTGAAAACAAATAATTTCATATAGTTTTTGATATAACAAATAATCACATTATAGTGATATCGAAATGATAAATTGTCGATATTACACTCTATCTGTCCAAATGATGTTCATCTATCTCTATTTAAGTAGCTCTGATCCATGATATAAAAAACCCGCAACCAGTCAATCAGTATATCGAAAACAAATAATTTCATATAGTTTTTGATATGATAGAAATAAAATATCAACATTTTGTCATTCCTTTGACATCCACATGTATGAATCGTAAGAACGCCTTTCATTGCCCTACAAATTATACAACTTAATCAAATCACTTGATGCATGATCAAATGAATCTTGCATGCAATCATCAACAAAGCCTAAAATATAATATAGTATGGAAGGGTACACCGTACACACACTAGACAACCCAACACTCAAGTCTCTGTACACAGACAACATCACGTCAGATACATCACACAGTAACCTCCACGTACTTTCGACAACTCACCAGTAACAATAAGCAACGTGGCACGCTTGCCACCAGTTATGTCTCAGCCGATAAAATAAGGGTGGCCGACAAAGCGACCATCTCACTTCCTGGACCCTCCCCCATCTCACCCGTCCACGCGTCCTCCACCAACGGCTCGATCTTATTCCTCTCCCACGTTTGTCCGTCTCGGGTCCTCCCTCCCTGGTCCAACCAAACTATGAACGAAACCTCTTCAAGCTCAAGTTCAATTTCAGCAGCAAGCAGCACTTGGGATATTATTCAGGAGGGTATTGGCGTCTTTTCGTGCACTATAAAACATTGGTCAGTGTCATACTGTCATTTGCGTGTGTCGTAGGGTGAATTTGGTAATTTTCGATAAAATAGAAAGAGTTTGGAAGATATGTGCGGGGGATATTTGTCGGTGTTTGCAGCTTACAACTTATTCCTTTCCAATTCTCCGACTTCTCTTCTCCCACACACACTCTCTCTCTCTCTCACTTTGCATCGCACACAGAACAACTGCTGAAGAACAGACAGAGTGTGGGCAAGAAAAGTGAATTTTCCAGGAAAATTCAGCAATTCATCAAAATTTATAACAAAACTTGAGTGGGTATATAATCAAATTCTACATTATATTTAGTACTTGAAATGCAAGACATTCAGTCGGTGGGAGGAGCGAGGTTCTTCGGAGGCTCAGGAGGAGGAGGAGGAGGAGACAGGCGGCTGAGGCCCCACCACCACCCGAACCAGCAGGCCTTGAAGTGCCCAAGGTGCGACTCTCTCAACACCAAGTTCTGCTACTACAACAACTACAACCTCTCTCAGCCCCGCCACTTCTGTAAGTCCTGCCGCCGCTACTGGACCAAAGGCGGCGTCCTCCGCAACGTCCCCGTTGGTGGCGGCTGCCGCAAAACCAAACGCTCCAAGCCCAAATCCTCGTCCTCCTCATCACCGCAGCCACCGCCGCAGCAGCCGAACAGTGCTACTGATCAGCACAAAGCCAGCTCTCATTCGAGCAGCGAGAGCTCTAGCCTCACCAACACCACCACCGCAGCCGCAGCCGCCGCGACGGCCACGGAGGCGGTTTCAGCGCCGTCTTCGACTGGCTCGGCTTCCAACATGTTGAGTAATATTTATCGTCAGGAGTCGAAATTCTTCGGTTCTCAAAGCGGTGGCTTCGAGCCTGGTGCTGCGGCAGCGTTGCTTGAGCAGAGTACGGAGATGAATGGAATGTTCTCGGAGATTGGAAGCTTCACGAGCTTGATCACGTCGTCCAACGACTTGCAGTTTGGTTTCGGTAACATCGGCGGCACCGACGCTTCGGTTTCGCCGTTTAGGGTGAATCAGCAAGCGCAAGGGCAAGGGCATCATCAGAATCAATGGGCTCAGCAGAACCAGAGCGAGGAATTGAAGATGCAGGAGATGAGTGGGGGATTGATGGATCAGACGGGTGAGGTGGATTTATCAGTGTTCCATGGCAGATCCAATGGCGGAGGAGGAGGAGGATTTGGATCGTTAGATTGGCAAGCGGGTTCAGGGGACCAAAGTTTGTTTGATCTTCCTAACACCGTTGATCAAGCATATTGGAGTCAGAGTCAATGGACTGATCAAGACCACCCTACGCTCTACCTCCCGTAAAAATCTCTCACTCTAATTAACCATCCATTACCTTTAAAAAAACATGGAGAATCCCAAAAGAAATTGGAATTTGAGAGGAGTTTTTATAAAATTATGAATATATATATGACTGCTCTGCTCTTGTATTTGTATGTATGTAAATTTCATATAATTTTTTCTTTTGGGGGGGTTTAATTACTGTGATGATTTGGAAGGTGTTTTTTTTGGCTGGGTTTGCTCTTGCCTCTTGAGGGTCATTTGCAACTAACCTTCATGTTAGTTTTCATTTTTAATCTTGTTTTGTCTTTTTGGGGTTTCTTTTGGTATCTGGCCTTGAATGAATCAAATATATAGAGAGAAATATTATAGTGTCTTCAGTGTTTGGCTTATGAATGATCACTTCTTCTGTTATGTTAAGTGTTAACTCATGTGTGGTTAGGTAATTGTTAACTAATCACACTTAATTGGTTCATATTTGCATTCAAATAAGCACACTTAGTGCCTGTTTGGCATTGCTTATTTGAGGTGATAAGTGATTTTTTTAAAATTCTGGGAAGCCTAGCCCGTTTGGTAAATTATGAGAAAATCACTTATTATTAAAAATTGCTGTGAGAGAAAGCTATATGGGAAAACAGGTAATGAGGTGCTTTCATTTTCTGATTATGCAGAAATCAGTTTCGAAGAGGCGTTGGGTTTAATGATTATGCATGAATTATTATCTGATTATGCGGGAATTAGTACCAACAACACTTTAAACAAAAAGTTTACCAAACGCCAAACTGCTTTCTCTCACAGCTGATTTCTCTCACAGCAAATCTGACAGCGATTATTTTCACAGCACAGCAATGCCAAACTGGCCTTTAAGGGTGTGCCACGTCATTGTTGTATGATTAACAGTGAGTGATTAAGCTGAG
This sequence comes from Prunus padus, assembly GCA_024362665.1. Taxonomy (NCBI): domain Eukaryota; kingdom Viridiplantae; phylum Streptophyta; class Magnoliopsida; order Rosales; family Rosaceae; genus Prunus; species Prunus padus. Next base: position 1,808,460 of record JANFAM010000005.1, read on the forward strand.
ATATTTTCTTTTTATCTTTTTTTTTTTTGTGTTGTGGGGTTGGGAGGAGGAGGAGGAGGAGGAGGAGGATGGGCGGCAGTGCGCGGGTACTGCTTGCTGGGAGGCGTCGGTTAGGAATTGGGTGGTGGGGGCCCAGGGGGGATCCGGAAGCAGTCCCATCCCATGCGCGATTATGAGTCCACGTGGCGTAGTTGAGGGGTGGGGGCATGGATGATAATGGCAGCGGCCACGTGGGGCTTGCGGGATGGGCCAGGCGCTGAGGAAGGTCGGTTTGTCCTGGCTCTGCTCTTCCTCTTCCTCCAGCAAAACTTTCATTTCATACCCCCGTTTCATTATCTATTTTCTCTATTAATCTACTTATAGAAGCGAAAATATGAAAGTATTTCTTCCTTTTTATTTTGATCTGTTTGGACCTGTGTGTCCTCATGGGTTTTACTTGTAATTTCCGTTTTCCCGCACCAAAAAAAGAAGTATTTCTTCTCTCTCCTCTCTACTGCGGTCTTATTATTCATAGAGTCACTGACAAGTGATGATCAGTGCTGGATGGGAGTTGAAGTGGGGTCGGGGTTAGATAGACATACGAACATGTGCATGTTGGTGTGTGAAGAAGATGGTGGTGGGGGGGATGATCAGTTGATGATGACGACGTGGATACTATGTGCTGGTGGGACCGGCATTTTGATTGGTTGGTTGGTTGGGTTGGTGGGGACTGTTTAAAAAAAAGGGGTATACTATTACTAGTAGACTAGTACTAGTGAGTGAGTGGAGTGGGGTCCAGATGGCAAGTGCAGAAGTGGCCTATGACTCGGTGGTCCGTGTGCCTCAAGCAAGTTACAAATGAAAACGAATGATTGAATTGAAATCGCACTCACTCTCACAACAACACAACGAGCGCAGCAGAGTAACTTTTTAATGTATTGGTTAGGCTAACTAAGCAAGTTGTCAATCATATTAAACTAACAAAGCTTAGGTCGCTCTCCTGTTTGTCATAATAAGAGCAAGTTTTTGGGGTCGACTTGAAGCTGAAAAAAGCGCACCTTTTGACAGCCTAACCTGACTACTTCTTCAAACTTCAAGGGGCTGATAAAGATGGAAAACCAATTAACAAAGCTTCTGGGACAAAGTATCTACTAGTTAGCTTTCATGATGAATCTCTTCATTTTGGTAGTCTGCGTACAATTTGGTTTTGGATAGTATCTGATTGGATATGACTGGGTCTCACTGAATCTAAATCTCATCTTTTTGCCATCAATTTTTGTTGTTGTTGTTTTCTATGTCTTCTTAATGGCTGGACACTGAAATCTTGCTGACCTTTTCATTGCATCACATTGGCGATTATTTGAACCCTTTCTTCTTTTCATAAATTTTTATCTAGTGATTTTTGAATGTTTAAGCTTAATTGTTTAACACAGACGTTAATTAGGCCATTTGATCAATGTAGTAAACCCAAACCCCTAACACCCAAGTTCGAAACCCTCATAGATGATGAGATGAGATGGGATGAGCGACATTGCTTGCTATGCATGTGCAAACTGCCCTGGTCCAAGCAAGCATTGGCTGATGGGCATGGCAAACCACCATAACTTTAGGCCAGATGATCAAGATGTGACTTGTTGAAGACGGAACATGCTCCCTTCTTCTTGCCTGTGGGTTTTGCCATAAAGAATTGCCATTAAAGACTTCAATGGGCTGTGGACCATGCTGTGCCCAAGCAACAATGTGCCTTCCCCCCATGGATTTTGACTTCACGTTTGAAGTTGGAACCCTCTCACAGTTGGGCAGATGGCTGTCATGGTTGTGGGCCTATGTTTTGTGACCGATCGATCTTCTTGACTTCCCTACTTGGAGTGCACCATTATGTATGTTTGCCCTATTCAGGACTTTCTAGTTTCAACCAAACATTTTTAGCCTTTTGACACTGGAGCTTGGTTATTTAAGAATTTGACGGTACAGAAAGTTGGGGCAAAATGTATCATGTATGGTATTGGAATTGGTTAAATGATTCTCAAAAGAGGCCATTAAGGATTAACCCTAGCTAGTTGCCCTAGCAGAATTGGTACTACAAAATAAAGGGGTTTTGGCCCACTGCATCAAGTATGCGTTTAATCATATTCAATGATCAATTCTAAAGTTTTGTTCAATGTTGATCTCTCTCTCTCTCTCTCTCTCTCTCTCTCTCTCTCTCTCTCTCTCTCTCTCTCTCTCTCTCTCTCTCAGTAACTCAGTTAGGTTGCCCAACCATAATTTCTCTTCAAATCATGTAAGCAAATGCCAATAGGACCATCTGAACTAAACTCATCACATGTCCAGCAAGGCCTCTACTTACTAAATACAAAATATTAAATGGATTAAATTTATTACTGCTATGATGTTATTGTTTAAATCAGAACATGTGTATGTGTATAATCTGTAAGGCATGGCATAAAGCTTAACTAATTTACAAGCCAAAAAGATTGAAGTAGATATATGACATTCAGAATTTACAGCAGAGAAAACGCATCCCCCAATGGCGGTGGTGTCTCTGTAATTGTCTCGGGTCAGCTTTCCCCATTCTTGCCGGGCTGCCATTCCATTCCGAGGATAATCTGCTCATCATGTAAAAGCTAAAAACTATGATCCACATATTACAACAACTCAGAAAATAAGAGCAAGCAGTAGTAGTAGGGTTAGTGAGGTTACATGGGAAAGGCAAAAGACTGGGAGCTAGTTGTGCTGCTATTTGACCGAAGAGATATGCTACCACAACTTGGTATTCCTCCTGAGAGTGCTAAAAGGCCTGAAGAAGGTTTAGATGCTGACATCCCGTCTTCGGGTGAATCAGGCGTGAACATGTTTCCTATGTCCGGAGGATGGCACTCTGCACTTTGTGTAACTTCCTCTCTCCCATCATCTATGGTGATTATACCATTGAGTTTGCCAAGACTGCTTGCATCGTCCAGGTCACTTCGTACAGAGGCCTTGCTTGTGCGGCTGTTGTCATCAATTGCCTGACTTTTGGATAATACCATTGAGTTTGCCAACACTACGTTATTTGGACCCTACAGAATGTGAAATATAAATAAAAACCAAACCAAAGAATTCAACTTTGCAAGTATGCCTAAGATATTTTCCAATCTGCACTGGGAGTTTGCAAATCTAGAGAATGATGAAAATGTGATAGTGAAGCAAACACCATCCAAAGCTTTCATTGATTTCCAAACGCGTGATATTAAATCCAACTGGTTGGTAGGATTTGCCATCTGATGTTGGCTCTTAACGCTAATATTATGTTAATTATCCTCGGTGGCATTATCTCATCCAATTATTTAAGACAGGATGGAAAAAGCATTGTCCTGCAAAAATTCCATCCCTATTTCATGAGCATCAGCTTACCAGGGCCAGTGGGGAGGCTCTGGAATGAAAAAAATTAGTGACTTTTTTAAAAGATGCAATAAATAAGATTTCAATGTTAAAGGGGATTTATTCTAGTAAAGAAATAATTAGTGACTTACCTGTCTAACTATAAGCGGTGTTTCAGATACGGTCTTCTTGGTTGAATGATCATCACTTTCTCCAAAACATTTTTCATCTTCAGTCTTCAAGTTCTTGGAACCACACTGCTCGCTTACATCCTTGTCACAGTCATGCTCAGTTGAAACGGAAGACTCCGAGTCCAGAGTTTCTCCAATTGATTCACTGCTGCTGTCCAGTTCAGAGTCAAGTATGCAAGAGATACGACTATGGTCCAGCTCACAGTTTTCTACCAAATATTTTTCCTGAGATGCCACTTCCTTGTCAATGCAAATGTCCTTAAAACACTGGTAATTACTGCTCTCTTGAAGGAAAGCAACCAGCTCTGGCAATTCATTGTCCATGCCAACCTTTCTTTCCCTACTCTCCTCCTTGTCGCTGCAAGTACAAGTATAATGTGGGATATGTTGGCCATGTCCATCCACAGAATCCTTCCAATCCATGTAACCACTTGCTCTCGAGGTGTTCCTTACAGCATGCATATCCCGGCTATCATCTGGATGTTGATTTGGAACCACCTCACTGTCTTCACTTTTCAAATTGGAAATGAATACATTATTATCTTTCAAACCGGTATTCTTTTCTACCTTCAACCCTTTTATGGCTTCAGAACATTTGAACTTGAAGGACTTGTAAACAGGCTTGAAGACCGCAGTTGAATGGTCATCCATGGATTCGCTATTTGCCTGGTAATGGATACAAAAGAAAAGCTAAAACTTGTTTCGCTACTAGTAATGGAAAACAATGAGACTGGTCTAGTTTAATGCAATTAACGGCTTCATCTGTAACATAAAAAAATTGAGCAATATATAATTGAGTGTTCACTTTTGCTGGCACACAGAGCCCTCTTGGGTGCTGGTTATAACTTATAAGAAGGTTCGGTATTAATCAGTCCTTTGATGAGTGTTACAATATGATGCTTCCCATGTCAAAAACAGACATCCTGCTCAGTAATGCCAATAGATGATTAACAGCAAAACTGTTCTGCCTTGGTGGAGAATGAGTGTCAAGTGAATGATTGCTTTTTTTCCACCTCAGATTAAGTTCCATATTACAAAAAGGGTAGACACAGGGTGCAAGAATACAACACATAATTTGGAGCAACATGCATTAGTTTAATTCAATGGCAAAGAAATGAAAGAAGGTTCAGACACAAAACTTCAGGGTATACTTGGGTTGGAAGGAAATCAAAATTTTATCCTTGTAATTTGACCCCGATTTCATTTTCGTGCATATAGATTGAAACTACCTAGACTGAAAAACTGTTACTTATAAATGGTCAAGCATCTAGTATTGCAACTTACCTGGCAGGTGCATGTCATTATGGAGGGTCTGCTCGTTCAGCTGAAACAGAATACTCCACCATTTCAACAGATTCTCTACTGGTTGCCAAACAATCCAGATATTTCCGATCCGAAGGTGACCTGCATTTACAGAAGCATACTTTAGAGCCAGGGTTTTGTTTCAGCAAAGCAAATTAAAGATCAGGGAAACAAACTTTGAGCAATTAAGAAGCTCTTTCTTAAATTAAAACTTATGTTGTGTAAATCCACATTGAATATTAGTCAAGAAACTTGAACTCTACAAAATTCTGGTAACCGATGAGGAAAGTGGTGGAATTGGGAAAATGGTAACAAAAAGCATAAACTCACCATAGCAACTGTTAAAGGGCTTGTACAAATCCTGACACAGAGCAAGAGAGAAAAACCAATTCTTTTTGGTGCGTAATACTAGAGAAATTTATGGCTTATATGAACAAGCAAAAATTATTAAGATAGAAGTTAGAAACGAAATACCTTTAATTCAAACAAAAAATAAGAGAAAAGCAGAACTTCTGGCTTACAAGGTTAGCATATCTTTCAGTCTTCCTGCCTTCGACAAGCACAAATGGGATCAGCCCTGCAAAGTGTGAATGCTCATAACAGATGGAATAAAGAAACTGAAGTAAAATGCTCAACTGCAGATTGGATTGAAAACTCTTGGTTTAACCACAAACTCCTTCCATCAAATACATTTGAGAGATGAAAGGCATAATTTGGAAAGTTTTTACCGGGAACAAATGCAGAAAACTTTTAAATTTGCAAACTTCTATAATAGCAACCCCAATCAAAGATTCCCACATAAGCACTACCTGGCACATGGGAATTTGTGAATTTTGGTTACTATTAGGTTAGGTGAACATCCCATAACCATGATTCAAATTTCTTCTGTCAACCTTTTCTGGTTATGTTGCCTTCCTTTTTGGTTAAGACATTCATTTAATTACCCAAAAAAAAAACCATGATTCAATTTCCTACTTTCAACTTTTTATGGTCAAGATGTGGAAGTAAAGGAAACATGAGCAGGAGAGAATAAAGAATGACAACCCAGAATATCATTTTGTACCATGTTTTCTCTATCTCCAAGGTTTATAATCCAAGTTTTGAGCCACTACTTACTTTGAGACATATATTTGATTACAAATTAGAAGAGGTTTACATTTCCAGGTGTTTTCCTCAATCATTCTTTGTAGCTGTGAAAACTATTTCTCCTACCTAGCAACTTTTGATCACACCTGTTAATATATTATACATCTTTCCGGTGATTATTAAAGAATTATATTCGCAAAAGATGCTATTAACTAAAGTTAAGGATTTGACTTTAGATACATTAAGATCCAAATCTTTTAAATCCAACAGAAGGGAAAAACCAGAAGATCACTCAAACAAATTATCCATGTTTTGATGCCCACTTTAGTTTTCAATAAAAGAAAAAAAAAGTTATAGAAATTCCAGTTGACAGATATAAGGTTATAAGTAGATGAGAACTACCTCTCTGTCAGTCCAAGAGAACATGAAGCAAGTTCTTGATTGTCCCCTGCTGCCCTGCATATAGTACAGACATGAAGATCATGAAATGCAAGTATTTAGATTGTTGAGTGTCAATGTCATATATAAAGCATTTAGAGGAAGCTATCAGACAGAGTTCCCAAAAGAACATGATAATAAAAGGACAGTTCAAAGCATTAAAAACCCATGAAACAGATACTGATGTTTTAGTAACTGAACTGTCATCACTTTGCCAACCCAAATCTTCTTGGTTATGTCTCATTGGCATCTTCTTTTTCTTTTCTTTTGGAACAGTCCATCTGTCCTAGGGTTTAATTATATTTTACTCCATAGAAGTGCAATTTACTATCTGCCACTTTCTCCTCCTCCTTTTCCTTGGGTTTTCTAGGCAACTTAAAAAGACTGCATTGAATTTCCCATTTAATAGCAATCTTCTGCAGATGACTTTGCCAGAAAAACTAACAGCAAAAAATTCTTGAAACAGAAAACATTCCCAATGTGCAAATATTTTTTATGGCAAGAAAAACTTCATTTACAAACAGGTAGGAAGAGGAGAGATGGTTGCCAAGAAGGCTGATCTTCCATCCAACTTTCAGCTGCATCTAACTGAACACTTGGCAAGTTGGCACCTGCCTAATTACTTGAAACTTATATTCTTGATGTAGATATAGATGAAGCTTAGACATAAACAATAATTGTATTTAATTTTTATTTTTAGAATTCGAAAAAAAAAACAAAGAAAAGAATGAATGAAAAATAAAAATAAACCAATCCTTTTATCTTTTTATACATTTTTTCTCATACATGGAGCATTTTGAGATTTTGAATCCCCAATTAAATGATAAGGGCATTTTGGTAAAATCAATATTCGTTGAAAAATCGATTGTCTGAAAAAGAAGCGATTTTGAAAACATAGTCCGCGACTGTGCCACTCTCTCTCTCTCTTCCCCTGTCTGGCTCTCTCTGCGACTTAACTTTTCAAATTTGATTTTCGAAAAAGAAGATAAATCGGAGAAGAAGAGGATGTACGAGGCACAGAATTTCCTGGAATCGCAAGATAATTCAAGTAATTTTGGCCAGGACCTAAAATCGTGGCTTTCAGGGGATGCCAACTCGTCCCCAACTCAGTCCTTACTCGCTCATTCTTCCACCACCCACAACAGCAATGTCGATCGCGTCCTCTTCAAAGACCTCGTCGAGATCGTCCCTCTCGTTCAGTCTCTCATCGTAAGCTCTCTCTCTCTCTCTCTCTCTCTCTCTCTCTCTCTCTCTCTCTCTCTCTCGCTCTTGAAGTGTAAATTGTCAGCTCTCAAGCCTTTTCTTTTGATTGTGTTTTGTTCCCGAGCAAATGGGGAAAATAAGCGTTAATGGATGACTTGGGATGAATTGAGTAAATTTAAAAATTGTTACTTTATGTGTTTCCGATTGGTATTGGAGAAAATGAAATTGGTATTTTCAATTAAGGATCTTTTTCCTTCTTTTACTCACAAAATTCATAGCAAACTATTTTAGGATCGGAAAGCAAGCAGTTCGTTTACGCGGCGTGGTTCGGTGACCTACACCAAGACACCTTCTAGAGAATCCTTATCCAAAAAAGTAAGAATTTTATATGCTCTTGCTAGCTTGCTAATTTTGGAATAATCAACTGTTATTTATGAATACCTGGGCGGTTTTTTTTTTAGTGATGAAGCTAATGTTTTTTTTTTAATCGAAAGATGAAGCTAATGTTAGTATACATTTTTTTAAACATTAAATGCAGTAAATACAATTGTAGTATAAAGTGTCATGATAGCACTTAGCATGATAGTATACCCAAATTGGTGGGGTGTAGAACTACTATTTGTTGTCCTTAGAAGAATTTGATGTCTGTGAATGCTCCAGTAGTTTGAACTTTTCCGAGGACTCAAATAATTTTCTTTCCTTATTGTTTTGCATTTCCCTTTTATTAGTCAACCAGTAATGCAACAGATGCTTGAACTTGTGTAAAATCTAAGAGGTTTCTTGGATTAAGGGGATTATTGATGACAAATTTTCATTATCAATCACCATTGGAAACTGGAATTGTTGCTACTGCATCAAAACCTTGGGATTTTACTTTGGTTCTTAAGCTCTCACTTTTTATACCTAACAATGTCATTTTGATTTTGTTGCTTTTTGTTACTTTGATTTTGCTGTGAAGGGTCCCTTCTGTATACCTAATATTCCTCTCCTCTTATCTGCTGAAGGTAACTGAACAAAAAGGGAGGAATCCAGCTCAATCCATTCCCACAAGAAAGAAGAGGGATCATGGAGACAAGGACCCCAGCACGAATGCTAGCAATAACCCTGATTCTGACATCTTTTCTAGTTTTTCCTCAAGAACTTCAGTGGAGCAAGAAGAGTTGGATGCATTAAGGGTACAAGTGGATGATCTACAAAGAAAAGTATCAGAGAAGGAGGAACTTTTAAAGTCATCGGAGATATCAAAGGACCAAATGAAAGCTATTCAAGCAAAACTTGACGAAATGAAGCACCAAGTTTCAGAAAAGGATGCGTTAATCAAGGCTGCTAAGCTACAACTTTCTGATGCAAAGGTAAGCGTGCATCACTCGGTGCCTTGGAGACAATTAGAGATTTCTTATGATATTTTATTTCCTTGTGAGGCCTAATGACAGTAGTTGGAGTTGCTTCATTGGGTTCTAGAGGGTACAAAGGCAAGATTTTCAGAAACGTTCCCTGTGTTAGTGTAGATTACAAACAAAATCTGTGTTGAAGTAGCAACTTGCCTAAAATGGAGCAGAGTCCTGTTTATAAACTTTATTTTGCTTAGTCTCTCTCTCTCTCTCTCTCTCATACGCACACACAATGCTTTCTGTGAATCATACTGTTATCGACATATGTTCTTTTTCACAGATTAAGCTTGCAGATAAGCAAGCTGCTTTGGAAAAGTTACAGTGGGAAGCAATGACATCTAACAGGAAAGTGGAGAAGCTTCAAGAGGAGCTAGACTCCTTGCAAGGACAGATTTCATCGTTTATGTTCCTATTTGAAGGCTTGATGAAAGCGGATGCCATTGTATACGGTGAAGATTATGATATTTCACCGTGCACTGTGGATCATCTTCCTCATATCGTAAGTTCATAACTCCATCCCTTGGATATGGTTGTTTATTTCCTTTATTTTTTTGGTTGGTTGTGTCACGTATTTTATATTAACTAATTGCTCGAGACACCTCTGTTCTTGCAATCATATTCTTGTATCATTGCTATTAATTTTTCAAGTATCTGTTTACTTGGTTATTGTGTGTGGGTGACAAAGCGTCTGTGTGTGTGTTCAAGCAAGCTGGAAAGACAATAAAGAACAATTTTTTGAGCCCAAGGTTGTGCTATTGCGTGGGATATAATGTGTCGAGAAGAGTTTGTTTATGTATGTATATCCACTTGTTGGCTGCTTTATTCCTTGTAATTGAAAGATCCATGCTTTAATGAACAGGATGATTTGGATGCGACGCAGATGCGGAAAATGGAAGAAGCTAGAAAAGCTTACATCACTGCTGTTGCCGCTGCAAAAGAAAAGCAAGATGAAGAATCTATTGCTGCTGCAGCCAGTGCAAGGTTACATCTTCAATCATTGGTTCTCTAAACCAAAAGTGGAGAATTAACAAACCCTTACTGAAGAATTCTCATGCTAGCTCCACTAGGTTTGACTAGTTTTGCAGTGTGGTAGTATCCATGAATTGTTGTTGATTGTTGTATATTTTATATTTCATTCCTCGTTTTTGGCTGGGCTATGTGAAATGTGATTCGTTTTCTTGTTCTTTTAGGATAAATAGACTACGGAAATGGTTGTTGATAATAGTATCTAATTTCGCCCATGATCAAACATTTATTGTTATCTTCAATATGCCCTTTGCTTCTCATCAGTCCCTGCTTTTTCCCCAGGAACTTGATTGGTAAATCATTCTCCCTCTCTCAGCCTCCTTCCTTACAGGAATTGAGTTATAAACATTGTTTATCCAATATCTTAGATCGGAAAGTTCAAGGCAGAATGTTGCTTTTCTGAAAACGCAAGGATATCATACTTTCACTTTGAAAAGTTATGCATCAACAAATGACCACCAAACGTAAAGTGGTTTTGCTTAATCCGCAATTAAAACGATTAATCCCAATCAATCGGAAGCTAAGTATGTTTGCAAGTAACAAGCATGAATGTACAAACCATTATGACCTTTTTATTGCTTCGACTAGAAGACACAGTAATTTGGTTATGCTTAATCCAATATCGTGGGGGAAAAATGAGAAAGCAATGCATTGCAAACTTTCAGAATCTACAGCACTGAAACTGAAAGCCTATACAGCGAGCCTTGTGCTTTCTTAATTCCAGAGCTTCTGACTTCGGCATTTGCACTGGACTGCCCGTCCACTCCAAACCCAACCTGCATTGCATTGTTTTTACCAACTTCTTAAGAAATAATACACCCAGGAAGTAATATCATTATCAGGAATTAATCATATTATTAATTAATTAATTGTTCTAACGTACACTGGGAAAGCAAAAGAGCCTGTGCTGCCGTCGGATTGATTAGAATCACTTGATTCAACGGACGCCATCCTACGATCCTCAGCAATGCTACGAGGAGGTGGTTCTGTACCCAAGTAATTCTCCTCTTCTTCTTCCTCATCCTTAGCAAAAGAATTACATTTTAAAAAAAGAACATAGGGTACAAGTTATTATGAATGTATACCTTTTGGCACACCATTTTTTAAGACTTGTGTTGTGAGCTAGCTAACATGCATATTGTTCTAAAAGAAGATATCTTAACCTTAGAAATATAAAGACCATCTACCTTTTGGTCAAAGATGATACATTTTCCATCATTTGTTGTAGGGTAAATATCATATGCTTTTCCAGTCAACCTCTCCTGATTGCTACACCTTTCAGCTCTTTTTGTATCCTCGCCATAATTAAGCTGTTTTGATCAAACAAAAGCAAACCACTAATCAAATTAACCTTCTTTTCCTTTTTTTCTTGGGGGGCTTTGTCTTAATTTTATAATTCAACATGTTCAAGAAATATACAACACTGTCACTAACCTTGCGATTCACAGGCCTTGGTGAGTTTCTTGACGTGCAGTCTATACTACTGGCGGCTTCCGGTTTGCCATTTTTCACGACGTCGAATGCTCCATCTTCTTTAAAGCAGAATACTATAAATTCTTCGTCTGAAAAATGTGGCCTGCATCTTGAGTTATTGGAACTCCTACTTTCAACTGGGCAAGTGCCTTTAACCTGTTTCGAACTGTGGCTTAATCGTCGTTCTCGGCTACATTTTTTGTGCCTTGACATCTTTTTCGTATTTTTCTCATTGCATCTGCTGTCATCCTGCATATCGAAAGCCATGTTTCTTATTGGCAGTTGGGGGGTTGCAGGACAACATCTATCAGCTGCTTCATCATCTATTTAAACAGACAAAAAGAAAAACAAGCATTACCCAATTTGAAATAAACAATCATAGGATCAAATAATTAATAGCAGTATTAATTTACAGGGCCTGATATTTCTGTAATAGTATAAACTACTAGCTAGTTCATCATGAATAAGTTGCTATATGGATTAATTTGCTTACCTAAAGAAAACCTGCAAGCCAAGAAACATGAAGCCCAGTCCTTCACACGCCATCTCACTAGCCTTGTCATTGTCCATGGTGTGCTGCACATTTTGAGTTTGCCACTTAATTTTAACAGTTGAGAGAGAGAGAGAGAGAGAGAGAGAGAGAGAGAGAGAGAGACTTGGATGACAAGAAGAGGCAAATGACCATTTGAATTTTAAAAAAGGAGCAGCATGACCAAGGGAAGGGAGTTACAGTGCTAAACCCATAATGAGTAATTAGTCAGTTATGTTTCCATACATGGTAAACCAAAACAACTTAATAATGCTACCGGCACCAACTTTGTTACTAACTTTTATTTACCAACCTATGTAGCATGTGATACGGCATTACATGTCAATTGCCACGTAATATTTTTTTAATTACATCATTTTGTATTTTTATCATCTTTATAATTTTCCCACTTTTTTCGTTCATTTTTGTCGTCTTTGAGTCCTGGTAGTCCAAGAGTCCCCCGCAAAACAATCCTCCACCACAGGTCCACAGCCACCATCATCACTGATTTCCTCCTCCATCTATTGGACAAATTATTTTTTTCTCCCAGATGTTAGACGGGAAAAGATTTCTGTGCAGGTCGACAACTGAATTTTCTTAAGATCTGCTATTGCATTTGAGAAATCAAAGGAAACCATATATATTTGCAACCCTATGATGGGATGAAGTATGTTTACTTCTCAAACATACATTGGCTATTGCGAGTATAATGCCAGTACGTATATAGCGATCGAGTACCAAATCCATTGCCAATGATGCTTTGAATCATGAAGTAATCCTATGATGGCTGATGAACATGCTACAACAGCTAGCCAATCTGTTAATTTTTGATTAGTTAATGATCTCATCTCAAAATATTGTGACAAGACTTAGACAGCCATGTAAACACAGAAACATCATGCTAAGCTTCAAGAACCCAAAGAGTATACATCGAGTAGAAAAGTATACTATTACAGCCTGTTCCTATATGAAACTAGTCCAACATGTACATATCATGAACAGAAGACAATTTCGAATCAGACCAGTGAAGCTACCACAGTAAGAATTTCGAAGGAACCAGCAGTTAGAAATATATTATTATAAGTTGGTTGAGCACTTAAACTATAATGCTACAACTATCAACTAATGATAAGTATTGGAAAAACACTTGCTGATATAATCATCCAAGAAGTAAGCATGATAACGCTGTTGATCAAGAGCAAAATATGACAGCTCCGTGAGTAAATATATCTTTCAGAAAAAACATAGCCACAAAATTCAACATATAATAAATAAGTTGCCCATCTGACATTGGTCTCATTATCAATATTAGAAAGTGACAAGAGATGAAGAGAACAGATTGACAAGAAAATACTACATGCCTCAAATTTCCCAAGTTCCATAAACAACAAAAGTGCACTCAACCCTCAACTTATCTCTAAACTTTTCCACAGTAACAAGATCTACCTAGTGAAATTTTCCAACTTAATATCAGAACGGAAATCCTTACAGCTGGTAATTGAAGATACCACATATTCACTACTTGTATTAGGTCCCAAATTTGAACCCAATGGATTTCAAAGCATTAATGAAATGTAACTAATAGAAAATTCCCCTTGCCAAGCATCTCATGCTGTAGCCGGAACATTAAAAAATTTATCGTAGTGCTGATAACACAGAAAAATGGCAATTCAATGAGAACTAAAAAAAAAGCAAAATGCTTGAACCTGGCTTTAAATAAGAGGGTTTAGGCTTTAGGGTATGCTAGCTAGTTCCCCCCCCAAAAGGAAGGAGAATTATGCTCGTCTTTTTCCTTCCATGGCACATGTCAAATGAGAAAACCGCACGTGACTTTGCGAGAGGGAACATACATAAGCGGAGTTTCAATCACGCAGGGACTGAGAATCAGTGAATAAATCCCCCGCCAAACCAAACCCTCCCCTTCGTTTGGATTGGAAATTGCAGTGAGAGAGAAGTTGAGAAGGAAGAAGATGGCAGAAAACGAGAGACAAATCCAGGTCCGTACACTAGTCGGAGAATCAAGCACTGTTTCAGTCTCCGTCAACGACACCATTGAAAACTTCAAGCGCCTTCTCAAGCGTTCCTTCCCTCCCGCCACTCGCTCTCCCAATTTTCACCTCTTTTTCAAGGCAACTATTTCCTTCTCTCATATTATTAGTTTGGTTTGGTTTGGTTTGCTTAATTTTATGCTGTTTGGTTTCTCAGGGTGGTAAGTTGGGTTTGCAGAGTAAGATAGGTAGCCTCAACATTAAGCCTGACGAATTTCTAGTGCTTGTCCCGTTTTCTAAGAAGGAGCCGAATAATAATCAGACCCAGAAATCTGATCAATCTGAAGCTTCATTGAATGGCTCTGATAAAAACTCCAGCATATCAAACTTTGCCGATTCCGCGTGGTCTGATATGATGCAAGACTTATCGTCTTTACGGGACAATTCAAGTAATCAAACCCCAATGGAGCCTATTGTTGGAAGTTTCAATCTTGGAGATAGAACGGAAGCAATGAATGAAACTGCTACTTGTTGCTCTTCTGGAGCAAAGCGCAAAAAGGGTCTTGATTCTGATGACATTATGTTGGATATATTGCGGTGTAGTAGAAGAAGCAAGAATGTCCTTGATGAACATAACTTTACAAGGTTCGTTGAGGTTTTGGCGTCAGTGAGTTGTTTGTCCGATCCCTATAATGGGGACTGCATGTTGGGGAGAAGAGTTCATTTAAGGCGCCAGGGCTTTGGCACGGGACTGCCTAAAAGCAATGGTAGTTCATGCTTGTGTCCACCGTGGTTGAAGATAATCATGAAGGCATTTGCATTCTTAAACACTTTTTCTGCATTTATTCAATCACGGCAGGAGAGAACAACCTCAATTCTTTTGGAGCAAGCGCTGGGCCAGCTTCCGAAATTTGGAGTTGAACTTGGTTTGAAGGACATAAAGAATCTTTCAGTTATTTCTCCAAAGGTAATTTATATCAGCGTTTGAACACACTGAGGGATGTAAGTATGGTTACAAGAAACTTTTGTCCGTGTGAAGTATAATCTTTGGCATTCGGGTTTTTGGTGATGCAGGTAGTACGTTTTGTAAATAAGAATGCGGAGGAGACAAGTTCTGGTAATGCGATTGTTATCATCAATTGTTCAACAGAGGATAATCGTAAACATGGTATTGCGGAAGATATGCATATTCTTTTTTCCCATTTCCAGAGTTAATCTAAAATGCATGAGCTTTTAACTGGACAATTTTGTTTACATTGACATCATGCTCGGGTTTGTTAGGTTGCAAACAGATGGATGTACCAATGATTGTCAGTGTATTGAAGATACGAGAAAGTTCTTTCAGAAGTAATTTGTGGAAGGCTATAGAGTGGTTATTGGTGTGTCTAATGCTCTCTCTCTCTCTCTCTCTCTCTCTTTCTAATGAGCATTTATTGTTGTAGTTACATCTCTTTCAGGCTAACAGAAACGTCCGGATATATTGATCATAACATTTTTACATTAAATGCTATTCCACTTTACAAGCAAACAAAATGCGCATTTCGTCACTTATTTAAGTGCCAGGTTTTACAAAATTTTATCATACTAGTAGGAATATAATCTCTTGATTCCTAGATGATCCAATATAATCATGGGAGTCGTTTGACAATGTGGAAGCATTTTATTGTCATTGCTCGCTGGATAGTTTTGTTTGTCAGACTGCTACTAGGAATATAATGTTATTGAAACACACTTCGATAATCAAGCAGTCAAGAATAAAATTTTTCTCTTCTGCACATATAGTCATTATGGACTTCTAGTTGATCTGGATTTTCATGCAGTTTAAAACTGGAAATGAGATTTCCAGGGTTTTTTCCTTGGAAGACTTGCTTGTATCTGTGAAGGAATGTGACACTGCTGCAAGAGGAAATGAAACAAAACAATCAAGGATAACCCCTACAGCTTCAAATAATTTTGACCGAAAACACTCTGCTGCTTCAAGAACTCATCGATGCCATGTAGGTCTTCATCCTCAACTTTATTCAGTTCATTTTTGCGTTTTCGCTTATTTCTCATAATTTGCAAGTTCATGCTTCATACTCTACAGAAAGCATAAAAGACAATGGAGGTGATATCAATTCAATAGCATCTAATTAACCTGTTAAAAGTTGACAAGTTTTAGTGATGTAATCAATCTCAATGCTTACATCAATCTCAATGCCGTGCGATGTATGATGTCTCCTTGTCTCAACTTCCATAAGTAACTCATTTGTATTACTGTCCCTATGTTTTCATGGTTTCTGGGTGATATTGAATTGTGGATACTTCATACTTGTTCCCTTTTACTTTTTCTGTTTATTACTCGGTGAATTTACTGGCACGTGACTGGTATTGCCTTCATCCAGTAAGGGGAGAGGAGATTCTATTTTGCTCAGTATCCATTGGCATTAATATTTGTAGAATAGAAGTTGCTTCATATGCAGAAAAAGAGCTGTAATTATTATATGATGTTCTTTAACCGCCTCCTAATGGGATAGTGAATGTAAAATGTTTTGACATATAAATAACCTTAAATTTTTCAAGTAACACCTCATATAGGATTTCTACCTGGAGAACAGAGTGATATCAGATCCTTGATTAATTAGCGTTAATTTTTTTTGTTATGCCTCGTTGGAACTATCACTATCTTGTAATCCTTAAAATGCTGTTTTGGATGCTCTGAGAAATGACATTTTTGTTGAACCATTTTGTCCCATTAGGGTACAGATTCATTGCTACCAGTGGAGATGGTTGAGCATCTTAGAAAAGGCATTGGTGCGAAAGGGCAGGTTTTCCCTACACTTTTTCCATAACCTTATGTTTGATGTGGGGAAATGAAAAAGTGAAATACACAACCGTGGCTTCTTTGGACCTAGTTGCATAATATCTATATAACAAACCAAAACTGTATAGTTTTTCAAATTAAAATATATGTGGGTCTGGCATGCTGTCATGTTTCTAGCAGTAAGTACATGGCAAGTTCTGCTAACCACAGCACCATGAAACTGTGGATGCAGGTAGTGCATGTTGAAGTCATTGGTGCTCGGAGACCCATTTATGCAGAAGTTCCTCATGAACTATCTGAAAATATGAGATCTGCACTTCACAGTATTGGAATCACGCAACTATATAGCCATCAGGTATGGATGTTTTCGAGGCTATGGGGCACCATCTTTCCTGAAGAACACCAATTGTTGAATGTGTTTTAGCTTTTTCTTTTCTTTTTCATGATATTTGTAGGCAGAGTCAATACAAGCCTCACTTTCTGGGAAGAATGTTGTTGTGGCAACAATGACATCCAGTGGGAAATCTCTTTGCTATAATTTGCCTGTCTTAGAAGTTCTGTCGCAGAGTTCTTCATCATGTGCTCTATACTTATTTCCAACGAAGGTTTGTTGCATATGTGTTTGCATATTTATGAATGCAAAAATCATTATCCTTGGAATTGCTTTCTATAACAAATAAGTTTTACATAATTCCCAATTGTTTATGCACACAGGCTTTAGCTCAAGATCAACTAAGAGCTTTGTTGGCTATGACCAAAGGATTTGATGGTAGCTTAAACATTGGTGTATATGATGGTGATACTACTCAGGAGGAGAGGACATGGCTGCGCCATAATTCTAGACTGGTATTTGGTTAAATGATGATTGTTGACAGTTTTCTTAGCTTGAATCCTCTTCTAAGTTTATGATGGACTTCTTTATCTGCTTAAATGCAGCTAATCACGAATCCAGATATGTTGCATGTATCAATCCTACCACACCATAGACGATTTGCGCGGATTTTGGAAAATATTAGGTATTGTCTCTTGGACTGTCATGAATAGTTTCTGTAAATAGGTGACTCATCAATAGTTGAGTGAGTGTGTGTGTTTGCATGCCATTTTTTATATTTGAATTCTTTTGGTGTCTTATCTTATGATATAAATTTGAACTGGTTGTTTGAGCAATATGTCGTTATTATTAGTATATTTATTACATTAATTATACAGAGATTTACTTCATATTTAATTCATTAGGTTTGTAGTCATTGATGAGGCACATATTTATAAGGGAGCATTTGGTTGTCATACTGCTTTTATCTTAAGGAGACTTCGACGGCTCTGCTCACATGGTAAGATCTTTCCCTTAGAGTTTGCAAAGGATGATATTATTCACTATTGGATTCTTCCATTCAAATTGAAAATTCAATACCTGTTTGTTTCTATTTGCAGTGTATGGAAGTGATCCTTCTTTTGTGTTTTCAACTGCAACTTCGGCAAATCCTCACAACCATTGTATGGTAAGATTTGTTAATTATAATTACAGATTAATCCTTTGTTGTGTTTTACAAATTTTGGCTTTCATAGTTCTTATTTTAAGACTTTCATCTGGTACTTTTCCCCCTCTATCTTTATTTTTTTAACACCAAAAATATTTGCGGTGCTATGATTTTTGTGGAATGTAGAGGGCCATGCATTCTAGATTAGCCTGATTTAGTAAGTGAAAGAAATGAGCAAGGAGGAGGCGGTCTACTATACTAACTGTCTTTGCCCCTATTTAGAAATTTTTTTTTGGTTGATTGCTATATCACTTTGTATCAGCACATGACTTGGGTGTTTGGTAAGGAAGCTCAACTGGCTCCAGTTTTGGGGTTTTGGGAAGACATTTAAATAACCTGGTTGACTTCTGTGATGCACACCCGCATTTGTGCCACTTGGTGGCATTGCATTGTTATGTTGCTGATATAAGTTATCAATTTGTTAATTATCTTGGTTTCTTTTTCTGATGCTAATTATATATAAATTAAAAGGATGACTTTTCTGATTCTTCAGGAACTTGCAAGTTTACCAACTTTAGAGCTGATTCAGAATGATGGAAGTCCTGCTGCTAGAAAGCTCTTCATCCTTTGGAATCCTTTTGTGGATCAAGAAACTGTTGGTGTTCTGTAACTGTTATGGTGCCCAATAACTTTGTGATAAAATCATCTGTTAGTTAGTTTTCTAAATCTTGATGTTTCATCATTACAGGTGGTGAAGAATCCCAATAATATTATGGAAAACGGTAAATCTTCTGATGAAAGTGCCAACTTCAAAAGTTCAAGGTAACAGCTTGTCACATGTATATAGCAGTGGAGAATGAGAATATTGTTTTAATAATTATGATTTTGGTTTAGAGGTTATATTAAATTCGGGTTAACGATAAAAATACCTTGACAAGTTTTTCTGATGTGGTTTACTCATCTCTGGTGGAGACCATAGTTTGAATTTCTCTTTTTCTTTACCCGTCTTCTTTTCCCAGGAAATTGCTTGAACATGTATGATGGCCCCTCAGCAGTTGGTGGATTTACCACCAAGCTGTCTTCACAAGGGCAGTTTGAGTAACATTTTGCTTTTTTACCAATAATTACATGGTTCTTATAGCTCCTGTTAGAAATACATGTAGTGTACTCCATACTGAACTAGTGTTAAGTTTCGTTTGACCATACCATGCTATACACACATACTGCCATATAGTTCTGGTACTTGACTTCTGTTTCATTATTTTCCAGGAAAATAATTTGCAGTTTTCTTTTTGTTGTTTTGTACCTCAATAACTGAGGCTGAAATTATCTTTGCAGCCCGATTTTGGATGTTTCATGCCTCTTTGCTGAAATGGTACAGCATGGACTACGCTGCATTGCTTTCTGCAAAACACGCAAGCTTTGTGAACTTGTGTTGTGCTATACGTAAGTATCATCGATTTTGTGGAGTTCAGTACTCCAATTCTACATGACATGATTTATAATTTATCTGGTGTTATGGAGAGTTAAAGGATGAAATGAATAAATATTATTGTGCTAGGCGTGAAATTCTTCAGCAGACAGCTCCCTGTCTGGTAGAGTCTATATGTGCTTATCGTGCTGGTTACATTGCTCAGGTTAGTGAGCTATTTGCCCTGCATTTGTTTCTGTCATTTGAAATGCAGTCTTTGTGGAAGAGAACCTTGGAGTGGTTACTTTTTTTTTTGGTTGAAATATAGATTGTTGAACCATTAGGTTTTTTGTGCTCTCAATATTCACAATCATGGACTGCAATCAATAGGGGGAGTCAGCTATTATCTAGATTATTCATCTGTTTACTTAAAAGTTCGAAATTATTATGCCTCATTGAAGCTGATAGACATTATTGTTTCTCTCTCTCTCTCTCACCCCATTTATAATAAAGATACAAAGTAAAAGAGAGTATGTGATGTATTTATGTGATAGTTTTCTTCTGTTTCGTAGTCTGTGCAACTTTGTTACTGACAATCAATGTATATATCCTGTTAATGTCTTGTTTAGTTTGAACAGCCTTCTGACAGCATTTGCTTGACTGATGGAGCAGAATAGGAGAAGAATAGAGAGTGATTTTTTTGATGGAAAGCTTTGTGGTATTGCTGCAACAAATGCCCTTGAATTGGGTATTGATGTTGGACACATTGATGTAACTCTTCATTTAGGTTTTCCTGGTAGTATTTCTAGGTAGGCTTCCAGTTAATCCTGTTCCCACCAGTGCTTTAACTTATTGCTAAATTTGTTTTAATTGAGTGTATTTGTTGTTTTATATTAGTTTTTTCCTCCTCTTCTATGCATGTCTGAAGCTTGTGGCAACAAGCTGGCAGAGCCGGGAGGAGAGATAGACCTTCTCTTGCTGTGTATGTTGCATTTGAAGGGCCTCTTGATCAATATTTTATGAAATATCCAAAGAAACTTTTTGGAAGCCCAATTGAGTGCTGTCATGTTGACGCTAAGAACCAACAGGTTTTAAATTTTCTTATATTCCTTTCATTTATCCGTGTCTAATTTGTGTCTAGCGAATTGGCAATATTGATTTTATGCTTCTTGATACCTTATTCCTTGTAGGTTCTTGCACAGCAGTTGGTTTGTGCTGCTCACGAACATCCACTGAGTTTGTCTTATGACGAGAAGTTTTTCGGTTCTGGTTTAGACAGTGCCATAGTGTCTCTTAAAAATAGAGGATATTTGAGTTCTGATTCATTATGTAATTCTTCTGCTAAGTTTTGGAACTATATTGGGCGCGAGGTACATTATTTCTTTGCATTGTCTGAGTTTAATTCTACTGTTCTTTGGTTTATAATTTCTTCTCTTGCAGCATGCCGTTGTTTGCTCTGTACAGGATTCTGTATATTTTGAACAACCACGACCTTTTGGTTTCTAACATAATCTTTTTCTGTGAAATATATTTTTTGTTGTTGTAGAAAATGCCTTCACATTCAGTTAGTATACGATCAATAGAAACTGAGAGATACAAAGTTATAGACCAGCAAAAGAAAGAAATCCTTGAAGAGATTGAGGAAAGCAGGGCTTTTTTTCAGGTAAAATTCTAATGCACATCTA
The DNA here is from genome assembly GCA_024362665.1 of Prunus padus. NCBI lineage: Eukaryota > Viridiplantae > Streptophyta > Magnoliopsida > Rosales > Rosaceae > Prunus > Prunus padus. The sequence goes on from JANFAM010000005.1 coordinate 1,829,803, forward strand.
TAATACATTTTCTACCTTACGTTGTTGGAAACCTATAAAATACTTTGTACACTATTATTCGGAGTTTTTTTCCCCATTTATCTCTTTATTAATTTACTTTAGATCATTTTATCCTCATACGTTTAATCCAGGTATATGAAGGTGCTGTTTATATGAACCAAGGAAAGACGTATCTGGTCACAAGCTTAGATTTATCACTTAAGATTGCTTCGTGCTACGTGGCTGATTTGAAGTATTACACAAAAAGCCGTGATTACACGGTTATTCATGTCATTGGCAGTAAATTTGTATGTCAGATTCTTAAACTTTTGCTTGCAATGCCTTTTCCTCAATGCATTTCCGTAACTTGCGTGAGTTAATTTTCTGTTGTAGGCTTATCAGCCTCAGCTCTCCAACATCCAGTTCTCAAGAACAATGGCCCGAGCAGATCCTTGCAAAGTAACAACTACATGGTTAGGGTACCATCGTGTATCTAGAGGAAGCAATGAGATAATGGAAACAGTTGACCTTGTACTTCCTAAATATTCTTATGAGTCACAGGTAAATCAGAGTACATATTAACATCGTCATCTATGTTGCACAGACACGGAACCCAATATGGAACGACATGAGGACACTGCACATTTCCAAAAACTAGGACATTGATACAGTAATGACATGGAAATTATAATAATATATTATTATAATTAACAAATCAGCTCATCAACCCATTCAAACAGCTGTTCCCATTCAAATACCCAACTCAACCTTGCAATTTCAGCAATCTGAACCTGAACTCAACCCATTCAAATACCCAAGTAACCCTACATACCGTGCACTACAAATTTAACTATAAAGTACAAACCCATTTCAAATTTCGAGGTCACAAAGGTAGCTAGAGAAGTAGAAGAGAAAAGAAAGAAAAACTCATGGACTGAGCCCCCCTCCTCTCCCAGCCCCTTCCAAATGTGTCCTGACTGCGTCCTTCCCATGTCTCCGCTGTGTCAAATGTGTCTCCTCAACGGACACGTATTGTGCTGTATCCGTTGCATCTCGTATCTGTTCGCAGGTCGGACATTGCATGCCCCAGAATATTGGGGTGTCCGTGCAACCTAGATTGGCATTGGTTGGTTCTATGATTAACCTTGAATTGTTGTTTGTCTTCTCTTTTTGTCTATATAATCTGTTTCATCTTTTCATCAAAACAGGCAGTTTGGGTTCCGGTTCCACAATCAGTAAAAGAAGCTGTAATTATGAAAGACCTTGATTTCCAAGCAGGGCTGCATGCTGCATCACATGTTGTTCTAAACGTTGTGCCTTTGTGAGTCCCTTATATTTGTGATTTTCATATAACAGTCTCCCTCAGCTTTGCATTTTTGGGTAAATTTGTGCAGTTGCATTTTTCAAAGCCGGTGTATTGCATTGCATGCATGGTTTACATTTTGATTTACTCGCTCCCTCCCTAGTCGGATTCTCTTAAGAATTTGAAGCTTGTTCATTATGATTCCAATGGTTGTGTGCGACTGACTTCATTATGATGTTTTGGCATGCAGACGAATAATATGCAACTTATCAGACTTGGCTCCAGAGTGTATAAACCCTGAACACACCCGCTATTACCCGGAAAGGATTCTATTATATGACCGGCATCCCGGAGGAAGTGGTGTCTCTGTACAGGTGATAACTGAAGTATCATTACTTTTGCTGAAGAAAGCTTGGTTTAATTTATTTTTACTTTTTACAAAAAGGTCATCTTCTTAATGCTCTGATCTTTGATTACTCCATGTTCTACCATATGAGGAAACCTAAGGGATGCTAGGCGGCCCTTTAATATATCTGATAATAGTTTCACTTTGATGCCCTGGTTTGGTTTCCGAAGAGGATTCTGACCTCAGGACAGCAATATCCATGTTGACTCTCTGTTGAAATGAATATACTGGGACATGTAACAGGTACAGCCGATTTTCATGGAGCTCTTAATTGCTGCTTTGCAACTTCTTACATCTTGCCGCTGCTCAGAACATGGAGGCTGCCCTAATTGTCTTCAAGTCTGTCTCTCGTTCTTTATATTTGCTTTATCTCTCTCGCTCAACATGAAGTAACTGGAAACATTTTGCACTGCAGAGTTTTGCTTGTAAGGAGTATAATGAGGGTTTGCACAAGGAGGCAGCAATTATGATCATTAAGGTTTTAGATCTAAAGTGACGGACCCAAATCTATTTATGTTAGTTTGTTTTCCATCACTCAGTTGACTGGTTTTCTTATCCGTTCAGGGTGTTCTTGATGCGGAAAAATTATGATATGCACGAATCTTCAGAATCTTCATAATTTTGAGTGAAGCAAAGCAGAAGCAGCAGTATTTGATACTGACCAGATTAACTTCTTTTTCCCTTTTTCTCGGTATAAATGTGTGTGTGTGTGTGTGTGTGTGTGTGTGTGTGTAAACAATCCTTTGTAATTTTTACAGTGTGGTGCAAAAGAAACTTGCTGGTCTTCAGTCACCACAGTGAAGTGATTGACAGGTGAAGTTAAGAGGAAGTTAAGTGATCAGGAATCAGAGAGTGTTACGAGTGTGAGTACGAAAAAGTTCCAGAAATATAAACGTTGTGGTGATGAACGGATGAAGTGATTAGTAGGAAGTAGTGAAGCATAGGCAGGCAGAGGAAGAAACAAAAAGAATGATATTAAGGATGCCTCGATATTTTTGCTAGCTCATGTAAATCATGGCATTCTCTGTGTGTAAATATAAACTCAGGGATGACCAGTCTTAAACCAATTGTGTTCCTTTTACAATTCTGACTGAGTTCAGAGGCTATTGAGAGCTTACTTTGCTTTCAGCAAGTTTGTCCAGAGGTTTTTTTTTTGTAATTTTCTTCGTTTTTTCTGTTCTCTCCTCTTCGGGCTTCTCTTGTTTTGTTTTGTCCTATTTTGGATTTTATCCAATGACATTCAACGACCCAAAGACGGCCCAAATACAAACAAGGAAAAAAGTTTTAAAAAATAAAATAATGGCCCATGCAGGTCTCGAACCTGCGACCTTCGCGTTATTAGCACGACGCTCTAACCAGCTGAGCTAATAGGCCAATTGGTTTTATTTAACTGTTGGTGATATTTTATTATTAGTTTCTAAGGATCCAGTCCGTACGATTCTCATGGAAAGGAATAAAGGATTGAAGGAAAATGACACGTTTGAAGCCTTTACTCCACTGTTGAATTAGGATATATTGGTAAATTAGGATCATAGCAAATGAAATTTCTTTATCGTATACCATCAGTAGTATAAATTAATCTAATTTACAAAGGGATATTCAAACTTGAATGCAACAGAGTTGACGTATTGTTTCAAAATAAAGGGATCTCATCAGACCCACGTGGCTTTTGTTTTTATTTTTTAAATTTTTTGTTGGGTTTGGTTTTATCAATGTACATTATTTTAGTTTTAGTTTTTTTTTTTTGGTTGTAAAGAGGAGGGCTAAAGCCCAGCACAACGCTAATCAACAACAAAACTGGGGGTAGACACCCGACATAAATTATTAAATATTAATTTTCTCACAGCAGCATGAGGAAATCTCAAATATGAATCCCCAAAGATTTAATGATCCCAATAAACGCAAGGAGGTCAGAAGCAAAATTACTTTCCCGATAAGCATGTTGAATGCGGCACACACCACCAAACATGAGAATTTTACAGAAAGAGATAAGGTTAAAAAAAGGGTGTAACGAATCACAGCTAGCTAGCATCATTCATCAAAGCAACAGCCAAACTATAATCAGATTCCACAATCAAAATAAAGGTGCACCTTATCCCAATCAAATCTGGCATTATTTTAGATTTTTCCAAATAGAATCAGATCCCACAATCAAAAGAAAGGTGCACCTTCTCCCAATCAAAACTGGCATTATTTTAGATTTTTCCAAATAGATGCATTTGGATGAATCTCATTGGCATTCGCATCTCTAATAAAATGAAGTAAAGTCTGGAACTTGGACCCACTATTTGACTATTATATGTCTCAACTTAATCATGCATGTTATTTCCAATTTACCATAATGCCCCCGCAGTCCCAGTCCTCCTTATATGCGCGTGCACTTCTGAACTGCCCCCCAACTTCATAGGCACGCACGAGACCCACCTGAGTATCTGTAACCGGGAACAGACACCAAACCAAGGCAAGAAGGAAGAGAGATAGAGAGATGGGGTGGGCAATAGCACTCCACGGCGGTGCAGGCGACATCCCGCTCTCTCTGCCGCCGGAGGGCCGCCTGCCTCGCGAGGCCGGCCTCCGCTACTGCCTCCACATAGGCGTTGAAGCTCTCAAAGCCAACACCCCCGTTTTGGACGTCGTTGAGCTTGTGGTAATCAAATTATCAACTGTTCTCAATTTCAATTTCTGGATTAAGAAAACCCTCTTCTCTAATTTTACCGGATCATTTAACTTAATTTAATTTTTTGGCAATGAAATATTATGAATGAGGAATGAGTGAGTCTGATCATTTTATTGGTAAATGCATAGGTTCGTGAGTTAGAGAACATTCCACACTTTAATGCTGGTAAAGGGTCTGTCTTGACCACCCAAGGCACAGTTGAAATGGAAGCTTGCATCATGGATGGAACCAAGAGATGTGGAGCTGTTTCTGGGCTCACCACTGTTGTCAATCCCATATCTTTAGCAAGACTGGTCATGGAGAAAACTCCTCACATTTATCTTGCATTTGATGGAGCAGAGGCCTTTGCAAGGGAACAAGTTAGTGCCTCACAACCAATTTTACCATGGGCTTAAAATGGTTTTTCCTGTAATGGGTTTCTTGATCTTCAATTTTCTTGTATGACTTCCTTTTTTTGCAGGGTGTTGAGACTGTAGATTCAAGTCATTTCATTACCCCAGAGAATGTTGAGAGGCTCAAGCAGGCAAAAGAAGCCAACAGAGTGCAGGTACACTCTTGTCTAAGTTTCTGTTTGTATAAATCTTGGCTTGTGAGTTAGGAAGTTGAATTCCCTCACACTCACACATTAGAGTTGCATAACCAGTGGCTACTCTTGTTTGTGCTGACTGATTACGTTTGCCACAAATGTACAGATTGATTACACACAACCCCTTCACAAAGATGAGAAGAAAGAAACACCAGAAGCTGATGGGGATAGTAAACTTGGGACGGTTGGATGCGTGGCTGTCGATAGTCTCGGGAATTTAGCTTCTGCAACTTCTACTGGCGGATTTGTCAACAAGATGGTTGGTCGGATTGGGGACACACCCATCATTGGTGCAGGGACATATGCCAACAGTCTCTGTGCAGTTTCTGCCACGGGCAAAGGTGAAGCGATAATCCGTGGTACGGTTGCAAGGGATGTAGCAGCTCTTATGGAGTTCAAAGGTGTTTCTCTCAAAGAAGCTGCAGCTTATGTTGTGGAGGAGGGCACTCCAAAAGGCAGTGTAGGTTTGGTTGCTGTATCTGCCACAGGGGAAGTGACAATGCCTTTCAATACCACAGGCATGTTTCGAGCTTGCGCTACTGAGGATGGGTATTCAGAGATTGGAATATGGCCTTCAGTGCAAAATTAAGTTGTTGCTTCAGTGAGCTTCCGTTGTTTGAATCCAGGACAATTCCCATACTTGACATATGGGAAATGATTAGCATTTATTGATTTTGTGCTATAATGTCTATCTAGTATTCAATTTTTAGTGGTTGCATTGCTTGAACCCCTATCTAAATATCTTTGTGCTATTAATATTTTCAACAAAGCTGACTGAAATTGCCACATTTTCTACTGCTATTCTGCATATGAAGACTGGATGGTCATGACTTGGTCAAATGCATGAATTAAGGGAACGCTAAACCATTGCATCCACAGGTTAAAGAGGAAAAATCCATTGCATGCAAAGTGATGCACCCTATAAAATCTTGTGAATTTATATGCATGATTTTCATTATATCAGATTATGGCTTCTCTCTCCCTTTCCGCTTATCAAGAACAGGAGGAAAAAAAAGATGTCCTCCAAAACTGCGAAGAAATTATCTCAACCCTCTCTAAAGACAGAGGCTGGGGAACCGATCGTTACTACCAATATGAAGGCTTTTGGTACCCCCAGATTTTTCTTGAAGGAGTCATTTGGGCACAAGCAAATTTCAGGGCTAGAGACAATGACATTTTCTTGGCCACTTTTCCCAAGTGTGGTACAACATGGGTGAAGGCTCTCATGTTTGCCATCCAAAATCGAGAAAACTACGATTTTTCGTCACATCCATTGCTCACAAAAACCCCTCATGATTGTGTGCCCTACATAGAGTTACTTGCTCACCAAGATAACCCAATTGACTACCTTGACGCTATGGCCTCACCTAGACTCCTTGCGACTCACATTCCACACAGGTCGTTGCCAAAGTCCATTTTGAATTCTGGTACTAAAATTGTATCCGTTGCTAGGAACCCAAAAGATGTTCTTATTTCTTATTGGGTATTTTCCCAAAAAATAAGATCAAATATAAACAAGCTAGCTCCTCTTCCCATAGAAGAGGGGTTTGAGTTGTTCTGCAAAGGGATTGCACTTTCTGGCCCATTTTGGGATAATGTACTGGGTTATTGGGAAGCAAGCTTGGAAAACCCAGGGAAGGTTCTGTTTTTGAAGTTTGAGGATATCAAGATTGACACAGAATGCTCTGTAAAGAGGCTGGCAGAGTTCATGGGCCTTCCTTTTTCATCAAAGGAAGAGCAAGAAGGTGCTGTGCGAGAAATAATAAAGTTGTGCAGTTTTGACAACTTGAGTAGTTTGGAGGTGAACAAAAGTGGGACATTTGGTCTGGGGTCCAAAACTGATGGAAAATTCAGCAACGATGTCTTCTTCAGACGAGGGCAGACTGGAGACTCAAAGAACCACCTAACACCTGAGATGCTCGACCGTCTTGACAAAATTACAAAGCAAAAATTGGGCGCTTCTGGTCTGAAATTTTAGAAACATCTTGATCAACCGTTGAATTAAACAAATCATGGGTTTACAAAATTTTGTTCCGTTAGTTTGATCCAACGGTTGCATGGAATGAATTTGCATTGTAGCCAGCTAGGTTTGGCTAGCTAGCTAGCTAGCTATTTGATCCTTTCATTTCACGTGTGATATGAAGCTTACAAGTTGCAGCTTTCATTCTCTCTCTAATTTCCAAACGTTATCACATTACAGTTTGAAAGTGTAATGTGATAACGTTTGGAAATTAATGACTGAAACACGTTAGATATATATCAAGTGTAGCCAGCAAACCGTTTACAATCAATATTACATTAATAAAAGGCTGATTTTATGTATCCAACTTTTAATGTTTACTTTGAAAACATTAGATTGGTTATTAGCTTTGAATTAATACAAAGAAAAACAGTCCGACTAGATATTATGAGCACAAACAAACGTAGAATATTCAAAACAAATACAACCAGCCATTGTAGGAAATAAAACTGCTTGGTATTTTGAAATAGCAATAAAAATTCTATCAGTTTCTACGTACCCTCCCATTTTCTCCGAAGAGCTGCTGCATGCGCAGACACTTCATATATAAGCCATGCAGCACTTCATCTCTTCTCACATTACTTCACTCCATCTTCTCTCTTGAATTTCCATCGGTAAATTGTTATTTTTATTCTCAGTTCGACTAGAATATAGATGGCTTCAAGTGGGTCTGATCTTTTCGATGGACAAGTAGAGGAAAACAAGAATTTCCATGAAAACTTCGGAGAAATGCTGTCAACTCTCCCTAAAGGCTTGGGAGCCGGTGGGTGTTACTACCAATACCAAGGCTTTTGGTATTCCAGCGTTTGGCTTTTAGGCACCATTTGGGCACAACAAAGTTTCAGGGCTAGAGACACGGACATTCTCTTGGCGGCCTCTCCAAAGTCCGGTACAACCTGGATGAAGGCCCTAATGTTTGCTATCGTAAATCGAAAGCGCTACCCTCATCTTCCATCATCATCATCATCATCATCATTGGCATCCCATCCGTTGCTCACAAAAAGTCCACACAATTGTGTACCATACCTAGAGGTTCGTGATGAAGAGCACATGTTTGGAGGCAATCCAATCGCCTACCTAGACTCTCTTCCTCCATCATCACCTAGATTGCTTTCAACCCACATTCCATACACATCGTTACCAAAATCCATTTTGAGTGATTCGGGTGGTCGAATCGTGTACATTGCTAGGAACCCAAAAGATGTTTTTGTTTCTTATTGGAGCTTCTGCCAGAAATTTAAATCCAAAACTGACCAATCAAAAGGGCAACCACTAGCACAAATTTCCATGGAAGAGGCATTTGAGTTGTTCTGCAAAGGGGTTTCAATTACAGGCCCCTTTTGGGATCATGTTCTCGACTACTGGAAAGCTAGCTTGGAACGCCCTGATCAGGTAGTGTTTATGAAGTATGAGGATATGAAAATGGACACAATGCAGCATGTGAAGAGGTTGGCTGAGTTCATGGGGCATCCTTTTTCGTTAGAGGAAGAGAGGCAAGGCGTTGTGCAAGAAATTATTAACTTGTGCAGTTTTCAGAATTTGAGTAATTTGGAGGTGAACAAAAGTGGGGCATACCATGTCCATATCGCGTCCCAAACCGGCCAAACACCTTTGCTGTTGGACAACAGTGCCTTCTTTAGACGAGGAGAGGTTGGAGACTCCAAGAACCATCTAACGGTTGAGATGCTTGAGCATCTTGACAAAATCACAGAGGAAAATTTGGGTTCTTCTGGTTTGAAACTTTAGATGAATCAAAGCTTTAAATAAGCTCTCGCTTAATTGTTCTGCTTTTTAATTAATATTTCTACAATAAAAGACATCGATTTGTTTATGCTTTTGATTGTATGGTATGGATGGACGACAACCTTACTTGATGAATTAAATTATAAGTTACATGCATGAAGACAAGAGGCACAAAAGAAAAGACCGTAATTACTCGGCAGCAGGATCAAATGTCAATCCAGAAGCATTGAACTTGTCATCTGTGATCTGATCTAGACGTCTTGCCATCTCATCTGTGAAATAATTTTTCCAGTCCCCAACTTGACCTTTCCTAAAGAAGTAACTGTTCTTAACAACAAGCTGGCTACTAAACCATTGCACCTTGGTTTTATTCACCTCCAGATGACTCAAGTTCTCAAAACTACAGAGCTTTATTATTTCCTGCACAACTCCTTTCTCTCTTCCTCTAATGAAAATGGCTGGCCCAAAAATTCAGCCAATCTCTTCAATTTGAACAAAGGGGTCCTTCAGATCCTCATATTTCAAGAAGAAAATTTTGTCACGAAACTCTAAGCTCAATATCCCAGCACATGGTCCCAGAAGGGCCCATAGTGTGAAACCCCTTGGCAAAACAGGTCATATGCTTCTTGTAGTGAGAGAGGGGTGCAAGTTGCTTAGGCCTCAATTTGTTTATGAAAATCCATTTGGAAACCAGAACATCTTTTGGGTTTCTGCAAACGTACACAAATCTGCAGCCAGAAGAAGAATCAGTCACTGATTTGGGCAACAAAGCGCAAGGCATGTGGTTTGAAAAGAGCGCAGGTGATGCATCATGGGATAATATTGGATGGCTGTTGAGATGGGAAATTGAGTCAGTTTGGTGTATGTATGCCTCCAGGAAAGGAAAACAGTCGTGGGGCCCAGTGGTGAGCAATGGGTGCTGATCAGAGGACACGTCGTGGTTCATGGTTGCAAACATGAGTGCTCTGAGCCATGTTGTACCAGATTTTTGAAAGGTGGCCAAGAATATATCGGATGGTCGAGCATGAAATTGGTGCTGGAGCAGCAGGGCGCCTTTGAAGGCGCAGGCAGGGGAAAGCCAGAAGCCTTGGTATTGGACCAGATGTTGAGTCATCCAGCCTCTCTCTTTTGGAAGGCTTAGCACCAATTCTCCATATTTTGCAATGGTTTCTTGGTAGGCTTCTTCGTCGTCTTGTTTCTCATTATTAAAACTGGTTTCTTGGCATGGCTTAGAAGGCAGGGAGGCTCCTCCTGCAGGCATGGAGCTATAATTGCAAATGCAGGGGAGTGATGAAAATGTTCTAATTGCATGGACATACAGTATACAGAGGTCTTTGAAACCTTATAAATATAAATATGTAGGAGATGATTCATCATGCACTGCCATTGCCACCTAAATTACGTAGAATGAGGGCCATTTTTTTTCAATGGCCAGCCAAAAGAATCTCTTGAATATCTTTTGAGCTAATTGAGCATCAATCTGCGTATTCAAATTCAAATATTTGGTAGCAACTTTTGCGATACATGATATGTTTTGTATGCTTAATCCGGTAATATGCACATAATGTTTGGAATATATATATTAACAGTAATGCTACAGGCATCAACTAGTTTACCAACATTTTAATACCAACTGATGTTATCAAATTAATAAATAAATGTTATCCAGAAAAAGAAACTGCCCTCTAATAATTATTATAATTCTTCACCGAAAAATGGGTAACAAGTAAAATGACAACCAGATGTTATGGTTTATGTCTAGGATGTCTGAGAAAAAATGGTTCATAAGTTGCATAATAACTTAAATGAGGCTGACAAATTATTACAATACTTGCTAAAGAACAAATAATTCTACACCTTGCAGAAGGGGAAGAAGAAAACCCCAACAGGGCAAAAATTAATCTACCTCTCACAAATGTTCACCTAGTACATTTAAACTTTCTAAAGTATAAAAACAATGCCTTTCTTTTCTTTCAGAAAACTGTGATGGAAAAGGAAAAATAAAACTGCCTAATAAAGTCAAAATTTTATACTTCTGACTCTACATTAATGCGATCTCATTTGCAGGTTTAGAGTTTTAAAAGTATCGAAGATCGCACGAATTACTAGCAATCAAGAAGTAGCACATTCTAACTTGTGACACAATCCTGGAGATATGGGTGGCTTTGATTTACATATCGCTCCCAAAGAGGCTTATACCTGTCAATGGCCAACTTCAGCCATGGCTTCATGAATCCGTTAAAGTGAACAACCGCCGCACTCTCTATCAATCGGTTGTCAATATTCAGATCATACCCCAGTCCTAATACATGCCATCTCCTATCAAGCGGCTCTGTCAGACCATAAAAAGTTAGAAGGCCAGGTGGAAGAGTGCCCACCCTCCAAAGCGTCCCATCAGCATTCTGCTCCTGCCAGTAATGATAACGTGCAGTTACGTTCGCTTTCTTCCAAGCAATTAGATCAAAAACATTCATACCAAAGGCCCATCCACATGCCTGTGGATCAAATTTCGAGCTGATGATTGTGTTTGAGAAATTGAGATACTTATAATAACGATGAAATGCTTCAAGACAAGTTTCCACTGCTCCGTTCACATTTCCATGCAAATCCAATGAGAAAAGTGGGGTCAGATCCTTCTGAACAACAACATCATCATCAAGAAAAACTACCTTCTCCAGCTGCGGATAGATCTCTGGGATGTAAAATCGAAGGTGATTGAGCAAAGATTGATACTTAGGGCTCCGCAACTTTGGTGCAACATTATCTTGATTTCCCCCAATATAGTAGGCTCGCGAATCTGCATTGAGGAGCTGCTTCACGATCGGAGCATACGAGGCATTAAACCAAGAAAATTCCTCAACATTCTGCACTTCTATTGTGGACCCTTTGAAATCATTACTGAGGAACCAAGCCTGCATAGTGCCATAGTTGATCCCATTCGTGACAATGTGGAAGACCAGCTGTTTTGGATGGTCAGCATTGGAGACAGTAGAGTTGACAACCACAGAAGTGGCCAACACATTGTCCGAAAATATGCAGAAATGGTAGAGATTGTTGTCCATGAGTCTAGGAGAGTTCCTCTTCTCATCTGCAAGTTCTTGCAGAGATGGCTTTCTAAGCCAATCAGCTGTGAGTTTAACATTTAGGCAATGGAGGCTTTTGGGTAATGCTTCAGCAGCTAGTTGCCCAAATACTGTGCTTTGAACTGTGGCTGCATTTGCACGCTCTTCAAGGGCTTGTATATGAGATTTCATTGTCATTATTGTGGTTGCAATGTCATAATGTGCATCTTCTGCCCTAAATATAAGATATGAAAGGCTTTTAATTATTGGCTCCGCTTCCTCTAAGGTGACCGGCTCCCCCCTCATGGCAGCTTTTGATAGCAAAAGCTGGCAATTTCTGATCTTTGAACTAAGCTCCCAAGCAAGATGAAGGTTATTGTGCTCTTTGGCAATAATAACATAAGCTTTGGCGAGTGTCATTTGCTCAGCCAGCTGCCTGGAAAATGATCTAGCACTCAATATTTCTTCGGTAAAATTTAAACTCTCGTGAGCAACCTGTTCAAGTCCCGTATTTCTTTCCTGGAAAAGGGAGGTCACAGCCAAGTAAGAAATTGAACAATTTATTTGAAAGATGACAAGCCATATCACAGAGGAATAACAGCAGTAACAATTTATTACAATTAAAAATACAAACAACCACTAATGTATATTACAACGTATGTCTTCTAGATTTTTGAATAAGTAATTGACATTCACTTTTCACTGTTCTCCCTCAGATGTATATGACAATTGTACAAAGAGATGCAACCAATGTCAACTAGAATTCTATTCCTGCAACAAGCTATATTTGGGCAGGAACTTAAAACTTAAGAAAACTTTAGATATCTAAGCAGAGTAACACACGGGAAAACTTTTCCAATGAGATTCAAAAGATCTTACAAAAGCAACTATACGTGAAAACACATAAATGACAATACTGTGAACAAAACTATGTTTTGGATATGATACCACCAAGCCAAAGAAGAAAAATATACATCTGGGTTACTGTTCTCAATGGCGGTGAACAAAGTATGTGCTTGCATATTTGCTTTATTCACCCCATCCTAACACTAAAATTCTGTAATGTATTAATATAGGGACAAGGCAAGCACAAAGGATTGACAGATTAAATAGACAAATCTATCAACCAATGACAGGAACAGTTAGCTAATCCCAACTATCAACCAGTAAAAGTACAGTTCAACACACTGAACACGTGAGAATGGAAGCTCTAATGAACTCCAAGCTTTGCAAGTTCGTTGTCTGCCTGTCACATGTGGTCTCTAGCTAGATAATGGAACTGCTAATTACAAATATAATCCATACTCGCAATAAAAAACATGGTATTAACAGTAACAGCCAGAACTCAATAAGACCGTATCGTAACAAAGCCTACTTAAGGACCTCAATGGAATGAAAACTCGGTCAGTTAACCAACTAGAGATTCATCGAAAATATCCAAAACCACTTATGCAAACGTCTAAACAAAACAATAAAAACCCAACTGTGTATTTCCATACTTGATCAGAAATTTCACTGTCGAAAGCCTCAAATAAATCCAAACAAAACACATCAAATTCCTATCCACCAATATCAAATTAAAATGTTGAAGAAACATACAGGTCACCAATTCAAGGACAAACTGAATCAATAGACACATAATAGCAGCATAGGGGAGCTAAGCAATCATACCAGTACAGGCTGTTCGACCCGATCTTCATGCTGATTATGGTGAACGACTAACAAAACCAGGCCTGCAATCGAGAAGAGTCCAAAAAGAGCCCAGATCCAATACGAAAACCTCCTTCGAACCGGGCGCCGATACTCGGCCGCCCGTCGCCGCATCTTTGCCTAATGTCCTCCACAATTCACCACCAAATCACGATTTGGCACCGACCCATGTCCCAGATTCGATCAACAAACCATCAAAACAGGGCCTTTAAGCACATCAGCTCGGTTTGGCTTACTTGGGCAGGCACCAATGTTTGCCTTGAATGCGAAAAAGCGATAAAAAAAACACAGCTTTGAATCAATATTTTCCTTTGTTTTGTCTCTTTGCCTCCCACTCGTTGGCGGGCAGCTCAGCATCAATCAGAGAAATGAAGAGAGGGCACAGTTTGTTAGCTCTTAAATGGAGAAAGAGAAGATGGAACTGGAGAGAGCAAAGAGTGATCGAGTTGCGCGATCTGTTGTTGTCACTTTGTGTGTGTGTGTGTTTCGGTAACAGCGGAAGAAAGTAGAGATTTTAACTAGAGATTGCAGATGGTGTTATTGTCTTTGGGGAGGGAAAAAACAATCCCAAAGCCGCTAAAGCAAGGCCCCCATCTTCACATGAGACCATGTGATTGATTGTATTTGTTGCCTAATATCCAAATAAGCAGATACAAAAACAAACAATTATTTAGTTTCCATGTTTGCTGATATTACCAACCACACATATTATTTATGCCATGAAAATCTACCATGTCACCAAATACATTTTCTCAATTAGTAGATGAAATGTAACACTGAAATATATGTCTATGGCGTTTGGAGAAATCGTATCCCAAGCCAGCTGTTTTTTATTTTATTGAATCCTTGTGCTGTTTTGCTATCAATCTAAATTCTCAACTTTTTAAGGTGGAGTTTGCACATGTAGAAGGTATATAATTGGCACAGTATGGGTAGGGTGGGGTGTCTGTCTGTGACAACCAGTTATTGCATCTCAAGTCTCTACCATGTGGGTGTGGCCACCGACTAGCGAAGCGAACCCTAAGTTAGACGGCAGACTCGAGCCACAAATATTTTTAATTTCTTTCTTATTAAGTGATATTCTAAAGCACCCATATGGAGATTCGAACTCGAATACGAAAGAACCGGAATACTACCCTAACCAACTATCTTAACCAACAAATGCTATGACTTGAACTCGTTGCTTTTAGAAAGTACGATGTTCTTTTGTTTTTTAGGACTTCGTTTTTATCTCTTCAGCCTTCAAAAAACAAAAATGGAAGTTCATTTCCATCTGGTAATGTTTCGTTTTTCAGATTTAGACTACATACTGAATAAAAAAGGCCATTGTTTGGAAAAATGATTCTTTTAAGTGAAGTGGGGACATGCGATCTGCTGGTTTCCCATCCTCAAGACTAGAAATCACATGTGATATGATGGATGCACAAGGGGGAAGAACTAACTAACAAGTGTGTTATCAGTGGGGTCTATAAAATCTGAGTAATAAATTTATATATAAATTAACAGATAAAAAAAAGTTCTACAACAGCCTGTTTATCCCAACATTGAACAATGCAGCTTCCAATTATCGGAAAGTGATGCAGATGTTACTTTTCAAATTGACGTCAGGGGTATCTCATCTCATAATCAGTGGTGGTAGTATTGTTGTAGTAGGGTGAAGCATCCAGCGAACGTGGTAGCTAATAACTTTGGAGATAGAGGTGCCGAGCCCGGGCTCAATGTAGACCTCCCCTCAAATTTGAGAAAAACTTCCATTCCGGTTTCATTGCCCCCCTCTCTTCATCTCTCTCCTCATGTCACTTATCAAAATAGAAGAGAGATAGAGAGTATGGGGCAATGAACGGAGATAGAGAAATATTTATCCTCAAATTAACATCTTTGCCTCTGCCCTGTTATTAAAGAGGAGGAGGTGCCATTAGACCCCTAAGCCATTGGCTTCAAAGTGCGCATGACATCTATTACAGAAATGACTGGAGAGAAGTTCACAGAGAATAGAATAAACATAAATAGCAGAAGCCAATAAGAATTAGCAAAACTACCTTTTTGGAAGGCTCATGGTAAATGGAACAGTAAGAGCAGCAAGACCTCTTGAAACATTTTTCATGGTGGTAGCAATAGGATTTCCCTTCCATACCTTCTTGCAGATTGCTTCCACTAAAGAACAAACGTAAATAATTTAATTCTTAAGTTGGTTTAACAGAGTTTCTGACCCTATCTGATTGCAGCCTTCCCAACCCCCGAATCTGTCTTCCCAACCCCCTCCGAATCTGTCTTCCGAACAGAAAATAAGCAAATAAGAAATTAAACATTTTCGAACAAACTCGATATTAAATGTACCAAACCACCTACAACTTGACAGACTATGAGGTCCAGGATTGAATATCGGATGCAACTGGTCCTGTGCTTTCAAAATTGCTATGTTTTCCCATATCTTTAGACATGACCAAACTTAGTGAAAGCAAAAGCCTATGTGGATCTAAACCTGCCAAAATCTCACTAAGAGGAAAGATTTCAGGGTGTTCAATATGCATTTGACACACTATTTCAGTCATGGAAGTATACCTTGTATTGTAAGAAGAAACCTGTAAGAACAGAATGCCAGACATAAACTACTTGTAAAACATGGCACTTCCTCTGCCATGTTCGTTATCTGCCAAACAAAGACGAAGACAAAGACAAAGACAAAGCTATTTGAGACATGATCCAAAGAACACATGTAAAATCAGACACACTTGATCAGTTGGAAGATGTTAAGAGAGAGATGTTAGGACGAGGAAAAAGCTGATGAAGACAGGAGATTGAATGAAGAGTCCCACCCTCCAATGGCCAGCAAATAGAGGAGAATTGGTATTAACAACAAATCTATTCAAACAATTAACTAAGATGAATGAAACCTGTTGCCATTTTTCTACAAAGTCCCTAAGTTTTATTCGGGTATCTTTGTTTTCATAACATCTAACAATAATTTATCACAAAGAAAGCAAACAGTTGAGTTCAAATTCAAATTCAAAACAAAAAATATGCAAAGCAAATAGCTTTCAAGTTCTAACCAGTTCCAATCGCCGTCGACATGTATCAGTAGAATGCGAATCCAGATGTGGACGAAAGCAGAGTGCTTGAAATCCTCCGCCAAAACCCGATAAAAAACCGATTTCGTTAAGAAAATGATTCAATTTCCGCTGAAGAAGCATGCCGTTCAATTTCGCCTTGCCAATAATGTTGCTAGTACTGGTGATGATGGTGAAGAAGGGGTTGCTTGCTTGCTGGGTCCTCCGCCATTGAAGTGAGTTGGGTGGCGAAGAACAGAAGAAGACCGCGCCGTGTGACTGTGAAGTGTGTTCCTCAGTGTCCTCAACTGCAAAATTGGTAAATTATGTTCAAACAAAGACAAAATACTTTGGGGTCAATTCGCGAACATGAAAAATAGATAATGCCGTTTCTACCCTACTACATTACAAAGAGAAATAAGGGCATTATTATCTTTTTACGATTTCATTTCTACTCTTCATAGCTCATCGCATCCTGGTTGTCCATCCGAAGATCCTGCAAATTTTTAGTTTTAGGCCGCGTTTGACAAAATTGTATTTTTGTTTAGTTTGGGTCCTCGGGTGCCAACAGGCATGCCAAACACTTTTTGAACTTTTTCATTTTTGGTTTTTTTCCCACATCCAACGATCCAAAACTCGTCTCCGGAACCAGAGTCCCATTCGATCGATGATGTCATCGACGGCGAACTGCTGTTTCATTGAATTTGTTACTTTTAATTCTGAGAAAAAGCCTGCGTCTTAATTCGGGTGGTGGGAGAGTGTGCCCCATTATCCGTCGCCGAAAAGTGACTTCCATCCCTCTACAAATTTAAGGTATGTTATCTTTTTCATTTGTAAACCCATTTCTCAATTTGTTGCATAATTTTAATATTCACAACAGCTTTTGACAACCAAATTGATATGCTTCTCAATGGAAAATGATTGGGGCATTGTTCGTTTATTGGGTTGCTAACTTGCTATATGCAAATCAATAGAAGAAACAGGGTATGTTTTGTATGTTCGTATGTAAATCAGCTTCTTGTAGATTGACTTCCTCAGTTTACATCAATATGTATTTGGGATTCTTAAAAGACTTCATTTTTCACCCATTTTACTCAGATACCTTGTTCTGCTTTTGCTTGGATTCTTCAGGGCTGGAGAGACCAAGAGAGAGAGATAGAGGTTGGCAATGACAAAACAATCTGAGAAGTTTTCTGCAGATTTTGTGATGGGAGGAATGGCAGCATTGGTATCAAAGAGTGCAGCAGCACCCATTGAGAGAGTGAAGCTTCTGTTGCAGAATCAAGGAGAGATGATAAAAAGAGGACAGCTTAAGAGACCTTATATGGGTGTTGGTGATTGCTTTAAAAGGGTCTTTAGAGAGGAAGGCGTCTTGTCCTTTTGGAGAGGCAACCAGGCTAATGTTATTCGATATTTTCCTACTCAGGTACTTCATTTACTTTCGAGTCTCCCATTGAATTTGAAATCTTTCTTTCTTTTACAAACCTTAAGCTGATTTTTTAGTGTATTTGGATTTATGTAATGAAATTATCGATTTATTAATTGTTAGTCTGTCTGCTGGAATGAGATACTATTTCAAACACTCTTCTTGCTTGTGCCCTGTTTGTATTGGTTTAGTATTTCTCTCAAAGGCTGTTAACGGGTGATTTAAATGCTGTAGTTAAGGCATGTCAGCGCATGGAAAGTGTTTGAGTGGTTCGCGTAATAATTTCTGTCCATTATGGTTTAGAGGCTTTGTATTTGTATTGAATATGGTTTCGTTCATTGTGTATGAAAGAGAGAACGAGAGCCTTTATCGAGAAGAAAGGAGAGGCTCTTGGAGAAGTAGCGCGGTGATCGCTTCTTGGGAGGTGGAAGGCTCATTTTATAAGCGCTAGTAGTGGTAGAGAATGTGTGGCGCTCCCGATTTGGGGTCTTTCTTGTTGCTCATTTGATCCCGGGCTTTCTTGTGGTCATTGATCGGAGGCTTTCTTGGCGTGGTGGATCGGACTTTCTTGATGGTCATTGATCGAGAACTTTCTTGTTATTGATCTGGGGAAACTTCGTTTAGGTCAGCGTGGTGTCGTGAAACCCCAAGTAAGACGATCGTAAGAGAGCCACATATTTTCTTAGAGATGGTGGGTGAGGCCGATCACTGCTCTGTTGGAGGTGGTATGTGCAGCCGATCAATATCATTGGTGTGGGTTTCTTAAGAATGAGGTGAGGTCGGCGTGGTATCGTGAAGCACGAGAGTTCGCATAGTCAGTAGGTTCTTGGTAAGGAACTTTCAAGTAAAAATAGAGTGTCAGCCAAGCGATCAAAATATGGAGATAATAAGAGTAATGGCCGTCGTATATGGAGAGATAGTATGCGTAAAGCGACCAATCACAATATGGAGAGATAGTATGGCGGGCGTCGCGATATGGAGATAATAGGCGTGCCGTCGTATATGGAGAGATAGTATGCGTAGAAGCCAATCGATATGGAGAGATAGTATGGCGGGCGTCACAATATGGAATAATAGTAGGCCGTAGATCATATATGGAGAGATAGTATGGTAAGGCCAATCACAATATGGAGAGATAGTATGCGTAGGGCGATCGCGATATGGAGATAATAAGTAAAGCGTCGTATATGGAGAAAGTATGGCCAAGCCAATCCACTGATATGGAAGAATGGTATGGTAGACGATCATTATATTTAGTAATGATGATGTTTGTATTTGTGATGAGCATTAGCCGATGTATGTCGTATGCGTAATGGAGATGTATGTCGTTTTAAGCGGTAGCGATGTATGCGAAATGCGATGATGGCGATGTATCTTGTCTGATGATGGCGATGTATATGGCGTGTCGTGGTGGCGATGTATCTTGCGTAGCGGTAACGGCGAAAGTATATGATGTCGTAGGTGATGTATCTGTGCAATGATGACGATGTATAATGTCGTGGTGGCGATAATAATGCCTGTAATCTTGTGTCAGATAATAATGGGTATGTGTAATTAAGCTACTTGTGTTGAGATAGTAATTCTTATAGAAGCCAGCCACATATGGAGGATTTTGCCTCGTTGGGACATATTGGAGATATTGTGGTGGGTGGTGATTCATGTGGTAGGTGGCCAATGTAAGGTGGTCGGTGATTCGGCGTGGTGAGGCGTAGAAGGTGGTGGGCGACCATGCAAAGTGGTCGCGTCGCGATTGGTCGGTGGTCGATGGTTCGACATGGTAGCGTATGTAAAGTGGTCGGTAATCTCGTGGTAGGCCGTAACAGAGTGGTCGGGTCGTCTTGCGTAGTAGATGAACGTAAGGTGGTTGGTGCTTGACGTGGTAGACCATGCAGAAGTGATCGGGTCGGTCTGCCTGCGTAGTAGATGTCCACTACGATGTGGTGGGTCATGCGTCCATCTTAGATGTGTCTGAGGTGGTTGGTGCTTCGGCGTGGTAGGCGAATGCACGAGGTGGTCGGGTCAGTGCACTCGCGTAGTAGATGGCCGGTGCAAGGTGGTCGGTCTTGACGTAGTAGGCCATGCAAAGTGGTCGGGTCGAATGCACCTCCCGCGTAGTAGATGACCATGCGAGGTGGTTGGGTCGATGCCATAGCATCTTAGATGGCCAATGCAGGTGGTGGTCTTGACGTAGTAGACCATGCGAGGTGGTGGGTCGATGCCTCAGCGTAGTAGATGGCTGCACGAGGTGGTTGGGTCTTCGACGTGGTAGACCATGCAAGGTGGTCGGGTCGAGTGCCAGCGTAGTAGATGGCCCATGCGAGGTGGTTGGGTCGATGCCTCGCATCTTAGATGGCCGAATGCAAGTGGTTAGTCTTCGGCGTAGTAGGCAATGCACAGGTGGTGGGTGAATGCACTCGCGTAGTAGATGGCAATGCGAGGTGGTCATTCGTTCGGCGTGGTAGGTGGCGTCTGCAAGTGGTGGTCGATGCCTCATACCTCCCCTGAAAGGGAAATAAGGAGAAGCAGGTTTTATTCTGCAGCCCGGTTCTTTGAAGGTCTTCGTGATCGGTAAAAAATGGTAAAGGCGGCATGGATCTTTGCTTTGCGTTTCATGAGAAGCGCCAAATGTTAACGGGTGATTTAAATGCCTGTAGATTAAGAGTATGTCAGCATCTGAAGTGTTTGAGTGGTTCAGCGTAATGGGGCTACATCCATATGGTTTAGAGTGCTGTATTTGTATTGAATATGGTTTACATTGTGTATGAAAGAGAGAGGCACAGAGCCTTTGCTCGAGAGAAAAGGCTCTTGGAAGTGGCGGCAGCTGATCGCTGGCTTGGAGGTGGAGAGCAAACTTTTATAGCGCAAGTAGTGGTAGAGAATGTGTGAGGTAAATCGGCTTGATTTGGGGTGCTTTCTTGTTATCGTTTGATGGAGCCCTTTCTTGGCCGTCGTTGATCAGGCTTTCTTGTGTCGTTGATCGAGACTTTCTTGTGTCGGTGATCGGACTTTCTTGGCTGTTATTGATCTGGGACTTTCGGTCAGCATGGTGTACAGAAACCCCAGTAAGATCAGTCAGAGCCGAGCAGACACATGTATTCTTCAGAGATGGTGAGGCGGGCGATCACATATCTGTTGGAGGTGGTATGGCCGAGCCGATCAGCGTATCTGTTGGTGTGGGTTTTCTTTAAGAATGAGGTGAGGTGAGGTCAGCGTGGTATCAGCAAAAGCAATTGAATATCAGGATGTATCTTAACTTTTGAAGGCGTTTCTTCCCTTTTCAAATTGCTACTTCTTTCAGTGAAATGGTTGATTCAGATATCAGCTCAGTTTAGAAGAAGAAGGAACAATTGGAATTGCCCATTAAATTTCATAATGTTTCTAACTCTCCATGTTCTCAACAGTTTGCAATTTGGTTCTCCATCTTAACAATAGATCGCAAATTGGTTCTCTGTAGACCTTAGATTTGTCTTGTGAATATATACTCTGGATTTTTCTTCACTTACGAGCTAACAAAACAGGATGTTATACACATTTATCTTAGCAATTCATGTGTTGGATGGAGAGGTCCATTAATTCATCAAAATTTGCTTTACCATCTTAATTATGGAGAACTCCCCCCATTTTCTTAATTGCATCCCTAGGAGTCACATAACATAGTGGAGATTTGATCATTCTACATTGTCGCTTGAAACTTGAAATTGTTTGTATGCTATCAACTGCATGTCATGTTTTGATTTGCATTTTGCAGTCCTACCAAATTATATCACCAAACATATTTTGGAATATATGTAGGCCTTCAACTTTGCATTTAAAGGTTACTTCAAAAGCATTTTTGGCTGCTCAAAAGAGAAAGATGGATACATAAAGTGCTTTGCAGGAAATGTGGCTTCAGGAAGTGCTGCTGGAGCAACTACTTCATTATTTCTATATCACCTGGACTATGCACGAACACGGCTAGGCACTGATGCAAGGGGGTCTGCAGTTAATGGTCAGCGCCAGTTCAGAGGGCTTCTAGATGTTTATAGGAAAACCTTGTCAAGTGATGGAATAGCAGGTCTCTATCGAGGTTTTGGGGTTTCAATTATTGGGATTACACTGTATCGAGGCATGTACTTTGGGATTTATGACACCATGAAGCCTATTGTTTTGGTTGGGTCTTTGGAGGTAAGCATCTCCATTTCTGAAAAAAAAAATATGTTCAATATTATCTGTACAATTCAAAGGGGAGTGTATTTTTGTATGTATGACCGAAGCATTCATTCTTGACTAGTACATTGATAACATCTGCATGGATGTGTAGGAGACATACTATAGTGCCCCCTTCTTCTAGCATCTCCATGAAAATCCTTAAATGATACCAAGCCTCATAGGAGACATACTATAGTGCCCCCTTCTTCTAGCATCTCCATGAAAATCCTTAAATGATACCAAGCCTCAAAGTTTAAATCATTTGAATTTATACAGGGAATTTTTAGCTAGTTTCTTGCTTGGTTGGAGTGTTACAACAGTCTCTGGGGTCTGTGCCTATCCATTTGATACCCTTCGGCGGAGAATGATGCTTACATCAGGACAACCATCGAAGTATCGCAACGCCATACATGCATTTCGTGAGATTGTTTACCTTGAGGGTTTCACAGCGCTGTTCCGAGGAGTTACTGCAAATATGCTTCTAGGGGTTGCTGGGGCTGGGGTACTTGCAGGATATGATCAGCTGCACCGAATTGCATATAGACATGGTTATTCTATTGAGCCACATCAAAGAGTTTTGAAGTGAAAGTCCGGACTTGGCACACTGATCGACATGGTTGTTCTTTTGAGCAGCTTCATAGAGTTTTGAAGTGAGAGGCCAGACATGGCACATGGACATGGTTATTCTTTTGAGCCACGAAAAAGAGATCTGAAGTAAATGTCAAGATATGAGATTTGTATACTAGTGTTACCTCTTCAGTTGATTCGTACAAAGATTTTATTCAGAATTTGAGAAGAAAGAGGTGAAGAGGAAAATGGCACGACAAGGTAAGGAAGGCTACCGATCGATGTTTCCTGGAATGCCTATAGAAAATCGAAGGCTTCCCTCTGTTCAGTTGAATAAATTTATATTCAATTATTTGCATCGGCAGTGATAAGATTGCAGTTTTAGTGTATAGGTACCACATTCACGCAGGACATAGTACTGAAGAAGATAGGATACAGAGAAGCTGTTTGTGCCTTCCAATTTATTTTTAGTCTCAACTCTCAAAGGATTTTTTGTCTTTATTTCATTCATAAAGGCACAACCAGAAAACGAATTTTCCAATTTGTATCCAAAATGTATAAAGATTATGATTTCCCTCCGTCTTTGTCTTCACTATTCGTTGGTGTCAACCACTATTCGTTGACTCCACACCTATAATGCAAAGTCAAATACATTCCTCACACTTCTTGTCATTAATCTAATTTAAGATACCTTATCTTACATTCTTTAAAAGATCCTTCAAATCTTCAACCTTGGCTTGCTTAAATTATACCCTAATTTTCTATTACAAATTAGTGTCAACGCAATGTACCATGGTAGCCTCTAAGTTTTGCCAAAGATGAGACTTCTCAGAAGATGCAGAAAAGACCAATTTAATCATGCACTCCATGAAGTTTAAAGTCAAAACCTTTTCTTGACATCCAGTTTTTACAGGCATTGCAGTCACCACAACCATGTCTTGTATGGGCAGAGAAGTGCTTTTTTAACTTGTCTGCACAACCCCATCACACCACAATACCAAAAGCACAGATTCTATATTGCTTAACTTATCTAACAAAACAGAGCCCAATAAATAAAAGTGTCTTTTTTTCAAATCAAGCCAGAAGCCAGAAATTCTTGTGAAGCTTAGTGGTGATCAAGTAGCCTCCAAGTTTCTTGCTCTTCCTCCTCACGGCAATCGTCATGCATGCAGCATTTTGGATGCAGTATTCAACAGTTGCCTCGCCGGAGGATCTGCTCCTTGTCCACCTCTTGATGAGCTGCCACCACATTGATCTCTTTCTTTTTTGGCCAAGAACGAGTAGGGACACCCTTTGTCTCTTTGCTTCTTCCACTATTATTGGTCCCTTTTCTTTCCCTTCAATCAATGCTACCTCCACTTCAACCTATTTATTCAAATTCAATAGTCATTGGTCAATACAAAAGGCATAGTTCAAAGATAATGGAACCCTTTCACATTTGCTTCATAATGCACAGTTGACATCTCAATGCACATTAACAAAATTATTGCTACAAGTTGCTTAACAAAAAGATTGATCCCTAGCAGTAAAGTTGATGCAGACTCATTTCTTTCTAGTTTTTCTTTGATCCAGAACAAAACTTATGGAAAATAAGCAATTTGATACACTTACCCCAGGCCTTCTACTTTGACACACATTTTTCATAGAGTGAAGAAGTTCAAAAGCCCTCAAATTGATCTTCCCATCTGACTCTGCACCTGCAAACCAATAGTAGCACTTTACCATATTAGGCTCATATATATTAATATTACTGCAAGCAACAAGATAATTATAAATGACCAAGAAGAAAGAATTAATGTCAGTTTCTGACCTTGTTTGGAGGGCTTAGCTACATGAACAAGTACAATGGTGTCCTGGGTTTGTACAGTGTGTGACAGGGCCCATTCAAGAGCACCCTTAGCTTCAAGGCTTGGATCCACCACAACCATTATCTTATTCCCAACTTCAGACGACCCTCTTTTCAAACTGTCAGCACTGAAATCATCCTTGCTGCTGGTAATATTGTTCAAGAATTCTGTGCTGTTATGATCAGTTTTGATCGAACCAGAACATCGTCTGGACTTGTGTTTCGATCGAAGAGACAGAGAATGGATCGGAAGACAAAGAGTGGGACGGCCACCACACAATCTTGCATATTTTCTACTCATTTTGTTGACAATATTGGTTTTGGTGGCAAAACTGGCTGGCTGTACATACATATATATATACATACAAAGAATAAGGCGGCCACCAGACGAACTTGGAGGAACCATTTGTTTTTCTAAAGGGCATTTATTCCCTATTTTGTTTATTTGCTTTGTTTTTCAATGTGGTAGGCCACTTCTTGAACGTGCTCCCCATGATAATTTGTAATTTGTAGTTTCCACACATGATACATACACATGTAACTGAGGTTGTTTGATTAATTTCCCAAAGAGAGAGAAGAGAGAGCTATAGCTATTGACAACTTATAGAAGAAAGAATTGTGGCCGGCCGCTCGTGCCAAATTTAGTGACAAGCAAGCATCTGTGTGGTGTGGTGTGGGGATGATTAATTAATAAATCAGCAAATACTAATTACTAGCTAACAGAAGAGAAACCACTAATCATTATGAATTAGGATGTAAAAGTCAACTTCATCATTAGCTAATCAAGTGCAAGGCAGACGAGGTATAGCTATCTGCATTATTATATCTCCATTAATTTGTTTGTATTAGGAATGGTTTTCTCAAGTTCCTCTGATATCATTCACATTAGATTATTAATTTGGGCAAGTTTCCACCTGGATGTGAAATCATTCACACTAAATACATTGAATTATATATGGTAATTACGGAATTCTATTCTTCAGCCACGTGTATATTGGGCTGGAAACTGAGTTAAGAAAAATAGACAAACAAGGAAATCGTGAAAAAAGAAGAAAAAATATTTAGGATGTATCTGTATTGTGTAGTAAGTAAGATTTTCTAATTAAGTTTCCATTTAGTATTTATTAGGTTTTAGTCAAAGAAAGTAAAATTATTTAGGAAAAGGCCAAAGGAGAATTTTTTTTATAAGGAAAATGCCAATGAATTCAGTTGTTTTGGATTGAAATAATACAACTGCATTGGCCTTTTCCAAATTATGAAAGTTTGGGTTGGCTAAAAACAAAACCTCCCTTAAATTTATGTTGTAATATTAAACCTTGTAGACTGGCATGGCACTGGGTTTTTCAAGTGTTCAACAATACGGTGATATATTAGCGTTACTAATTGATTTTTCATGTCTTCACAATTCTACGCTAAATATTGATTTGATGGATACCACCCGTTTCTGTGCATGATAAATTGATATTATCGCCATGCCTAATCTACAGTCACATACATCACAGGGTCATGCAGCTAGCATTTGTGGCTCTAAAGAACAACATTGCTAAAAGAAATTTAAAAACAAAAAAGAAAAAAGAAAAGACATGGCCATAATATCAATTTATCACGGGTGTTATGACTCGAGCCTATGACCTTTCCAAAGAGAACAAATGATCCAAACCACTACATGCATATATCTACTATATCTATGGCAAACAATACCAGCAGAAACCAAAGTAGAAGAGAAGAGAGCAGCAAATCAATCAAATCCAAATTGGACAAAAAGAAAAAGGACTATAATAGTGTGAGTCCTGATCTCTTGGTCACCTAGTGACCAAAGAATCCATGGTCACCCACCATTGGATTCAAATCCAATGGCTCAATAGAGTTTATTAAAAGGAGTGCAAAAGTAGGTGGGCCATTGGATTTGAATCCAAGAGTGGGTGACCATGGATTCCTTGGTCACTAGGTGACCAAGAGATCATGACTCATAGTAGTGTATATCAACAACACTGGTCTAATTCCCAAGTAAATTTGAAAATATATAGTCTGTCGTCCACCTTCAATGCAAATTATAATATACTAAATAAATACAAGAGGTGGTAGTAGTTAATTTGAGCTAGCCCGCCCCCAACATACCACAAATTTTGAGCTATCTAGAGGCTCTTCCTTCCATCATAATCCACATTATAAATTAATTTCTACGTAGTTATACATGCATACATACATATATAATACATGTATATAGACATTAATTATATATATAAATTATGTGTACTTGGTTATAAACTTATAATAGTTTGGATATCATGAATTCTTCTATTCATTAATGTGGCGGAGCATCCATGGGGGCAGGAGCGTATTAGGTCGATGTGCTGTTGGGGTCTCATTTTCATCCTCATGATCTCCACCGGATCCATCACTTCTAATTCCCTGGTAATTTGAACCGCTGCTGCAAATATCAAATAGTGCACATGTTAATGATTAAATAAACTTGACGTACCTTGTAAAGTTGTAATCAATCAGCCTTGATATTCAATTAATATTCTTAATTCAGTCTTTTAGAGAGAGAGAGAGAGAGAGAGAGAGAGAGAGAGTGAGTGAGGCTAACCCGAAATTCAAGGACTGCAATGCCTGTGGTAGAAGGGTGGAGGAGCAGTCCAAGCCCTGATTCTGCACTTGCTGCTCCCATGACTGTGCCTGTGGAGCTAGTGCTTTCTCCTTCTCCTTTACCTGGTTAATTATGGCTTAATACACAATTCAAGCTAGCAATGCATGATGAGAAATGAAAATTACGAAATTAATAACAAATTTCTAAACATATATAATTACATTGTTATACCTCCTTTGCCAGCAAGTTGTTTTGCTCCTGCAATGCCTTATCCTGTCATGATCAAATTAACAGGCAATACTCCACAGTTAATATTGGAACAAAAACATGCATCTAATTTCGTGCATAGAATGTCTTCTCAGGCTTACCTTCTTTTGCAACTCTGAAATCGATTCGTACATAACCTGGTTCTGTATGTGATGAAAGATTCATTGTCAAATTCATTACCCTTTTTCTTTCTTCAAAAGAGAAAATGAGAGAAAAGAGAAAACATGGTCCAATCTATTCTACCGAAACCTTCTGGGTTGTTCATTGGTACTTTTACCTTTCTTGACCTTATGTGCTTCAGTGCAGAATCAAGCTGTTGCTCCAAATTCTGAAGCTCTTTCAGACTTAAAGATTGGAGATCTTCTCCCATAAAATGACTGCAAATTAATTAAGAATTAATGAAAACTAGCTCTCTCTTTATTAATTAGAAAGCAATTAAAGATGTATCGGTGTTTGGTACCTATGATTTCTTTGCAAAACCTCCACCCTAGCCTTGAGTTTCGCATGTTCCAGAGTCCAGCTTCCCTAATATATAAGCGAAGAAAGTACATATTGCATCAATTGAAAGTATTTTAAAGAACAGTGATCCTAGTTCGTCAATTCCCGATTCGTCTATAGGGGAATGACGCGAATTGCAATGGATGCCAAATTCACGGTGCTGATATTTTTGGATTTGAAACCAAAGGGAAAGCCAGAAGCCACATTAATTAAAGAAGAAAAGAATAATTTATAAGTCGATTGAGGAGGGCATACGTACAGTTGATTCATGATCATTTGCAAGAAGCTGCTTCTCTGCATATGAGTATCTTTCGTACCTTTCCAGGATCCTTTCCATGCTGTTATAATTAACAAACTCATTCAGAAATAATCTACCAGTAACTACTCCTACATAGTTCCTATAAACCAAACTTCATTCAAGATGGTAGATTTCTATATCATCATTCAAAAAGATGAGTCAAATAACAGTCAGGAGACAGTACGCTAAAATCATTAATTTCAGGTGTACCGTACATACATATAGCACAAAACCCTTGTGTTGTGAGAGTGAATTAAAATCTGAGCTCCCATATCCTATAATGGAATTGATAGAGGAGGTTAATTCCCTCCTCAATATATACTAAAAAAAGATATGAACTTGAGCCTACATAAAGTTTGTAAGACACAAACAGACGACAGACCCCCCTATATATAGATATTTTTCTGATAGACTCCTATATAAATTATATATTAATAACTTAGAAGAAGAAAGGGAAATTAGGGATATTCCAGGTGCTGTACGTTTCACAAAGTGGAAGTCCGCCTTCTTGGCAAGGCAACTTAGAATTCCTAAGTAAGAATTAAGGATGCAAATTAGTTGGGGTTTAACAATGTTAATGTTAATTGCGATGAACAATTTTTCTTTCCGTCTTTGTTTTACATGGATGAACAGGTTGACCGTCCCATATTTACTCTCTCTCTCTCTCTCTCTCTCTCTCTCTCTCAACCAACATCTGGTATTTGCATGAAAATCCCCAGAAAAGATACTCACTCATGAAAAATGTATTCTCAAAAGCCCATGGATCTAATAATGAATCGAAACAAAAAAACTAGTGCATGAACAAATGAAACGTACTGGTAGAATTGGGTGATAAATTTAGATGAAAAAAAAAGAAAGAAATACCCTAAAAAAGATACAGACACAAAAATAAATAATAGATACTTATTAAATGAATAATATATATATATATATAGGAGGAAGGAAGTGGAGGTATATATTACCAGGAGTCAGTGGAGTACTCAAAGAGCTTGCCTTTGGTGGAGAAGACAATCAAAGCAACCTCAGCATCACAAAGCACAGAAATCTCTTGGGCTTTCTTCAGCAACCCAGACCTTCTCTTTGAGAAGGTCACCTGCCTGTTGATCTTGTTTTCAATCCTCTTCAGCTGCACCCTTCCCCTCCCCATAATATATACTACTACTATTAATTTCTCTTTTTAATTTTATGATGATAATAAACAAATAATAATATTATCCTATAAGCCTAGCCCTTCTGATGAACAGATGATGATCTCTTTGCTTGCAGAAACCAAAACCCCACCCAGAAAATGGGAGAGAAACAAAGAAAGAAAGAAAGAAAGAAAGGAAGGGATGCGCTATATGCTTCTTCTCTCTCTTTCTTCTAATAGATAGGTGTCGTCTGCTCTCTCTCTCTCTCTCTCTGACTGCCGTTGTTTCTATATTTATATGATATAGTAGATCTATAAATATATAAATTACAAAACCGCTAAAACAAGAGATGGGTAGGATTGGAAAACCAGAGTGGTTTGGTCAGGATGGTTGTCGACTTGGGATTGGCCAGAACCCAACTATTTCCAAATCCTACATAATAAACATTAATCAAAATGAAAAGTGATGTGTACGGCTCTCAAGGGGGATCTTTCTCTGTTTCTATTTTTACTTTGCCTTTTGGGTTCACTCTCAGAATTATTACTAATCTAAGCATCTCTCTCACAACTTACAATAATGAATTTGCTTTTTACTGCTTAATGTGTCTGCGTGTGCCACTGTCGCACTCACTCTACCTATTTTATGACAACAAATTTAATATTCCAACAAAATAACATAAATATGTTGAATTGGGTTGGATTCGATCCCTCTCACTCAATTTATCTTTAATTACCACCTCATTAATTAACTTCCCACAATTAACCTTTAATGATATAACCCTAAAGTTATTTCATTCCGTATTTGAATTCGGGCATGTTGCAAAGGGTTTGTAACTCAAAGAATTGGATTAAGTAAAAATTACTTTAGTCTTCACTTAGAATATGTTATCTTGCTTTTCTCCACACCAAATTAAAATTTTCTTATCATGCCAATCCCAACAAAGTAAGTACCACAACGTCATCATGATGATGATTTTTATCGTTTATTATCACCCATAGCTTAGTTGTCCTAATATGATTGGCTCCTATATATGTTTTAATCTTTATATTAGCAGACATCATACGTTGATTTGAGACACTTCTCTTATCTCTTATCATCTGTTTATGCTTTTCTGTACTTATTTTCTTTAGGAGCATTTTTCTCACCACTTTAACTCAAAGTATTTATGTTAACCACACTTCTCAACTCTTTATACATGTTCATAAATATAATCATGGTTACATAAATCAAAGTAAAAAGTTAAGATTCAAATGAAAAATTCATTCATCTTTAGGCAAGGCAACAGACAATACACTTTTCCTTTTGAAACCTTTTCTTTTCCCCGTCCTGTAAAGATTCAAATGAAAAATTCATTCGTCTGTAGGCAGGGCAAAGCAAGGCACTTTTCCTTTTTCTTTTGAGGTTCCCATTTATTTTTAATTCCAAGCACGATTATTACATATTGAAATGAAATATAATGCATTTATTTCGTTCAAAATAATATGTTTCAATCAATTTCTATATTTATTTAATTACCGTATTTGGTGGAACAAGGCTAAGTTAGTCAATGATAATGTTTCTCGATTGCGATTAAAGTGTGCCACTTTCACAACCCATCAGTTGACTGGAAGAAACAACTGCTGCGAAATATCTATCTAAAGATGCATATGTCCACGTACGGTCATAATAGGTTTCGGATTAAAACTCACCATGCGCAGCGTGACATTCATTTAACATTTTGAAAGTGAGAGATTCTCTTGCGTATCAAACCAAAACGAAAAAGTGAGGAGAGCTGAGAGATTCTATATATAATATTAATGAAATTTGCTTGGCATAAATTTTCACTTTTTCATCACCAACGTTACTATAGTACTAATACTTATATATAAGATGACAGGCAACTAGCTCTCTGTTATCTGTTTTCCACAAGTTAAAGTATATGAAACCCTAATGACATCTATAATCGTTCAAGCGCTTAAAAACAACCGTGATTAACATTCACCGTAACATTTTAGCCCGTCTAAACAACACAAAATTTAAGTACTCAAACTTCATTAGCGCTCAAGAAACTAAAATTGAAAGTATATAATATATGCAACAAATTAAAAGGTTTTTTTTGGAGGGGAAACTGACGTCCCCGAAAGGGGACTTAATGCCTAGAGTATTGATTGTTGGGGTTCAGTCCTGTTTTTACATTGTAAAACACAGACAGAGAAACACGCATGCACATAAAGAGATTACTATTTTGGTGAACCATTTCTTCCATTGGCATGCAATAACAGACAACAATTACACATATGAACATGGCCAAAATATAGTACGCAAGTACTCAAACAATAACAAAAACATGATTTGAATGATGAGTGGGAAGGGAAGGTGGTGTTTTTGTAACATGTCGTGTGTGTTTGATTGCTAAATTGGTCCCTTTCCCCTGTGGTCCTCGCCTCTCTGCCAACGGTATGAATTAAAAATAGATTAATTTTCACGTGGGCCGTGGCCCATAGTTGCGTAGGAAGAGTTAGGTATCTTTTCTTATCTTTTGCATGCTTTGTCACTCTTGATTGGCCGAATCAGGTAAGATGAAGACTTCCACTGAAAAGGACATAAAATAAATCATAAAAGCAGTCCAACCCCAAACGTCCTTCCCATCCCAGCATCATCTGCTGTTGCTCTTCCTGTTCCTGTTTTCATTCAATGATTAATTGCTCTAAAAACCCTAATCTTTCCAAATTACCCGAAAGAAAAGAAAAACACAGATAACTTTGCAAATTATAATGTTGTCATCCTTTTCCTTAACAAGTAATATCAGTGTAACTAACTCTCGATTGAGTACACGATATCCTTTGTTTAACTTCTTCGAATAAGAAAGTCGGCAAAGGAAAAGAACTATTAGGGTAAGAAAGTTGAGAGAGAGATGGTGGTTGAGATTAATGCCCATTTTTGTTTTGATATGAAGAAGGTGAATCACCTTTTGGGTTACGTTAATATTTTATTGGCAAATTGTCTTGTAACTTGTAAGTACGACGATAGACAAGTAAGTTTTTGTCTCCTAATTAAGCATGATTGCTTGCTCACATGCACACAAGTTTTTGATGGACCTATGAATCATGGAAGGCCCGGTAGTTCAATTGGGCAAGTTTTCCCACAGGCTTGAGGCCCAAAACTTTTTCAAACTGGTATATTGAGTGATTATGATACAAATTTATGCAAATACATATCACACAATTCATATAGAGAGAGATAGGTTTTCAATGTCATGAATACAACTTACAAACATAAATAAAAATATATATTTATTCTTATTGGTTCAAAGACTAATTACATGCTGCATGGCATAGAAAGAAGATCACAATTAAGCAAAAAAGAAAAGCTCCATCCAACATGAGATGATGGTCCGCTACATGTATTTTATTCGCCACATCTTGGCATCTTGATCATGCGAAATCAAAGTCAAAGCATCCACCCAGGAATGAATCCATTCATATGTTGGCCATGATTTCCAACATTCATTTGATCATGATGATCGGAACCCAAAGGGGTGTATCTGCAATATATATTGTAAGAAGACGACAATGAATTAAAGAGGACGTGTTAATTAATGGAAATTAAGGCTCCGTTTGGATGCAGGGATTTGAATGAAAAGGATTTGAGATGATGTGTACCCAATTTGGGAAGTGGAGTTGTTTCCCAATGGATGGAAGAAGCCTTGTGAGTGAGGATGATGAGGAAGGCGAGTATGCTGAACATTGTTGTTGCCGTGGCCAGCAGCTTCCCATGCCAATAGAGGTGGAGCTTGCCCACTAGTTTCTTCCAGCTGTGTTCAATTATATATATACACCCAATTATTAATTAATTAAGGGATCATTAATATTAATGATCACTTGGATTTAAACTTGTAAACACAAACAGCTAGCTCAATTAATGAAGCAAGAAATTATGGGGCATATGGTTTCATTTGTTTTACCTTCCTCCTCAAGGCTATGTTAGCTTCAACTAGCATTTGTTCCTGCTCAATAATAAAAAGCAAGTAGTCCAGGAATTATTATGTGTTCAAAGGCAAATCACAGAAGCATGCACGTGTGCAAGTGTATATATGTATCAACATTGATGCGCAAATGAGATTCATGACTTACCTTGTTCTGGAGATCACAAAGCTGATCAAGCATAAACTGAGTCTGAATAAAATGTGGGAAAAAAAGAATTAGCATAACACAACATTACAACTTAATTAAAAGAAGACAAAGGGTCAAGCAATCAGGAGTTTTGTTGTTGGCATTAACTCAAGCGACAGATTGCTTTATGAAAGACAAAGGGTTTCATGTATAAGCTTCCGTAAACGATCAAATTGACCAAAGTTAATCACCTTTGTTGACCTAATTTGGTTCAAGGATGCCTCCAGTTGATGCTCAAGCTGCTCAAGCTCCTTTGTGTTCAGTGGAGCCAAATCTTCCCCAAGAAGGTTTCTGCAGCGTTCAAGAACATCTACTCTTAGAATATATATATATAGGGTTTACCATCTTTCTTCAAAGATTGCATGACAAGCAAATATCAACTCCAAGGTTGTGCAAAATATACCTTTGAGATTGTTGGAGGACCTCCACTCTAGCTTTCAGCTTCAGATATT
Source organism: Prunus padus (assembly GCA_024362665.1). Lineage (NCBI taxonomy): Eukaryota > Viridiplantae > Streptophyta > Magnoliopsida > Rosales > Rosaceae > Prunus > Prunus padus. Next base: position 1,863,749 of record JANFAM010000005.1, read on the forward strand.
CCTGATAGCTGTTCTGCTTGGAGACAAAAGACAATTTTGTCATGACATTTCTAGAGTTGTCAACAAATTTTTGTATTAAATACTAAAAAAAAAAGACGCATTCGAAATATTCCACAAGGTTGGATTGTTAAAATAGTGTTGGTTTTTAATAATAGTGGGGTTGTCCAGCCTACCTGAGTCTCATTAACTGGTCTGTTGGCTTCCAGGGAGCCATAGCTGCACCTTTGGTACTTTTCAAGCGTTTTCAGCATGCTATAAGATACAAGGTGAACAATTGAAGAACATCAAGATATGAGCACATCTATTCACCAATGTACTGTTGAAGCCTAGTCTCATAAAAATAAAAACATAGGTCTTAACACACTAAAATTTTATATATGTGATTTCACAATACCACTATATCATCACAATCCTAAAAACGACAACTTAAAATGCATAATCAATATGGCTAAAATCAAAGTGTACTCAAAACAACATGTTTGGCTTAAAATTAGCTCTCTTTGTGTTGATGAGTAGAAAGTAATTCTCCATTGTTGATGAGTAGAAAGTAATGCTACCTTGTGTACTCATAAACATGTTTGGCTCAAAATTGGCTTAAACTTCACAAGCTATTCCCACTTCCATGGGGCACATTAGGGTTTTTCTTAGAGCTTGTGAAGTTTTTATTTGTTGAGAGAGAGAGAGAGAGAGTTAAACTAGTAAATTAGGACTGAGATTAAATATGTTAAGCGAAGGTAAAACGAAGTTTGTGAAGCAACCATCAGTTTACCAATGCTTCTCACAAACGAAATGCAAGAAACTTAAAGTTCAGAGTGTTGTAAGGCTAAATATTGAAGGTGATGATTTCCATTAAGTTATCACTGCTTTCTCTATCACTTGAGAAGGTTTCAATCACTTTAACGCCCTGCTTAGTTACAAGTCCACTCTACTAGGCTCGGCGTTTTCTCTATCACTTGCATAACATAAATGAGCTACCATCCAGTGCTCTGTTGTCTATCAGCTAGATACCGCCTAAAAGCCACTAGCATTTGTACTATCAAGATCTTGAAACTTCCAATTTCTCCACATTTAAACTTTGAATTTGATATAAAGTTGCCCGGGATTCTAAATTAAGAGTGTCAATTCTTTTTACCTAAATTTTTAAAGCAGAATCTTATCTTCGGGTCCAATTTAAAAAAGAAAAGTAATAATCATGAATAAATCTTTAATATGATGAGGTTTTATTGATGACTTTATTATAATTATTTAGGAATTAGTGTTTGTGGATGCAGAATACTACTACAAGTATAATATTTTTAGTAATATATCAGGCCAAAGTCTTCCAATCTGGCTCCAAGGTTTTGCACAAACATAATCCAGCTTTGGAATTGGCAGCAAAGAGGCAGCCTTTTGTCTTTCTCTTACTGAAAATAATTATTTCAAACACAACGTACTACATGCAGAAAACTTGCAAATCAAATATCAAATCATCCTGCTACCGAATCATAACAGTGACCGGTATTATTACTGTCTCTTCCCTGCTCATAAAAAAAATGACGGTTCTCCTGGAACAGTAGAAAATGATCAAAGAATAATCTGTAACTTTCTTGTTAATATGTTTTTTCCATGAAAACACCACGATTCAAAGTTTTTTATGATCTTGTTTACTTAAAAAGAAGGAAAAAAAACACACCAAATCTGTCTTCAAAAGAGTACAAAAGAACTTAACTATAATTAGGAAAGCCTTCTAAATAAGCTTAATTCCATTATATGCTATATAAGTAGCAAATTACTAGAGAGAACTCAAAATTTAGAAAATCATAGGAAACGAATTAGGAAACTTTTACACGTGTCTAATGGATATGTAAACAATTTCGAAACTGAAAAAATTCGAGTTAATGTACAAAACCCATTTCTTTAAATATTGGAAAATTGTTGTATTTAAAACTAATTAAGTATCAAAATCAAAGATCAAGTTTATGTATATTATATGTAGGAAGAGACTGTGAAACACATGAACTCAAAAAGAAAAGAAAAGATTTTACATCTTTAACTATGAGAACACCAAAAATTTAAAAGTTGTTAATCTTCTTAAAATGATCAGTTGCAATAGATCAACATCTACACTAAATGAATCAAGAGGAATCAATGAAATCCGCATCTTTTTGCGCATTAAAACCACTGGTAGTACATAACAAAAAAATTTCTCCGACAAATATGTAAGTCGCAGACACTAATAAGTAAAATACATAAAATACATGTTTGCCTAGATATAGCTAGAGAGAGAGAGAGAGAGGGGAGATGTATACCTCAAACTGCTACAGAATTCATAAAGTTTGCCACGGCTGGAGAAAATAATGAGGGCAACCTCAGCATCGCAGAGAACTGAGAGCTCATAAGCTTTCTTGAGCAGCCCATTTCTTCTCTTGGCAAAAGTCACTTGCCTGTTAATTTTATTCTCTATCCTCTTCAGCTCAACTCTACCTCTTCCCATATCTCTTTCTAGATTATAATTAGCTCTCTCTGTGTCTCTGTGTGTGTGTGTGTCTCTCTCTCTCTCTCTCTAGTATTGGTTAGATGAGAGGAAGACAAAGTTTCTTTAAAGAGGGTGTGTGTTTAGGGTACCAAAAGGGATAAAAAGATGAATGCAATAAGAGATAAATGGAAACCACTGAAAATGCTTTTGTATTTGTGTTTGGTTTTATCTTCCCTATCCCTACTACTGTACACTTAATATTCTTGTGTTGTGTTGTGTTTTGTGTGTATCCAATAAGTTACAAGTTACAAGTTACAACCACAAGGGTTTTGCCCAGTTTCACTCTATGGTCCAGCTTTTCCACTGCATCATCCTTTATTCATATTTTTTTCTTTCAAAGAATTCATTCAATTCAATTGTATGTGCACTGTCAAGGCCTCTAAGTTACCTTGTATTGCCTAGCGGATGTCCAACAACAACAAACCTTAACAGTTGCATACATTTGGATGAACACGTGTCGACTCCTATCTGGGCAACACTTCATATTTCATGTCAGATACATACTCTATAGTTTCCTTTTTGAAGGGGACATTTAGCCCTATACCTCTTCCTCTCATGATCTTTCTATATATTTGGAGTTTCACTTCGTTGATACCATTTTATTTTCAAACTTTAATTTTGACATTCTTTTTTTTTATTCGAAGGATGATGAAGCAATATTTTCTTTTGAAACCCCTTCGAAAATGTTATCATTCACGCCTCATACACAACAACAGCAAAATCATTCAGATCACGTCATGTATGCCACTTGAAACTTAATTGTGAAGCTAAAGCGAAAATAGATATAGTAAGTTCATACTATGGATCGATCCATTCAAATTACGCTTTTTAATGGAAGAAACGATTTTTGGGCAAAATGTGTTTGTAGACAATTCGGTTAGCTGCAAGTACTTCACAAAATGTATGGATTGCAGTTGGAGGTATTTAGCATGAATTCTTCTTGCATGTCCTTGAAATTCCTATTTTTGGAATTGATTTCTTTCTTTCCTTTTTTATAGAAGAAAAAACCTCACTAGCAATATCCCAAGTAGAATAGGGTCGGGAAACATAATAATAATAATAATAAAACTTGGCATTGACAATATTGTGCTACGACTAATTGGCTTTCAATGTAATGAGAAGAGCCTAGCTACTCAGCCTAATGCAAACACAATCAAAGAAAGAAAAAATGAGAGGAGCCTATCGAGCTTTAAACACCTCATGTGATAAGGTCGACTATCAACATATAATCATCAACCAAAAGACCGTCCTTCATTCAAACTACAAAATCCGTAAAGAAAATAGTATAACGTGCAAGACTAGAAGACGTACACGATTACAAGAACGAAGTTGACCATATTTAAAAGGAATAAGGTCGACTATATTTAAACTTTCTTTCTTTTTGGTCGGAAAAAAAGGCTTAAATATAATCGACCTTGTTCCTTTCTAGCTAGGTCGTAGAGTACTATAACTAAAAAACATGTGCATCAATTGGCTTCATGTAGTGTACGCTCATATTAAATCAAGCAATACAAACTATAATATTGAATTTGTTTCTTATGTTAAATTTCAGAGATATGAGTCATTCAGCTCTTACACCGATATTGTTCCCAACTTAACAATCTATAAAGCCCAATAGATGTAGGGTTTTATCACCAAAAATCTGCTTATTAGAGTAGAAACCACTTATTATAAGTGTAATTTATTTAGTCAAATTTTCAATGTGAGATTTTATATTTTTCAACATCTTATATATTATATCTAAAACATTTCTGGCCTTTTGAAACAAATTTCTAGGCATTAGTTATAATAAATACATGGAAGTGATATTCATTATATCCTTTGAAAGGAAGAAATACAAATGAATATTTGAACATTTCTCTTTTTTTGTTGATGGAACTATTCACTGTGTTCGTTGTCAATAACAATAGCATATCACTTGTCAAACAGTTGGACATCACTTTGATAAGTGACGTGTCGATCTGAGATTGGTTGTGGTGAAATTAACTCCCAGGTGACTGATATTTGGAGAAGGAAGACAATTTACCAGAGCCGTACTCTTTTTACGCCTCCGAACCCAGCTTACAGACAAATATTCGCTCAGAGGACACGCGTCAAACGAAAATTACCTTATTAACCAACGGTAAAACCAGGGTCGGCGCACAGGCGACCGGCACGTGTCCGCAAAGCAGGTATTTTTATTGAAACTCGGAGGAAACACCTGCTTACACAAAAAGTTCATTTATGAAGTCATAATTTTACTGTCTGTAAGAAGGGTATTCTTGCATATACTAATTAATTACTGATTGCATGTTTTTATTAAGTTTTTTTTATTTTTACAGGAAAGGGACCAATCAAAGAAAGAAGCTAAGATACATCCCAGAAGCTATTAAATTTGATGTAGACAATGATAAATAAATAAATAAATAAAAACAAAGAAAAATACCTGATCTGGTCTAATTTCAATTTCATACACATGGGATATGGCTAGTGTGTGTTGTCATTGTCATATGGACTCACAGCCATGTGCATTGCTTCATTTCCTCCTCTTGCGCCAAAGGCACTTGTTGCACCACCGTCTGTACCTGGCCAAATTAAAGGCAGAAAAGAAGAAAAATAAAAAAAATACTACATACACCAACGGGTTACATAATTTTTGAATATCAATTTATTTCCGTTCTGAGTTCACTTTATACCTTATTTATTGAGAGTAAATAAAAAATTCCCGATTCACAATAGTGCCCAAAAAATAATATGGAGTGAAGATTGTGAAAATCAGTCACCAAATAAAGAATTTCCGTTTTAGACTTGTCAAATAAAGAATTTTCTGAATTTGATTACCCTCTCCATTACAAGCAGCCAAAAAGAGCGAACTAATAAAAGTACTTTCTTTTTTGGCGATAAAGTAGTAAAACAAGGTGCTTGAATGCAATGTCGGACGCAGCATGCCCCACATGAATTATCTCTGGTGTGACGCCACATCCAAAATGTTTCTCAAATTACATAATAATATGAAGATGGCTTTGGATCCCTTTTGTTGAATTGAAAAGGAGAATTTCATTTTTAGGTTTTTTAAATTTATAATTTGTAAAGGCCCTTACCAATATCAACCCAATTCCCCTTATTCTCTGGTTCTGTTAGTGAATTTCGTGTGGGCTATGTTTTGAGGGATATTTGGCTTGGTTTGCTAACCTATGGGTGTTTGGTTCTTCATGGTGGTGAATGGTGGTTTGTCCATCTACAGTTGTGGAATTTCTTTTTGCTGGTGGCGGCTTGGAGTTTTTCTTTGGTTGTGGCGGCTAGGTTTCTTGTGTTTTATTTTATGTATTTTATGTTTAATGTGGGCTTTATGCCGAATGTGGGCGTAATGCCTCTTTGTGGGCTATATGCCTTTATGTGGTCTTTATGTCTTTATGTGGGCTAAATGTCTTTATGTTGGTTTTTGTCGTTTTAGGTTTTTTTGCTCTGGAACATGATCTTCATGCTATACTGTGATGGTTTTAGCTAGATTTGTTCTTTTTTGTTTTCTGTTGGTTGCCTAATTTTATTTGTACTGTTCTTTGCCCTTTTGGGGGATTGCAATGAATTGGAACTTCGAACCATTAAAAAAAGAGATGATAATTGATTGCGTTTCATTGGAGATAAAAGGAGCTCCCAATTTAGCCTTTCTTCTCCCTCTTTTTGGGCCATGGCCCATTATAATTGAAAATGGCTAAAATTATAAGTACTTTTGGCTGAAATTGAAAATCAACCAATGATAATTGTCCAAGTCTGAGCTTCTAGACCTCTTATTAATCTTTTCGACCCTCTTAGCTAAGAATTCTTATAGTAATCTTGTGCTCCGAATTCTGTTCATAGTTTATCCAAAATATCTAGTGCTGGCTTTGATTTGATCCAAAATATCTATTGCTTCTATATTTTGAAATTACCTCCTTCAAAAGGTCAAGAAATATTGAAGCAAGAGTAAGATTATTTTATTGGGTTGCACCATCCATCAAAATATTTTGGAAGATAATATGATATGAGTTTTCTCCTCCAATCAGTCCTCTCTCTCTCTCTCTCTTAAAGGGTAGGGAACATAATTGCTTGAAAGATAGAACAACACAATGGTGCATGGCAGCTCTCTTTGGCAAGGCCTTCTGGACACTAAATGTGGTGGGGGTGGGTGGGGCCTTGTCTCCAATATAGTATTTAATGGGATCCTTCCATCCCTAGCCACCCATCCATATAAGCTTTATACTTTTGTCCACAAGGTCGTGCTTAAAATTCTTGAGGACTTGAGAGGGACGCATGAAAGAAGAGGGGTTAATTATTATGCATCATTTTCACTCAAAAAAAGGGGTGTAGTGGAATTGTCATTTGCCCCATCTTACCAAAGTGCTACCTGCCCCTCTCTAAGGTCTAAGCTTAGCTTCATGGCTAGTGGCAATGTGGCATCCACCTCTTTTGTCCCCTCTCCCCCCGTCAAAACGAAACAAACCTTATTTGATTCTTTTTACAACAACAACAACAACAACAACAAACTGCTTTCAAAAACTTTCTGCTGATACATTGCGTATTTCCAAGTTTAGATATTAAACATACAGAAACATGCACACTTGTTTAGTTGAATTCTAGTAGTTGGATTTAAGTAACGAAAAATATAAGTGATTGGTTTTAGATAAGAAAAAAAAGAGACGAGCTTTAAAGGGAAAACCTAAAATTTCTAGACTATATATACATGTATAAACTTGTTCGTTTTCAAATTCATGAACTAATCCACACCACCCCACCCAGAAAAAACAAAATTAAACAAAAGATGGCTTTCTGATATTGAGAATGAAGTTGGCACAGCCTGTAGTGAGTACTGTTAGCACTAAAAGTAAATGTGAAAAAAGCTATATATGAAGGGGACCCTGACCAAGAAGATTTCGTGCATTGCAAGTTGCAACCACCAATTGTTGAGTCATAAATAAATTCAGGCCCGGAGGGTTTGGAGCTATGCATCAATAGATACATCATACACTATTTATTCTTTTATAGTATTAAATAGTTCGTTTATAATTCAAACAAACGAAAACTTCTTTTTTAAAGATTTCAAATTAAATTGTGAAGACATCTCTCTATGCGTCGGTAGAAACCCTGCAACCCTAAAAGGGTACGTGCATGTAATATTTGAGTATATATGAGGCCATTTGTCGTTACAAAGTTGAAACTGGGTACGTATATAGGTAATCATAGAGATTCATCGAACCTCTCCAAAGAATAGGGAGCAGCGTTTAAAGGGATGAGACTGGAGTCACTGGACACATTACCTTTGTCACTTAGTGAGAGAGTCCCAAGACTTGTATGAAATGGAGATAACACTGTTTTGCTATTCCTAATCAATCACAGATTATAATGTGAAAAAGTTATCACGCATGACATGCTGTGATTGATCGGAAATAGCAAAATAGTCTTATCCCATTTCACACAAGTGTTTCTCCCTCCAGAGCCCATCTGCCATTGATTTGAATTAACAAAAGCATTAATAATGGATGATTAGTTTGTTGTTAGTAGCAACTGCCCCTGTTGCCCTATGGCCCCTTAATTAGCTTTGTGTAGAACTAGATTCTTGAGGCCATGCATGCAGTACCATCCTATCCTAGCTGTTATCTTTCTTTCATATGAAAATATTGTGTGTAAGATCACAAACTTTTTGAGAATGGTTCCAGCTCTCTCTCTCTCTCTCTCTCTCTCTCTCTCTCTCTCTCTCTCTCTCTCTCTCTCTCTCTCTCTCTCTCTCGGCTGGCTTCACATAGGATGTATAGCAGGTCTACTAACCCTAGCTAGGGTTAGTTACATTCGATTATGTCAAAAGTTAAGCACCACCCGACCATGAGTGAGGAGTTAGCTCCAATAGCTTGTTTGCGTGGTCTTTTTGTTTTTGGGCGTGTGGATGTGTTATGGATAATATGGATGGACTCTTAAAGAAAGATGAGTTTGGTTTGGTGGATGGAGTAGGTTTTGTTGGCCCCTACCCTACCAGCCTCAATCTACCAATACAATAGAGCACGTGAACATACAGTGTCTGTCAACGTACGTATATACTTTACATTTCATTCATCATTTAATAAGGCATTAATTAAACCCTGCTTTAAATATATGTTTTGGCAATTTTTTCTCACCACACAATATATATATATATTAACATGCGGAACGTGCGGATGTCATCAGAAATACGCAGAAATCGAGGAGGAGTAGATAAAATACATGGCGTCATGCGATAATAGCGTCCAGATGTCCGCATAAAAGAATTTCTGTATATATATATATATATATATATATCGATCAATTCAAACAACAGTAATATCTTGTTTTCTTTGAAGAAAAATAAAATGAAAAGTGGATGGGAGAGGAAATGAGAAATTGAAATTTATTTTCTGATGCAATGGTTGTCTTGTCTCTTTCTTCTGCTTTCGTTTTCGAAGTTGAGAGGAAATTACCAGTTTTCCTTCTCCTTTCCTGTCTGTTATCCGACGTTGTCTTCTTTGGCCCAAAAAATAAAAAGAAAAACAAAACAAGTTTGATTGATGGCTTGAGGTTGGAATATATTGCTCTCAAATTGACTTCACGTAACATGTGTCCCAAATTCATGACATCATATAGGACCCAAATTGTTTTATTTTTCTTTGACAAAGTATTATGTTTTATTACTGTCGTATCGACTGAAAACTACTTGCCATTATCCTCTTTGCTTGGGGAACAAAGCTTTACCTAACATATAATTAGGGCAATCAAATCGAGTAGAAAAATGAAAAAGCTTAAGGCAACTGCTGTTAAATTCTTATACAAACCGTACTTGGAGATCACAATCCATGTATTGTTGGTCAGTTGGTGGATAGACATACTGCTTTACATTCGACCTTGTGTTCACGTAATTGAGTGACGGTCAAATATTGTTGCATGTTTTAATGTTCTTATTTGAACGTCAAATAATCTTTCTTTTCCAAATACAAGGACAAAGCTGAGTGTTGGGTTTGGCGGGAAACTTCCTCATCACCACCACTAGTCACCACCACCCCAATCAAAGAAAGATCTGCAACTACACCCTAAATCCCTAAACTTTATCCCCACATACTTTCAACTTCTGAGAAAGCGCACTCTGCTTGACTTGTCAAGGAGGATGGTGGCTGCCAGTTTGCAAATGCCACCCTAAGTGTATATGTGTTCCATCCCCACCCTCATTCCACAGATATTGCAATGCACGCGCCAGCCAGCCAGGTCAGGATCAGGAGGTAATTTTGGTATTTCCTGGGCCAGTCCTCAAGATCCCAACATAAAAATAGAATAAAATAGTGAGTTAGTGTTGACTGTGCATTGACTTGCTGGCCATCACTTTCTCAGTCTCCCACTCTTTCTCTATAGACTATAATCGCTCTCATTTGCATGGCTTTGGCTTTGGCTTGGTGGTGATGGGCCATGTTTTCCATGCTTCAAAGGAATATGCTTTTTCCTTATAATTATTGATAAACTAATCAACTCTACTTAATTTCAGGTTAGGTTTCTAATTAAATATCACTGAACACTGACCATCTCAGCTAATTCCTTGTCATTCATTTTAATAATCATGGGTGTTTATGAGCTCCTCTTTTGTATCTCCAATATATAATTTAGATTTATGTTTTGAATCAAACTTCTGTCTGCAAGTTTCACCTTTATCAACAATTTTTTTTGTTTTTTGTTTTCCACTCATAGCATATCATAGGCCCAAGTTTCAAAATTCACATTGTCCCCATCAACCACAAATTTATTTTAATTTTAATTTTTATAACATTGCTCCACTATTTGTATTGGTTTTAATAGAAAAGAAAACATTATTCAATATCAAATTTCTTGTCATAGAATCTTGGTAATTACTCAACAAAAACAAAGTCTTGGTAATTATAATTAAGTGTGGAAATAGCAGTTCCTTGGTCTCCTTTGCTTTCTGACTTTAGTCTACCAAATTACATAAAGTTGCAGCTCTCTTCAATGGTCTCTCTCTCTCAAAATAGCAAGTTAGCAACTACAAGCTCTGCCATGGAGTTTAGAATTTACTAAATTCTCTTCCAAATTTAGCTGTCTGCCTCAACCCCCATAATGCCACACTATACCTACTATCTACCTTTACACTGGTAAAGTGAACACACACTCTCTCCCTCTCTGTCTCTCTATTGGGCAACTTTTGGTTTTCCTTTCTTTTAGCTGCTGAATAGTTTTTCCATCAAGTACCTGAAACTCTGTTTTTGGCTCCTGTTTTCCACTCATTCAGTCTTTGCTTTATACATTGAACATGTTTAGCTTTTTTACTTGTTCCTTCAATTGTCTTGATTGAATTCACGTGGGGTTTCAGGCTTCAGACATTTTTTTGTAGATTGGTTATATTTTACTTGGTACTATCCTGATGGGTTTTCCTTTTTGCTCTGTTTTGTTTCCCAGAAACTGATTTTCCCACGAATTTGGAGCTTCAAGGAGGAAACGTTCTGCAGTTTCTTTTCTTTCTTTTTTGCTGTGTATAAAGATAGGCTTTTTGTGGTTTGTGTACAGAGCTAATGATGATTCTCCAGCAATGACCTATATATAACTTTGAGCTCATTGAGTTTTTGGAAGTATAAACAATCAGCTTGATCCTTGGCTACAAGTGCCTGATAGTTTTCCCCACGAATTGAAGTGGGCTTTAGTTGTGAGCCTTTTACTTGTAATGGAGTCTTGGAGCCGTATTTCTGAAGGGAAGGGGTTTGTTTCCGATGAAACAATTTCACACACTGATTCATTTTCTAGAAGTAGAAATGCTTTGATGGGTTGGGAATTGAAAATCCCCTGTACTTTTGGCAGCAATGTTTTAGTGTCAGGCCAGCAAGCTATTGAAAGTCAAGGTTTTGGGGAGTTGGGTTTTCCAGAAATGACGGGCAAACATTTCTCAAATAATCCAATTAGAGATGTATTGAGTGGCAAGGTTTATGGTGAAAGAAGTACTAATACAACAAGCATGGCTACCCCAAATTTATTTTCAGGAGAAGATGAATCATCTTCAAAGCTTTCAAGCTCTATTGTGGACTCTAACAGTAGGGATTCTTCACTCATTGATTTAAAACTAGGGAGGTTGGCTGATAACAGAGATTTCCATGATTCTAAATTTTCTGAAGGACATCCCATATTGTCTTCATCCGAATCATCGACACCTCCAAAGCGAATGCGGGTGTCAGGATTGTATTCTCAGACCGCCTACTGCCAGGTTTATGGTTGCAACAAGGATCTCAGCTCCTCTAAGGACTACCACAAGAGGCATAAAGTTTGTGAGGCTCACTCAAAGACGGCCAAAGTTATTGTGCATGGCATAGAACAGAGGTTTTGTCAGCAATGTAGTAGGTTTGTTCTGTTTCATCTTCTTGATTGAATTCAATTTGTTTGGTTGCTCAGAAATAGATTCATTCTAAATCTATTGTATCCTTGAGTTTTGCTCATATAGGATTTTGAATCAAACCAGCTGAGCTAATATCCAAAGTGTCATGATTCTTGTTGTTGCTGTAATATGTACTAGCTTTTGACCATCCAGGTTTCATTTGCTGGCTGAGTTTGATGATGGTAAGCGCAGCTGTCGTAAACGCCTTGCAGGACACAATGAGCGTCGGAGAAAGCCTCAAGTGGGGATTAACTCTGGAAGAGCTGGGAGGTTGCTTCAGTCGTATAATGGTATTAGTAAAATTTCTCTCTAGTTTTCTGTTATCCTTACGATTTCATGGTCCCCCTTTCTCTCAACTGCATGCAACCATACTGTGATCTCTTGTGCAGCCCTGAACTTTGTATTACCATGAAAATGTTTAACTTTTCTTTGGTCAGCGGAACCTTAGTTGATGCTGTGGAATAAACAAGAAGGCCTCTAAATGTCCTTTATATATATTATCCAGCATTTTATCCATGAAAGTTATCAAAAGTTTTTGGCCCTGTCTCCCTTATGTTTGGCTTAATTGAGCCACTGCTGTGTCTCAAACCAAGTGTTACTAATGGAGGAACATGAAACATCATGTGTCCACTGGCTGCATATTGCGGTTGCAACATTGAGCTGAAAGCTTCTCCCAGTGAGAGTGGGTCAAATTTATGATCGAAATACATCCAAAATACAAATAAATAAAATTGTCTCTTTAAGTAAGTCAAGCTCCCTGAATGTCACTATGATAGAAAAAAATGCCTTAATAAGAGTCATTTACTCTGTATGATCATATCATATGCTTTGTCATGATCTGTAGAATTCCTTCAGAGCTCATCCAGTTTGCATGTAATGACGATAATAAGTTGTGTAGTCTGAGGATTCTCCTGTATAATTTGTACTTCTCCAAGTGGCTAATTAGTGACTCATCATTCTATCACTACTGCTTTGAGTCATTTAGATTTTTAATCTTCTTTCGAACTGTCTGCACGGTTTACAGGCAGCAGATTTCAGGATAATATGTTAACAACTGCATCTTTTATCTGCCAAGAGATACTCCCCACTGGAATTTTGGATGCTGAAAATTATGGAACAAGTGACTGGTGCAGGCATATACAAGTTGAAGATGGGACTCATTATAGGCCTTTGTCAGGGGTTCCTGTTACAAATGGGCATCTGCCTTTGAAACCAGTCTTTCCTTCTTATGATATTGGAAAACGGTATCCCCCATTTCATGACAACGGAACTAATCCTCTAACTGGAAACATAATCATTGAGAATGGCAGTCAATATTCACATGATATGAGAGGCCTAAATTCTGGTTCACACTCTATGTTTCATGAGACCACCACATTAGGAAGTGAAGACTTCAATGTGTTCAACACTGCTTCAACTGTACATGGATTATGGGGAATTTCAGACTCTGGTTGTGCTCACTCTCTTCTGTCATCTCAGTCACAGAAATCTTCAAGCCATTTGTCAGGAATTCCAATGGCTCGCCCCCTGGTCATGCCGGTCAGCCATACCAATTACAGGCTGGTTCAAGGTTCTGAAAATCTTATTGGGGGATGCTCACATGCCTCCTCAAGTGGGGTGTCAAATAAATTCCCTTCTTCAGGAATGAATTCTGGAGCTGGGGCTCACCTCGGTCCCATACTTCTATCTAATGGCAGTGATACTGATGATTTTGGAATATCAGATGGGATTTTCCAAGGATCAGATTTTGTGAATGCCAAAGATCGTCTGTCCTGCGAAGATGGGACCACTATCGACTTGCTTCAGCTTTCCTCACAGCTCCAACGAGTAGAGGATCAACGGCAATCCATGCAGGTGAAGCAGGAAAGTGATGCTTTCTGCTGCCTCAGAATCACTTAAGTGATCTGCAAATTAGGTAAGCCAATGTGTACCTCAGTAAATTTAAATTTTGCGCGATAACTCTCAGGATGAAAAAATTAGTATCCTCCTGGCCTAGGATGTTAACCTCCATAAAAATCAGTACCGTGCCATATAAAAAAATGTATGCTTTATATTATTGCTTATAGGCCACATTGAACAATGAATTTGTCTGAATCAAGTTGTAATTTTCATAAGCTGCATGCTCAATCCAATTGCTGTTTTGAAGACATAATATTACTATCTTGTACTTCCTTTTATATCAGAAAGTAAAATATTCGGTCAGTAATGAGACAGGAAACAAGGTGCAAAAGCATGTGGCACTTGGGTACAACGCTACCATGGATCTCCTTGAGAGACATTGATAGTAGCATGCAAGAAGAAGCTAGAAACTTTTAGTAAACGATTTAACCTGCTGCTAACTAGTTTTTAGTATTAGGCAGTCGGATTTAAGATCCACTCCCAAATTATACAATTGTTCAATTGTATATGTACTCAAATAATCGTCTAACCGCGTAGGTTCTCTTTGTTCTCTGCATTCTCAAGAAACGTTATTGATAGGTTCTGCTTTCAAGCAAACATCTTGGGAATAAAGTTCTGTTTCTTACCTTTCTGCAGACCATTTGGAAATGAAAGTTCTTTACTGTCCCTATCAGAAGTGTGTAATTTTGCTACATGAAGTCATATGGCTAGATCACAAAACCATCTTAAATGACTAGCTATGACTTAAAATCTTCTCTAATTAAGCTAGCACACTTGAAAAGGTCGATTAAATGTGAGCTTGCAAGCAGTACAAGGAAGGGGTAAATTTGCTTTCAGTTCCACCAAAGAAAAGAAAGAAGGATAATTGCTTTATAATGAACATACAGTTGGTACACAAAATGATGATTGTAAGGCATGCAATCTTTGCTAGCTTTTATAAAGAATCACTTGATGAAATTTGTTATCACTATAGGAATCGGATAGTAAACTATATAAAACCAAACGTTGATCAACAGCGCCTAGACATAATGGAACTTGCCAAAATGCCTGAATCTGCATGATAGAAGGGCAAGATTGCAGTAGGTTTGTCAACACCGAATACCGCCACTAAAACCAGATAAATAAACAAAATAGACGGATTAAGAAAAATTAGTACTCAGAGTACAATCTGGCAATAATTTTTAATAAACCAAGACACAGAGTTAATGGCAGGCTGGGCGCCTGCATTGTTGTGAATATTGTCAAAGGAAAGTAACGTAGGAACTGCGTTGATTTGCTCACAAATCTGGCAATGAGGAAGTGCATGTGATATGCTTTCTGATATGCCTTCTTTTTTACTTTGTCAAGAGTGACATTCACTCAACTATACTAATAAATTTGAAATAACTCTAGTTGCTCTACCAATGAACTTTGATTTCGATGTTTAGTCATTTTGTGGGTTGGCTAAACTTGACTGCATGACCTACGTGAAATGAAAGCGATGCCAAACCCAATATTCAATCATGTCTGCATTTGCGGGGCAACTTCCTCCAGCTGATTTGGTTGGATCCATATATTATCACAAATTCAAATTTGCAAATAACTTCGTGGTTCAGAAAGCATGTTTTGAATGCAATCACTTGCTGGAAAATATGCTTTTTTTCCTTTCTTCCATGTTGAGCAAATGGAACGAACATGCACATCAAAAGCTCAAAACAGAGCAAAGAGCTTTAATTATTAGCAAGCAAACCCAATGCTTTAACATTCAAATATTTTTCCCAATTCTCTCGCTTGTGGGACCTAACTCGCGTGAGAGATGTAAGAAAATTAAGACCTTTTGGCCAAAAGTTATCGAGAGAATATCCACAATTTGATTTAACATTGATATCAATCATGACATTTGATTAAAAATACTTCTTCGAAACAAACTGTTCTACCTTATTTCTTGGAATCCTTGCTTGCTGCAATTTCAAACATATTTTTCACAGCAAATACAATCATGGTGGTGCTCAACCAGAAAAATTTGTATACCACGAAGATAACAAGGCAAAGCGTAGTTGGATGAGAATATAGAGCTATTCGCGTGACATGCAAAGGGCATCGCAGCCCACAGTAATTTAAGTCACGCGTAGTGCAAAACCCGAAGTTGAAACTTTCAAAACACCTCCATTTGCTTATCGAATTCCGTACTTGATCTTGATCCGTGTACCAAAGACTCAAACGGCCTTATTTTCTAACCTTTTCGAAATGAAATTGCGCAACATTGACTGTAGAAGACGGTCAGTGCCAAATGCCAACTCATCTTTGGCAGCATACAATACAATATAAGCTTCCATTTTGGAATCTGAGATGCCAGGAAAAGATGCTCTGAAAGTCGGCAAAAGAAAGAAACAAAAACACCAGATCGAAGAGAAGAAAACACTATAACAAACAAAACTGTAATTGAGCCATTGTTGAATCGAATAAATAGCTAAAACTTTTAATGTATATAGAAATACATATCCGTCATCATTATTGTTCTAAGCTCCTGGCTCCAAAACCAAAAGCTCGGATAAAAGGGACGATCAGATTACAAACAAGGCCTATCACTGACACCGACTATCGAAAGATTAACGATAATGGCAACCCAAGATTAATCTATTTCGCAACAACTCCGTTCTGCTCAACAGAACTTTCTCCAGATGGGTTCAACTCGTCCCATGCTTCAACCCATGTGACCATGGCATCTGAAAGCTTGAGGAAGTAGTCATCAACCTTGCCAAGCTTTGCCTTCACTTGCTTGGAGAGCTCAATGTAGCAGCTCTGAACGGTGGTGCAATCCTTTGGAAGGGTAGCAGATTGGAAGAATGGGATCAACTCTTCTTGCCAGTATATTCCTTTGTATTCCTTCTTAAGGTTCACAAATGGATTGCTTGCTTTGCTATGCCAAATGTAGGGCAATCCTGTCTTCACTCCCAGTCCCAAGTGGTCACATATGACCTACAAAACCAACAATGGCAACTCATCTGAGCCACTACAATTTGAAAACACAACGCAGTGTGGTTTGATTGCAAAACCAATGAAATGCACTAACAAACGACAATAAAAATGTACAGGCTCTAAATATATTTTGAGAGATACCTTCATGCACCAGCCAGCCCACATATCGTCGTAACGCCCGATTGGCTGACCATCACCCATGAGTCCAAAGTACATAGCAGGTCCAATCAATTCACGGTTGAATGCCAGATTCATACCACACATGGGAAAGAGAGTTCCCTTGGGAATGGTCAGGACTGCATCCACAAACCTAGAAACATGGCATTATAGTCAGCAAGTCTATTAGACACTCAAATGCAAAATTTCTGAAGGATTGAAAATGGCCGACCAATGTACCTAGTGTTTCTCTCTAGAGGCTTAACAAGCTGGGTGGGTGCATCATAATCCGGAATGTTGAGCCAGAGGCCATGAGAAACAGCAGTTGGGATACCTTCACGTAGACTGAAGGGGTAACCACGGACAAAGTCTGCACCTTCACGGTATGGGTCATACAAGGTATTAAAGAAAAATGGAGTTGATGGAGTCAGAAGGTTCTTAATATGCTGCTCAAGAGCATTGATATCTTTGCCAGAAGGATCTTTAGCAACCTGCATTTTCATAAAAAAGAACCATGATTAGTTATAACACCTTGGTTCACAAGAATTGGAGGGATATCAATGAAATCTGAAACACTATGGTGTCACCATAACATGCTATTTTCACAACGATTCAAAGCATAGATAAATGGAATTGAAATTCGGCACGTATATCTTAATCAAAAGTTATAGACTGAAACTCTTCAAGTGTGAATCTGAAAGTGATCCAATTACAGTGCAAAGGAGAGATCTGTGAATTTGGTAAACCCCATCTCTACAGTAACTGAAAGAATTCATGGTACAGAGATTCTGGCTTCTGCCAAGAAACATATCAACCCAAAAGTATGTAAAATAATAACAAATACATCAGAAGAAACATGGATCAAAGCATGTGATGTCCATTGACAACAGAAAAAGAAGTTAAATTGAAAAAATAGACGACACGCAGAAGTCAAACAGAGACAGCAGAAACAGATCTAAACAACAAAAGCAACACAATTTAAGTACCGAGCAATCATAGAGTCAAATCAACATCGAACTGAAAAATAAAACTTTACTAAGCCAACAAAACCCCCAAATCCACAGCCAAAACCCATAAAGATCCATACTTTTGAACCAAAAACTCGAAACCCAAATCCGAAAAACTCCGAAACAAGAGATCGAGCTGTTGAAATAGATACTTACAAAGCAATCGTCGTCGATGGTGAAGATGTACTTCTTCTTGGAGACCATGTAGCCGAAGCAGCGGCAAGCAGAGTCCTTGAAGGAAATACAAGAGGCCTTAGGACCCAGGATGCGGTTAATGTCATTGCGGTTGTAGAGCTCGTAGTCAAAGCCCTCTGGGACCTTGATGACCTTTGAAGGGTCACCATCTTGGACGATGATAAGGTGGTATTGTTCAAAAAATGGCCTCCACATCTCCAAGAAGTCCAGGTTTCGGATTGTGGGAATAACAATGTCAAGCTCATCTTTGAGCAGAGGTGTGGGAGCAACCCTACTGACTCCAGCCATGGCTGTTTCTCAGATAGAAGGAGAGAGTTGGGGATTGGACTTTAGAGAGAGTGTTGGGTTGAATGAGGGAGTTGTGCCTGTATTTGAAGAGTTTGAAGGCTTGGGGTGACACGTGCGAATAGGTGCTGACACGTTCGAAGAGGGAGGAGAGATGTATTAGATAGCTTTGATTAGGTTACCGTAGTTTGAGATCATGTGAGATATTGAGAAGAGTAACATCAATATACGTGGAAAGAAATTCAATCACATGAAAAAGCTAGAGTGTGGATTTGGTCAATTTCAAATTCTAACGAGTCAAATGCTTAGGTAGAAAAGTAAAAAAATAATGTAATAATCCCGTTGTGATTTACTAATACTCTTTTAACAAAAACAAATTGGATATTAGGAAATAAAAATCTATGTAATAAAAAGAAAAAAATAATAATAATGTAAGATGTCCTTCCTTTTCAACACATTGCTAGATCTTAGAGTCTCTTGCCTTTTTATTCTTATTTCATATTACCAATAAAAATTAAACTTTAGATATGAAATGACAATGTGATATTTGTTTTGATGCCGCTAAAATAATGGAAGTATAATCAAGAGCAATAGACTTACATAAGTATTTTTCCTTTCCAATGTTGAACGAGATTTCAAATTCGAATCTTCCCACTTAACAAAGAAACTAAGATTCGAAATATTATTTCATTGATTGACCTTTAGTAATGCCACGTAATAATATTTCAATCCCACAAAAGTATTGGTCTGGAGAGGATGCTTATTATTAGTGGGGTTGACGTAGTATCATCACATCAACGCCAATCTAAAATTGCGGCAAAATTGGCGATGAGAGGGGTAGCAGTTCTGGTAAAAGCCCAACACCCAACCCAAGTTATAATGTTTTTTTAGGGGAAGAGCCACTGGGGGAGAAGTCGGGCAGCCGAATCCTTCAAAGTCGTCGGTGGCTTTTGATCGTTTCAGATATTTTCAAATCTCAAATTCTAATTTGTCCTTGTGGAATCTAACCCGTAAATCTCCTAACCCATTTGGACGCTGTCACATTATTATACACTCTCTACGCGTTTGCCATGCGACCGACACTTCTACTCTTCTACAATCTTGCCCACCTTTTGCCCTCGATCTGGACACGTGTAATATTCTCGAGGGTTGAGAGTATAGACTGGGTTGGGTTTGGCCGATCTTGTCTCTTTCATTTACTGCAATGTTTGGTCAGTCAAAAAACTTCAAGATTTATATTACCACACCTATATTATAAGCTGCAGGGTAGATCCAAATTTCAAATCTGAAATTTATTTATTTGATTATTTTGATCGTTAATGGTTTTTTTGTTTGTCTACGCTCGGAAGAGAGAGGAGGTTTTCTCATATACATTGTAAAGGTATCATCAGAGTTGAAATTGAGCCCAATGATCTGCAAATCAATATCTCTTTTTATTGGACTAGACCCGTTGACATCATTAAAGAGTTAGTTAAATATTAATTGGAAGACCAAATTATTATTAGTAGATAATTTATCAGAAAAGAAAACAAATGAAAATGGTTATTTTTTTCTTTTCCAGTTATGGGCTTGATCTGACTTTCCCTGTTATATATAAATAGGTTAATAGGTAGCGGTGGCACGTAGTAAATGCCATACAATAATAGTAATAAGTAGTAGCAAGTAAGTGGTACCAAAACTTCACCAAAACAGAAAACATTCCACACCAAATTCCTTATCTCTCTCTCTCTCTCTCTCTCTCTCTCTCTGGGATTTCATGTTCATAAAATTCCTCTTTTTGCTGCAATAATGAGGAGAAGCAGTAGCCACGATGGGTACACACACACACATCCATTTTAAATTATTTTGCGTCCTATTCACAACTATTGTTTGTATTAGAAAGTGGAATTTGAGATCTATTCTAGAGGAAAAAAAACCCCACCACCATCATAGTTGTTGAGTAGAACAGCAGTGACAAATTATTATTTTTCTAAAAAAGGACTAGAGTAAGTGTACGACATGTCGTTGGCACGTCATCATTGTTGGCCAGTACAGAATCTTGGATTGGCTAACTGAGCTGGGCTTTGCTGTAGCCTGTATGGGAGGAGGGAGGGACTGAGGGAGAGCTCTTTTCTTTTCTTTTCTTTTCTTAAAAATAAAATTGTAAATTAAAAAAACACAACATAACGTGAACATGATCTGTAGTTGAAAAGGAAGGACGCTGCTAAACAGAAGATACCACCGGCATACCATGCCAACTGCCTGCCAGTGCCAACCAATACACCCCTTTCTTTTTTGTCAAATATTACTATAATACTCTTTATTATTGGGATTAATTAAATTAAAATATTATTGTTACCTTGTAAACTCTCTGACTTTGCATGATTGCAGTTTGCTTTCAAACAAATGGGAATATACTCCAGTAAAAATTAAAATCCACTTTCGATTAATCATTGGTGTCTGCAAGTATTGTTACAGTAGATACCATCAAACTGCTTTTTATCCATCATACTTCAACATTTGAAGCTCAAGTAGTTAACAGTACTTACTCCGCATCCGAAATCACATGTTTAAATCCCCCTTTTCAATATCGATGGTATTAAAATTAAAAAAAAACTCGGCATTTACAAATTTTGCTCAACAATCATATTTGACCTATTTATAGGCCTAACCACAAGTTGAGAAGAGCATATGCTCAACCATGAAGGCCTATATCAATGCTCATTTCTGCAGATTTGATGGCACACATGTCTTTTTCAATGTTTCTAAGTAAACGCTAACATGGCTTAGAAAACTGGTTATTACAAAGATCGATGGATTCGGCAAAGGACATCGATGTTAAGGCCATTACCTCTATCCTTTTGAGTGTTAATTATCACAAAATAGATGGATTTGGCATTATACGACTAACGGAATTTATTATGTGAAAAGTGGTTATAGGATGGAGATGTCAAAAAAAAAAGGAGTGCAGTGGGGCTGTTGGCTCCTGTTCCGAACCGAGAATATGAAATGCTTTATGGAGAAAAGTTTGGTCCCAAGAGGTACCACAAAAACTCTTATATTTTAATTGTAGAGCTATTAAAAATTATCTTCTTTGTAAATCTAATATGCTAAAAAGGAAAATAATCTCTAATGACTCCTGCCCCATTTGTAATGTGAATTCTAAGAGTGTAATACATGCACTGTGGAGTTGTCCTAGTGCCCAAAAAGTTAGGAAAAAAGTGCAATTTAGGGAGGGTTTTACAGGTGTGCACTTTTCCAACTATGAGGATTTATTTGAAGTTGCCACTATTTATCTTTTGAAGTATGAAATGCACCTGTTTTTTATATATATGCTAGAGCTTATGTCAAAACAAAAATAAAGTAGTTCTTGAAGGTCGTTTTTGTGCACCAGAGGCGATTTTCAAAAGAGCTCTTTACTTGGCTGATGAATATGGAAATCTTTTGAAAGATGAACCTAAAATAGATGTTGAGAAGCCAACCAAATGGTCTCCCCCTCCCGCTGGTAAATATAAACTGAATGTAGATGCTGCTTATATTCCCGAAACAGGTGTGGGTGGAATTGGTGCTGTTGTTAGAAATGACAAGGAGAAGTGATGGTGGCTATGGCCCTTCCTCTTGTCACCACCACCTCACCTAAATATGTAGAGATCATGGCACTTCAATTCGGGTTGAAGTTTGCTCGGGATGCTGGCTTTTCTTCAATTCTAATTGAGTCTGATTCACAAATAGTGGTAAATGACTTAAAGAAGGATGAGGAACAGTCATGGGCATCTCATTGATGATATTAAGAGGAGTCTGCAACAATTTGATGATGTTACTGTTTCTTTCAGTCCAAAGGGGTGCAATCAAGTAGCTCATCTTCTAGCAAGGCATGCACTTAATTGTAATACTATAGTAACTTGGATTGAAGAGGTTCCCCTATGGCTGGAGCCAATTGTACAAGATGATATTGTTGTATCCTCTTAATTGTTATCAGTGATTTTCTCTTTCGCAAAAAAAACAAAAAAAAACAAAACATGCCTTAGAAATATGGAAGCTAAAATGGCAAGTATAAGGGGCCAGAGTTATGCAAGTCACTGTCAGCATTTGGCCAGAAACTTGTGCAATCTAATGCTTTGGCCTTGATAAGTGGTTTTCCATATGGTGCATTGGCAGCTATGGTGGTGTTTCTCAAATATGGTCATGTTTTATATCCCACAAGTGAAAGTCTTGGGGTCCTAAGAATCTCAGCTCCAGGCTTAATTAATTCCTGCAGCCAGTCATACTGTAGATCCTACCATGTAAAGAGAAAACAAATGACAAGGGCAAGATGCCAAACCAACAGTGAATTTTTGTGATGTAAGCCATGAACTTGACTTTTCATTCTTGAAATACATATAGGAAATTGGTTGACTCGGTTATATTTCCTATACTTAATATCCATTTATCACTTATTTATTATCTGAATATATAGTCAGCCTCAAGTTTATTGGTTATAACCACTGCAGAAATTGGGAGATCACCTCATCATTCTGTGTCCATCCGGCCGGCATGATCAAGATTGCTGCAAAATGGCTCTTCCTTGCTTTTAAATTGGTGGGAAAGTTATTGAATTTGTTCATTCATGCCCTTTTAAATTTTTTTAAATAGCTATGCAATTTCACTTGAACATGGAAACTGGTTTGGTTCATCTGTGACATGCTGCATACGCAACATTACGCGTATATGAAATTGTGATCAATACTTTTGTCCTAATCAAGTAGCTGAGAACTTGACATCTGGAAAACCATAGTCGAAGAAGTAGCTAGAATGAGGGCAGATAATACTTTTTGGTTTGGGAGCCTAGTTGCTTATAAATACTGGCCCTTTGGACAATCGAACAGCATAAGTTCTCAAGAATCCCCAGCTGCTTGCTGAAACTTGAACAATGGAGATTATTAGTAAATGTATAAGAAGCGCATTTTTGGTATCTGTCATGTTCTTGACAATAGTTTCTCATGCAGGTGAGCTTCTAATTAATAATTAGAACTATGTTTAGGATTAGGAGTATGGTTTGGTTCCTTAATTAAACCTCATTGCTTATTCTAACTTTGCCAATTCCTCCTTCCCTCATGGTTTTTAGTGGCTTATGATTCGTTTGATCCAAATGGGAGGATAAATATCAAATGGGATGTTCTGTCTTGGACTCCTGATGGCTATGTGGTGAGTGCCACCACAACTTGTATCACTTTTGTTTCATTTTCATTTTTATTGATAATCAATTCTAATAATACGTTCAACAACTAAAAGCTCAGTTCAAATACATACTTACTTACCATGATAACATATATTATCCAGGCAGCAGTAACAATAATCAACAACCAAATGTACCGGCACATCACGAGCCCCGGATGGACCTTAGGCTGGACATGGGCTAAGAAGGAAGTGATATGGTCAATGGTGGGAGCTCAAGCCACTGCTCAAGGAGACTGCTCCAAGTTCAAAGCAAATATTCCAAACAGCTGCAAGAAAACTCCCACAGTTGTTGACTTGCTTCCTGGGGTTCCAATGAACCAAAGATTTTCTGATTGCTGCAAAAGTGGTGTTATGGCATCATGGGGACAAGAACCCTCATCTGCAGTCTCAGCATTTCAGCTGAGTGTTGGCCATTCAGGTACTTCAAATAAAACAGTAACACCACCAAAGAATTTTTATTTGCTTGGTCCTGGACCAGGCTACACTTGCAGTGCTGCAACCATTGTACCTGTTAAAGTTCTATGGTTGTATATGTATTTTAGTCTAGGAAAGAATGTATATTCTGGAGAATTTAGCTAGAGAGAATAAAGAAGAATGAAGAAGGCACTGTTCTATTGAAAACGTACAATCTGCAGGCTTACATAGTGTGACTGACAGTGAGAGAAATGTGATTCTCTCTAACAGAATTACAGCTGTCACCCTATGAGGTGATTACACTTGTCATGCCAAATCTAAGCTAGAGAATCCACCTAGACTATGATCTAATGGCTCTCATTACATCACTTAGAAATAGACATAAAAGAAATAAAAAAAAATGAACTTTAATAACTTCAGCTCTAAGAAATCTGCAGAAGGATTATATTTCAACAGTACCACCCTCAGTTTCCTTCTCGCCTGATGGCCGCCGTATGACTCAAGCAATGAGTAAGTTTACTTCTTCCAAGTTTCAACAAAATATGCCTGGTGTCACATTCTGTTTCTTAATTACAGTTTTTACAAGCACTAAAGTTTGCTAATAGCTAGCAATCTAGAAGGATTACTTAGAAATAGACATAAAAGAAATAAAAAAATGAACTTTAATAACTTCAGCTCTAAGAAATCTGCAGAAGGATTATATTTCAACAGTACCACCCTCAGTTTCCTTCTCGCCTGATGGCCGCCGTATGACTCAAGCAATGAGTAAGTTTACTTCTTCAAAGTTTCAACAAAATATGCCTGGTGTCACATTCTGTTTCTTAATTACAGTTTTTACAAGCACTAAAGTTTGCTAATAGCTAGCAATCTAGTAGACACGCTGTGTTTTCTTACAGTTTCTACAAGTAGCTTTGAAGTTCTTCCATCTAGTTGTCTGGTATAATTTTTGTGTTTTCTTTTTTGGCAGTGACATGGACTTTGGATTGCACTTACTCGCAATTGCTCGTCTCTGAAAATCCAACCTGTTGCGTCTCTCTGTCATCCTTCTACAACCCCATGATTACTCCTTGTCCATCTTGTGCTTGTGGTTGTAAGGATGTGAACAATAATTGCATGTAAGTAGCCCGTACACACAACTTACCATTTTTTCAGTTCGACTGAAGCAAAGTTTAATTCAAGGAATAAAATATCAATGATATCTAAGTATCGGTAGTCAAAAATACGGAAATTTCAATAGAAATATCGGGATATTATCGATATTTCGGTCCATGTCGTCAATATTATCGATATTTTGGTTCATGGATATCTAAAATATCGATGGTATCGGAAATATCGGTAGTCAAAATACGAAAATTTTGTGGAAATATCGGATATTATGGATATTTTATTTCTTGGTTTAATTGAAGGTCATGCAATGAGCCTTTCCCATCCATTAATTGAATTTTTTCATGTTAATGTCTTCTCTCCCTAACACTGGAACATAATGCAGAAATGACCCCAAGGACTCAAGGGTGCTGAATAAAAAAGCCTTAGCTAAGGAACATGCATCAATGTTACAATGCACAGATCACAGGTGCCCGATCCGAGTGCATTGGCATGTGAAGGCTAACTACCGGGCGTATTGGCGTGTGAAGATTACCATCACCAACTTCAACTACCTGATGAATTATGCACAATGGACTCTTGTTGCTCAGCATCCAAATTTCAATAAACTAGCTAACGTCTCTAGCTTTGTCTATAAGCCACTCATTCACTATGGCTCAATAAGTAAGTCTCAGTCTACAATGGAACCATAAAGAAAGATGCTTCATTCATATCACACAATATAAATATGTGATGTACATGTCAAGATCTAACATAATGTGTGGATCTGTTTGAATATGCAGACGACACCGGCATGTTTTACGGCATAAAAAATCATAGTGACCTACTAATGGAAGCTGGGCCTGAGGGAAATGTCCAGACAGAGTTGCTTCTTGGAAAGGACATGAAAGCATTCACATTGGGGCAAGGTTGGCCATTTCCCTTCAAACTTTACTTTAATGGCGATGAGTGCAAGATGCCTCTTCCTGATATATATCCAACCCTGCCCAACTCTGCTTATGCAAATCCTATTTCCTCATCTACACTGGCTACAACCCTTTTGCTTTCGGCGCTACTAGTCTTTTTGTGCTCGTGCCACTAACGGTCTATAACTCAGATATCCGAAAGAGGTTCTTACCAAGGGTTCTGAAGCTGTTCCATCTTCACCAATGCAAAGACATCATCAATACAACGTATGCAAGGATCAAAGATTAAAAAGAATGGGAATGTGCGAACTCTGTCACTGTATCTGTATAGTTATGTTGTGATCAAGTTCAGAAAACTTGAACTTCAGATCCCTCTCCCATGTTTACAATCTAAACCTCCTATTCCAAAATTTAATGGAAATTGCAAAATTGTTAGCTAGGACTCAGAATGAGTTCAGGTACTTTTGTCTTTTTTTTTTCTTTGGGAACAAAGAATGAGCTGAACTTTGTTAACATAGGGTAATGTGTAAAAATTATATTTGAACATATGTATAAGGAGACAGAACTGCCATTAGTAGCAGAGGAAGATGGAGATCCAAACAAGATCACATAAATGAGAAAGGTAGTACAGGGGATACAAAGTCATTAGAAAACACAACAAGGGTCAAGGATGACAATTTGTTTTTGAAAGTTTCAACCACTGAAGAAATATTTGTTTTCCCAACAAATTT
This sequence comes from Prunus padus, assembly GCA_024362665.1. NCBI lineage: Eukaryota > Viridiplantae > Streptophyta > Magnoliopsida > Rosales > Rosaceae > Prunus > Prunus padus. The sequence goes on from JANFAM010000005.1 coordinate 1,890,496, forward strand.
GGACATGCAACCTAAATGATATTTTATTACAGGTTAAATTAAATTGCATCCTGGTACCTAATACAAACAATCTGTAGAAGTTTAAAAATACCTGTCTGAGTGAGGAAAAAAAAACCAATGGGTCATTTTCACAAGGGAGTTGACCAGGTTCATTTTTGTCCGAGAATCACTGGCTTGTTTGGTTTGGTCATTTCATTTGTTTAATTAGGTGGACTTGGGTTTGTGGGTCAATTGAAAAATCAATGTCCATGTGAACCAACATATTGGACCTATTTATAGGCCGTTTGAGAAGACAAAATATACCCAACTATGAAGGCCCATATTAGTCACGAGCCTCGTAACCCAACCCAGCCCAGCCCACCAACATAGCCAATTTTGGTTGAGGGTACAATTGATTTTCCGAATTTCATTTCAGCTCTTCATTCGATCGAGGGTTGGGTTGTTATCGACGGCGAACTTGGGGAAAAGGGCTTGGCTTTCTCAGTTGTGTTTTCCGATTTTATCAAAAATCAAAGCATTTGTCGTCTTTATCTGGTAAGCCTTCCAATTCTCTACTTTCCCACTTCAATTATTTCGATTATAGGGATCTAATCCATGACCTATGAATAGCGAAAATTTAACAATGTAAAAAGAAAAAGAGAGAATCAAAGGGTTAAACTGAAAATGAAAGAATAAAACTTTAATATTCTAGCTTTGGAAGGCAGGTTTGACTCTACATGATTGGAATTTGAAGCAGCTGAAAACCCAATTTTTATGTTTTTAATTTTTCAGTTATAAAGAAACTAATTCACCCAGCATTAGAAATCAAAGGAAAATATTCTGGTTGTTAATGAAAATATATTGTTGGGAAAGAATAGTGTAAATCAGGGTTTTTGATATTTGGTGAATGTATAATTGTATATGCCAATGTGTATACAAAATTTGTAACACATTCAGAGCGAATTTATACTTTGTTCAAGTCAGGTAGAGTAAATATATTGTAGATGTAGCAATCATGGCTCATTGGTAATGCTCAATTCCGTGGTATGCAATCATATGGATGGCATTTAACTTCATAGAAATTCTACAATGGCATTTTAGAAGTGTTTCCATGGCTTACCTATGAAGCATGGTATCCAAATATATGGTGTTGCCTCCTCCTTCTTCCCTCTTCTCACCATTTTGCATTATGATGGAGATTAGGCAATTAAGAGTCTTGGCCACAGTTGGCCTCTTTAGGTAGACTGGTGTATTTCATCCAAATAGTTAGTTTGGTTTGATTGTAATTTGCGTTTGAGATTGAGGATGCTAAAAGGATTTAGATGAACATCCCGTTCATCCTCCTTCTAAAACTTTTTCATTAATAAAATCTCTGTTTCGTATAAGAAAAGAAAAACTAACTTAGTTTGAGGTTGTATTACGTGCAATCCAGTTTCACCATGAGTCCAATAGTTCTCTGTAAAATACAGGAGGCTACTGTCTGCACACCCACATCCATGCATGCATATGCACACACACATCCGTGCATGCATATGCACACACACATCCGTGCATGCATATGCACACACACATTTGAAATATGACCATCATGTTCTATTTTTTCTTTCATTTGGCAGATACTGGTCCACATTTGCAAGGGATTTATGATTTGCTGGTCTAATGCTGTGCTGAATAGTGATAGTTTGTATGTCTCATCCTTTTCTTTAGTCCTTTACATCTTTTGCCTTGTAACACTGGTAAAGTAGGATTGCAACTCATAATAGCCATTCAAAATCAAATAGGCTTGCAACTTCTTAACACACTAGTTATTGTTTAATTTTGTCCCAGAAAGGAAAATTCAGACATGTCATCTTTTGATCATTGGAAAAAAAAAAATGATAGGCAGCTAGGCTTTTGGTCTCTAAAGGATTTAGTTGTCATCATTCAGTTTCTCTTAACTTAATAATCACGGGTTCTTATTTCTAGTAGTTTTAATTCAAAATTATGATATGTTTTGAACCATGCAGGTTATTATGAAAGCTTGACAATGTGACAGAGTATGGGAAGTAAAAGTCCATATGCAGGTCTGATTTAGCTTCAGCTATTGGAGACCATCTCAAAGAAGGATTGAACAATGATGACACGCACAAAGTTGCTAGCATGTCAGTAGAGTAAAAAGAGATCTTTACAGGGGTGGCGTGAGAAACTTGCACTACATTTCTTCCCAATCCCATCTAGGCAGCTAGTTGTTGAATAGATTTAGGCATTTTCATGTATCCAAGAAATAATTTGAATGAGACTTTAGTAATGATTTCTAGTAATATGTTTATGTACATTTAAAGATATGGAAAACGAAGTTTTTATTTCTTTTGTGCCTCTCAAAATCGCTGATTTATGTAGGAAAGATGCTTTATATTATCTTCCGACTTTTACCGGCGGTTTTTATATTCGTTGAAATAGGATTTTGTAGCTGCGCCTAGCGACGGTTTTTAACGTTGCTAAAGACTTTCAAGACGAACGGAGCATTTAAATCGTCAAGAAAACTACAAACACCGGAGCAAAAGGATGTAAACCGTCACTAAATAGCCCAACTGTCGTATATTGGCTGAAAAGACTACTGTGGTGGTGTTTTTATTTCTGTTTTCATGTAGACGTTTGGTTTGCTTCCCCAAAATACCACCGGCAATTTATTAAAACACATAGAAGCTGAAATAAACTAGATGGCACTTCAATAATTCAGAAGCAATGAGATTGATGGGAGCTCAGTCATTTTCTTCAACTAGTATTCCATTGTACCACAACCCCACCATCTTATTATCCTTTTTCTTTGGTAAGTGAGTCTTCTAATTCTCTGTGTTTACCACTTCAATTTGATCTCATGGCACAGAAATATGGACAATTTAAATAAATAAATATGAAGAAAAATTTGATTCTAACATATTGGGGATTTATCAGAAAACACAACAAAGATAACAATTTGTTTTTGAAAGTTTCAATCACTGGAGAAAGATTAGTTTTACCTACAAACTTGGACAAGCTACCATAATCGTATTGTATTACAGGTTAAATTAAATTGCGTATTGAATACAAACAAGCTGTAGAAGTTGGAAAATCTGTGTCCGAGTTGGAAAAAAAAACAATGGGTCATTTTCACAAGGGAGTTGACCGGGTTCATTTTAGTCTGAGAATCACTAGCTTGTTTGGTTTGATCATTTGTTTAATTAGAGGACTTGGTTTGTGGGTCAACTGAAAAATCAATGTCCATAGGAACCAACATCATCTTAGGCTCAGAACAGTTAGGCTGTTGTCTTCAAGCATTCTCAAGCTCGCAGCTTGTTCTAATTAACTGAATATAACTCTGTCAAGAAATTGACATCAAGATGTATATCATATATAAAATACCTAACAAAACCAGTAGGTGAACTTGTTTTAAGCCTCTTCACAACACATATTTTGTTCAATTTCTCTGTCTTCATATTTGAGTTCTGCATCCAACTGTCTTCTGTCGGAAGAATCATGATTTTTGACAAGTATACGTGCCTCGTTCTCTCGGCTGTTTCTTTTATACTTACAATTCCTCATGCAGGTCAGCTTCCTTCTAGTAATGAAAGCTCTGTGCTGAATTTTGATTCTATTATACCTTGTCACTTATAAGTTTCATTGTATCATAATTTTAGCTGCTTACGACCCATTGGATCCGAATGGGAACATTACATTGAAATGGGATGTCATATCCTGGACTTCCGATGGTTATGTGGTAAGTAGTTTGGTTCATAACATTTGCTATATTGGAAGAAGCAATCACCTTGGTTTTCCTACTTTATCAGATAATGACCATCTGAATCTCTGATGGAGCAATAACTTTTGCAAGAATCTCACATCAGCTTGATAATTCATTTGACATGCATTTAATAATAATATGAGTGCCTCTAGCAGAGAAATTTGAATTCATGCTTACCGACTTCAAGGAAAGTGAAGGGGCAGAAGAAGAAAAATTGCATATTGATTAATGTTGATTGTCAACAAATGTTCTTTAAAGATGTATGCTGTACAATTACAAAATTTCAGGCAATTGTGACGATGAACAACTTTCAAATGTACCGGCACATCATGAGCCCTGGCTGGACCTTAGGATGGGTATGGGCAAAGAAAGAGGTGATCTGGTCCATGGTTGGAGCACAAGCTGTTGACCAAGGAGATTGTACCAAGTTTAAAGGAAACATACCACATTGTTGTAAGAAAAATCCTACGGTTGTTGACTTGCTCCCTGGTGTCCCCTACAACCAACAGATTGCCAATTGCTGCAAAGCTGGTGTTGTGGCATCATGGGGTCAAGACCCTTCAGCTGCTGTCTCTTCCTTCCAGCTGAGTGTTGGGCGCTCTGGAACTTCCAACAAAACCGTCACACTACCAAAGAATTTCACTTTGCTTGGTCCAGGACCAGGCTACACTTGCAGCCAAGCAAAGATTGTGCGATCTACAGTTTTCAACTCACCTGATGGTCGTCGAAAAACTCAAGCGCTGAGTAAGTATCTTTAACTAAAGAAGAAATATTGAATAAGACTGATTTTGCTACAATTCTAACTGTATATTCTTGTTTGCAGTGACTTGGAATGTGATATGTACTTACTCACAGTTGCTGGCGTCTCGCTACCCAACCTGTTGTGTCTCTATGTCATCATTTTACAACTCTACAATCACTCCTTGTCCAACTTGTGCCTGTGGTTGCCGAGACAAAAAGAAATGCATTGTGTAAGCATTTATCACTCATCAGTTCTGCTTTCTAACGCAACTAGATGTCATAAACACTACGGTACCAGCAACTGACATTCAGACCGAAACATAATAATGCAGGAGTGATTCAAAGTTGTCGAGTATTGTGGGAATACACACACCAACAAAGGATAACACCCCGCTGCTTCAGTGCACACAACATATGTGCCCAATTCGGGTACATTGGCATGTGAAAACAAACTACAAGCAGTATTGGCGTGTGAAGATTACCATAACTAATTTCAACTATCGGTTGAATTACACGCAGTGGACGCTTGTGGTTGAACATCCAAATCTCAACCATATTACGGAAGTTTTTAGCTTTGTCTACAAGCCCCTGACCCCATATCAATCCAAGAGTAAGTCCAGACTTTTCCATACAGGACTTAGGGAGTCTTGCAAGTAACAACTAAATATATTTCAAAAGAAAAGCATGCACTTTTGGAGCTAAGACTTGTACCATTTGGTTGTGCAGATGACACTGGTTTGTTTTACGGCATAAAATTCAACAACGACCTCCTAAAAGAAGCTGGGCCAGAGGGAAATGTACAATCAGAGTTGATTCTTGAGAAGAATGCAAACACATTCACATTCAAGGAGGGTTGGGGTTTCCCTCGTAAGGTCTATTTCAATGGGGATGAATGCATGATGCCCCAACCTGATGAATTCCCAGGTCTACCAAATGCTGCCCATACAAATCTAATTACGGTACCAAAATTGGCTCTCTTTTGGCTTCTGATGTTTCTGGCTCTTCCCTGATCATTTAACAGAAGATTGAAACAGGAGCAATGCCATATGAACATCAAAACACTTATTATAAGGTTCTTGTGGTGGGTTAATGAAGTTGATGTGAGTATGTAAGTGTTATATATAAATTGCTTGAACTTGTGAATAAAAGAAACCAATTCCTTGCCTGATAAGGTAGGGAAGGCCAAAAAACAAAAGACCAAACTATATGCCTTTCTTCTTTACATATTTCTAATCATTCCCTGGTATTGCTACTCTTCTAACTCTGCTGGTGATGCACAACAGCTCAAAAGAAATTAAAGGCAGAAAAAAGAGAGTAAAGCTCTTCATGGGTTCCATTAGTTTTCGAGGTAAAACTAATCTAAGACACACCCACAAGGCATTTTGATAAAAAACCAACACAGAATCTGATCATATTTCGAACATTCTAAATTCTACAACTTCTTGAATTCTGTATTATAAAAATAAAAAAGACAAGGCCTTTGCTACATAATAAAGATGAACTAATTCGATCAAACCAAAAAAAGGACGCCAGATTTCAGTACCTTTGGTGGGTGGTATGTACAAATGCGTTGGGCGCTTTTGATTTTCATGTTTTCCTTCTTCGTGCATAAACAGAAACAGAGTCAAGTCGCTTTGCTGGTGGAGAGTTCATGACAATCAAGAGAGGAGAAGAAGAAGAAGAAAGGCGCGCTTTGTGCTGTCAGTTTTCAAACACGTGTAAAGTTTTTTTTCTTTCTCAAGGAAACCCCAAGGTTTAAGGTCTTATTCGGAAGTATTGACAAATTGCGAATTGGCCGTTTTGCATAAATTAATTTTGAGAATTGAGCAATAACGTTGGTAATGATTGAATTGAATGAGGGACCAAAAAGAAACCGGAAAACTTGAAATTGAAGTAAACCAATTATAACATGTTTCTTGGGAACCAATATATAGCATGACATAAGGAATGCCCAAAAAAGGAACAGTGTGTGAAGGGACTGAGCGTTGGGCTGTTGTTGTCTCAGTCTTCAGAGCCTCTCAAAATTCTTCCGCCAGCTTTTACATCATTCATCACCAAAACTTGCTTCAAGATGCAGAAACACAGCAAACAAACAGCCATATATCTTTAAATAAATGAATTTAAATAGGTTATATGTGTGAAACTATCAAATGGACATGGAAGTGCCTAACAACCAGTAGGTGAGGCTTTCACTTTCATTCTGGTGTCCTCTATCATTTCCTTTTTAACACCCTGGTTTGCCAGAGTACATCTTGTCTCCTCTCAAGTCCTCGCCACCACCGGAGAGCTTGTGATCCGGTGAACTGAGGTCATGGAATTCAAAAACCAGGCCAACCCAACTCACAAAGTCCACCTTGAGGTGGAAACATGTTGCTCTTGGTCTTGGCTCAAGTTCACATTCTTGGCTGTGCTATGTTGCATGATATTATCTCCTGCAGGTAAATTTCTGACAACACATCCAGCTTGAAAATACATTGTCTTTGATCTTTTCTGGTTACATTTGCTTGTCTGCTAACAATAGCTTCATGTTTTATGACTTTTAGCTGCATATGATCCATTGGATCCAACTGGAAACATAACGATCAAATGGGATGTTATGTCCTGGACACCAGATGGCTATGTTGTAAGATATCATTTGAATGACTTTTTGTATATGTTGATTTACTTACAAATCAATTTTTTTTATAAAAAAAATAAAATCATAATAGGCAATCCCTTCATTGAATTATGCTAGGCTGCAGTGACTATGAACAACTTTCAAATGTACCGGCAAATCATTAGCCCCGGCTGGACTCTGGGGTGGTCATGGCAAAAAAAGGAAGTAATCTGGACCATGGTGGGAGCTCAAACCACAGAGCAAGGAGACTGTTCCAAATTCAAAGCAGCCATCCCACATTGTTGTAAGAAAACTCCAACAGTTGTTGACTTGCTTCCTGGAGTTCCTTACAACCAACAGTTCACCAATTGCTGCAAGGGCGGTGTCCTGGCATCTTGGGGACAGGATCCTTCAGCTTCAGTCTCTGCCTTCCAGGTGAGTGTCGGGCAAGCTGGTACCTCAAATAAAACAGTGAAACTCCCCAAAAATTTCACCTTGCTTGGTCCAGGACCAGGGTACACTTGTGGCCCTGCAAAGGTCGTGCCATCCACAGTCTTCCTCACCACTGATCGCAGGCGAAAGACTCAAGCCCTTAGTAAGATATTTTGATTCTCGCGCTTCCAAGATCTTCTTACTCTTCTTCTATCTTGTTTTTTTCCTTTAAATTTTCAGATGGTTGAAATCTTACGTTAAAGAAAACTCTTGAAACTGAGTCGCATGGCATGTCCCTTCTGATGCAGTGACATGGAATGTGACATGCACCTATTCACAGTTCCTTGCCTCCAAGAATCCAAGCTGTTGTGTTTCGTTTTCATCTTTCTACAATGAAACCATCGTTCCTTGCCCATCTTGTGCTTGTGGTTGTCACAATAAGAAAAACTGTATCAAGTAAGCCTCCATAACCTATCCACATATAAGCATATGCATATCCGTACACACTTGACTTACTGGATGCAATTGTTTTGCAATGCAAACAGGAGTGACTCAAAGTTAGCACACAAGTCAGGAATAAACACACCAAAAAAGGACAATACACCGTTGCTTCAGTGCACACATCATATGTGCCCTATCCGAGTTCACTGGCATGTGAAGCTTAACTACAAGGAATATTGGCGCGTCAAGATTTCCATCACAAATTTCAATTATCGGATGAACTACACGGAGTGGACACTCGTTGCGCAGCATCCTAATCTCAACAATGTCACTCAAGTCTTTAGCTTTGATTACAAACCCCTTCTCCCCTATGAGTCCATTAGTAAGTCTTTTGCTTCTCAAGCTTCTTTTTTTTTTTTAAAAACATTTCTTTTGGAATTTTGAGTTTCCTACTAACAGATGAGCTTGATTGACCATATATGCAGATGACACTGGCATGTTCTATGGCATGAAATTTTACAATGACCTATTAATGGAAGCTGGGCCATCAGGAAATGTTCAATCTGAGGTGCTTCTGCAGAAGGACCAGAACACCTTCACATTCAAGCAAGGATGGGCTTTTCCTCGAAGAGTTTATTTCAATGGTGATGAATGTATGCTGCCCCCACCTGATGCATACCCAGCTCTACCAAACTCTGCCCATGTAAATTCTATTTCAATCTTCAAAATGGCAGCTTCTGTGCTTCTGATATTGTTTTCTATATGTTTTTCACTTTCCTGATAATTTTGAAACGTTGGAGTAATAGAAGTGGTCCTGTGTGTGATAATTCAGTATAGATAGTGAGCTTGTGAAACTGTAATGTCCCACGATTTTTTAGCCCAGTTCATGGTGCACAATAGCAAACGAAATTGCTTTGCTCCTTTACTAAATGTTTTCTCTTGCAATTTCAGTTATGAAAATTGTTTAATATTGTTTTCTTTCTGCAGTATGTGACTGGATGTTTATTGTGAACTCAACAGGAAATCGAAAATAATATAAACACTTATACAACTCTATGAACAAAAATCATACATCAACTTTGATTTCTTATGAAATATCATATAATGCTAAAAACATATTCACTGGATCATTCTAAATAATCGCACAACGGCTAAATTTAAACAAAAACAGCAGTAAAAGAATAAAGTGTTAACACGTGTAACAGATATTGAAACAGAATTTTGTAGTGACAGTCAAGCAGGACTGCACCTGAACCACTTGTATAGCTAGAAGTCACAACAGTAACACATTTGACCCAATCAACTGGATTTCCATATGCTTTAGTGCAACTTGAACTTGATCGAAAATTCTACAATGTAATGAAAAAACCGTAGCTATTGTTGTCTGGCCCAGGCACACTCACTATGCATAAGCCAATAAGAATAGCAGAGATGCGAAGATGGTGATGGCGGGATGAAGTATGGAAATGACTTGTTTGGGACTGGAATTTGGCAACCATGGGTAGGCATCTGGTGGTGGCATGACACAATTGTCACCATTAAAATAAATCCTTCGAGGAAAAGCCCATCCCTTTTCAAAAGTGAAAGTCGATGTATCCTTTCGAAATAGGAGCTCTGACTGCACATTTCCAAGAGGGCCAGCTTGTGTGAGCAAATCGTTATAAAACTTTACTCCCCACAACATGGCAGTGTCATCTGCACAACCAAAATTTGTATTGCCAAACTTTATGTCAATAAAAGCCCAAAGAACTGCATTGATAATATATTGATTTGAAAATTATTAAAAATCTACTTCACACAAATTGATGAAGGGCAACAAAAAACTTACTTAAGCCAGCATAAGGAGTTAGGGACTTGTAATTGAAGCTGAAAATCTTGGTCAAATTATCAAAGTTGGGATGTTGCACAACAAGATTCCACAGCGTGTAGTTCATTCTGTAATTGAAATTTGTAATTGTGACTTTCACTCTCCAGTACTCCTTGTAATTGAGCTTCACATGCCAATGGACTCGGACAGGACACATATGGCTAGTACACTGGACCAGAGGAGCATTAGTAGATTTTCCAGGCCCTGATACAGCTGAAGCTAAATATGGATTGTTCGGCCTGCAAAGCAGTATCAGCAAAAGAGAAAATATTTATGATTTAGCATCACTGCAAACTCTGCCTCAGAAAAAGAAGATTGAGAAATGCAACAAATATATGAATTAGAACACTCACTCTACACAGCTCCCAGGGTTTGTAGCGTTGTTCTGGCAGCCACAGGCACAAGTGGGACAGCTTACTATGGTCTCATTATAGAAGGAGGAGAGAGAAACACAACAAGTGGGTGTCTTCTGAGCCAGGAATTGCGAGTATGTGCAAGTAACGTTCCAGGTCACTGCCAGAAGAGGATGTCAAAGTTAAATAAAGCATGAAATTTTTTTCTTCTCATATTTTAAAGTATAAGACTGTACTTATCGTTCCAATTGCATCTTTCAACCCTTGGAACATTTGAAGTGCAGCTTGAAACTACACAATTTTTTAATCCTAAGCAGAAACTATTCCTATTGATGTGTTAACAGATACCGCATCTATGTCATAAACCGATGGCTTATGTTCTCAGTCCAGAGTACCACTATAGTAACTCTGGGTTACTGTAAATGCCTTAGCGATTAACTCAGTCAAAGCTCTTTTCTTCTCTATTCTTCTTAGTGGTACAAGGGGAGAGGGTGGTTTTGCGTACTTACTCATGGCTTGGGTCCATCTCCTTTTATCCGCTGTTAGAAATCTGGTTGGTTTTACAATCTTTGCTATCCCACAAGAATATCCAGGCCCAGGTGCTTTCAAGGTGAAGTTTTTCGGCAGTCTGACAGTTTTGTTAGTTGTTCCTGCAGCACCCACACTGACCTGGAACGAACTTACAGCATTGGCTGGGTCCTGGATCCATGAGTTCATTACTCCCCCTTTGCAGCAATTTGCAATCTGCTGGTTGTAAGGAGTTCCTGGCAACAAATCCACAACTGTTGGATCCTTCTTACAGCAATGTGGGACGTTCCCTTTGTATCTTGAACAATCCCCTTGCTCGGTGGTTTGTGCTCCCACCATGCTCCAAATTACTTCCTTTTTCGCCCATGTCCATCCTAATGTCCAGCCTGGTGCTTGTATATGTCGATACTGCTGGAAGTTAAACATTGTAACAACAGCCTGCCATTTCAAATAATACAGTTTGTATCAGAAATTCAAGGAAAAACACAAGTAAAAGATTATATATCAGGAAATAGAACTACAAGGTGATGGAAATGATCAGTCAGGTCAAGGAGTACTAAATGCGGTTCTCCATGATCTCTAGCACTACTAATATAGTTACCATTGATATTAACAACATAACACAGATGGAATATAATTCTAATTCCAAACCTGGTTCCTCTTTTCTTGATTGAGTTTCAAGAAAACATTAAAAATCCAGTGAGAACATGAACGAATTAAATTTGCATCTTTTGAAAACACTTTAGTTTAAACTTGATATATATAACCGAGATAAAGCTTTAAGCTGAGTCAATTCAATGATAGCCCATGCTTAGAAAGCATCAAATAAAGGCAGCATTATCACATAAAAGGAATGATCTGCTCATTAACACTTACAACATAGCCATCTGGAGTCCAACTAATGACATCCCATTTAATTGTGATATTCCCGGTTGGATCAAGGGCATCATAGGCTTCTGCAGAAACATCGAGCAAAACACAGCTCAATACATCAATCCTCAAAATTTCCAAAAGGGTTGACTTTATTATAAGTACACGATTTACTTGTCAAAACTTTAGTTCTTTTCAATTTTCTTTCTATGATATGAATTATGAAAAAATATATATCAAGGCATTTATACTGCTGCTTCACTACATATCAACAAAAATTTCCAGCTTGTCGATATTAGTACACTCTGTAACTTCTGTAGCTTAATTGTTAGAATCTTTTATCTCTGGCTAATATCTGAAATTCAGCTAGATTCCATTCCATCCAGTGAACGCAATAATAAAGGACTAGAAGAGATCGAATTTAATAGGAAATATCAATCACTCAATGCTTCACCTTTCCAAATTTAGAAAAAAAAAAGGCAAAAAACTCGAATTTCATAAAAGAATTACCTACCAGCCAATCATATCTTTGGAAGTTAAATTCTTCGAATACCAAAACAAGTAACAGGTAAATAACTAAAACCCAGAAATAGAACACAAGAAAAACACTTTCAAGAAACTAAATTTGGAACCATGGGCACTGACCTGTAGAAGTAAAACTGAAGCATGAAAGCAAAAGGACAAGCAAAATGGCAAAGCTGCTGAGCTTGACTATGGATCCAGTGGCTGATAAGCACCGAGGCTCCATTTGTTGATGCAGATTTAGTTTTAACAGTGATGTTTATGTTCTGATTTAGCTCAAGATCTGCCCAGAAAGCGGGGACAGAGCCCCAGAGAGAGAGAGAGAGAGAGAGAGAGAGAGAGAGAGAAAGAGAGATGTGGAGCTGGCCAACTGGGCGTGGCTGGCTTTCTTTTCACATGGCAAGTGACTTTTTAAAGCTCACTCTAATCACTGCTTTGAGGAAGAAATCGATCCAGTTAATGTCACTCAAGTTTTATCCTTGGCGTCACAACATGCACACCTTAATTCCATTTGTACCCTTTGCAGTTTTCAGCTAACTCGAAAGATATTTGTCATGAAATGTTACAAATCTTCCCATATGTATGTATGAGAATGGGTTTGACTAGGTTTTATTGAAAAGTGTACTTTCATAATGAGGGACATTTTTGGAACAGACAAAAAACATAGCATATATATTACTGAAAACCAAATTAAAACCATATAATAAAAGGACTTCTAAGGCAGACAGCAAAGGCTGTGGGCCATAAGGCATCCTGCAGTGTCGGTGGAGAGCAAATTCAACAACTCGTACACTGGGAAAGAGATGTGGTGCATTTGGGTCTTTGCAATTTGTCCAAATCTTTTGCTCTAACCACCAGATTATAACATAAATTGGTATTTTATTCTTTTTGGCAATTATTATTCATCATCTTCTGTCTCTCACTTGCACAGTCCACATTAGGGCCATCCTTTTCCCTTTATTCAACTTTGTGTGATTGTCTTATATTGTGATACACAAGTTTGATTCTTTTTTAGGTATAGGCCTACAATTATTTGGTTTGCATATATTCATAGCTTCACGACACGTCGTTGTTTTCCGAACGACGAAACATAAAGGCATAAACTTTGGGTTTGGGGCGAAAGGGTTTTAGCCAGAAATGGAGAACAGCAGCTTGGAGCAGGTTCTGCAAGATGCCAAGCTCCACAGACAAATCAATTCGCTCATCGTCGCTCATCTTCGCGACAACAATCTCTATCAGGCAAACAATCTCTATCAATTCGTTTCCCATATGTGTATATGTGCGTGTGTGTGCTTTTGGTTGCTGAGTGAGTGTAGGAAAACTTAAGATATTGAATTTTCAACATAATGGTTCAGTTTTGGTTTGGTTTGTGGACAGTAATGAGTAATTAAGCTGACTTAAGTATGTCTCATTCGTTTTCCATGATCATATTGGGAAGATGCTACAGTCTCAATCTGGAAAGTGAACTTCTTTTAACTCTCAGATTGCTTAGTTCCCGGAAAATGTAGAAAATTAGTTGCTGTGAAATTCGAATTTGTAAACTTGACTCACCAGAGGCCTACATAAGCATTTGGCTCTTCTAAAGTTTCAGTTTTTCTTTCTTATTTTCTTGGTTTGTGGGGGAGGGAGAATTATCTTATGGAAGAAAATGTTAAATGCCTGTTATGATTGATGAAAAAATTGAGGAAGATTATGATATAATGAGACTTTGAGTATTCTGATCTTATGTTGGAATAGAAGAAAGAATTTTAGCAGATTGAGCTGATTGGTGATCTTTCTTATTTGTAGGCTGCTAGTGTCGTTGCTTCCGCAACAATGACATCATTGAATGATGAAGCCCCGCCTAATAAGCTCCTTGAACTGGTTGCCAAGGTTGTATTTGCATTTCAAGGCGTATTTTCCCCCTCTGTTTCAGTGTTATTTTTCATTGTTTAAACTCGAAAAGAAAGTTTTGATTCTAAGGTGATAACAGGGCCTTGCAGTGGAGAAAGATGAGATGTTGAGAGGGGTTCCGTCATCTGCATTTGTTTTGGGTACATCAATACCTTCTGGATATGGTTCAATCCCAGCTCCTCGCACTGCTGCTGTTGATTTTGGGTAATTATGTCTTTGGAACCTCTGTCATTTGATTACTGTTTAATGCCCTTTGTTGTTTGCCTTATGGCTATGTCAATGGTTTTGAGTATGCCACAAACGATATGGGCATTTTCTATAATTTATTGTTGTAGACAAAACAGAAGATAGAGCAGGTGCATGCCTGACCAAGCCCTTTAAAATTTACTATTCTTTGTCTTGAATGCTTTCATCATTACCTTTCTTCAAGGAAAATAAAGGAGATGGAGGGATAATTTCATTGTTTTTTTAACATATAATATTTGCAAAATTTTGTCAATAAACCGACGTTTCACATCTCTTGTGCAAACAGTGCAGTTCAGGAAACAAAAGGCTCATCAAAGAGCTTCCCAAAGCATGAGACACGCCATCTTTCAGAGCACAAGGTATGCATAAATAGGGAAAACAAATTATTGTATAACATCTATATTTATTTTATTAAGTCACTAAGTTGGCATGATAAAGATCACTTTCCACTGGGCATCTTACTTGGTCTGATGGGTTAAACTTTCTAGAATATTGCCAGATGTGCAAGGTTTAGTCCTGATGGGAAGTTTGTTGCTACTGGAAGTTCTGACACATCAATAAAGCTTTTTGAGGTGCTGATTCTTTTAACTATAAAATTGGTTTTTTCTTCAATGTGGGCCCTATCTAATTCTCAGGCAGTCATATTCTGTTTCAGGTTGCAAAAATTAAGCAAATGATGCTTCCAGATGCAAGAGATGGTCCTGTGAGACCTGTCATTCGTACATTCTATGACCACTTACAAGTAAGCCAACCTTTGTTCCTAATATTTTGAAGGCTAAGTATTGCTTTGCCTATGGAATATTTTTATTTCAACCACAAACATGTTTCAATTGAAAGCGTTGTATATGAGCCTCTTATGCTGACTTTGCCATGACTTTGTCAAGGAACGTTAGACAAAGAAAATGCTTCAAGTATGATAATATGAAATCTATAGCTCCAAAATTACATATAACGTTTTTACCCCTTGAGTTGTCAAATTTTGTCTGTGTGTAATATTTGGATTAAGCCTGTTCTTTGAAACTTGGATACTATTCATTTATTCCCATTTGTTTTTATTTTCTCATTCAAAGACAATTGGACAATGTCTCGGGATATCTCCTTATGTCAAATGTTATTCGGATTCAATTGCAGCCTATAAATGACTTGGATTTCCATCCTCAGAACACTGTTCTTATATCGGGGTCAAAAGATAACACCATAAAGTATGGATTCTTTACTTTCTTAAATAATATTGAAATTCCATTGTTTAGTTATTGACAAGTTTTTTTATATCCTAGCAATGCCAGCAACCAAACGTGTCTTCATGTCCCTCTTATTCTGCCCTTTTTGGTTCTTTGCTGTTTTTTTTCCTCTTCTCACCCTCGAACATTACCAGCATTAGTTGTAAAACAAAACAGGAGTTCACTTCAAACTCTTATGTAAGTCTTGTTACTACTTTCAGGTTCTTTGATTTTTCCAAGATGACTGCAAAGAGAGCATTCAGAGTCATCCAGGTTGTACTTGTGATCTGATAATAGATTGAAGCATAGTAGAAAACGACATTTCTATATTAAATTATTTCTTTTTAATGACACAGGATACACACAATGTGCGTTCAGTATCTTTTCATCCCTCTGGAGATTTTCTTCTAGCTGGTAATGTTTTCTATTTTCTTGGTGTAATGAAGTCTTGCTTTAACCAATTTGATGTTCCATGCAATCTATGAATTGGTGTTTTCTAGATACGATGGCAAGAATGTGTACATGTGTCTTGGTTCTTATTCAAATGGAATTAAATTCTTTACACTTGCTATCATTTACTCATAGCTTCATTAAATCTTTTAGTAATATATCATATGCATTGTTTTTCTCATAAAAAAAAAATTGTTGTAAAGCTGATATATGCTGAAGTTGATAGAGAAATTTATAATGCTCTTATGTAATCTCCAGAAGTATTATTTTGCATTAAGCTTGACCTGTATTTAGTGCCAATAGATGGCTACCAGAGGCTAGAGTTGCTATAAGGATGAATTAACTAACTTGATGAGATCAACCTTGTTACAAATGAGCTTTTATCCACACACACACACACACACACACACACACACACATTGAAATACCATGCATTACATGTTAAATGTTGGAGCTCATTTCAAGGTGCAGTGCAATCGAGTCCACTGTTCACAACACAGGTATCTTAAATTATCTAGATCTGTGAGGAGTGCTTCTAAGGCTATTTCTTTCTTCTTTGCTTGAACTATTATCATGCATTCATACAGTGAATTGGCTTCTAATAATGATTATATTAAAAAAATATATATTACAGGGACTGATCATCCAATTCCACACTTGTATGATATCAATACCTTCCAGTGCTACCTGTCTGCAAATGCCCCAGAAATCGATGTTAACGGAGCAATAAATCAGGCATGGTTGACCCCATCTATTTATTCATGCTTCAAGTTCTATTTTCCATTGTTTATAGATAAATACAATTCGATGAGGGCAGTCAAATCCATCTTTGTGTTTCAGGTCAGGTATTCAGCTACAGGTGGCATGTATGTTACAGCTTCTAAAGATGGTACCATTCGTTTATGGGATGGTGTAACTGCCAATTGCGTACGCTCAATAGCTGGTGCACATGGCACGGTGGAGGCAACCAGTGCAAACTTTACTAAGGATCAAAGGTATAGATCATAGAATAGATTTAAGCTCTGAAACATGATATATGTGAAATATTCATCCATGAGTAGAAAATTGTGAAAGTACATTTGTATAGAGAGGTGGCTTTCTTATGTGAAATGATGTTTCTGTGTTTAAGTTGTTTCATAAATGTTGGATATCAGGGATAAGGAATATTATGCTTATATGTTCTTGCCTTTAGATGTGCTAGAACATCACTGTAAATTTGGTTCACCCCCCAATTCTTTCTAAATTTTTTATTTTGCAAGCATCCTGTTCTCTGTGATATGACTCAAATGCTGGCTTTCTAGGTTTGTTCTCTCTTCTGGAAAGGATTCTACTGTAAAGCTTTGGGAAGTCGGCACTGGAAAATTGGTTAAACAATATCTAGGAGCTACACATACTCAATTGCGGTGTCAGGTATACCAGAAAGGCCTTTTGGAGGTTTTCCTTAAAAGAAATAAAAATAAAATATTTTAGGTTGAGCATCTGTGTGTTTTAAACACTTTTTATATATATATAAATCTCTTCCTCCCCTCTCCTCTCCTTCTGATTTAAGTATGCAATTCCTTATGCCAGAGAAAATGGCTACAAAATCCTCTGTCAACTACGTAAAATCCTAAAAAAGAATCTTCTCCCTCAGCCCTGTCTGAATCAATCTCCACCACACTTTAATTATCCTTGTGCGCTATCATCCTCCCACGATGTGAGGAATCCAAAAAAGAAAATATCAAAATTTGGTTTTATAGGTGCTTTTATACTTCTATGCAGGCTGTTTTTAACGATACTGAAGAGTTTGTACTCTCCATCGATGAACCGACCAATGAGGTTCGTTCACTCTTACTGCGTTTAAATGAAATATTGTGGTATTTAAATGAGCAGATAAAGGTTTGAATTGATGAATATGGGATGGTTGCAGATTGTTATATGGGATGCTCTGACAGCAGAGAAAGTAGCAAAATGGCCTTCCAATCATATTGGTGCTTTCCGTTGGCTTGAGCACTCACCAACAGAGGCAGCATTTGTTACTTGTGGGACAGACAGATCAATCCGGTTCTGGAAGGAAAGTCTGTAAAGACTGCAGAAATCGGCTGGTGGCTTTCTTGATGTGAAGAAATGTAGATTGATCATTTGACTTAGGATTTACTCATGTCTCGTAGAACTAGATAAATGAATAGAGTGTAACCTACAAATGACCCCCAACTTAAAACGGTTCCAGTTTGGTCAGATAAAGTGTTATTTTGTTTTCTTTTACTTTTTAGTCATTAAGTCTTTCTGATTTGCATACTCTTCACTGTTCACTTACTAGATACAATAATTTTAAGAGTAATCTAAAGTCTTCTCTTTGAATAGAAATAATAATTCAGATTCAGATCCACGACCATGAATTACTGTAATGCCTCTTCAAATGACTTGCACGCTTTCACCAGCTGCTTGCCCTATCCACGTTGCCTGTTTAATTTCTAAAAAAGATTGATCATAAATCATGAATGTTCCCAAACAAAAAGGCAAAAAAGCATGAAAGCAATTTGTCATTGCATTTCTAGCATGGTTTCTCTCTTCCCTCTCCCTGATGCGTCTTCGAAGAAATTACTGCATTAATTGTAACCTATCATCTGGAACATAAATAAGTCTCCATACCAGAGAAAGTAAACACCACCAGCTAAAAGAAAGTGTCCTGTGCTACTTAGCCAACAAGCCCCACAACCCACAAAATTTCCTAGACAATCATCAACGACACGACAGTGTTTAAGGCCAGGGAAACACTGTTGTTGAGCAGATTATGCGGGGCAAAACAAGGAGGCAAAACCAGAACATCACGTATGCAAATGACAGTATATCTGCACCTTTGGGGTTCCACAATCCAAAGTATAGGCATATCGAGCAAACAGTATCGAAAGATTATTGTCTAACACAGGTTTGGAAAGAGAATTGTCATTGTAAAGCATGCTGGCATGGAGTGAAGAGTGTCGAATCAAACTAGTCTGGATATAAACTCTTTTTCTTATTTCTAATGTCACTCAGTAACTATAAGAACAAAACAAGAAGACAAATTAAACTGCATAAAACATCACGAGAAAACAAATGATCAAGCTTTAAAAAACAGAAACTCTGATCAAAATTGTCATTCCCCTTTGATAATTTGACAATTCAAACTTCTAATGACATCAGTACGCTCGACGCATCATTTTTTTCGGCTTCTTTACAAAACTCAATCGAATTTGCTTAAGACGTCTCTTCTTCCTTGCCATCTTCTCGGGAAAAGTTTCCCGCTTCTTCTCCTTCTTCGCAGCCTTTGGCTTCTTCTTCAAGAATCTCGGGTCCGCCTGATACGCCTTTTGTGTCAAAGCCACCCCTCTCTTTTGAGCCTCATTAAACAGGGCAGTGGCTCTATCAGCACGGTTGTGAGCATACAGTTTTCCCATCAACAGATCATAACTCTTGATCCCAGGCTCACATCCATCCTCCTTCATCTTCTTGAAAACACGCATAGCATGATCAATCCTCTCAATACCACACAAAATCTTCATGAATCCATAATAGGCCTTCTTATCAAGAGCCCCACCGAACCCGGCCGACTTCATCCTATCAATCATTTCATCCCCTTCCCCAATCCTCGCTGCCTGATACAAGCTTCTGATCAACACAAGGAACGTAGTTTCATTTGGATAACAACCCCACTCACCCATTCTATGAAACAAGTTCAAAGCATCCTCGGTCTTCCTAAGCTTACACAAATTACTAATCAACACATTAAAAGTCTCCACATTTCTTGGAACCCCATGAGTGTCCATATCCACCAAGATTTGCTCGGCCTCCGAATGAAGGCGAAAAGGGTCCTTTTTCCTACAAAGCTTAGAAACGCAGTCAAGAATGGCATTGTAAGCAGTGGTACCAATCTCAAACCCTCCTCTATACATCTCCCCAGCCAATCTTCGAGCCTCCTCAAGCTTCCCATCAATACACCAACCCTTAATAAGCAAATCACAAATATACTCATCTGGGAAAAACTCATTGGCCAAACTTTTCACCATTTTCTCAGCACTACTCGCAAACCCATTTTCACAAAGCTTCTCCACAACCAATCTAAGCGAAGCTTTGTCCCTCTTAAGCCCATAGTCCTTCTCCATCCTCTCAAAGAAAGAAACAGCCTGTGCGGGCCTCCCAGCTCTCACCAGCCTATCAATGGAGGAAGCAAAGGTTTTGGGCCCAGCAACCCCATCTGCACTAACAATCACATCATGGGTCGCCTTGAAATCCTTTCTTCTACCAAAATAATCCACAAAATACGAGAGGGTCTCATCGGTGTGCTCAAAAGTAGGGTTTGAGATGAGCCACTCGTTAAACCCTATAACTGCACGGCCGGCATCGGGGGACAGATTGAGCACGGACTGGACCAGGGAAGGAGTCGGGGTGATGTGGGAGAAGCTCAATTGTAGGCGTTGGGTGACCGAGAGAGGATCGGAGCTAGGGTCTATGAGGAGTACAGAGGAGAGAGACTGAGCTAATTGGGATTGATCTGAGTCTTGGGATGGTGAGATTGAGGAAGAAAAGGGTTTAGAGACACAGAAATGAAGAAGAGAGAGAAAGTGAGAGCTTGCTGTTGTGGTAATGGCGGGTTGGGCATAGTGGAAATGGGTGGGTTTTCTTGAGTGAAACAGAACGTGGGTTTGAATAGTTGGAGAAGAAGATGGTGATGAAGAAGAGGTAGAGAGGTAGCGGAGCAAGAGTCTCCGGAGTTGCAGAGGCTGTAATGGCCGCATTTTGACAGAGACGGAGGTGAAGAAGCTCACTGTGAGAGGAGAGGTTTTGATTCTTGAATGAGGAAGGAATGAAAACCTAAAACGTTCGTGCATTACCAGAACGCAGCGTTTAGATGACTTCTCTATGAATTAGGCTGCTCCTAGGACATAGCTGGATAAGCATAGCAAACAATAGGCCCAAAGCAATACGTGGGTCAGCTAAGAGAGTCCAAACAATGGGTCATATATGTCCATTATCTACCCATTTCATTTGATTTGATTTTGTTGGGCTTTAAACCCACAAACAATCTTGTCTTCTTTTTTTTTCTGGGTCGAACAAAATCGTTCTTGCGTGCGACTGTTTTGTAACTCAAACCAGAATTTGCACATTCTTCTGCACTGCACAAAAGTAGTATACTTTATCTCAAACCAGAATTTGCACCTATATAAATCCAAATGATGATAACAAGCACCGACTTATAACTCACCACAAGCTTTTTATAATTCAAAGTAGGAGTAGCTATGCCCTGCAGACATAAACATCTTTTGGCGGCTAACACATGACATGAGCAATGAAATTAATCTCAGAAACTACCCAAATGTATATTTTAGTAACGTAATTATCTCACTAATTTTATATTCAAATTAAGGGCCTTGTTGAGCGCGCATATTGAACTTTGTTGCACACCATTATATGTGTTAGATTGCCAGAGGTTAGTACTGATCTGATCATAGACATAACTTTTTTTTTTTTTTTGAGTCAGAAAAGTGAGAAATAGCAGTGCTCTCTCTCTCTCTCTCTCTCTCCGCGTAACCATCATTGTTGTGATTGTCATCATTATAATCACATATAATTAATGATAAAGATGGCGAAGAAGGGATGCATAATTAGGCATGTAGAAGGTACATGTCTGTGTGGATCCCATTTCACACTAAGATCTAAGATAGCATAAACAAAGATAAGCCAACTTATTTGGACCTGCATATGTACTCAAAGGAATATAATTAGCTATCCAAGTGTGAACCCTTTGGCACAGCAAAACAACTAGTTTGATTAAAAATTCATGTGCCCTACAACAGGGTCTGGTTTTTCTTCCTACCTGGGATCACAAAGA
This sequence comes from Prunus padus, assembly GCA_024362665.1. Lineage (NCBI taxonomy): Eukaryota > Viridiplantae > Streptophyta > Magnoliopsida > Rosales > Rosaceae > Prunus > Prunus padus. The sequence goes on from JANFAM010000005.1 coordinate 1,912,242, forward strand.
CAAGTTTCGATTGATCCCTCCGGTTGGCATCACTTATTTATGCATGTCTAATTAGTAATTATATGGCTAAGCACTATAATTAGTGGTCCATATGGGAAGTTTTCTCAAATTGTGTTTAGCTTTAGCATGTTAAAGCAGATGTTGGAGAAGCATCCAACAAGGGAATATAATGAACACACACAATAAACAAATTACTTGATGATGACTAGCCACTTTAATCCGCTTGAAATTATGTAAAGCTTTGCATAGTACAAATATTATAACGATTTTAAAAAATAAAGAAAGAAATTCAGCTTTTAGAATATTTATGTGTGTGGTTAGTGTGCCTCTTCTTTAGGGCTTTCGAACCTCTAGGGTTTTCTAGCAGAGTAGGCAGCCCTGATTTGTATAGTACATATTCTTTATTAAAAACTTGGCTTAATTACCCAAAATCATGACCTCCTCATGGCAAGCATGAAGATCAGTGTGGGCCTCATCTGCCATGCATGCTTGTAATGGTGATCACTTTTAAAATTCTTTTAAATGCTTTTCTATTTTCTAAATCGTCCATAAATTTTCAATTACATGCTTATATTATCGACTTGAGAATGTATATGTATGTATATATAGAGAGAGGTCCAATTAAGGAATTTCTTAAATATGCTTACTTGAAGAACACCATTGTAGGTTCCACTACGCATTGTATTTCAATAATCTGAACTGTCTAGTTTTTAGATATTCTTTCAAGTATCATCTCTGCAAAAAAATACTTGAAATTGTGACAATTTGACTACTCAATTAATAATACTATGCATATATGCATTGATAAATACCATAATATAAAAAAGACTATAATAACAACTAGACAGTAGTGTTGGATATTGCCACAATATAATTAGCTCCAACTATATGCCTTATTTGTTGATGTTTCCACATGTAGAAAGGAACAAAGCAAACCTAGATAGACAGCTTTAAATGCAATGAGAGGTCATGAGAAAAAAAGAACCTTTGCACTGGCTGCAGCCACATCTGAATTATTTTAAATTGGCTTATTAATTAAGGGGTAATTATCAGTTTACTACTACCGTGTTTTAGAGTTCGATACAACAAGTTTTTTTCATCTCAGTTACATCCATAACGTTAAATTCCGTATTAATTTCATACATCCGTTAGTTTGACCTTCATGTTCTCCGTTAGATAATGACGTGGCAATTTCTCTCTCTCTCTCTCTTCATCTTCATCTCCATCTCACACACACACACACACACACACACACACACTCTCTCTCTCTCTCACAACTCTCTCGGTCGTCTCGGCTCTCTCTCTCTCTCTCTCCATTCCCCCATTGACCCCGTTGAACCCAGTAACCCATTCCCCTCGGCCACCATCGAACCAGAACCCATTCCCCCATCAAGCCTCTCTCTCAGTCTTTTGAAGCCAACCCATCTTTCTAGAACCAGAAAAATCATTTGGGTTTCTATGATTTTGGGCTGTGTGTGAAAAATCTCAGTGTCGGAAGAGGAAGCCCAGTCACAATACCAGATGGTGGCGGCTGTTGGAGGATGAGGGGGCTTGGTTTTTGGTAGGGTGTCTTGATAAATTTTGGGGAGTGAGAGAAGGGGATGGAGGAATAAGGTAGAGAGAAAGAGAGGATATGGTCGATATGGTCGTGAGGTGAGGATTGGGATGGGGTTACGGTGGGGAAGGGTGTGACCGGAAAGGAAAGAGGGGGAAGATGGAGGTGAGGGGAGTTGATTTGGCTTTGGGTATTTGTTTGGTCCAGATCTGGAATTTTGGTTCAATTTCTGGGCTTAGTTTGTAGTGAGTGTGTTTTATCTTTGATTTGGGTGTTGTTATTTTTCATGCTTGTTTTGTTTCTAGTCTTGGATGTGTTTGATTTTGGGTTGGAATTATGGATTTTGATTGTTGGTATTGGCTAATTTGTCTGGTTTGATTTGGTAGGGGTGGTCAGGAATGAGAGCTAGAGGGTTTCGGTGGAAGGACTGGTTCATATTTTGAGTGGCTGATTGGGCATAGGTAGCAAGAATTGAAGAAAATTGTACGCTTGAAGGTGCCTTTTCATGGTTCTTGTTGGTGTGGGTGGTGGTTGTGGTTGGGGGAGGTGGCTGGGGTTGCTGCAAGAGAATGGTCGCTAAGGTTGCTAAGGGGGTGGCTCGTAGGGGTGGCAATGAGGAGATGGGTGCTAGGGTTTGGGGAAGAAGATGAGAGATGATTTTTTTTAATGTTATTTTTTAATTAATGTATTTAATTAATAATGTTTTCTTATTTATTTAATTAATTAATAATATATGTGGACCACGTGGCACCATATGATTGGTCTACGAGGCATATTTACAGCCACGTCAGCATTTAACAGAGTTGTTAACAGAAAGATTGACGGTATGTATGAAATTGATAAGAAAATCAACTTTATGTATGCGACTGAGACGAAAAAAATTTGATATATCGAACTCTAAAAAAGGGTAAACTTTACTGTAGTAAAGTGAAAATTACCCTTAATTAAAATTGGTAGGCAAGCAAAGGCAGTCGTAATATTCAGTCCTAGCTATGTTCAAATAGGGAAAATATACTAGGCTTAGAGAATAAGGTCAGGAGACAGTGGGATTTTTGAAGACTGATGATTATTGGTGGTCAAATTATTAAAGGATGATTCCTTTCTTTTTTAAAAGAAATTCTAGGATTGCATTCATAATTCAGCCAAAAAAGTCACTAATGAGGCTAATACAAACTAGCCACAACAATAACGGAGCTTTTACGTGAGCTTTTATATATTGGAAATACTAGGTAGCTAGATTCCAATTAGTGACTCATAATTCTTTATGAAACTTTTTACATCCAATATCTTCAGGCATATATCCATGCGTGATCATACGGAAAGTTTTTGTGCCCAAAAAAAGTACTGATTTTGTTAACATGATATGATATATCGCAGACATACATACATGATCATGTGGCTAGAATCATGAAAAATATATGGTTTTTTGAATTATATGAGAGCCAATTATACATATGTACCAAAGATAGTGATATTTTCGTCATCGGATTCTTATTTACGGATCATGTGCCATTTGCTGACAGTATTCACAAGTTCTTGCATTATTTTGCATATGTTTTCTTTTCCTTCTTTTATGATGGTGAGATTTGAGAATTTGATATACAAGGATAGGAGGAGGAAAGGAATATATAGGGATGGGGGTGTGACTGAGAATCACTTAAAAGAGAAGAAGGCCCAAAGCAACTTGCATGCATTGATGTGGTCTGGGGATAAAAAATATGCAAAAATAAGGTTAGTTAATTGGATATTCAAATCTGTTTGCATCTTTCTTTATAGCTAGAAAAAAAGGAGCAAAGCTTTTCACAGGCACATCTTCACCAAGATATATTCTTGAGAAGGATTTGGATCTCAGTAAATAGGTGATTGAGAGCTGAGTGGTGAGACATATCATTGTTTGGTTTATTCTTATTCTTCAATCATTTAAAATCTTCTGCAATATCAATTCTAATGATCAAAATAACCATTTTATTTATTATTAGTTATAATCACATCTAGCCCTAGAATAAGGAATCTTAGCCCTTAATTATTTTCCCTCTTTATAATTTTCACATTCAAAATGCTATACGAGATCGATCGTAGAAGATATGGAAAGAAAAGCATTGCAAGAATAAAGAGGGGGAGGAAAAGGGAAGGCCAATGTTCATGCATACACACACAATGACAATTATGTTGAGAACCAACGAATGAAGTTGTAATAGACGTGAAATTTAAAAGAAAAAAAATGTAATTTGGACCACCATCACCATGCATGTATGGAGGATCAATTAATTTGCACCCAATATCTCTAATTAATTCGCAATTAGGATTCAATTAATTATATGATGCTTCGGTCATCTAGATTAAATAATAATGAAGGCTCCATTATCATTTCTTGCTCATCACACTTAAGCAGAGATTAACAATGAAATTAAGGACAAAGGCAACTGGCATTGCATTGATATATAAATGACAAAAAAAGTTTACAAGAAAGTTCCACAAGCCCTGCATATAATAAAGATAGAAGTAACCCAAACCCAAGCTAAGTCTTGTTAATCAAATTAACCTAAAGTTCACATGCCCTACCCTTTATTTTTTTTTGAAGAACCAGAGGCGCCCTTCCTATCTAACAAAAGCCTAGCTAATTAAAGCTTGTAACATAGTAAATGATCAACTTATTTGATCTCCACCATAGAGCTAGCTAGCCTAATTAACAAACATGCACCACAAGTAAATAGCATTTGATCAGATCACAACCCTAGTAACAGCCTTGCAGACAAGAGAGTGCTTCATTTCCAGAGAAAGTTTCAAGGTCTCAGACAAGTCCACACCTGCAGACTGATCATCAGAAGGGACCCATTTGAAGCTCTGCAGCAACTGAGCAAGCCACAGCTCCACAGTGGCCAAGCCCATGGCTTTACCAGGACAGGTTCTTCTTCCAGAGCCAAATGGAGCCAGCCTTAAATCAGAGCCCATTATGGGAACATCTTCATTCATTATGAACCTCTCTGGTTTGAATTCGTTGGGATCAGACCAGATCTTCTCATCATGTGTAATAGCAAACATGTTGACCATGGCAGTGGTGCCTGCTGGGATGAAGTGATGACCTAAGTGAGTGTCATGGATGGCAAGCCTGGCCCAGGACAAGAGGGGTCCTGGTGGATGCATTCTAAGGGTTTCCTTGACTATGGCATGGAGGTAGGGAAGGTTGGGGAGGTCAGAATCTGATACAGACCGGTTACCGGTGCCTACAACGTTGTCAATCTCTGATTGGGCCTTGGCTTGGATATCTGGGTGTAGAACCATTCTTGCAAGAATCCACTCCAGGAGTATTGCCACTGTATCAGTCCCTCTGAAGATCATTTCCTGAAGTAATGAAATAAGAACGTTCATCTTAGCTTATAATAATTACTGTCCTCTTAAATGAATTGGAAAGAAAATAAAATCCCATTATTGTCATCAATGAAATATTAAAACATGACAGTTTCATGATTGGATGAACAAAAGAGAAACTTGTAAAATATGTTTGGATAATAACAAAACAGAAAACAATGGATTCAGAAAACAAGACATGGATAAAATTCTCTTAGCAAAAAGAAGAATTGATAGCAGATAAAGAACTGCATAAGAAAATTGGTTTTTAACATACAGAATCTGAAAACTAACCAGACAGCAACAATCTAATGAACAAACGTTACAAGTATTTCATATACATGAACTTCATTTAAAATTTTAAAAAAAAACAAACTTACCCACAGAACTGCAATCATATCAGAGTCGCTGAGTCTGTTCTCCTTCTCCAAATCAAGAAGCACATCAACAAAATCACCACTTTCATGATCAGCACCCACAATTCTCTTCACCCTATGCTCCTCTATGATTTTCCCAACAAAAACATTCACCTTTGCCACCAATTTCTTGCACCTCTTCCTCACACCTTGCAAGTCCAACAAACCCAAAAGAGGAAAGTGGTCACTCCAATTGAAAATCCCAAGCAACTCATACCCTTCACTCACCAACTCCTCAAGTTCATGAGCCTCGCCATCATTTTCACACCCTTCTCCAAACTCATAGCTCCTTCCAAAAACACTCATCATGACATTGTTCAAAGACCCAAAGTGCAACACTTTCCTAACCTCGACCTCAACAGCCCTCTCCATCAAGGCCTTCATCTCCTCCACCATTTTGTGCCCTATATTTTCCCGAAACAACCCGAAACTAGCGATTCTTTTCGGGCTGAACAAATGGGTAGCCGAGATTCTCCTCAAGTTCCTCCAATAATCGCCAAAAGGAGCAAAGCCCATTGCTTTATGGAACAAAAGCTCATAAGCCGACTCTTTAATGGGTCGGTCAGCGAAGGCAGAGCTATTCAAGAGCTCTTTAGCTGTATCAGGGTGGCTAGAGATGACAAAACGAGTAAACCCAACAGAGAATGCCATTAAAGGTTTGGCCTTTGAGGTCTCAGCAAGCTTAGCTAGAACTCTGTGAGTCAGAGAGCCAGTGAAGGCCAAGACCAACCCAAGAACAGGAAGGCCAGAAGGACCAGGGATGGCAGTTTTTGAAGAGTGTTGAGTTCTGGACTTGGACAAAGCCCAAGCCAGGCCACCAGGTGAGAGCCAAAAGGAGAAAACAGAGACGAAGAGGAAGAGACAGAGAAACAACTGCAAGCTTAAAACTGATGAAAACCCAGTTGGTGGAATGAAGAGAGAGTTGGGCTCCATTGACATTTTTTTGACTCCCTGCTCTTTTTCTTAGTGTTTGGTTAGTCAGAAAATGAGCGAGAATATGAAAAGGCAAAGCTTAGGAAACAAGAAAGCCAAGTGGGAAATTAAAGCTGAGGAGGGGTTGTGGTGTGAGGAAGAGAAAGAAGAGCGTGATGAGTTATATAGAGGGAATTGTGACTCTTCAAGTATTTTAACAGCCGTAAACATTAATTTTACTGCGGTCTCTCCTAGAAGAATGAATTATGAAATAATGATGCCTTCCTCAATTGGTCGTGGACGGATTTACCCCCTGGGTTAAAATGAAGAATCAAACTCTGGTATTTGCGCCGTCTCTTTCGAAAAAAATTATGATTCTGATATGCTTTTTCATTTTGTTTCTTGCTTTACCTTGCCACATTTATGTATGGAAATGGAATTGTGCGTACGTTCGAATAAGTTGGTTGACGTCATGACACAGTCCATATGGCATCTGAGAGGTCCATAATATCAAAATCAATTTAATAAGAAAATCTCAGCCGTTCAAATTATTATTTTTTGGTCGGAACAGCCGTTCTAGTATTTATAGCTTTGTTCATTTGGGGTTTAATTCTATAAGTTAATTATGTTTTAGTGTTCTTATTTATTTGGTGTTTGGTGGTTTAGTCATTAATTTGACAGTTTTGTTATAATTTATTTGAGTTTTAATATTTGACATTATGAGATTGAATAGGATTATTATCGTCATTTTACTTTGTGATGCCTTGTACAAGATGATGGGATGCTAGAGTTGAAGGACAAGAGATGAGAGGGATAAGTGCATTTCATATAAACAGGAACTGCGCTCGATGGCACCAAGACGACGGCCGGGTCAAATCAGAAAACGCTTCTAAACCGCATAAATCCGGCCAAATTTTCCGTCACCTTAACTGTTTCTCTACCTCTCTCTCTCTCTCTCTCATATTTTTGTCGAATCTATCTCACTCTCTACTTTTGGGTTAGCAATACGACTATGTTCTTAAGGACGAGGCTTCTAGTTGATGGAAATTCATGTTCGCAAAGAAAAAGAATAAGGAACGAATAAATTTTTGTGTGCCTCTTACAAACACTGGAGCGACATTTTTGTGCTTCCATTGATTGATTGTTATACAAGAGAGTTGAAGCATTTTGGATACTCTTTAATTTTGTTCTTCCAACGCAATTTTTGTAGCAGTGTAATATAAAATTGGACGATGATAGTGATGATGCAAAATTGATGAAATGTCACATATCAAATGTCAATCACTATAATTTTCTTTTACCTAACTTCTCTTATAATCTAAAACTTAATTTTGTAGGAAATAAGGGGTTTAATTGAATAAAATAAATCAGGAATAATTTATGCAATTTCATGCTCAAATTTATTGCATACTTATAAGCATATACAATGCTAAATTAACACATGGGTTAGACCCTGAAAAATTGGTCAATACAAGTACTTGACACTTTGTCTTTTAAGACAATCCTCACTACAATGCTTATGGTTGATCGGTGCTTGTCTCCTAAGATATTACAACCACAATGATCTCTAATATTAGTGCACTATTTATACAAATATGCAAGTGTCAAAGTTACTTATAAGTTATAACATGTGTGAGACTTGCCTATTTGTAGATGATGAAGAGCCATTTTCCAAAGTATGTGACTTTTAAAGTCAAGTGTGCATCTTTTCACTTAAAATGACTTTTAAAGCCATTTCCCATATGTTAGGATCTCCAGTCAGCTAGGTTGGATATCCACTATGACGACTTTTAAGATTTAGGCTTATAAACTTGTTAATGACTCATACCATCATTGTGAGCCAAGCCTATTAGAAAACACCCCTTGGCCATAGGGGGCTGGGTTGCCCTTATACCGACCTGATCATATGCAGTACCCCAGGTATCGATAAAGGGCCTCCCAGCAGAACCTGACAGGACAGAATGTGAATCAGTGATCGGGCATTCGAACATCGACCCGACCACTGGGATGCCGTGTATGACCAGAGGCGCATTGATGTTAAACATGCATGATTAGACCCCTGTCAAGTCAGTCACTCCATCCGTCTGATAAACAGCCTGGCGATGGAAATAGATCAGTTAATGTACTTCCCATCGAAAGTCAGGTGTCGCTTTACCATTTGATTCCTGATGAGCAGCTTGATGATGGAAAGGGATCACTTAATGTGCCTCCCATCCAAAGCCAAGTGTCACTTTGTCATCTGATCCCTGTCAGATAACATGGTGATCAGAAGAAGTCATTTAATATAGTCCAGCCCCAACAAGGGGGAGGGAGATAAATATCTCCTCCTTAAATATCTTTGTCTCTCCTCCTCCCCCTTATAAATACCCTTCACCTATATCAGGACAAAGGTAATAAAGATTCTCACCTTAAAAACCCTACATCCATCTCTCCACCTCTAAACTATTTCTGATTTAACTATCGGAGGGGCTCAACTGGGATAAACCCCAGTTTGCTCATATTCTGATAGCTATTTGAAGTGTGCGAGTTATCTCCAGGAGGTGTCTCGCCACGAGATTGAGTGTAAGCCCTATCCTTAACTCAGGTTCAGGCCATTTACTTTACGAGAAGGACGCACGGTTTACAAAACTCGTTCCTCTCGATGATCAACTAACTCTCTAATCATACCACTATTAATTGGATCCACTAGGTTGACTATAAGCTTATGGTGTGCGAGATTGATTGAAACAAATTTGTAGTATCTCCTTTTATTTTGTACTGTTCCTATCCTAGCCCTTGATGCAAAAGTGGACATATATTCGCACCAAATATGGTTCATGATGCTGTGAGTATATGTTACCATCAACAGTACTCTCAAGTTCTATTTTAAAGTATATATGTATACATACTTGGCTTTAAACGCAGACAGATATATGAATTTATTTAGTTTATGTGCTGATTTATAAACTTTTTAGTCCTTTCTGATGACTGAACAACGCATTCAACGAGTCGTAGTGATGACGTTGTGCAATTGAAAATTACATGAAAGTTTCTTTTATATATATACACATAAGTACGTAATTTGCATGAAAGTTTCTTCCAATTCAAACTAATTCATCAATTTGTCAAGTTGTCTTGTTTAATCAAATTCCTCTCATTGTTTAGATATATGCACTATTGTTTTACTTTTATATTCCAATATCAATATTTAATAATTTAAAGAGTTTGGGGCCTGTTTGGTATATCTTACTTGGACTCAATTTTATAAACTCTTTGTTTTTTTTGTTGAAATCTATTCAATTTTATAAACTCAAAAACATATTTTAAGTCCAAAACCATAAAAACACGTTTGGTATGCCAATTTTTAAAACTCAAACCCAAGAAAGACTCAAAAAAACACCCCCATTATTTTAAAAAAAAAGAAGTGAGGTTTTATAGTTTTTTTCTCTCTCTCTCTCTCTTGTCTTTCTCTCTCCTCCCTCTCTCCACGCTTTCTCTCCTCCCTCTCCTTCTCTCTCTCTCTCTCTCTCTCTCTCTCTCTCTCTCTCTCTCTCTCTCTCTCATTTTCTTTTGTTAATTTCAATTTTGGAATCTAGGGTTTCTGATTTTCTGATTTTAATTTCAACGTTTTTAGATCTTAAAAATAGTTTGGAGTTCAATACCAAACAAGTTTTTAGATTTTAAAATCACTATTTGAAAACTCACGTTTTTAAAAAGAATCATAGTTTTTGAATTTATTTTTTTTGAGTAGTATACCAAACAGGGCCTTAATTTTCAATTCAAGTAACATTAGAGAGGGATGTCTGAAGCACTGTCTATATATATATATATATTTGTGTATATTGTGCTATTTGCTATGAATTCTCATTCTAATTTTCTGGTCAACAGTACCATCATTATTCTAAATTAGTTAATTAATTTGTGACTGCTCACAAGTCACAAATATCATCCTATATGTTGATTCTCATGTATTTTTCTCTTATGTGGACATCCGTACGTTATTATTGTGCGGACGTCGTGTATTTTTACTATCCCTCCATGCTTTCTTCTCTATTTACAATGTGCGACGTGCGCATAAGAAAATAACTATATATATTATATGACACAGTAATTCAACATTTCATGAATAGTGTAGACGAAGTAAAAGTTATTTTACTACTTACAGTACTTTTAGTGAACAGACCTATATATAGTTCAATCTTATTTTATTTTTATCAAATTACTACGAAATTGAAGTGATCAATTTCCATAACACAAAACCGCGTTGCATGCATTTGGCGCCATGCCACCCCCAAGTCTTCTAGCTAATGGCTGTAATTAATTTAAGGAAGATGTCTAGGAAATGACATAAAAAAAATTACAAAACATGCTTGTCATATTGACTCATTGTCGCGTGGCTGCCAACTGTAGCTTTTGACCAAAGTGAACCAAAACCCAACTGGTATTTTCTTCTCAACTTATAAAAGAAATTAATTGGCCATATATATATATATAGATAAAAATATATACAAGAACAATGCCGAAGCCATGCTAGCTGCTCCAGAAAGTATTCATCGTGTCTGCCAAACTAAATCTGGACGGCCAATTATAGCTGCATGGACATGCTTAATTTCTTGTAAATATGAAATTGCATGCATGTATTATAATAAGCAGCTATTTCCTATTATAATATTCTGCAGATTCCTTGGTGGACGCTAATATGTTTGGTGTGTTTGCCAAATGAGTAGCAGAAATGCAAATTTGAAATCTTATGAGAATTGTTTATTAATTTACTCTCAAATGTGAAAAGAGTTTTGCCTCCCATCTTTAGGACGTACTGAGATATATGTTTGCTGCAGAATAACCCTACAAGGTGGGTTTCTTCTTCTCTGCTGACCACAAGAATAATGTAATGTTATAATTAATACAATAATATGAATTATTGTATAAGATATATGAAGCTAATCGCTAGACAAGATTCAGACATGTAAAAAAGTTTTGACCATGTTGGATAAAGTAATGGAGTATTGTGTAAAAATATTGGATGCTACATTTGCAGCTGTAATTTTCTTCCTAGGTAAACGCATAGATTCCATAACAACATGCAGACAATATTTGCATACATATGATCACATATGTTGAACTAAGGAATAAAATATCGATGATATCGGAAATATCGGTAGTCAAAAATACGGAAATTTCGATGGAAATATCGGGATATTATCGATATTTCGGTCCATGTCGTTAATATTATCGATATTTTGGTTCATGGATATCTAAAATATCGATGGTATCGGAAAATATCGGTAATCCAAAAATACGGAAATTTCGTGGAAATATCGATGATATTATGGATATTTTATTCTTTGATTACAACGTTAAAAGATATGTTGATTTATGTACTACTTTTGGGGTCAAATAATTAAGAGGATCTTTACAGCTCAATTTGGTACAATCTTGGGGAACATTTACTTGCTTTCTAAGCATAGACCAGGTCAATTGCCTACAAGGTAAAAAGGTCTTATTATGCTGTTAATTAGAAAATTAATACACATAACTGATCAATCTGAACTGAAGCCACATGGTATCATGCTTCTCAATTTGTACATTAGGCCCGTAGGGTTTTTGGTATCTGTGATTCTTCATGACATATGATATATTTGCAGCCTTGAATTGAGCAACCTATATTAAAATAAGATCCCTTAAAGCAAAGGACTTACTAGTGTAGTGGTTTGGAGCAATTGTTCACCTATAAAAGATCATGAGTTCGAGTCATAACATCTGTGTAGTGTGTGTGAATTTACGCTTTAATATGTTATCTCCATTCTCAAAAGAAAAGGTTCTTAAAAAAATCTATATATTAAAAGCTGGAGTATTCAAGGTCTGTTTTTCTTATTTCATCCGTTAATTTGGGTTAAGGGCTTTACAATAAAATGTATGGGCTTCAATATATAAAGAGGGTCACTGTCGTGGGCTTCAGTTTATCAAGAGAGTCACTGTACAGCATTATAGTATAAATAGAGTAACTGTTAAGGCCCATTTAGATTCTGGAAAAGCCATTTGAAAATGCTCAAAGTCCTCTCCGTTCAAATAGCATTATTCTATTTTAAAACATAATTTCGAATGGAAACTGCAAAGTTATTCTAACAAGGAATAAAATATCGATGATATCGGAATATCGGTAGAAAAATACGAAAATTTCGATGAAAATATCGGGATATTATCGATATTTAGTCAAATCGTCGATATTATCGATATTTTGGTTAATAATATCTAAATATCGATGGTATCGGAAATATCGGTAGTCAAAAATACGGAAATTTTGTGAAAATATCGAGGATATTATGGATATTTTATTCCTTGATTCTAACAAGTCTTTATCAGGTTTATACGCAGTGAACGGTGATAACAAAAGGTATCTTCCTGGCAAAACGAACTTTAAGAATCAATTATTGAGACATCACATCCATGGAGTTAAGTTTTAAAATGTCGCAAGGTTGGTAAAACTGTCAAGCTACAAGTGGGTTTGCTACATCAACATTCTGCAAATGAAATATGTAATAGTTTAGCAAGCCAAAGACATGGCTCCGAATTATATGATCAGCAGCCATCTGTGCAAGAAATGAATCCATGGCAATAATAGCTGCGCTCAACCATTCCATCAGCAAGTTCTGGGTATCTGTTTGATGGTGTTATGCCTATAACTTCCCTGACTAAGCAAAACATTCAGAGTCCTGCAAATCTATTCAATTCCTCTAAAACTCCAGTCCTCCTCCAATTGCAAAGCCAGGTTTTCAAGAGGTATCTCGACATCAAAGCTGTTGCATACCTTATCTTCCTGATATCCCTCGCGATTCATGGACAGTTAACAGCCAATAATGGTAGCCAAATCCAATAATGTTGATTGAGCTTGTATAAGTGAACATTATTGTTGTATGCCCCACTGCTACTAGCTTCTTCATTCTATGTCTTGTCTTCCGTGGTGAAACACATGATTATTAATACAAGTCACAGATCAATTCTGACAATGTAATGCAATCAATAGGAATCAGAAAGGTAAGTTACTTGCAAAAACACATATCACATCACTGGATGCTTGGTATCTGCATGTTGTATAATTTTTCTGCCGAAGATACTGGCAGGCAGCCATTCGATCAACTGCCCACTTATGCAAAAACTGCATATGCAAAAACTGCCGCTTCTTCTCTTTCGAAGTAGTATTGATACAAAGGAAACTGCTTCATGTATCAGCAATGCATATCCAGATTTCAATTCACTAAACTAAGTTTTCCCAAAATTTTCTACATGCATCATAAAAGTCAAGTAGCAAAGCCAAATCACTGTATACCAACAAGTATGGCCTTCATGCAGCAGAAGACACTTCACGCCACCAACAATTATTGCATCCATTCAGATTACAGACGCAAAAGGCTACCTGGTGAAATCCTCAACTTGAACGATGAAGAATTGCTCAAAATCAGTGCAATACTAACCCAGAGATTCCATAAATAACTTTGTGTTATTCACATCTTCTTTGGATTCTGGATATCTTTGTGGCTTGAAAAGTTTCCATAGTCCAACAGGATGCCGGCTTTGAACTTTAACATCTCCTGAAAATCTCCCAAACATTTTTGCACAATCCGGATATGGCTTAACATACAGATTATAGAATCTAAGCCTGCTAGGCTTGACCAGACCCCTTAACCCCACCTCATAACCAAGCCCCCTTTGATCTCAAATACTCTATCACATTGTACCGAGGAATTATTTGCTTCTCAAAATTCACACCCAAATACTCTGGAACTTCAACCAAACAACGACTATTGAATTTCATCCTATGTATTAAAAATTCAATCTTTCTCTCAATCTCCCCCACCTTATATATAATCGACCTTGGTTCCTTCCACAATACCTCAAAAGCCTCTCTACGAATCAACCCGTATCTGCACAAGCAGTCGACTCTCAGTTTCACTTCAAACCCAGCTCTAAATTCTCCCTCACTGAAAATCTTCTCCTTGATTGGTACCCTACATTTCAAAGTCCTCAAGAATTCCAAACACTGCGAGAATTCACCCAACTCCATGCTAAGGATTCTTGGCTCTTTACTTATCTCTCTGCTAATCACATCCACACTAAAGCCGAAATCTTTAAACTCATAAAGCAATGGCTTCAGCCTATCTTCAACCCCAAATCCTATAAACCCTGGAAAAGAACGAAGAACCCAATCAATTCCATCCCTTGAAATTCCAATTCCGGCCAAGAATTCGAGTCTCCTTTGAATCTCCTTCCCATCCATCAAAATCACTCCTGGGAAGCCCTCTAAAACCTTACTAACGGTGCCATCAATAAAACCTAAACCCCTCAAAACCTCCACACTCTTAAAAAAACCATCTGGGTCTATCTGAAATCTCTTAGATTGTTCCAAAACACTCTTAATCATCAATGGGGAAGAACTCAAAAGCACAAAATTTGAGAAGCCCATTTCCCATTTCTTGAGGAACTGAAAGTCCAAAACCCCAGGACAGTGACATATCAAAGAAACAAGGGAACTCTGAGGTATTTTGAAGGATGACAGTATAACCAGAGACTTCTCTAATTCCTGTATGTTGGAATTCAATAAAAAGTGATTCTTTGACAGGAAATTGTGAAGCAGAGACGATGGGAAGCCATACCTTTGGAGCAGAGTGGCGAGGGAAATCTGTTTCCTGTATTGAGATTGCTGGGAAAATGTGGGTTTTATTGGGTTTGTTGAAAAGGATTGGGAACTTTGGTTTGAGAAAGTTGGGTTTCTCTTGGCGGTAAATATCTCTGTGAAGCGGGTAACTGTGGTTCTGGTTGAAATCCTTATGGCCATTTGACAATTCTGGGTTGAGCGCCAACTACACGTATAACCTTCCCACCACCTTAGTCCGTACGCAGATAAAAGCCTAAAAAGAGAAAAAATGAGGGGTGAAGTGACAACAAAACGAGAAAGAGAGAAGTTCATGTGTTGTTGTATTGGGGTAATGCCGTAATTTACTCACTCCATTCCTGCCACATTTTTTTTTTGTATACTGTTCTCAAAAAATTTGCATACTCTCACATTTCATTTCCATTGATCTCAGGTGCTGAGGTGACTGTCGATACCCTGTTCTCTAAGAAAAAGAAAGGAACTTCCCGAAAACCCACCAAAAGGCAAAACCATTATACCCACCAAAGAGCGCTTTCATCAAAACTTGAAAAATGCAGAGGCTCCTTCGTTTGAAACTAGCCTCAAACCTCCCCAAAAAGCTCTCAAGTTCCACCACCACCACCACTACCTCTTCAATCTTCCACTTTCAACCCCACAAAACGCTTTCTCTCACCAAGCCACCCCAAACCCAAAACTACTTTTTTAGCTCCTTTACCGCACACCCCCTTCACCATCATCTTCATTCATGGAGGTCGCAGCACACTCTCACACAAAAAATTCATGGGTTTCTCTTCAACCCATTAC
This sequence comes from Prunus padus, assembly GCA_024362665.1. Classification (NCBI taxonomy): domain Eukaryota; kingdom Viridiplantae; phylum Streptophyta; class Magnoliopsida; order Rosales; family Rosaceae; genus Prunus; species Prunus padus. The sequence continues at coordinate 1,927,906 of JANFAM010000005.1, forward strand.
TCAAACGGCAATTTTGTATGGGTTTCTCAAATACCCTTTTGAGAGTCTCAAGCAAGAGTCTTTCAGATTTCCGACTTGGCTTTCTCAGAGCCCAATTTCCCAAACAGAGTTTTCAGTTCAACCCAAATTTTACTTCTCCTCGGAGTCCCTGGTAATGTTTTTGTTTTCTGTTGATTGTCGAAGTTATCTGTTTGATTAAGAAATGAAGGAAAGCTAGTAAATTCAATAACGAAGTCCTAGTTTTCTTCCGTAAACTCATTTTTGCTATGATTTCTCCACAGCCTTAATGTTTAACCCGTTGTCTTTTTCCTTTCATATTGTGGAATTCCTGGTTAGAATGTGAGAAATTGTTTCTGGTTTAGTTAGGGTTCTTTTGGTTAATTTGAAGTGTCCTTTTGGCCTATGATTTCGTACTTTCACGGTTGATTTGACCAATGAGAAAATGTAAAAGTGAATTAATGTGGCTGGAACAGAAAAGGACGACACGTATCCAATTGTGCTGGGTTGACCGTACAAATATTTGTATTTACGTGCTTCAAGCCATTGCTTGTTTTTATTCTTCACAAAAGCTCCTGCATTTGCAAATGCTCTTGCCACATTTTGAGAGTTGATTGATGATAACTGCAAACTTCTTCTGCCCACATAACACAATAATGCAGTTTGCTATTATATAACATGTGAATAATGACTTTTGTTAATTGTTATTTAGGAAATCAAGAACAAATCTGCTTGTGCAAAGTATTAGTTGTCATACAACATGAATAGGTGGAATAGTTTGGGGCCTTTAATGCCTTTGTATGTGAAAAAATGCCTTTATATTATTTGGGTTATAGAAAATACAATAAAGGTTTCTGTTTTGTGAGTTTAAAGAAATATATTACTTTGCTTGTGGCCAGGTAGTCATTTTCTCCCGTCTGAATTAAGTATTAATTTGAATTTCAGTTTCTGATTCACAATGTTTCTTCTAGTTATGCTATAAGATAAGTACAGTATCAAAATATGTCATCTTAGTATTTAAGGGAAATATATGGACAAGATAGAATATCAACCAACACTGGTCTTCACAGTACAGCAGGCAGGAGTTCTTAGATTTTCCACCGCTAACTGCCATCTTGATATCTCATATTTTTGAAATAATAATAATAATTTCTTTAGGTATTAGAGCAAGATGCTTCGAATCTCATGATGGCTAATCTATGATAGTTTCTATTGAGAAGATTATCTGGACATATTAAAGCATATTAGTTATCATAAGAGTTCTACACTACTGTACTACAGCACTACTGCAGAGTGTAGACTCTGCTCATTCGTATCAAATTTTGCCTATGTGCAGTTTCTTTGGTAGTGTTAATCTTCTTCTCTCAAAGTAATTTTATTTATTTATTTAAAATTCCATTAGCATGTCATAGGGTTCAGTTAGTTCCTTCTCTTGGTTAAGAAATCAGAAAACCCAGGATTCTCTTTGTATCCCCAAGTTTCCTGTCGCAATGTATGTAAGTTATCTTCTGCCAGTAACTTGATTTTCTCCTAATCACAGGAGATCATGGTTCCGAAGGGTATCTGATGGTGATGTGGTTTTGGGATTGATTATAGCTAATGTTGCTGTTTTTATTTTATGGAGGATTGCAGATCCTAGCTTCATGGCAAAGAATTTTACTGTGAGTCCCTCATTTTGAAATTAACTGAATATTGTCAACTTGTCATATGACTTTATTTCCTGACACCTCTTCGTGGGATCTCTTTTGTTGAGAAATAAAAGATTTTATATTCGAATGTGAATCCATTGGCTTCTTATAAGTAACTCTTTGCAGCTGCTTTTTAGTCTAGTGTGATAGCATTCCAGTTTTCACTTCAATTTGATTTTCTGTAACCAGATTTCATTAGACAATGTTACAAGTGGACGTCTGCACACATTGATAACTTCTGCATTCAGTCATATGGATGTTGGCCATATCATTTCTAACATGATTGGACTATATTTTTTTGGGAAGAATGTAAGTTGATTTCCTCAGAAGATTTTTTTAATTTATTAATTTTCTTTTGTTTGGGGGGAGAGGGGTTGTAAACAATACATCATAACGTTGATCACGTCCATGATGCATATGAAATGGTATATTCAATGAGTTTCAATAATCTTTCTTATTTTTTTGGTGCACTGACCAGATTGGAAGAGTTTTTGGGCCTGAATTTTTGCTAAAGTTGTATCTAGCTGGGGCTGTTGGTGGCTCGGTCTGTTTCTTGGTGCACAAAGCCTACATGGCCGCGTCATCGAAGGTAAAATGATACTCAGCTTATGTGATGCAACCATTTTCAAGGATAAAGTTATATAATTCATTGCTTTTCTCAAGATGATAATCGACAGATCAACTTTTTCACAAGAAAATGCAAGTAATTAGAGAATGGAAACTCCTGGATGGTTATGTGAATAGAGTCTTGAGTATTTCATCACAATCTGCTGTTTGCAGGGCCGGCAACCGTGGAACATGGACCCATCAAAAATACCGGGACTGGTATGCTTTCGGAAACTCTTTACATGATGTGCTCCTTACTTTTATGGATTGTTTGACTAAGAGTTGAGAATTTTACTCAGATGGGTTGTTATCTAGATGAAATTTGTTGACCTTTAATTCGTTTCAGTGTTGTGTGTGTTTGTGACATGTAGGGCGCAAGCGGGGCTGTTAATGCTATCATGTTGCTTGATATATTCCTCTTCCCAAAATCTACCCTCTACTTGGAGTTTATCATACCAGTTCCCGCCATCCTGCTGGTAAGTTTGCTTCTATGTTAGGTGATTGGTTGAGGCTATTAAGAAAATCCTTGAAAACTAACCTCTTCTTTTTTCCATTTTAGGGGATCTTTCTAATTGGGAAAGATGTCTTGAGGATAATAGAGGTACATTGATTATCTTCCGGTTTTCAAATTTCATTTTGTGTCTGTGTTCATGGTGGTGTTTACATTGGGCTTGAAACAGGAGTGTAGGAGTTGAGTCATGGTTATCATCACTCAATGGTTTTCAGCTAGTCAATGATTTCACAGTTCGACCTTGTTTATTGTGCTTGTTTTTATTTTCTGCAAGCATTATCCTTCGAGTGATGTAACGGATCCAAGTTGGAACCCTGTGCAAACTGTAATTCATCTAACTGAATGATTTGGAACTCAAGAATTGTCTTTCTGATGCCATCAAATCAATGTTATTGTTATTTTCCAGTCAATTTAGTGGTAACATTATTTTATTATTGCAGGGAGACAGTCATATCTCAGGAGCTGCACACTTGGGGGGTGCTGCAGTTGCAGCCATAGCCTGGGCACGACTTCGGAAGGGGCGTTTCTGAATTTCGCAACGACTCTGCAGATTACACAACACTAGGAAACTAAGATAGTCCACCATGTTAACTATTAGCCAGTGCCTTCCAGCTGGTTCTCCTGATTTAAATTAGCTTATCATCCATTGATAGAGACTTGACAACCTTTCTGAACTTTCCTACTCCCCATCTCAATCAGAAATCTGAAATTCTGATGATTCAAACACGTTAAACGATCTTTGTTGAGGAAAAGTAGTATCATGTTACACAAATTGAATATCTTTGTGTATGGTATGCGAATCACAACTCAACAAGTTATCTTTGTACTGCCCAAATCAAGGTTTCCCAAGATTAGCTAGCTATTTACAGAATGGGGAAGGACTTAAAGCAATTGGGGTAATACCGTAATTTAGTCACTCCCAAGTTAATTTCTTTTTCTTCTTCCCAAATTTAAACCTGTGTGCATACTTTCACGTTTCCATTGGTCTCAGGTGCCGAGGGACTGAAGCTACCTTGTTATCTAAGAAAAAGGAACTTTTCCAAAAACCCACCAAAGGCCAAAAAACTATAATACCCACCGAATAACGTTTTCATCAAAACTTCAAAAATGCAGAGGCTCCTTTCTTTGAAACTAGCCTCAAACCTCCCCAAAAACCTTCGAAAGTCCTCCACTACCTCTTCACTCTTCCACTTTCAACCTCACAGAACGCTTTCTCTCACCAAACCACCCCAAACCCAAACTCAAAGCTACTTCTTTAGCTCCTTTCCTGCACACCCGATTCACCATCTTCCTCATTCATGGAGGTCTCAGCACACTGTCACACAAAAAATCCATGGGTTTCTCTCCAACCCATTACTCAAACGGCACTTTTTTTTGGGTTTCTCAAATACCCTTTTGAGAGTCTCAAGCAAGAGTCTTTCATCAGAGTTCAAACCTGCTAGTTTTTTCAGAGCCCAATTTCGCAAATACATTTTTAAGTTCAACCCAAATCAGAGTCCCTCCTGGTAATGTAAAAGTTTTCTGTTCATTGTCGAAGTTATCAGAACTGATTAAGAAAATGAAGGAAAAGCCAGTAAATTCAACGAAGATTTCCTAGTTTTCTTCCGTAAACTCATTTTCCCTATGATTTCTAGCCTTAACGTTTGATCTGTTTTTTTTCTTCTTCCACATTGTGGAATTCCTGGTTAGAATGTGATAAATTGTTTGTTTGAAATTTCCTTTTGGTTTGCATTTTCACGGTTGTTTGTTTTGACCAATGAGCAAAAGTAAGTGTGCCTGCAACAAACAGGTCAGGGAAGGACGACACGTATCCAATTGTGACTGGCTGACCGTACAAATATTTCCATTAACGTGCTTCAAGCCATTGCTTGCTTTTATTCATCACAAAAGCTCCTGCATTCTTGACTGCAAATGCTCTTGCTTGGCATTTCAAAAGTTGATAACTGCAAACATCTTCTTTCCACACAAAGTACAATAATAACATTTAAAAAATATTGACTTTTGTTAACTGTTATTTAGGAACTCATCAAGAACAAATTTGCTTGTGCAAAGTATCAATTGTCATATAATTAACATGAGCAGGATGAATAGTTTAATATGCCTTCGTATGTGAAAAATTGTCTTCAGATCATTTGTGTTCCTGTTTCAATGTATGTAGGTTATTTTCTGTCAGTAACTTAATGTTTTCCTCTTCGCAGGAGATCATGGTTCCGAAGGGTATCAGAGGGTGAGTTGGTTTTGGGATTGATTATAGCTAATGTTGCCGTGTTTATGTTATGGAGGATTGCAGATGTTAGCTTCATGGTGAAGAATTTTACCGTGAGTCCCTCAGTTTGAAATTATAACAAAATGTTGTCAACTTGTCATATGACGTTATTTCTATAACATGATTTCATTTACGTCAATTTCCTAATTTGTTGATTTTCTTCTGTAACCAGGTTTCATTAGACAACTTTACAAGTGGACGCTTGCACACATTGATAACTTGTGCATTCAGTCATATCGATGCTGGGCATGTAATTTCGAACATGCTTGGACTATGTGTTTTTGGGATGCATGTAAGCTAATTTTCTCTGAAGCTTTTTTTTTTTCTAGTAATTTTCTTTTGGGGGAGAGGGAGGGGTGGAGGTACATATATATATATATATATATATATCATAAACCGGTACTGTAAGGTATTAAATTTTGTTTTGGCATATCATTCAGTTGGACAATAATAATATATCATGAAATTGGTCTCTTCCATGATTTATATAAAGTGATATATTCAATCAGTTTTTACCATCTTTCTCTTTTTAAATGGTGCACTGACCAGATTGGAAGAAATTTGGGCTGAGTTTTTTTTAAAGTTGTATCTAGCTGGGGCTGTTGGTGGCTCGGTCTTCTTCTTGGTGCACAAAGCCTACCTGGCTGCGTCATCGAAGGTAAACTGATACTCAGCTTATGTGATACATCCATGTTAGGATAAAGTTGCATAGGTCATTGCTTTGCATATATTGCTCATGCTATGCTCAAAATTATAATCGAAAGATCAGTTGTTCTCGTTTACAAGAAAATGCAAGTAACTTTTATATTGAACGTACAATTTAGAGAATGGAAACTCCTGGATGGTTTTGTGAATATACAGTTTTGAGTATTTTATCGTATGTAATATGCTGTTTGCAGGGCGGACAACCGATGAAGATGGACCCATCAAAGATACCGGGACTGGTATGCTTTCAGAAACTGTTTACATGTTGTAGTCCTTACTTTTCTCAACAAAACAAGGACAGATGAAAACATATTCCTTGGTTTTCATTTGCCCAACAAATCTGAACAACAGCTAGCCTAGAAAATGAACTCTAATTCATTTCACTGTTTGTGTGCGTTCGTGTGACATGTAGGGAGCAAGTGGGGCGGTTACTGCGATCATGTTGCTTGATATATTCCTCTTCCCAAAATCTACCATCTACTTGGAGTTTATCATACCAGTTCCTGCCATGCTGGTGGTAAGTTTGTTTCATCAGGTGATTGGTTGAGGCTATTATTAAGCAAATCCTTGAAATCGTACCTCTCTTTTTCCATTTTAGGGGATCTATCTAATTGCGAGAGATCTCAGGAGGATAATACGTATATATTATTTGGTTCTCTTCCTGTTTTCACATTTCTTTGGTGTTCATGTTATTTGGTGTTCAAACCAGTGTCATTGTGATTTTCTAGTAAATAAATTTAGTGGTTTATTTTGTTATTGCAGGGAGACCAACGTATCTCAGGATCTGCACACTTGGGGGGTGCTGCAGTTGCAGCCATAGCCTGGGCTCGAATTCGGAGGGGACGTTTCTGAACTTTGTACCAGCTCTGCAGATTTCATACACAACAACAACACTAGGAAACTAAGATAGTCCAGCATGCTAATTAACTATCAGTCAGTGCCTTCCAGTTGGTTGTTCTCCTGGTTTAAATTAGCTTATCATCCATTGATTTGATACAGACTTCATAACTGTCCTAATCCCCATCATAATGTGAAATTCTGATGATTCAAAATCAAACACATTTAAGGATCGTTCTTTTGTTGAGGGAACTCTGTGGTATGTGAATCGGAACTCAACAAGCTATCTTTGTAGTGACTCTGTGGTATGTTGTAGATGATTGTGAATAGTTGACTGTTGAATTGGTGTGTCTTATTTTGTATTCTGTAGCAAGGTCACACTAATATTCTCTGGAATAAAAGAGAACGCTATATTCTATGTATGTATAGCCCTGACGAGTTTCTTTGTAGGCTTCCATCTCAACCCCATCTTTGTAACTGTACACAAGAAACTTGTCAGAATTCCATGCGCTATTGGCCTCAAATCCCAAAACTTAAACATATTTATCTTTCAGTCATGATCTCTTGGACTTATAAGGTTCAAGAAATTCGTGGTCACCCACCGTTGGATTTAAATTCAATAGCCCACCTACTTTTGCACTCTTTTTAAGAAACTCTATTAGACCGTTGAATTTAAATCCAATAGTGGGTGATCACGAATTCTTTGGACCCCTATGATCCAAGAGATCATGACTGATTTATCTTTTCTTTTTTTTTTTCATTTTGGATAGTAAAAATTTAGATATTCAAAAATAGATAAATGTTATTTACTGTGAACGATCACTTCTGTTGAAATCAAATCGTAAGTCTAATGTGACATGTAACGTGTCATTATATAACCAAATTTGTTTCCAAGCGTAAATGGAATAAAAACAAAATTTTACCTTTGATTCTTTTATTTTGCTGATAGAACGACGTCGGACCTTATATAACAAACCCATCGATGATACCTAAGTTTCAATGTACGTGCATGAAATCCAAATGGAATGGAGACATATAACGTGTCATTAACAAGTTTTTTCTCTAACAAAGGCAATTTTGCTGAAGTTTATCATGTATCAATTTTTTTATGGGTATATGCATAAATGTATTCTTTTATTTTTTAATTTAATTTTTATCAAACAATAATAAATCCCCAAATCACCTCCCTAGTGAACACATTTTTCTCTCATTTCCCAAAGAACAGCATTTATCTCTCTTGTTTTGGACCCTCTCTTTTATTATTTTAATGATTTATTTCCTTATTTGCATGAACTCAATAAAATCAATTCAATCCCAGAAAACCCCGATTTAATAAAAATTTCATCTTTGTAATTCAACATCTTTCACTTTTTCGCATTTTCTACCAACTGAGTATCTCTCCCCCCATTGTTACCGAGAAAATGAGGTGGGAAAGGGTTCAGCTACAGCCTAAACAAGCTCACCAGCAACAGCAACAACAAGAATTGTTGTGTGAGGTATCTGGGCCAGGGAAGAGGTGGGGGCACACCTGCAACGCCATTAAAGAAGGGAGGTTGCTATATGTCTTTGGGGGTTATGGCAAAGATAACTGTCAGACCAACCAAGTTCACATTTTCGACACTGGTGGGTCTTCCACAAAAGCGAAAAAAATTTCCCAAGACTTTTGCGTTATTTATCTATTTCCATTTTTTCTATGGGTTTTTGTAATCTTGGTTTTGCCTTATTGCTTATAACTTTTCTGGGACAAAGTTTGAATTTTTCCAATATATCCTGTAGATTAGTGCCCATGCGGATGCTAGTGGGCTTGTAATTAGGGTTTTTGTTGGGTTTAATTTGTTAAATTTTTCATGGGTCTTCTTGTTTGGAATCAATGCTGTGATGGGTTTCTTCAACAATACTTGCGTAGACGCTTTATGAATATGCTAGTGAACTTTGATTTTAGGGGTTTCATTTGTTAACTCATAAAGTTGTTTTCTTTTTTGTTTTTTTTGTTTGGTTATACAATTTCGAATAGTGCTTCCTACGAGCTCTTTACTTTCGTTTTAAATTCTGTTCTAGGTGTTAACAGACTAGCACTTTGCATTTGCCTGTGTGTTATTGCATTTTATATGGAGGTAGTTTTGAAATCGTTCATTCTCTCATTCTCAATTGCTGACTGCAGCTACGCATACATGGAGTCAGCCGGTGATAAAAGGAACCCCTCCAACTCCAAGGGACAGCCACAGCTGTACTGCCGTTGGTGATAATCTCTTCGTCTTTGGGGGTACAGATGGGATGAACCCTCTCAAGGATTTGCATATATTAGACACCTGTGAGTGAATTTCTCTCTTCACTGTTTGCTTTTTTATTAGCTAGCTTTTCTAGTGTGCTCACCCTTGGATTTATCTACACAGTATCAGCTGACTAATGCTATTTTATTATGGGTCAAGTAATTCAATCAGATGATTATAGGTCCAGGGTGACAATTAACATATTTTCTTTATCCATCTTGGATTGGTATGCTTAAGAGTTGAAACCAGATATAATCTCTCCATTTACTGACACCATTACTGTTTAGGGCTTTGTTTCAAATTCATTATTACTGTAATTACCACCAATGTGCTCACTTATGTTTTTAATGTTTGTGTAGCTTCACATACATGGATATCTCCAAGTTTAAGAGGCGACGGACCGGAGGCACGAGAGGGTCATAGTGCAGCTCTTGTTGGGAAACGGCTATTTATATTTGGTGGCTGTGGAAAATCATCTAATAATAGCGATGAAGTGTACTACAATGATCTTTACATTTTGAATACCGGTAAGTTTCAATATAAGGTTAGTTTATTGATCACTTTGGTGAAGATTGGCTAGAATGGCTTTTATGACACTTTTGTGTGCAAACAATTATCATGCATTTATGTGGACTACTCACATGGATATTACGAGTTTACTTATTTGATCCCACTCACCTAAGGAACTAAAAATGAGGGACAATGAGCAACTAGTTTATAAGAGCCGTGGGATTAATAAAACGACACGTAGTTTTATTAACTACCCATTTTGTCTTCAGTCTGCAACCCATTTTAGTTTTGACCTGCAAAGAGGAATAAAGGAATAAACGTGTTATGCAGATTCCTCATCCAGCCATCTCTCTCCGTCATCCCCTTTCTCTCTCTAGCTCTCTCTCTCTCTCTCTCTCTGGTTTAAAGCAGATTTATTCAACTTATTACCTTCCATTTCTATTTAATTAAAAGTGGCGTTTGGACAAAGGTTCGATTGGGTAAATTACAGGTTGTGGATTGTGAATCCAAAGAAAAATTACATCAATGTGCTTTGGTCTTTCTTAGGTCAAATTGATTTGAAAATTTAATAGATATTTTAAGTTGAGAGAGAGAGAGAGAGAGATAGCTAGGGAGAGGGTTAGAGAGTGAGAGAGAAAGTGGATGAGGGAGAGAGATGACTGGATGAGAAGCTGCAAAACACGTTTATTCATCTTCGCGGGTCAAAACTAAACGGCTTTGCTGAATGGTTTTTTATTGAAGCCAAAATGGTACCTATGAGGTCTTGAGTGCATAGAAATGTATGCCATTATCCTACGGCTTTTATGAACTAGTTGTTCAACATCCCTTGCTTTAGTCCCTTTGGTGAGCGGATTGATATCTTATTTAGCATAAGTTGTTTGGATAGCATGTGGACCTTCTTAGGGTATGAAGTTGTTGGTGTGCTCTTCAGTGAAGTCTATAAGTATTTTGCCTTTGTAGACTCTAGACTGGGAGGAAGGAGGGAGTGAGTGAGTATTGTGAGTGTAGGACATCACATTCAGTTTTTATTTTGGCTTGGAGTCACTGATTGATACAGATAGCACATAATACATGCTTTACTTCTTTTGTTCACTTATCTTGTAGAGACGTTTGTATGGAAACATGCTACAACATCAGGCAACCCACCATCTCCACGTGATAGCCATACTTGTTCATCTTGGAAGAACAAAATAATTGTGATTGGTGGTGAAGATGGGCATGATTACTATTTATCTGATGTCCATATCCTTGATGCAGGTATCATAATTTTCTTAAATGACCATTTACAGTTATATATATATATAATTGTTACATTGGTTATACCTCGCTTGGCGATATTGTAAATGATAATATACTTTCTATATTTCTGGCATTATTGTACTTCATTAGATACTCTAATGTGGAGGGAGCTGAACACTTCAGGCCAGCTTTTGCCACCCCGAGCTGGTCATTCAACTGTTGCTTTTGGGAAGAATTTATTTGTTTTTGGGGGATTCACAGATGCCCAAAATCTATACAATGACCTCCACATGCTTGATGTTGGTACGTATCAAGTACTTATCTGAAACATATTCATGTCTTTCTGCCACAAACGTGTGTACACATATATATATATATATAGAGAGAGAGAGAATTCTGTTTTCTTTGAAACATATTCATCCACTTGCACAAGAATGTGAAACATTTTAGGTGATGGTTGAAGTCAACCGTCTGTGTGACAATTATATTTAGATCTCTTATTTGAACTATATTTGACATTGGATTTCTAAAGTGAGAGTCACAACATGCATGCCATGGTTCCTTTGGGTTACTTGCTTTTATGAATGGTTTTAAGCTTCTGAGCAACCTTTTTATCTATCCACCTTGGTCTACATGTACTTTATGTTCTAGCTTCTTACTTTCTTCCCATTGGCTTAATGTTTGTGGAATTGTATCATTAATGATACCCACTCTATCCCAATTGGTACAGATACTGGTGTATGGACCAAGGTGATAACAGCAGGTGATGGGCCTTCTGCTAGATTTTCTGTTGCTGGGGACTGCTTGGATCCTGTGAAGGGAGGTGTACTTGTGTTTATTGGTGGTTGCAATAAAAGTCTTGAGGCACTGGATGACATGTATTACTTATACACAGGTTAAGTATTATCTTTTCATTTTTTTTCCCTGAATTATTTGGATTATTTTGTTACAGTAAATATTTATCCGTGTTTGAAATCTGATAAAGTCTTACTGACCTGATATAATTTCTAATTTTAGGACTTACCAGGGAGAGTGAACGGAGGCTAGAGAAATTATCTTTGAGGAAGCAATTAAAGCTAAAGTGCCAAGAACAAAATCTCACTTCTTTTCATGACAAGCCTCTTGTTAACGTTGGAACTGGTGCAGATATGAGGCAACCCATGACAATTCCATTTTATGCACAACCATGTAAGTATTACTGATTTAGGTACAGTTTCCCCTTTTTCTCTGGGCATCAACATGTACATATTGCAAAAAGAATCATAATCACATGTCTAAAAGGAATTTTGTTCTTGTAATACATCATGCTGATATAGTGGATTCCTTTCTTCGGTGCATCAGGATCTAGAACCTTTCCTCTCATTCTTCCAAGTGGTGAGAAAACGAAGGGGGTGGTTGGTTTGTAGATTTTCTATTCATTTTTATCTGCTTTTGAAGTCTCATTAGAAGTTCAATGTTTTTCTTTTTCCTGCAAAATTTCTCATGACTATTTAGGGGAACTGCATGAGATCAAGCCCCCTTATGCCCCATGGTGTTTTTTTGGTAGAGTATGTCCTATGGTTTTTTATTTTATTCAAATTTGCAAACTTCTAAGTCATTTAAAGGCAGGTAAATTGTCTGATCCTAGGAAAGTTGTCATTCTTATGTCACTATCCAGTACTCTTAGCTCCATGGAAACACATTTCCAGAGGGTGCTATCATTTGTATGTGTTTTGATTTCATTAGCTTCTGTGTGCATGTATGTTTAAAGTATATTTACTTTGTCTCGATGTTATCCTACAAGTGAAGGATTTACTTGGCTACTATTGGATTCTGGGGCTATTGAACTGAACTGGCTACACATGTAGTCTTTTAACCACTTCAAAGGGCCAATAAAGGATGTGGCTTCTACTGTTCTATGATATAGATTCTCAGCTAATAAAAGAACAAAGTTTATCAATGGACAAGGAAATAAGGATTTAGGTTATTATAGTATTATATATATTTTACTCATTGCAATCCTAGGGTGTTAGTTTAACCGTTACCTGCAGCTTTACCAGCCATGACCAAATTGGTCTTGATGCTTAAGTTATTTTACCTTGAATGGAAGCTGGAAAGCTTGCCATTTGATTTCTTGTTCTCTTGTCTATTCAATCTCCCTTTGAGTTCGACCAAAAATAAAATAAAAAAATCTCCCATTGAGTGAACCATTGAAATTCTGAGGTAGAATAAGCTGTTGGATTCTGTAAAATCAAGTTATGGGTGCAGCAGAAGAACTATTTGGTGAAATCAAATTTACTGATGGGTAGGCCCTTGGCTTCTTCATTTTTAACTCATGTCTATATGATTAACATTGTCTAATGGTCAATCCTGATTTTAGATACTACTTTTAGGGGCAGTGCTGAACTAGTAATGCTGTATGTTGAATTGCTGTGTGTATCTGTGTACCTCCATTTGAGGTTTATATTTTAGGTTACCTACTTACATGAGTTAGCACCTTCAAAATTTATTTGTGCTGGACTTATATGTAAGATTTGGCTGCATTGTTTGGGAGTAAAGTACTAGTTGCAGTGGACTTTTATTGGTTAAATATGTACTAGACTTAATTTGGTGACTACCTCAAAAGATTCAGTGCTATGACTGCAGGCAGACAGAATATCCCATTGAATCAATCCCAGCTTCTTCTGGGGAAGAAGACATTTCAGGCAAAGGTTACTGAAAAACTTTTTGATGGATATACGATTGAAACTGTCATTGATGGAAAGCCTCTTCGTGGTATTTTGTTTTCCAACAAGCCAGACATTCACAACATAACTACTCCTAATTCCAGCAGGTAAGAATATGGTCAATTTTATACGTATTATTACTATTCCTTTCAAACATCAATTATTGTACCACATTTTCCTATAATGTTTTGTTTAACTTTGATCATGTGATTCCCATATCAGGAAGCGGGATGCCAGCGAAGCTGGTGGTTTAATGTCAAATGGTGATTACAACAGCAAATCAAAAACTTCCAAGAGTGTCAGGCAAGAGACAGTAGATCACATACAGGCAGATAATGTTCATGGCAAGGAGTCCGTATCACATGAGCAGACAGAAGCTGCTGCAGCGTCCGTTTCTAAGAATCAAGCATATTCTGATACTTCTCACCTGCATAAGGTCAGATCTCTCTTTCCCTTGTATTATACATATATCTATATATTTTGCATTTAAACTCTGGACTCGTATGCAGGCTAGTGGAAAACCTGATCAGTCAGTGACTCGATTGAATCTGGGTGATAATCAGACAAATGATGCTTCAAACTTTAACACTGAAGTTGTGGGAGAAGACAGGAGTCACAGGACAACTGATGCACCAAATTTTGACTCTGAAGTTATGAAGGAAAATTTGTCTGCCACAGAAAATACGATTGTCGACTCATCCTTAACCCAAGGTAGGAATGTAATGAGTTTTCTATTACTTAATTGGCTTTGCTACTGGCTCATCAGCATTGATGCATATGCTACTATAGTGAATTGTTTGAAAGCAACGAAAGAGACTTAAATGCAGATACTGTCAGAAACAAATTTGTATGTCTCTGCTTTTTGTAGGTTTTTCCCTCCCCAAATTTGTATGCCTCCACTTATTGTAGATTTTAGCCTAATGTATTTGAAGCTGATTCCTCATTTAAACTGGGTGTGTGCTTGAAGATAAGTGATCTTCTGATGAGCTGATTGGCTGTCCATTTTTGTGATGACAGATGACAGGAAACTAACTGAAGGACACAGTGAAGCAACATCTGTTTGAAAGAGTGTGGTTGAGGAATGTTTCTGAACATAACCCAAAACGGAAAACCACCGGCTATTTGTACATTCACCATCTCAAGGTGATCATAGATGCATATGACAGGGGATATACAGAATTTTCCTACTCTTGTGATCTGCCACCTCCTAACAGTCCTAGGTCTAAAACTCTAGTTTTATGTAGTTCTCATCTAAACCTGGTGGATTCTTGATTAGTTGCTATTTCAAATTGAACAGCTTCATACATTATGGCACAAATATTTTGCTCATCAGAATTTGGTGACTCTTATAGGTATTGCTTCCCTTTTTCAGCAAAAGAATGAATGGCAATTGCAGTGATCCACATTCTTCTGCTGATTCTATCTCCATGAGTTGTAAAAGATAGCTTAAATTTACTTCTCTTGTGATCTTTTACAATCTTCGTTCTGATGGAAATGAATACCTAGAAAAATTACTCTGGCTTTATTTGTACTTTTTTGGGGAGGAATTTTTCTTTGAAGGTTCCAATTATTTTTAGAGTTTTTATATTTAAACCCAATACTTTTCTTTGTTAACTCTAATACTTAAATAATTAATCTCTTAAGTTTTATTATTGTGTAAAAAGACCAAAAAGTCGTCCAACTTAATACTTAACCCAAGTACATCTGTACACGCATCTCACCACTCTTCATATTAAGCTTTAGAAAAACACAAATTCCTCTATACCCTATTGCCAGATTAGACTATGCATAAGATATTTGAGAATTAGACTAATCGTTTACCCATATGGGCATGTTTTTTGTTGGTATATGTTTATCCACAATTGTGGAAAGCATTCAATATCCTCTTTTCTTTCATAGGTTTTGTATATGTAATTTGTAGTTGAGGTGTTGGTATTTACGAGGACTCGATCTATGCACTGAAATTGTTATGTGCTCTTTATATGCCTTACTGGTTGTTTAGATAGAGTTTTCAGTTTTTTAAGACACTAATTCTTTCTGTTTTTTTTTTCCTTTTGCAAACACAATGCATCCTTCCAAACCAAGGAACAATTAACCTGGCTAATACTCTTACCTTAGGAGGTAATTTAACTTTCCAAATCACATGGGAAGGTGTGAAAAGAGAAATAGAGGGATTGTCCAGAAGGTGCTTTTAGAATGAATTGCAAGAAAACAATCATGAAGACTCCAAACTCCAAATTCTCCTAAAACTAGCAGGCAAGATATCGGGGTGTGGGGTGAACAAAGAGAAGTGCGGGCTTTAAATAGAAAAACTCTATTTTTATATATTTGACATTTGATGCTAGGTCTAGTTTATCAATCTCTTAAAAGGTCTCTGAAAGAATAGAGTCCACATTTCTTCATCAATGAAAAATAATGTTATTTCAAAAAATAAATAAATAACTTAGTGCTCGTTTGGTATTGCTTATTTGAGGCTATAAGTGATTATTTTGAAATTTTTGAAAGCTCAACATATTTGGTAAAAGATAATAAAATCACTTATTTTGAATAATTGTTGTGAGAGAAAGCAATTAGGGAAAGCAGGTAATGAGCTGCTTTCATTTTTTGATTATGCAGGAATCAGTTTTGAAGAGGCGTTGGGTTTAATGAAAATTTCAAAATTCCAAAAATAACGCCGTCTTTTTTACCAACCGCACTTCTAACAAAAAGTTTACCAAAAGCCAAATTGCTTTCTTTCACAGTTGATTTATCTCACAGCAAATCTGACAGTGATTATTTTTACAGCATAGTAATGCCAAACTGGCCCTTAGTGGGATGAAAATAAATTTAAAAAAACTTACTATCTAAAGGCCCACATCGGGATATCAATTTTTCCCACGGGTAATGGTCTTTGCGGGGATTCGAGCCTAATGGGTTGGGTATGAAAGATAAAAAACGGGTATGAGGAATTTTTCGGGTATGGTGTTCGGGAAGGGACGGGGATGGTTTTCTAATCCCCGACCCCAACCCTCCCGGGTTAGAATATATATGTAATTTATTTTATCATATAATTATATGGAAAATACTTCCCTCCTTACCATGTAAGTAGAGGTGTCAAACGAGACGGGCCGGCCCAGCTGTTGGGTTCATTTTTACACATGATTTATCATGTTATTCACCCAATATTTTGAGTTAGTTCTTGACTTTTTATAGCTTTTTACTTACTTTTTGTGTTTTCTTAGACTTTACCTTGGTTAGATTGAAAATGAGCTAAAAATGCATTATTGGTTATAATTTCTGTTTTTGTTCATTTTCGTAGGTCAACTTCTTGGCCATGGATCATTACCTTCCAGTGCTCGGATGCGGTGAAGATCTTCATGAAACTTGTTCCAATGGATGTTGACTACAACATATCCGAATTTGAGCTCCATTGAGCAAGTATAGCCCTGCCAACCAATCCAACAATTGATCCTAGCTCTGAAAATCTGAATTGGACCACATTTACCTCCATTTTCTACTTGTTACCACTCCACTTGGTGACAATATTTTACCTAGGTAAGCAGGGATCTCAAGTTGGATCCATCTTTGTATTTTAAAACTAAAGAAAATGATGAAAGTGGAAGGAAGTGGAGAGCTTTTGGCAAAAGGTGGGGGGAATATTGGAAAGGAGAAGAAAAGAAGCCAAGGAGAGAGCAATCGGGGAGACATCCATTATGCCATTATCCCATTATTCCATATTCCATTTTTGCAGAGAGGAAAGTCTGATTTGGGAGCTAGGGAGAGAAGGAGGCTACGGAGGAGAAGAAGGCTTCCACCATTGAAGACCTTGAGCTTCCATCACTCTCACAATATTTGTAAACTCTTTCTAATTATATTTGAAGTTGTGTTTATTATGAACATGAGGAGCTAAGCTCCATAGCTAGGGCTTAGGTTGAAGCCCTAAACATGACTACTCTATTGTTTTGATGCTTGAGTGTATGAATTTCTAGATGTTGTTGATGAATTCCCATTCACTAAAATAATCTATCCTTGATGTATGTTTTTCTTTGATTGATCACCTTTGAAAGCATGCTTCTTGAGATTGTTGGGATTGTATGTACCCTCATGTTTTCCCAAGCAACAAATGGATGAAGTAAGAATCATCCATGTGAATTGGTTTCTTGAATGCCTAATGTAAACATCATACTATTAGGGTTCTTGTGATGTTCATATTCTCTTTGAACTTAATGAGTTTTTCTTGTAATTCAATCGAAGTACTAAGCACACCTAGATTGATTATAGGGAAGGCACGAGTATTGTAGCGCTAACCCCGCACTCTACTTATTTTAGAGAGAATCATGCGTCTTGAGCCACTAAACCCGGTCTTGATTGCGAACATCGTCTTCAACACATTTAGAGTTCATTACTTGAGTATCCATGAGCATAAGTAGGATTGTTTAGGGTGGATTCCGAAAACCCTAGTGTTTGTCACATTTTAAGTCACACTTTGAGTCACATCTTGTTAAACACTCTTGTTGAACTTGTCATTTTAGCATTAGGTTACATTTAAGCATTAGAATTAGTTCACAAAAATCAAACCCCCCCCCATTGTGTGTGTGTGTGTTTATGTTTGAAAACGTGAGTTTTATTTGGATTGAATTCTGTTCAATTCTGTTGTTGTTTTGGACATTTGGTCCGCGTTGAGTTCTTCCTTTTTCTGTGCTGAATCCAACCATATAAAGAACGTGAAATTTGGATGAACGGTTGGAAAGTTATAGGCTAAAAACTGGACAGAGGTCGGAGCCGAAAGCAGAGCACACAATCTGCTTCAAAGCGACCGGTCGTCCTTTGTTCACGCGACCGGTCTCACTTCATTTCAGTTTTCAAATTACAATCTGTTTAAAAACGACCGGTCGTCACTGTTCATGCGACCGGTCTCGCACTGTTCACAGCACTGCATTCACGACACTATTTGAAAGCATTCACGATCGTTTCACAGTGATAAGCAGGCGATAAAAGGGTGATAGAAAGTGCTGTTTGTGTTTTGTTTTGGTTTTCTTGTTTTATTTCAATTCCTTTGGTTTTCCTTATTCATTCTTAGCTTCCAATTTGCATTTTTACTTGTGTGTTGTGTTGATTAAGTATTGTTTACATACTCAAACTAGAACTTTTAAGTAGCCGACAGTTCCTCGTGGGATCGACCCGTACTTACATAATCTATACTCCAATAGATTCGTGCACTTGCGGGTATTTTTAATTGGATGTTTAGCACATTATTTTTGTGCCAATTAAGAACACAACACCAGCACGGCACGAGCCCAGCCCGTTTAAATGAGGCACGGCACGGCACGACACAAGTACGAATATTAAATAGGCGGTGGGATCAAAAAATGAGGTCCAGTGGGCCGGCAGGCTCGTGGCCCGACATGAACCGGCTTGGCCCGAGCCCGCTTCAAGCACAGCCCGAGCCCGGCCCACTTAGGTTTTTTTTTTTTCTCTTAAAAGTCAAAACCCACTTAAGTGACTTAACAAAACAGACTTGCATAACTTGGTGAAAGTGATGACATTGTTCAAATGGTGTTGGCTTTTTCCTTTTGTTAGCAGTGCAAGTATAGAGTAGGAAGGGAGAGATTGGGTTGTTGATTGAATTAATAAAACGGGCCTTCATTGCATGGATTTGCTCTAATCTTCATTGAAGTGTTCTTATGCTGGATTGCTTCACTTCTATGGTGGATCCATTGTTATTAGATCTGTTGTCGTGGGTCATGTTTCTTGCCTTGCGATATGAGGCAATTTGAAATGTTGAAAAACGTGGTCTTGCACTCTGTTGCAATGGCCTTTGTAAGCATTGTGTTAACTTATTTTATTTCCAAAGTATCATTGTAAAACAAAACTGGAGTTGGTTGACCAAAAAAAAAAAACATAAGCTGTAAAAAGCTAAGAACTCCAAGTTGCAGGAAATCGATTTTAATAAAGGGTAAAGTGCGGTTTGCACTGAACTATAAGGCAATTCGAACTTACCCCCCTGAACTATTTCATTTGCCAATTTAGTCCCTCAACTCGTAATAAATAGTCAATTTCCCCCTTACCGTTAAGTTTATCTAATTTCATCCATTTTTCTGTTAATAACAAGGGCAAATTTGTAATTCTAACTTAAAATTCATAAAAATATTATAAATAATTAACTTTTAGAAGCAAAAAAATCTTTGGGGAGAAAAAATCGGTGGGGGTGGGGGTTTTGTGGGGAGAATAAATTTTTTTTTCTTCTAAAAGTTAATTATTTACAATATTTTTATGAATTTTAAGTTAAAATTACAAATTTGCCCTTATTATTAACAGAAAAGTTGATGGAATTAGATAAACTTAACGGTAAGGGGGAAATTGACTATTTATTACGAGTTGAGGGACTAAATCGGCAGATGAAATAATTCGAGGGTAAGTTCGAATTGCCTAATAGTTCGAGGGGCAAAATGGCTAAAAATCCTTTAATAAATAAAAACCACCTAAAACCCCCCAACCTTTCTGGTGCACGGAAATGGAAAACCAAACATAACCAAAACAGGGAAATATAGAAAAGAGAACATAAACAAACAACACGAGGTGAAAAATTACGAACCTTTCCTGTCCCTGGAGGGCCACAGAGGAGAATACCTTTCCACGGTTATAAAAGACCAGTAAAGTACCTAGGGGGAAAAGGAAAGATCATGTCTGGGAATGATATTTCATCATTTTAAAAGCTTCACCATTTAGCAATTCAATCTGTTTGTCCTAAAATTTATCAAAAATTGTATTGTGATCACTAGGAGTTAGTCAAGTTCTGAGCCTCTGGGCATTGTTCTTCGATATCCAGTGAAAAAAAAAATCAAATTAAATGGGCTAGTTCTTGGGCCCGAGTACTGCTCGAGCACGAGCACGGGCACGGCCCGAGCCAAGTCCGGCTCGTTTAAATGTGGACTTGGGCTTTGGGCTGGGTTGGGATCAATGATTTTACTAAATGGGTCAGCACGGCACGGCCTGATAATTTAAATGGACTGATCTGACACAGCACGAATACATTAAAGACACGAGTTTAAATGAGCCGGCCCGGCCCGACACGACCCGTTTGACACCTCTAATCTAGACCCAGATTGTTGGGTTGTGTGCATATGAACCCATGTTATTTGGTGGTGCACCTCCAAACTCCCATTAAGTTTGTGCGCATCCGAACGCGAGTTAGGCAGTGTACATCTGAACTCCTATTGGGTTAATATGCATCCCCTACGTCAGTTGCGCATGAATCCAATCTTGCAACATGCCAGATCGGTACAGAATTTATTTCCTCCCACATTGCCCCCTTTTATTCATCTTGTCACGTCACTAACTGTGAGTGGTATAAGGAAAAATAAATTACAACTTTGCCTTGAATTTTCTGCTAGGTTGATTAAACCGCTGACTTATCTCTAAATTTGCAAAACAAAAGCATGCAATTGATGTGGTTCAACAAAGAGAAGAACCCTCACATCCTTAGCAAACCGATCCCAAACTACTGTGGGTAGTGGATGATTTCGTTTTTGGCCCTTCATACTTGATCATGGGTGATCCTGGTCTGTCGCATCTCGGACGTCGTCACCTATACTTTGATAGGGATAAAGAGACTTCTCCATGGAAAAATTATTACCTAATGAAGAGGGAGTGAGACTCCCTTAGGGAAACTCTTACTTGCCTCAAAAGCGATATGATAGAGGCGGATCGTGCTGTGGCTTGCCTATTCTGAGGGGATCCATGATGGCTTCCAACAAGGGATCAGCTAGTTTCGTGACAAAGCAAAAACAACTTACTCGTTCGTTGATTGGGTTAACTTCCCCAAGAGGGACAAATTAAGTTATGGAGTTGGATAATAAGTCGGGTTTCAATGCCCAATCCTTACTAGAGTTCTCGTGGGGTGAGTCCAATTCATGGGTGTCTAGTCTAAAGATTCGCAGTATATGTTTTAATGTTGCTGACTGACGATGATGTTAGCTAGCCGTTATATATATATATATACAGAGAGCTTCCATCCCTCAAATAAGCTTATTTGAGGGACACCCTTGTAGGGCCCACAACTTATTGTATTTCACTAATCCAAACAGTCTATTTTGTAGATACTGATTCAGAGATCATCTCTACAAAAAAATACTTGAATCTGATATCATTTGATCACTCAATTAAATTATTGAAATTTTAGTATTTTCTTGAAGTACCGTGTTCATTGATTTTGTATGACACAATTAGATGTCTAAACGGATTCCGATTTGTCTAATTTTTTGCAAGGATGATTTATGAATGAATACCTGAAAATCGAAGGTTTGGATCATTGAAAAAAAATTCTTAGGATACCCTAAAGGGCGTCCTTCAATAGAATACCTAAAAAATCCTTAAAAAAAATTCTAAAAAATTCCTAATTTTTTTCTATAAATACCAACCCTCATTTCTACATAATTTCCCAATTTTTTCATCCTTCTATCTAATTTCCCACATTTTTTTTCGTCATTCTTTTTACATACTATCCTTACCCTTTTTATCCTTCATAATTTCCCACAATTTTGAATAGGGTCTAAAGTAATACTTTATTAAATTATTCAATATATTTAAAGAATATACTAAAAACTAATAAAATATTGAGCAGACTGTGATTTAACCCTGTCATGTTGAAGACTGTAAAAATATAGCCTAACACTATTCCTTAAAAAAACTATAAATAGTGAGCTAAATTTTATGGGTGGACTACTTGAGATGGCCTCACTGCCTTCATGGACCAAAATATCGATAATATCAACGAAATATGGAGGATATTATTGTTTTTTCGGGTCACGGATATTTTGGAACGTATCTATACACATATTGTATGAATATCGACGAAATGTCGAGGAAATATCGATGTTGATAATTTCGCTCAGACTTGAGCAATATTTTGTCAGCTCGCTATATAATCAACTTAAATCAATTAAACCCACCATGCAATGCATTTCCTTCCATTTTTTTTGGTGATAAACTAATAGATAATTGACTAAATAAACATCCTCCAAAGTTTCAATAAAAATTTCCAAGTTTTTCTTACAATTTTCGTGGTTTTTATTCAATTTATATCGATATCGATAATATCCCGATATTTCCATCAAAGTTATCTGTGTTTTTGGATTATCGATATTTCCGATACCATCGATATTTTAGACCTTCATTGCCTCGGCTTGAGAAGCCATGCATCTTCTCTCCTACTTAGTCTATATATTTAATTAAATCATATTTGTGTTTGAAAATCCAATTTGTTTATTATCCATGCCAACAATAGTGTTATTAAAGCAATGATCAACCTTAACTCATTAATTTTGTATCAAGTTCAAATTAAATTCTGGAACACAGACAACTTGTTTTTTCTTTGACATGGAAAAACTTTTTCACACTTTAATATTAACTCCTTTACGTCCACTATACCTCTATCTATACACGAATTTTCTTATTAATTAAAACAACAGAGTATATGTAACAAAATGAAAACGCAAAAAATAAAATCATAACATACATTACATAAAAGTTGTAACAAAATCCATTAACAACAAAATTTCATATACTTCAAAATTCAAACAGAAGTCATGCTAGG
Organism: Prunus padus; assembly: GCA_024362665.1. Taxonomy (NCBI): domain Eukaryota; kingdom Viridiplantae; phylum Streptophyta; class Magnoliopsida; order Rosales; family Rosaceae; genus Prunus; species Prunus padus. The sequence continues at coordinate 1,950,814 of JANFAM010000005.1, forward strand.
CTAACTTAATGACGCAAGCCCAAAAAAAAATGGCATGCTAGGCCCAGTTTATTTTAATCCACATTTGAAATGACGAAGTTGCCACTATTTTAATCTATTAAAAACCGGTTCACTCTTTTTTTGTTTTGTCAATAACCGGTTCACTCTTTTAGCTAGTGAATGGTGACAACAAAAAAAAGAAGCATTTTCCAATTAATTTTTAACTAATAATTCACCTTTCATTTAATCCCACCATACCATATGATCCTCATGTTATTTTAAGTATTTAACAAAATTGTAATTTTCAAAAATTTATCAGGAGAATCACATACCAAGAAAAGAATGCTACAAAGTCTATCTTGAAAACAATTAACAGGACAGGTACACAATTTGTAAATATCCACGGACAGTGATACGCTTTGAATGAACAAATATACAGTCATGTCATGCACTGATTTGATTATACATTTTCCATAAAAATATATAGGAATTGCTACTTCATGTGCAATATATAGGTCCACTTTAACACGACAGTGCTCATACTGCATGATCCCATGGGAAAAAATGGTTTGTTTTAATTTAAAGGTAAGTTTAAGGATTAAGAAGCTTCTGTAATAATACGCAGTGCAATTGGGAACCAATATCATTGACCAACTTAAATTTGGAAGTTTAACAAACAGTAGCAAAGCTCAAACCCAACATATTCCCCGCCACAGGAAGTACTAGAATCTTACAGCATAATAGAAGAAACCATCTACAGAGGGTCCATATTACAGAGGGACCAAACCAAACTGACGATTCCAACATCAATGGCCCCGGGCCTTACTTGCCACCGCCTCCAAACAGGTAATCTAGGGACGATCCACCACCAGGAGCTGCATGCACCTTTGTCGATGGCCGATCCTGTCGAGCACATTTTCAAAATTAAACCAAGAATATCCAAAAATAAGGGGTAACAAAAGTTTTCTATGTCAAGAAAATTGGTTCTTTCCTGTCACAACATTCTACAATATGCAAATCACAAATCTTAGCCAACAACCTCTTCACGAGGGAAACAGAAACCATAGATGAATATGTTTCTAGAAACGTCGTAGGAGATAGAATTCTTAATAAGCATAGGTACTATTCAGTAAAGAAACATCTTCATTCAGGTAGCCAAGAGGCCTGAATATCATCTAAAAGGCAGATGTAGCACACACCCCCACATCAATACTATCTCATATTGTTTGTCACAACTTCAAAAATTTAAAGCATAGATATTCGATTCAGAGAAAATAATGACTCTGAACAAGATCATACCGTGATGAAGTTGCCACAGTTCTGGCCATCAGCTCGGAAATAGTTGTTTGAAGTGTTCCCAGGAACGCCTGCTGGAGTCTGGTTATTGACTTCTGCAGGTGGTGTTGGAACAGTAGGCTTCTGAGAAGGTGGTTCAGTGCTTGGAACCGGTGCCTGGTTCTGAGGAGCATCAACCTTCTTCGGGGCGGGTTTTTTAATTTCTTCTCCACCCCCAAAAAGATATCCCAAAGAACTCTCTCCCCCTCCACTGCTGACTCCACGACCCATGTTCTTCGTCTAGAGTGAATGAATCCTGCACAAATATTTCTAACCAAATAATAAATAAACAAAAAAATAATGAAACTAACACAACAATTTCAACTAAAAAGTATTCAGCATTGAATGAATCCCAAGAAGAAGCATGAAAATGCCATCACACATTAAACTGTTCTAAGTTTCTAATCAAGTTCAGGGTTTGATACATTATGCGCTTTTAAGCCACAATTCATGTCTCCAGACTTCAACACCACAACAGTATACAATGGGGGAAAAAGAATACTCCTTATATGTGCCTCAATTTATTTATTTATTTAAAATTAAAACAAAAAATGGTTAAAAGGGAGTAAGAACTAAGAACCCAATATTACCAAGAACAAATGCAACTCGGAATCTCATATTTAATTTCACTAATCCACAAACAGCACTTGAACATGAAATCCCCATGTCACTGCCAAATGTAACTTGAACTCAGAGTGCGGAATTTGACCTAAATTTAACTTGAAAACAGTAACAACAGATGGGATTCAACATATTGCAAGTAGATAGCTTAAGAAAACGCACACATCTGCAATCTGAAAAGTTCAAGCGAGGGACCAAGCAAAGAGGCACAAACCCCCCCACACTGTGTAAATTCATTGAAATAATATATACTTAAAATTTAAAACCATGCGAACACCAACACACTAAATCATAATAAACCACAAAAAAATTAATAACAGTAAGATTCAAGAAGAAGAATAAGAAGAGGCGACTCCATAGTAAAAGCACAAATGTAAACCCCAATGTTCAATATATGTAATTAAAACCAGGGTTACGATACAGATCCACAAAATATAGAGTAAATTCTAAGCCCTGAATTCCATTTCGCTAAGTTCAGATGACTTTGATCATTTGAATTCCTACATTTTCTCGAGAAACAAACAAGAGAGCGAGAGAGAGGCAGGCTCACCTGTGTTGTGCTTTGCGGACTTTGGATCGGATCTGAGTCGTGAGCACTAGGTAGTAACTCACAGCGGCAATACTTTGTATATATAGGGAAATTCAAATGGCATGTGGGGCCCATAGTTAGATATTTTCAAAAACAAATCTTTAAACAGAAAATGCGATTCCCAATTTGTTAGATATTTTATTTTCCGCTATTTGGATCTTTTACCATCTATAAATTCTTATATTGATTTCGTAATTATTAGTTGTCACATTTTATCTCAAATTGTAGTAAGGAAAAAAAAAATATATATATATATATATATTATTGTAGTATATATAGTATACATTAGATGAGACTATTTTTCTCGCGAGTCCTTGCTATGATACTTGGACCTTTTTTAGAGTGCTTTTGGAATGGCTAAAAACGCTTCTAATAACGTTTGACATAACAATTTAGAAACGTTTCTGAGTCATAGAAGCGCTTCCTAGAGAAGCATCTGTTATGTGCTTCTTCAGGAAGCACTCCCAAGTGCTTTTCCAGGAAGCACTTGAATTTTTTATGAAAATTCAAGATTTTTATAATAAAAGCGCTTTTGTAAGAAGAGCTTATGAGCAGAAGTACTTCATAACATAGATATTATACTAATTAAAAAAAAAGTGTTCTTTTTCTCTTTAGCACTAAAGAAGAAATATTCGTACTTAAGATATCTTTTTTTCTTTTTTTTTTTTGTTACACTAGGAAGAAAGAAACCCTAGATGCCAAGCAGAGAGCAGGAGGAAGGCCACAACTATTGTGATAACTCCGCTCAACCACTTAAAATATCTTTTAACAGTAAAAGAAAATATCATCCAATCTACTATGAATTAGGGCTCAAGTTTTACTCAAACTTAGATCAATACTCAACTTGACTTTTAGTTAGGGCTAGAGTATGGTTATACTTATAAACGCATTTAGAACTGTCTTAAGATTAAACTCATATTTTTTACCAACCTAGACTTTACGTAACTCAATATAAGTTACAAGATCCAAATGTTGGTTAATTTGAGCCTGAGTTGAAACTTAAGTTGTCCCAAAAACAAACATGGGAAATTATTTATTTATTTATCTTTCGAAAGCCTAAAAAAATATTTAACCAAAAATATTTTGTGGGGAACATGAATATTTATCTCCAAAAACAAATTTGATTTGTTTAAAAGAAAAAAAGGGAAAATTGTATTTTGGATGATTAAGAAAAAAAAAATTTGGAAAATAAGAGTGTTGTAACTTTTTCTTTATTCTCACGCAGTTCATGCTGAGTTGGAACTTAGAACTTCCGATTGGTACCAACCAGAGGCAGACAACCCAAAGAGGAAGGGTGTATCGGAACTTATATATCTTCACACTCTTACTCAGGCTTCGCTAGAGAAAGATGAAAAACCTTAAACGCTCTACAAAGGCAAGACCTTCAATTCCCAATTGTTTTTAGGGTTTATTTCCAGGTCCTCCAAATCCTCTAAAGCCAACGGTTTCAATTTGTCTCGCACTCTGATTTGGTAAGTTGCACAGCTTGATTATTGACTGCTTGACACTGCTTTTAACTGTATTTTACTTATTGGTTGTTTGGTTGCCGATGAATTGTAGGTAAGGAGGGGAAAACGTTAGAATTTGGATTTTACTGGATGCACGCTTTTCTCATTGCTTCTCATATGAGAAAAGTGAATGCTGCAATGATTATAGAAATAAATTCGAAATTTTTGACCATTTTGGCGTTCCACCCTGTTGTATTTTGTGGTTAGAATTGTGTTACCGTTGATTGGGTTGATGCAGTTTGATCTGTAGAGTATCATGGTGTGAGTGTTCGATTCTAGAAACTTGTTCTCTGTTAATTGAGAGGTAAAAATGATTGTAATGTAGGTTTGTGGTACAGAAGAGAAACAAATCATAATTGAGAAGTTAGTATTCTCTCGTTTCTTTTGTAATTACTAAATGAAATTTGATATATGTGTGGTTAATGCTGTTGAAAACACTGGTATCACATAGTTCAGTGCATTATGCACGGGCATTGCAATAGTTACTGGTTGAAGTTTATTGTTGTATTTTTTTCTCGGAGAAAGTTCTTTTAATCTTCTTTTTCACTACACACTTTATATGCTTCATATTGATTTTAAGGTTTTATGTGGAAGCTTAAGCTGAAGATCAAGCCTATGCAAACTGGGTTTCATGCAAGGAACTTTTAGTATTGGAAGCATTTGTTAAGTTGAGCCATCTGCAATGTATGGCCAAGCTAATTATGGCCATCAGTTTGGGCAGGGTCCTCGGACACCCATGACACCTGCAAACAACCAACAGCGCCCACCAGCTCTGCCTCCGCCTCCCCTTCAATACCAACAGGGACCTCCACCCCCTCCGCCTCCTGTAGTTCAGCAGGCTACATCTGTTGTCCCACCTCAGATAGGTCAGCGGGGCCCCTATTATTATCAGCATGGTTTTCTTCCCCCACCTCCCACTGTTCACCAAAGTCCACCTATTCTACTCCGTGGAATACCAAATACAGGTCAATCTTATCTACAACCCCCTCCACCAGGCCATGGAAGAACCTTAATATCACAGTGTTACTCAAATGTTCAGCATAATGTGCAACATCCTTCACATACAGGAACCCAGAATTTTCATCGTATTCCTCAACCAGGATTTGTGCCTCATCCTTGCCCAGACATGTCAGCAGCACATGGACCATTACCTCCTCCTCCTCCTCCTCCTCCTCCTCCTGCTGCTGCAACACAAGGACTGACATTGTATAAAACGCTGTATCCTCCACAACCACAGACTGGTGGTGCACAGGGTCTTCAACATATTCCACCATCCCCTGCCTCTCCTGCCTCTAATCGTTTCACTAGCACTACATGTGGTAGTTCTGTGCATTTAACTGTCAAAGATTCTCACGTGCCTTGCTCGGCTCCCCTACCACCAGCATCTGCTCAACCGCCCTCGGCACCATTGCCTGCCCCTCCACCTTCTTCATCTCCAACCCTTGCTGCTTTCAATTTCCCTGGTCATTCAAACTTTGATCATAGGTTTAATAAACTTCCCATGTCTGAATTGAGGGATCTGGATTCTGTTGATGAAGCCACAGATAGAAATGAAGTCAGACATATAGCAGCTGTGCATGAGGGCTCCCAAAATTATGAAGGTGGAAGTGGCTGTGAAGCAGGTTCTCTAGCTGGAGTTGGATTATCATCAAATGGAAGTTTGATGTTGGATGTTTCTCCACCTCCACCTAAGCCAACAGATGAGAAAGTTGTTCAGAAGATTGAGTTTTTCTGCCATGTTATTGCTAAAAATGGTCCTGGTATCGAAGATTTGACTCGTCAAAATGAATATAAGAATCCAGAGTTTGAATTTTTATTTGGTGGTGAGCCAGGAAGTGGAGCGGCAATTGCCCATGAATACTTCCTGTGGATGAAGAAGAAATGTAATTTGGCTTGTAAGTTGCATGACGGGCCAAATGGATCACCATTGAAGTCTTCGGTGATTGACTCTTCATCTCATCGTGAACATTTGAATGCTTCTTCTGGTTATAGCTTGCCTGCTGATTCTGACATGGAGATGGAAGGTTAGCACAAGTGATTTTGCTCTCTCTTCAGTATTCATGATTTGAAAGTTTTGTCACATAATGTGTATATGTTAGGCAGGTGGCCATTTGTGACTTTATTATTTATGATCACGTTATTCTGGCCATATGTAACTGATATTTTTAGTGAACTTTTGGGCCTGGAAACCTCTATAGTTATTGCATACTCCAGAAGTGCTTTAGACATGATAATTTTCTGTTTCAATCTTGACCTGATACTTAATATTGCAAAATGCTGAATTGTATTCAATGTCAGTATCTATTGCAAATTTTCTTTGAAATTTTCCATGTATTTGCCAAGTAACTGAAATTGGAGCTGACAATTTGATTTCTCTGGATGTGGATTCAAGATGATATCACCCTGTCTGACAGAGACCAGGGAGTTAATGATTCAATTGAAGCTCTAAACGGCAAGTCTGATTTGATTGACGATGAGCTTGATGTAACAAGACAGCTACACAGGCCACAGAGTTCACCAGAATGGAGAGCAGCCCAGGGCATCTTTTGTGAAAAGGTGTCACGCTCTTTGTCCTCCGAACTGTGCAAACTAAGTGAAGGTTTAACTTCAGCATTGTTCTCTCTCTCTCTCTCTCTCTCTCATGCATACAAGTTAAGCATTTTCTTATCTCACTTTTCCTTGCTTAGGTATTGCTGTTGCTTGTGTGATTTTTATATCATTATGTGTACCTTATTTAAACCAAATATGTTCAGTAATTCTTTACTTGATATATCGTTTATTGCTTTTCCTGGAAAAAAAAACACTTGTAGATTATATACTTCAATTTTTTATTTCCACATATCTGTTCAAGATTGTGTATATGTCTTCGTGAGAGTGACAGCAAGTTTTTTTGTCATTTGATGAATTCGCCTTTGTCCCTCTCCACTCTGGGAATGGGTTTAAAGTTAGATACGAATGTCAAGACTATGTTAGAGTTGTACTCCACATCAATGGTCCTATTTTACTAATGTCCAAAGTTGTGCGTTATCCTCAGGCTTGCCCGTTTTTATTGTTTATCATGATCCTTTTCTGTCGTATGCTCAATAAATTAAAACGTTTTGGTTTGTATCAAAATACAGGCCCAAATCTCTTATTTGAAGGACGGTCAAAAATTGAAAAGTCTCCTTCCAGAGTGGATAATATGTATTCAGCTGGAGCTGCTGAATGCCCCTTGGACAGCGATCTAGAGAAATCTTCTATTGCCATAGCCATAGCTGATGATCAGAATAAATTAAGTACTCCTGCAGCTCCTGAGGCCAACAATTCTGATAGGTTTTCTAATCAATTTATTAAAGTTGGCAGTCCGTTTAGACGTCTACAAGATTATGCTTCTGACAATAGTTCAGAAAATGATGATGAAGCCTTTGTTGAAGATGTTAATGTTATAATAATTCCACCATCTGTTACAGCTGCTGCTAAAAGTAGCCATAAAGATACTGGGTCTCATTTAAAGACATATATAGGATCTGAGAGTCCCTGCATGTCTGATAAAGAGTCTAAGCTACCGTCTGAATCCAGAAAGCCTTATAAGGCTGAAACGTTTTCCCTACATACAAAGAAAGAGATTAAGGATACAAGTACAACGTTAATCACAATTGAGAGTCATGAGGCTTTCCGGGAAAAAGATGCATTGGATGGTGCTGGTACTTATGTTGTTTCTAGGAGGGGTTAAGTCTCAGGAGGGTAAAAAGGCTACCTTTGAATCAGTTCCTCCGAAGGTGGATGAGTTTGGGAGATTGGTCAGAGACGGTTCCAGTGACAGTAACTCTGATGATTCACGCTATAATCAGAGGCATAATAAAAGAGGTAGAAGTCGAATCCGCAGCCGCAGTCGGTCTCCTCTTGACAGCAGGAGGAGGAGTTCACGTAGGAGAAGAGACAAACGAAGTCGTTCTCGCAGGTACTTCCGATTGTGTTGCATGTGTATTGTTCTGTTTGGTTGGAAGGTTAATTTAATGTTGACAGAAATTTGAAGTCTTAGGCAGCTGAATTTGCCTGGGTATTTAATTGTCTTTTTATTCTGATTCCATAGAGTACATTATCTGTGGAGAATCATGATATTCTTCTTGACTGTTTGTTTTCCAGTTGGTCTTCGAGGAATCAAAGAAGCAGGAGCAGGTCTCCCACATTTAGGCGTGCAGGTGAGTTCAGAGATGGCAACAAAAGACAGGACAGGCGCCACATTCCAGAATGCTTTGACTTCCTTCGAGGCAGATGCTACCGTGGAGCTTCTTGTCGGTATATGCATCATGAGTATGATAAGAATGACAGTTCAAGGCAGCATAGGAGCAAACAAAAGCATCTGGACACGCAGCCTGGTTTGAAAAGTTCTAGGATTAAGGAAGAGACTAAGCATACATCTGCCATGAATCTGCATGATGAAATTAAAGATCAGGAGTTGCAAGATGTGCCTATTGCTAGAAAAGATAGTCAGTTGATTGATCCTGATAAAATTAATTGTGAGAGTTCTAGAGTGGAAACTGCTACAGTGCAGGTGAAACAAATTCATCCAGATACACCAGTGGAAAGCACCACTCACATCCCTGAGAAAAAAGAATTTCTGGAAGTGCACAAATCTCATCACCCATCCCCTCAACTGATAAGCAGTGCTTATAATATGAAGTCATGTGATGATACTTCTCAGGATGTGTTCCCTCTTATGAATAAGTCTGCAGTCGAGCAAACTCAAAGCAATAATTCTGTTGCACAGCTTCAAAAGGTTGATTGTCCCTCTAAACAGATGGAAGAATTTCTTGTATCTGATTTGTCACCAGATCGATCATCCAAGACTTCTCCAAATAAGGTCTATAGTAGTGGACCTTTACCATTAGCAATTTCATCGACTCATGCGTGGCCCAGGAAAAGTTCTAATGGCCAACCACTTTCATCCGAACAGTTTCCATATCTTTCACAGTTGCTTCCTCCTCCACCTTCACAAGGTACCAGTGCTGTTCATGTTCCACAGTTGCATAGAGATTATAACATGATGCCACCCTATCCACTTCAGTCCACTCCTACAGGAAGTATTCAATCTTATCAAGATTCCTTACCTAACCAACATGTTCAATTATCTCGACCACTAGATTCCACTTGGACATCCTTGCCTCCACCACCTCCACGACCGTTGTATGATTCATCTATAAATGCAGGAACTGCTGCACAAGGTGTTTCTTCACAATTTCAGCAGAATCATTTGGTTCCAAGGAATGACTTTGGTTCTCATACTTCTGTCCGGCCTTATCCAACTGAATTGCCTTCTCATTCTCAGGCTGGTGACTTTCTGCATCAGATGTACCCTCCAGTGCGGGAGTTTCATCATCCTCTATTGCACAGGGAAGATTTCGGATCCAGCAATCCATCAAGTCAACCATTTGGGGCCTCTGGTCTTTCAAGAGAAGATCAATTTACGCATGCTCCTGTGCAGGATTTAAATTCTTCAGACGCTTTTGCTCATGGCAGCATACACCCCCAACCTACTCCTCCACGGGAAATAAATATGCACAAAATGCAAAATTTCTCTGGCGACAATTTTCCTTCAGGTGAACTTTTAAATTCATCCCCACAGATTCAGTCTCGTTCACAGAACCAACAGCCAACCTGTGGTATGCAATACCCTGTTGGTGATAGCATTCTGGGTGTGCCTGGGAAGACTGGTGTAAAATACCATGTAGGTGATAGAATTTTGGGTTTTCCTGGGAAGGATGGTCCTATGTCCCAATACCCTACAGATATTCTGGACAGAAATCAGTCGTCTCACCTTCCTGATTTTGGGGCATCTAGAATTCCCACACTTCATAATCCTTACGCAGCTACTTTTGAGCAACCACTAAGCTCCAAATTCAGTTCTAACATTCTCAATCAAGAAAACGATGCTCCCTCTGGTAATATATTTGATACTCCCTCCATTTTGAGCCAAGTTCCTGTTGATGGGCAAGGTGCTGGCAGTGTTGGATCAAGACAGACAACTTCTTCGCCAAGTTCTGCTAGAGCTGTTGGTCAGCTGTTGCCCAAGTCAGATGGTGAGCAGTATGATCCACTTTTGGACAGCATTGAGCCATCATCAACTCCATGCAAGAAAAGCGGTCATGGTCAAAAACAGAAAACCCTCAGTGATTCCAATATCATGGGGAGCGTCAGTGGCTCATGTCAAGCTTTGGATCTGGAAGAGAACAACAAATGTAAAGAGGTAGATACTATTGCATCAGCAACATCTCTAGATATTGATGAGTATGGTGAGACAGCAGATGCAGAAGTGGGTGTTGTTGAAGATGAGAGTCCTAGTGATCCTGATGATGCAGCAAACATGGCTGCAGGAGAAATTGAGATTGATCAGGGGGAGTCTCCAGGGAAGAGCAAGAAGGAAAAAGATTCCAGATCAATGAGACTTTTCAAGATTGCTATTGCAGATTTTGTAAAGGAAATTTTGAAGCCATCATGGCGGCAGGGTAATATGAGCAAGGAAGCGTTTAAGACCATTGTCAAAAAGACTGTTGATAAGGTCTCCGGAGCCATGAAAAGGCATCAGATACCCAAGTCTCAGGCAAAGATAAATCACTACATTGACTCATCGCAGCGAAAACTGACAAAACTGGTGATGGTAAATACTTATTCCAATTCCTTTCTGCTTTTGGATGATATGTTGGTGTTGTTGAGTGGGATTTTGGAAACTTGTTTCCTGCAATTCATTCAGCAGTGTTCAAATAGGAAAAACAAGTAAAGAAGAAAATTGTGACCGAACAGCTTTACTTTTTGCTGCTTTGGTTTTTTCATTTAATAATAGGCATGCACATAAATGACCTGGTTGGTCTGTGGAGCTGAACTCAGCACTTTATTGTTATATTTGTTATATTTCCATGCTTTTAGCATCATAGTTTTCTCTCTATGTTCTGCAGGGCTATGTTGACAAGTATGTCAAGGTGTAGATCTTAGCTGTGATTCAAGCAAGCAACTGGCATGCCATGGCAGAAGATTTTGATTAGCACGCCGTTTCTCCATCATTGGGAACTTTTTCCTATGCCTGATGGAGCTCTGCAATTTATTTGATTTGATTTGTAGTCTTCAACTGGTGTTGATAGGGAGATGCGGGGTTTTATTTTTTGTTCTTTGTACAGTTTGTCCCTATTACTGGAGGGATGCCATTTTAGAGGGTAATTAAGTTAAGCTAATGACGGCACTTTACTTAGCAATTCAACCTTAGCAAAAGTTCTGTGGCAGCTACAGAACATGTATGTAATGTGTTCTTTTGAATATCATTATTGTGAAGTCTCCTTCTTGTAATGGTCTACAGTCTACTCAATATTGTATATTCAATTTTGTATAAGGTTGTTCTAAATATTTTCTATTAATAGTACCCTTTTCTCTACATAAAACATATTATTAGAGAGACTAATGTTTTTTAAAAAATATTATAGTAATATCTTAAAACATCGTGAATCATGCTCTCTATTTTAAGTTAAATTTTAAATAAAAAAGACCAAAAAGTTATGTGAGGAATTCTTTATAAATTTTCTACTTCAATTCAATGCTCCTAATCAGAGTAGTCAACTTGGAATAAAGTATTTGTTTAAACTAATATTAATTTCCAAATGTATAGGATTAGATTATTTGTTGTCGGTGGACCCTACCTGACCTCGGGCCCACAATAACCATCCCCAGGAAAAACAAATAAAGAGGGAATTAATTAAAGCATTTGGGTTCATTAAATTTCACTCCTTTTCCAATTTTTGCAGAGTCCTGAATTTTGAAAATGAGTTAAGAATAAACTTCCCAAAAATTGAATAGATTGTAAATCTCTGCAGAGTTTTAGTTACAGATAATTGTGACCTAAAGATTTATGAGAGGTTTAATAAAAAATAATATAAAAAAAGGATTTATGAGAGGATGGAACTATCTTATCTTGAGAAAACCATGTTTTAGTAATTCAACTTGTTGTGAAACTCTTCTCAAAATCTCTCATCTTCTGCCCTTCAGTATACTCACATGTTTTAGAGCTTTCTTGAATATGTTTATTTGATTTTCATGAGTTACTGCTTTCTATTTTTGGCATTTGAATTTCCGGGCCTTTACACTTACACTTCTAAGCCTTCCTCTCTCCTTTGTATCTGCACACACACACAGCCATAGAGTTGTAGTTAATTAGGCTAATTAACCTTAAATGGGATAAAATTGCTTGATTACCCTGAAATAAGAGGGATACCTATTTAAAATGGATGACCCGGCCCGATTAGGTGGTGGACATATATAGTACAAGTGTTATTAGCCTGAGAAAAAGGAAAAGGATTGCGGCCCAAGTCACTACCAGAATCCATAATCAATTTCAATTTTAGGTTTTGTTTGTATTCTTTTCCAACAACCCTAGCCAAGAAAATCAATCAGTCCTCACAGCAGAGAGAGAGAGAGAGAGAGAGAGCACAACCAAAACCAACCACTGTTCAATTTTCAAATTGAAATTACAGCAAATAATAATATATAGAGATGATGATTGAGATGAATAAAGCCGTGGTGCCGGGGGGGCAAGTGGGTTTGAGGGTTGTTCCGAATATGAACAAAGCAGCAGCAGGAGGCCGCCGCCTCCAAAACCTTGTCAATGTCCTCGGCAAAGGCAAATTAGGCGGTAATATTTTCATTTCACCACCACCACCACAATTAGTAGCAGCCGCTGCAACCACACCAATTCCAATCCCAATCCCGAGAAGAAGAAGATTAATGGCGACTTCCAACTCCTCCAACGCTGACATCTGCCATTTTATTCCTTCCTCCTCCTCCTTCGGTGACCCCTGCCTTGATCTCTTTTTCAACTCCCTCAGACCAGACGACTGGAGTTATGACAAAGTCTGCCTCAAATATCTGAAGCAACTGCTTCCCTTGGCCTGGTCCCACAATCCCCTTACCACCCTCAAGCTCATCTTCAGCGCTCAGGCTGACGGTTTCGACGGCATGAAGTTCGACACGGCCGTGCTTTGGCTCCACTACAACCACCCAAATACTCTGTTACGCAATATTCACTCCCTTGTCAACTCTGTCTCCTATGGTGAGGGTTTGTATACACTTGTCGAAATTCTGTCTAACGTTCTAGTTCAGAAACGAGGCGGCCAAGACAACGACGCAGCTGCTCATGCTCATCCAGAGAGGTATGACCTTGATCCGGATTACAGGTTGTTACACGACCGTGTTATTGATATTTTCGTGGAGCTACTGAAGTCTGATATTGACAAAATGAAGCACCACAAGCTGAAACTGAAGTTTTTAAATGGTGATGATGACCTGGAAGATGACTTCGACCAACTTGATGTTGATGGTTTCGTATCCGAGGCTGCAGAGTGTTGCACTGACAAATACCCTGAAAAGGGCCACCGCGCCCGCGCCTGCACCATTTTGCTGCGCGAAAGCATTGGGAGGAGGCTTTTCCCCCCAGAATCAGATCAATCAGATGAGTGGGAACGGCTAAGGAAGGAGGTTTTGGTGCCCTTGAGCGACTACTACCGTCGTCATCGTGAAGTCCGAGAGCGCTGTGTGGTTGAGAAGTATTTTGAGGAGGTGAAGGCGGCAGCAGCAGGAGGAGGAGGAGGCAATCTAAGAGGTGGAATAATAAAGCTGGATGCTTTGCTCCCAAATGAGATCATAAAATATGTAAGAAGGGAGGATGTCCGGGAAGCCGCCGAGGTTCAGTGGAAGGCAATGGTAGAGGACATAAAGCAGGGGGAGGGTTTGGGAAAATTCAAAAACTGCTTGGTGGTGGGCTCTTATGAACTGGACGATGAATTGGATGAGCGTTATCCAGAGGTGGCCTATGCAGAGGCAGGGTTGGAAATTCTGGTGTCTGAAGTGAATGAAGAGCCATGGAAAGGAAAGATAATAAAATACAGTGATGGAAAATATCAGCTAGACTTGATACAAGGACATAATCTCACGTCCAAGTTCGAATTTATGAGATCCGTGGAGACCTGCTGGACCTCCATGGTGGAATGTAATAAGGAATTTTTGGAAGTGTTTGATTTGATTCTGGAAGTGGCTGTGAAAGAGAAGTTGAGGGCAGAGCAGATGATCAAGAAGGTAATTGTGTTCACCGAACATCTAGAACCTACTGACAGCCCCATCTGGGATGTTCAGTACTGCGCACTACAGAGCACGTTTGAGGCCATTCGGAGCAAGTTTAGGGATAAAGGGTACGGGGATGACTCGGTGCCTCACATTTTGTATTTCAACGAGAGCAAGCGACCCTGGATTTGTACACAAGATCCAGGCTTCACGCTGTTGAGTGGCTTCTCCAACAATATGTTCAAGTCCTTTTTGAAAAATGGAGGGGAAATTGGCCCGCACCATCTCATGGAAGCAGCCATCGCTCACGAAGAGTATCAAACTCTGGAGGTAGTTGACTGACTGATATGATCATATGGATGTGGTGGCAATCAAGAATACCAAATAAATTAATCCGTTGAATTTGGATTGGAATTACCTTATAACTTAGTTTGCTTTATTAGATATGTTTCAAGAGCTAGATTCCTTTACTTTGAATTATTTCCTATATGTCTAGGCTGCTGTAAACTGTTTAGGTGCTTCTCCTCAACCTCAATATCGATTCTTAATACTCTCTCACGACACACATCACATTCAGATTATCAGATATAAGGTTTGAGTTCTCTTCTCTCGAGTGCTGGTAAATTGGATTGGTAATTGAGCAGGGAATCTTGTGTTGTGTTTATATGCATGCATTAATTAGCTAAGGTTTCCTTGCCCATCAAGGAATTCAAGAAAAATTATATGTACATTAAAAAGATGAGTTTAATAGTGATACCAATTCTTTTCCGTATGTGATTCATAATCATATCCCCAGGGAAAGTAGAGGTAATTTTGGGAGAAACAAATCGGTTCATGTTTTGTAACATGCAAGCTAGCAAGAACTGAAACCTCAAGGTTGATCCCTGTACTTAGTAACTTTACAATCTTGTTTTGACCACATCCAAGGCAAGGGAGTGGTAAGATATGCAGGCACTAACTAATAATGCCTGAAATTTCAATGTCAAGTACGAATTACGCCACGGGAAACACTAATGACTGAATTCAATTATACAACACTTCAACTTGCACCAAGTACAAGTAGTAGGACAAGGTATAAGAGCAAGGCACATACATTACCCAGTGACTGACCATGAGTTTTATCTCGTAGGGTCATAGTGTAAAAAAAAAATTCTGCATACCAACAAAAGGATTATAAACTTTTTAAACTGCAAATAGATAGATAAAAAAAGATCCCACAATTATAACGAATATTTGCTGGGAATTTAGATTTGTGGCTGTCTATGTGCTTGACCAATATAAGTACACTTTATATAATTTATAATTATGTACAACCAAATTCACCGGTCACAACTCCAATTAATGGAACCAGTTAAGGTTAGATTTTCTGCAACAATGGTGTCTGCTGCCATTGAGAGGGGCGATAATATACTAAACTCACACACGCTACACGAATGCTAAGACTCAAACTCAAGACCTTGCATGAGGAAGTAAATACTCCAAACCACTATACTAGTGATTCCTTCACGACGGTTTCTTAATTTTTATTAGCCCTCAATTCTTTTTTTAAAGTCAGTTCATCATCATCACTCCTTTTTATTTTTCAATAACTTAAGTTATTTGGAAACAACTCATGTTAATTAATTCAATTCGTTTTTGTATTGCATTCATGTTACTCTTTACCACAATTACTTACCTTTCCTTTCTTTAGAATATGCATGTATTTGCAGTAATTGTACATACACTAATGTAATTAAATTAATTTGAGTCCAAAATGAGATAGAATTTATCGTGTCATTAATTCTTGCTATCATGTCCTTAATTATAATTAAATTAATAGTCATTAATTTCTTTTTTAATGAAAAACATCACCCGTCTTAACCATTGTCTGCAGCAACTATTTCTCCAACCTGATCGTGTTGTTCCTACTATCTTTGTTATTATTATCTGTTGAGTTTTATATTACCGCTTAGGTGATTAAGGCGTTGGAGGAGTGAAATGGCAGGGGTTTGAATCCCCTTTGCGTGGATATTATATGCTCCCAAGGATGTTAATTAGTGTAGAGAGCTGATATACCAAATCAATATTACTCAATTACCAAAGAAACTTTTAAGCGGTGACGAATAAGATGGAATTACAAGCCAAAACTTAAAACATAATATCAATCCATATAATATAATAAAGCAAATGATGCTTAGGAATCTAGCTGAAATCAAGATTCTACCTAGTGATCGATCAACATCAGTTTAAGTTAAGAGGTCAATCGACTACAGTGAAACTTTGATACTCCTTGTCAGCGATGGCTGCTTCCATGAGATGGTGCGGACCAATTTCCCCGGCATTGTGGCAAAAGGACTTGACCAAATTGTCGGAGGAGCCATTCAACATCGTGAAGCCTGGATGTTGTGTACAAATCCAGGAATCCGGCGACGTCTCAAAATCAAAATCCCAATCCCAATACAAAATGTGTGGCACCGCATCATTCCCGTACCCTTTGTCCTTATACTTGCTTTGTATTGCCTCATACTCCCTCCGGAGCAACTGGTACTGAAACTCCCCTGATTCTAGTTCGGTGAACACAATCACCTTCTTGATCATCTGTCCTGCCTTCAAATTCGCATTCACACCCACCTCCAAAATTAAATCAATCACACCCAAAACACTAGACTCATCGGATTTCCACAACAACTCGCACTTGGACTTGAGATCATTATCACCTCGCATGAAGAATGGCTCATCTCCTCCACCAATCAACTTTCCTTTCCATGGCTCTTCGCTCAGTTCAGACACCAAAAGTGCCAAACCATTCTCTAAATGATATTTCAGTTGACACTGGCGCAACACCAACATATTTTTGAATTTGCTCAAACCCTCGCCCTGCTTTTGGTACAAGTCCACCATTGCCTTCCACTGAAGCTCAATTACTTCGCCGAAACCCTCCTTCTCCTTATCTCCTACATATCTTATGATCTGATGCGGAAGCAAAGCATCCGGCTTTATTATGCCAATGCCGCCTCCTAAATCTGCTGCTGCTTTCACCTTGTGCAAATACTCCTCCTCCAGATCAATCTCTTTTCCAAAGATGTAGTACTTGGTCAAAGGCACCAAAAACTCCTCTTCTAATTGATCCGATCCTGGAAGGGAAAGCCTTCTCGCAATGCTATCACACAGAAAAATTGTGCTCGTGCGGTGCGTGTAACACAATCGTGTGTAAGTGCAACACTTTGCAGCATCACTGATATAATCAGATTGCTCCATTTTGTCAATATCAGATTTCAACCGCTCCACGAAAATATGTATAACCCGATCGTGTAACAATCTATAATCGGGGTCACGGTGGTACCTCTCAGGATGAAGATGCGGATGCGCAGCAGCGTCGTGAACTTGGCCGTCTGGTTTCTGAACTAGGACGTTGTAGAGAATTTGGACAAGGTACCAACTCCCATGGTCGGCAATAGCGTGGAGGTTGCGTAACAGAGTCTTGGGGTGGTTGTGGTGGAGCCAACGCACGGCCGTGTCGAACTTTCTTTCAGAAAAATAGATTGAATGGAAGGTGAAGATGAGCTTGAGGGTGGTAAGGGGATCGTGGGACCAGGCCAAGGGAAGCAGTTGCTCAAGATATTTAAGGCAGGGGTTAACAACATCTCTATACTCTGGTCTGAGGGCGTCGAAAAAGAGATCAAGGCAGGGGTCACCGTACGAGGAGGAGGGAAAACAATGCCAGATGTTGTTGTTGTTGTTGGAAGAAGCCATTAATCTCCTTCTTCTTTGGATTGGGATTGGGATTGACATTGGTTGTAGGGGCGAAGAAATAAAAATATTGCCGCCTAATTTGCCTTTCCCGACGACATTGACAAGGTTAAGGTTTCGGTTTCGGAGGCATCCTTTGTTCGGATCATTCGGAACAACCCTCGCCCTTGTCAAACGCACTTGTCCCGGCACCACTGCTTTATACATATCAGTCATCATCATCTCTCTAATATTCAAATTGAGCAGGAGCAGTGGTTCGTTGGTTGCTGCTGCTCTCTCTCTCTCCCTACTTCACCCTTGAGCCTTGACTGTTTGAATTTTAGGGTTGGTTTTTTCTTTCCTTTTGTTGGAGATGATAACCCTAGGAACGTAAGTAAGAGGGCCTCTTTATTTTTTCGTCTTTTTTGACGAAAACCTCTTTTCTATTAAATGTAGGATATATAAACAAGGGTTAATTAAAAAGTGAAAATAAAATAAAATAAAAGAACGTTGGCTGGCACCAAACCAAACACTAATTATATAATTAAATTATTTTTTTGGTCATGATTATAGAATTAATTGTAGAATATTGATAGACCCCGTTGTTAGTTTATAATTTTTTTTAAAGAGTTCTGTTAAACAAATTTAAAAATTAAATGAGTAGACTCTGCTGTCAAATTATTTATTGACTTACTAATTTATCATAATATAAAAGGAACAAAAATGATATATTAAATTGTAAAAATAACTTCTTTCTTTTTGCCAAAAAAATGAAAAAAAAAAAGAAGAAACTTTGAGGAGAAGGAGAACAACGCGAAACACTTGAACCCTAATCGGAATATGAAGAGGCAGGGGAGAAAAAAGAAAAAGAAAAGAAAAAGAAAAGAATTAATAGGAAATAGCCCAGTAGCCGCGCGTCGAAGGAAGCGAAAACCAGTTGGAAGTATAGCATTATCATAGAGCAGTTAGCTCTTCCAATTGCACCAGGCACGGTAGACAAAACGACCCTCGTTTCAGCTCCTTCAACCTTCAACTCATTGATTTTCGGTTCTTCTGTTTCTCTGCGGCTTTCTTAATTGGGCTGTTAGAGATCTGCTTGGTATGAAATTCGCGATTGAAGAGAGGTCACCTGCGCACGCTTTTCCTTCCTATTTTAAACTAATTGTGTTCTTGATTTATCAGTTTTAAGTGTCGTTTCAGCTCCAACTGTGTAGTTTTTTTCCTATCTTTTCAATGGACATATTGGTTTGTTTTTATTGAATTGCTTTCGAGTGGTGCTTGTATTATTGCTTTGAAATGAAAATATTGAACTGTTGTTTCTTTGCCATAGTTATATTGCTTATATATAATGCTCGCTTACTTGTTTATCAATGCATTTTGTTGGGTGCTCAGTCGTTTGTGTATGCAATTTTTGCATTTGGATGCAAAGAAGGATCCATTTCTTTGTTAGAATTTAATCTCATAGTTTATGACTGCTGAAGAATTAGGTCCTTTAGTTACAGCGGGAGTTAATCAGCAACTAGAAGTTGCCCAATCTATTCCTCTTATCTTTTGTTTTCTTGTTTCGTTTATATGTCATGTTAATTTTCGCTTTAACTTGTATGCATATATCTCACCTACATTTCTGGGTATTAGGGTTATGTGAATATACACTCTGGACTGATTGCTTGTACTATGTTCTTATGATTTTAATAGCATTAGTTTCTAAAGCTGTAAATTTGAATTCTAAGCATGTGCCCAATAATATTGGCTTCAGGGGTGTCCTATCTCTATTTTAATCAACTGGTAAATTTTTCTTTATTATTTGTCTCAAATTCAGGATATTTTACCCTTCCGAATTGTCGCTAAGACTTTTTTAAAATCCCCTTGCATGGTTGATTGAATGCCATCTGATGAGGAGATACTGTAATCTCAACAGCCCTAGTATTTATTCATTGCTTTTGTACTCGCCTGGATCTGTTTGTATGCCTTGTAAAATGTGTGAATGGGGAATTTGGATGATATTATGGGTTTAATCTTTTTTTTAAAATTATCTTTTAAACCCTTTTCTATTGTGAATGTTTCTTATGTAATTGATTTTGGTTTCTGTTGACCAATATTTCAGGTCTAGAAAAAGGACTGGGAAGACAGACTGTATATTTAATTGGCAGGGAAGAGAGGCCCCTGAGGAGCGGCATATTGTAATGAGATCAACTATATTAATGCAAAATAAATAAATGGGAGGGGATACTTTATTCAAAATTTTTGAATTCAGGGAGACGATTAACCCAGTCATTAGCCACTGATCAATATGGAAAATTCACCATGTAGTGCAAGACCAAATTCACAGTCAGAAAAGGAGGAGGAGAAGTCCAATGAGAGTAACTATTTTCGTAAAGATAGTGATGTACATTGTCAACAGGGGACTTCTTTGGTGAAGGATACTATGATGGAGGGTCCCTCAGTCAATATTGGTGCAGATTTGCCTCAAGCTGAAGCCCTGATTTCTGTAGTGCCGAAGAGAAAGCGGAAGAGAGCAAGGAGTAGTGCCCCGATTATAAATAATTTAGAGCCTGATTTTAGTGATAGTACAGAATCAGTTCCAGTGGAATCCCGACCTAATGTAGTGATGAAGAGGAGTCGTGCCCCAAAAATTGGTGATTTCAATCCAGATTGTTTGAAGGGGGCTCTTTCATCAGAGAATATTACCCCTGAAAACAATTCTTGCTTGCAGTATTCGGGTAGAGATGTACATCATGATTCTCCACTTGGGGCTTACACACTGCTGGGGGAGCCTTCAATCAATGTTATTTCAGATTTGGTACCAGCAGAGTTACCACCTCATGTAGACTTGAGTAAAAGGAAGAGAAAGAAGAAGAAAGCTATAATAGGTGCTGCCCCAGAACCTGAAAATTCATGCCTGGCCTCTTGTGCTGGAATTTGCACAACACCAAATTCAGAAAAGGCCAAACAGCATGCAGATTTGCTGAGCTTAGAAAGAACGAGGAAAAGGAAGCAGAATGAATGGAGGAAAATCGATGAAACTGACAGTAATGATAGAAGTTGTGGAAGTCCTAGAACAAGTGAGGAGCTGAGTTGCTCACAAGGAAAGATGAAAAATAAGCTGACGAAAATGTCTAAAGCCCATGACAATAGTTATAAAAGTTGCGATCTTTCTGTTGGTACTTCATTAGTGGAAAATATTATGCCAACACTATATCCATCTCTACAGCCGCCTGTCACAGAATCTTTAGAACAAGAGCTAGAAGTGGCAGTGGCACAATCACCTGTGGAGGGAATTAGCACAAAAACAAACTCAGAAAGTTCTGAACTCATTGCAGATTTGAGTTGCTCAAGAAAAAAGAAGAAAAAGAATGGGAAGGAAAGGTGTAAAACCCAGGAGACTAATGATGAAAGTTGTGGTAATGATAAAATATGTGATCTTTCTGTTGATACTTCTTTAGTGGAAAATATTATGCCAGGAATAGATCACTCTCAACAGCCTCCATTCTCAGAGTTCTCAGAACAAAAACTAGAATTGCCACCACCACTTATGGAGGGAATTAGCACAAAGACAAATTCAGAAAGTTCTGAACCTTTTGCAGATTTGAGTTGCTCAAGAAAAAAGAAGAAAAAGAATGGGAAGGAAAGGTGTAAAACCCAGGAGACTAATGATGAAAGTTGTGGTAATGATAAAATATGTGATCTTTCTGTTGGTACTTCTTTAGTGGAAAATATTATGCCAGGAATAGATCAATCTCAACAGCCTCCAGTCTCAGAGTTCTCAGAACAAAAACCAGAATTGCCACCACCACTTACGGAGGGAATTAGCACAAAGACGAATTCAGAAATTTCTGAACCTATTGCAGATTCGAGTTGCTCAAGAAAAAAGAAGAAAAGGCTTAAAACCCATGAGAGTAATGATAGAAGATGCGAGCCTTCTGTTGGTACTTTAGTGGAAAATATTATGCCAGGAACAGATTCCTCTCAACAGCCTCCAGTCTTGGAATTCACAGACCAAAAGCTAGAATTGCCACAACCACTTATGGAGGGAATTAGCACGACAACAAATTCAGAAGGTCCCAAACCCAATGCGGATTTGAGTTGCTCAAAAGAAAAGAAGAAAAAGAATCGGAAGAGAGGACATAAAACCCATGAGAGTAATGATAGAAGAAGTGATCCTTCTCTTGGTACTTCTTTAGAAGGAAATGTTATTCCAAGAGCAGATTTGTCTGTACAGCCTCCAGTCGCAATATTCTCAGAACAAGACCTAGAAGTGGAACAACCATTTGTGGAGGGAATTGGAAAAAGAACAAATTCAGAAAGTCCCAAACCCATTGAGGATTTGAGCTGCTCACAAAAAATGAAGCAAAAGAATGGGAAGAAAAGGCGTAAAATCCGTGAGAGTAATGATGAAAGTTGTGATCCTTCTGGTGATACTTCTCTAGTGGAAAACATTTTTCCAGGAGCAGATCCATATCTACAGCCTCCGCATGCAATATTATCAGAACAAGAGCTAGAAGAGCCACATATACTTTTGGAGGAAAGTACTTTCCAGGAGAAGAATGAGGACAAGGAGCAGAACATGAGATCTAATGCCTCAGGAAATAATGACACTGACCACGACATTCGTGCAGGCTTGCCTTGCCAAGTTGTAATAGATGTTAAAGCTGATGAAAACAATAATGATAATTCTCTTTCAGAAGTTTCAAAGTTGGACCCTACTAATATACAAGATATTACTGAAATAGAACAGACAGAAACCAAGAGTGAAGTTCCTTCCTTGCCACCTTTGGCCGTAAAAGCTGATGTTGATGTTGCTGTTAATGTGAAGGAGGGTAATCTTTCACAGATATCAGACCGTGCAGCTGAAAGATCTCTTGTTAGCTGTTCTAAGAAAAAGCTTCTCATTCTTGATATAAACGGCCTTCTTGCTGATATTGTCCCACAGGAATGTCATATCCCCAAGCAATATAAACCTGACATAACAATTTCAAGGAAAGCAGGTGATAATTGACATTTAAGCGTATCTTGAGAGTTATATTGTTTTCTAGTATTACTGAACTCTAATTCCCTCTTGCTTTTTTACAGTTTTTAAGAGACCTTTTTGTGATGATTTTCTACAGTTCTGCTTTGACAGATTCAATGTGGGTGTTTGGTCTTCAAGAACCAAGTAAATTTCATTCTAAGGCTGATATACCTTTTCCTTTTGTTGTTTCCTTGTTTTGTTGGGTATATGATCTTCTACACTCTTGTTTTCCAGGAAGAATGTGGACATGGTGATTGATTTTCTCTTGGGAGATTCCAGACACAAATTGCTCTTTTGCTGGGTAAAGCCATCTTAACAACTTGAGGACTTGTTCAGTAGAGTTTGTTGAGTTAAATTAGTGTTTTCCTCTTCCTCTTTCATGAATCATACAACCAAAGTAAAAAAACCATGGCTGCAATCGATTCATCTTTTCATTGCATTGAATTTCAGTATACCCATTACTTGATTCTTATGATGATTGGCTTATGCAGAACCAATCCCATTGTACTACTACGAGGTTCAATACCATTGACAACACGGATAAGCCCCTTGTTTTGAAAGAACTAAGAAAATTATGGGTGAAGCATGACCCTAATCTTCCATGGGTGAAGGGGGAGTACAATGAATCAAACACATTGTTACTGGATGATTCCCCGTACAAGGCTTTACGCAATCCAGTTAGTTGATCAACTCTTTCCCCTGAATTTTATTTTTTTCTCATGAATGTGACTGGTTTTAGTATAATGATTATAATTTATAAGCTTATTCTAATAATTTTGCTTCTAATTGCTTAGGCGAACACGGCAATATTTCCGTACTCATATGAATGCAGGGACAGAAGAGATGCATCATTAGGTGAGACACCATCAAGAGTAGAGGATAAGTTTTTATGTATTTGGAATTGTGAGGTTAACAACAGACACACCTATATCACATATTATTGCCGTGTATTTGGAATTGTAATGCTATTGTGTCCACATGGTTGATCTCAACTAAACTAATTATGCAGGTCAAAATTTAAACCACGTGTGTACTTAGTCTTGTCATTATGTCCTTTAATCATTATGTACATCGAGTGGCTTAAAAGCTTTGTGTCCGCAGGTTCCTCCTATAGTTCTTTGAATTTATGATTTTCAGTTTATTTATCCTCTGAGGTTTTTTGTTTACTTCTAAGTAGTCAATAATTAATTTTTATGAAGAAAATAAAACTAGAATGTCTGTAAAACGTCTATGTTTTCACAATGTTATTGGTATGAAATTTTAACTTCCGGGTGTGTCATTATGTTTACTCTGTTCTGATGTCTATTGTTAGTCTTTGCCCCTGCCTTTTGGACTGACAAATGTCATTCCATATCATACCTTGTATTTTCCAGATGACATTTTAATCATATTTATCCTTTTCTTTTTCTTTTTCATTTTTCTATTTCTGTATGTTCTAGTATCAATGTATTTTTACATAATGACGTAGTGTAATATGTGATATTATACACTTGACATTAATCGCAGGACCTGGAGGTAAAATTCGTTCTTTTCTAGAAGGATTGGCAATGGCTGACAATGTTCAAAAGTATGTGGAGCAGCATCCATTTGGTCAACGACCGATAACAAAGTCAAGTCTTTCGTGGGGTTTTTATCGTAGAGTAATAGAGGATGAAGTAGAGTCACCTAAAGATTGATACCAGCACTTCCAATGGCCGGCAGGCAGAACTGTACTACACTGGAATTACCCGAAAAATGGTTTAGTGAGTTTTGCTTCTTTTTTTGTTTTTAATGTGCTTTTTGGGATGACCGCTGGTGTACGAAATATGCCAGTGGATAACTGTGTAGGTTGCGTTTTTGTAAATTACATTATACATGGAACCTTGTGCTCCAGCCAAAACTGATTTGTTGTGCAGCTCGTTGAAATTGAAATTTTCTTTCACTTAGCTTTAGTTTACATACCAAGCAAATAGCTGATAGAATATTGGGCTAGATCAGAAATGCTATACTTTTGTGGAGTTATGAATTTTGCTCGCCAAATTCCCAGTTCTTATTATGTCCGTTTGTTTGGCTATATCGTCGTATTCCTGTTTATGGTATGAGCATAAAGACGACAGTTCACTAACGCCGTCACGTTTGTCTGTTATAAAGAACTATAACACGATGGACGCCATGCTTTTTTCTTCACCTTCCGCCATCTTCAGTTAGTTGGTTTTGACAGTTGATAGAAATTTGTTACCCAACCAACCACCACCATGCTTTACAAATCTTATGCTTCGAGTCTGAGGAACATCTCATTCTCATTGGCTTGCCATTTGGTCATATAATTATATTTTCCGTCAGGGATGCATTGCATTGCACCAACCAAATCAGATTCCATGTGCCTGCCCTGTTTCTAACCAGCAAAATGGTCCAGAGGCTCTGCGGTTGGTTCAATGCAAAGTGACAGCACCAAGAGCCCATTAAGTCTAATTAATTATCATAATTAATAATAATGTGAAGGCTATTAACCCAACCCAACTCATGATTATTGTGATGGTTGGGTGATTTTTATTCAAACAGAATCAACTTGGCATGTGCAGCTAGCACAGCAACAGTCCTGTCCTATATACAAATTAAATAAATATAACCGAGGGATTCCTCAAATAACGAACATCCTGTGAGGTCACTCCGTACTGTATTTTAATGATATGAATCATATATATATATTATATATATCAATTTCAAGTGTGTCAATGTGTCAATGATGAAGATGATGATTGGTTGGTGGGGTTGAGGAATTGAAAAGTAAGCTGAATGAATAATGTGGCAATCAAAGAGTAAGGGGTGAATGAGTAAAACATGCAACATGGGTTATGAATTATATGATGATTGAGATGGGTTTAGTAGTTGGTTTTGCCTAATGGAGTTGAGGCATAACACGTGTACTTTCCTTCATCACTTTTGTCATCGAATGTGGCTAGGGCTCGATGCACTGATGATTAGTTCCTTTGCTCTCACCTTCCTCAGTTGTATTTATTTAATACGTACATCACGATCACCAAAACCTTTTGATGATCTTTTGGCTACCTTTTCTTGGCTCGTGATCAGCTTCAACTTTTCTTAATAAGCCAATGGCAATGCATTGCAATGGAGGTCCTGTCATGTGATAGCTAGCAAGCACATGCACATGTAGCTTTCCCTCATATGCATAGCTAAAGTTAATAACCCCATAATTAACAAGCTTAATCATGGAAACTTGTTATATATGAGTTTTTGTTTTTGTTGTTAATGACTTCAATTAAGTTTATAAGATATAATTTGCTTGAGATTAAGTATTCAGATTAGGTGTAAGACTCTTCTAATTGTCATGGTTCCCATGTCTTGAGATTTTCATATTGGCATTTTGTATTCCCTAACTGCTACAATTATTTCCTTGATAAATAAACAGTAAACTACTACCACTAAAACTATCAAGCTTATATGATTAATATATTTCCAGAATATATGCAGGCCCTTTGGACTGCCATGGGGTGAGAGTTGACAAATGAGTTACTTTTCCATGCATACCTATCATTCTTATGGATATATATATATCGACTGTAAGGGCAGCTGACTTTGTCAACTACAAAAGAATCAATAACCCCCAAATTTAAATACTAATGTATCAAATTGACGATTTTAATAAATTTTTAGTTGATATATTTGAATGATTAAACGATATCTAATATAATATGTTACAAATGAAAAAACCCTCTACTGACCTTTGTCCTTTGGCATTGTGAGAACTACCTTCTCATATTTTATGCGAAATGATTCATGTATTGGTGTATTTTTGGGTGTGATGGTCACATGAATATATAATGTTATTAATTTACTCGTATTACTCTACGTAATATATCAATTGTATCGTTAACCCATATACTATAATAACTGAATCATATTATTGTGTAATTGTGACATATTAACACTAATAACAATATTTAATTTAAAAGGCCCTTAATCAGCTCCACTTGAGATAGTGGGCATGCATTATTCAATTATTTATTGATACCAGCAGCAGCAACCACTCGTCGTCAGTCGTCAATCACGTTACTCACGTAGTAGCCTTGACAAGATTCACCCTTTTTTCATTTTTCCTTGTTGTGGACATATTTGCCTTAATATTTGTCATAAAATGAGCTGAGCTTCTCTACTTTGCACCGAGTGGTATAATGGTAAATCAGCAAATGACTAGTGTTTGAAGAAGGGATTCTGATGTCACTTGGTAGTTGGTACTTGGGAGTTTGCAGAGGTACAAGGGTGCTTTCCCCTTCCTCCATCCAACTCCAAATATATAAAATTTCTCTCCATCTCTATCTCTCCCCTGACAATATCACATGCACATGAAGACAGCTCTAGACCCACCCACATCCTCATCCCACATGGATATGAGAGAGCGAGAGCCTAAAATACATCTCACCCACATACACTCAAGGAACTCTTAATTTCTCTCTCCAGGAAAAAAGAAAACTTTTCATTTTTATTTTTTCCAACTCTGAAGTCTTTAACTCTCACAATAAGTTTGGTTGACACATTGCAACTTTTTCATAAAACAACAAACCTTCCCATCTGTTATAGCTGTCTTCCCATTTGTTCTTTGAGGAAAACATCTCATCTTGGATCGCCAAAAGATTCCTTTACACGTTACACGTTGCATTGATTTTAGTTTCTTTTAGGCAATTCAAGGTAATGTTTTTGATAACTCTGGATGCTGTGTGCTTATTGTTGTAATGGGTCCCCTCCAATTTCTTTGGCCCTTTTGTGGTTCTCACACAAAGCGTTGTCTGGTTTATTCTGTGAAACCCAACAAGGTTTCTTTCGCTCACTCATTTGATTGGATTTGATCTTCTGGGTATACTTTTTCCATTTAGTTTCTTTTCTTAATTCTTGCAAACTGTTGAGATTGGGGAAAATCTGAGGAAAACCCAAAAGGGTATCCATGTTATAAGAGGAAATGCTATGGAAGTTAGGATCTTTGATTGAAAAAGGACCATTTTTATTTGGTGGCATCTCGATGAAGAAAAAAAATTATCTTCTTTGAGCTGTAGTTAGCTGGAGAAAGTGAGTTTTGAGAAGACTTTTGGGGTCTTGTTGAGGAGTAATAAGTAGGTAACTTGATTTTGTGTTAGCTTCTGTTGGGAAGCTGTTTTTGAGATTACATGAATGAGGAAAGTTAATTGAAAGAGCTGCAATTGAGCTGTTGGCTTTGCATTTTGTTGAGAGGGAAGGAACAAAAGCAGGATAATTAGATATTTCTTGTACTCAAGCAGGTAATTGGTGTCAGTGTGTATAAAGGACACTGGGGGTGTCCCAATTTTGCAGCTTGTCAATTGAGTTGCTGGAGAAATTGCAATTGCCTGAAAACATTGAAATTGGTTTCAGAGGGTATAGAGGTGTGTGTGAAATTACTGATTCTTGATTCTGGCTTGTCATTGAAAGTTGTGAATTGCGTATTGTAAAATTTGGTTCCGGCATTTTGAAGAGCTTTAGATTCATATGGGGGCTGAGAAGCTGTAAAACTCTAGCTTGAAGATAGAATAGTAGATGGATGTTTAGGAAGTGGGACTAATTAATTGTCTTGGTCAGAGGACATAGAGATGGCTGCAAAACTTCTGCATTCTTTAGCTGATGACAACCCAGATTTGCAGAAGCAAATAGGATGCATGAACGGGATTTTTCAAATTTTCGATCGTCACCATGTACTCACTGGTAGACGAATTAGCCACCACAGGAGGCCTCCTCCAGGTAATTTCTTATTGATGAATGCATATCAAACTACTTGTGGTTAATGATAATATCATAAAAGTGTTTTTGCGCTTCAGTGTTTCAATCCAACTCTAACACAAATCTCATCATGAATTGAAAAAAATCTATGACTTAGTCTAAAACTATTGCATATGTTTGAACAGCATTTCTATGCATGCTGCCAATTGATAATTGACTTTTATTCTTTATAATATCTTGTCTTGTTTGCAAATTTAATGATTGAACTGTCAGCATTGCGGCCTATAACGTCTAATGCATTCCTTTCTTTCATAGGGAACTCCCATTTCAGCAATGGTGGCCTGGAAAGGGAGTATAACAATGCATACCATCGTCAGACAGTAGCTGTAAGAATTTTCTACTCGTTGACTCCGTTTTTTTGTTTACAAATTTGAGGATTATGTCTTAAATTTAAAATACACCTTGGTATGTTACATCCTTCGATAACTTTTTTTTAGGGAATCAATGTTGTTTCAAAATCACTGTTGGATAGCAAATTCTCATTGTACTTGTTAGACATACTAATTTGACGTCAATCAGAAATCATTTACTATTCGATCTAAAATTTTCTTAATGTATTTGAAAGTACTTTCAAACTTGAGCTCTATACAGTTTTTAGGTGAGAATCATAAGCTGGAATCATCTTAGAATTTGGCATGGAGGATATGCTAATGACAAACCAATTCAAATTCAATATCGAGGGATGCCTAGTACACTAGGTGTAATTTTTCCTAATTCTTGGCTAGGGCTGTGTGTATATCCCAGCTTCTGCTGATTCTGGAATGGAACTCAGAAACCATCAATATAGATTTCTCTGTGATTTTAGCAGATTTTGTGGTACGGAATCTGAATTTGTACTGCTTGTAATTGCAGGAAATGAATTTTAACAAGAGTAGTAATGAGAAACAAAGAATCTCAACTGAATCATCAAGAGCCTCTTTCTCATCCACTTGTTCTTCCTTATCATCTGTGGACTATAACAAGACAGCTCAACCAGGAACCTCCTCCTTTGACAGAATCATTTTTCCTGAAACTCCCCCAAGGGACCCAGTGACTCAATCAAGTACGTCCCCTAAACTAGGGAGGCAATCCTTTGATCTCCGGGATGTGGTGAAGGATTCTATGCATAGGGAAGCCAGGGGACTGTCAGTTAAAACTGCAACCAAGGAGGAAGCAGCTGGTCGTGCAATGAAGCATAGGGACTCTCCAAGACCCTTACAGCTGTCCAAATTAGTGGAAGGATCTAATGGAGTTGGGATCAATGGGAAGCAAAATGTCCCTGCTGACCCCAAGGAGTCTCTTAGAGTTCTTGCTAAACTTCGAGAAGCACCTTGGTATGATGATGATGCCACAGATCATCCAAGATCATCATATGAATCGAAAGATGGTTCGTCGCATACAATTTCAAAGGATGCTCCACGTTTTTCTTATGATGGTAGAGAGAGAAATCGTTTGTCCTTGGATTCAAGGGATACCTCCAAATCAACCCCAAAGCTAAAAGAGTTGCCAAGACTTTCACTGGATAGTAGAGAAGGTTCAATGCGGAGTTACCTCTCTGATTCAAAAACACATCACCCTTCAAAAGGTTTTCAGAATAGTGGCAACTCAAATGACAGAGACCCTAATCTACCTCAGTCATCCAGAACTCATAATCGGCCTCCTAGTGTTGTAGCAAAGTTGATGGGTTTGGAAACCTTGCCAGATTCTGCCTTGACTAGTGATAGTCACTTGATTAAAACCTGCCTGGTTAAAGATTTTGATCCTTTTTCAAAATCACTGAAGACAAATAATCTGCAGAGGCCTATGAGAATTTCTAACACCACAAGAAATTCTATGAAAGACCCAACATCACCACGGTGGAAAAATCCAGATTTGGTTATGAGACCTATTTCAAGTTCAAGGTTTCCAATTGAACCAGCACCGTGGAGAATGCAGGATGGAAGTCGAGGTTCTCAGAAACCATCTTCCAAACCTGTTCAAGTTCAAGTAAGGACTCCGGACTCCTTCCTGTCTGTTTATAGTGAGATTGAGAAGAGATTGAAAGATCTGGAATTTAAACAATCTGGGAAGGATCTCAGAGCTCTTAAACAGATACTGGAAGCAATGCAAGCAAAAGGGCTGTTAGAGACCAAAAAAGAAGAACAAGCTTCAAATTTTGGAACTCAAAAAGACAGTGAATCAAAATATACAAGTTCCAGTCAAAATTCAAGGTCAGTAAACCAAGGAAACACAAGCAACCATGTAATTTCTTCCACAACTAGAGGCTCCGCTTCCTCTAGAACTTTTGAATCCCCAATTGTTATCATGAAACCTGCAAAACTCGTTGAAAAATCTGGCATTCCCACTTCATCATTAATTTCAATAGATGGCCTTTCTGATGCCCAAACTCTTCAGAGAGGGGGAATCATAGATAATAAGAGGGGTTCAACTAGCAGCCGAACAGTTAAAGATCATTATCCTAAAAACAGTCGGAAGGACTCTGCTGTCAGTTCCACTGACAAAAAAGCAAGTGGTAGGAATATAAGATCAACACAATCTGTGCCAAAGGAAATCACTGTAACAAATTCAGTAAAGAGCTCAGGATCCATGAGCCCAAGACTACAACAGAAGAAGCTTGAGTTGGGAAAGTCATCTCGTCCACCTACCCCTCCATCTGATTCAAAAAAGTCCAGAAGGCAACCCAGCAGGCAATTAACAGAGTCAGGTTCACCAGGTGGAAAACTCAGATCAAAATCTTCCAACTTGCAGCAAAGTGATGACCAATTGAGTGAGATAAGTAATGAATCTAGAACTTTGAGTCTCCAAGGAGATGACCTTGATATGGAAATCACTAGTATTGTTCGAGCTACTGAGATAAATGACAGCCAGAGTCCATCTTTGAAATCTGCCAAGTATTTGGCTTCCGGTTCAATGCAGCAAGTGGGTGTTTTACTGGTTTTAATCTTCTATTTCCACTCATCCACTTTTGAAAATTTAGTTTATATATGGGATTTATTTTTTGTGTGGTGATTTTTCAGATATCAACTCCAAGGTTGGAAGAAGATGGATCTGTTGCGGAACTGGCTACAGTTGCTCCAGAGCATCCTAGTCCCGTCTCTGTTCTTGATGTCTCAGCATATAGAGATGATGCACCATCTCCTGTAAAGCAGATGTCAAATGCCCTCCAAGGTACAGTTTAACTTTTCTTTAAAATAGAAGAGAATACATTCTGACCATCTCACTAGAAAGATTATATAGTCGAACTAGTGGTTACCAAAATTTGTTTATATTCCTACCACAAGGAGGAGGCCAATGATCCTTCACTATAAGCGGTCTATTTGACTGCCTCCTTGCCAAAGTGAGTGATCTCTTGATTGCCAAGCTATCTATTTTTTTAACCACCATTGACCATGGTTTACTATTATCACACCATGTAACATGCATGACACACACATTAATCATGGTTAACCTTTTCTAATAAATGCAATCATACACGTTAATCACAGTTAATTAATCATGATGTAATGTGTTACACCAGTTAAGTGTGGTTCACTACGATTGATAGTGGTGAACAGAATTGATCTAGAAAGAGTATTTTTCCTCATCCACCAAATCTGACTTCAATACTTATTTGGCATACAGGCGAGAGTGCTGAAGATTCTAACCACAGCGAAGGTGAAGAGCAATGGAACCCTGCAGATAAGCTTGACAGCATGGGATCTGGTCTTAGCTCGGAGATCAATCGCAAGAAACTGAAAAACATTGAAAATCTAGTTCAGAAGCTTAGACGATTGAACTCAAATCACGATGAAGCAAGAACAGATTATATTGCATCACTCTGCGAGAACACAAATCCAGACCACAGATACATTTCTGAAATATTGTTAGCTTCAGGTCTCCTACTCAGAGACCTTGGCTCAAGCTTGACAACATTTCAGCTCCATCCCTCAGGTCATCCCATCAACCCCGAGTTATTTTATGTTTTGGAGCAAACCAAGGCAAGCAGTTTGCTTGCAAAAGAAGAATGCATCCCTGAGAAGGTAACCCATGCGAATCAAGAGAGAGAGAAATTTCATCGAAAACTCATATTTGATGCAGTCAATGAAATTCTTGTTGACAAGTTGGATTTAGTTGGCATCCCTCCTGAGCCATGGTTGAAGCCTAACAAACTGGCCAAGAAGACCCTTAATGCACAAAAGCTGCTGAAGGAACTGTCTTGCGAGATAGAACAACTGCAAACCAAGAAATTGGAGTGCAGCTTAGAGGATGAGGATGATGGTTTGAAAAGCGTTTTGTGTGAGGATGTGATGCATCGGTCAGAAAGTTGGACAGTTTTCCATGGTGACGTGTCTGGTGTAGTGTTAGACGTTGAACGACTGATCTTCAAGGATTTGGTTGACGAAATCGTTATTGGTGAGGCAGCTAGTTTGCGAGCAAAACCAGCTAGGCGCCGTAGGCAGCTGTTTGCTAAATAGTGTCTTCTAATTCTTCTCCTTTCCGTTTACTGTTGTGATTTAAATTTTTTTTTTTGTGACGAGCACAATAATAAAATGTGTAAGATCTACAGTTCTTAATGCTAGATTGTAAAGAAGTTAACTTGTCAAAGTCCTTAAAAAGATAAACGTATATTTGAAGATCAATTTATAAGATCCCTTTTTCTCCTCTCCACTTTCCATCTCCTTCATTGTTTAGAAGAAGCTGTGTGTTTGCGTTGATCTTGTCATCTTCTTTTATGCAATCATTCTTGCTGGTCTCCCCATCCTAGTAAGACTGAGCAAAGTATCAGTAAAATGGCTTGTTTGGACCCTGCCAGTATTGAAGGTCAGCAAAGAGCAGTGTGACCACAGCTGAAGCTCTAGTAATAAACGAAGGAAAAATATGTTAATGGAATGAACAATCCTAGTCTTTGGGTTTGTGAGTTTGCTTGCATGCATATCTTAATGCGAATAAGTATATTATAAAGTGGAATCCTAACAACAAGCCTCCGTAGCATAGTGGTAGTGCGTTCGCTTCGTAAGCGAAAGGTCGCGAGTTCGATCCTCGCCGGGGGCTTTCCATTTTACAATTTTCGTTTTACTATCTAACGGACCGGACTTCGACCCAAACCAAAATGCTTTTAGGCCCCATGAATTTTAACCACGAAAAACCAACTGTGAAATTTAAGACTACCTCCTTTTTTTTTCTTTTTTTCTTATTCGGTTCTAGTTTTCTATTAATTTGCTATGGATAGGACTTAATTGATTTTGAATCTGAACCATCTAAAGTAAAGAGACCTAAATTGAAAAGTGAAAATTAAACCAATATGAGTAAGACCACGGATGGATGATCAAATGTGGTCCTTGTCTACCCTGGCGTAGTAGCATGTATAGTTGTTAAAGGACCACACCCAAAATTCCATAAATCTTAGTAGGAGTACCTATCAGCATGCCTCTACGCCTCTGTTGCACCGATACGGCAAAAATTAGGGGTATGCGAGTATCGGATATCGGCCAGCGATACGATACGGCCCGACTGACGCCGTCGTATCCGATCGCCACGTGGCGTATCGTAGACTTTATGGCATGTTGACTTTATGATACGGCTTGGATACTCCTTCGATCGGCACCGATACGTCAAGGGTAACAGAGCGACTTAGAATTTTATAGACCCGAGCCTGTCGAGAGGCTAGATCATTTGGGCTTAAGGGACGGCAACTAAAAAGAAGAACAAGAACAAGAAGGAAGAATGAAGAGAAGAACCAGAAGAATCGTTGTCGCCGCTCAAGCAATCGCGTCATTGCTCAGATTCATTTGGGTCTATTACTGCAACCAAAAAAGTAGAAGAAGTAAGAAGGAAGAATGAAGAGAAGAAGCGATGCGCTGTCGCCTTCGCCACCAGCAATCGTCGTCGCCTTCGCCACTCAGATTCATTTGGTTGCAGGTCAAGGTTTTCTTCTTCGTACTCTTGGTTGAGGTTATTGAGATGAGAGAAAGGGTGAGGTGATATCGGGCTGGGTGATATGGGTATTATTGCGGTGGGGTGATATGGGCTATTTATGGAGATTGGGCTGTTGGGTAATATTGGGGTGGGGTGATATGGGCTGTATATGGAGATTGGGCAGTTGGGTAATATTGGGGTGGGGTGATATTGGGCTGTTTATGGAGTTTTCTATTTAGATTATTTTTTAAAATATATATATTATTTTATTCGCCGTATAGGTGCCGTATCCGTATCCTAATATTTGGAGATTTGCCGTATCGGCGTATCGAATCGTATCGTATCGCCGTACCCGTATCCGTATCGGTGCAACATAGCTCTACGCACATTCCATTAATCTCCTCCTTACATATATATATATAGGGTTATTGATCGAAATGATTCCTAATTATTGCTCGAGTTTCATTTTGGTACACGAACTAAAATTTTCATTTCAATAGTCCTTCAACTCTTCATTTAGTATCAAAACGGTTCTATCGTCAAAGTCTGTCAATTATTCCGTGAAATTGAGGGGCAAAACAATCTTTTTTGGGCAGTAGCCTCCTCTAAAATGACCAACCCATCTGATTCCTCTTTTTTGAGCAGTCCCCCTTTCTGGATGGGCTCAACTGCTTTGAAAAGCATTTGGCATGGTTCAAATTTGGAGGAATCCAACATTTATAGAACAGAGGGAGAGAGAACAAAGAGAGTAGAGAGGGAGACAAAGGGGAAGGGGAGGAGAGATGGCTATGCAGGTTTTAGAGGAGGGTATTGCCGAAGAAAGATAGTTTTGCCCCTCGATTTCATACAGTATGAGCATTTTGTTACTAAATAGAGAGTTGGAGGACTATTGAAATGAAAATTTTAGTTTGTGGACCTAAATGAAACTTGAGCAATAATTGAGGGACCATTTTGATAAAAAACTTTATATACATATATTTCCAACAAATTTAAAACAAGAAATAAGAAAAAGAAGGGTTAGAAATATATTTGAGTTTTTTTGTTCTCTTTATATCCATTTTTATGTAGTCTACTCTGTAGCTAAGAAGAGAGGCTAGAGGAGAGGACCACACAACACAAGTAGGTAGCACGTACTGTCAAAGCATTTTAGCAAAGCCTTTTGTGTGATGCCACGAGGGCACACATAAAATGAATAAAAATTGGGAATTAGGGTAGGGAACTGGGGTTGGGGTTGTCCTTTAATATTTCTTGGATCTTGTGACATAATGCTGCTGCTGCATGAAAGCTGCTGAGTGACAGACAGACTGCTTCTTCTGCCTGTGGACTCTTGTTCTTTCCTTTTTCTTCTCAGAAGAATTGCAGATTCCAAACCCTTTAATCAATAATTTTTCTTTTTCTCCTTTTCTCTTTTTGTCTTGTATGTTGCCTTCTTCCATGCTTATTATAAATCTTGCTTTACAATATTGGTGCAGACAGAGATATCAAGGCTACCCAGCCCTAATTGTTTGTGTGCCAAAATTATTAAAGAGGTACAGATAGTTTGGCATGCATCTCAGAATGCATGTGAGAGAGAGAGAGTACGAGAATTCTATAACAGGATAACCTAGGGAGCCAAGCCAACTCATAAGCCAAAACGTCTAGCTACGTCTCCAGTCCCCAAAACCACTTTAAACAGGCAACATTTAGTTAGTTTACTTAGTTAAAAGCTTCTTTTTGGTTGAAGTTTCTTGGGGGTGTTCATTAATGTTTTGATGGGTTGTTCTTGAGAGGCAAGGTATAGAAAATGTAAATAATAAAATAACAATTTCCGATTTAAATAACCAATGATTTAGAACGGAGAATGATATGCTTACTTATACATATATTGCATAAACTAAGAGCTCTCTCTCTCTCTCTATATATATATACACGAAACAAACATGCATTAATGTGTAATTGTATGTGTATTATTGCACACAACACAAGTCACAATTAGTAATCAAAATCGTTTCAACGTTGATCATGATAGCTTATAATTTTAGATCCAAAATGGTTTTGGCCCCAGAATATTATTGCATTGCACACACACGCATATATATATATATATAAACACCAGAGAGTGTCAGCGCGGTCATTTAATTACTTGGGGTAGGCTGCCCAATGTGGCCATGCCCAATAACATCTCATCTCTGCAGATATGCATATATATAACCCAAAACCAGCTGGTGAAACAGGACGAAGTAAGAGGTATGATATTGTGGCCACATTATATATATATACACGTAGGGCAGTTGGTTTTGCAATAATATTCCCAAAAAATTACTTAATTAAACATGTCTTCGGGATGAATGCAACTGGGATTAAAAACCAACACAATTTAAATTCGTGCTCATAGTTTCATGCCTGTTCAAAAGCACAAGCCAAAAACACAAAACCAGGAATTAATTTGATCTATGATCCATGTAACGAATTAGGGTGGAAAAAAAAAAAGCAAAACCTTTCAATATATATATGTTTTTCACTTTATAATTTGTTGCTTAAATAATCACATTATGTATATATGTGTGTGTGTGTGCACACATGTGTTAACACCATTCGGCGATCTTGGCAAGCTTTTCAATATATATAGCCCCATTTTATTGAGGGATTCCTCAAATAAAATTATTTTTTGGAACACCCTTTAGGGTCCCCTACGAATTTTTTTTCAAAAATCCAAACCATCTATTTTTCACACCTTCATTTAGAGACCATCCTTGCAAAAAATCATGCAAATTGAAAATCATTAAGGCATCTAATTGATACCAACAAAATCAATGAACACGGTACTTCAAGAAAATACTTTAATTTCAATAATTTTATTGAATGGTCAAACGATATCAGATTCAAGTGATTTTTTGTATAGATGATCTTTGAATGAATATCTACAAAATAGACGGTTTAGATTAGTGAAATACAATGCAGAGTGGACCCTATAAGGGTATCCCACTCAAATAAGTATTTGAGGGATCCCTCAATGGAAACATATATATACAGAAATTCTCTTATATATGCGGATATCCGGAAGTTATTATCATGCGGATATCAAGATTGGCAAAGACAAGAAAAAACTCTTCTTTCTTCTGGCACTATAAAAAAAGTGGCAATAGTCACTATTATTTGGTGACATTTGTTGGGGTGACTGACTAAAAGCTTTGCAGTGTGGCCAGTAAAGAGTGGAGAAACCTTGATATGCAAACCTATGATTTCGCTATATATAGTCAAGATATAGAATGACTAAACAAAATTAACCACATTACTATTACTTTGATGAGGATATCTAATATATGGAGAAGCCTGCAGGCATATTGTACAATATATCTGTTCTCTTCAACGAACGGTCATGCCTATGATCCAGCATGACGACTATAATCTCCTTGGAGACCAAATTAGATGAGCTCATATATATAGATCTATACATATGAATACCTCAAAGTGCATATGAATGCAATTAGATGAACTCAAACATGTATATATAAAATGCTTATCGGCTATGATAGTGGTACATATCTAGTATGCAAATTATAAGCAATTAGATGAACTCAAACATGTATATAAAATTATAAGCACTCTGATCAATCACTAGTATGCAAATGTCTACATATAACATTGTCGTACTTACAAAGTTTTCACTATTAACTCTTGTCGCATTTTTGCACAGAGAGAGAGAGAGAGAGAGAGAGAGAGAGAGAGAGAGAGAGAGAGAGAGAGAGAGAGCGAGGAAAGTCTTGCAGGAAATACAGCCACATAATGATCAGATGAACTTTACGCCTTGCTAGCTAGCTTGTGCTGTGTGCTGAAGAAATCAACTACTTAGCTCCTCGAGCCAACCCGTCCATTAATGCCTCATTTCATCGATTTCCATATCGTCTGTTGTGAAAATTAATAGATGCATGAAATATATATATATATGTTTCAAGATCTTGAGACCAATATATTAGCCTCCATTCCCATTGTAAACAATATGAACTTACATGCGTTTAGGAGCTGGTATTAATTATGATCTTTGTTTGGTTGGCTTCCATTGTTATCCTGTGAATTCGAATGGAGCTGCTTGGGATTGACCGATGTTGGATAGGATTTCAAAGACTGAAGAGAAGACATGAGAGCATTTGGGAGGAGATTTGGTGAATTTGATGAGCTCAAAAATTGGAAATGGTTGGCTTGTGATCTTGGCTCACTAGTAGTAGTACCACTCTCCACTACCGGGTTGGTAATATACGGAGGATATGGACCGAAAAGGGAGGGTGTTGCTGTTGATGGACAGAAGAACAATTGAGATCCAGATGGCATTGAAGTTGAAAATGATAAGGCATTGCTCATCATATGGCTATGATGATCTATTTGGGGCACTGGTGGAAATCCATGGCCACCAAATTGAGATAGAGATAAACTTGAAGGCTCTGAATAATTATGATAGTAATTGTATGCCATGGCATTGTTTAGCAGGCCAGGTATGGAGGAAGGATGATTGCCTAGGGGAAATAGCTTCTGAGCCAAGAGTTGTCCACCCCCAATATTGCCATCTTGATGATGATTTTGATCATCATCATCTTGTTCATCATGTGTTCTGATTGACTTGCCTTTCTGATCACCCACATTACTAGTAGTAGAACTTCTTTGATGGTCATGAACTACTTGATGAGCTTGATGATCTGCCTCCTTAATAAATGAAGAATTTACATCAAAGAAGGGAGCAGCAGCAAGAGAATTGTTAGACTGGTGACCTTGATCATGAGAATGATGAGGATTTATCATTTGCTGATGAAATTGATGAGCAAATCCATGAGGAACTTGGAGAGGTGGGAGCTTATCAATATCATCTTCAGTAACATCAAGCAGCCAGTCTATTACCTTACTAGGCTGGCTAAGTCCAAGCCTGTCTTGAAGGTCATATAATTGAATGGCTGTTGGTACTGAGAGCCTAATTCTCCTGTCCCTCAATCCCCTCACCGTGGAAACCTTGCTGTGCCTATCTTTTCCTCCGAAGGTGCGAGAGACACGTACAATCCTTGGATTTCTAAATCCAGACCATTGCCTTGAAGTAGTAGTACTTGATGATGATGCCTTGTTGAAACTACTACTGTTTCCATCATTATTGGTGTTGTTGTGGCCCTCTTGCTTTGCTTGGAAACCCTTTTCCCTTGAATTTGATATCATTGTACGTAATTCTGATTATAAGCTCATACTTTTTTCATCAATTGCTCAAATCCTTGTCAGTCCGACATCATTCTCCCATCTTTGAGCTCCAATGATTCAACTGAAAAGAAAAAAAGAAGAAGAATAAGAAGAAAAATAAACTGTTGGATGGCACATGGAAGTCTTTGTTTCATTTTTATAAGATTATTCTTTATTAGAATCCATGTGAGTTTATTTCTTTTGCAAAATTGCTTTATGATGAACTAGTTGACCTGTGATCGGTTCGATTTGAGAAAGAAAACATTCTCATCGAAGATCCAAAGAGCTATATATTTTTGCATATATATATATATATATATAGAAATCCTCCAATTAAGGATGTCCCATATCTGAAATCTGAAAATTGAGCAGATATTACATGTAGGGTGATCAGTTGTAAATATTACATCCAAATGAATGGTAACAAACTTCTGCTAAATACCATTTTAATCTTTGAAAGAAGCTAATTAAAGAACTGAAATCTGAACTGTTGAAAATTTAATTGGAAAATTTAGGTATCACATTCAAGAGAAGTAACATGATGAGGAAAAGCTGGTCGAAATTTAAACGAATTCCAACACTGGAAACCTTAAATTACCTTTATCTCTTATCAATCCAAGTTGGAAGGTATACATAAATAGGACCAGAAGATGAACCGTACTCACATATCAGACTGAAAACTGAGGTTGCAACAGCTGAGATCAGAGCTGTCCAAAACTAATTCATTAATAAGCAAGGAAGCAGAAGAAGTGGGAGAGGAAGAGGATGCTACAGTGCTTTGAACCTCTTGCTAAGTATACATGTATATGATGCTCTCTTGAATTTCTTACTGAGCTTATGTAGCTCATCTGTATACTAAATTCAACATCCTAGGGGCTCTTAGCGGCACAGAGAGAGAGAGAGAGAGAGAGAGAGAGAGAGAGAGAGAGAGAGAGAGAGAGAGAGAGAGAGAGAGAGAGAATATAAACTTTTTAAAAATAATTCACAATTTGGTAAAGAAAAGATGCTAGCTAGAATTAACCGCACCATGTTGCATGGGAATGAAAAAGGAAAAGGTATGGCACATTTATAGCCACGGGGACTCCCCTTATGTTGACAAGTCAATCTGGGAAGCCGCAGTAAAAATTTCATCAATTTGTTCATACCACAGACTGAACAATCACTGCTTAATAAATGAATAAGTTTGGTCGTAGTTTACTATTGAATAGACTCTCTCTAGGTCTAGATATTGGTTTATTTTTAAGGGGGACCATCCCTCCCTCTCACACTTTATCGGCAACTACAAATAGCTTTCTTGGTGTATTCCACATAGCATGAATTGTACAAGGCATGCCTATAGCTACATAAATTTAATCAAGAAACCACACATCAGAAAGAAAAGAAAAATATACATATACAACCCTAATTAATTAGTGGTAAAGAGGATGTCTGATATATATATGTTTTTTTATATAAAAAAAGTTTGAGAGAATATTATTCTTTCTCTATTTGTAAATTTAGACAATTTTGTCGGGATGTACATCATCTTCGCACCTACTTAATTAGAAGAGATTGTATCGATATTGTCCTAAATTGTTCATTAATAGGTTTTAGCCAGACTCATCCCATCAAGATGTCGATACAATTTAGGGAAATGTACCACTTAATATACCCTTTTATGAACAATCCCTTTCTTCCGATCTGAGACAATTATATTTGATCCACAAAATATTTTAGATGAGGAAAGGCATGATATATAAGTGAGAGTAATTAGTAAAGAGTAGCTAGGGTTTGGCGTTGTATATACTTCACATGCAGAGAGAGAGAGAGAGATAGGCTAGAGCTTCGTAGAGGAGGGACCAAAGCAGGTTCTTTAAAGCATCCACTGAATGCAGAGAGAGGGACCACTACTACATATATATTTGTATGTACTGATCAAATATATATATATATATAGCAGTGAGATTTTCACAACCAAAGTTGCACTAGTTTGTTAATATT
Organism: Prunus padus; assembly: GCA_024362665.1. Taxonomy (NCBI): domain Eukaryota; kingdom Viridiplantae; phylum Streptophyta; class Magnoliopsida; order Rosales; family Rosaceae; genus Prunus; species Prunus padus. The sequence continues at coordinate 1,992,470 of JANFAM010000005.1, forward strand.
AACTCACATGAAGACTATATATTATATATTTATACTCTTTGCATATTGTTTCCTTTCAATTGGCTAATTTGCTCTTTGCTGTTTTGGTGCTGCGGCCTTGTGATCTGTGGCATGCTTAGCCCCATTTTCTAGCAGTCAATGGTTCCTATAAACTATAAACATTGTGTGTTTGAGAGAGAGAGAGAGAGAGAGAGAGAGAGAGAGAGAGAGAGAGAGAGAGAGAGAGAGAGACTTTTCTTCATGTACACAACGCAGGCACCTCATCATCAAAATAATCAACGAAAGTGGAATCCTCAGCAAAATAATTGAGAACGTAATATAGACTGTAGTTGCAGTTCAATCGTAATCAAAAGCTGAACTCTACTTTTTCATATGCATTCAAGACAAGAAATGAACCGGCCGACACTGACATTTTCACAGGACCAATTTATTATTTCTAATAATAAGTAACAATTTGATTATCCTCACTTTGAGTTTGAAGTGTTTGTTTAATCCCATTTAAAGCGATAGGACCCTGCTGCTGCCATTTTAATCTTTTAAATGCTTGCATGGTCATGTAGCAGTATTACTATTAGTCATGCAGGCAGCTGCACAGCAAAAAGAATGGACAAAGTCAGGGACTTGAGACTTGAGATGAAAATCTCATTTTACTTTTTTTTTTTTTAAATAAAAATTTTGGATCCTATTGGCATATTATAATGTCATCAACTTGAGCTTAAAATTCCAAAAAATACTTCATCACAAATATTCCAATTTAATTGTAACATAATTGAACTTGTTTGGTCACTCCATAAAATTGAACAAATAATTATCTTAACCTAGACAGAAAAGTGGAAAATAAAGTTGATGTCGCCAGCACCAACATTATTTCAATTACCATCATCATGACGGCATGAGAGAGAGAGAGAGAGAGGTACATAATATATGGATAGAAAACCAAGTTGATCAATTGAAAGAATCAAAATTAATCATATGATAACATTAAAAAAAAAAAACTAAGATAATTATATGCAAACAGTGTGAATGAAATTTAAGGGATATTTTATCTATGATTCACTTCACAAGCACTGATCTAGTAGTCTTTGTTTTTGGTTCTCTTGGTGTTTGTTTTCGTTCTGAAGCGTGAAAAGAGACAGGTCCACTCCAAACCCTAGGGGGACAAAAGAAGGTAGACATGACCATAAACAAAAATAAATGCGAGCTCTCTCTCTCTCTCTCTTCTGCTGCCTCTCATTTCTGCCTCCTCTCTGCCTCTCTCTCTCAGTAAATAACACAAAGCTGCAAGCTCCCAGCCTGTTACAGAAAGTGAAATGCATTTCCCCTGTGAACTCTCCCCGCGATGACCTCCTCTCTCTCAGTAGCTTGATTACAAAGATACCACCTCAGAGGGCAAAACGGGCATAAGAGAAAATTCATGGGTTCCAATGCCACAAATATATAATTAACTAAGCTCGATCATCTCGTCTGGTTATTTATTCCTTTAGTTTTTAAACTAATATAAGCAGTTCTTCACACAGAAAAGTAGATAAATTAGAAATGAAGAAGACAATCTAATTAACTATATCCCCAGCACTATCACTAATGGAAAGGTTTTCCATTGATCCGAGTAAGATCTTAGCCGGTCGATTCATGATAATATGAAATTCTCACGAAAAGAAGTACTACTAGACTAGAAACTAGATCGTTTTTTAAAATAACATTATATACTATAGTATAATTCATGTGTGGAAAAAAAAAGAGGGTAATCTTGATAGTTACAGGATACCGACTTTTGCAGTAAATGACAACACTAATCTGTTTGCTTGATTCATACTTCATAGAGTGCGTACGGAACTTTCTTTTACGATCATGTCTAATGCTTTTCGAACAAACTTTACCATCACTCAGTCACTGTCTGCGTCTGCCCAACATCAAGCATGTATGAAAGTGAAGTATCAAAAAGAAGAAGAAGAAGATGTAAGAATTATTAGAAATATTGCAGGCGATGGGAAAACTGACAGTCCAGAAAATTGCAAACTTTAGAGAATCAAAATAGCCATGGAATTAACCCACTTTTCTTAAGATTATTTCTTCCGAGATAGCTAGGGCGGCTTTGTTGCATGGCTATCATTATGGTCCTTAATTAGAAACTAGGGATTAAGTAAGTAGGGTGGGTGGCCATGAAGATTATTAATCTACTAATTAACAAAAAGTCACCCAACTTTGGCAGTCACACAACTGTTTTTAAATCTCAATCAATCAATACTAATGAACATTATAAGATCCACATCCACATTAAGCCTAATATATTCAAGGAGACGAACGGTTGAAATTTACACAATCACAACAACAACAACAGTTAACTGTATTGCCATATATTAAAGACAAGATGGTACCATTTCTAACAGCCCTCCGTCTTTAAAATCCAAAAAGTTGGTAACAGGGGTTTTCCAGAATGAGCTATGTTGAAGGATATCATTCAGCAACAGAGAGCCAGTGTGGGAGGGCCTGGAGTTATAATGGTATAAACAGAAACGATAGTTGTCCTACAAATTAAGATTTACACAGGGCCCATGGGCACAATGTGTATGTATAGATTTGGCAGAACAGTGGGTTTAGGATGACGACGAGCCAGTTCAGGGCCCGACCCGATATGGAAATACCATCTCCACCCCATCCCAGCCCTCATTGAATCATCAAAAACCGACATAGGAAAACCGACGGTGAAATCAAGAGCAGAGGATTCTGAGTTCAGATAAACCTATAATGCAGGATTAACACAATAAAATCTACTTACTGCCTTTTTTATCCTGCTAATTAAGAAAGGCATTCGATGTTGGGATTAAGGGTGAGTTGAGATAAGTTGGGTTGTATGAATGACAGCTTATCAATCTTTGGAAAGCAAAGCATATAGAAAAACTGCATCAGAGTATTGCTACAATGACAACGATGAGCAGTGAGGTCATCCTTTTTAGGTCCTTATACAGTTGCAGTTGGGGAAAGCAAATCACAATGACACAAACAAGATTCACAAGTAAAATCTTGGGAGTTAAACAAACTAGCTGTACTGCCATCCATCACCCAACTGCGGTTGCATTTGGATTTTATACAAATACATTTTTGGACAACTAAAAGCAGCCAAATGGTTGTATCAAGTACCCTTTATTAATCTCAAACACAGAATTTCAACAAGTGAGCAGACTAGGCAAACACCCATGCTAACACGAACAGCACCTCTTTAGTGACAGAGCATAAGAGAGGAACAAAAGATCGGAGCACAGACATTTTTCCACAACCCCATAAGCCTGCAAGAAGACAAAAACAAGCAACGAGTCATTGATAGGGACTTGGACGCAAAACATTTACTATTAAATGAATATGATATAAACACGAGGACAATGAGCAACCAACACCAGTACATAACCCTGAGAAGCCAAAGGTGATGGCAATGATCTACCGAACAAAAAAGATGGCATAGGGTCAACTTATGGATGCCCATGAAGTGAAAGCAATTCCTGCTATGGAAAGCAGGCTATACCACTATTGCCGTGCTTGGATTGAGAGAAATGGAGAGAAATTTTAAAATCACTTTCATGTGGATGATTAACTGTAGATAGAAATGAAGAGAATAGTATAGAATACTGGAGCCTTATTTTCTCTGCAAAATTGAGGAGATTTGGAGAGGAAATAAAACTTGTGGTTGTTGAATCTTTGAATATGTCCTCAACTAAAGTCTTTCTCTTTGTTTCTTTCACATCCTCCAACCAAGAATAAAATAAATTAAAAAAATCCTCTCTTTTCTCTAGTCCTACCATGAGTTCCACCCTCATGGGTGTTACCATGCGCTCTTCTTAAAATTTGGTGCAAATATGAAAATGCCACAATATCTGATAGAAGCATACGCTCAAAATATATTCTAACCAAGATCAAACATTACAAACAAATATGAAGATATACTCATCAAAGTCAGCCAGAGCATAGACCGTGCAAAACTTTGGCTGAATGCATGTGAAACAAACAAATTGAAGTTTTCAATGAAATTGGAGCACATGATCTTTGTATTATATCTGTATAAAGGTTGTGCCTGTGGATTAAATTCCACAACAAATGGTGTTATACTAGAGATGATAGTTCAGAACTTGTAAGCTCTCACCATTGCTTTTTCTTTGCCTACAAGGCTTTCATGTCTAATTTGTTGGCAATGGCATAAAGGTTTCCAGCCTGCCTTGCAAAGCCATGCATACAACAATGCCCAAAATTCATGGGGTAAAACAGTCACAGCCAACAACAGAAGGTTTTTGGTACTAAGTGAAGATCTTTGTTCTTTCAATTAAGTTTTGCATAATACAAGAAAAAGAAAACAGTAAACTGTTTCAAAACCAAGCAACAGAGCCATATTTCCAATCCTCCATTGAGGTATAGAATGTGCCTCGATGTTTAAGGTGGAAACTGCAGTATTTATGGTGCAATGACTATCTCATATTATGAATAAACAAAAGACTCACTGATGATGCGAAGATTTCCATGGTTTCCCAAGGAAATACAAGTCACAACAATGAAGCACTCAGAGAGAGGTGCAATGAAGCAAAATACTTTCTCGTTTAGTGTAAGAGAAAATGAAATTGCACTAATCCAAAATTACAGCTACAATGCCACTGAAAGCAGCAATTACTAACCAATCAAACCTCAAAAACATAAGCTTGCAGAACAACAAAGAACAAAACTGCAATCCTATTTTGACCGTTCGATGAAATTCCCAACCAAAAAGGAGACATAAGCAAACTCAACCAACAACACAACATTTATCATGAAAAGCCTAGAACAAAAAAAAAACTTTTTCATTGCAGTCTATCTATTAACCAAACTAAAGGGATCAAATTCATGCATAAACAGATTAGATGGTAACAAAATGCGTAAAGTTCAACCATTTCTATCACAACACCGAATAAAAACTCCAACTTTTGTATTAGTCCATTTTCACAGAACTCTAAAAGCTAAAACACACAATTCTACTCAATGTTCACAACACCACCAAAAAAAAAACTAAAATTGATTATACCCTTAAAACAATAAATGAAATTAAAGGAGGAGGAGGAGGGAGGAGAGCGAACCCAATTCATTTCTGGTAGCCTCCACCTTGGGCGTTGTAGTCTTCTTCAACAAAATCGGTCAAGTAAACCGGAGGGAAATCTGAGACGTCGAAGGTCCTCTTCTCCTTCATTAGTTTCTCGACATCAGCCTTCTTCAAAACGGTGCGTCTAATGGGGGGCCGATTGCGCCTCTGGTCCCGGGCGTAGTACTTGATATCGTATACGGTTTCCGGGTCGGATGTGGGCACGCAGGCCTTGACCTGGGTCGAAGCCGGGCATTCGAGCCGGTACTCGAGCGCGCCGGGTACGGCGAGCTTGTACTCCGGGTCCGCGCATGGACCCGTTATCTCCCACGGTTTCTTCAGGTACCGCTTTAGGGTTTGGGCAATGGATGAGGTGGCGGTGGACACCGGCTTCGCCATCGAGAATGCAGATACAGATCAGATGGGAACTGAGAAAGGAGGGGCCTTTCGACTCTTTTTCGGTGGAAATGAAGTTTTGCGATGTGCACGTGTTTTTTTAAAATAAATCAAATTCATAATTTCCATTTTCTCATCAAATGCTTTTTTTATTTATTAATATTTTTAAAAGCACAAGTGGTCTCTAAAATATTTCCATTTTCTCACCAAACACTAGAACATTTGCCTTCAAACATTAGTACATTACCATGGTTTAATGACTTGAGTTTTTGAGGTTGTTATCTTATATGAAATTTTTTGTTAGTTTGAATACATTTACATATTAAAGTGTTTGTAATTTAAGTGGTTAAGAATGTTTATCTTTGCATCCGAAGTATTGAGTTCGAATTCCTCCTCCTTATATCACTTGTAAAAATAAAAAAAATTATTAAGAATGTAAATATTACTTGTCATTATTTTCTTACTAAATAGTAATAAAAGTTGTGTGACAAAAAAAAAAGTTAACAAAACCAAGCAAAAATAATAATAAAAATAAAAACAGAAGGGGTTCACTATATCCTGCAGTGTGCTGTTCCTTCCCAAATCAAATCATGGACTTGCATTCCCAGAAATTTTGGACATTTTAGTATCCCAAAATTTCTGTACCTAAATTCAGAAAGTGAAATCAAGGCACCAATCAATCTCTCATCATTTTTCTTGCTCAATTAAAAAATTCCAAATACCCAATTTGTATTTTCTATTCCAAGGACACTGAAAAAGAACCTCCACAAAAATGTAACTATTTTTTCCCCTTCACAATTAGATAAAATTAAAGTCTGAAGCTACCGCTTTTCCCTTGTGATCTCATCAAATATATAAAAAAAGCTTCAGCCTTCAGCATCTTTCCTCTTTCATTTTGCCTTCCTATCCTCTTAAGTACTGTTCCTTCTCTCTTCAACTTCACTTTGCTTCCTCTCAAGCCCACAGATCTCTCTCTCTCTAAAGCTCAGATCACTTTCAAGCAGGTACTCCAGATTCTTCTCTTGAATCTACTGTCTCTATGTTTACTGCCTCCACTGGTTGATTTCCATCTTTAATTTTATTTGTTAAATACTATGCTGGTGATTGATCTGTCAATATCATGTTTCCATGGTCAATCTCTTCATTACTTTGGATGGCAGTGTTGATATATTTCTGGGTTTTTCATATTTTTATAGGGCTTTACATCAAACACAAGTTTGTAATCAGATTTTGTTTTCGTTATCATCCTGATGTATTTAATTCTCGGGCTGCTTCAGTTTTTTAGCTGACCCTTCTTTTTCTGAGGGTCTGCTCCATTGGGGAATATGCTGGGGTTACTATAACTATAACATGAATAAAGACTTTTGGGTTTGCAAGATTGCTTTTAATTGTTTGAGTATTTCTGTGATTTGAGCATATATGTAGGAATTGTTTCCTAATTTATGGTTTGTGATATTGTACTTCTGATTGAGTACTCGAAACCGTTTTAGCTCATAGTACTTGGTCTTCCGAGCTCAAAGGCAAAGCCTTTGTGCATTATGCTGGCACTTACAGTGTGTTCGTGTGAGCTTATCTGGCTATTGGAGTTTCCTATAGTAATCATTATTACTTTGCTGATTCTCTTGTTACAGATATGATAATCTCAATGCATTATTGGATTTTGTAGTGATTCGAATTTGATTAAAAATAAATTTCCATGCATTTGTTTTGTCAAGAATTATTAAAAATATACTGTTTTTGGCTCTCTTGTCGTTATTATGTTTTTCTGTAACTTCCAATTGGTTTCATTAGTTTGTTCCTCTACTAACATTACAGGATTTGAACTTCCGTAGATAGTCATGCAGGAAGCATCTCCTGCCTCTGCTCCCAGTGCCCAACTTGTTGGCAATGCCTTTGTGGAGCAATATTACCATATTCTTCATGAATCTCCACAATTAGTGCATAGGTTTTATCAGGATTCCAGCTCTCTTAGCAGGACAGATGTCAATGACAATATGGCAACAGTGACAACTTTGCAAGTAAGTATACTATGATATCACGGAAATAAACTTTTATACCAAGTATCGAGACTTGAAATTTCTTTGTTGTATGGTTTAACATGGATTGGACAACTTTTTTGTCACTATGTTTTCAATTTAGTTTTCACTTTAAGGCATTACAAAAAGTTTGGCTTTATAGTTAGAATTTAAATATATATATATATATATATCCTTTTTATACAAGGTTGAACATGATTTTGGCTGGTTTTCTATCATACATTGTCATATTAAATGCGTCTTTGAATGAATTTTGAACAAATCTGTAGACGGGATGTTTATTTGATGCTGTGTAGGCTCCAATTTTTGACATTTATGGACCAATTATTGTCACCCTAACCGGTAATACTTTGATATGATACTACTCATAGACTAAAAGGTATTACCTGAGTTTATATTACATAAGAACTGTTTGAATTAGATTCGCAAAACAATATAGTACATCACTACACATAAATAGGAATCTTATTATTTGTTTTGAAAATTTTCAAATTTTGTGCATCACCTCTTGGACTCGATATAAACTGGATTGAGAATCCTGAATTATTATTGTACATAAGAAATTTTGATGAAAAATATTACATTTGTTAACATTGTATTATCTTTGCGAGCAGGCAATAAGTCAAAAAATTCAGTCCTTAAATTATGGAGACTATACGGCAGAAATAAAAACTGCAGATTCTCAGGAGTCTTATGAGAAAGGAGTGATTGTTCTCGTCACCGGATGCTTGACTGGAAAGGACAATGTGGGAAGAAAATTTGCACAAACATTCTTTCTAGCTCCACAGGAGAAGGGGTATTATGTCTTAAATGATGTTTTTAGGTATATTGAGGACAATGAATCTTTGCAGACCAATACTGTATTGGTTAACGGCATCAATGAAAGTGCTCCAGAAGCTATCTTGACAGCAGAACCAGGTTGGCATTAGTTTTCTTTCTTGATGTACCTTTTTGTTATTTGCTGTAGCTTTCATTTTCAAATTGCTTCTATGTTTCTCCAGAGCCTACTCACGCACCTGATCATCTTGTGGTGGATCGTGCAACTTCCTTTGAGGAAGAGGATCTCAATAATGGTCCCGAAGTTTGTGATCCTTCAGATAATGATGAAGAATCAGTTATTGAAGAAGAGGTTGTGGAACCCCCAGCTCACTCAAGTCAGAATCAAGATCTTGCAGATGTTGATCCAACCCCTGATCCTGCCCCTGAAACCCAGGAGGATGTTCCAAAGAAATCATATGCATCAATTGTGAGTTTAGGCTCATCACTTTCCTTTGTTTTATTTTTTTGGGAGCAAGTATTTTTACTTTTGATGTCAACCATATTTTTGGTTCTAATCTAATGAAGCTTCATTTAGGTGAAGGTAATGAAAAGTAATGCTGCATCCAGTCCTGTCCGTGTGCCTACCCGCCCTGTGAGGACAATATCTGCAAACACTGACCATCAATCCCTTGGTTCTGCAAAACCAGCTCCTGCACCAGTGGCATCAGCTCCTAGTGGTGATGCTGCCCCTGAAAGCAGCAATGCTCATGAGGAAGGTAAATGATACTCAGCTTGCTGTCTTCATTTTCTCTAAATAAAATAGTACTCAGCTTTCAATGGTCGGATTGCTTAGTTAACTTGCATAACACTTGCCTGAGTTTGAGACGCTCATGTACTCTTTCATGAATGAAGTCTGATCTCTATTCTTTACAGCAGAAGGTCACTCCATACATGTACGGAATTTGCCATATGATGCAACAGTGGAACAACTTGAGAAGGAGTTTAAGAAATTTGGGCCTATTAAGCGTGATGGGATCCAAGTCAGGAGTAGTAAGGTCTGCTTCATATGTATGATGCACTTTCTAATCCAACTGAGGATGCTTTCATGTAGCCTTACATGTCTTATGTTTTTGGCTTCTTGCAGCAAGGATTCTGCTTTGGCTTTGTTGAATTTGAGAATTTGAGTTCCATGCAAAGTGCACTTGAGGTATACTTACTTTCATATTCTACTTGTCAAAAATTCCAATAAGTTTCTGGAGGTCTGCTTTTTAGTCTATGTTTAGTGTTATAGTTTGTTCAGTTCAGAATTAGCATTGTTCAGTTCAGTTCAGTTCCCCCCACCCCCAAAAAAAAAAAAACCAAAAACAGAAAAATGAAGGCCAGGACTGATTAGGAGGTGCCACTAGGCCCAATGGTCATTTGCATCATTAACATGAGGATGTCTTTGTTTTCTCAGTGAAAATGGAGGCATTGCCTCCCATACATCTCTCTACGGATGTGTTATGACACTAGCCAAGATTTTACAAAGTTGTGAGCTGTAATTGAGTGCTGTCTGTTCTTTTCTTTTCTTGGCTCTTTCCTTGCAGTCTTGTTAGATGAGTTGACAAAATTTAGTGTCAAATCATTTGTTAGTTTTTGCATTCCCTTTATGTAGAGCACATTATTGCTTGAGCTCAGCCCATTTGCAGACTGTAACAAATGAGCTTGCACAATTGCTTGCTAAATTTAATTGAGCTGAGCTTGAGCTTTTCAGTTTGTTTAGTAGTCTTGCATTTTTAACAAGGTTCTATTTGCATACATAAACAAAAGAAATGGAAAAAAAAAGAAGTCATTCTCTCGGATGTGAAGCCCTCCAGTTGATTAATAGTTGCTTATATCATCTGAAGGAGAGGTCTTCTCTCCTTACACTCAAATTTGGAAAGCCATGGCTCCTCCGAAGGTTAAGATTTTTGTGTGGCTGGCTGCGTTGGTTAAAATTAATACTTGTGATGTGTTACAGAGACATCGACCCCATATGTACCTCTGTCCTCACTGGTGTTCTCTTTGCAATTTGGAGTGAGAAAGCATGGACCACATTTTCATTCACTGCCCTTTCTCTCTAAAGCTGTGGTGGATGGTTTTGAGGGAAGTTAATGCCGTGTGGGTTATTCCTAAGGGTTGTTTTGAGCTGTTTCCATCAGGTTTGATGCTTTGGGGAGGGGGAAGAAAGCTACAACGCTATGGGGTTGCTTGATGCAGGCAGTGATTTGGAACCTCTGGTTGGAGCGTAACAGAAGGATTTTCGAGGAGTACAAGGGAGTGGGGGTGGTGGAGTTGTGGGATAGAGTAAAGTTTTGGGCGGCTTTGTGGGCGTCGGCTAATCCAGTTTTCAAGGATATACCTTACCCTACCATTATGCGCAATTTGCTAGCTGTAGTGAATTAATGTGTTGTTTTTTGCTTGTTTCTTGCTTGTTTGTTCCTGTTTTGGCTGTGTTTTTCCCCTGCTGTTTCTTTCAGGGCTCTGTGCTTGTTTCTTGTTTCTTTGGGTGGATTTCTTGTCCACTTTTTGTTCCCCTTTCCCTTTTTATATAAGGTTTCTATTTAAAAAAAAACTCATCTGAACAATATCACTGGGTTAACATTTAGGCAGTCCAAGGATATGTTCATAAACCGCCATTTGACTGGTAGGTTGTAATATGTTTATTGCTAGCTGTGGGTGCCATACATTACTGTATCTTTGCAATCTTGGCTTACTTAGCTTGTATCAGTGTATGTTTAATCCAATTTTCAACTTGTTGAAAATCATTACAGGCTTCACCTATCACCATTGGGGACCGCCCGGCAGTGATCGAGGAAAAGAGAACCACAACTCGAGGTAAGCTTGGTGGGGTGGGGGTAAAAAGAATCTGCTACTAAATGTTGTAAAACTAACAAAGCTGCTGGTTGTTTCAGTTAGCAGTGGTGGGAGAGGAAGGTTCTCTTCAGGAAGAGCTGGCTTTCGGAGTGACTCTTTCAGGGGTCGTGGGAACTATGGTGGTGGCCGTAGCTATGGCAGGAATGAATTCAGAAACCAGAGTGAGTTTTCTGGGCGAGCCAGGGGTTCGGCTGGACGAAATGGAGAGGGTTATCAGCGGGTGAATCTGAATGGAAGGGGTGGTGGACGTCAAGGTGCAGCAAACCGCAGTTCTGTTCCTGCTTGAAGTTTTTGAAAGAAAGTGGTGGATAGACAATTTTTTTCACACGACAAGAGGGTCACTTTTTTTTTTACCCCTTCTTTCCTTCAATTGCAATTTGTTGGATAAAAAGAGTTGTATTGGAACTATTAGAAATTTAGGTTATTTTGTTTGTTATAATTGCGAGTTTCTGTTAAGAATTTTTCTTTTCTGTTCTTTTTCTTTTTTGGGTCGCAGTTCAATGTATTTCTATGAATCCAAATCTATATATTCTGTTATTTTGGTCATGAACTTCGTCTCCATTTTATAATCCATGCTTGCAGACATGAAATGTTTAGAAATACGTCTAGCATTCACAATTACACAGAGTGGCCAAAATGATGAGTGTCTCGTTATCCCAAAATGAGACCTAGTTCATCAAATTTTTCAATTTGACTTCTGCAAGTTGGATACAAAATTTGAAGCAGCAAAAGCTGCAGAACCACCCACCACTGAAAGCAAAGCAACAAAAGCTTGTACCCCTATCTCCAAAGGATAATCCTCAGGCACAACATAGACTACAAATGGACCCAAAAGCAGCAATACTAAGCTCAGAGTGAACAATGTCCCCGGAGTTCCCGGGTCAGTGGCTGCCGATAGAACTCCGAATTCCTCCGCCTTGGAGAGCAGACCCAGTTTCTCTATGCTCGACAGCGAGAGCCCGGACTTCTCTGCCGCCGATAGCAGGCCGGCTTTCTCTGCTTTGGTCAGTAGCTTCAGTTGCTCCACCCTGGTTAGTAGCTTAACTGGTGGTGGTTTAGTTGAATTCTGCATTGTAAATGGTTCACGTTTTAGTCCCTAGCTTGACACAATTTTGATAAGGGAGCTGCTAATAAGCTAAAGCTATCCCAAGAACAACATAATTTTTAACATATATTACAAGACAGGACATAGGCTAGAGATATTGCAAAACATATAAAGAGAAGTTGATAGTTGAAAGGTGAGAGATGACCTTCTTGGAGCTAACTGTTTTGTTAACAGAAGGAATGGGCTTCTGGGTAGCCATGGATTGGATGAGGAGGGGTGAGAAAGAAGAAGCATAATTCTCTCTTCTGCCTCTCAATGGCGCACCTCTCACGCTGCTACAAAATGCTTTGGCCTCCATGCTCTCTCTCTCTCTCTCTCTGCGTCTCTCTCTTTATGTTTGTGATGTCTTTCGCTGTAGTGCTTGAATCCTTGATGAAGGCTGGTTTGGCTCAAAATAAATTAGTGGACAGGAAGATGAGGTTCGAGTGTAAACGTGTCGCCACGTGGACCGGCGGATGGATCAAACTGTTTCTCCTCCATATAAAGGGACTTTTCATGAGTAAGGTTATTGTAGTAATTTCGCTACTTACCCTCCTTTTAAGTGGGTGCCGCGCGGTCGCAGACTCGCAGTTGGTCTTTTTCTCATCAAACACCTCCAAATCTCAAAACCCCGAACTTAAACCCTAGAGCACAAATTCTCTCTCACCATCTCCTTCTCAACACATCAATGGCGGACTTCCCGATCTCACTGGACAAGGCGAAATACTTCTTGCAGTCCCAGTATCATGACGAGGAAAAGTGGGCCCTTAACATGGTACTCTCTCTCAAACACTCTCTCGCCGTTTTCGATTTTGTTGGAAGCTTAAGACTTGTGATTAGAATTTCTTGATTTTGATTTAGGCGTGATTTCAATTGCATGTATGTATAATTTCCTCATGTTTTGTCCATAGGATGTGGGAAAAGTTTATGTTATTTGGATTAGAATATATAATTTTCCTGGGACTTGCGATTCATGGAGGTCGTAGGGGGTGTCTGTTCAGTGCCTCTTGATTTGAGATTAGCATCGGGAAAGTTGAAACAAGTTTTGTTTTGCAAGGACAAGTGTTACTCGTAGTTCATATAAGTGTTTTCTTAGGTATTTGACTAAAGGATGCTGCGTGGTTGTGCCAAGTCTTTTTGCTGTTAATTATACTTAATATGTTAACTGGAAAGCTTTACAAGTGGAAGGAAAACATGGTCGCTATGTTAGATCAACAAGTGTTAGCCAAACCTTGCTTTTTTATATGTCTAAGATGTGGAATTTGGATTATGGTATCTCAGTTATTAACATTACAGATGTTGCAAGTTTCCCAATCGAAATTTTTTGTGATTACTAATGTGCTTATAAGTTATAACAATAGATGTGCTTCTAGGCGATGCACGTCTCTTTATCGTTAGATCTTGGTTTCCATAAAAAATTGTAAACCGAAGACACATTAGTTTTTCCTTGCAAGAATTGTGCTTCTGTTCAAGACTCTAGTCTATAGAAAGTGTCAGATGTTGATATGAGTGTGATTTGCAAAGTTGCCTTAAATATTTTGATCTTTTCAGTTTTTTTCTTTTTGTCCGAGATCTTTTCAGATAGTGATGCTTAATAAACAGGGGTTCTTTTGCCCTTGTTATACTGTAGTGAATGTTTCTTGTATTCTTTCAGAACTCTTGAGTTTTATTTGTTTTGCATGGATGCCAGATGCTTGCTATATGTCACTCATAAATCCATCTTTTTTGTTGATAGTACAATGGAGATAAAGTAATTAAAAGTGTATTTCTCTCTTGCAGAAATTGCTGCGTGCTGCAGGTCTGTTTGCAGGATCAATTCTTCTAATGCGGAGTTACGGTGATCTGATGGCCATATGAGCTTTTCTTATGTGTTATAGGACGTCCTAATTAGCAAGTTCTGTATGGATCCTTTGTTGCTTGCTTATGCGGATTTATTTGGCATTTTGTTAAATTACAGGTTTTCCTGTTTACTTTAGTTGTGGTGATGTTAATAAATTAAAATGAGTTTCTAAGCTCTCTTGGAGAGTTTAGGAGATGAATGAATTTACATCACTTTCATATACTGAATGGTTTTTATGAATTGCTTATTCATTTGATTTTCCATGCAACCAATTGATCATTTTATTCCTTGTAGACAATCCCCAAATTGTTTTGATATCTTCAAATACATCAACTTTTGCTATATATAGTACTCAAACCACTTCCGGCCAACCTTATGTTCTTCATTTTCATCAGACATTTTCGTTCATATCCATTTTCTTCTCCTTGTTTTTGTTTTTCTTAATTTTCAAAAAATTCATTATGTGAATCATGATAAGTGGTGTTTGCCTCAAAGAGGAGGAAGACTTTCATGAAATGGGGATAGCACTAATTTGCTATTTCCGGTTAATAACGTTATGTACACGTGATAATATTTTTACGTGGCATAACATTATTGGTCGGGAATAGCAAAACAGTGTTATATTGTTGCAATCAAGTTTTTCTCCTTAAGGAGAGTAAAGAACTCAGATGTCAGCCAAAAGACAGTGCCTATATTTAAAATAAAATAAAATTGGACCCATGGAAAATGTTCCCCTTCTTTAACAAGTGACGTATTAACTAACCAAAAAATGAATACAGGATTTGGGCTTTGTTTGGGCCAGTGGAACTCATTCAAAAGAGGCCAAAATAGAACATTCGCTATGTCATATATTAGGCCTCGCCTTGTTTTCTAAGCCCATTACTTCATTTCTTCACAATTTTCTACCCTACGATATTACGAAGAAGAACACTAAGGGTAGTATTGAGTTTTCACATTTCATATACCCTCTTAAATTAATAGCTCAATTTTGCAACATCATTTAAGTTTTCAGTTTGGTTTGTGTTTGTCTATAATCCGTGTTTTTGTTTTGTTTATTTCAACCTTTTTTTGCCCTTTCCACATCTAACGATCCAAAACTCTTCCCTAGAGCCAGAAGTCCACTCGACCATTCGATCAAGAGAGATATGTACGAGGGCGGAGGGAGCACCTTAAGCTAAAATGGGCTCTAGTCCAGTGCAAATGTTAAAAAATGAATTTTAAGAAAATCTTCTTATTTAGTGGAAATTAATCCACTCCGTTTTCAAAAAAAAAAAATCTTTAAATGAATAAATATGTATAAACATCTCTATGAAAATTATGGCTCCAAATGAAGCCAATTGATAAAGTGATGGTAAGTTAGAATAAACACTTGGCAGCAGTTGGTCCCTTGCTCCCCTTGGCCCTCCTTAGTCCTTGCATGCAATCTGACAGCAAAGCGCAGGGGATACATCATCCGTACGGGAGATCCGACACGTGGCCTTACAACTGGTCAACTGGGCTTTCCTTGTGGACAAAACTTAATCCCACCTCAGTGAGTAGGCCTCTTGCGCATGGCCCACACTTGTCACATTGGATCTGATAGAGAGCTCGACGCCCCCCCAATTTTTCTCAATTCCTCGCCGCGGGTTTTTGCTCTGAAAAATTATACGGCGATTTTCGACGAATCATAGTGAGGGATGCTTTTGTAAACATTAATGGCGTGTTTATTAATCCGTGTCGGAATGAGAATTGATCCGATTCCGATTACGGATTATACGTGTGTTTCTTAAAATTGGGAGGAATCAAAAGTGCGTGGGGCCACGAAAAATGAAATTGAATTCCAAGATTTGGGTGATTTGGATTCCCTACATACATAAGGTATTTGGATTAGGATTTCATCCGTAATCTAATGCTAATTTTTTCCTTTATGCCCTCACTTACTTTCATTATTTACAAGATTATCCTTAACCCTATAAATAAAAACAAAATCATTTTAGTGTTAAGGATTAACTAATAGAAATACTTATATTTATAATAATAAAAATACTTATTAATAGAAATACTTGCATTTATAAAAATAAAAATACTTAAAATTTTAAAAAAATAAACAAAATCATTTTAGTGTGTCTATGAAATAAAAAAACAATTTAATCTTTTCTTAATATTATATATTATATCAAATTTTATTAAAAAAAAGTATATAAAATATTTGATTTGGAACAAGGGCATTTTAGTAATCGTACTAGTTTATATTCTGATTCTGTAAATTAGTAAATATCTTTATGGAATTCTATTCCGAGGCAGTGTTAAGAAACAACTTCAATGAATCTAATTACGATTCCGCCTCATTTCAATTCCTCCTCAATTCAATTCCTCCTCAATTCAATTCCTCTCAATTTGATTACGGATTAGTAAACGCGCCATAAGTTAAACTAAATTCCCTTAATCACTTTAAAAAATGTGAAATTACAAGTGGGGTTTGCTGCTAGCACATACAAAACAGAGCCAAAACAGAGTTCTTCAGACTGACCGTTGAGACCCCTGATTTTGGCCGCACCACCGCGCGTAGTGTCAAATTCCAATTTTGTTTCCTTCCACTTCTACGCATGGCTTTTGAAGGCAAAAAACTCTATCACCACACTCACTTTTAACTCCTTCCACTCCTCTCACTCCAAATCCCTGACTTCACAAACCCAGTAAGACACTGCTGTAACAGTGCTTTATCTTCGACTCCTGTTTTCTTTTTCTACCTTTCGAAGATTTGCCATCAATTTTGCTCACAATTTACAAACACCATCCAGAAGAAGGGAAAGAGGTGCACACAGATACATACAGCTAAGCTGAGTTACAAGTGGTGGTAGTAGTAGTAAGAGTCATTGAGCTGCAACTTGCAAAACAGTGAGAAAGATCTAAAAAGAGTAACCGTACAAAATGTGAGCCACTCTCCTTCTCACACTCTACGCTCTCTCTCTGCCTCCTCTTATAACCACGTGGGTTTTGAGAAATGCCAGCTACAATGCCATTGTCACCTGCGGCAACACCTACAAAGAACAAATTTTGTCCCTTTTCTCGATCCATTTCCAATATAAACTCTCCTCCCTCTGCTTTGATCAGCTGCAGTTCTGTATTTGCATTGCAGAGTGGTAGGTGATCGGTGGTGTCTGTCAAAAATAAACCCTGTAAGCCTATCTGGGTTCGCTTACTTTCTCTTTCTCACTCTATCATCTTCATTGTTTTTGCTGCAATTTTCAATTGGGTTAAAGAACTTATCTGGGTTTTTCAAAATTTTCATGGTAGTTCTTTCTTAGTTTATAATTTGCTCTCCATGTTTTTGTGCCTAACTTTTAATTTTCTGGCAACAGAAGAGTCTTAGAGGCGTTTTGAGACCAAGTTGCTCACTTTTCTGTCTGCAATGGCTGAGGCAAACAAAGACCAGGTTTCCCAACCCAATAACAACGCCATGCAAAACAACAACGCCGATTCTGTGAACCAAGAACTCAACCTGGGGCTCTCTCTTGGAGAAATCTACACTGAAAATCCCAACGAGAACCCTCTGGCTCGGTCTTCAACGATGGCTGGATTCTTAAAATCCAAAACGACGGCGGAGGAGGAAAGGGTGGCTGCTTCTCTTCCTTCAGTACAGCTGCCAAGGTCAAGCTCTGTTCCAGAAAGGACAGGGCAGCGGATGATTAGGCACAAGGACATACTGGCGTTGAGAAGAATGGAGAGAAAGAAGAGGTTGGCAGAGAAGCTGAGGAAAGAAGAATTAGCTGCTTCTTTGCGAGAGAAGACTAGCCCTCCGGCAGCACAGGCATCGCAGCCGCCTGAAGCCAACGCCACCGGGCCCTTCGGCACCGTTTTTAAGTTCGAACTCAAAGCAGAGGGATATATCACTGTGTCTGCTGCTCCAAACGGTAAACCACATCCACATATGAAGTTAATTATTTGCTTATGTATTTTGTTTCTGTTTTTTCTTTGTTTACCTTTTTAATATTTTGCTTGACATAAATTGTCATTGTTTGATCTTATACTTATGTTTAGTTGCTCTTGTAGTACTTAAGATTGCAATTTCCTTGATTTTGGATATGTATTCTGTTAGATCGCATATGAATTTAGCCGCATGATGTTTCTGTTGAAAGAAATACAGTATGTAGTCAGTTGCATGAGGAAGATAGTATATGTTTGGATGAAAAATAGGAACTTTTGTTCTCCTATGATTCTCATGTGTGTTTGTTTGTTTTTTTAATATGTTTTTCTGGTTTGTTTCATATATAGTTGAATGCATGGTGTGCTAAAATAGAAAGCTAATAAGAAAGAGGAACAGTGTAGTTAGTAAGAAAATGTAAGTAGAAAAACCGCTATTGTGTTTGGAAGGTCACTATTGAAAGTCTAGAATTGTTTGTGCATGGAAGGGGAAATGCTTTCCATGCAATTTTGGTTAGGTTAATTGATACGATTTGGTAGTTGGTACATTCGATTCGTTCATGAAAAGGGTAACAAAATGGCGGAGCACGTGGGAAAGCAAGACAGGAGAATTTGTGGCGTCCATGTGGAAAGATGATCTCCGTTCCTTTTGTTTCGTCAACGATGTTAAAGATGGTGATGACTGGTGAACCCGAGCATGGAATCCAGGAAACATCCGCGTGTCGACAAAAATTAGGAAAGAATTTGTGTCTGACAATGTATCAATGGAAAAAGAAAACGAATTCACTTGCATATCGACAGATATTAAGAAAAAGTCTATATCCGACAACGTATCGACAAAATAAAAAAACAGCAGTGCATATCAGCCTAATATAGAATTTGAACATGACCGCATATGGACAAAATCAAAAGTTTCATCTTCATAGTCCCATTCTAACATTTAATCCAAAAGTTTTTCTCACATAGAAATGCCTGGTTATGTGTAACGTGTATTATTACATATAATGTGTGAGTGACCTTCCAAAACTCTACTGCTATGGAACTGATAAGTGACATGAAATGGTTCATGTTCTGAACGGAGTTAGTTTTCTTGACCATAAAGTAGTAGTTCTAACACTTGAAAAATCTTTTGTCCCTCTGCTTCCTGGTATTTTTTACTTCCTTTCACCCTTATGCATACAACTTTGTGTGAACATGCTTGGTAGAAGCTTCGTTTTTGGGATGTTAGTTTGTAGCAGTCTTGTCTTAGATATCTCAAAGTTTCATAGTGGCAAAGCTCATGATATTTTTAGATTATTAAACAAAATAAGTTTTCCTTCCTTCAGTTAAGGTGGGTTTGGGATACAGATCTTGGCCGGTTCAGCGGCATAGTATGTCCGTTTCTGGTGTGGAAACACCAGTATGTGAGATGTACTGGTAAGGGAAAGAAGGCAAAAGATTAAAAAATACAAGAATGATTTTATCCCAGTCCAATAACATTTTCTAAGCTTCTTCTGTGATGGCATTGAAGTCTAAACATTTATGCTTTAGAAGTCCTAAGCAATACATGGGTCTAAAAACGAGACAGAAACTAATGTCTACAGACCAACATAGAAAACATGCTGCCTGGTCTTCATAGGTTTAAGTGTTTGTCTGGATTGTTCTTTACCATGTCCTTGCTGGTAAACCTTCTGTCAGGAGGAGGGTTTTAATATAATTCAGGATACCAATTTTGATGTTCTGAGACAACTGAAACATAGGCTTATATCCACTTTCTTGTTCAGCTATGTTATCTTTATGTCATCTCCATGATTATATACTGGAGTTTGGTTCTTCTTCTTTTGAGTATACTTATGTCAGCATATACAAGTGTAGCCTCCACCAAGTTGAAATGTGAAAGGTAAAGGACTTCATTTCTCTTAATAAAAGCAGTATTTATGTCTCATAAATGTTTATCCAATTGCGGACGGTGCCTGTTAGATTTCCTTAAACAAAATCTGTGTATGATAGTAAGTCTCATTTACAACAATAGATGATTAACGACTGCTGTAAAGTCATAGCATTATAGCAGCAAGAACAATAACATTTTGAGACAACTTGCTAGTTTCAGATTGAAACCCCTGCTGATTAAGACTCAGTTTATAGTATATAACTTTCTTTGACCTGTGACATTTACTTCCATTCAATTTTCCTCTGTTGTACATTCTTCCTCAAAGATTTGAACTTGTGTAAATTCCATGCAGGAGCAGGATGTTTTGAGACATTCCCTTCCGGTAGTGACATCAAGTCGGCGGTCACCTCTCCAAAAGTGGCCACTTTAGAACATGTCAACCCTGCACAAAATGCCATGGAAAATCCCTCAAAGGCGGCTAGATTTTCCAATGCTGTTGTGCAGGAGGAGTTGACATCCAAAATGCCTTCTGTGAGAACCTTCGGAGCGGATGGGAGGAAGATCGAGGGG
This sequence comes from Prunus padus, assembly GCA_024362665.1. NCBI lineage: Eukaryota > Viridiplantae > Streptophyta > Magnoliopsida > Rosales > Rosaceae > Prunus > Prunus padus. The sequence goes on from JANFAM010000005.1 coordinate 2,012,915, forward strand.
GTTCTGTACAAGTATAGACAAGGCCAGGTCGGCATTTTGTGTGCTTGCCATGGCAGTTTCCTATCCCCAGCCGAATTTGTCAAGCATGCTGGTGGAAATGAAGTGGCAAACCCCCTGAGGCACATCATTATCTGCTCAACTCCATCTGATGATTAGGTCAACGGCGGTGGCTCTGTCGCCCCATTGTAATTTTATTTGATAATTGAACACCTTGAGTTGAGCAATTAGCTCTATTTTTATAGTGAAAGTTTACTCGGATTATTATCCTTTATATAGTCCTTTCTGAAATCACTTTGGAAGGTTATATGGAACATCAGGTGATGCTTTAGTTGCCCCAAAGCACAAGAACAATCGACAACAAGCAGACCTCCGGTGTCCCTTTAACTTGTTGGCTTTGTGTTATATCCAAAGTTTAGCAGGTCTTGGGTTCGACTGGCATCAAATTGAAAAAAGGGAATAAAAACAACTAAACAAGTTAGACTAATCTCAATTTTTTGTGTAAACCAAGTTGTCTCAAAAAGGTTAAATGATGAAATTATGGGCCGTTTACTTGCCAGGAATGAACGGAGGGAATGGAGGGAAGTAAGGAATCTAAATGGAGGAAGTAAGGAATCGGGGAAGTAATAAACCAGTATGAAATCAGAGTGATACCATTACCAAAAACTTTAATTTGTGTTGCAGCATCGTAGCTTCAATGCTCCATCATCCTCTATTAAGCCATCTAAAGATATGCCCAAAATAACGGATTTTGTTTTTCCTCACAATTCTTCTCCTCCTTTTCTTCTTTATTTTATGTTTTTTATTTGGAGAGGGAGGAAAGGTCAGAGTTGAACACTAGCTAGGCTGCAGGGATAAGTATTCTACTCCTTTTTATAGTTGGATTTCTTCTCTCTCTTTTCCTGCTTTTTTTTCATTCAGATCTCGTTCATACAAACTCATTTAAACAAAATCTCATGGTTTGCTATTTCCTGATTGAGTTTTTAATGCTCTGGATCTTCTTCCTTTCTTTTTTGCTTTCCACTAGAGTTTTAAAACTATCACAATTTTACAAGCAGGAAACTTTATCTTTTTCAGCTTCCTTGTATTATTCTGAATTTTATTATATATTAGAATGAGTTAATTCTTTTTTTTTCTTCCTACTTTTATTAGCCTTTTTTAATGATCTCTCACAGTTAAGAGACTCCAAAAGTTAGTATAGGAAATTCTATTCACTTCATAATTTATCTTATGATCGAACTATTTACTTCGTAGAATTTAAATATTATTTTTAAATAAAAAATTAATTAAACTGTGACCACATAAATAGACGAATAATATTTTCATGAATTTGATTTAAGTGAAATTTTATAAGGAAATATTTTATTTTATTTTAGCAGATGCTTCTATATTTATAAGGATATCTTTGAAAGAGACCTAATAAACATCTTTTTAAGAGAGACCTAAATAATATATCACGCGACAAATGAGAAGTCACCATTCAGTCAACGCGCCAACTGGTCGCTGAGTTTAGAAATCAGCATCACAGGGCCAAAAAAATAAATGACCTGACAATTAAAAAACAAACCCAATCATCACCAGCCACGTGTCCAACCTCCCTCATACGCCAACCGTCAACGGCCAGTGTTGCAGTTCCACCCTTCCATTCCAATGGCATCTCACCTGTCCTCCCTGCCAATTCAGCTTTATTTTCCCGGTAGAGCCTATCTATATATTCGAGGAATATTCTTGGTTTACGGATAGATCCATGACACCGAATTTTCCGAACCTCCTTATTATAAAACTCCCGGCCACACACGATTCTACCTCCTTAGAATACAAAACAACAACACATTCATTCTTCAAAGTGAAAGCTTTGCAGAGAGAAGCTGGGCCAACACCATGTCTTCCTCACACTGTAAGCTGCAAACTTAACCTCTTTTTTTGTAATTCTTTTTCTTGTTGATGGCATAAGTTTTTCAATGTTCGTATGTGAACGATCACTGGGTTTTTTTCAGTTTTGTAAAAGGCCTGATTTTTATTTTTTTTGGTAGTTGATATACTTCTAATATTGGCTTTCTAATTTGGCCTTGGCAATTGCTTATCTGGGTTTGTTTGATTTGTTTGAAGCTGACGTTTGAGAACTTTCCTTGGATTGCTAAATATGATCTGGCGCAAGTTAATTGGTTGATTTTAGGGAAATTGATGTTTAGTTGGAAAATGCCTTCAGTTTTTCTTAGTTAGCAAAATGATAGCCAAGGTGTGAATGTGAGGTTGTGCTTTGTTCTACTATTTATAAGTAGGTTCTTTCAATTGAATGAGACAATTGGTTTTCTAAATATGGATTGCAAATAGCGCTGATATTGATCTTGGTTTATATGTTTGATATAGTCTTAAGATTCATAAGTTTGTTGCCATTCTAAATTAGCAAGTGCCTTTTACCGTTTAGGATAGCAAGACTCTATCTTTATTCTCCATCTAGAATTGATAGTTTACTTTTGATGTTTTTGCATTTGACAGGTTTTGCTCCTTTTGTGTTCCTACTGTTCCTTGTTGGGTGTTCCGGGAGGCCATTTTATCCACTTCCTAGTAAATTAGCTGATGGCGATAGACAGCCTCTGCAAACTTCTCGACCATACAACATTGCTCATCGTGGTTCAAACGGAGAGATTCCTGAAGAAACTGCAGCTGCATACATGGTAATATGGGCATCTATATGCTTATTAACCCAGCTCTCTTAGTTTTAGAAGACCACTGACTGTTAATTATTAGATGCTGCGATTTGATGGTACTAAAAATACTTATAATAAACTTCATTCATCCACTTGATAAAAAGGGTAAATGAGTACTGAAAGATTCATTCTTGCAGAGAGCTATTAAAGAGGGAGCAGACTTCATTGAAACAGATATCCTATCTTCTAAAGATGGTGTTCTCATATGCTTTCATGATGTGACCCTTGATGATACAACTGATGTTGCAGAACACAAGGAATTTTCAAATCGTAAAAGGACCTATGAGGTTCAAGGGGTCAACACTACTGGTTTTTTCCCTGGTATGGAAAGCCCTTAAGCTTTCAACTTTTTACTGAATATGATCACATTGTGTTGATGGTTATTTTTGTATGTCCCGTCTTCTAACTGAAGACTGACCATAGTTGAGCACCCAACTGATAAGTTTTGTTAGTTTACCACTGTTCCCAAAATCATGTTGTTACTTTTTTCAGAATCTGTAAGTTTATTGCCATTCAGTGTTATCAACTGAGGAAATTAAAATTTATTCTAACCATATGCAGTTGATTTTACACTAGAAGAACTGAAGTCATTACGAGTGAAGCAGAGGTATCCATTTCGGGATCAACAATATAATGGTTAGTTCCTATTTCTGGTAAATCACTCTGAATTTGAGCATAGATTTTTTTTTATTAAAAAAAAGTTCCTCTTGTTCAAAAATTGTTTTCTGCTTTTATTTATTTATTTATGTTTACTTTTTGGCTACTTTTGTGATGATAGAAACCTGATTTCAATATCAGATTTCTAACCATTACTATCTTTATCTTGTTTCTGCAATTCATGTACGCACTATATTGTTGGTTAAAGTTTACATTTTTATTGATGGCCATGGGTTGGTTCTTGTTGTTAGAACGTAGTACCTTGATTTGGGCTTGATGAGTAACATCACCATTTGACTCATGGTTCTAATTACAGTTGAAATGACAACTCTGGGTAGTTCCCTAGGTCATCGTATAGAACACTACACTTATTTTTCATTTGGAAAAGCATATATGTGTTCTTTTTTAGTCCTTTTTCTATAGGGGCAAATATAAGGATGGTTAAGTATATTCGTTTCTGATGTATCCCCAGGAAAATATACTATTATTACTTTTGAAGAGTTCATTTCAATCGCATTGGATGCACCCAGGGTCGTTGGAATATATCCAGAGATTAAAAATCCAGTATTGATCAACCAGCATGTGAGTATCATGAAACCTTCCACAAAGAATGGTTGCACATAACCTGATTAGCATCATGCTTTTTCTGAAACATGGAATGCCATTTCATGGTTAAAATTTTGCTTCATCGATGCTGAATCTGATAGATATCTTTTTCATTTTTTCACGACGTTTGGCTAATGTTTAATATGATGACAGGTGAAGTGGGCAGATGGCAAGAGATTTGAGGACAGGTTTGTGGAGACACTTAAGAAGTACGGATACAAGGGTTCATACATGTCAAAAGATTGGTTAAAACAACCTGCATTTATCCAATCATTCGCTCCAACTTCGCTTATATATGTATCAAATCTGACAGACTTGCCCAAGATCTTCTTAATTGACGATATCACAATTCCAACTCAAGACACTAATCAGGTTTGTGTTCTTTCTAGTTTTATCTCCCTAGAGACTACTTATGCAGTTTGCCGATCATAATTTCTTTATAGAGATTAAGGACCCAGCTTAAACTGTATCTAAGTCCAATTTTTGCAATGTAGTTCATCCATTGAGTCTTTCAGTATTTATATTCCTCTCTGACTGACTTGATCATGTGCAGTCCTATTGGGAAATTACTTCCGATGCCTACCTTGACTTCATTAAAGATTATGTGGTGGGCATTGGACCATGGAAGGATACTGTGGTTCCTGTAGTAAACAATTATTTGCAAACACCTACTGATCTGGTCTCCAGAGCCCATGCTCATGACCTACAGGTAGATTTCTTCCCTGAAAAGACTTATTCTTGTTTAGATTATATGAAATATGAATGCTTCAGATCAATGGATGTAATTATTAGACATAATAAAGTATTGTGCGTGTTCTTATGTTTCGTCTTCTTCAATTCCAATGCAGGTGCACCCATATACATACCGAAATGAGAACTCGTTCCTGCACTTGAACTTTCATCAAGATCCATATGCGGAGTACGATTATTGGATTAATGAGATAGGTGTTGATGGACTTTTTACAGACTTTACAGGCAGCCTGCATAATTATCAAGAGTGGAGCTCCTTTAAGGAAAGTGATGACAAGAATGCATCAAACTTATTGCATAAAATAGCGTCAATGGTCTCTTCCTATGGAAGGGCATGAGATTGTTAAATATTTATATGTATAATTTTTATCTTGTTATCGTAATTTAGTGCAACCTCTGTGGACTACAACATTGTATAATTAGTTCAGAAATCTTGCCATGCTAAAGCAATTTAGTGCAATTGTTTCATATTTCGTCTTTATATTTCATAATGTCGATTTCAAAATGGTTTCTGCACCACATTTTCGATATGCCAAAAACAAACGAGTTGAAAGAAATCCAAATTTGGGTGTTCTCGTCTTAGATTTTTATTTTATTACTGGGCTTAATTTTTTTAAAAATAAATAAATAGTATAGCCGAACGGCTATGCTTTTGAAATTTATTTCACAGGTTTCAAACGTATAGCCGTGCGGCTATACTCCTGTGTTTTTTACAAGTTTTATTTAAATTAATAGTATAGCCGTGCGGCTATACTTTTTATTTATATTATATTCCCAGGGCTATACTTGGGTCCTTTTTATAAAAAATTTAATAAATAGTATAGCCGCGCGGCTATACTTAATATTTACATTATATTCAAAAAGTATAGCCGCACGGCTATACTTGGGTTTTTTAAAATTGTTTTAATAAATAGTATAGGCGCACGGCTATACTTTATATTTATATTATATTCAAAAAGTGTAGCCGAATGGCTATACTTGGGTCTTTTTTAAAATGGTTTTCATAAATAGTATAGCCGCTCGGCTATACTTCCGTCTTTTTTAAAGTTCTTTAATCCATAGTATAGCCGCACGGCTATACTTTATATTTATATTATATTCGAAAAGTGTAGCCTCACGGCTATACGTGGGTCTTTTTAATTGTTTTCATAAATAGTATAGCCGCTCGGCTATACTATTGAAATTCATAATGGGATCCATTAAAAAAAATTATTTTTTCCTCGATTTTCGTTGATAGATAAGAATAGTTTATCGCATTATCCATTACTATTAAGTCATTAATCAAGTCTCTATTGCCCCCTTTTGGCTTTTTAACTTTTGCAGAGTTATTATCCTTATAAAGAATTTAGTATTTTCTCGTTTAATACTCGTATTATGCATGTATGTACATATTTTTCAATAATACTTCTGTTTTTCATATAATACTCATATAATACTTCCTTTTGATTTTTTTACTTTTCCAAAGTTATTATCCGTATAAAAAATTTAGTATTTTCCCTTTTAATACTCATATTATACACGCGCATATGTATTTTTCAATAATACTTCTGTTTTTGTACACATCTTAAAGGCTCAAAATACAAGTTTATTTAAAAAGCAAACATACAATACACATATTGTATACATACATATTTTTTATGTTTAATACACATGGTTTTTACAAAGTTTTCAATAATACAAACAAAATTCACGTATTATACACATAATTTTACATATTATTGAATAAAAATAATATATATTAAAATATTAAAACAAATTATTGTAAAATAGTATAGTGGCCAAATTCTTTAATTGTAATTTGTTAAAATTATAAATTTTTGAATAAGTAGTAGAACCACGCAGCTATACTGAAGTTTCATTCCAAGGAGACTTTGTTATACACATAGCTTAGATACAAAAGTAGCTTCTTAACATGTCACAAAATTGCTAAATTTATGGACCGTGGCAACGGTTGGTGGTGCTTTCACAAATTGCCCAACCCCAAAAAAAAAAAAAAAGGTTAACCCTGCCGTCAAAAGTCATTCTGTCTAGTTCTTATGCCAAAATCGCAGGGAAGAAAGATGAAATTGAACGTAAATGCCAATCGCACAAAGGATTATAAAGGAACTGCGTTTATACAACTAGATAAATATCAAGCATTTCTTTTCTAGAATGCAACAAAACCCACCATTTATACAACTAGATAACCAACATTTGCAATTAATCCCAACTGCCCTTTTCCCCAACATGTAAAAACTAAACCAGTAATATCTTAAAAGCAGAGATTAAAAAGGTACAAAATACATTGCCTGCCCAAACAGACACCATCCTCATCTTTGTTTGTTCTCTAATGGGTTTTTGCACACTTTCCATTAGACAATTCTTCTATTGGGAAGCTTTCATCTTTGATATCTCTTCTAGCAAAAGCTTTGATTCAGCAGCAAAATCAACAGGAGCAACTGCCCTGGCAGTTATCCTTTTCCTCTTCTCGTTATTGTACTCATTCTGAGAAACACTGACCCTAAAAAGATGAGGAACCCAAGTAGCTTGTTTCAGCTTCAGTTGGTATGGGTTCTCCTCTCCCTCCTGAAAACGTAAAGCTTACAAAAATTAGAAACCAGCTGCTAATCTTTCGTGGTTAATTTAAGACATGTTATAACTTATAGGCACAGTGAATCAAAATCATAACTATAATATACCTGTGATTTCAATTTGTCCAGCTCATCTGCAGAGCACCCAATAACCCTCTCTGCTTCTTCATTAAATAGAGAAAGATATGCTTCCCCACTTGCGTCGGTGACTCTTGCAACTAATATATACCTGGAAAGCGAGAACAAAATAGAAATGAGAAAATGGGAATCTGTATAAAATACCATTAGCATCTTTACCATAATATACTGAACATATATCTTACCTTAAACTGCATTCTTCATCATTTTTCTGGCACCCTTCACACCAATAACCAGACCCAATAGCTTCAGTTACTTTCTTGTTGCAAGTTTTGCAAGCACGGTACCACAATGCCTGATCAGGCCTGATGGAACTTATAAACGCTTTAACACTGAAAAACACAGGCTGCCCCAAGACCAAAACAAAGTATTCAGTATGATGACAAATGAGTTTTCAACCCTACCATAAACTTCAAGGTTTTCATGAAGGGGGATTTTATTTGACTGAAGATTCTTTTGTAACTAGGAGCTATTGATATAGAAGTAATACCTTATCCTCACCCAAGGATGGGTCATCAGATATATGAGACAAGGAGACTCTGTCAGAGTACATGGACCTTGCTCCACTCTTGGCTAAAGGGCTCATACCATTGCCAACAGAGGCCAATGAAGCCCCTTTACCTTCAGAATCATACCTGCCAATTAAGACAATTTAATCATTGATTGTACATGGATATAAAGAAAAGAGAAGGTAATAGCCTATTGAGGAATATCTTACCAGGACCTCAACCTCTTTGCTTCAGGTAATTCAGGATTGACTACTACTGTGCTCCTGCTCAGTGTTGACAATGACACACCTGCAACAATATATTAAAGACTGCATCAAAAATAGGAACTTTGATTGTTTATGTTTTTTTTTTCAAATATGCATAATTGCTTGAACTGTTACTGAGTAAACTTTTATCAGCTACCTTGGAAGTCTCCAACTTTGAGGGACTTGATAGCAACTATGGGAGATTGATCGGCAATGTCAAGCAGTTCCTGGCCTACACTAGTTGCAAGTTCACCCCACAGAGAAACCACAACTGTCTTTTTCCTGCAGTTCAGATACCAATTGTTTCAATGTAAAACATTCACATATTGAAATTGTAGTCAGCAAGGAGTATTATAGGCTTACGTTTCATCAGCAATGGTAATATCACGCTTTGGAATACTCTCATTGTTGCTCTTCCTTCTGATGCTCATTGTAGGAGACACACTTTGAACAACTCCAATGACATCTGAATTATAGGGGAAAAAAAAGAGAGAAAAAAGAGTAAATAAGAAGATAGAAACACACATATATAACAGATCCTGAGAGTGGCTGCTTACCCACAAGCTCCTTCCCATTAACATGGGGACCTAACATATCAACTGGAACAAAATTGAATTTTGTTTCAGGAACAAAAGCTGCTTCATTGATAGCTTCTTCAACCTCAGAATTCTCATTTAAAGTCATTTCATAATCATTTTGCACTGTCTTAAACTGCTTGTTAGCAACCCTTAGAGATCCCTTTGAAATGTAATAAACTTTCCCTAATTCAAACTTCTCAAAGAACTTCTTTGCAGCTTCATTAAACATTGTTGCTTGAATTTGTGTGCCCTAAACCAAAGCAAACAAAGTTTACACAAAAGTTAGAATCATTATGTCATGTACATCTAGCAAGGAAGAAAGGATTATAAGAATGTCAGAAAACTTAAATGAGTCTTTTTCTTACTTCTTCATCTGTTAACTCCACATTGAAGACACAGCCTTCACCTCTAGCATTCTTGTAGGTACGCATAGTACCCTTGTTTGTAACACGAACCTTTATGGTCCAATTTCCTTGGTAAGGATTCAAGGAAACAAGCGGATGAACCCTCCGGGTCATGGCCATTCGCGCAGCCGGGGCCATACTGAAATGAATCCACACAAAAAGTGGAATTGTCAAAACACACAACCATGAATTCTAACACACAATTGCAACTGATTGACAACAAACAAAACACTTACTTTCCATTCTGCTCATGCACAATTTGAGAAGCTGATTTGGAAATCATTTCTTGCTTGGGTTTCAAAATAATGCCAACTTCTCCACTTTTCACCTCACTTTTCACCTCATTTTTTATCTCCGTCTCAAGTGCAGGTGAGACCACCTCGCATTGTTTTACAAGCACATAGCTGAAACAGCAAAACAAGAACCAGAACCAAACTTTAGCATTCAAATTCCGATATTTTGAAAGAGACAGAGAGATAGATAATTGATTGCTTACTTTTCAGACATGCCAGGAATCTCATTAACAGCATAATCCAGAATGCGAACAAGACCTAGGTTCTGAATGTTCCCAGAGGTAATCTGGGAAGCCAGCTGGGAGGAGAACATCCCCTTCAGCTTCATCTTTCCATCACTAGCAGTAAACCTAGAACCAAATTACAATTACAATAAGCTAAATTAGATCTGGTTTTTTTTCCTTACAAAGCAAAACCAATCAGACTATACCCAAGTTCATTCAAAACTCAAACAACTTTATCATGAACGATTCTATAAAACTTAAACACTTCAATTCTCAAAGCCTGAAATGCAGCCAGATCTAGATCCACAAAGGGGTTTCGGAAAACCCACAAAGAAATGAAAAGGAAAAAGAAAACCAAATAAACACAAAGCTTCTAATAATTTCAAGAAAAAAACCCAAACAGAGACAAATTTATATTGGATTGATGGGTGAAGATAAAGCTCACTTGTAAGTAATGCCCCTGGGACCGAGATCGAGGACCTGGATCACGATATCGGGCCGCTCAACCGACCCACTCGGATCCGGACAGGCCAAAATGGTCGAAATCGCATCTGGGGTTGGTCCTAGCTTCGCCATTCTCAGCCCTCTCTCTCACTCTGTTGCTTTCTCTCTCTAAAATTTTGGAGGCGATTTGGGGGGAGATAGAGATAGACAGATGATATGATATGAGAGTCTCTGTGTTGGAGTTGGGGTTTTGTATAGTGGGTTTCGGCGGGAGATTTTTTGTTTTTTGAAATCATTTCCCGCAAGGCTTCCTAAACAATCTTTTTTTTTTACTTTTTGGCGCCAAATTTACCTTTCGTGTGTTTTGGTATTTGTGGACTGCCGCGCTCGAGCGCCTGTGCGAATTCCTTCTGCGTTTTACCATTTTCTCCTTATGTTGTTTCTGAAATTCACGATTGGACCATCAAGAAGGCTGGTAGTTGGTAGTTGGGCTGTAATATTATGGGCCCTCCACGTTGGCATTAACAATTAGACCCAAAATTTCATGTTCTTTCCAAAAAAAACAACTAGACCCAAAATATTATTAGAGTTTTCTTGGGGATTTTTTTTTCCACTAATATATATGTTCCATAAAATCATAAATAAAATTAAAAAAACATGAAAAGGGAAACATGGTAACACTGACATGGAGTGAAGTCTTGCATTATCGTGGATCAAATATTTACATTCCCTAAGACACATAGGAAATACCTAAATGATTCTTTTAATTATCTATTAATGCTAAAAAAAACACGTTTAACCTCACAGACAAGTACAACTCCAATGAGAAAATAAGAGATGTCTGAATATCCATGCGTAATTAATGTACAACAAGAAGAGAGAAACCACTAAACTACAATTTTTTTTCCTTTTGTTGTTCTTTTGTTGCAGTATTGTTCAGAACTTTTTGGTGGGTTGAAGTTTTAACTGTACCACTACCCTGGACAACGTCTCTCAAGAACAGCATGATGGGCAACAAGAGAAGCAGGACAGCCCCCATCTGCACTTTCCTCCATTTGGGGTTGGTTTTGGGGTCTGAGGTGATGATCCATTTGGACTTTCTTTAGGTGTTTGTGGCCGCGATTCTCGTTTCGACTTTGGCTTTGACGGCGAATGTTGCCTTTGTTTCATTGCATCTCCCCTCAGTGAACAGCTTACGTCTCCCTCCCCTGCCAATCTTCATGCAACAAAGAGAGATTCAGCTGTTTGCTCAACATGCCAATGTGCACAAATATATATTTCTTGCATTTGTTTTTTCTTATTCTTTGAATGATTAATTTACTTCTATGTTTTTTGAGGATGTAGATTATTGTTAAGCAACTTACATTGGAAATGCAAAAGATCTTGTGCTTCCATCTGAAGCATGAGAGAGGCAAGCTGAATGAAACTTTCCCTCAGCAACAGGGTCATTTGCTTTCTCATGATTTTCTGCATTTTCCCTTATAACCTCTCTCATGGTTGCTGCAGCTTTTGCTTCAGTTACTCTTGGGCTTGGTTCAACTTCCTCCTCCAAATTGCCACTTTTCTGGGAATTCTCAGCAGCAGACTGCTTAGATGGAGGCTGGTTGCTTGAGAAATCAATATTACTGAGGTTGCTACCACTAGGCATAGGCATGCTCACTTCACCCGGCAAACCCAGCTCACCAGATTTGCCCAACCAAGGAAACTGGTCTTTGGTAAAACTCATATTCCCCATCTGAATGCTGAACAAGGATTCATTGGATGCAGTGCTCCACTCCAATGGGGCTGTGGATTTGTTCCTAGCAAACACATAGTCTGGGATCCTATATGAAGAAGGGTCACCGGGTCGCTCCATCACCTGCGTAGGAGGAGATTGTGTTGTTGCTGATGCTATATCATCAACCGCTGGCTGAGAAGGTCGTCCTTCTAATCCATCACTAGGTTGCTCGTTCTTCTGCATGGAGCCGCCTAGAAAATCCTCATCAGCATAATCTGAACCTACCTGAGAGTCCATAAGTTTTGTATGGCCAGTGGAACCTTCTTGGGACATACTGGTTGCATTTGTGCCCAATCCAAAGTCGGTGGTTTCAGAACAATCAGATAGAGAGTGACTAAAATTTTCTCCTCTGGAGCTAGAAGCATTAGCTTCACCTAGAGTGGTAGCAGAATCTGTCCTCAAATCATTCAACTGATCAACTTCACCAAGAGTTGTAGCAGGGCTTGTCCTCATAACATTGTTGCTACTTCTTCCGCCCGGCTCCAAAATTCCTCCGGCATTGTCCTCCTCGTCCCGTTTTCTCTGGCCGGTTGTGCTTTCAGCAGGGGATTCTGTGACTGCTGCATGGACAAAATCTGAAGATGTTGATAGTGGGGAGGAGGAGGGGGGGCTTAACCTTTTTCCTCATCTGCAGATGCCATAACTAAAAATTGTTGTAATTATGGCTCCACCAGTCCAAAACCATGGGATTTCTGTAAAATGAAATAACAAAACAATCATAAGCTCACCAATCCAAGCACATATGCAGGATTGAATTCTATATGTGGAACTATGGATCCCGAGAGAGCTTCTTCATAAAGTTTGCCACCCAAATTGTAGGAAACAAGAAATGTGACAGATTAACAGGTAAACTAGAGAATTATAAACTTAAAGGCATTCATTTGATTGATAACACAAATCAGAATGCATATTCATATTCAAACTGCATGCTAAACTTATATCCTTACTTGAAATTAAGGGGAAAAAATTAATCCAAAAACATTATATTTCAAACATTGGAAAGAAAGGAAGAAACATTACATTTCAAACGTTATATACATTGAATATATACATTGCAAGAACAAGAAATTGAGATTAAAAACAAAAACCCCATTGAAAATTTAAACCAAAGAAAAAAAAAGTAACCAACTTGTATGAAAACAAAACTTACATGCAAAACCAATGCCAATGAATTAACGTCCGCCCTGAAGAGAGAGAGAGAGAGAGACTGCCAATCTCCCGGCCCTGAAAATCAATGATCCCTTAATGGCCTGAAAATCAGCAGTCTCGGTTTTGCATTTGACGTCAACCTATGGAGTAATGGGGGTAAGACTGAAAATCCAAGAAAACCCCAAAATGAAAAGCGCAAAAACGAAAATGAAAATGACAGTGAGGAGAGAGAGAAACCTGGGGAGGATTAAAGGGCCTTGCATAGACGTAGGCGTTGCTTCCATTCTCTCTCTCTCTCTCTCTCTCTCTCTCTCTCTCTCTCTCTCTCTCCTTATAATAACCAACTCGTGCCATATCGTGCCTCCTCATCTTAACTAATTTCTAAAATACAAGGCTGTCTTTGCTTTTGTTGTCCTTATTCGGTATTTACCTTAATAATATAGAAAAATTAGGTATTAGACATAAAAATCTTTACTAATGAGGATTTGATACCTAGAGTATTTTTGTTTTGGTTTTGATATATAGGAATCAAATTTTATTTTAGATTTAGCCAAAAGAAGGCCCAGATTCGTTGACACATCTAAATAATAAAGATAAAATACAATTTTACCCTTTTTGTTTAAAAAGCCTTCCAAAATCATATCTCACCATTTCTTTCTCTCTCTCTTGGACAGACGGCCTGACAAACCGCCTCAAATAAAAATCCTCCATTTTTTACCTCTGTCCTAAACGCATCTTAACTTTGTCTTCGACTAACGTCTCCGTTTCCTACATATCTCTCTCTCTCTCTCCCAATTTGCTCGAGAGAATATGGACGCCATAGATTCGATGGTGGATCCACTCGGAGAGTTCTCCAAGGGCAGACATTCGGCTCGTCAAGATCGGTTTAATATTCAGATCAGATCTTTCCGGATCGTGGTTTAATGGAAATTAGGGTTTTCGATTTTGTTATACAGTAATTGATGGATTTGATGATCAATTGTGGTGTATAGTTCATGAAGGTCGGCGCTCGTCGATCGGGTTCGTGGTGATGGGATTCGTTGGGTTCTTCGTGAAGTGATCTTCATCCCCATCAACAACATCATTGTTGGATCTGCTTAGGTATGGAATTATATACAGATCTTAAATCGATCGAATTCATTGATTGAAATTATTGAGATTAATTTGCATGCATTTGATGTCTATCATGTCATGTTTTTGTGAAATTGAGTTTTTGCGGTTTCATTATGGAGAATGCAATAGTTTTGTTGTGCCTTGTGTTCAACATTCGGATATATATATTTACATTTGTGATTATTGGCTGATTTACGTATCACTTTTGACATTTTAGCTTAGCATAGTGTAGGGTAGGATTTGGTTGCTTACATTTATATGCCTAGAAGGTAATCCCTTTGTTGTGTTGTCTCATTTGATTCTAAAATCTTCTATTTGATTACATGCTAGATGTTTCTTGCTATTTGACACATTCATTTATCTCTGTGGGTTTCACAGTGAGCCTTCTTGGTTTACATAATTTTGATGCACTGGGTTTTTACTAGTAATTACTTTACATTTTCATGATATCTTTTATTTGTGACTTTTTGATGCCTGGTAGAGATACATTGGAGGTTTTGCCCCTTAATCTATAGGTTGTTGGTTAGTGAGTTGTTAAGCTAGTGTTGATTTGATTCCGCTTCTCTTTGTACTTGTGGAGTTTGTTGTCTAAATTATTTAGTTTGCAAGACAATGCATATTTCAATTTTGTTTTGTTTCTAGCTATATTTTCAATTTAGATCACCGGAAACTTGAGATCATATGTGCGATTCTTGGGATAAAGATGCTTGTTGTTTATGACTTAATCTTATTGTGCAGTGCTTCTTTTGGTTTTGTTCATTTTCATCTTTCCTATCACAAACATGAAAACACCTCCATTGCGCTTTATGTTTTTTGCATTACGCAGTTTATGTTTTTCTGCAATGCGCTTATGTTTTCTGCATTGCGATTTATGTTTCCCCTGCAATGCGATTTATGTCACAGTGTGTTCAAAACTTGGTGTCTTTGGCAAATTAATGCTTGTTTATGAATTTTGAAATCTTATATTCCCTTTAGTTGGAGTCAATTTTTAACTAGATAATGTTTGTCAATGGAAATTTGAGACAAGTAGAAACACACCTATGGGATGACGTTGGGTTTAGCTACCTTTAATCACTAAGTCACTTTGGGTAAGGAGGATATGAAGACAACGTGGGTAGCCCATGGCTCAATCGAGGCCAGCTCTGAGCGGTTTCAAAACGTGAAATGTGGGATGGAGGGTGGAAAAAGCTTGTAATTGTTTCACGAATAAGGAATAAGGAAATTTCGTTTACGTAGTGGTAATTCGGCATAAGTTGACCTAGTTGAAAAATATATGAAATATAAGGGATATACCACGAGCCATAAGCGTTAACACGATTCTTGGTTGAAGTGTTGATTCTTAAAGACTTTAACATAGAATCGGGTTTTATCTTTGCAATGCGAGTTTAATATTATTCTTACACATGCTTTTGGCTTTTTTTGTTTTGCAGGGTTTTATCCTCTTAATTTTGGAGTTGTTGATTCCGAGACATAGGAGAATTTGACTTTGTTTAACTTTTATAGTGTGCTTGCCTTAGGAGTGGCATTTTTGTGTAATTTTGATATTTTTTATTACATTATTGTAAAATTGAGTACTACTTTTTGGTTTAAAATGAATTTGACTTTGTCTCTTCCTGTTGTTTTTCATCCATGGGAATAGCATAACTTTTCCTTCTGTTATTTTTTTAATAATGGTTTTGGTGAGTTCTTTTGCATTGATGTGTAACTAATTTTATGGCTTTGAGTAAGGAATCGAGTCTTTTTTTTTTGGAAAACATAAACAAGTTAGGAAAAAACAATAGAACAAAAAAAAGGAAAAACGGCAAAACAAAAGAAACAGAGCAACAAACTTAAAATGGTGGAACAGGAAAGGAATAAGAAGGAAAGGAAAAAAATAAAAATAAAAGGAAGGAAAATTTCAGCAAGATGGGGGGAAGAAATAAGAATGGAGGAAAAAGTGACAGTTGTCTTTTGGTTTAAAATGAATTACTTAAAATTTGCATAATGACATATTTTGTAATTTTTAGTTTTTGTAATGCATAATTGTAAAATTACATCCTATTTTTATTCTTTGGCCTTTTCTTAATTAAATTGAATTGATTTTGTATTTTCCTAATTAGTAAAATATATAGTGTGTATAAACTAAAGCACCCGGGAATATTATTCCCAATAATATTTCTTATTACATAATAAACTTTACTTTATCAATTAAAACAGTGGTTTTATTTTATTTACCCAAGTCGTCATATTTTAGTTTTTTTAGATGGAAAACGAAAATATGACTTTCAAATATCGAATTCTGACTTTTTGGAAATCAAACTAAGTACGTTTATCATTGCACTCGACCCAATTCGAAATAATCAAATAATCCAACAAAGTTGGCCCAACTCAAACTTGTCTTTTTCTTTGTCTGGTTGGGAATTATGACCAATTCGTTTTACATCCACAATATAATTCTAACCAATAATTAACCATCGTTTGTTTTTTTTTTAAATAAACCAAAGGATTAGACGAGATTAGTTCCTCAGTATCGGTTATCAGATGCACCACTCTCAATGAAGGGACCAACACTCCGGAGCCCCCCGTCCGTCCCCTTGATCATAATTTATTAATAAGAAACAAAAAAAACATATAAGAACAGGAAGGGGGACCAAACTAAACCCTGCAGAAGAGAAAGACAATGATAGAAATGCACAACAACATGCTGACCTAAGAGACCAAAACTCTGAAAAAATAAACAAAAGAAATTAGGAGAACTAGTAATTAGGCATGCCCAGCCAGTCCCGCTGACAAAAAGGCAAAATAAAAGAAGGTGCAGTATGCCACCAAATTAAACCAGAGCCCAAAGCACCATGATTTGCTAAAGCTCACGAAAAATATGAGAAATCTTAAATGACATGTGTTGGAGACGATGTAAGCTATTTTGTCAATCAACCCTAAACCCACGTTTGGTTTTCATTACTTGTATTTTTATCTTTACATGGAAAGTAAGAAAAGGAGGCAGGTTCTTGTGTGAACAGTGGAAACAATAGTTATGGTCAAGATGTTTATGAAATTTTCACGAACTTACCAAAGGAGTCAATCTGTTTATTGTTTAGCAAAATTCCAAGAACGTTGCTTTGACTCTTGAGATTGAGAGGTTTTCAAATTTGCTAAGTGGACCACAGGTGGAATGGAAATCAAACCCTCAAGCTTACCCTACTTTGAACCACTACTACTAGTTAATTAATTTTATTTAGGTTCTTGGTAAGTCTTAACAAGCGATCTTTTTCTTAATCATGCACACAAATCAGCTAGCCAATGTACTAACAGTAAGGTTGTTAACGGCCAAAAATAATACACCCCGGTTGACAAGTAGGCATTGGACTTTGAATACATCAACTCATAAAAGAAGACTTTAACAGTCAAAGTTTCTAGCTCTACCCTTTTTTTTTCTTCGAGTACAAGCGATAGTAAACTACAGGAAATAGGGGTTTCTCACACACACGCACACAACTAAGATGTCATGGGGGTTCGAACCTAAGACCTCTTATTTGTAATTCAAGGCCTTTTTTTTTCGTGTTTGCTCCCAGTAATTCAATATTTGATAAATATGTAGAGGCTAATAATTAGGATTTAATTGCACATATACACACACACATAAGTAACGAACTAAACCAAGAATTGTCATACAAGAAAAGTCAATGGTCATTGCAATGCCAACAATATAATATAGTGGAAGAGATTGCATGTAAAGAAAGCTAATTAAGGAAGCTACCATGAAAATTTGAACGCCTTGGCCAACCCCACCAAGTTTCATGTTCATCTCCCCTCAAGTTTTCTACAATTTGATTTGTCCACCATCATTTTCACGCTGGAGCTTTCCTCTTTTCATTCAAAAAATAATTCTCTGTATCTCTCCCATTCTTGGACCATTTCTTTCATCAAACAAAACGCGTAGTTTTTTAGCTTTTTTATTTTGTCTAGTTCTCTGTGTGGTTTTTGGAAAATTACTTATCTGGGATTTCAGTTTATGTACCTGTTTTCACTGAGGATCCAAGAGAAAGAACAATTTTTGCAGATATCATGTCCCTTATCAGTTCTACTGTAAGTTCACAGATTTTTTATTTTTGTTCTGAATTCCAGTGTGTAATTAATCATTAGCTTGCCTTTTTGAGTCACTAAATTTCAGTACAAATTTTCGGGGGAGTTTTAAGTTTATACATTGAGGCTTCTGTTTAGTTGGTTACTCGGTTTTTTCTTTTGGCTTTTCCATCCGCATGGGGGATTACAAATCATCTTCCACCCCAACCCATGAAGGAGAACAACATGTTATTGCTGCAGCTCGGCACATAATGCAGGCACTTAGGTCAAGTAGTTTCCTAACTGATGACTTGAGAAAAACCCTCTCAGACCTTGAATCTCACTTGTCTGCCATTGCTGCAATCACTGAAAGCAAGACAGAAGAGTTTTCTGAGTTTGAGAAGCGGCTCAAAAGTGCTGAGGAAAAGGTTTTCAGTTGGGAGTCAAATGATCAAATAATGATATGGGACTCTGGCCCTGTGGAAGCTTCCAATTATCTCAAATCCATTGATGAAATCCAAACACTGATACAAAACTTTACAAGCTTGTCTGTGGATGAATATGGGAAGCACAAGGAACTTCTCTACCGAGCGGATAGTGTTCTGCAGCTGGCAATGTCAAGGCTAGAGGAAGAGCTCATCCACATTCTTGTTCGTTACGAGCAATACCTTGAGCCTGAATACATGTCTTTTCGTTTGTCTGGAGCAGATATTGTGTATGACGAGTCCTTTGTTTCAGTTGAGGAAGAATCTATTGAGGAAGCATCCCAGAGAAGCAGGTATACCAATGAATCTGATGACTATTATGTTGTAGATTTGGTGCAGCCTTTGGCAATTCCCCATCTCAAGTCCATTGCAAAAGCTATGTTTGCTTCAAATTATGGCTATGAATTTTGCCATTCTTTCATCAACACAAGGAAATATGCCTTGGACGAGTACTTGGTTGTTCTTGGTGTGCAGATATTCAGCATTGAAGACTTGCTGAAAATGGAGTGGACAAGCTTGAACTTGGAGATCAAGAAATGGAGCTGGATTATGAAGATCATCATTCGGGTCTATCTTGCTAGCGAGAAACGGCTCTGTGAGCAGATCTTGGCGGAATTTGGATCTGTCAGTTCATTCTGCTTTCTTGACATCTCAAAGGCCACAATGGCATGCCTCTTGAATTTCGGTGAAGCCATAGCCATGGGACCCCGTCGGCCAGAGAAGTTGTTTTCCTTGCTTGACATGTACGAGGTTCTTGCAGATCTTCTCCTGGATATAGATGCTTTGTTCATGGAAGAGACTGGTTCTTTCATAAGGATCGAATTCCACAAGCTTATGAAGAGCTTAGGCAATTTAGCAAAGACAACATTTTTGGAATTTGGGAATGCCATTGCAACATCTAACACATCATCAAATCCATTCTCCGGAGGTGGCATTCATCCTCTCACCAGATATGTCATGAACTACATCAAGACCCTAACTGAATACGGCAGAATACTTAATTTTCTTATCAAGGATCAATGCATAGAAGATTCCAATCCAGCCCTTGAGCTGGAGGACAGGCAGGGCATAGAAGATTCATTCTCTTCCACTTTTTATCCAACAGCTCACCACCTTCTGTCGATTACATCTACTCTAAAATCCAGTCTTGATAGCAGATCCAAACTGTACAAGGATGCCGCTTTACAACATGTTTTCTTGATGAACAACATCCACTACATGGTCCAAAAGGTAAAGAGCTCAAAGCTCATGTTTTTCTTTGGAGATGAGTGGATAAGAGAGCATATTGCTAAAGTCCAGCAGCATGCAACAAGTTATGAGAGAGCTACTTGGAGTTCAGTCCTTTCTCTGCTAAGAGATGATAATCAGCGGTCACATTCTTTCTCAAAGGCAAGTTTTAGAGAAAGATGCAGGGCTTTCAGCATTGCATTTGAGGAGGTGTACAAGAGCCAGACAGGGTGGTCTATCCCGGATCTTGAGCTTCGGGAAGGTCTACAAATTTCAACTGCACAGAATGTAATCCAAGCATATCGGACTTTTGTTGGGAGAATCTCTGGCAATATTAATGATAAAGACATTAAGTACACTGTGGATGATCTAGAGAAATATCTTTTCCATCTCTTTGAAGGGTCACCAAGATCGTTGCACCATGCGTTTATACGCAGAAGGTGAAGCTTTGGTAGTTTACTTTATAGGTTACAGGTTGTAGTGTTTCAAGTCTCCCTTTCCAATGTTTTTCCCTTTATTTTGTCAGGAATTTAGTAGATGTAAATGTAATTGTTTGTATGCCTTCTGTCAGATTTTCTGAAGCAAAATTAGGCTGTAATATATTGTTGTTTGTCAGCAGCATTTTTCTCCTTCTGTAATAATATCAATTGGCTTTACATAATATGCCTTCCCATGTTATTGAATTTTAGTCATATAATGCTTGCTTGCCCCATAAATCATATATTGACAGAATTAACCACTGAAACTACAACTGCTGTGCTTTACCTTCAATCTTAGCTGCTTAAATAAGATTTTTTTTTCTTTTTGTGAATTTCCCTTGGCGCAAACAAAAAAGTCGATTCACTATGAACAGAAATAGGAAAAGATATTGCTATTGCTTTGAACTGTTATAGCAAAGCTCTTACTGGTTCTGTATATGCAACAAATTCACAGAAAAATACAAGTTGCAGCAATCAATCATCAGTTTCATACAGTATACTCTGATGCTTTACATGTGTTGTGTAGCTGCCCATCAAACTTGTACAACATAATTTTTCTGTCTAGAACATGATGAGGTTCAAAGAACATTGTACAACAAAAGCTTCAAGCAACAGCCGGGTCAATATATAAAACACTACGCCGAGCATTATCGACACAGGAAGAGCTGGCAAAGCTTTTTGACACAAAGCCAGCAGCATCAAAGTAATTCCCAGACCACCTATAATGGCAAGATAACATGCATACACTGTCATAAAATCATACATTGCTGCCCTCCCAACCAAAAGGCTGTAGAAGATGAAGTCTCCCAATCCCAGCTTGATTGAACCAGAGGACCCCAATCCAATACCCTCCAGCACCAAACTTTCAGTTGCCACAGCATCTTCCTGCCCACGCTGCTCAACATTTGTTATCCGTTCTAGTAATGGCGCCGAAAGCTCTTGATCCCTATCCGGAATTCGCCCCTCTTCGGCTCTAACCAAACTCGAATCATTATGGCCACTGCCAAACTCACCAGGATTTGAATTTGAATGTGAAGTGTCATTGGCATTCACATTAGAGTTTGACCCGGAATTTCCATTCTCCGCCAAAACAGAATCGATATTCTCATTGGAATGAGGCCCATTATTCGAATCCTCATTTCTCCTATCTCTCCAAACTCTCCTCTGACGCACACCACCACTGGAATCATGAGAAGTTACTGGCCTAGCCTCATAAACCAAAGCAGGAATCTCTTCATCCCTAGATATTGCAAGCTCTACCAAGAGCCTTAATGGCCCAACAGGCAACAAAACCGCAGCGAGATCATACAAGGCCATGGCAACCAATAGCACCCAAGTAGTCCATTCAGGCAATAATGTAAACCAATAAGCAACCAGCATTCCAATAACAACCAAATATGCTTGTGTGACAAGAATTGCCATTTTGGACATGAACACAGCCAAGACACCAACAACAGTAAAATTGAACAAAACCAGAAGAAATGTGATAGAGTCAATGGGGACATTGAAGTCTTGAATCAGAAACAAGGCAATTTCACCGCCCATAAACCCCAACACAACAAAAGAAGAGAAACCCATGTAGATTTTCAAGAACTCAGTGCATCTGAGATAGAAAAGAAGGACCAAAACGAATGTGACAACAGTGACAACAGCAACAAACACAAGGGAGTTCAAAACGGCACCTACGAATTTGTCCCACGAAGAGTCTGAGGTGGTCTCAGTGTAAGCAATGGTGGCTATCGAGGTCACTGTTTCTGATGAAGATGAGTCCGCGTTTAAGATTGTTACCAAAATGACCACTAACAACATACAGATTGAGACTGGTGTGATGATTCTGATAAGTTCTTCGCCTAGAGATTCAAGAATGGTTGTGGGTCTTGGGTTTTGGGCCATTGGGTATTCGAAAATTGGATCAATTTCGGTTCTTGGAGGGTGCTCCGATTGATGAGTATTTTGAGATTTGTCCGGCACTTTGAGGGTTCAGCTTAGAAACTTCTCGCAGGTTTGGTTCTTTGACTGCTTGACCAGTCGATGGCGATGAGGGAGAATTTTAACCGCTATCTATCTGACTTTGGAGAAATTTTTAAATGTTAAGATACACATTGGTGTCTGTCCAATGATTTGGGACATTTGGAATTACTTTCCAATTTATTGCATTATTTTTATGCATACTGATAGACGTTGGAAATATTCCACATATCTTACATCTAGTGGATGACACCAACCACGTGGTGTAATTTAACACTCAAAAATTACTCATGACTTTGTGTTTTGCTTTTTATTTTTAAAATAATAGGAAATAGTATTTTTCTTATTTAACGAGGAACTAATTAGCTCGCCTTTTTACATGCCATGACTCCACCATCGTTTAATTTTTTATATTTTTAAATACAAGCATTATTAGTCTATCAAAGTATTATGAGAGTTCGAACTTGAGACTACTGATTTACAAATCAAAGTCATTTTTAATTGGACTAAACCTCGTTGGCTGACTCGACTATCTTTCTTAAAATAAGAAGAGCAAAAAGAATTTTTAGTATGACTAATAGAATTTGTTTATATGACTAATATTTATAAATTTTCTATAAGCTACTTATCTAAAGTTACAAAATGTGGTATAGTTTGTCAGTGTTTTCTGTAGATTAATTATCCAAATAAAATCTCAATTTTAAAAATCATAATTGTAACTGGAAATTTCCTAAATAACTAGATTGTATCACATTTGCCTTGTTGGTCAATGGGCTTTACTTGTTGGCTTTACATTTGCCTTGGGCTTGATTGTATCACATTTCTTGTAATTTCTGGTTAGTTTGGGCTTTGGCCCACTAATTGGTGGTTAGAATTGAAAATGCAAAATGAATATTTCTACGTAGGCATAGCATAGGATGAGGATCAGGCAGATATTTTTGAGGTTCTTTAAAGGGGGATTATCTGGCTGTCAAAAAAACTCTAAAACAACCCAATCTTAACGTCCCACGTACACGCAGTACCGCGCAACTAACATATACGACCCTCACCGTCACGGCTCTTATCCAACGGCTGTAAATTTGACCCCTAATTTGACGGATCAGATTTTCTAGAATCCGCCATATAATAGACCCCGAGTCCCATTTCTAATACATAAACCCTAGTCGAATCAAAACCTTAGGGTTTTAGTCGGTCCTTGAACGCAGAGTGACAGAGAGAGAGAGAGAAGCGGACAAGGTACGGTTTGACGAGGCTTCTCATTCGTCGCTTATGATTGTTATTATTATGATTGTGATACTTTTATGTTCTTTGTTTAATTTGTTGTTGCTATTCGCTGCGGATTTTTCTTTCTCTGTTGTGAAGTGATTGTACATTGTGGGTATTTGGTCTATGATCCATATCGACATGTATATATGTGTGCGTGTGATTGTTGTTTATAAAGCTCTGTTAAAGATGAGATTTTGATTGCTGGCTTTTATGGTGGATATTTCGGCAACGTTCTCTTTTGATTTGTCGATCAAGGGGTAAAAAAACAAAGTTGTTATTTGAGATTTTCATTTTGGTTTTGTCGAAATTCTTCAAAATGGTTTTTTTCCCTGCATCTTTCTGAGCTCTGTGAAAAATGACGTTTTGATTTCTGAGTTTTGAAACTTTTGAACCTTTTCGGAGCAAGGAAGTGCAATATATGCTTATGAAATGAATATTGTTTAACTTATTGACTGAGTTACGTTCTTATTGGTTTGTTTTGTTTCAGTAGTAGTAGTAGATGAAAGAGCATGCGAATGATTTTTATAATCATTGTTTTGGGTAGCTTATAAATGGCTCTCTTGTTATTTATTAGTAAAGTATTAGCATCCTGTGTGTACTTTAACACAATTTTAGATTAAGGGTTCTTATGCAGAGACTTAATTCGACATTTGTGTTGACATGACTATAACATGTGTAGTCTTCAACCAACAGAATTGATTGATGTATCCACTCTTATTATGATAAATATCTGTTCATTGAACTTGTTTGCTTGTGCTTTGTTTTAGGTTATTGCAATGGCCTTCTTAAGTAAAATTGGGAATATACTCAGACAGACTGCAAACAAGCAGATCAGATCTGAATTATCTCCTTTCAAACTGTCTACCCATCAAGCAGTAAGATGCATGTCAAGCATGGCGAGTTCAAAACTCTTTATTGGAGGTGCTGTGAGAAGTCCTCAAGAGTCTCAAATATGATTTTCCCCCTCCTCTGTGTGGCGATTTTGTGCTAAGATGGTCTCAGCTTTTGTAATGCAGGTATTTCGTACCAGACAGATGAGCAGAGTCTGAGGGAAGCTTTTGCAAAATATGGTGAAGTTGTTGATGGTATGTCATCGTCTTAATAGTGTTGTTTTGTGAATTCTAGACAAAATTAGACTTCTGGGACTGTACCTGGTATTGTAAATGCATAATGTTGAAAATAATGCATTTAAAATTATCCATACACATTGCAGTAGCTATTTGTTTTAATGGAGTTTGAACTTCTGCAATAATTTGGTGCTCATTGACTTCTTGTAGCAAGAATCATCAGTGACCGTGAAACTGGTAGATCTAGAGGATTTGGGTTCATAACTTTCACCAGTAGCGAGGAGGCATCCAGTGCCATCCAGGCCTTGGATGGGCAGGTAGTTATTTTTATGAAATTTTTTTCTACCTTCTTTTTTTAGTTGTTCCTCGTATACCTTTATAATTGTTACATTTGTCTGGAAATCCTCTAGGAGCTTCATGGCCGCCGAGTAAAGGTGAATTATGCCACTGATAGGCCTCGCCCTAACTTCGGTGATGGCGGCTACAACGGAGGTGGTGGAGGTTATGGCGGTGGTGGTTATGGTGGCGGCAGTGGTGGTTATGGCGGTGGCGGTAGTTATGGTGGCGGCAGTGGTGGTTATGGCGGTGGCAGTGGTTATGGTGGTGGGAACACTGGTGGAGGATATGGTGGAAGTGGAGGTGACTACAGCAGTGGTGGTAATTATCCAAGTGGAAACACTTTTGAAACTGCTAGCACTGGAGGTGGTTTTGGCAATAGCAGCAATTTTGGTGTTGCTGGCGGTGTTGGTGCTGCTGACAACAGCTTTGGCGGTGGTGGAGAAATTTAGTTTGCTTCTCCGCAGAGCTACTAGTAGATTGTCTTTTGTTACAGCTGAATGCCCCCACCCGCCCTGTCTTCCTGAACTATAAATTTGGCTTGTCGGATTTTTCTGTCAATTTCATGCACCTTCTAGCGTGCTTTGTCAACTAAGGACCTGGATTGTGGAAATAATTGTGATTCATGGTCGCCCGCATTTTTCTTTTAAAATGAAATAGAAACTTAAATTGAAGTGCAATAATAGGTGTAAATTGTTGAAATGCATGATGAATAGTGTGAAAGCATGGGTTTCATATTCAGATTCTTGAAATGAATGATGAATAAAAGGACCTCTTATCAAATCTATTAAGAAATTGTTCAATGTTGAAGAAAAAAGCAAAATATGTCCAATGTTCAGCAAAAGAGAGCAAAGTCGTCAATTGTAATCTCTGATTTCTTTCAATTTCCCATTTGTGCACGTCCAATCATTAAATCAAAATGGATACTACAAAAGTTTTCCTCTAGAACTGAAAGTTGCAAACACAGGGCTGTAAATCTTATGATCCCTTGGACAGGAGAAACAAGGAAGGTGAGACAGAAATGGAAGAGCATATTAAACTGAAAATATTTGAGCAAGTTTCTGATGATTGGATAAACAAAAAAGAATCAAGAAACATCGTTAGAACGAATGACAGATTAGCTTAGCTATAGAATGAATACCTAACCTCTTCTATACTTTGTATGGATCTATACACTGCAAAATTTGATTTCTGTTTCATTTTAACTCTCAGTCTCATCCATTGATTGGAACAACCACCTTTGCGCATTCAGGACTACAGGAGAACCTTTCTTGGTCTTCTCCACAATCTGCATTATCAATTGTTTCTCCATCTCTGCATCAGAATCACCATGCTCTTCCCCAGTTACAGATGTGTTATTTGAACTCTGAACCCTGGAAATGTGCTCCTCATCCAACATTCTTACTTTGCTCTCGAAGGAAAAGATATCCTCTGCTAAGGTTTCCTCTTTACTGGAAGCAAAATGTCCTATGGAACCATTTACCTCATCACTTTGAGTTTGACCGGGGCTCTGAGCCCTGAATGTTTCAAAATCTTGACAAGGCGAATCCTCCTCTTCTGACTCACTGATCTTCATCAACTCTTCGTAAGCCTCATTGTATGCATCTAAAGCTTCTCCTGATAAATTCATGACCAGAGGCTCCGCCATGGTTTTGCATTTTTCTTCAGAATTTGTACTTTCTTGGATTGTGGAATGTATACGACTTTCTGAGAAACATTTTTCTTCATCACAATCCTCATGCTTCAATTCCATGATTTTGACCTTCCTTTGGCTGTTCTCTAGAGCTGCCTCAAGCTCCTGGACACGTTCTTCTAGTCTTGATTGGATAACTTCATGCAGACGCAAGCTAAGCTCTCTAGGACAAACTGCATAGTTTGCACAGTGATGAGCCGTAGAGGCGCTGCTTGCCTCTTCATTTGACTTGGGTTGGGCAACAGCTAAACCACCAACGATGTTAGCTCTCAACTCGCCTTGAGCAAAATCTGTCATTAAGTCTGGGTCAAGCTGCACAAATTTTCATCTCTGTTAGCATGTAACAAGAATTTGATGAGATCACCACATTAGCCAAAAAAGTTCATTTGAATTAAAGAAAATAAGTAATGGGCGGGTCCTATGAGATTAAAATTCATTTCCTAGAAAGACATGATACTAGAACTGACAAAGAAAAAGAAAGAGAAAGCCTCATTAATGTTTCATATAAATACCCAAACACTCCAACAATCAAACGTTACAATCAAATATCTTAAGTCTTAGCATTTGGTAAGTTTTATAGACTAGCAAGGTCCACGGTATTAAAATACTAGCATAAGTAAAACAGAATGAATATGTTTGAAGCCTTGTAAGCAGAATAAATAAAATTGCCGTTTTTTCTTTTCACTTAGTTTGAAGTAATTATTTGGATGATTCCACCCATGAAGCT
The DNA here is from genome assembly GCA_024362665.1 of Prunus padus. Taxonomy (NCBI): domain Eukaryota; kingdom Viridiplantae; phylum Streptophyta; class Magnoliopsida; order Rosales; family Rosaceae; genus Prunus; species Prunus padus. The sequence continues at coordinate 2,040,369 of JANFAM010000005.1, forward strand.
CAGGTATTGAAAACCATTTGAGTAATAGGAAAAGGCCAAATGTATATTTAATAAAGTGAGGTACTTGAACCCAATGAACATATAGATTCAATGTAAAACTAAAATATAAAGATGTGCTGCTTAAACATAAGAATACAAATTATGCATACACTGACCTCAGCAAGATCAATCAATCTTCTCTCTGTAATAGAAGTATTCACGTTGAGCCCCAACCTCTCAAGTTCAGCTTCAAGCTCTGCCTCTATTTTACTCATTGACTCTGAAAACTCTTCTGCTTTCCGGTCATATGAATCTCTACCATCATATTTGTCCATATTCTGTTCAGGAGAAAAAGAATTTGGTGCCCTGTCAAAAAATGAATGGTCACAAGTATCATGTGATTCATAATTCTCCTTAGCGAGCTCCTTCACTGTTACTGAATCTTTCATCTCAAGTTCTTCCTCCAGATCCTGAACCAAGTTCTCAGTCTGCTTCAATAGATCTTTCAACTTGTCAACTTCTCGTTTATTTGTTATAAAAGAAGATATTATGCCAATAGAAATCCCAAGACAGAGTAGAACTGGTCCTTCTGGTGAACCTGATGAAGGCAAAAGTATTAGGACATGAACTGTGACAAATTAGAAAAATACCATACCCTCATGAGTAGCAATTTAATTACTGGATGGTCAACACAAATAGTAGCTTCACAATTGGTTCTAGTCGGATATGCACTTAGGAACTGTTATTAGTCTCTTGAACTTAGTGACTTAATAAAGCATACTCATATAAACAAATGACTTTCCCTTGCTTAGCAACCTAATAACGCTGGATAATATCCTTTCTCCTGTATAATAGTGGACATAATTGATTTTCCCTTGCTTTGAAAATTTAAAATATTTCCTAACAGATAGAAAATTCCATGACAAGTACAGAACACAAAAACTTCTAAGCAAAGAGACAGACTTGAACAGCCTCTAAAACAAAGACATAGGTTACTCTTATGAAGTGGAATTCTAGTCTATAACCATCTGAATATTACTGAGAATTACACAAAAAAATAAAGAAACCACTAGAATATGAGAAGACTACCACCTTCAGAATGGAAGTGTTTCCCATTGACCATTTTACTGGAACTGCCCAACCTTCCATTCCGTCCCTTTCCTGTCTTAGTTTTTGTCTTCTTGGAGAGATCCAAATAACCCAGTTTCGGTGGTGGAGGAAACCCACAGACATTTTCATTTGTTTCTAAATAGGCTTCCTTACGCAGCTTATTTTCCTCAATTCCAATATGAGCACTGAAATGATCACCACTACCTCTGCTGATTATTCGGCTTCCATCAGTCACAAACAATGGCCTAATACTTGGAGTGGATGATGATGGAAGGGTAAGTGCATACTCTTCCATTTCAGCACGCTCTTTATATAATTGAGCCATAAGGCAACTTTCTAAGGAACTGACCGGCTTAACAATATGCCTGTATGAATGTTCAGCTCTAATAGAGCTTCTGTTCCTCAGAGGAACATGAGAAGAACCCCTTTCTCCATTTGGAGATTTAGGCAACATGACATTAGTACTGTCATCAATATCATTACTTAGCCAAGTTCCATCCCCATCCTTATTGTCATTTCCTGAGTATACTGGTAACATATTTGATAGAGAAAGTACATTGCAGTCCTTGTAATTTACAAAGCCTCCCAGTTTTTCACCATCATACCCACTAGTAGAAGCCACTTCTGTTCGACAAGCACTTTCTAACAGGTTTTTATCTGAAACCTTTTTTCTATCTGTAGAAACAGCATCACCCACTTTCTTTCTCCGTGTGAGTCTCTGGAAGGGATGGCTTGGGGACTCAGATTTGTCAAGATTTGCATCCCCAGAAGAAAACTGTAACACGCTATCCTTATCCCCATTCCTAGAAATATTCTGCCAATACTTAGTCAAATATCCAGCGCCTGCAGCTGCTGCAACCACCCACAAGTCCATATCTGCTGTCCCTTCCACTGAAAAACACACACTAACTGGATTCCACAAAGAAAAATTTTATCTTTCTTTCAGTTCTCGATATCAACAACCCACAACCAAAAAATTCCATGAAGCCAAATTAGAGGAGGAAAGAAGTTTGAATCTAAGAATAAAAAACCTTCACAGTTTGGCGCAGTTGCTTATGAAAATACATTACTAAAAGCCAGCTTTGTAGAAAGTAAAACAGCTGCCCAACTCAACAAGACAGAATTTCCTCTATCAATTCTCAGAATCCAAATCTGGACGATAGTAAATTACTACTTCTGGCGCAGAACAAAACAGTTAATAGGCATGAATATGCAAGCCCAAAATACTGAAAAAGCCTCAACTTCTGCAGCAATAAACAATTGCGGAGACAAATTTCTCAAACTCACAAAAGATAATCAACCAAGAGCTACAAGAACAACAGCATATCAGAAACAAGAACCATATTTTCCAAGGAATGCCGAAAATCTAAAATCTACCCACTTATTGATAGCAACCTACATACACTATCAACGAAAAAACCCCATTTCCTCGGAAAACTCCTCCAAGAAGCCACAACCGCAACAAAAGCCCAGGGATGCCTGCCTGGATATCAAAAATCTAAGCTATTACGAATTTGAAAGCAGGCTCTTGGCTCAGAAAACCCATTTGAATGACTACCGCATTGGCAAGAAGGTGAAAATAGCTCAGAGCTCTTCCTCTTCTTGGCGATGGAGAAGCAATAAAGGAAAAAAAAAAGCTTAATTTAAAAGAACCTGTGAGTTTGGGAAGCAAATCTAAGAGAAACCCAACTTTCGAAGACGATTTTTGGTGAATCTTGAAGAACTGGATTCCTCGGAGGAATAGCACCCGTTGCTCTGTTATCTACAGAGGGATACGCCTCACAAATTCTTACATTTGATAAACGAGGTCTTTTCCTTTCCTTTTTAAAAACAGAAATAATTCATTTTTGTCTTTTTCTTTTTATTTTCTAAGGACGCATAAAATAATAAAATTCTACCCGATAAATATTACTATCGTCTTCTTGATTTTTTTTAAAAATTAGAGAAAGAAAAATAAAATCCTTTTATTTTTTCTTACTTTTTTGTCGGAATATTCTAAAGATCTTAATATATAAAGTTTATTTCTATGTTATGAATAATATGGGTGAGTGCTAGTCTTTTGATAAATTTTCATTTTAATTTAAATTCTATATTTTAAAAGAAAAATAATTTTTTATAAGCTCTAAATAGTTTTTTTTTCCCCGGTTGGACATTTGGGTAGATCCTAATCACTTCTCTCATACATAAGCACTTGAATTTCTTACATCCTTTTCAAAGTAGACATTCTTCGAAAGAACTTGGTCAGCTTTTCTATGATGTCTCTTAGATATAATCGCCCTTTACAAAATCAACAAAAAAAAGCATACAAGAAAATGAAATAAAATACCAACCACCTTGTTCATCCATCTTAAGTCAAGATGAAAGTTGGAAAACCTTTTGAAAGCTAACATGGCAGTTAAGAAAGATTGTCACTTTTGTAGGGACCTGTTGAACTCAATCACTGATTAAAGTATAAATTGAAGAAAATAAATGGGTAGGGGGAGGGGTCACAATGTTATGTAAAGTGTAGCCCAAACAAGAGGAAATGGACATAGAGTATGTGAAAAGGAAAGGAAAGGACACAAAAGGGAGACTTGCTTGCTCCTAACTTTGATTAGCTTGGCCTCAGACTCAAATTCAGACCAAGCAATCCACATGGATGGACCCTTTATCATCATTAACACCACACTTACAAGTGCTTCACAGAGCAACCAAAAAGTGCACTTTGAATTATTATATTGATATTTGTCAATGTCCCCTGTTTAATTGTAAGCCCCATTTACTTCATACTTTGCAGTGCACATATTAGGCAAAACCAAAATCTAAGATGATATGCTAACGAGGGTTGGTTGAGTTAGTAAACATCGTTCTCTTTGCTATTCAAGCCTAGGTTCAAGTTTCGTTGCCGACAATCTCTCTTGATGGGTAATATATAAAACCCGAAAAAAGGACCCCCCCTCTGTAAGTCCTCAAAAAGGCCTTTGTATACTCCAACTCTGGGATGGGTAGACTCCCCTCCCCTAAACTTTTGTTCAACAAAAAAACAAATTAATCTAAGATGCTATTGATATTGGAGTTGTTTGTTCATTTGCTTTTCTTTTTTCGCTAGTTTCTAGTGCTTAAATGGATGAGGTGGGGGACTAGATCACCAATTCAATGAGTTGGCCAACCACCAGCTCTCTTGATTGATAGACATTTTAACTACCACAGGCACAACCCAATGCCAATGAATGAGTGTAAGAAACTAGGTAAAAGGAAACTGTTGTTTCTTCTTTGCAAGGGAAGTGTTGATATTTAGACATGCTTGCACACAGGTGTCAACCTCAACCTCAACACTTTCCATCAATGTAATACTTGAGTTTTCTTCTCCCTGATATCACAGATGTATTTATTGTACAGGAATTCAGGGTAAATGGTCCAATAATTTATATAAACTTTGTAACTAGTATCCCACACAATATATTTACCCATTCAAGTACACAGCATCCTACAATGAAACACCCAATGCACACTCCTTATTCATCTTCCTGTGATTTTTATACACAGGAAAATGTCACCTTGTACAAATCGGAAGGGTATAACTATACTAACGAAGCAGTGCAGGCAGCGCAATGGAGGAACAATAGTAGACGATAAAGAATGAACAGAGCACAAAAGAGTACAGGCTATTAGTCCAAGGAGCTTATCAAGTCTTCGAAATTAAAAACAAGCCAATCAGCCTTTGCTGCAACAGCCTCTCGAAGTTGAACACCAGCATAGCAAATGAACAAGTCAGCACCTCCCGGTTGGCGTGCCTGGATATAGAGACAAATGATATTGGATGGAGAATTTCACGTGTCAGTGTAAACAAAACATTATTTCATTGATAATGCTTATATATGAGAGAAACGCACAGAGACACTTGACAAAGAAGTCTTAATGTTTCAAGGCTTAAAGCCGACAATCAAGGCTTGTCGAGCATGATTATTATTTAGTTGTATATTCATGGCTATATGCAAGTATGTGAGACACAGAAAACACACACAAATCTTGTTGCAGGATAGCAGTTTGGAAGTTTCAGTGATTGATTACCTCAAGATCAGTCGCACCATCCCCAATCATGATTAATTCCTTGTAATTATGAGCCTGGAAAACCAGTTTAATCAGCTTTGCAAGCAACATACTTGGAAACTAAAACATTGAACAAACGGCCATAGACCAACCTTCCTTATTTGTTGCACTGCAGTGGCTTTTCCACCACTCCTTGAAGTGGGCTCGTTTTTGTCAAAACCCAGAAATTCTCCAGATGTTCCAAATAGCAGTTGATTTGCAAACACGTTTTCAGGCGGTATCCCAAGAATCGATGCCACAGGCTTCAGAACAAGTTACTCAGTTAACAATTTACAATATAAAAGGAGGATATTAATTTTCAATGTATTCTGCATCTTCAACTGACAAATGATAAGTGAGAGAACAAAAAGTAGCAATAGAACAAAGACACTCATTGAATTATTCAGCAGCATACTTTGATCATTTGACGGAAGCCTCCAGAGACCAGGTAAACATCAGTGTTATTAGCCTTCAGCTTCTTGACTAACTCATCTATGCCAGGTGAAAGCCTACACAGAATTGAACACCACATCCAGATCATAAAATTTTTGGTCATCAAATTGCCAGAAGTGCAAATAATAAGCAGACCTAAATCATTTCATTTCTACATCTTCAACAATATTTCTTGAGGTAAGTATAAATAACCATTGGGAAATCATTATTTTATATGCTGTCAAGTAAATGTCTCGTATACATCTTTTGCTAATAATGGCAATATTTTCATCTTAAGTAGTCACAACTTGTGTCTTCAGATTCTATAAGAAAAACACAATGATTTTATCAAGACCAAAGGCAAGCTCCAAATTAAGCAAACAAGAAGGCAACATAAACCATAGATAATTAAAAGGAAGCCAGCATACACTCAAGATAATCTAAAGGAGTCCTCCTACCTTGCGGGCCTCTCTTCGAGAAAATCTTGGACTTGAGATAGGGAAGGATTGAACAAAGATAGTCTAGCAGCCAAAGCCTCCTCAAAAGGTACTGAACCACTCATTGCCCTGGCAAGGATGAGAACTACAGTGAGAGTTGAAAATTCCACAGTACGAAACAGATGAAAGCATTCCAATAATAAATCTAACCTAGCTGTCCATTCTGCAACAGCCTTTCCAGCTCCACAATATTCTGCAAGTTCATCAATGCCCTCATCCAGGCAAACAGTGCTATCCACATCGAAGCACACCGCATCAGCATTTTTCCATAAATCAAGAACCTCTATACATTAAAATAAACAACCATCACGCAAGGTCATATGGTTCTGAAAGTCTCATACTATACTTTATTGAGCTTTTTATTTTAATTTCAAAGCTGAATCCATAAGCCCTGAATCCATAAGCCCATGCTCTTATGCCTAGGTAAGGCAACTGCTCTCCAGTCTTTGAACATAAATTCCATACAAAATTTCAGTGACGCAACAAGCAATAGTGCCACACTTTCTACCACAAAATATAAATTTATGTTGCAAAGCTAAGTTTTCAGCTCGAATGAATCAAAAGTTTCCTCAAACCAATTTTACCAAAGACGCAAATACAAGTTCCCAGGTTCAATCAATCACATTACCTTTGGATGGTTGTGTGTTGTCAAAGCGGCTCAATGTGGAGGCTTCTAATGGTTGAATTGAAGCAGCAATTGGGTTGGGTGATTTGGGATGTTGGTTCATTCCAACTCTAGTTCTATTTCTATACAAACTTTTCGTAAATTGCAGTGAAGACGTAGGAACAAAAGGAAGGTGCTTTTGCCTCAAATGAGTACGAACTGGGGTGACTCGTGAAGCACCCACCAATCCTTCCATGAAAATCTATGTCCAGCAAATAAAAATAATCATCATAAAGAAATATCCTTCATATCGATCACAAAGGCTCCAACACCTTAAAGAAATTGAAAATATATTGACATTACATTCAACATTTCTGTTCAATTAACAGAACACAAAAACCCAACTGTTTGAACAAACGATATTGAGAGAACAAGTAACTAAAAATGTCAAATTTAACATATTTTGGGCAAAGTAAATGCAGGTCGACGTACATAATACAATCATGAATAAACGTGTATAAAAACAACTTAACAAACGAAAACTTGTTCACAAAAATCTAGTGAGTTCACATAAGTTATGCAACGAAAGACACAGAGTATAAAATCATATTCATTCGTTGCATTTTCTCGGAAAGCAAGCAGAGGGCTAAACATCATAAGCAGTCTCAAAATTATACATAAACGAAAACTTGAAAGGGGAAAAGAGAACCAAAATGGAGAAGAACACAAGATAAAAAATTCAAAGGAAAACTGGAATGAAAATTACCACTGTATATAACTGGTTTTGCTTTCTTTCTCAGATCTAGCTGCTGCTTCCTTTGCTTTTGATTTTCCTGTAACTCCCTCCCCCTACCTCAATGTTTGGTACGGAAATCTATGTGCGTGTTTTGTTTTATTGGATAGGATGGTTGGTAACGGAATCCAAGTGCAAATCTACCTACAAATTTTCCATAATTACGAAACTGGCGTTAATGACAGCTATTCTATTTGCCCAATCTGGTGGCTCAGGACCCAACTTGGGTCCATCAGATGGGTCAGCCCAACTAGAAAAGGGAGGGGCAAAGAGCTTGGGCCTTACTTTTGCTTCGTCTTGCACTCTTTACCCAGTTTGTTGATGGGTCGACCCAGTCCAACTTTTTCTTGTGATTCCATCTTCTTGAACATTTTCAGCTAATATGCAAAGATAATTTACAAGCTATAGCTTAAGTCTTTCGTTTGGCATTCTTATTTGGGGTGATAAGTGATTTTTAAAAATTTTGGGAAGTCCAGCCCGTTTGGTAAACTATGAAAAAATCACTTATTGTTAAAAATTGATGTGAAAGAAAGTATAAGGAAAGCGGTAATGAGTCTTTCATTTTCTGATTATGCATGAATCAGTTTTGAAGAGGCGCTGGATTTAATGATTATGCAGCAATTATTTTTTTTATTATACGGGAATTAGTACCAACAACACTTTTAACAAAAAGTTTACTAAACGCCAAACCCTTTATCTAACAAATGATTTCTCTCACAAAGAATCGGCGGTGATTATTTTCACAAAGACAAACAATGCCAAACTGGCCCTAAGTTAATCTGATTTATGGGGAATGAGATTCAAACTTGAGTGCATGGGGACCGGCTCGCTGCTCATTATCCTCGACCAACCTTGGCATAACCCACAACTGCAATAATTTCTTAGAGGAAAAATGATTTGTTTTTCTTTTCACCTAAGACAATTTTGATAGCTTTTCAAACTCTCAAAAGACAATTAATTATCTGAAAAAATTCCATATCTTTCCACTCTTTTGAAACACAGAAAAAGATGGTGCAAAAACTTATATATATTCGCAAACGACAATTTCTTAGAATTTTTGAACCCACTTGAAGGAGAAACTCGAATTATACACTTTGTTTACATTACTGGATGAATAATACATAGTGGGAATATTTGGGGATCTCGTAAGGCCAGTGACAAATTTTCACTATATTTTTGTTAAATATAAAATTTTATTTAAATGTCACCGAAAAACTATATATATAGAAACACATACATGCTTTGACCAACTACGTAAAGTTGAGTTGATGAAGAACTGTGGCCAATCATATTGCCTACTTCTCACTTGCCCTTTTGCTTAAAGGTCAAGATGTTGTTGTTGGGTGCACAATTAAATAACTGTAAGTCTTATAACCCCCAAAATGAAACAAAAGTTTAACAGGATATATATAACTCATTGCAAGGCATGCAATGCAAAAAGCCAAATTAATGGAGCAATTGGGAGCTGCTAGCTCAATGTGACATTTATAACCAATTATTCTCCAAATCCCTTTCTTGCATGGTGAGAATCATTTCATTCTGAGATGTATTTGGTTTAGGCTGGTGGGAAATTTAACTCTCTCTCTCTCTCTCTCTCTCTCTCTCTCTCTCTCTCTCTCTCTCTCTCTCTCATCACAACCTTTTCATTAGTCTACCTGCTCTCATTTCCTTTCTGCTCCTAATTTTTCAGCCACAAACAAAACCTCTCTTACTTAATTTTCTTACTTAACCACCCAAATCCAAGAAACCAAGTGAACAAGAAAGCCCATAAGCTAGCTATAGTTTGTATCTCTCAAACAAAACAAATTAAATGTTGCCACTCTTTTCTTCTTCATCCCATCAATCTTGTTTTAAATAAACTCCCACATCACAACCAACCACATTTCTTTCTTCCCTTACGAAAACTTTGATCAACAAAAATGAAGGCACATGTACAGTTCCAAACCCATAAATGGACAGGCTCGTTCAGGTCTTTCGTCACCTGATGTGCGCCGTGCGCCTTGGGGTCGCACACCAGCCAGCCAAGGGGTCACCTAAGCATCTTTTTTTTGTTGGTCAAAGCCTGAGGACCTTAAGGTTACTCTCTGCATCAATTTGGCCCATGCCGTCAACGTCCCTTAAATTTGAATTAGATACCAATAGGGCCCAGCTCAGGCCAGCCCAGCAGCCTTCCCCTCATTATATAATACGGGTCAGAGGGATCCCAATGGGTTTGTACCTGTTATCCTGTGTGTATAGGAGAGGAGACGGCTGCACTATCGCCCGACCATCTATATCTACGATGATGATGATGATGAAGAGCATGATGCTGGTGAAACCAGCGGAAATCCTGTCAGATGTGAAAGCAGACAAAACTATAGTTTCGCAGATGACAACAAGAAGACTAGTGTTCCAGCAAAAAAAAACAAGAAGACTAGTGGCTTCTTATACAACTGATGTTGGTCCTCCTACTCCTCCCCAATCATCCGCTCTCCGCCACAGTGTTTCCAAGAGAACAAAAACACTGGGCAACCCCTGCCTTGATCTCTATTTTCGCGTCTTACCACATACCCGAGCCCCTACTGAAGGAAGTTGAGGTTCCACCCCAAAACCAATTTGATGAGGAGTAACAACCCCTTATGCGCTTCAGGTTCTCAACTTTCCAACGCGACTTTACCTTCACATTCTCACACGCCCGCACGCGCGCGAATTTTCGCCCTAACACGCGACAACACATATCGCGGTGGCGTGGACGCGCGCCGTTGCCACACGCGCTAACTGCTCGATACCTGTGAAGGAAGTTGAGGTTCCACCCCAAAACCAATTGGCAATGGGGAGTAGCCCAACTCCTTATAAACCTGCGCGCCTCTTAACATTTCAATGCGACAAACACTCAACACGCCCGCACGCGTGGCGAACTTTCGCTCTAACACGCGACAATACATATTGGGTGACGCGAGCGAGCCGCAACATGCGCTCGTCGATACTCACGGCGTGAAGGAAGTTCCACCCCAAAACCAATTGCAGAATGTGAGAAATTTCAACTCCTTATAAACCTGCGCTATGCCTCTTAACATTTCAATGTGGGACAAACACTCTCAACACCTACAAATATCTCGACCAACTGCTGCCGCTGGCCTGGTCCCACGACTCCCTAACCACCCTCAAGCTCATCTGCAACCTCCGAGACGACGATTTTGATCTCGGAAAATCCTATTTACAAGCGTTTTACAGGGCGGCGCTTTGGCTCCACCACAACCACCCCAAGACTTTAGCCTGCAACGCCGCCACTATCGTCTCCGAGTTTTCCGAATCTGTCGGGACTATGGATGACCTCGTCGAGATTCTCTACCGCCTCAGTAAGAAAGACAATAATAATACCATCGCCATGGCCAACAGCAACTCGGATTATCGGTTCCTACACGACCGGGTTTCGGATATATTCGCAGACTACTTAAGGGAAGATATTCAAAACTTGGAGAAGCAGCAGGAGGAGATACTAAGCTCAGCTGCCTTCTTTTGCCCTCCTGTCGGCTCCTCCCTCGACCGTGCCACGCTGCTGTGTGAAAGCATTGCGAGGAAGGTTTTTCCGATAGAATCCCAAGGGCTTCAGGAGGCACATTACGCAGACAGAGTCCGACATCGGCTGAGTAAGGAGGTGCTGGTGCCCTTGGCAGAGTTCTTGAGTTCTGACGGCTTTAAAGGAAGGGGCTGCCCGATTAAAAAGTATTTGGAGGACTTGAAAGCCTCCAAGATTGAGCTTGAGGCCGGTGCTCTGCTTCCACATGAGATCATACGCTATGTGAATGATGGGGATGTCGGACAAGCGGCTGAGCTTCAGTGGAAGGCAATGGTGGAGGAGGTCTACTTAAAGCAGGGCAAGTTCAGCAACTGCTTGGTTGCGTGTAACGCCTCTAGTGGACTCTTCAAGGATGTGTCTGTGGCTTTGGCTGTGCTGGTGTCTCAACTGGGTGAAGAGCCATGGAAAGGAAAGGTGATCGATTTCAGTCCAGAGCCCGAGCTGCATAATTTGGGGGATGACATTGACAATGATGCTCTCATGTCCAAGTGCGCCTCTGTGGGGAGGATGGTCTGCGGCATGGAAATTGATTTTCGCAAAGTGTTTGATATGATTCTCCAAGTGGCTGTGGATGGGAATTTGAGGCCGGATCAGATGGTCAACAAGGTATTTGTGCTCACCCAATTCGAAAACTTTGATAGGGCTGGTGGTAGTTGCTGGGAGTCGGATTATGAGGCAATACAAAGCAATTTTAAGGAGAAAGGGTACGGTGATGCAGTGCCACAGATTGTGTTTTGGCAGCTACAGACGGTGCCCGTGCCTTGTCGTCGGCGACCAGGGGTGGCCACGCTGCGTGGCTTCTCCAGTAATTTGTTCAAGTCCTTCTTGGATAAAGATGGGGAAGTTGGCCCGCACCATGTCATGGAAGCAGCCATATCTGGCCCACAGTATCAAAATCTGGCTGTAGTCGACTGAGAGACTCGTTATTAGGTTTAGGTTTTAGTAGTTTCAGTTGTCTCTGGATCTTACCTGGTGGTGTGATTGATCAGACATTATTATAAATAATGTTAATCTTTAAATATCAATCCTTTAAGAATTTGTTTAGTTAATTCACATTCACTAGTAGCGAGCTGCGTTTGTGATTATATCTTATCCTTGTTATTGGGTTGAGTTGATTTTTCCACGACCTGGTAAGTTGGTTCCTTTGCATTTAGAAATTGGTTCGTGTATCAGCCTGACTACGTGAAAACTGAAGAGTCTCTAATCCAGTAGGGTTCGGTTTTTTAATTAATGAAAATAATAAGAAATTGATATGTAAAAAAAACTAATATAAGTTTAATGAGTTGGATGTCCACCTCAACTGCCACGTGGTATAATTATGCGGTAAGCATAGCATTACCCATATATATAGAAACGCATACATGCTTTGACCAAAAAGAAAAACGCATACATGCTTCACTCTATGCTCTCTTTTTTTCTGCAGGGGGTTAGGTGTGTTTAGGCCCTAAGATCATCTGGCCAAAAGAGAATTTTTGAATGAACAAACTACAATTAAGTTTTGGATCAGTTGCTAATCTAGCATGACTTGTATGCATGATCTGATTGATTAGCTGTCCAAATAGTCACACTAATTGTGTTTATTTTCTTCTGTATGAAGCATGCCAACCCAAATGACATTTGAGATAATTTGCTTTCTGAACATTCTTTTCTAAGTAAGTTTTTTTTTTTTGTAAATACATTGAATCTTAGATCAATGGCCAAATTTAGAAAATCCCATTTGGCTGGTTGAAGTGGGAATTTGAGCTTGATGTTGCTTAATTCTGCAAAGAGGTAGAATTGTATCTAACTGCATAAAGTTGAGTTGATGAAGAAGTGTGGCCAATCATTTGCCTAATTCTGACTTGCCCTTTTGCTTCAAGGTCATGATGCTGTTGTTGGGTGCACAATTAAATAACTGCAAGTCTTATGACCTGCACACCCTTTGTCTTTTGTCCACTGAATATATATAACTCATAGCTAGGCATGCAATGCACAAAGTCCAAATTAATGGAGCAATTGGGAGCTGCTAGCTCAATGTGACTTTTATAACCAATTATTCTCCAAATCCCTTTCTTGCATGGTGAGAATCATTTCATTCTGAGATGTATTTGGTTTAGGCTGGTGGGAAATTTAACTCTCTCTCTCTCTCTCTCTCTCTCTCTCTCTCTCATCACAACCTTTTCATTACTCTACCTGCTCTCATTTCCTTTCTGCTCCTAATTTTTCAGCCACTAACAAAACCTCTCTTACTTAATTTTCTTAACCACCCAAATCCAAGAAACCAAGTGAACAAGAAAGCCCATAAGCTAGCTATAGTTTGTGTCTCTCAAACAAAACAATTAAATGCTGCCACTCTTTTCTTCTTCATCCTTAAAACATGCATTCTTTTCAACAAACTATAAGCACTCTGCATTCTAGAAAACCCATCAATCTTGTTTTAAATAAACTCCCACATCACAACCAACCACATTTCTTTCTTCCCTTACGAAAACTTTGATCACCAAAAATGGAGGCAAATGCACAGCTCCAAACCCCTCACCAACCCTATGTTTCAGCTCTCTCACCATCTTCATCTTCTTCGTCTTCTTGCAGTGCTAGCGTTGTTCCTCTGTCTTTCTCTCCGGTTTGGACTGAACCTCATGGTGATAAAACTGAACCACTTCAAGCTGCACTGAACCGGCAGTATTATATGGCAGAGAATGGGGAGGCATCCACAGCCGGTTCAGCCACTAAAACTCAATGGCTGAGATTTGTTGGTACCATGGGCAACGGTGGGAAGGAGTGGAAGGGTGTAGAGGAGCAGTTTGACCGGCTTGCACTGTCTGGAAACGGAGTTGAACCGGTTATAAAATGGTCTGATTTTGGTCTGTGTATAGGTGAGCAAGTCTACACTTAATTAAGTTTATCATATTACATATTTTAAAGTTTAGCAAATAGAATTAACGATTCCCATCAATATTTTATTTCATTTTAACTTTTGGCTTGGTTCTGTTTATTCTCTGCAGAACATGTTTTCTTTTTTGTTTGGTAGCTTGTTTTCTGCAGAATGTGATTGTTTTTGCAGAATGTAATTGTTTTTTCCTCCGACTCCTTTGTGTCTTTGGCTTGACCTGTGCATTAGTTTTATTCTTTTGGTGGGCGGCTTTGTTGGCCTCTACTGTTTTTGTTCTTCTTTTAGATTAATTACTGTGGTTGTTATTTACCATGGTAGCAGTAGCTTGAAAGTTTTGTTCTTCTGCCATATAATTACCTTTGGCTGTTACATACATCTACATCTTTAAAAAAAATATTAGCTCCTTCTTTGATAATATAGTTTGGTTCATATTTGGCAGGCATGCAACAGACGCCAGAGTTTGCTAATGAGCTATTAAGGGCTCTAAGGGGAACAAGGGATCGGAATGTTGATATGCCGAAAGACGAACTGCATAGTTACTGGTGTCGTATGACTGACCCTTGCTTCGATTCGAGGATACGGATTTACTTTGACTTGTAATAATCCTCATTATAATTCAATAAGATGCTTAGCTTAAGCCTTCTTACAATTGTTTACATCAAGAAAATTACCTTCTTTTGGAATTGACTTTTTCTCTAAGGTTATAATTCTTTTCAGGTGTGACAGAAACATGGACGGAAGAATAACTAAGAAAGATATTAAGCAGGTAACTGAGTCACACTCTCATGAATGACTAATTAACTTCACCATTTCAGGTCTTAAAAACTTGCATTGTTACATAGATAGCATTAATTCTGTCTGTGCTCATGGTTACTGGTTCCCTTGGAATTTTGGCACTTTCGCAGACCATTATACTAAGTGCTTCTACAAATAAGTTATCATTGACCCATGAGGAAGTAGAAGACTATGCTACTTTAGTCATGGAACTGCTTGACATTGAAAACCAGGGATATATTGAGGTACCATTCAAACATGGAAATTCATTCTCTCAAAGCCAAAAATAAAGATATGACCCTCTTTGAGAAATGAATAGCATCTAATTCTGCAGATTGTACCATGTTAAATCATGTTCAAGGATATTTTATTGACTTTCTAATGTTTGGCATTAACTTGCAGTTCAATCAATTTGAGACTCTCATCAAAATGAGCTTATCAAAGGGATCCTTTTCAACAAATCAGTCGTCAATCAGACATAGTCCATATCACAGTTTCGACCTATGTGAAGAGCCAAGGTCTAA
This sequence comes from Prunus padus, assembly GCA_024362665.1. Taxonomy (NCBI): domain Eukaryota; kingdom Viridiplantae; phylum Streptophyta; class Magnoliopsida; order Rosales; family Rosaceae; genus Prunus; species Prunus padus. The sequence continues at coordinate 2,055,581 of JANFAM010000005.1, forward strand.
GACCGGAGTTTTATTTCGATCATATTGGCGACGTGGATGGATAGTTTTGTTGTGGTTGATCATATGTACTGCACTATTCACTTGGAAATTTATACAATATCGCCATAGAGCAGCTTTTCAAGTAATGGGGTACTGCCTGTCCACTGCTAAAGGTGCTGCTGAAACCCTGAAATTCAACATGGCTCTAATTCTCCTCCCTGTTTGTCGTAATACAATTACATGGCTTCGCAAGAACCGTTCGATCAACTCAATTATTCCATTTAATGACAACATTAACTTCCACAAGGTAGTTTGACTGATAGCTAGCTTAGCTCTAGTGGTAGAACAGTTGCTCCACACTCATAACGACCACCTTAAAATAAATATTTCACGCTTTTAGTTTTGGAGCCAATGGAAAACCAACCTCAAAAACTTGAAAAATTTGTCCTATATAGCACTCTACTTTACTAATAAGCATGTCTACATTTTGTGTTGAATATGTGCAGATGATTGCAGGAGGGATAGTAGTAGGAGTTATCCTGCATGGTGGTGCTCACCTTGCTTGTGACTTGCCAAGAATTAGTGATTCGGATCGTTTAATCTTCTGGCAAACAATAGCTGCCAGATTCGGGTACCATCAACCATCATACTTTGAAATATTGGCCACAAAGGAGGTGGCAACAGGGATTGTTATGGTAGTACTAATGATGATAGCATTTTCACTTGCAACAAAATGGCCACGCCGCCAACTGCCTTCTCTGCCAAGGTCTGTTCAGAATGTCACAGGCTATAATACCTTTTGGTACTCACACCACTTGTTCATTGCTGTATATGCATTGCTCATACTTCACTCTATGTTCCTCTTCCTTACAGACAATGTAAATGAAAAAACAGTAAGTCCTTAAACTGAACTTCATTTTGTCCTCATGTATTTGGAATTTTACCTTTATATAGAGTTTTAATGTTAAGAATTTGCTTAAGCAGACATGGATGTATATTGCCATTCCAGTTCTATTATATACCGGAGAACGAGTATTTCGAGCCATACGATCAGGATTTTATGAGGTGGAAATTTTGAAGGTAATAGGCCAATACTACCATTAACCTTGTTAATCTGAAGGAAGTACTCTGAAAATTCATCAATCTACAATTGTTGCAATGGCAGTTAGTTGGGAATTAAATTCAACCCTTTGTTTACTTCTTTTTGTGTTACAATTGTGCAGGCAAGTATTTATCCAGGAAAAGTTTTGTCCCTCCAATTGAATAAACCAGAAGGGTTTAAGTACCTGAGTGGCATGTACATATTCATTCAATGCCCTCAAATTTCACCATTTGAATGGTACATTGAAACTATAGCATTTATCTGTTCTAGAGTCCTGCATGTAATTAACTAACATTTACTTTGATGCTTATGGATTTTGAATTCTGTTTCTTTCGCTTCTTTGTTCGTTGACTCAGGCACCCGTTTTCCTTAACTTCTGGACCAGAAGACGACTACCTAAGTGTGCATATTAGAACTGCTGGAGACTGGAGTTACCAAATATACAGTCTCTTCCAAGAGGTAAAAATTTGGAAAATTGAATAGAAAGAGTTAATCAAAATTTGGAAAAAGCTTATGAATTACAGGGATTTTTCCTTTTGAACTTTTACAGGCAACATTATCTGGAGTTAAGGGCTATCCCAAAGTACACATTGATGGGCCCTATGGTGCTGCCTCTCAAGACCATGTCAAGTATGACATTGTTGTTCTAATTGGTCTAGGCATAGGTTTTACACCTTTCATTAGCATCCTCAAAGATCTTGTCAATGGTGCCGAAAAATCACATTGTGATCATGTAAGATTTTCTTGGCTTGGTTAATTTGTTATACTTTGTGTTTCATTTGAGACAACTAACAAATCCTTCCGATGGGTGATGGGGGTATATTTAAAATAGACTGGTTGCAGAGAAGGCAGCTTAAGAAAGGCTCCACTAAAAGCCTATCTTTATTGGGTTACAAGAGAACAGAGCTCTTTTGACTGGTTTAGAGACATCATGAAGGAAATATCAAACTCAAACCAAAAGCAGGTACAAGCCAAAGGTTAACTTCAATCATAATTTTTTCTGCAAACCATTTTTCAATGCATTCTCATTACTTTTGGTGATCATCATCCTTCAGTCTGTTGTAGAGATGCACAATTTCTTAACTTGTGTGTATCAAGAGGGCGATGCACGCTCGGTTCTAATAAGCGCTATACAGGCATTGCATCATGCCAAAAATGGTATAGACTTTGTCTCCCGGACTCCGGTAAGTACTGCACTACAATGCCTAATCACAATGCTTTGGCCTGCATACTTAGTTAAAGCAATTTGTAGGCTTAAACGTCTATCATACAACCCTCTCTTTCTATCCCTCTTGTGGTGGTAAGAGTGTTCCAACCAAATGGAATGGTTTACCTGGGAAATCATTTCTGTCTTTGCTGATATACACATAAAGCTGAAAAAAAAAGAGAAAAGTATTTGGTTGTTAAATATAGATAATATATCTGATGGAATTTTCAGGTATGTACGCATTTTGCAAGACCAAACTGGATCAGCATCTTCTCAAAATTGGCACGTAGGCATAGAGAAGCACGGATTGGTAAGATGCAAATAAATTCTCAGCATAAAAGATCTGTACATTATAACTTTGTAGCCGTGCAAGTAGGGCAACAGCCATATCAAAAGGAAAAAGACGTTGAAAATTTTGGGTTTCTTGGACAGGGGTTTTCTACTGTGGTCCATCAGCCGTAGCAAAAGAGTTGGAGAAAATGTGTACCAAATTTTCCACCAAGACCTCTACAAGATTTGTATTTCACAAGGAGAATTATTAGGATTAGACGGTTTTATTTTATTATTTTTTAAATATCAAAGTGTTTGGGTGTGGTTTTGCCAAAAAGAGGGAAACACAAAGGATTAGACTTTGTGTTGAAATGTCAATCTTTGTTGTACCAAATCCACCGATTGGAAGGTCATAAGAATATAACTGCCCCACAAGATTGAAATGCCTATATGGTACTTTGGCTGTCAAAACAAGTCCTTTCTTGGGCAACCAGAGCTCCTAGTTCAACAACACAGCACTTGTTAAACCAAATGGTAAAGACCTACTAATCCTAGGTCTCGATCAAAACCCTAATCGTAAACCCTAAGTTGAGTACAACGGATAGCACAAAAATCTCATTTGGGAAACATTACACACATTTGAGAAATATTACACACATGGCTCCGTGATAATGTAACTTTTACAATTAGGCACCTCGATGACACGGTTAGATATAACCTTGTTCTTTCATATCAAGCAATATACAAAGAATCTAAGACAGTTTCTTCGTCATGTACAAACATGAACATGAATTCATGGAACCAAACATGACAACTCGACCCAGCGATTATAGAAAGACATTATTTTCATACAAAAACAATGCTCTTTGAGCTCCAAACAATGGCATCGCAGAAGAGAAAGCTGATGCCCAATAATCCCAAAGCTTTATCAGGTACACAATGAACTGATACAATTTATACAATCCTCAATCATTTCAGACGAATTTCTCAAGTGCTAAACTTAATATAGAAAAAGGAATCCCAGAACCATCAATTTAAACCATCATTGATATAATTTCTTAGTTCCCAGAATTTGACCCTGGAGTAATTATTAGAAATAACAAATGCCTCTCAAAGGTAATATCTTAAACTTCAAAAACACAATTTTATTTCGTCACCATCAAATAAACTACTAGCCCTCCAGTGCTGATGCTCCTGATATAATCTCAATCAATTCTGTGGTGATCGATGCTTGACGAGTTCTATAAAAAATAATCACATAAACAACAAAGATCAGTCATTCATAGTGGAAAAGAATATTAAAATAAACCAACAAATAAAAAATAGACAATTTCTATAGTAAACGGATAAGACCAGACAAGGCACTTTTCCTGAAATGTGCACTAAATTACCCTAATTGGATATTTGTGTGTGTGTGTGTGTTTTTAGGGGTGGGGAAAGAGGAGACCTGTTATAAGTGAGTGTAAGGCGATCAAGCATCTCTCCAGCATTTCTGCTTGAACTATCCATGGCAGACATCCTTGCTCCTTGCTCACTGCAAGCATTCTCCAACACAGCATTGAACATGACCTGACCAAAATATGAAATTCTTTTGTATGAATGGAGGGCAACAAAATACATTCAGTAATAGATTTTGAATTGCAGAAGAAAAGGTTCCTACACAAATTTAATGGGCACCTCTCCCCTATAGTGTGCTGGGAGAACTGCTGCCACTAAAGGATTGTGATAAAAAGATTCTTACTCCAGAAACTTAATGCATTTTTAGAAGAATTTACAGAACTACAGAACTATTACAACATGACATTTACAGGATACAATTATCCATAAAGATTTAATTCTCAGTTGCTGCAGTGTTTTCGTGGACCCAAAGTAATAGTTTCCAGGAGATCGAAAACAAGGAAGGGGTGACTGATACTGAGCACTGGCCAGGCACACTGGCAGTGCTCCTCATGAACAAATACACAGACACACACAAACTTTGAGGCATTGCCACTGAGGAATACATACGCACCCAAATACAACCACAAACACAGAGGCATTGCCCCTGAGGAACACACACAGAGCATCAGCTCCTAAGGCAAAACCAAAATCAGAAAATTAAGCAAATAGTAAGATGGATGCTTAATTTTTAAATCTTACTGAAGTCCTTTCATGATGTAGGACACAATAATACTTACTGACTGTAAACAGCTGAATAGGTTTCTCTTCAGCACTGCTGTTTGGCAAATAATAAAATCTGGTAACTCGATGACTAAGAACTTGTTCAAAATTGTCAATCCTAAGACATGCCTAAATGAAAGCACTTTGACGTTATGTGTCCCATTAGGTCGTTGTTTTGATCAACAGTTTACCCTATAACTATGCAACGTGTTGAACACAACAATGGATTCAATCCCAACTGCTGCATGACATAAGAAATATGAGGTCTCTAACTTCAAAGTAAGGACTTACACAAGAAAACTGGAACTCTGCCAGATTCTGAAGTATCTCTGACTTTGTTTCACCGCCTTCAATCTCATAGGAATCTAGCTCGCCAAGCTTTCCACCGGACTCGGCCTCTCTCTCCACAATCTACGTAAACATCGTATCAAATACCCATTACATCAGAACATGAATAGGAGGGGTAAGGTGTTCATTTATTGAACTGAAGCATTTTTATTACCTCCGGAGATAATACGGTAGACACTGTTGGCAGAAATGAGACGACAGATTGAAACTTGTTGAAGACGATTCTCAAAGCATCAAACTCAACATTTTTTAAAATGTCGTCAGCTAGGACAGATACCTGAAATGACAAAAAGTACACAGAAAATTATGGAAGAACTTGTACATTTGATCATTGATATAATATATAACTGCCACATTAATAACTTAGTTAATATAAACCTAACAAAGAACCCATCAAAGAGAATTAATACTTTAATGCACATTGACCAAGTTAAAGAAATGTATTCTCTCAGCAATTTAAAGTATCAATGGCAAATAAAATCAAAATTTGGTTACCAGTTATGATATTGAGGTCAAAATAAAAAACAGTGCATTGAACTCTGACAATTTAAGACTAATTTGAACAAACATATAAAAGTCATTTAAAATAAAAACCAAAGATTGACATGATAACAGATTATTACTGGATCCTCTATGACTGTAAATGTCAGAGAAGAGACGTAATTAAGAAATGATAATATAAATAAGATAAAATAAAATAAAATAAAACCCACTACGTTGCTAATGTCCCACGTAGGTTGGGTGCATGTGTATGTGTGTTTGGGGTTCTTTAGTGAGGATCTTATATGGCTCTGAAAGTCTCAAATAATCTTTCCTGAGTGACAACGCACTTGATTAAGCATCAATCCCCTCCCCCACCCCCAACCAAAAAAAGGATTTTAACAAACTTATAATAATAAAGTCTTGAATAGCTAACACCAGAGAAGGTGCACACTCACAATGTGAAATTTTTTTTTTCTATGGTATGGTGGCAAGGAACATGACATACTAACCTGGGTGTAGTTCAAAGGATTCTTCTGCAGCTCAGTTAGGCACAGCTCAATGTCCTTCTTTGAGTCACGTATCAATTGAGCCTTTGCTTTTTCCCCCAAAATGACATACTTTGTCACTTTGTCAGGACCTACGACAGTTTCAAAGAAAATAAAGATTAATGTGCATAGAATATAAACTTAGCAGACATCAGACTAACAACCAGCTTTCGAGCTTCCAAGAAATACCAGAATTCAATTTCTTTAAGGCCTTGCTTATCTTGACTGAAGTAGAGTTAATCCCACCACATAAACCTTTGTCTGAAGAGATTGTGACAATAACGTCCTTCTTAACTTGGACGCCTGGCATGGAAACATAAAAAAACACAATGAGGGAAACTTAAGAAAATATCAATATGTATAAATAGAAACTAACCTCTTTACCAAAATGAGGGAAAATAAAGAGTGAAATACACCTTCTTAAAGCACACACATTATAAATAAAAAGAGCATAGTAATTTTCAGTTTCCAGTTGAGGTAGGACTTGACAAGAGTAACAGTCAATCCATTAAGCTAGTCAAAGATAAAGAACATGTGGAACAGCTACAGCTAAAAGAATCAACATCAATAGAGTGGAGGTACAATAAGAATGAATTAATAATGGAGTTTAAACTTTTACAGGTTATAGAGGACAAAATTGAAATGCCATGACCAAGTCAAATAAAAGTGAGATTTGACTTGAAGAATAATACTCAAAAAGTACATGAGCCAAATAACTCCTATAAACTTAAACAGCAAAGAATATGCCAGTATACATACTGGGAGTGTCACCAAGAAGTGCTGTGAAAGGCTGCCACAGGCCACGAGAATTTTCAGCTTTAGCTTGAATTGCTCGTAGCTTTGAGGCTGCAACCATTTTCATTGCCTTTGTAATTTTCTGGATGTTCTTCACACTCTTCATCCGGTTTCTAACTGAATGCACAAAGTATTACAAAAGAACTGCATTACCATTTGCTACAGATGTTTCACCAAAAAGCAGAAAAAACCGCGAGTATTTCATAAAAGAGGAAAAAATAATAAGTAACCCATGACAATTGTTCTTACCCACTTGAGTTGAAATTGAGCGGACTCCCAAAGGGGCCTGCTCCCTGCCAACCAAACCAAATAATTTAGTTGTTTCAATGCTGAAAAGGAAAACAATGGCAAGCAATAAAAAATGATTTTTATAAAATTACCATTGACTGTTAAAATGATTTATATATGATTGCTTAAGGTCCCCATCCAGCATTTTCCATATTTAAAATAAATAGATAAATAAATAATGCAGAGTTCAAGTGTAACTGCCTAAACTTATACTACCTGGTAAAAATCCATTTTATACTCAATACTCTTCACAGGAACATGGGTTGTGTGGCTTATCACTATTTTCAATCCAAACAAACACTGTACTTTAAGACTTCTGACTGCTTATTTGTGGTTAAATATGTCCCACCATTCCCCGTAAAGCCAACTAATACAAAGTATTGGCCACTAAAGGCTTCACTTGGCTACCTCAATCTTAGCATATTGAGCAATGTAGACCTATATTTGGTTTTCAGTGTTTAACGTGCATTAAGGTATTGTGTCATTTCATTCAAGTTTCATGAGTTCCTTGTGGCCCTTGATTTCATTTCCAAAAACACAGATGCACCAAACACATCCTCTCCCGCATGTCTCTCGTTAATCAAAATGATAACGCTTTGGAAAGCACTATCCAAACAGAGCAAAACCGAGCAACATCAATAATATTCACTCGCCCAAGTTTAAAAGCCGTTTTATGTTAATTAATAGTTTGAGTCCTCCATAAATCGGACATTTGCAGTACTTTAAGTTTAAGAACAATTCAATTATTAGCCGTTCTTTCACCGAGAAAGTGAAGGAATCTTTATGGTTCTCACTGTTTACAAACAAAATGAACCACTTCCGAATTTGGGTTGAGCTTTCATTTCTTCATACATACATTTAACAAAAGCCATCACAATATAGACATCCAAAATCTATTTAATTTTTTTTCCATTTCTTCAACTTTCTCGGAATCCAAACAGAGGGCAACAAGAATGCATAATGCAAGCAAAATAAAAAGAAGAAAAAAAACAGCGGATTTGGATAGATAACGTACTCGGCAAGGACGATGGAGGATCGGATGGCGGCCATCGGATGGGGAGAGATCAAAGGGGCGAAATGCCTCCCTTCTCGTCTCAGAGCAGCCATCGCCATTGTTTTGTGATTGGTGATCGGATATTGAAAACCCTAGAACTGGATGCTCGGATCCGAATGGTTATATAACAAGAGCTGCGAGCTCAGGTGCGTTTCGCTTCGCTGCTACGGTAATGTGTATTGCGATAGTTATTTCTGCCAGGCAAATTTTTACTATGTGCAAGGTAGAGGCGTAAACGACGTCGCTTTTATTTTGTTGCTGAGTGTAGCCGCTATCCCAAAAGAAAACTCAGGCCCTGGCCCAGTCAGTCCGACCCGGCCCATCAAAACAAAAAAGCTGGTCTTGAAGAGCAAGCCCAGCGTTAAGGGGAGGGCAGGAGGCAGCCCGATCGAAGGCCAGCATCTCTCAGCGTTCAAGCCCGAGCCCAGGCTACATGCGGGACCCACCAGCCCGGGCGAGCCACGGTCAAGATTTGCAGCCCAAGCAGAACAAGCGTCGGCGTAGCCCGGCGTCGGCCCCGTCAAATTTTTTAACGTTAGCGCGTGCAATGCAGCGCAACGTTAAGTGAGCAATGCAACGGCGTCGTGAACCCCCAACGGCTATGTGCCACGTGGCTGCCTCCTGAGCCTCCGTCGATTTTTCTTTGTACAATCCAATGACAGCGGCATTTTCCCTTTAAAAAATTCAAAAAATTGCAAAAAAATTTTAAAAAATATAATAAAATTCTGGAAATTATTTGTATAAATACCTACCATACCCATTCACTTTCTACACCAAATTTGCATACAAATTCATCTCCTTTCAATTTTTGTACTTTCCACCTAACATTTTCTACTCAAAAATTCTATTTTGTGTACAAATAGAAATGGCCACTTCCATCGAAGCGGAGGTTCTTGGAGCACCATGGAAGATCTTTTGTTGTGTGAGTGTTGGGTCAAAGTTGGTCATTGCCCGATCACGGGCAATGAGATGAAGTCCCAAAATATGTGGAGAAAAATTCATGCGAAATTTTGTGAAGATCCGGTTCCCTTAATGCGGAAATGGCATTGGCTAGTAGGTGGAAAATGCTGAATAAAGAGTTAGGGAAATGGAGAAATGCATTGGCAAAAGCAAGGGACAACATTAGAAGCGGTCAAAATCTTTGGACGAGGTAAAATATTTATTAAATTTAATGTCACAATTTTATTTCCATTTTCTTGCATTTTTTTCTATATTTTCTTGAGGTAAATTTTTATATATCTTCTTGCATGTCAAAATTTTTAAATATTTGTTTGCATTTCCTTTTTCTATATTTTCTTGCATTTAGTATTTTCTATTTTCTTCCATGTCCTTTTTTTCTATATTTTCTTCTATGTCAAATTGTATTTATTTTCTATTGTAGACTATTTTATTCTTTTCATTGTTATATTTTTTCTTCCATGTCCAATTTTGTAATATTTTGTTGGATTTCCAATTCATTTATTGTAATAGATTATGCAAGCACAAATGTGGTTCGATTGCCATGGGCGGGGCAAAAAGTTTCATGAATCACCATTGTTGGGGACGTTGTGAAGAATTGTGCGAGATTCAAAATTCTTTCCACCGGTCCAAGCGGTTGTGTTGAATGAGACCCCGCTACGATTCAACGACAAGCAGATTCACCATTGGACTCCCCAATGGATCAAGACTCACCTGTCGAGCGTGAGCCGAGGCCTATTGGGAGAAAGCGGCAAAGCGGCAAAGGCAAAGAAAGGGAACACTTGAACAATGATTGTGTAAAATATATGGAGCAAATTGCTAAGAATAAGCGCACTTAGACTTGAGAGAGAAATGCAAAGACAAGAAGGCGACAAGGCCCGAACTTGAAACAAATGCAATTCTAGCACAAAAGCGAAGAAAAAGACCGGGAGGGCCAGAGAGATGAAAATCATGTCCATGGATACGAGCCATTTCTCTCCTGAAACAAAGGCCTATTGGAAGCTAAAAGCGAAGAGATGTTATTAGAAGAAAGCTTTTCCATGAAGATGGACCTAGCAACACGGATTGGTTGAATGATCAAAACCAATAGGTTGTAGTGAATGAGTTACCATATGTATTAATTGTTGTATTGTTGCTCTTTTATTAAATAAATGAACCATTAAATAATATAGCAATTTATTCATTACAAATCTCACACAAACAAAGCATAAATAAAAACAAAGCTTAATTCATTACAAATCTCACACAAACAAAGCATAAATAAAAACAAAGCTTTATTCATTACAAATCTCACACAAACAAAGCATAAATAAAAACAAAGCTTAATTCATTACAAATCTCACACAAACAAAACATAAATTCAAACAAAGCATTATTCATTACAAATCTCACACAAACAAAGCATTAAACTTGACTTCATCCACCGTGATTGCCTTTCATCTCCCATAAGTGCTCGAAACCAAGTCAACTTGGCGTCTCGTGAATATAAGGCGATTGCATTTCTTGATAACGATTGTCAATCATAGGGTTGTTGTATCGTGATCTCTAATCAGCGGTTCGTGCTCACTTCAGTTCTCCATTTGGTCCCACTGGCGTTCATAAATTCTTGTTAATGGCGTGTTCATGGGATCGGGTTCAAAAACCTACGGGGCATCATAATCATACTCATCCTCCACAATCATGTTATGGAGGATGATGCGGAGTCATCATGATGCTCAGAAGCACCTCTTGATCAAACATCGTCACGGCCACCACGATAATTGCCCAGCGAGCTTGTAGGATGCCAAAACACCTTTCGACATCTTTTCTATAGCCCTCTTGAAAGGCAGCAAAGCTTTTATCCTTTTCCAGATTGGGGATTTGGAATTGTTTTTGTGAATGTCGTCCACCTCGGATAAATGTCGGCTGGGTAAGTCACTTGCCACGATATTGTGTATTGTTTATTTTACACGTGATGCGGGGAATGACCTCTCAAGACATCATTGAATAAGGGATTGCCCAAGCACATTGAGATCATTACGAGATCAGCAACTCCAAAAAGGCATGCCAAACCAGGTGTCGAATGAAAACTACGACCTCCAAAATGATACTTTTTTGGCCCTTTCGATTCCCATAATCTCCATGCCAAGCGGTTGGACAATTCTTCCCACGATTGCATGCGATCGATGCTCCGTCATGCAGGAAACCTCGAGCCTCGACTTTTTGTAGAAGCCTTTTGAGGTCCCTCACCCAGTGGGTTTGCGGAGGAGTATTCCATTGTGTAGAGTGCTTCTATTGCGGCACAAAATCTGACCAAGCACTCTAGGAGCAGTTGATTTCCCCATCCTAGCAATCTCATCCACACAGTGCACGGATGCCCCGATACGCAAGCATCAGTAAACCAGTGTAAGTTTTTGCTCAGGAAGAAGACCAATAACCCACAAGCATCATGCTTACGAGCAGAAGTATGTGTCGTGATTACAAACATCATGCATGATGATTTTTGGAACAAATGGGGCTGCATTCTATATCTTCCTCGAAAAAAAGCAGGATATAAAGAATGTGGGATAAAGTAATCTTCGAAGAGATTCTTACCAGAAATTCCTATGTCTGTCACGTTTGGGGCACGGCACGGCGGTGGGGTTGGCTTGATTGATTCATAATATGGAATGCTAAAAAGAACTTCTTCGTCCTCTTCATCCATCTCAAGATCTTCTTCGGCCGTCTGCGCATGATTTCTTCCTCTTCTTGTTGTTGCCTCTCCAACTCCCTCCTCAAGTTTGACATTGAGAATATAATGTGTTTTTAAGATACGAGAAATGAAAGGATAGAAAGTGTGTGAGATGTTACGGAGTTGAGGTGTAGTTTTATAGAAATTCTACAAGATAAAGATGACACGTGGTGCGATTTAAGAGGATGAAAATCATGCTGAAATACGAGAACTAGAATTTTTAATATGTCTTGTGGCATGTCACATGAATCTTATCAGAAAATCTTATTTGAAAATTGAGATATGAAAGTTTTAAATCAAGGAAATGTCGATAACGTAAAAATCTACTGTCAGAAAATTTAATCCAAAAATTTTTATCAGGAAATCTTATATCAAATTTTATATGATAATTTTTTAATGAATAGTGACGGCGTGAAGCGAAAACATCAGAAAATCGTATCAAACTTGATTGTTTAAGTAAAAAAATAAAAAATATTAACGTGAATAGTATTTGCCCTTTCATTGCCCTACGCTTGCCGCTTGTGGGTGGGCGAAAAATCTGAGTGCGTAATCAGCGTGAATAATCTTGTACTTCTTACCTTGCCCTTGCCCTTGCCCTCATGGGTGGAGTTGCTCGAATAGAGAAGACCTCTCCGCATGAATAGCTGTCATGACAGATGAAAGGTCAATAGTATTAGTACCCTCATTGTTCTTTGCAACCTGGTAGGGTAGAAAGGACATTATTTATTCTTCTGTTCTTCTTCACCACCCAATTAACTATCCCTGTATTAAAGCTAAAACCCATAAAAGAGAAGAAAAATAAGAAAAAACCCATAAACCCTAACCAGTGAGATAGAGAGAGACATTTCAATGGCGATACAGAGCTCCACTTCGAGCGATACAACTCAGAAACACTTCTTTGGTAAGCCTTCCTCTTCTCGCTTCGATTTTTTGGATAGGAGGATCTTATGGCACAGAAACAGTGAGAATTAAAATGAAAAGCATATAGTTGGAAGCCATCAACCATTTAACATGACATCAGACATAATATATATATATATATATGTAGTTAAATTAAAACATAAAATCGTCTAAATGCAACAATACATTGATTTTTTATGATAGGTTTAACAATACGTGCTTGGAATTTGAAGCAGCTGAAAACAAAATTGTTCCTTTATGAACAGATATTGTTGGGAAAGAAAAGAAATCAAAGGCTTTTGATATTTAGGGGATGTATAATAATATATGACAATGTGTATACAAAATTTGTCTGGGTATGTTTTTGTAATATTTCGCATAGTACAATTGTAGAACATGTATGACTTGTGCGAAGGTTGTAATTGATTTATTATTCCGTCAATGTAGTAATGAGGGAGTTTCTGTGGGGAGCTATCGCTGGGGCATTTGGGGAAGGAATGATGCATCCAGTTGACACCGTAAAGACACGTATTCAGAGCCAAGCTATTCTTACCACAAGTCAGGTATATAATCATAGAGTAAAGATGTTATAGATGTAAAATCCATGGCTAATGGGAAATGCTAAATTATTTGGTATGTTATCATATTAATGACATTTAATTTGATATAATGTGTAAGTAAGAAAATTGATTTCGAGTATTGGATGTGGCATTTTATCTCCTTGCTAAAGTCTTTCTATAACTTAGCTTGAAATGCAATAATTATTAGTAATTTATTCCATACCCGCAGAACCCAAAGAGCATACTGCAGATGGTACGAGCAGTCTGGGTTGCTGATGGATTAAGGGGTAATTCATTTTCCTTTCTGATGCAGTTTTTTAGTTTGCGTCTTTGTCCTATTTATGTAGCATGTAACCTGTTTACACTACCTTTTTCCACATGTAAAAAATTGATGATTTTTGCAGTATATATATATCATAAAACTATAAGCAACCATGCATTTAATCATAAATTTTGGACTCTGAACCAAGGAGTCATTTCCCGTTTGGTTTAATGCTGGGGCATTCTCGGAGCATTTAGTTCTTCTTAACTAATAATTCAGTAGGCTTTTATAGGGGTATAGCTCCTGGTGTCACTGGTTCTCTTGCAACTGGAGCAACATATTTTGGTGTTATAGAGTCGACCAAAAAGTGGATTGAAGAATCACATCCAAGCCTTGGGGGACATTGGGCACATTTCATTGCTGGAGCTGTTGGTAAGTTGTTCTGCAGCTCTCAAAACTTAATCTCATTCATGCTGATGCCTTTTGAGTCTCTTGAGATGCAGTTATTGTGAATATGCCAAAATTAAATTTTAATGTCTTTAGGACTTTAGATTATGTGTAGCTTTATGACATTTGCTAAGACACTCTTGAGTTTATTAATGGAGGAATTTGATGATAGCTTGTTTCTAGGACACTCTTGAGTTTCATTGAATGTTGATTTTTGAATTCAGATTTCTGATACGCTAAGAAGTTCTTGATGGTTCATTTTGTTTATGTTGGCCAATTTCTCTTAAGCATATATTATATATGCTTGACCTTGTTATCCTGAATTTGTAAACTCCTTCAACTTACTGTAACCATGCAGTGTTTCTGTTGTTTATTACCTAAAAAATGCACCAGGAAAAACCCTTGTGTGCTCATACACTGAATATAGTTATTCTGGTGAGTTCTCGAATGTACTATAACTTGATCTCTAAGTGCTCTTTTCTATATCTGGACATGGATATTTGTCCTGGGGCATTGTGTGCATAGATATTTAGTTGGCTTCCAGCAGCCAATAATTGTTGTATGCTGTTAAGTATGGAGGCCCTTGTAGGCTATCAGTGTTAGTATTACCAACATGAATTAGTGTGGACTCTTCAGCCATCATTTGCCTCAGGGGACTCAAAATTCATGTATTCCTTTTCTTTATGTATTTCAGGAGATACACTTGGTTCTTTTGTATATGTTCCATGTGAAGTGATGAAGCAACGCATGCAGGTTCAAGGCACACTGACTTCTTGGAGTTCTGTAATGATGAAAGATAATATCTCCATGAAGCCTAGTATCCAAATGTATGGTTACTATACTGGGATGTTCCAGGCTGCCTGCTCAATATTGAAGGAACAGGGGCTGAAAGGATTATATGCAGGGTATATCTCAAATTAAACTCTCTAATCTTTAAAGGTGTGATTTTTTCATGTTGTGTTCCCTATTCCTCCTTCCCTCTTCTCTCTATTTTCATTATGAAGGGGATCAGGAAATTAAGAGTCTTGAAGACTGTTGGCCTCTTTAGGTCAATTGGTGTGTGTCTTCCAAATAGTCAGTTTGGTTTGATTGTAATTTGTATTTGGGATTGAGGATGTCAACAGGAGTTTAGATGGACATCTCATTCATCCTCCTTGTACCACTTTTTTCATTAATAATTATGTGTTTCTCATAAGAAAATAGAAATAAAAAAGAATAGCTTGGCTTGAGATTTTACTACATGCAATCCAGTTTCAGCATGAGTCCAATAGTTCACTGTAAATTACTAAAGGCTGTTGCTTGCCCATCTCCATCCATGGATGCACCCTCACACAATACTGACAGAAAGCCACATGTCAGGCATACATAGCATATGCAGACATGAATTATGACCATAATGTTCTTTCCTAAGTGTGGATCCATTTTTCGACCAAAAAAAAGTGTGGATTCATTTTTTCTTTCATTTGGCAGGTACTGGTCCACACTCGCAAGGGATGTGCCTTTTGCTGGTCTAATGGTACGTTGGACGGCGATAGTTTGTATGTCTCAGCCTTAACTTTTCTCATTAAAATCAGTTGCTTTGTAAATAGGGTTGCAACTCGTAATAAACAAATTACTCAAATAGGGTCGTGACTTCTTAACACCCATTCCCCTGCACTATTTTATTGTTTTATTTTGTCCCAAAACGGAAAATTCAGACATACTATCTTTTGATCATAGGCAGTTAGCCCTTTGGCCTCTAAATTATTTAGTTGTCATTATTTTGTTTCTCTTTTCTTAATTAGCTCTGGTTCTTATTCTAGAAGAATAGTTTTGTTTCAAAATTATGAGTTCATCTGTTCTATTGCAGGTTGTGTTTTATGAAGGCTTGAAAGATTTGACAGAGTATGGGAAGCAAAATTACATACGCGATCCAAATTTCCGTATTAATAGTTCTGTTGAAGGACTCATACTGGGAGGATTGGCTGGTGGTATGTGCCTTGCTTATACTTTGTCCTACTACTTGGTGCAGGTTGAAGTTATTATTTCCTGTGGCTTTATTTGTACTTGGCACTGAAATTTTCAGGGTTTAGTGCATATCTTACCACTCCCTTGGATGTGGTCAAAACAAGATTGCAAATACAGGGATCAACCTTGAGGTATCAGTTCTGTTTTGTGGTTATTTTATTAATTATTTTCAAACGACTCTCTGTTGTCAGTGAAAGACTTACTTTTGTTGCAAGTATCACATGCAGTATAATGTGTAAAGTGTTGTTAGTGTACTTAATGTTACCTGACCAACGCTTTTGTATGTGAACAGTGATCATATAGGTGCACATACCTTTTGTCCTGCATATAATCATCGAGGGGTTCTTACAACTATGTAGCTGTTTTATTAATTCATTCATTGCCATATAAGTATTTAAAATCTTGGGGATCAATTGATGGGCAATAGTCAGAAAATATACTTTGGTAAAGTTTGTGTTGACTGTTATTATTTCAAACTGAGGTTTCAACATGCTCGCCCAAGATGGGGAGGAAAGTTGTTGTCAGTTTAGACCTGGTATATTTGATATGGACCTCACGCTTATGTCTAGGATTCGTCTATGGTTCTATTACTCCATCTACTGTTGTTGTGAACTTTAGGTATAATGGCTGGTTGGATGCAATTCGTAGCATATGGATGGTTGAAGGTGCACATGGGATGTTCAGAGGTAGCATCCCCAGGATTACATGGTATATTCCAGCTTCAGCTCTTACATTTATGGCTGTGGAATTTCTCAGAGACCACTTCAATGAAGGATTGAGCAATGCTAACTCCCAAGATGTTGCTAGCATGTCGGTAGAGAAAAAGGGATCGCCTTTACAAGGGGCGGCGTGAGAAACATGAACTGATCATTTGTTCCCATCCAATATAGTTTGTCGAACATATAGGGGCATTTTCATGTATTCAAAGGAATGATTTTGCTGAGAATTTTAATAGTATGTGTACATAAATATAGAGAATAAAAGGAGATTTTGTATTGCCGAAGCGTGCGTCCCAAAATGACCTACTTTACACAAGAATTTTATTTAAGCATTTTGCCAACTTTTAGCGACAAATTTTACGTCCGCGGAGGAAGAAATCAATAGAAACGCCCTAAAGGTTTTAGCTGCGATTTTTACGCTACTAAAGACCTTTTTAACATAAAAGGGCATATATGTTGTCGCCAAATGTGCAAAATCGCCGCAATAACCAGATATACCATCGGCAATAAGCCTTACTGTCATATCTGCGCAAAAACAAAGTCTTTTTCTTTAAGCTTTCAAGTAAATGTTTGCTTTACTTCCCTGCACCGAATTTAAGTTGTTGTTTGTCATCCAATTGGACTAAAACACTCTAAAATATAACTAATAATTTGTTGATTGATTGAATCGAAAGAAGGATGAACCTAAAGTTGCACTATAAAATAATGTTAGGGACCACCAATTTGTACACAAAATTTGAGCCTCAAATGATGTGGCACGTTACACGTTATAAATATTTAACTACCTAATTCCAACTTATATGATGAAAAAAAATTTAGGAACAAAAATTAAAAGGCTTAAAACATAATAGAAATTAATTATTTTGTGGACTTTTTCTTTAATTTTATATATATTAATAATAATTAAAATATAATTACTCATTAAAGTAGGCCAAAAAACAAAAATAAAGAAACAATTTTTATTTTTTAAACAAAGACCTCTGTTGACGAAAGTTCGTTGACACATATCTACGCCGGCGAAATATGAGGATTATTTTTTTTATTTTTTTAAGTATAGCCAGGCGGCTATACTATGTATATATATATATATATATATATATTTAAAAAAGGACTGGTGCCACGTGTCAAAAACGTAAAGCCGTGAGGCTATACTATTTTTTTAAAAACATTTCCACAAAACGAGTATAGCCGCACGGCTATCCTATTTTTTAAAAAACAATTAGGGAAAAACTGAGTATAGCTATTTCTTTTTAAAAAATTTCGAAAAAAGGAGTATATCCGAGCGGCTATACTATGTTTTAAAAACAATTAGGAAAAACTGAGTATAGCCTATTTTTTTGGTAATATATATTATTTTTATTAAGTAATATGTGAGAATTATGTGTATGATACGTGAATTTGGAGTGTCTTATTGAAATTTTTGTAAAAAATACGTGTATTAAACATGAGAAATAAGTGCGTACGTGTATAATACATTATTAAACATGAAAGTGCTAAAATTTTTATACGGGTAATAACTTTGGAAAAGTAAAAAATCAAAAAGGGACAATAGATACTAGAGTAATGGCCTAATTGTAATGCATAGGGCTCTTGGGCTATTAGGAAATTTAATTAAGACACCCAAACAATTTAACAAAATACTAAATAAATAGAAATTAAATTTTTTGTGGACATTTTTTTTAATTTTTTATATACCAATAATAATTAAAATGTAATTACTCATTAAAGTAGGCCAAAAAACAAAAGAAAAGAAACAAATTATATATTTTTAACATTTTAAAAATAAAAATAAAGACCTCTACCAACGAAAGTTCGTCGGCATAGTTCTATGCTAGCGAAATTTAAGGATTAAAATTTCTTTTTAAAAGGTATAGCCGGGCAGCTATAGTATGTATTATAAATAAAAAAAGGACTGGTGCCACGTGTCAAAAAAGTAAAGTCGTCCGGCTATACTTTTTTTTAAAAAAATTTTGAAAAAACGAGAAAACTAAGTATAGCCGTGCGGCTATACTATTTCTTTTTCAAAATTTTTAACAAAGGAGTATAGCCAAGCGGCTGTAAAAGTTTTTAAAAACAATTAGAAAAACTTGAGTATAGCCGTGCGGCTATACTATTTCTTTTTTAAAATTTTCAAAAAAAGAGTATAGCCGAATGGCTGTACTACTTTTTAAAAACAATTCAAAAACTGAGTATAGCCGCGGCTATACTATTTTAAAAAAGAATTAGGAAAAAACTGAGTATAGCCACGGCTATACTTTTTTTTGTAATATATATTATTTTTATTAAGTAATTTGTAAGAATTATGTGTATGATACGTGAATTTGGCGTGTCTTATTGAAATTTTTGTAAAATATATATCTATTAAACATGAGAAATAAGTGCGTAAGTGTATTATTAAACGTGAAAGTGCTAAAATTTTTATTCGGGTAATAACTCTGGAAAAGTAAAAAAATAAAAAAGGGACAATAGATACTCGAGTAATGGCCTACTAGTAATGCATATGGCTTTTGGGGTTCGGGGAAATTTAATTAAGACACCAAAACGATTTCACAAAAGACTCAATAAATATAAAATAATTATTTTGTGGACTTTTTCTTTAATTTTTATATATATTAATAATAATTAAAATATATAATTACTAATTAAAGTAGGCCAAAAAACAAAAGTAAAGAAACAAATTATATTTTTCAAAAATTTCTTTTTTAAAAAAAGACCTCTGCCGATGAAAGTTCGTCAGCACATGTTTATGCCGGCGAAATATCAAGATTAAAATTTCTTTTTAAAAAGTATAGCCAGGCGGCTATACTATGTATATATATGTGTATATATATATATATATAAGAGGACTAGTGCTACGTGTCAAAAATGTAAAGCCGTGAGGCTATACTATTTTTTTAAAAACATTTCCACAAAACGAGTATAGCCGCACGGCTATACTATTTTTAAAAACAATTAGGGAAAAACTGATTATAGGTATTTCTTTTAAAAAATTTGAAAAAGAAGTGACAAGACCCGACCCGTATTCCACCCTAACCCGAGCCGCACTCGCTGATGGGCCCACATCAACCCATGTCGGGCCCACATCCTAAAACAATTACCCTCTTCCCGAGATTAAACCTATAAGGGGGCCAAGACTTCTGGCCGAAAACGCAGTCTCTACAACAAGGACTAGCCCAAAACTTCAACCTCACAAACAAGCAATGATAACATCCTGCTACCAAAGATGCATACAACATATACATAACAGCCCGCCAAACTAATTCAACCCTAAATGCACAGTAAGAGCAACTAAGAGTACAAATTCAACAATGGAAATAGAAATAACAGACATGAGTTTAGGGTTCAAGGATGACAATCCTACCCTTCCATCGAAGCTCGAGAAGAGAAGCAAGACACTAAAGGTGTCGACGCGAACGACTACTGGCCTGGGGCGCAAACAAAGAGAGTGAGGACAAAAACAAGGTTTTTCATACTTAAATCAAAGTAGTAACCCACCGTTTAAAACCATGCCAAACATGCATATGAAATCGCTTATATACTTGGTTGATTTGAAAACCGTACTATTTCAAAGTACGTGAAAACATTTCCAGCTTAAAACCCCTTTACATTTCCCTGAGGCATAATCCTCCCAAAACAAATCCCACACAAGTTTATAAAATATAAAACAAAAGGATTTATTAACGTAAAAGGATAAGGATGGAATAAAATCCACATAAGGTAAAACAAACCTTTAAAATGTCGAATAGCTTGCTTACGAAGAAGCAAACCAAACTTGACAAATAAACAGAACTCAAGTGTAGTTCAAATCATATATATAATATATATATATATATATATATATATATATATATATATATAACAGATTTACAATCAAAATAGTAAAACCTAACAAGTAATCTAAATCTAATCAAGTACTACAACCAAAACAGTAAATAGTTTCCCAAACATCCCAACTTCACAATCATGTGCTTACAAGCACGACAAGCAAAGAACGATCCTCACTAAAAGAAATATGAATACGAATGTACTAACACACGCTATAGGTATAGTATAACTATAACACACACAAGTACCAGGGAAAACAATCCAACAGGGGATCATCTCGACCAGGACACCGCAGATGTACTCAACGACACACCGGCCCGTGGTTGAGCCGTCCAAAGTGGGACTAAACTCACAGGACTATATGGTAAAACTTACCAACCATAACCTCCAAATAAATCTATCCTACGCGCGCACTACCCAATCAAGGGTCTACAGCCTACACCCTGTTGTATGCACCGGATCGTACATCGCACTGCATCTAGGTAATCGTATCATCGCACTGCACAGGAGGTACAATACAAGGTGCTAACAGCATTCACAAACATCGCTACGCGATAACAGTATATATATATACATACACAATGTACCCAACCCCAAAACACCAACATCGTGACATATACAAGTCCATCAAGCATATAACCCATATATATATACTCAAAATCGTGACATCACTGTCCAAAACATATATTTCTATATTCAAAGTAATCACAAGGGTCAAACGACCGCATAACAGATTAATAATAAATCAAACATCATTTTCAGTGAAAAACCATATTTAAATCTTATTCAATGCTAAAGTCAAGCATACAAAATCATAATAAAATCTACAGCCTCTAAGACGTCAAATATAAGGTATAAACATATATATATATATCAATATATATATAATCGAAGTATTGAAAACCCTTTTCCTAAGGTAGATAAACATATGTATATATATATACATCAACAAGGTATATATATATATATATATATATATATATATATATACAACCAAAGTATGGTGATCCTTTTCTTAAAGTAGATATACCTATATATATATAAATAATATATATATATAATCAAGGTAAAGATATATCATATATATATATATATATATATATATATAACCAAAGTACATATACATATATATATATATATAGTTATATAACCATTTTCCACTATTACAAGTGTTTACTCAAAGTAGCTATACATATATATATATAAGTTTACATATATATAATCAAAGTATAATGTATTATAAATCATAGGGTTTTAACCCTAAAACCGAATATGGAATCAAACGGACTATACTAATGTCCATATATTCAATTATATAATTAAAATATAATAAAACGGTTTCAAGCTTAATATAGCTCATTTGTATAATTAAAATCCGATATAAATCACCGGCTGCTAACCACGTCCTGCTCAATACCCAAAGCGTATAAATAATATTAAAATATAACCAACAGGCCCCACATAAAACCTGGCAACCCAAATCATGCATTAAACTCAAATGCAAACCCTTTAAATATAATAAAATCAAAGTCAAACCAAGACTTAACATCCAAGATTTAAAATCATTAAATCTCCATTCATGCATTTCATGCAATTCATTCAAGTCATGCACATTTAAAAACAAAGTCCACTCACCGTTATCCTATGGCCGCACAACCTCGTGGTCACACGCCGAGACAGAGTCAACGACCTAAAGCGAGCAGATACGGCATTGAATTAGAAATCGAACCGACATAGAACCTTAAACTCAAACCCTAACAAAACCCCACTTAGCGTGCCCTGCACGTCCTACGAAGGATTCCAAGGTCAAACTACCTCTTACAACTGGGACCTCCGGCCCTAAGACTCACGGCCAACCGGCACAATACCCCATTTCGGTCAACTCCGGCCCACGGAGCCCAAGACCTCCAAAAGGATCAGGACATTCCTAAGTCCAACAAAGTCAACTACATGACAAACAGACCTCGGGAGACACTCCGGTCAACCTGGTCAAACTTGGTCAAACCGACCCGAATAGGTCAAACCGACCCGTGGGTCCCATGACCTCCAAACTTAGATCCGAAAGTTCCTAGAGGTTCAACACGACCTAGACAACGCGGTCCTCAAAGTTTGGTCACGATCCGACGTCGGATTGCTCATGATCGCACGACGGACGACACGCGACTTAACTTCAAGTCATCGATCCTAGATCCGGACTCAATCATGATCCGTCAAACTTACATGCTCACAGCGATACAAGGATCTCAGAGGACCCAAGAACCGCCACCAAACTGCCACCACGCGTCAAGACACGCGGCCACCGTGGGTGGCGGGTGGCTTGAGTAATTGCCGTTCTCCAAACACCACCACTTCCTACACCGCCTATACCACTAGACTCACCACCTCCCCAGGAGTCCAAAATCGGCCAGAACTGCCGCAGAACCGCCGTGAACTGGCCGGAAAACCCAATTGAAATCCGCCAAAATCAGGGTTTTAGATCCGTTTAAACCTTCAAATCGACGATACCGCTTATGCGCAGAAGTTGTAGGGAAGGAGGAGAGTTGTTTTCATACCGATCGCCGAGATTGGTGGTCTTAAACCACCGCATTGAAACCGTGAAGTTTTGACAGAAACCGGGTGGTTTTCTCGCATTTTCCGGCCGGTGGTCAGCGCGCGTCGAACTTACCGGGCTAGATCGGAGGACCGTGCGGTCCTTTGGGACCGGTCTCGTGGACTCTTGGCTACGGACGTGCGGTTGCGCTGGCAACTCACAAAGTGGTGTTGCCACCGCAGTCGCGCACGAGAGAGAGAGAGAACCAGGAGGAGAGAGAAAGGAGGAGAGAGAGGAAAGAGGAATCGATTGGCCCACGTGGCTATATCGATTTTTCCCAAATTTTGAAATGACGCTACGCCCTAACAATCCGAATCCTCAGATCAAACGTTCGCCCGCCAACGGACTCGCTTGACGAAAGCCGGACGCAATGACGCAACTTCGCTTCGCCAAATTCGCCCCGAAAATAAAGTGGACCAAAGCCCTTTTAATTAATTAAATCCAATTAAATCCAATTAAATCATTTTAATTCATTTTAAATTCATTTAAATTATCCAAATTAATTAACTTATTAATTAATTCAATTTTATATAAAAATTGGGTCAGGGTCGTCACAAGAAGTATAGCCGCCAGATATACTATGTTTTAAAAACAATTAGGAAAAATTGAGAATTATATGAGAATTATGTGTATGATACGTGAATTTGGTGTCTCTTATTTTTTTGGTAATATATATTATTTTTATTAAGTAATATATGAGAATTATGTGTATGATACGTGAATTTGGCTTCTCTTATTAAAGTTTTTGTAAAAAAATACGTGCATTAAACATGAGAAATAAGTGTGTAGGTGTATAATAGATTATTAAACGTGAAAGTGCTAAAATATTTATTTTGGTAATAACTCTACAAAAGTAAAAAAATTCAAAAAGGGACAATAGATACTCGATTATTGGCCTACTAGTATTGCATATGGCTCTTGGGCTCCGGGGAAATTTAATAAAGACACCCAAACGATTTCACAAAAGACTAAATAAATAGAAATTAATTATTTTGTGGACTTTTTCTTTAATTTTATATATTAATAATAATTAAAATATAATTACTAATTAAAGTAGGACAAAACACAAAAGTGAAGAAACAAATTTTATTTTTTTATACATATTTTTAAAAAGACCTCTCCCGACGAAAGTTCACAAGACAGTATATGCTTGAAATTTCACGATTAAAATTTCTTTTTAAAAAGTATAGTCGACCAGCTATAATATGTATATATTAATATTTAAAAAAGGACTATTGCCACGTGTCAAAAAAATAAAGCCGGCCGGATATACTATGTTTTAAAAACAATTAGGAAAAACTGAGTATAGCCGTGCGGCTATACTATTTTTTTGGTAATATATATTATTTTTATTAAGTAATATATGAGAATTATGTGTATGATATGTGAATTTGGCTTCTCTTATTGAAATTTTGGTAAAAATTACATGCATTAAACATGAGAAATAAGTGCGTAGGTGTATAATAGATTATTAAACATGAAAGTGCTAAAATCTTTATTTTTGTAATAACTCTAGAAAAGTAAAAAAATTTAAAAGGGACAATAGATACTCAAGTATTGGCCTAATAGTATTGCATATGGCTCTTGGGCTCCGGGGAAATTTAATAAAGACACCCAAACGATTTCACAAAAGACTAAATAAATAGAAATTAATTATTTTGTGGACTTTTTCTATAATTTTATATATTAATAATAATTAAAATATAATTACTAATTAAAGTAGGACAAAACACAAAAGTGAAGAAACAAATTTTATTTTTTTATACATGTTTTTTTAAAAAGACCTCTCCCGACGAAAGTTTGTCGACACAAGTATATGCCCGTGAAATTTCACGATTAAAATTTCTTTTTGAAAAGTATAGTTGACCAGCTATACTATGTATATATTAATATATAAAAAAAGGACTGTTGCCACGTGTCAAAAATTAAAGCCGCCCAGCTATACTATGTTTTAAAAAAAAATCGAAGAACTGAGTATAGCCGAACGACTATACTATTTTTTAAAGGCAATTAGGAAAAAACTGAGTATAGCCGTGCGGCTATACTATTTATTTTTTAATATTTTCAAAAAATGAGTATAGCAGCGGCTATACTATGGTTTAAAAACAATTAGAAAAAACTGAGTATAGCCGTGCGGCTATACTATATTTTTGGTAATATATATTATTTTTATTAAGTAATATGTGAGAATTATGTGTATGATACGTGATTTTGGCGTGTCTTATTGAAATTTTTGTAAAAAATACGTGTATTAAACGTGAGAAATAAGTGCATACGTGTATAATACATTATTAAACGTGAAAGTGCTAAAATCTTTGTACAGGTAATGGCCTAATAGTAATGTATATGCCTCTTGGGCTATGGGGAAATTTAATTAAGACACCCAACGATTTAACAAAAGAATAAATAAATTAATCAAAGTATTGAAACCAGCCAAACGATCAAACTTCTCGTCGTACTATCATTCCACCATCACCAAGGCTTGCTGACTGATGTGTTGCCTTCTCTGCCGTTGCACGGTTTGTTGCTCTGTATCAATGGTAACCATGTGAAATTATTTTAATTGGTTTTTTTAAATTTTAATATGGTTATGGTCGATAAATTTTGATCATCGCTTTAGTGGTTTATTGTAGCATAATAACGATGATAACTAGATTGAAGATAGCTCCTCGCAATAACAGAGGAATCCATAATGCTAACAATTACACTTCATTAACTTAAAGTTCTATATAAAACACTACTACTAACATTAGAACGTATCTTTTAACGAATGCTCTCGAGAGGTTGTCGCTTCAATTTCAAGGTATCTTGGTTCATCTTGATTCATGACCAATAAACCCATTAAACGAATTTGATATGGTTACGGTGGGGCAAGGTGGCGCAACGGTGGGAACGACCATGCAATAGTGGTAAAGCAATGCCATGGTGAAGCATAACGAAAGTGGAGCAACAAGCCTCCACGATGATTGTTTAGGGCTGGCTACAGGTCTTTTGATTACTAAAGTTTTTTAATTTTCTTTCTAAAAGAAATAAACTAAATCATAATCCATCACCGTATAATTTGGGAGTCAAATTTGACCCAAAAAAAGAGTTCCTTTCCTCCCTAGGACATAAAGACACAAGTACACCCTGTTAAAACCCATAATCGAGTTGTCAAATCCAACAATTGGGTCACAAGGTGAAGAGGAACATCATCGATCAAACATGGCATCGTCGGAGAGGCGGTGCCACTACGAGGTATTAGGTCTCTCACGCGACTGCTCAGCCGATGAGATCCGCTCGGCTTACAAGAAGCTCGCTCTCCAGCGCCACCCGGACAAACTCGTCCAATCCGGCTTGTCCCAGGCCCAAGCCACGGCTCAGTTCCAGGAGCTGAGCCAGGCCTACGAGGTCCTCTCCGACCCCAAAGAGCGAGCCTGGTACGACTCTCACCGCTCCCAAATCCTCTTCGCCGATCCCAACTCGGCCAACTCGGTCCCCGACTCGGTCATCCCCAACCTCTTCTCCTTCTTCTCCACCACCGTCTTCTCCGGCTACTCCGACTCCGGTCGCGGATTCTACAAGGTCTACGCCGATGTTTTCAATAAAATTTACGCCAACGAGCTCAGCTACGTTCGTAAATTAGGGTTAGGGTTAGACACGGTGCGTGAAGCTCCGGCTATGGGGAATTTGGAAAGTCCGTACGCGCAGGTGACGGCGTTTTATAACTACTGGTTGGGCTTTTGTACGGTGATGGACTTTTTCTGGGTGGACCAGTATGATGTGATGAGCGGCCCGAACCGGAAGGTGAGGAGGCTGATGGAGGAGGATAACAAGAAGCTGAGGAAGAAGGCGAAGAGAGAGTACAACGACACGGTGCGGGGTTTGGCAGAATTTGTGAAGAAGAGGGACAAGAGGGTGATGGATATGATGGTGAAGAGGGAGGAGGAGAGGGAGAGGAAGAGGGAAGAAGAGAGAGAAAAGAAGAAGAAGTTGGAGAAGGAGAAATTGGAGAGAGCTATGGCGTATGAGGAGCCAGAGTGGGCAAGAGTGGTTGAGGAGGAGGAAGGAGGAAATGGGGTTGAGGAAATGGAGGAAGGGGAGGAGGAGGAGGAGGAGGAGAGGAGAAGGAAGGAATTGTATTGTGTGGTATGTGGGAAGAAGTTTAAGAGTGAGAAGCAGTGGAAGAATCACGAGCAGTCGAAGAAGCACCGCGATAAGGTTGCGGAGTTTAGGGAGTCAATTGGGGATGAAGAGTCTAATGATCAAGAGATTTTGAATGGAGAGGTTGAAGAAAGGGGTGTGGTGGATGATATTGATGGGGTTGATACTGATGAATTAGGTGAGGGGATTAGAGAAGGGTTGAAGATTGGGGAGGAGGAAAATGGGGTAGGAGTGAGTGATAGGGAGGATAAGTTTTATGAAGTTGGTGATGAAAATGAGAGGGAAAAGGTTGATGAGGCAGTTGGATTGGAAGGAGATGATGGTGAAGATGAGATGGGTATTCTGGAAGCAATGTTGGCTGGCCGAAAGAGTAGGAAAAATGCAGCTTTGAGGGTTGAGCAAGAGGATTCCTTCGTGACTGATATTCATGTGGAGAATGATGGCGATGAGGTGGAGTTTATGGAATATGATAACTGGAAGAGCACAAGAAGGAAAGGAGGAGCGAGGAAAGATAGGAGTAAGAAGAGTGGTGGAGAAACTAAAAAGGTTGGTAGAAGTGAAATTAATAGTGATCGGGGTGAGGAGCTTAATGAACATGATAATTCACATTTAGAAGAACCCGCATCTCATTCTTTTGTGGAAAAAGAGAGTAATGATAAAGGGGATGATCAGTTAGCAAGAAAGAAAAAGAGCTCAAGCCAACCTGTTGATAAGAAAGAGAATTTGAAGAAAGAGGCAAACAGCAAATCAAAGAACTCATCCAAAGGGAAGAAGGCTAAGGTAATGTTGTTGCTTTATAACCGAACTTATGATAAGCAGACCATAATGTGAAGATATACATCGCAGATTGATTCCTAACTGCTTGTATGGTATGTTCCTTGTTTTCAAAAGTTCAATCTGCAGTCGCTGATGCACTTAGGTAACAAAAACGATGATTAGAGATATTCTGTATGAATTCAAGAAGATTAAGATTCATAATACTTTTTCCCTTACCATTTTTTGTTGCTACTTTCTTCTACCCCTGGTTTATAACTGGATGTATGACGATGTGCTTAGATGGAACTTGAAAAAAGCTTCTTATCTGATTGATGGTTGCTCATTGTTTCTGAGTTAAACTAGCGAGGACTAGACACAACACTTAGTTTTTGAATCTATTATACAAAAAAATTTCTTAGGTGTCACATTCCAGGTGCTTGATTTAGCCAAAATTAGGTCTCTTAGTTTCCCACATAATGGATGTCGGTGCTTATTAATATTATTAATTGCTGTTAATTCTTGCTTCATTCTGTTTCCCAAAGCAGGCTGCATCAAAGAATTCTAGCAATCTGTGTGACACATGCGGAGAGGAGTTCGACTCAAGGTAATTAATTATGTCTCTTCTGATGCAATGCATTATTCCACTTTTGGTTTATCTGCCTTGACACCTGACTATCAACCATACTTGGCTGCTATAGATATTAATTAGTTGGATTTGGATGGTTTTATCATGACAGAAACCAGTTACATAAGCATTTGGGTGATACTGGACATGCTAAGCTGAAGTATTGATGAGGGTAACAGTTGCTGAATATTGGCCTGATGTGATTAAGTTATCAACCATAGAAGAGTATTGTAGACGCTGATCAGCTTCAATTCTTTATTTGTGAGCATTCTTTCATTTTCATAAGTTACAGAAATAGTCAAAGGTCTCTGCAGGAAGCACCCCATTCTTTTTGGTAATCTAAATGGGTGGTACAGATTCAAGGATTCTCTTTTATTCCAAAGGGTATGTATCCCAAGCAGTCTTTTGGTATGGTTCATAGTTTTTTGTGAATTCAACTATGTCTGCACGAAAAAGGAATGAAATTGTCAGATTGCAACTTGTATGTTGAGAAAAATTTTGGAACATTTATTTATAAATCTTTATAAATGGCATAATTTCAAGCATGATTGGTTTATCTTGCAAAATGCTGTGGTTGGAAGGTTTGAAATTTTTATTGGATGCATTTGAAATGCTGTTCAATCCTTTCAAGTTGATTTTTTTTTATGGTGCGGAGTGGGCAATAGACTTTATAGTTATAACATAATGCTAGAAATTTTAGAACTGTATCCAGAAGCTTAGTGTTCAAGGAGAGTAGTGTTGTGTGCAAGATCCTTTGGCAGCTTCTGCTTTGTCATGGTTCTCTATGGTAATTATTAATAGATCAGTCCTTGTCCAATTCCTCTCCCTAATTCTGTATTCTGTCTTAGAAGAGAGTGTGTATAGATCTTTAGCTCTGTACAAAGCATTTAAAGGAAGGGGTTGTAGAGGCACCAGAATGATTATCAATTCCAACCATTTAGCTTTAGAAATATGCTTGGTATTCCACACTGACATTTGAACATGTTCCCCAAGACGGGGAGGGAAATTTTATATAGTGATTTTCGTTTTACTGATATATTCCAATATGGATGTCACATCTATGTTTTAAATTTTTCAATAGTATTGTTCCTCATTAAATGGATGTTGGACATGATAGCAAATATTTTTGTGATGTTCCATCTAATTTTGTGAACTTTTAGGTGCAAAGGCTGGTGGGAAGCAATGCAGAGGCATATGGATGACTGGAGGTTCACAGGGAATGTTGAACTCTTATTTTATGGCTGTGGAATTCCTCAGTCAAGAGTGCGGCATAAAAAACTTGTACTAAAATATCTTTTCCCAGTCCATCCTCCATTGTTGAATGGATTGGGGCATTGTATCATGTATCCTAGTAATAATTTGGACGAAAAAACATTCTACTGTCAGATGGAATACCGATACAGAGGTTGGAAATGATTTATTGCTTGGTTTTTAAATGTATGTTTGAATGGCGTCCGAGTCTAGCAAACCTCATTTGGCTATTTTTAGCGACGGTTTTCAATGTCGTCGATAACAATTTATTAGCAACGCTTATCAGTCTTTGTCGGCGGTTTTTCTTGTCGCTAAAACGTTTTAACAAATTGGAGCGTTTATTTTCGTCACGCAAAGTAAGAAACCTTTGCTATAGCTCTAAATATCACCGCTAAAACCCGGTCCTGTCACTTCTATCAGTCACGATGCTTTTCTTTCTGTTTCGAGACAGAGGTTTGGTTTGCTTCGCCTAAAATACTTCTGGCAATCTGTTTCACCACACATTGCAATGAACTGTGATTCACCAATGCAACCTAACACTGCAAAATTGAGAATTAAACGATTGTTGCAAAATTTAAGAAGCTGCAAAAAAGGCCAAGTTGGGTTTGGAGTTTCATAATTTGATGTTTTGATGTTTAGTGACCTTATTCCTACATGTTTTTTTGGTTTCGAAATTGAATTCTTCAATAATAAATATGAGTATTGCATTCACTGGAATAATGACCATGGCATAAAGAACTTTTCATAATGTAGAAATTAAACAGAGTGGCCTTGTTTCTCTACTATGTTCGAGGTTCCATAGATTTATGAGCAAGCATTACACACTTAAAACTCATAGCCACTCAACTCCTCTTTACCTAAAGTCCTTTTTCCTTGTAACAACCCTCTGTATCCAAATTCTACGCACTAGTGAATTCAACGTCTGCACAAAAAAGAAAAAAAAAACGAATGAAATGTCGAAACACCATAATTCTGGTCAAATTGAAACTTGCTGGTTGAGAAAATTTTGGAACGTCTATAGATAGCCTTTATAGTTTGCATTATTTCAAGCATGACATATTTATCTTTGCAAAAATGTTGTAGTTGGAAGGTTTAACATTTTTACTCGATATTTTGTTAATGTTATTGATTTTTTTTCACGTTTATGGTTTCTTACTGTGCAAGGGTGCAGCAGAGAATCAAAATCTAGCTGTACAACTTATAAGAACTAAACTGTGTCAAAAAATGGACTGTATGCAAGATCATTTGGCAAACTCCGAATTATTTTTACTTTTATGGTTCTTTATGGTTACTAGGTCAGGTTCTTGGAAAAGAACTTCGCTATCACTGGTGTAGTACCCCATCTCTCTACATCTCTCATCACATGACATGGAAGGTTATCTCCAAGTCCTTGCTCAATTCCTCTTGTCCAACACTTAATCTGCTGTGGAAGAGTATGTCTTGATCTGTGTTCTTCATAAAGCATACCAAAAGGGCACCAGAATGATCATCAATGGCAACTATTTGTCTTCATGGGAACCATGGACAGCTTTGAAACTCCCATAAGAAATATACATCTGTCCAAGTTACTAATAAAGAAATGATAATCATAATTTGATAATCTGCTTGGAAGGCAGAGAGACACCAATATGATCCATTTCAAGGTACTATCTACTATATCAATATTAACATGTCAACTAGATTGCAAGCTTGGCCTCCAGGAGACCATAAATTGATGTTTCCAGCATCTGGAATAATACTACGGTGCTAGCTTTACAAATACTGCAAGGATGAAAAGTTTCCATCACAATGGTTTAGTAGAAGCTTCTTGTATGTAAGCCATAGCCGCCTCCTGTGAGAGCTGTTTTCCTTCCACCAGGCCTCTCACTATTAAGTTGGCATAAGTTTTGGCTGGAGCACACAAGGCAAGCTCTCCAGATTTGAAGCCCTCCATGTCTGATTGTGTACACCTGCATATTATTAATTAAAACAATCAAAAGGATTGAGTTCTTTACAATTTATACAGAGTTCACGATTAAATCAACATGCCAACTCCACCAAGAAAAAGAAAAAAGAAAAATCAAAGAGAAGATAAAAATGGAAAGCTTTGATGCATACGTCATAGTCAGTATCGGAATATTACTCTCCTTGCCCAAGTAGACGACATTACCGTACCAACACCTCTGAAACAAAACCGACCACATCCACACAGTAAGTTTAACAAACAGGAATATGCTTAATGCATTTTAAAACACGGAAGCATAACAAATTCATATACCTTTAACTCTGAGTGAACCTGAAGAGAATGAGGCTCTTCACATGTGACTGAGTTTAAAGCAGCCAAGTCAAACAAAGGAGAGCTAGTGGCAAAACTTGCAACATTTTCCTGAACCAGTACATCATTAAACTGCTCGAGCCTGTGAGAAAAAAAGAGTTTAAAACACAACTCTGTTGGATTCAGGCAAGTGGAAAATCCAATTTTTAAAGTGCCATGCTTGAACAGAAATTGAAATCCACAGAAAGCAAAAGATAAAGAATAGGACATACGTAATTCTATACAGGCACATATAAGTCTTATCCTGGATGTTGCTTTTAGGATTAAGGAATGCAACCCCTCCAGGTCCCCATGTATGTGTAAATTCATGACCAAAGAATAAGCGATGAGGGAAAGTCTTCCACATAATCTCCTTTGGTGGAGTTTTATCCCCCGAACCAAGATATGGCTTTTTCATACCTTCCACCTGAAAATCATATTGCAGATGGAGACAAGAATGAAAAGAAAAGGTAGTTTTAAAACATGAGGGGCATTAGGCAAGACATCAGAATTCAGAAGTAACCACATTGTAACATTTCCTATTCATCTAAAAGACTGCCACCGATTTTTATTGAAAACCAAAAAGTGAAATTTAAAAACAAAGTACAAGAAGAAGTAGGTGTTAATAAAAGATTAATCTGTTTCATATTTAACATAAATATTTATTTTTATTTTTTTTGGAATTGCGTATTACCTGTCCACCTTCAACAAAGCAAAGAAATCTTTTCAACCACAGATTTGATCCAAAAGTAGCGTACCAGACATCAACCTTTGAAAGCTCTGATCTCCAGGTGTTAGAATTGCTTGCCGCATGATCTGAATTCAGTTAACAGCTATCGTATGAACTAAAATAAACATTAAAAGCATTTACTGAATCTGAGTTATCAATTTACCCTGAATACTTTCATTAATTTTCAACTTCGAAAGGGGCTCTATAACATCCTGAAGAACCTTCTCAAGATGTTTAGATATGACATTTGGAGCTTCGTAGTCCTCCTCTTCAGAATCAGAGCTTGTGGTCAGAATATACTAGAATGGCAAAACAAATATCTTAGCAATATTTGTGGGGAACAAAAGAAATAGCTACCGAGAATCGAGAGAAGAGAGAGAGAATCATCCATTCCTAAGTTGTTTAATAAAAGCTTTTTGGGAAATAATCAAATATTTGAATAGAAGTATTGACTTCTCAACATCAGAAGCAATAAACAAAAAGTACTGATGCGAGAAAAGGAAACGTACAGCAGCTGGAGGCGCTTTTTTATTGGTTAGCTTCTCTGGTAATTCATCTGCAAGTGATGGCCAGAAAGAACTTAGTTTCTGGCGAACCTGGAAAGAAGATTACATATGCATTAGAGAAACAAAGAACTTCGAAGCATATTACCAATGACTCACGATAAATAATAATTAGCTAGAAAGAACAGGAGGAAGATAAGGATGTCATTTTACCGCTTGTATCACACTCCATGTAGATTCAAAGGGATATGCCTCTGAAGACCCATGAATAGGGTCGTCCTCTAGCAGAACTTCAACACAAGCAAGAACTGAATTTGCTACAGATTCAAGATTGTATCCTCCTTCTAAAGCCAACACGATTTTACCATGGGCAAAATTCATCAACTGAAGGACAATAAAAGTAATATAATCACAACAGCATCTAAAAATTACCCAAAGAATCACTCCAAACCAAAATTGCATGGAATTTATTGAATTGGAGAGACAAGCCCAACAGTAATAGGCAGCTAGAGAGGAAAAGGGGAAAAAACCGTATCACAAATTCAAAATATTTCAAACATGATGAAATAATCAAGGCCAGATTAATGAGAAAAGAGAAATAACATTCAACTGTAAAAACGACCTTCTTCAACATAACTGCGTATCCATATGGCGTGACACGACAACCCCCTAGAGGATCACCAGCAGCTGTTTCAAGCAAATTCATTTGACAAAAATTATGATACTTAAAGAGTTATATATAGAAGAAATAAATATCTTAACTTCCCAGCAACTTTCTTCAGAAGATTGCATTCTTTCCACTGCATTGATTTTAAAAGTGGCCATTCCCAAATGATAAAAATTAACAAAATTAACAACTACTGAAATTGGGATAATTAGTGATAATACATAGCTTCATAACAACATCCCGTCCCCTTCCCATCAGAAGAAAAAAAAATCATGTTGAGATGGTATTTAAATTTTTATGAGATGACTACTCCTGAGTTGAGTAAGTTTCTTTTATGAAATACTATTTGATATCTTCACAACACAACAAATTACAAACCTCTATTAGTCAGAAAAACGGAAGGTATAAGGAAAAATATGTTCAACAGAAATCGTTAATCCACCAACCTGCATCAAATCCTGCAGAGACTATAATTAAGTCAGGATTAAATTCCTTGGCAACAGGAACCAAAATATGGTCCCAAACTGCAAAATAATCTGCATCCCCACACCGACCATTTTCCCAAGGGACATTAATGTTGTATCCTGCTCCTGGTCCTTCTCCAATCATAGTATAGAAACCATCATCAGTAGCTGGATAAAAGCTTCCAAACTCATGCCTGAAAAAAGCACAGCTTCATCTGTCATCATAACTAAGAACTTTGATCTTATGTGAGACAAGTCAACCAAACAAGTTACAAGCTAAAAGCTCAATGATAAAAACTTTCGATAGAATGCAAAAGTTAGAAATTGTTATGTCACAGAATCCTTGAAAGCGTAAAAAGCCTCTGGATAGCAACTTCTAATTCAAGAAAACAACAAAGGAATGTCATGCTATATGAAGAAATCTAACTTTAACTTTGTGCATGTTACACATAAGCTTAAATGATCAAGCAAAAGAATGAGTATCAGTTCAAAATTCTGGCATACCTGTGAACAGAGAAGAACAAAACACGAGGATCCTTCCAGAACATCTTTTGAGTACCATTACCATGATGCACGTCCCAATCAACGATTAAAATTTTGTTGATGCCCAATTCTGGCTGTCAAGTATGAACATGATGTCCTCAGGTGACAACTTAATAAAAGTGGAAAGCAGAGTTGAATTTTTAAAATTATTATTCCATGTTCTAGAAAGCAAAAAAGAAAAAAAGGAAACTACAAGGTCTAAAATTTCTAATTGTTGAATAACTATAAGGCAAGTCTTACTTTTTCATCTAAAAGGAAATGTGCTGCAATGGCTACATTGTTGTACAGACAAAATCC
Organism: Prunus padus; assembly: GCA_024362665.1. Taxonomy (NCBI): domain Eukaryota; kingdom Viridiplantae; phylum Streptophyta; class Magnoliopsida; order Rosales; family Rosaceae; genus Prunus; species Prunus padus. Next base: position 2,091,061 of record JANFAM010000005.1, read on the forward strand.
CATAGCTTCATCTTGTTCAGCATGATGTCCTGGAGGCCTTATGATAGCCACGGCAGAATCCAGTTCTCCTTTGGCAACTCTTTCAGTTACCTATTTAAGTGAACACCCATAGTTAGGATACATTAATATGAAGTATAACACATAAGTGTATTTGTAGGAAACATACACTTAGATGAAACAAGCGGAAGTAGCTTCATTTGTAACTGATTCTGAAATTGCAAATCATGGGTTGAATTGAAATTTACACAATACATAAACCAAATGAGGGGAAAAAAAGCCTTTACCCAGAAGTTCAGAAGAAGACAGAATCAAATATAAAAGCAGAAATCAACATTTTCATGTATTTGTTTTCATGGTATAAGGAAAATCTACTTGTCCCTTCAAACAAATTCAAAATACAGGCCCAAAAGTTAAACGACACAAAAGTCCTATAATATTTTTTGCATGTTTTAATTAGTCAAGGCAATGAAAATAAAATATGCAAACCAGAGGTGTTTCTTAGATGCTCATTTTTTTATTTTTAAGAAAGAACAGACAAAAAAATGTGGTCTAGCTAAACAAGCATAAATTGTTATCAATGCACTTATTAGAACCCTTACGGAGGTATACTCCTCACACAAATTACCTCTATGGCAGAGCCCGCAGCAAGATAAGCTGCTTCAGATGATCCTTCATTGAAATATATGGAATTAAATTTTGATGCAACCCGATTTCTTCGTGAATCAAACTGTTTGGAGCTTATATTCTTAATCAGATTAACATGGTTTTTGGAGTGAACTGACAAGATATGTTTGTCTTCTGCTTCTTTGGCACCCAAAATAACACACCTGAGAAAGGATAAGCATCCAATAGAATTCAGAATTGGTTTCAACAAATGGCCAACCAAGCAATATCTTTCCCACCACATATATGTATCAATATATACATGTATTCATATATTTGTATGCACAGACATCCATAACACAATTTAATTATGCTCAAACCCCATTTTCTATTATATCCCAGATATCGTAAAGACAAAAATTTCAACCTCGAAAATCTTTCAGGATTAGTTTCCCTTAAATTCCAACCCATATGATTGCATTTAAGCACCAAATACTAGAGTCTAGAAAAATGAGATTATTTCTCTGCTAATTCACACACAGCAGTAGAAGCAGCAGCCTATAAAAATTACTGAACTTGATGAGCTAAATGAATACTAGATATTGCATAGACATGTAAAACTTCATTCTTTCTTTCAATTTCCCTTGCTCTTTTATTTTCTGAGCCACCAAACACGCATGTATATGTACGCATATATGTCAGTACTGTACCTCTGAGGAATGGCAGCTGCTTGGAGCTTGTTCCAGATGACCTTAATTCGATCAGGGTTTTCTGGATGTTGACCACCGTCGGGTGTAGAGTGCTTACACATCCTCTCGTCGTATAACAATCCCACCCTCCTCATTCTCCTCTGCTGAATTTTGCTCTCAGAGTCAACACCATCAGCAACCTCCATCGTCTCTCCGTCTCTCTGAAACCCAGAAAGCAGGAACTGATCCAACCCACTGTATAAAAATAACAGAAAATCTCTGTGTTCCGATGGGTCTTTGTACTTTGGTTTGGACTTGTTTGTGTCATTTTTTTTTTTTTGGGGTTTCTTTTCCACTTTTCTTTTTAACTTTAAGTTCTTTTATTTTATTCCTTTTAAACTTTATTAATAAATCAAGTTTGAAATTTCCAAATTGGGCCATCCTATGAAATTTTCAAGGATTGATCAAAACCTAACCAGCAATTCAAATTATTGGGAATTTGATCAAACCCACAATAGGAGCACATATGTTCGTGTTTGAATTTTGCAACCATATTATTAGTTTCTCTCAAAGTGTTGCGTCACCCTTTTTAAATGCATCTTCTAATAACATCACAGATAATTTCATATCGTCGTGGAGATATAAAGGTTGAATCTTGTGTGAAAAATGGACAAGAAAATAGATCTCAAATCAAATTTTGGCCCTTGACTGTGACAAGTTAATTTCACAAACATGAAAGAGCATGCACACACCATATATAGTTCAATGGGAGGGGCTCTACAATATATGATTTTTGCTCATAGTCAGTAAGAGGAGCTACAACCAGAGACTCTGTTTCATCTTTAATAGCTAGCTATCTAGTCTACTGTGGTTATGTTATGTCTTGTTAAAAGTTGGAGAGGTTTCAAAATCAAACTTTTGAGCTGCGGTTTCAATTTCCATGTTGAACATAACATCTGAAGAGGGCCCTGTCATGCCATTCCCTCAGTTGACATGAAAGCCTGGGGCAATGCCAACTCTTCCTTCTCTGTTTCAGTGGAGATTTCACCCTCTTCTTTTCCCGAGTTCGTTTGCAAGCCACATCTGGTCTTCATTTCTGACAATGTGTAGGATAAGCAGCATCAGTTTCAATCTCCATGGTTAATTAACAGTTGAAGATGCCCCTGTCATTCTCTCAGTTGAACCAGTAGCACTTTGAGGGCTGCCCTCATGAAAACCTGGTGGAACTGCCGATTCCTCCTCCTCTGTTTCAGGGGAGATTTTACCCTCTTCTTTTCCCGAGTTCGTTTGCAAGCCACATCTGGTCTTCATTTCTGACAATGTGTAGGATAAGCAGCATCAGTATGTTGATGTTCCACTGGCAGACCACACCACAAGAAGGTTGTTGTTTAAGGGATGAATATATTATCAAGGTTTATAATTGTACCTGATGATGTTTTGGTTTCCCAAATAGTCTCTGGATCCCTCGGAACCAACAACCACTACATCAACTCTATTGTTCCCACCATCCCTCCACCTACCATACCATGTCAACTTCCATATCCAGAGTCTCGTTGTCATGTTTGCTTGATCAATCGTTGAAGGGAACCCTTCATGTACTTTGTTATGAATATGATCCTTATTTATACAACGAAAGAATCCGCATAAGAAGTTTGGCACTGAATATTGACATGAACTAGTATGTTAATGATCGGATTGATAATCCACTAGGATTGTGGATTCAATCTCCTAATCTTCGACTGACTGATAACTTATAGAATGGATTTAACATGTTTCAGGCACCGGAACAGGATGAACAAGTTCAAGAGAAATGCCTCGAAAAGCCCCCATTCCCATGCAGAATGTGTGGAGTGACATCCCAATAGTTTGAATTGCTGGTTATGTTTTGATCACACCTGGCAAACGGGTCATATTTATCTTGTGTGTGTCAACTAGCTTTCTTAATTGGTTGACACAAACACAACCGTTAACTTAACGGGTGAAAAGTATCACACTAGAACACGACATGTTTCACCCGTTAAGAATAATAGGTAGTTTTAACCTACATGACCCGCTTCTTAACAAATTGTTAAATGGAAATACCTCATATTAGACAATAAAAAAGGTATAAATCTTTAAATAAAACATTTTAAGCAAGATCAAGACTTACCATTCACCAAAATTCCAAACGGGTATTTGCGGCGGATGGATAACAAGTAAGTAAATGAGTGAATAACGGATATTCACTCATGGATAATGGATGAATACTACCCCTACTCTTTAACTCTTAATGGGTATTCACGAATGGATGCCGAAACAACTCGTTAACTTAAAGAGTCCACCCGTTTTTAACATGTCTCGCTAAGCTCAAACCCAATTTGGAACTTTCAAACTTAATTTATCTATATAGTTTTTGTTTCTTCTTCATTTATTTGTGGATTGTCTACGTGTGGAGTAAGATCCCAATAATTAGGAACTTTCAAACTCATGCCTGAAAAAAGCAGAGCTCCATACTGTCATCATAACTAAGAACTTTGATCTTATGTGAGACAAGTCAACCAAGCAAGTTAGAAGCTAAAAGCTCCAACGAGAAAAACTTTTGATAGAATGCAAAAAGTTAGAAATTGTTATGTCATGCAGCACATATTAACAACACTGCATGAAGAAATATAACTTAAACTTTGTGTACGTTGCACGTAAGCTTGAATGATCAGGCAAAAGAAACGAGTATCAGTTCAAAATTATGGCATGCCTACGAACAGAGAAGAACAAAACACGAGGAATCTTACACAACATCCTTTTGGTACCATTACTCAAACGACTGATAATCCATCCAATCCAACCTCCTAATCTTCGACTTACTGATAATTGATAGAATGGATTAAACCTGTTTAGGAGTTGCCAGCTCCCCATCTGTTAACTACTATGGCTGAATGCCCAAAGGCAATATGAAAATTTAAAGATGAACATTATTATAATATAGACTGATCGATCACACCAGGTAAGATCGAGAGACAACTGAAACTACTAAAACCTAATAAGGAGTCTCTCAGTCGACTACAGCCAGATTTTGATACCCTGGGCCAGAGATGGCGGCTTCCGTGACATGGTGCGCGCCAACTTCCCCATCGTTATCCAAGAAGGACTTGAACAAATTATTGGAGAAGCCACCCAGCGTGGCCACCCCTGGTCGCCGACCGCAAGGCACGGGCACAATCTCGCAGTCGAGATGCCAAAACACAATCTGTGGACCGTGGCACTGCATCACCGTAACCTTTCTCCTTAAAATTGTTTTGTATTGCCTCAGAATCCGACTCCCAGCCACTGCCACCAGCCCTTTCAAAGTTTTCGAAACCGGTGAGCACAAATACCTTCTTGACCATCTGATCCGGCCTCAAATTCCCATCCACAGCCACTTGGAGAATCATATCAAACACTTTGCGAAAATCAATTTCCATGCCGCAGACCATCCTCCCCACAGAGGCGCACTTGGACATGTGAGCATCATTGTCAATGTCATCCCCCAAATTATGCAGCTCAGGCTCTGGACTGAAATTGATCACCTTTCCTTTCCATGGCTCTTCACCCAGTTGAGACACCAGCACAGCCAAAGCCACAGACACATCCTTGAAGAGACCGCGCATGTAACTCGAGACGTTACACGCAACCAAGCAGTTGCTGAACTTGCCCTGCTTTAAGTATACCTCCTCAACCATTGCCTTCCACTGAAGCTCAGCCGCTTGCCCGACATCCCCATCATTCACATAGCATATGATCTCATGTGGAAGCAGAGCACCGGCCTGAAGCTCAATCTTGGAGCCCCTTCCTTGAGAGCCCTCAGAACTCAAGAACTCTTCCAAGGGCACCAGCACCTCCTTACTCAGCCGATCTCAGACTCTGTCCACGTAATGTGCCTCCTCAAGTCCTTGGGATTCTATCGGAAAAACCTTCCTCGCAATGCTTTCACACAGCATCGTGGCACAGTCGAGGGAGGAGTCGACGGGAGGGCAAAAGAAGGTACACAGAGATTACAGGAGGTATAAAGAAAACAGGTTGCAGCAAATAAGCTCTTCGGCCTCATTTTATAACTGTTTTCTTCTTAGCTTCTCTGCTCTGCTCTGCTTAATTAGAGCTGGGCTGGGCCCAAGACTTTGTTACGTGGTAGGATTGTAACACCTTATTAGGATCTCGTGTAGAGAATTCACAAATAACTGAAGTTATTGCATCAACCTTGTTAAATACATCTTCTATCGTCAAACCGAGATGTCAAGATTGAATGTTCATCAAATTATGTGTAAGATGGGCAAAGAAAATAAATCTCACATCAAATTTTGGTCCTTGACTGTTGTGCGCAAGAAATTGCAAAAACATGGAAGAGCGAGCATGCACATGCCAATGCCATATTTAGGTCAATGGAAGGAGGCTCTATAATAGACACAACCAAGCCAAAAAGATCCAATACAAGTAAGAGGCGCTACAAACAGAGGACTCTGATTTTTCTTTAATGGGTTTATATATTTTTAGTTGAAAGCTAGCTATCTAGTCTATTGTGGTTTTGTCTGGTGCAAAAGGGTCCTAAGGATGAAGCTAAGTCTACTGTGGTTATGTCTGGTTAAAAGTTGGTGATAACTCTTGAGCTGCAGTTTCAATCTCCATGGTTAATTAACAGTTGAAGATGCCCCTGTCATTCCCTCAGTTGAACCAGTAGCACTTTGAGGGCTGCCCTCATGAAAACCTGGTGGGCCTGCCGATTCCTCCTCCTCTGTTTCAGGGGAGATTTTACCCTCTTCTTTTCCCGAGTTCTTTTGCAAGCCACATCTGGTCTTCATTTCTGACAAAGGTTGAGGATAGGCATCATCAGTATGTTCCATTGATAGATCAAAAGAAAGTTCTTGTTTAAGGATTGAATATCAAGGTTTATAAATAGTACCTGATGATGATTTAGTGTTCCAGATAACCTTTAAATCCCTTGGAACCACTATATCAACTCTTCCCACCATCTTTCCACCTACCATGTCAACTTCCATATCCACAGTCTTATTGTCATCCACGTTTTCTTGATCGACCATTGACAGGAGTCCTTCATGTACCTTATTATGAGCAACATCCTTCTTTATACAACGAAATATTCCCCATAAGAAGTCTGCCACTGTTGACATGAACCAGAATGTCAATGGTAGATAAGCAATGCATCTAATACAGAAAAATTATAATTAAAAACTAAGAAAAGGTAATCTAAATGGGACTACACGCACAAAAGAAAGCTGAAGTCATTGCAAGGGAGGAGGAAATTTATAAGAAAAAACTAACCCCGTGGGTCTAACTGTAGACTTCCTGATGTAAATATCAGCAACTCCACACCCTTGCCATCAAAGCAAATTCGCATCATTGAATCTTGGTTCTCCATGCGGTTAATCAGCCGAGCATGGTTCTCTCTTGATCTACAAATCCGTAGGGACAAAATGTTATGATAGTTGCATCACCAACAAAACTCAAATATCAAAACCATGCAACCAGAAGACAAAACATACCTCTCAATGTTTTCATCAGGGAAAAAGTAAAGGGCAACATCTTCAAGGACAGGGCCATCGTCTTGGAAGATATCAGTCCAAAGATTGGATCGAGGAAGCCAGTTAGCATTGAGGATGAGAGGCATTTTTTGTGAAAATGCATAGGCTTTAGGATGGACCTTACATGGAGGTCGTGCTTGGAACCCACCAATGAATTCTCCAGGTGTGGCTGCATCAAGGATGAAACCTCCCCTAAAGAAAGAAACATCAATGAAGCTTTTGAGAGCACTTAATTAACTTGATATATGTAAATTTGTAAAACAGCAGCCATGACAAAACAGTGCATTCAGAACATCAACATAGGATGCAAAAGCGAAACCATCTAGAAGATTTAAGTTGGAAAAAAAAAGCATCACACATATTCTCAAGCAACATTTTTCTGATCAACTTTTAATACCAAACAATATATTAACTCTAATTCAAATCAAAACATGAGTTGGCAAAATCATGATAGAATACACATATGTAACATCTTAAAAGGAGAAGTTACCCACTTCCAAGGAGCATCTCGAGCAGGAAGATTCGAAGGCTTTAGATTGAGACTAGCAAAAATATTCACGAGATCTCTTTCTTCACTATCTGCATGATTATGTTCAACAACACAAGTGTTACCACATAATTTATAAAGGAAGGTAGGTTCAATAAATGGCAAGGCAACAAAATTACCAACCACAGTCACAACTGTGCTACAATTTCAATGTTGCTAAGAGATATACTCTCAACTTGTTAGGAAAGAATTGGACACCCAAAAATAACACCTAAATATATTACCAATTCTTATCAAACTTAAAAGAAGACTTAAAGAATAACCAATTCTGCAGTTCCAAAATAAATAATAATAATAATAATAATTTGTAAGTCATAACCCTTGCCTGGACTGGAAATAGGTGATGAGTGCCTCATTGTTGAAACTGTGCGTGGCTCCTTTACTGTTTTGGGCTCCATCTTCTTATAAGAAGTTTCACCAACTAAGACATCCGTTAATTGCTTCTCCCCAATATGCTCATTTCCAGAAGCTACGGAAGTCTTTGTTTCTCCTATAACTGAGATAAGAGATCATAAGCATTGCACATATAGCATCCATTTACCATAGGAATAAAATACTATCTTCACACTTTCAATATATAACATATCCAAAATATTTTGAACAAAAAAAGCTAGTAGATACAACAAGTCTCTCTCAACACTTTTACTAATCAAATTCTATTGCATGAACTCCACAATAAGAGCAATTTATCATTTTTCTTTTTATAAGAAACACAAATTTAAGTTACAAACTTTCATTAAAACAAAGAAAGAAAATTACAAGAAAGAGAATTGCACTTACAATTGTCCAACAAAAGAACATATTACTTCAACTCATAGCTCTCCCTCTAATCAAGATGAATAATGAATTAAACTAAGAAAAATATCCCCATAATACTTTGTCTAAGACGTCTAATAAAGGCTAAAAATCTAGTCTGAGAGTAAAAATCTTTGTCTAAGGCATCACATAAAATCGTTATCATACACCAATTGCAATTGCACCAATAAGAGCAACCAATTGCACCAGTAAGAGCAACCAATCGCACCAGTAAGAGTATATCAAAAAGCAAAAAGTTTCACTATCTAGCATGTACTCAATCATCCATATATACAAGGGGAGAATGGAGATTATGTGGCCCATAGAATCAAAGCACGATAGGTAAAATGGAGGGTTTTGTTAAGCATATATATAGTGTGATCATCTTATTTTGCTAGAATTGAAAGCTAAGTTTATAGAACATCTGTTAGACCAACCATGCTATATGGGACTGAATGCTGGACAGTTAGAAAACAGACATATTCATAGTTCCTGTAGGCACATATTAGCCAAATGTTACAACCAGCACAGTGATATGCACACCTCTATCTCTGTTTCTCTAATGGAATATTAGCCATTATTAGACACAAATTCTTAAGAGATTAGATTAAAATATTTGTCACCTTTTGAATCCTGTAAAATTGGAGATGTTTGCTGAATAATCTTTGCTATGCTTTGCATTTTGACACTCCCTCTGCATCTAGGAGGGTTCACAGTTCTTGAAGGCATAATGCTAGGATTTGCTTTGATCACAGACATGGGAAACTTTGGAGTCACAATTCTGGACCCAAAAGGAGTCCTTTGGGGGATGGGTGCCATGAAATTTAACTGACGAGATTTGGAGCTGAAAGTACTTCGCTGAGATCTAACTCCTGATGATAGCCTGATGACTTCTTCATTTGGAATAAATTTAACTTTTCCGGTCTCAACAGGTTTTTGCCTTCTGGAATGAGCTTGCCACCCTGAATCATCAAGAACTCTGCTGGGACCGGCTGGATGCATGGCATCATGGTGAACTAAATCAGCAGAGGATGCAATTATGTCTTCCTCCTCATCAGGTTTTGGAGAAATCACTTCACATGATTCACAAACCCAATCATCTGGAAATTCCATTGGAATAATCCGCATGCAATAACTGAAACGGAGATATCACAATAAATTACGATAACTGAACTCAACCCTCCAGAGCAGCTATATTTTTTGAAAATGTCTAACTGAACTGACGAAAATAATTCAACAACTGAATAGGGGAAGAAACTAGAGATCAGACCAACAAACTTGTGGTTCAAAATACCATGCATGGAAGGACATACAATGGTGATGAGAGTAATTTAAAATACTTAGGAAGCTAGCAAGAAACGTCTTCTAGAAGGATCTTTTGTGGGATAAGTTCATTTTTGACCAACTTTGTGGGATTTGGTTTTTCTACTGAATTTTGTGAAATAATATTATTCTTTATCAGTTTATCCGTGCATATTGGAAGGCTAGCTGGTGAATTACGTTTGTCATTAGAACTGCTTGTTCACCTTCATTGTACTTTTATCCATTTTTATTAATCATTTTTCTACGTCTTTTTCTTTTAAAAAATAAACAAGATGGATTTTTATTTTGATTCACTGATAGTATTCAGAAGACATACTATTCAGTTCTTGATTGAAACAGGCAAACAAAGTAATCAAATTCATGCACGCACAAATGCAGATACAGATATGCACGTAGACAGAGAGAGAGTCATACGGGTGTTCAGTACTTATATTGCATTTAATGCAAGTTGCAATGAGATCTTCATCAGTAATACCACCACATACATCACATTGTCCGACCTGAAAAGTAGAGCAGATCACGTTGAAAAGATTAAAATAACTCAGCTAACTGAAGCTTAACTTGAGCAAAATTTTCTTAGTGTCGGTCTAGCATTATTTATCAATTAGTAGAAGCACATATAGGACATGGACGAGGTCATCTTTGGTGAACAACACAGTACATGAAAAAGTGATAATGAAGTTTGATGAAAATATTATGGCAGCCATGGTAGAACTATGATGTAGTATGACTGAATGGTTCTTCTATAGTACTGCATGCATATCCACATTTTTCATTTCTGTAGTAGTTTATTATTCATCTACTAGTCAGTCCTTAGTTAATCTCACTAAGAGCCAGACTTGCAAAAAAGCTAAAGGCATGCTAATGGATACAAACTGGGATGGCAATCAAGTTGTATAATATGTTGTATTTAAGTACACAAAACTTATCTCCTACAGTCCTTAAGGCATTTAAACAAGGCCATGTTTCTCAGTTGTTCAATCAAGTATGGATGGCTGAGATGCTCTCAACCATCCCACGTGTGATTTAATACCTAAGAACATAGACATCTTTTGCTTGGAAGATTCTAATTGGTTCTATCTAACAAGAGATTATTCAAATCAACCAAATCATATCCAATCTTGTCAGGGAAGCAAAGTCAACAAAATGTGTTACAACTCTTGAAAAAGAGTTGAATTACACGAATACCAAACAAAATGCAAATGCAACAAGAACACCATATGCACATTGATCCTCTGCCTACTTGGCATGGCTTTTCCACAATTTAAACAAAAGCCATCTAATTTTTTTTCTTTATATACTAGATTTTCAATGTAACATTTAAAATATGTTTGAAGCATGTATAACATGCATTTGGTTTGCATGTCCAATACATACTTAACAAGGCGTTGCTTCTTTCGAGACCAACCATGCCTTGTAAAAATAAAAGGGTGGGGAGTATTAGAAAGTGGCACAACCCAACTTGAATCAAATTCAAAATTATAAACGCATGATTTGGATTTCATTAAGTGTTGTTTCATAATCATCTGCTTACTATTATAGGCACTCTGGGGCAAAAGGAAGCTTAATCGCAATCATAAAACCATGAAAAAAAGGGACTTTATACAAAAAGAAGTTAAAAATACATAAAACAAATGGCAGTAAAAACAAATTTAAGCAAAACCAACGGAAAAAAGGAAAAAACAAATCAACTTACAGCCAAAGGAAAACAAAAATCTAGAATAACTTATATCAACAACAAAACTAACCAGCCAACGTAGCTAAACCATTAAGGAAAACACAAGAAAATGTGCATATTATTTATAAAAAAAACTACAATGGCCCATATAAACAGTAAAAAACCAGACTTTCCAACTGCAATGTACTTAAATAACATCGAAATGCAAAAAACTGATCAATCAAACATTATATTTACTGACCCGACAATAATAGATGGAGGACAGAGAGGGTGGGTCGGCAGCAGCAAATGGACAAGTAAGGAGACAAAAAAGAAGGAGCTTTAGGGTTAATCAATACATTTACCATGTGGGTCTCCTCTGGTTGCTCCATATTGTGCTTGCTTGGGATTGCTTCAAAGCTTTTTTTTAGTCTCTTTTTGGTCCCCTCTCTCCCCTGTCTTGAAAGAAGTGTGGAGTGGAGGCTATCTTCTAGCAGCTGCTGCTCATGAACCCACTCGCTCAGAGAGAGAGAGAGAGCAATTATCAAGCGAGGTCTGTTTTCTGAAAAAGAATGTATCTTGACCAGATTTTGAAGAAACTAATACAACTGTACGGATGGGGTGTCGTGGCATTTTCCTATTGGCTATCAAGTGTTGTACATTGTACCCGCTATTCACGGGCCTTAATACAGAGCTTCGTGCATGCGAGCGGTGTGGACTGTGGTTGATAAAATCATATTTATTTGGTTTACCAACCAAAGGTTGGATAGATTAGTTAAATTAATGTTCTTTTCTTCTGGGCGGGAGTTAAATTAAACGTTAGGGAACAGGGACCATCACCATTATGTTGGCCCAAAAAACAAATTTGTAGTACCAGGTTGTTTCGTGCCAACATAACATGTTCTCGTGGTCCATTGTAATAATGTCATATTTGCGGACCTGAATTTAGGAGCCAATATCGTGTATGAAACTAACAATTTGTAATTTGCTATTGTGCAAGCATTATGAATTGGTTGACTTTTGCTTGTAAATTCATGTATTTTGAGAAGGAATATAATATCGTTCACCACTACTCATTACATTGTAGCCTCTTTAATTTCCAGTGACTATGGTTACTCTCGGATGCATATCGGTGTTATTGTCATATAGATGTATCCGTTGTTTGAAAGTGTTCACTAACCCACACACCACGACTCAGATTATCACTCCTAAACTATACATCTTATGGCATATATGAGCCAATATTACGCAACCCATTTCTCTAGTTTACCTGTTTTTCAGCACGTCATACTTACTAATGAGTGGGAAATTTGCAGTGTAGAAACATTTCTAGTTCCATTGTTTGAAAACTGACTCAGAACTAGCAAGATTTAGATAAAGCAAGTGTTCCAACGCAACGCTTACCAAGGATTTAGCGATATCCTTGCAACTTTTGACTTAAACATACAACCAAGTTATCACTGGGGTTGTTAACTCATGCTATGCCTATGAGCAGCATCCCCAGTAGGAGGAATGCAATGTCCATTCCATTTTGGGAACTGCCAGATGGCCTTTTGCAGGGCAATATACTCCCCACAGGAAGGATTCCATTACTTCCAGTCTTGCAAAAACATGGACACAAATGAATAGACTAGATTACATTGCAAAAACCCAAGAAGCTTAGATTTATACTCAAATTTAATAACACTTATTGAAAGAGAGAAAGATGATGGAAGAAACTCAACCCACACAAACTGGTGAGCAGTTCTCATTTATATATTAAACTCATGTACAGAGAGTTACAAGTTTACAAGAATAACAATAAGCTATTTATCTATACAAGATAATGATAACGGATGATATCAAACTCAGATGAGATGTAGCAGCAGATCACGTCAAGTCTGGATTAGGTTTATCACTTACCACAAGAATCTAGATTTAGCCTCTTAGAAGACAAAATCAATAGATTGACACCATTTATATGACTCCTCAGTGCCATATCTCGCATCTCTAGAAGTCCCAAGAGGCTAAAATACTGTTGTTTAGACCTACGTAAAATAATTGAAGGCTTCCTCAAATAGCATACGATCATCTATTTAGCAATTGCATATTAAGCACTAGAGATTTGGTTCAGGAACAGACCTCTCAAAATCGCCAGGGGAAAAGAACAGTGCCATATCATTTACAGTGGGGCTGTCATTCTCAAAGATTTCTGCCAATACACTACTACAAGGGAGCAACGTACACTGGAGCACGTTAGGCATGAGCCTTGAATACTCTACAGCTTTAGGATGGACTTTCCCCGGAAGATGAGCCCGGAACCCATCACAAAATTGACCACAAGAAACCATATCAAGGATCTCAAGGCTTCCACTAATCACAATTATCAAACAACAAATACTAATCAGATAAAATACAAGTTATAGGACTAGCTCATGAACAAATTCTCGTTTCGCCAACAATGATAGAGCTTCGGTAAAGGGAAGAGAGAGGTTGAATTAAAGTAAAGTAATAAAAGTCTCTAGCCAATGCTAATAATCTATCATTTATTGACAGTGTCATGGCAATTTCAAAATAGAAAGTGGTGTTTGTGGGTGCATGCATGCTTGCTTTTCGCATTTATCAATAAATAAATGATTACGCAACTACATGAAATATGAGGTACTCACCACCAGGTAGCATCTAAAACTGGGTTACTTGGAAGATTTATCTCAGGTTTGGGCAAAATGTTCGGCAGACCACATCCTTGAATGATAGAGTTCTTGGGTTTAGCATCAGCACATAAATTACCTCCTGAGAAAACACATATTCAATTAGCAAGTGACAATCACATAACTGAAGCACCATATCTCACACCAAAACATTATATGAAGTTATCGAAAAAAAATTTGCCTCGAAAGTTGATGCATGAAGTATCCAGTGACTCTGTCTTACAAAGATTTTGAATCTTATACTCGATAGGGGTTGCTTTATCTGAAACTGAAATTGCAAGGTCAGTCATATTCATAAGGTACATGATTACCTACTTACAGCATTTACAGTGGATATAAAGTATAAAGAAACATATATCTTGCATATACACACACAGAGACACATGCAAGAGCTGATTCTCAGTGCTTAATATATAGCTGAGGACTTGTAATTGATATGAGTAGAAGAGTCAAATTTAACTGCTGCTTTGTTCAATCATTGTCACCATCCATCTGGTGGGCCTATAATCAAGACCACGCATACTCAGTATGTAATGCATAAAAAGATTTGAGATACTGCAACAATTAATTTTGACCTTTGTGTTTGCCAAATTTTTTAGAAAAGTTTTCCATGCAATAGATGTTAGAGTTATCTTACATTTTAATTCACTACAAGATTTAGGCTCCTGTGCCGGAGTGATTGAACTGATTTTTTCGCTGCCATGTCCAGATAGCTTTAAATGTCCAGCAGGTAAATTTTTGTAAGTTTCCTTCACCTTCTGTGAAGAATTTTTTTGAGGGGTAGATTTTAACTCAGTGTAAGCCCTTCTAGACATTGTTTCCATGGTATCTATTCGGATAGAGCTTGAGTGCAATTTACTTGGTGAGGACAATTCCACCTTTTGAGCTCCAGATAACATTTTAAGAGCTTTTTCAATAGGAATAAACTTTACTTTGGCAGTTCCCAAGGAAGTTCGCTTTCGAAGATGACCTGAACTGCCTGACTCTTCAACAAGCCTTCTGGAACCCACAGATCGCGACATGTCAGAGTGGATTATCTCAAAGGTGTTTGATCCTTCCTAAAGCCTTCTGAAAGAGTATTTTTCTAACAGATTTTTGAGTGAGATCTCCAGAACGACATGTCTCACAAAACCAAATTTGTGGAACATATTTAAGGAGGACCTGTATGCAATAGCTGGAAAGAGAAACAGAACAGTAACATGTTTGGAATAAGCGTCCAAATTGGCTATACAAAATACACAAATCAAAAACACACAGCAACTGATTATTCAATATTAACAAAGCAAGAGGATGGATATTCTGCAATCCCTTTGAGATATAGATACAAATCAAGCGGTACAAGTTATACAGCCATTAGGAAGTGGGTGACAACTGAAGCTCATTTGGTTATGTGATTAAGCAATGACTAGGTTTATTAAGCAAACAAGTATCTGAACTAAGTCTTTCCAAATATGTTCTTTTAACTGTTCATGTTTAAATAGGAAAACAAAGGGAATAACAACTTGCAATCCCCTCTTCCCCAACGAGTGCACTCATGGTTCTAGAAAGTTCTAGACGTATATCAACAAAGTTATCAAACAGAAGACAACCTTAAAATCAGAACAGCAGTTTCCTTAGTCCAACTTTAACAGAAAGATATGAGCTATACACGTGGTAATAGGAACCAAAATATAAAAATAATGAAAATAAGAACATATATACATCAATGTGCATGGCCACTAAAACACAGGGTCACACGTGCATGTGTAGGCGGACACACATACAGGCACACAAACACAGAAAAAACAAATATACAAGATAGATATATGCACAGAGAGAGAGAGAGAGAGAGAGAGAGAGAGTACTTTTAATTCATACACGTGTGCCCGAGCAATTTTACATTGAAAGCAAGTAGCAATCAGCTCTACAAAGCCTGTTCCACCACATCCATCACAAGGTTTGTCCTACAGAATAAGAAGATCGAATTAGACATTATAGACAAGTTTCTTCATAGAGATAATCCATTTGCCTCAGATATATATTAAAGATACTACATATAGATCTTTGACATCCAGTACAAATCATTGTATTGTAAGGCATAATAGAACGTATGTGGTTTCACGTGGCTGCAGATTCTTGCTGGAAGTACATACAGGGCAAACTCGTGGCTTTAAAACTGAACAACAGGTGAGTGGTGCTTTTAATACTGCAGGCTTGGTTGTTGTTGCTTGATGACAGTAGTTAAGATATAGACTTGAATGAGCCTAGAAAAGTACAAGGAGATTGCTAAATGAGCAAAAAGAAAGAAAAAAATATCCATGCTGCCTGAGACAGTGTCATTGTCAAGTTGGGCTTTCAGCAATGAACATCCAAGTTCAGCTTTAATGAGGCAAATGGAAGGAAGGACAGAGATGGTTTTAGTAAAGGCTTTGAAAACAGGAACTTGTAACTACAGCAAGAACCACAGCTATAAGATACAGCTTTTACAAATTGACATTTGATAATTTTGATTGATTATTGGATGAGAAGTGGGAACTGCTACCTCTTTTAAATAGATTTTTTAAATAGATTTTACCAAGTTGTTTGTTAAGAGCTCAATATGAATATTCCATCCAGCAAGGTAAAGCAAACAGCATTTAATCCAATGCGTAGGACCAACAAAGCTCAGATTTAACACAAAAATCAAAACTCTTGTCCAATCAACTGCTATTTTTATGCACAGAGCCAGAAGTTTATGGAGAACAAGTTCCTTGGGAGGATTTTTTAAAATGTTAGCCATCTTGGTATTCGATAACTATGAACCAGAAATCTTGGAGCAGTTTGCAAATATGTTTATTGAGATAGAGTTTTGTACAGAACCAACAGACTGTCAGAGCAATGCTTTCTTGAATCTTGACCACTCATTTCAATTTTGAAGACTTGCCCAAGAAATTCAATCATATATTACAAAATAAATCTTCAATTGTTGGTACACATAATGAAAGAATAAGACCAAATTACTTGAGAGAAAGAAGTGAGAATTCTAGCATTTTGCTTCTTCTCATTTTCTTCACAATTTAAAGAGCTCAAATCAAGGCACTTAGAGAGTGTACAATAAAGATCATAATCAGCCAAATACTTAGTAAAAAATAAATAATTAAATAAAAGAGCAAAGAAGGGTGTTGAAGTTCAACAGTAGCTATACGTGGTAAAATCAAGTACATTGAAGTTTGAACAGTAAAGAGCAACTATCACAGATTCACACACTAGACAAGCAAAGCAAGTAGAAAATAAATAATGAAAACAAAAGCAGAAGCAGAAGCAGCCAAATGAAAAAGAATGGAGAATATTGATGAAAGAGAAGGGTCTTTTTAGGGTGTTTACCATGTGGGTCTTTCTTGGCCCTCTCGCTTTTGCTAATAGTATTCTTTTACAAAAACAAATTTCTTGGTGCTCTGCTCTGTAATGGTGGCTAAAGCTGGCGGGTACCGACAGAGAGATTCGCTCAAATAGCAACACGAAAATGCACCTGGAGAGTATTTTTAATCTAAAATTTTAAAAAAGTACAGCATATTAAGCGTCAAATTCATTTTAATTAGTTCGAATGATTTGGCATTTCGTGAATATATAATGTCGTTATTATTACCCTATGATATTACAAAAACAGCGATGGCATTGTTGGCTTTTCACGGTTTGGGTTGGGCCTGACGTCGTCGTTTTGAAGTAGTAGATATGACTCATATAAGGTGTGACATACTAAAGTATTAATTTATGGTTCATTTTTCTCTGCTGCTACTTAATATGAATTTTTCAAAAAAGGATTCCAGTATATATATATATATATATAAAGAGTATAGCCAAACGGCTATACTATTTATTTAAAAAATTTAAAACAAAAAGCTTCTAGATACTACATGGCTATACTATTTTTAAAAAAAAAATAAAAATTTACAGTATAGCTTCAAGCTATAAATATAAATATATATATATATATTAAAAGGACCCGCCTAGCACTTAGGGGCCCACGTGTCAAAAAACGTATAGCCGGCTGCTATACTATTTTTATTTTAAAAACAGTATCGCGCCCAACTATGCCATTTTTAAAAATATTAGAAAAAACCAAGTATAGCCTTGCATAGCTATACTCATATATAACAAAATAATAATAATAATAAAAGGGGACCCGCTTAGATCCTCCTAGCAATTAGGAGCCCACGTGTCGAGAAATAGTATAGTCACGCGTGGCTATACTATTTCCTTAAAAAATTAAAAACCGAGTATACCACAGCCTATACTATTTATAAAAAAATAATATAAAAAAGGGGACTCGCCTAGCTCCTCCCGGCAATTTGGCGCCCACATGTCAAAATAGTATAGTTCCTCGGCTATACTATTTTCTTAAAAAACATTTAAAAACCGAGTATAGTCAAGACGATTATACTATTTTTTAAAAAAATTAGGAAAAACCAAGTATAACCGCTATATATAAATAAAATAAAAAGGGACCACGCCTAGCGCCTCCTAGCGATTAGGCGCCCACGTGTAAAAACGATAGATGAGCGGCTATACTATTTTTTTAGAACAAACCAAGTATAGGAGCCCGCTATACTATATATAAAATAATAATAATAATAAAGGGGGACTCTCGCTAGCGCCTCCTAGCAATTAGGCACCCACAAGCCAAAAATAGTTGTTGAGGCCTGAAAATCTCAGTCAGCTCCAAATATATTTCTAGCTCCAAGACGACACTTACCGAGAAAAAAAGCTCGATTGGAGTACACTAGAGTTCGTCATGTGTACTCAATAAGTTATAGTTCACATGCCACGCCAAGCAAACATGCAACACCAAGCGGAAAATCCTTATTTTTGCATCAAGCCACGCAACAAAGCAAGTGGGCCCAAGCCACGCAAATGCTCCTATGCTGAGGTAGGTTGTGGTATGGATGGTTACGGCTCGTTGTAGGCCATTGATGGTCCAAGGAATGGAGGTTTTGGGCTGCTTGGGAGCACCGTAACCCATGCCCATTTCTTGAGGCCAATCACATGGGTAAGCATGAGAGAGAAGCACCATCACCTTAGAAAAATAGCCCACCGAAAAGTATTCCAAGACCTCCAAAATATCCCAAAGATCTCCAGCACATGGTAAAAGCCTAAATCCAAGACAAGCCATCGTTAAAACCAAGGGATATTTGTATGCGTGCTGGAGGCTCCAAGACATGGCCGTGAGGCAAAACCTAAGGCGAATCTGGCCCAAAAACCATGGGATATTAGCACGCACAAATTGCTAGAAAGAAGTAGAACACCCTTCCGACCATCACCCTTCCTGACCAACGCCATTACCTATCCTTTCCTCTCCAAGCCTTGATAAGAAAACCAAGGAGAAAGCAAGAGGCTCCTCACCTAAAATGAAGGAGTCCACAATTGCAAAAGCCTTGGAACCCCAAAAAACCTCTGCCTCGGGTGCTTGGATTAAGGAATTTTCACCAAACGGGTTCAATTGAAAGATGTAAAGAAGAAAGGGAAGAAGACTTAGCAAGATTAGGGAAAAGTCAGCTAAAGCTCCCGACCTTGAAGAGGCTTCCAGCGCTATAAAAGAAAGCTTCCTCCACTACCAAGAAACAACTCAATCGAAGGCAAGCAAACCAGACCTAGAGAGCAAGCATCATCTCTCACCCCCGGAACCCTTCAATTTCATGCCCTATACCTCCATCTCCTCCCATTTTCTCTTCTAGGAAGCTATTCCAGGAGCTTGAACAACTTTCGTCAGTCTTGGAAGTTACTTAATACACCTATCTCTCTCTCCCTCTTCAACAAACCTCCTTAGAATCCCTTCTCCCTTACTTAAAACCTCCTGTCCCTCATAGGAAATCCAAGCTCTCTCTCTCTCATGCTAAACTTATGAATGCTCGCTCCCATGCCACAAGCTTCTCATGCCAAGCCATAGTTGTGGATCAGCAACCATTGGTTTCATGGTGAAGGAAACCAAGGTGTTTCCTAAGGTTCCTAACCTTCGAGCGCTCTTGGGGCCTGGTTCTTGAACTCGAAATGTGGGCAATTATCTTCATTTGCTCTTTCTGACAGCCCAGGCCCATTCGCCTAGGCTAAGAAAAAGACCCCTACAATAGTATAGCTACACGACCGTACTATTTTTAAATAAAAAATAAAAAATAAATCGAGTATAGCAGCGGCTATACCATTTTTTTAAATAAAAAAACCCTGGTATTGCCGTGTGGCTATACGGTTTATAATAAATAAATAAAAGGGACCCATCTAGAGCCTCCTCTCCTTGCAACTAGGCACTCCACATGTCAAAAAAGTATAGCCGGCGGCTATACTTTTTTTTTTTTTGTAACCACGCGCGCGACTATACTATTTGATTTAGAAGGTATAACCGCACGCGCGACTGTACTATTGAACTTTTAAAAATTAAGAAATTAGGACTCTTCTAGTTGCATTAGTTTATACTTTATAGATATTAATTTCCTAGTTTCAACATATTCAAATGAGATATTGAATAGAGAGAAATTTCTTAGTAAATCGATATGAGAGTTCAATTTTTCTTTTTCTTTTTGGTGTGGGAATGGTTTATATTAATTTTTCTTTTTCTTTTTCTTTGACTCAATGTTGATGAGAATTTAATTTAGGATTTCTTCCAACATTAGAACGAGAAATATATATACTAATAATTAGTTGGTAATTTTCTTCTATTTTTTTAAATATAAGCGATTGTCTCAACTACAAGAGAAGAAGATAAGGGTTTATATATACTACCAAGGTGCTATGAAGATTCGAACTTGAAACCACAAGTCAAGACCCTTTTCCTGTATTTGTAAACCACAGTTACGAAGACTATAATATCATAAATTTAAACCACATTTGTTGTTGAGTATATGAGAGGATTGATGTGTACTTATAAAATCAATTATTATGATATTGTATTTAATACATGCGTAATGTGATTATTACCTTTTACTCACTTGTCAACTAAAACAAGAGACACATGGTATTGCATTCAGAAACCCTATGAATTAGTCCATTGAGCCTCCTAAAATATATGATAACAAGAATGATACAAGGTTGCTTACACAGATAAAGCTTTGCAAACAAAAGCAAGTCCAAGTAGCTAGCTAGTAGCTACATGAAGAAAAACTCCGAGTGAGAGGTAATTAATTGTCAATTGAAATTTCGGTATGTAGCATATAACTAATACAAGTTTGGACTAAAATCACTCAAGCCAATTTAAAAACAAAAAACAAAATTAAGTAATTAAGAACGTTTATCCATTCACCGAATTTAATTATTCTCCTCGAAATATCGATTGTGAAAGAAAATAAGAAGGAAAAAAACACAGATCCAAAGGGTAATACTGATTTGTCATATTGGACAGGGCATGATAGAAGCTTCCAGAACTTCGGACGCAATTCCAGTCATGGGCTCTGGACTTCTCCCGGAGTACACCCCAATTCAAAAGAACTGGGCTAAGAGATTGAACCCTTTTTTTATTTTGGGTCAAGGCTATGAGATTGAACCTTACGCTCAGAGGGCAGTTGGGCCTTTACAGATAAAAAAGGCGGTTGCGCATCACATTTCGCATCCTCCATGATGGTGACGATGTGGTGATACTGATAATGATTGTAATGATGGTATTGATGATGGTGATGATGACGATATAACACCATCTTACCTAAAAAATAAGGAAGAGAAAAGAACAATATTTGTTGCCTGACATGGAAAGAAGGTCCTCACATGGCATAGTAATTTATCTTGGATTTCACTCTTGGGTTACATAAATTGCAATAGAGATGGAGAGTGGAATCTACAGGACGTTAGAATGAGGGGTTATAATGAGAGGTACTTAATAGTTGTTTGATTCAATGTAAAATTATTATTGGACTGTTGAATTGAACCTCTCATTATAACTTCTCAACATAGCACCAAACGCGGAATCTAAATAAATGTAAAAGAGTATATATTGCAGCGACATTTGAACTACAGCATACCCTAAATAAACATTCAGAAGAAAAAAGTGGTAAAAACAAAAGAAAATCATAACGTGCTTTTAGCTGTATGAAGATAAAACCGAAGCCCATTTCACAATATTCTAATTTCTAATGACCAATTTGAATATATGAATCAAATTCTGAGAATCAGAATCAGAATATGGAGCACAAGTGCACAACAACAACGACCGATGTTCCAGATATCCCTGACATGTCAGGACATGCAAAGCACTTTAAAAGGTTAAAAATTTGAGTTAAATAAATTATGGGAAGTGGGAAATACACATACAATTGGATTTAAAAATTGTTGTAACTTGTAACCATGTGGAGGGTCTCCATTGATCTTGCAATCTCTCGTATTTCTAGTAAACCTTCTGTACATATATAATAGGATATAATTTTTTAACGAAGAAGAAAAACTTCTCTGCCCGGTTGCATTGTTCCCTTCTTCCTATCTCTCTCTTCGTGTCACTTAGCAAATAAGGAGAGATAATAACACGGGGCAATGCAACGCCGGAAATGGAAGTATTTCTCCTATTTCCAAGGCAGATTCTCAGCAGGAACAAATATATTAACCCAGGCCATAGATTCTCAGCAGAAAATCCAGCAAAGTGAAGTGCAGATGTTCCTTTTTGGTTTCCAAATGATTTTTACATTGTAATTAAACCCAGGCCTGAGAGTAAAACTAGGAGATACATTTGCAGCCTCCCAGGTTGGTGAGAGAAACTAATGCTATAATGAAAGCTTGGTCCACCACCATGATCAACGTGGACCAGGGCAATAAAAGGATGAGACTGCAACTTATTAAGGCCTATGTCCTTTTCAAAAAATCCACCAAAGATCATGTTCTACTATGTTAACTGGTATGAACCTTTATATAGTTTTCATTTGTTTCTTTTTGGATTTATACTGATGACATTATAAATTTATAGAACGTACAGTACACCCTAGCTGGATCACGAGGTAGCCAACTCAAAACAAGATAAAAAATAATCTAAAATAGTGAGCCAAGGAGCAAAAGAAGAAATAAATAACCATACTGAAACAGGGTTCTCCAATACCAACTAGGAAAATAGGTGCCAAATACTCATCGAATTAATAGACTAGCTAGCTAGCAGTACACTCAGATTAGATCTAATGTACAAAAAACAGAGAAAGTTGTAGACAGAAAGACAGATGCTTTTCCATAGTCACTCCCACTGAACAACACCACCCAAAAGGAATCAAAAGCCCATCTGCTTTTTTTCCCACATAGAGAACTTAGAAGGGTGAAGATAAAAGACAAAAACTTGGCAAGGCTGGCCCTAAGATGAACACCTAAAAATCAACAGCAGACTCACATGCATCATACTTGCACACCATCTTTTGCACATTGAAATCCAGCATCATCTCTGTTCCACCCCTACCCCACCTCACACCCTCTAATTTCTTTCTCAACCCCACCAAAGCATCAAGCCTGAAACGAATAAGGTTAGAATAGAAGAAAACAAACCAGCATCAACAAGTCTAATCACACTGCTGTCGTCCGAGTTGATGCCAGCTCCTGATGGCCCTACGCCCGTGCCAATCCCTCCTAATACCCCAGGAGTTGCAGTGTACGGAGTGGTGGTTGTCGGCGTTGTAGTACCAGTTGTGGGAGTGGTGGAGGTCGTTGGGGTTGTGGTACCAGTGCCAGTGCCGGTGCCGGTGCCGGTGCCAGTGCCGGTGCCAGTGGATGGCGTTCCTGTGCCGGTGCCAGTGGATGGCGTTCCTGTGCCGGTGGATGGCGTTCCTGGAGTATTTGTTACTGGAGTTGTAGTAGTGCCTGCAGTGCTGAAGGACAAAACGGAAAAACAGCATTCAGCGCAGAAACCACAAAAACTAGAAATTCCAGAAAGGAACCTCCAAGCACATGATCATCATAAGCATATTGAGTGAAAAGTAAAAATCTAAAAATACGGGTGATACACAAGTTCATAATTTTGCAAGAAATTTACCATGCCATATGGTTATAGTGTCTGAATAGAGACCATGTGGCATAAAGCTTACCACCTTGAAAATCTAATGCGTTCAATAACACCCATTTGGACTTTATCATATACAGTTATTCATAGGTCCTACTGCTTTGGGATGGAATCATGGAAGATGATATCATTAGTATTATAAGTCATGCCATTGTAATTCCTGTATACTATATTGCTCACGTCATCTTGAGCTGTGAAAAATATTCAAATAGAAGCTATAGCATTATCTTTTGAACATAATCACCGTCCTATGAAATTCGTTGTAAAGGAACAAACATGATCTTGAAAATGCAGTTGAGCTAAGAGAGATGCTCAAAAGGCAAGCTTTGATCTTTATTCAAAAGAAATGAGCTTCCTGTGAGATTGCTTGCACTCTTTGTGCAGATACTTGCCAATTTTTTACTAAAGATAATATCAGCCTATTGATTACCTAGTCCATTGAAGTACTTGATATTGTATAGGAGGTGACAATTAAGCACATGAATCCTAAAGAATAACCAAATCAGACAATCCCAGTCAAAACCATCTAGTATAGTAACATGCTATTATTAACATCTAGATATACCTCCATTTTTCATTACTGAGTAGTCCAGGAACAATGCTCCCTCACCCAAAAAAAAATCTGTCTAGATCTACTTATATGTGAGAGGAGAGAGCATAGCTGCTGGAGAACTACTTTCAAACAAAACAATAGCATAAGTAACCAGCACATAAATCATCAAAGGTAATTCTTGAAAGCTTTTGAAACAAGAAAGCTAAAGTATTCATATAGGTATAAATTTTGGAAAGTTAAATGAGATACATTAAAGGTAGAAAAAAATAACTGGGAAAGTTAAAAATAAAATAAAAAACGACAGAAATAGGAGCAACAGGAATGCATGATATGTAAGAACATGAATAAAAAGAAAAAGAAAACTCAGTTCAGAAGAGTACGAGTCCTAGTATCCGTGTTGTGCGTGTGAGTTTAGTATATTATCGACACTTTCAATAGGAAAGGTCCTCCAAAAAAAAAAAAAAAAGGTGGGGTATGATTGAAAAGGCACAGCCGTCGAGGATACAAAACTTCAAAAAGTTAGCTCAAATCTCAAAAAGTTTATCATCCCAAGGCTTTGAGGTAGCTTTTGAATCTTATTGAGATTATATATTGTCCCACTATGAAAGTGGTACTGTGCTTTTTGCGAGAGGCAAAATTTGCCCATCACAATGTGGACAAAAACCCCTTAACCACAGTTATTGGTGGCCACTACTTTTGAATTTTGACTCTGAACAAAGACCAGGCAAATGTAAAATGGGACTGAAACCTAAAGCCAGAAAAGGTACTGGCATAGGTGGTTCAGTAAGGATCAATTTGTAATTTTGTGAGATATTACCCTTTGCACTGTTCAATTCTACAAGGCTTAACCTTTTGGTAAAAAAGCATTGGATCCCAATTATTTGCAGCATCTTTTGTGAAAATGAACTGAGCTCCACTACCAACAAATGAGCAATCAGTCAGGGACATCATGATGCAATTACAATATTAGTCAAACAGAAAAAGGAGCTCATTTAGATTAGAAAAGCAAAAAGAAAAAGGAGCGTATTGGATGTTACATGAGATACATCATACATTGAAGGTATTCACAAAGAAAACAGTTAAAAGTAATTGTGATTGGTTTCAAAAAAGCATCCTTTTTTCAATGATAAAAGCAAAGATGCCTATTCCACCAAGGGAAAGATGTAATGTAAAATGTAAATGCAGATTGCTTAAAGGGCAACTACTTGTCTCTTCAAACGGGCTACTACTACAGTCCTACTTGTGCTTTATGAAAGAAAGTAGTAGTACATTTGAGCTCTCCCCCAAAATTTGAAATACAAAGAGTAAAATGATGACATTTGAAAGATTCAAGCAGTGGTAACAAAAATAATATCCTTAGAAAATATAGAAAATGGGTCCAAAAACCTACCTGGCGCTAGAGGGGTAAACACAACCAGTTATGCCTGTAAATCACCATGGTAGAAATGAAAAGAGTTACAACCTTGCTCAAAACTATCTGAACCTACCCAAAAAATTGAAAGGACAGAAGGAGTTGCAGTTGGGCTTACTGGGATCAGATGTAACAGGGTTTGCTGTGCCAGCAAAGTCACAAGAGCCTTGAGCTTGGCCCTTCTTCTGAAAATAGCTGTTAACAGCGTAGCTGCAGTGAGCTTTAACAGTGTTGGGGTTGTAGCATCCCCCATTTGAATGGATGGGGTTACAGTCAGCCCCAGCTCCACAGGCATAGTCCAGTGTCTTCTGCCAGACTGCGTCACCTAATCCCTCTTTGCAAACACACCAATTGGCACCTATACAATTCCAAAGAAAATAAGCAAATAAAAAGTAAAGAGTACAAATAAAAAAAAGGGAGAAACTTGCACATCTAAAGAGAGAGGAAGAAAGGGAGAGTGTGCATATAAGGTCGGAAGATCAAAGATCAGATCTTTTTTATAAAATAAAAATAATAAAAATGGGAACACAAATAAAAGTAAGAATTTAAAACAAACAAGCAAGGATTAATTAAGGTCCTTGAGCAATTTCTTCGTTGATAGCTTCCACTACATGAAATGAAAAGGTCTAAAGCGGTAAAAACAGAAAAACCATTATAACATACAATGAAAGGGTGCACTGGCTTCAAATCTACAAAAGATCGACACATTACAAGTAAGTAAAGATGTCATCTTTGAAACGATTACATGATTTTAGAGGTTCCATTTAGAAATAAAGATGGAATGCAAGAAAGAAAGAAAGAAAGAAAGGCTGAAACAAGCATGCCTTACAAGGAAAATATGGAAAATATTATAAAGATGTGCGAGTATGTTTCAGCTAAGCAAGTTCTTACTTGAATGGCCAGCCATGGCTAAGAGAAGCAGTGCTGCAAAAGCTAAAACAGCCATGATTGAAGAGAGAGTAGTGTGTTTGAAGTTAAACAATGGTGCTCAAAGCAAAGCAAAGCTAGCTCCTGCTGCAGCCTGATAGAGAGAGAGAGAGAGAGAAGGAGAAGTGGTATGTGGGGGTGTGTGTAAGAAAAGAAAGATGGGTAATATCTAGAAGAAAATAAAAAAAATGAAAAGAAAAAGAAAAAATTTGTGAGAGAGAGATAGAGACAGAGACAGAGACAGTGATGTTGACGGTGCGGTGATAGTGGCCCTGTGTATGTGGTGTCGGCTTGAGGGTGCTTTTCTTTTTTTCTGTCTTTGCTATGTGTACCATTTTTATACACTGTTTATTTCTTGGAAGCTTTGCTTCTTTTTTATCACTTTTACGGTACCTCATTCAAAATTAAAACTAGTTTCACTTCATTTCATGGGAAGTAGCATTAAGCTAACAACAGAGCCTGCGTTCTGGTCTTGGTCATCAGTTGCTCATATGCCAACCCATTGCTAACTGCACCACGCTACATTATTAAACTACATTAAAGATAAAATTGGTTGGCCATGGATACGATTCAAGAGACAAACCTTGACACAATTTTGCCTGGTAAAGCATGGGTTACTTTATATGTTTATATATATTCCTAAAAATAAAACAGCAACGCAAATCAAAATATTTCCTTTTTATTATATAAATCCTAAACCTAAACCTGCCGTGAAGACATTTCCGGTTGAATTTTGATCTGCCCTGACAAATTGTAGGAAGTTTTTTTGAATTCAGGTAAGGGGATTCAAAGACCCTAACCCTTTTTACAGGTGAGATGAAAGTTAACATTGTATTTATACGCAACTTGACTTATGTGAAAGTGTCTTTCTATTATTATATGGTTAGTTTGAGAATGATTATGGATATGCGAATAATCAATTTTTCATATAATCACTTTAGGGCTCGTTTGAGAGTGAGATTGGAGAAGCAAATAATCATTTTTATGGATAATCCCTTAGAGTGATTTTAAGTAAGTTTGTGGAGAAGCACATGAGCCCAGAATCACTTAAAATCACTAAACGTGATTTTTTGGAGAAGCACGTGAAAGATGTTTCTTCCCATAATCCAGAATCACTCCCAAATGATTTTATGGAGCTCTTCTTCCTAGAATTACTTTTTTTTTTTTTTGCTCAAACCCCTAAAATTACTTGAAATCACTACTGATTATAACCTATCTCGAATAACTCTCAAATAAGCCCATAATATTTATTTTTATTTTCATAAAAATGAGCCCATAATCTAACCCCAATGACATGCTCCTCTAATTCTTTTTTTTTCCTCACAATTTCCTTATCAATATAAAATGTACCTATTTCTCACAAATATCCTAAAGTAATACTATTATTTTGTTTGTCTTATTGTTTTCTCCCGAGAATCCCTTTTTTTTTTACAATTATTCCTTTAATAAAAATACTAAATATATTATAAATGACATTGATGTATATGCCATCAAAACGGGAAAGAAAATTAAAACTAGTGTATACCCTTATTTAATTGATATGTATAGGTAGGCCTTATTTACTAATCAGCGGTGCTCAGGTCTGCCCCGTCCGTTTGACAACTAGTGTACGTAAAATAAAATTAAAACTACATGATTTAATGGGAAATTAGGGATTTTTATTTTTTACTATATAGATAAATCACTGTCGTCGTGGGAAATTTGGATTTTAGAGATACAGAGGAGAACAAAATCAATCGGAGCCAGATCCGCGGCCAAGTAAAAGCCCCTAGGAGCTCCGAGCACAACGCGCACGCAGAGATGGGGGAGGAGAAGAGGCATCAGATGATGCAGAACCTGTTCGGCGATCAATCCGAAGAAGAAGAAGAGGTTGATTCCGAGCACGAGTCCAATCCCCAGCCCAATTACCCTTCTGTATGATCCCCCGATTTTCTTTTTCGTTTTCAATTCAGATACCATTTGCATATTTGTAAATTTTTAGGTTTCGATTTTCAACTTTAGCTGTCTTCATCTTACTTTGAAGCGATGCTGTGCTTTTGTTACTGGTGGTAGATGCTTTGGTTAGATGAATGTGTCTTGAGGATTTTATTACGGTTGTTTTTAGGGTTGGGGGTTTATATATATGTGTTTTTATTTTTTATTTTCCTGAAGAAGAATAATGAAAGATAAGAGGTGGGTTGTGTTGAAGAGCAGAAGCACTTTTGTTTAACAATGATTGACACAAATATCTAATGCATTTAAGCTGAAATTGCACAAGCACAAGTTATTAGTCTTATCATATTACTTTTCAGTCAATGGATAGTGGGAACATAAATTACGTGCGAGAAGCTCAACATGCATTGGTGTTGAAGGGATCATGAGCATTTTGATTTTTTTAAAGTCATCACTAGTCACGACTCTTGAAATAATATGCATCATTTTTTAACATGTTCAATTTTAGAGATGAAAATGTGTGGAAGGTATTTGTGGAGGAATCTTGTGATTGTAAGGAACTAAAGGAAGTCTCTGGCTCACTAAAGTAGTTGGGAAAATTGAAGGATTGTGTTTGGCTATTAGTAATATGAGTTGCATCTTATATGATGTAGTGATTATAGGTTATTAGGTCGACATGTATTTAAGTATGTAATTGTTTTAATGTATCGTCATTATGCTTATGCTGAAAGTTTGAAACAATCCTTTAGCACTCGTAACAACTATACCAGCATCAAGGTGCTTTGTGAAAACATCTTCGTGATGGTTTTGTTTTCAGGATGAAGGAGAGGGAGCACTGGAGCCTGAGGGTGAAGGTGAAGTAGAGGGCCAGGGGGAGGTAGAGGTAGAGAGTGATGCTGAGCAGCGTGATGTTAACCCTGATCCAGGAGAAAGTGAGGGCGAAAGAGAACAAAGTTCCCAAGAAGTAGAAATTGGTGATCAAAGAGAAGAAAGTGATGGAAAATATACAGACACTGATGAAAAAGAAGAGTTGACAAGCCGGAGACGAAATGTGATTGAAAGTGGGTCTGAGAGGTCTGAGGAAAACCATTACCCTGACAATGAAGATGACGAGGTTAATCAGGCTAGAAGTCCGAGGTAAATCTCTCTCTCTCTCTCTCTCTCTCTCTCGCATACAAATATAAACTTGTGCTCAGTGAATTTTAAAGAGCATATCTGAAGCAACATTTTTTTCTTCTCGTTTATCTTAGTGGATCTTCATGGGAATGCACTGGCATCAAGCACTGTGCTTATTTTTGTTTCCAGAGAAACAAAAAAACTTACTGTTAGCTTCATGTGCATACACTTGTTTAGAGTATGCAGCTGGCTAGTTTGACTAATGGGAAACTTGATTTTTAACTTTAGATCCCCTGACGAGGAGAAGGACGATACTCACGTCGCACACTCTGCTGTTCGTAATGTATTTGGTGACTCTGATGAAGAAGAACCAACAGATTACGCTGTTCAAAATGACATTGAGCATGAACCAAATGTGAGTACCAATTTGAAAAACAATATTCTTAAATCTTTCAATTGTTGAGGCTGTTGAAGAGTCATCAATTTTAAAATGATTTATACGTATGTTCCTGCCTTAGAGATCCCCAATGGAAGAGGAAGGGAGCTATGGAAAGAGTCCAAGACTAGAGGATGTAGTGGCTGATGAAGATGCTAGATATGATTCAGAAGAGGACAATATTGAGGCTAAACCTAGAGAGAAACCAGTTGGCCCCCCATTGGAACTAGAGATTCCACTGCGTCCACCTCCTGCTCATCCAGAAAAGGTTTGAATCCTTATTCTACATGGGGGAATCACTTTTAAAATATTAAATCTTTTGCTTTGTGTATGAGCATCTAAGACCACATTAGATGGATGCAATCTATTTTTTGTAAAAGTGCATTTAAGTTAAAGATGCTAAATTGGTTATTATTTATGCTCTATAGTTTTCCATTCCTTCATCTTCTTTATTTCACTTGGGCACTTTTTGGGATACTTCGGAATTACTTGACTGCTATTGTTTATACTCACTATTGGATTATGAAATAATTAGAAGAAAAGTCATAACTATTTCAATTTTTTTGACTTGGTGGAACATTTTGATATTCAAATGTTATCCTTATGCAGATGAACATGATCAAAGTTTCAAATATTATGGGCATTGACCCCAAACCGTTTGATCCAAAGACATATGTGGAGGAGGATACATTTGTGACAGATGAATCAGGATCTAAGAAGCGTATACGTTTGGAGAACAATATTGTGCGATGGAGGAGAGTTAGAAATCCAGATGGCACAACATCGGTAAGTAATTATCTTTGTTCTATTCTGTTATACATGCAAATTGGTGCCTTTTTTTTTGTCAGATTAGGAAAATTTTGTGTGTATGAACCTTAACATTTTGATTTATCCTATATGTTGTTGGGTTTTTCAAATTCTCTCTTTTCATTTTGAAAGCCAATATAAGTTCAACTTCACCATAATACCCATTTTTTGCTGCACTGTTTACAAGTTTGTTTTCATACATCGTGCACTCAGTAGTGTTTAACCTATTGTTTCCTATGATTTGTAGTGTGAAAGCAATGCACGCTTTGTGAGATGGTCTGATGGCAGTTTGCAGTTGTTAATTGGGAATGAAGTTCTAGACATATCCGTGCAAGAAGCACAGCATGATCAAGCACACCTATATCTCAGGCACGAAAAGGTAAAATTCCTAAATCTGTTGGGTGTGTGCGTATGTGTGTATGTCATTCATGAATATATGCATGGCATACTCTGTTTGCATCAAAAATGCAGAAAAGATTCCAAAAATGTTTGAAGATAT
Source organism: Prunus padus (assembly GCA_024362665.1). Lineage (NCBI taxonomy): Eukaryota > Viridiplantae > Streptophyta > Magnoliopsida > Rosales > Rosaceae > Prunus > Prunus padus. The sequence continues at coordinate 2,122,556 of JANFAM010000005.1, forward strand.
TTCTGAACTGCCAACTTAGAAATTGCTCATATTCTGTTCTAGAAAAACTTGGTATCCAAGATAATTTGTTCCTAATTACCTGTGCTTTGTACTTGCAGGGAATCCTCCAATCACAAGGAAGGGTTCTGAAGAAGATGAGGTGTATGCCATCGTCCTTATCATCAAATTCACATCGACTGTTGACTGCTCTGGTTGATTCTCGACATAAAAAAGTGTACAAGGTTAAGAATTGTGTTACTGACATTGATCCTGAGAGAGAAAAGGAGGAGAAAGAAAGGGTAATTTGTTGCATATTGTAGTTGTTTCTGTTTTGTATGTTGTTTCACGGAACATCTAGATTGATTTTTTTCGTTTGGTGTTTGTAGGCTGAAAGTCAAACAATCAGAGCTAATTTACTTCTTAATCGGAAGAGGGAGAAGGTCAGTCGAAAGTATACACCGACTGTGGACAGGAGGCGCCAACTTTCACCTGGTTTCTTGGAAGATGCTCTTGATGAGGTATGTTCTTGATATAGGGGTAGGGGGTGAGGGTGGAGAGTGGACAGGATGGGAATTCCTTTGTGTTCTCGTCATTTTCAAGGTTTTGTGTTCTTTTACAGTACACTCAAATGATTAGATGGGTAGTTTTTCAGTTTATGCCATTTGAAGATTCTCATTTTTCATTCTTTTTGTGGATGCTGAAGGCCCTATAATAATTTTCTAGTACATAACTGGAATTTTTTGTTTATTTACATATCTATTCAGACCCAAGTTAGGTCTCTTAGTTGATCATTTTGGTGTTCAGGATGATGAACCGGATTATTATGAGTCTCGTCATTCCCGCCGCCATATAGAGGAGGATTTGGAAATGGAAGCTCGAGCAGAGAAACGCATTTTGAATGCTAAGAAGGTCATATAACTTGAGCTTTACAATTTTCCCTTATAGTATATCGTTTCTGCTAAACTTGTTGACTCTTGGAATATTACTCACAGGGAACTAAAGACATCCCTCGCAAGTCATCCTTGCCAACTGCCAAATCATCTCGGCGTTCAATGGATTTCTCCGATAGTGAGAGAGGCGAGTCTGAGTATGAAACTGATGGGGAAGAAGATGAGATATCTCCTCCACATAAGAGGGCTGAGGATCCAGAGCCAGAATATGAAGATGAGGAAGAAGAAGAACACGAAGAAGCCGAAGTTAATGAAGCATCCGATGAGGAGGAGGCTGAGGTATTTCCCTCTTCTTTTGAGTAGAAATGTTTCTGTGTTATAATTTTCAGCATGTGGATCTGTTATATTGTTACCATAAAAGTAGACTCGGAAAGTGTTGCATCACGAAGATATAAAATAGGAAGTATATGGCTCCATAATTCTTTCTTCTGAGTTGGCTTGAGAACATTTACGACCAATTAACCATTCAGTTTTCTATTGAACCTACTTGCTTGTAATTCTTCAAAGGTAGGCGATTTTACTTTTGTCAAGAATTAGTACGCTTATTATGTTCTAGTATGCTTGTTACGATTTAATATATTTTTAATCCTATTTCTTGGATATACTTGTAGGAACCTAAGCAAAAGGCTAGGGAGTCTGGACACAGTCACAAGCGCAAGGAAATTGAGTCAGATGAAGACTCTCCTCCTAGGAAGGCTGCACCACATCGCAGAATGGCGGTTGTTTATGATAGTGATGAGGACTAAAGTCTTCGTTTGGATTTTTGCATGTGAGTACTTCAGACTATAAGGTACTTGGTTGTTTTTTGTTCTTTTCTTTTGGGACATAATAGATTTGATAAATCAGTTCTTTTTTGTCCAACGTTGAGAAAGAGGTCATGGATTTTGAGTTTTGCTCTTGAATTTCTCTCATTATTTTGCAGAAACCTTGGCCAGCCTGCGCACATTCTGGGGATTAACCGGAGACAAGATCAAATGCCATGGGTTCAAAATTTCAAATGATAGATATGAACTGTTCGTTGCAACGGTCTTTGCATCCAAACTGCCATGGGGTTCATATCTATTTTTCTTCAAATGTTGGCTTTGGTGTTAGAACTCTGTTATCTGTCTTTGTGTCTTTGTGTATATATATACCAACAAGTAGTTTGTTGATTCTTATATTGGGAAATTGATACTGAAACTCGGGAGATCTGTCATACAGTTTTTGCCCCTTGAAATCTACAATCTTATTGATAGCAAATTAACCCACAAGTTTGATTTCTAATTTGAAATATTTCTTCTGATTACGTAATTTGAATTTGTTTGGTTGATGATAAGCTATACAATTCCATTTGGGCTGAAAAAATAAGTAATTTTTTAGGGTTTTCAATTTCAATTTTAATTTTAGTCCTTGAATTAAAAGCCTAACACAAAACAACTAAAGAAACAAATCTTTCATCTTCTCTTATCTTTATCCACCCGTTGGACCTAAGAATTTCTGGCACGGTCACGTATTAGGCCACAGGACTCGATAATTTATAGCATTAAGAACAATAAGTCATGATCTCTTGGACCCAGGGGTCGTTTGGTACGGCGGACTGTCATGGATTGGACTAAATCCTGGGATTGTCTCGGATTAGCTCGGATTGGACTAAGCTGGATTAAATCCTGACCTATGTTTGGTGTTGCGTCAGACTAAGAAGCTGGATTGTAAAAATAGTGAAGACCTATGTTTGGTGCTGTGTCGGACTAAAAAATAATTATTTTAATATTTAAAATTAATATTTTTTAAATAATTAAATGTAAGTTTTTTTGCTATTATAATTACCAAATTTACATGTAAATTTATTTTCCTCCAAACCAAAAGTTTTTTTGTTTGTTGTTAAAGTTAAAAATTTCATCGAAATTATGTATAATTGAGTCTTTATTTGTATGGAAACACAAAGAATTTGAGAATTTACATGTAGGTGTCAATGTCAGAGTTTCTTCATATATGTAAAAGTTAATACATACAAATAAACACCCACAATTTCAAAATGAAACTAAGAAGGCCCACAACCATGAACCATTTGGCTTTAATGCTAGCAATATGTTATACCATTTGTGGTGTTTCCAAAATGAAACCAATCTCATCAATGCATCATTTGTGGTGTTTCCAAAAAGATGAACACTTCCATTATTGTTTCTCAAGTAAAATGGAACCCAAATTTCATTGACATCAAAGTAATTAACATACATGTGTTTCTCATAACTAAGTACAAAGTTACTTGATGACGACTTTCTTACCTCTTTGCAGAGTCTTTGATCCTAGAAAATAATTGCAACACAGCCACTTATAAGAAGCATTTCTAGCCTCTAGTAGAAAATTTCAAACAGAAAAATGTTTACAAATCCTTATGTAACTCATGAATTTCAATTACACTTGAGATATCTAGAAAGGTTCATTGACTCAGCAAACATTTGTAGGCTGATTTTCCGTCCCAAATGATGATGACTTGAGCGATGCCACGTATGAACATGTTTGGTCTGTTCCTACAAGTCCAAATTAGAATCAACAAATTAATTGTAATAGGAGTATACTTTAAAATTTTGGAGATAATACATGCTAAATGAACCTTATAATAATGCTGGTTTTAATCAATGTAGACAGTTGTGTATATAAAACTGCAAATTATACAGCTAACCTAACCCTTGTTCAAGTCCAGGACAGATTTAATTAAGAATCCAAACAGAAATGAAGCAATGGACAGGAAATGAAAATAAATAACCCAGACAAAACAGTCATCAACAGAAATAAAGCAAAGGACATGAGATGAAACTACTAGGGAATGAAGCAGCAGATGGACCAGACGATTAGTATAAATTCCTCCATTGTTGAAAAAGAAACGGATGAATGATCACTTTTGAAAAATTGTATGAAATAAGAGGCCTCCTTTTTGCGACTTTCCATTTGTCAAGTGATGTTTGTGATCAGAATTATAAGAGCATAACATATCTATACAAGCTTCAAGTTGGTAACATAACAGAAAAGATGAGACAGCATGCCAGTGGGGAACGAAATGCGGATGCAAGTTTGTGCCATACCACCTATGTCAAAAAGTAGGCTTCTGCAGTTCAAGATTTACAAAACCTGCTTTCGTTAGAGGAAACAAAAACATTACAAAACAGGGGACAAGTTATCTACTGGATAAGCTGGACTACTCAAACTAAACATCCTAACATTACATGAACGAAATATAAAATACAGCAGCACTCCACTAGTAACATAAATGAATTCTAAAAACAGAGTGTGGTTGAAGACTGACTGCGACATTAACATATAAAAGCATTCATCTCCTGTCTATTGACTAATGTAACTAAATGAAAAGCCAAACAAACATGTCCATTCAAATTCTACTAGAGCGAAAATTTGATAAAGAAAAGGAAAGGAATGTAAGGGGAGGATATATTAACACAAATCCTAGAGAGAGAGAGAGAGAGAGAGAGAGAGAGAGAGAGAGAGAGAGAGATGGAGAGAATGTTTAGATGTTCCAAAGAACAAAAAAACACTTCTTTTTTTCTTTTTTCTATGGGTAAAACTCGAAGAGAAAGGCACACCTTTCATAGTTGTTAGCTTCAGACTTGGTCCTGGCAACAATTTGCCTTCCATCTGCTGCTAATCCAGCCCAACTACTGCAATCCCAACCTCTTCAACCTTTACCATCCCTACCTCACCCACCTTATCCATTCTAATTTTGATTGTATCCATCTTTAACAACAATTAAACAACCACATGAAACACAACAGCATACAAATATAATATCTAGAAAAAATATCCAATAAAATAGATAAAGAATAAATTTTTACTACAAATATAATAGAAAAGCTTAATCCAATATCAATTCAAAGCAGCGCCATAACTTTGAGCATAAGACTAATTAATTGTACATGAGGATTGAGAATTAGTTGTGATTATATTAGATGAATGTCAATTTAAATAATAATGAGTTGGCTGTGCAAGTGGCAGATTTCAGTACTAGAATTAGATGGATGCATATTAATTGAAATAGAATTGGGCAGATGATACCTTGATGAAATTAGAATAACATGACTTGATACCTTGAGGCAAATCTGAAACAGGCTCTTCAGGAATCGTTTCTCTTTCTTCTTGTTCATGTTCTTCGCCATGGCTTTGGAGATGGAACTCAAAAATCGTATTAAAAATCAGACAAATTAACAATACCCATGAAGGAATAAGAGAGGTATGTAAAGGGAAGAGATCAAAAAACTTGCCTGAGTACAACTTCGAAGAAGAGCAGAGTCGATATTGAAGCAAACGAGAGAGAGAGAGAGAGAGAGAGAGAGAGAGAGAGAGAGAGAGAGAGAGAGAGAGAGAGGCGTTCTAGGGCTCGGACTCGCGTGGTCTGTTTAGCGAGCTCGCTATTTTGCGAGCCATGTTTCAGGCTCTCTAGATTGGACAAGCGAGTGAGGCATTTTTGGTACTGTTGGACTATATAATCTCATTTAAGTTAGTCCATTCTTTCATCAAACATGGGTTTTAAGTGCTAAATAACATAGTCCAGTCCAATCCAGTCCAATGAGGCCTACCAAACATGCCTTTAGGGTCTAAAGAATTTGTGGTCATTCATATCACGGATTTCTTGGACCCTAGAGGTCCAAGAGATCATGACGGTAAGAACAATATGAGAAGATGAGTAGTGATCTCTTGGTGACCAAGGATCCGTGGTCACCCACCGTTGGATTTAAATCCAAATGTCCAATAGAGTTTTTTAAAAAGAGTGCAAAAGTATGTGGACCTTTGAATTTAAATCCAAAAGTGAGTGACAACCAAGAGAACACTGAAGATTATGAGTACTTAAGATCAAAAGAAGGATTTTTAGCCATTTTGCCCCCTGAACTATTAAGCAATTGAACTTACTCCTCAATTATTTCATCTGCCGATTTAGTCACTCAACTCATAATAAATAGTCAATTTCACTTACCGTTAAGTTTATCTAATTCCATCAACTTTTCTGTTAATAATAAGGGCAAATTTGTAATTTTAACTTAAAATTCATAAAAATATTGTAAATAATTAACTTTTAGAAGAAAAAATATATATATTCTCCCCGCAAAACCCCTACCCACACCGATTTCTTCTCCCCAAAGATTTTTTATTCTAAAAGTTAATTATTTACAATATTTGTATGAATTTTAAGTTAATTACAAATTTTCCTCATATTAACAGAAAAACTATAAATTAGATAAACTTAACTATAGCTTTTAAATCGACTATTTATTGCTTAATCGAGTGACTAAATCGCAAACGAAATAAGTGTAGTTTCAATCGCTTTATAAATTCAAAAGAAAATCGCACTTTACCCTCAAAAGAATAAAATCTAATTTCTTATTTATTTATTTTTTAAAAAATAAATATTAAAGTATGATGGGTGATTGAACGGGCGGAAGCTACTGGATAGAGATAGATGGTGCGTTTCGAAGCAAAAGGCTTTAATAGCATTGCGATTTTTTTACGAACGAAGATTCTGGAAATTACGAAAAGCCGATGAAAGCTTCCCGCTTCGTCTAGTACATTCTGGGTGCTGTGGTGTCGGCCAGATGCGTCTCATCTCCCCTCTCCTTAAAACTCACTCTCCCACACTTCCAAGCTCCATTCAGACAAAAACACAGAATCGGCTCTGTTTTTGCTTAAACCAAAACAAAAGAAAGCAAAGCAATCAGGCACATAGAAGATCAAAGTAGCCAAACGCAATTCCACAATACCCACCATTGTCATAGAAAGTCGCAGCTTCAGCTTCCATCTTACAATCACAAGGTATGTGGTGCAAGACTCTTCCTTTTCTCATTTCTCTCTCTCTTTTAATCCGTGAATTTTAGACTTTCTTTCAGTTCGGTTCTCGTTTTTGGGTTGAACCATTTAATTTAATATGCTTGTTGCGTTGCAAAGCCTCTGTTTTTTTTATTAAAAAAAATTTGGCGAAAGAAGTTGTTGATCTATGATTTTGCGTAGGTTTTTAATTTAATATGCTTGTTGCGTAGCAAGGCCTTTGTCTTTTTTCGAATTTTAGCGAAAGAAGTTGTTGATCTATGATTCTGTTTAGGTTTTTAATTTTAGCCTTGCTATATTGTTAGGTTGAAGTGAATATTTAGTGGTTCATTAATCTCCCAATACGCTGTGGGCATGTCTCGAATTGTGGTTTAGCCCAACAATGCATTATGCATGCATCCTTGACTCAATTTTCAGAAACCCAGAAAAAAGCTTTAAAATTTCTTATTATTTTTTACTTTTCGCTTGCGAAAGACATTGTTTTATGTGTTGAAGAAAACAATTTTAATGATTCATGAATTTCGTGCCATGCATGTTGTTTTGGATGAAGCGCTGTGCAGCTTTTGATCCTGACTTTTCTTTTTATGAAACTTTTGATCCTGGCTTTGCATATGCATTAATGTTGTTTTTTTTTTGTTTGGTAGTGTTTCTTGCGTATCAATTAACTGGTGAAGGAAATGAACCCTGACAAGTTCACCCGCAAGACCAATGAGTCTCTTTCCGCGGCTCATGAGCTGGCTACAGATGCCGGCCATGCGCAATTCACTCCACTCCACCTTGCATCCGCGTTGATTTCTGACCCTGATGGCGTTTTCAGGCAAGCAATTGCCAACGCTAGTGGCAATGCAGAGGCTCCACGGGCTGTGGAGAGAGTGTTCAATCAGGCGCTCAAGAAGCTTCCATCTCAGTCCCCTTCCCCGGAAGAAATCCCAGCCAGCACTACTCTCATCAAAGTGATTCGAAGAGCTCAGGCGGCGCAGAAGGCAAAAGGGGACACTCACTTGGCTGTTGATCAGTTGATTATTGGGCTTCTTGAGGATTCCCAGATTGGGGATTTGTTGAAAGAAGCTGGCATTGCCCCGGCCAGAGTGAAATCAGAAGTCGAAAAGCTTCGTGGGGAGGGGAAGAAGGTGGACAATGCCCATGGGGACACCACTTTTCAGGCATTGAAGACTTATGGACGAGATCTTGTTGAGGAGGCCGAGAAGCTTGACCCGGTTATTGGCCGAGATGAGGAGATAAGGAGGGTGGTTCGGATTCTCTCAAGGAGGACTAAGAACAACCCAGTTCTAATTGGAGAGCCAGGAGTTGGAAAAACTGCTGTGGTTGAAGGCTTGGCACAGAGGATACTGAGAGGAGATGTTCCTAGTAATCTAGCGGATGTGAGGCTCATAGCATTGGACATGGGTGCTTTAGTGGCGGGGGCAAAGTATAGAGGAGAGTTTGAGGAGAGGTTGAAGGCTGTTTTGAAGGAAGTGGAAGAGGCTGAGGGGAAGGTGATTCTGTTCATCGATGAAATCCACCTTGTTCTTGGTGCTGGTAGAACAGAGGGGTCGATGGATGCAGCCAACCTCTTGAAGCCAATGCTTGCTAGAGGTCAGCTCAGGTGCATTGGTGCAACAACTCTTGAGGAGTACAGAAAATATGTGGAGAAGGATGCTGCATTTGAGAGAAGGTTCCAACAGGTTTATGTGGCTGAGCCTAGCGTTCCAGACACAATTAGTATCCTTCGAGGGTTAAAAGAGAGATATGAAGGTCACCATGGTGTGCGAATTCTGGACAGAGCTCTGGTTGTTGCTGCACAGCTTTCAAGTCGATACATCACAGGTATGGACTCAATTAGCTAATGGATGTATAGTTTCTTGTTTTATATTTATATAAACTGAAGCTTTGGCCGTGTTGCTTAAATTTTCGTGGCATTGAATTTCTCTTTTCTTTTTATGTATAGGGCGTCATCTCCCTGACAAGGCAATTGATCTAGTTGACGAAGCCTGTGCAAATGTGAGAGTCCAGCTTGATAGTCAACCTGAAGAAATTGATAACCTTGAAAGAAAGAGAATGCAGCTGGAAGTTGAGCTTCATGCACTTGAGAAAGAAAAGGACAAGGCTAGCAAAGCTCGTCTGGTTGAAGTTAGTATCTCCAATCTATTATTAGAGAATGTTTGTCTTCTCCTAAGTTGCAGATTCTGTTTTTAGTGAAGTTGTTCTTGTTCTTCTGTTGGCTCTAACATTTAATTCACAGGTGCGAAAAGAGCTTGATGACTTGAGAGACAAGCTTCAGCCCCTGATGATGAAGTATAGAAAGGAGAAGGAAAGGATTGACGGGCTTCGAAGGCTTAAGCAAAAGCGCGAAGAGCTCTTAATTGCTTTAGCAGAGGCTGAAAGGAGATATGATTTAGCCAGGGTTGCTGACTTGCGGTATGGGGCTATTCAGGATGTGGAATCTTCTATTGCAAAACTTGAAGGTAGTACCGATGAAAATCTGATACTGACAGAGACAGTTGGACCGGACCAAATTGCAGAGGTTGTAAGTCGCTGGACAGGCATACCTGTCACAAGGCTTGGCCAGAATGAGAAAGATAGGTTAATTGGGCTTGCTGAGAGGTTGCATAAGAGAGTAGTGGGGCAAAACCAGGCAGTTGATGCTGTTGCAGAGGCTGTTTTGAGGTCAAGAGCTGGCCTAGGAAGACCCCAACAGCCGACTGGTTCATTCCTTTTCTTGGGTCCAACTGGGGTCGGTAAAACTGAGCTTGCAAAGGCTCTTGCTGAGCAACTCTTTGACGATGAAAATCTGATTGTGAGAATTGACATGTCTGAGTACATGGAGCAGCACTCTGTTTCACGCTTAATTGGTGCTCCACCTGGGTACGTGCATTTGCAATTTTTCTTCATACATATGTTTCCTGAATTTGGCATTATAAAATCTGACTCATTTGCATTTTACAGGTATGTTGGTCATGAGGAAGGTGGGCAACTCACAGAGGCTGTGAAGCGGAGGCCTTACAGCGTCTTATTGTTTGATGAAGTGGAGAAAGCACACACAGCAGTTTTCAATACTCTCTTGCAAGTGTTGGATGATGGAAGGTTAACTGATGGCCAAGGTCGTACTGTTGACTTCAGGAATACGGTGATTATTATGACTTCAAACCTGGGAGCAGAGCATCTCTTATCTGGTTTAATGGGCAAGTGTACAATGCAAGATGCTCGTGATCGAGTTATGCAAGAGGTATCTTCAGTGATCCCTAAAGGTGATTTGGCATGCTTATAGAATTGCTTGTTTGGTACAGTACTTAACTCGCGTTTTGGTACTTGTACAGGTGAAAAGGCACTTTAGGCCTGAGTTGCTGAATCGACTTGATGAGATTGTTGTGTTCGATCCTCTTTCACGTGACCAACTGAGGAAGGTTGCTAGGTTGCAAATGAAGGATGTTGCAGTCAGATTGGCTGAGAGGGGAATTGCTTTGGCAGTGACTGATGCAGCATTGGATTATATTCTGGATGAGAGTTATGATCCAGTGAGTATCTCTGCACCGAATTGTAATTTGCAAATCCAAATTTATGGTCTGCTCCACTTTTGCATGAAATACTAAACGATTATTTCTTTCTTCCAATTTCCAGGTTTATGGTGCTAGACCAATCAGGAGATGGCTTGAGAAGAGGGTGGTGACAGAGTTGTCAAGAATGCTGGTGAGAGAAGAGATTGATGAGAACTCAACTGTGTATATAGATTCAGGGCCAACAGGAAGTGGGTTGGTGTATCGGGTTGAGAAGAATGGAGGGCTTGTTAATGCTGTCACGGGCCAAAAGTCAGATGTATTGATCCAACTTCCCAACGGGACAAGGTCTGATGCTGAACGTGCAGTTAAGAAGATAAAGATTCAGGAAATGGATGAGGATCATGACATGGATGAGTAAACTTCTTTTTGTCTTTAACTTTTGGTAAAAGGGTTGTAAGGAAAGTGTTATATATGTGTTCTGCGGTGAGTTTGTGAGAGTTGCTTTTGGACCTAATTAACTATACTTAATGTTATGGTCCCAAGTGTTTGAATAGTGTTTAACCACTTGTTCCATTGTAATGGGTTGTTTTATATAATCAAAAGTTTGTGTTTTCTTTTGTTTAATTTATCTTCAAGGATTATTCATATCTGTCTCAAAGACATGCTACTTTTACACTTCCATGAAATATGACAAGTTAAACAGATGGCTCTGTCGTTTAAGGTCTCCAGCTACATAGCTCCATTCAGAAGGGTCAAAACGACTCGACTCTGTTTTGGTTTTTGCACAAAGAAGAAAAGAGAGAAACAGAGAGAAATCAAAATCAATATCGCCAAACGCAATTGTTTGCAGAGATGTCTCTGTTTCAGTTTGTGTTAGCTGCTGTGTTTCTTTGTTTCTCTCTCTTCTAATTTCGGGGTTGAAGACTTTGAATCCATCATCCATGGCTTTTATGGGGTAAAATTAGTTAATCTTGTCTGTTTTTTTTTCAATTTGTAATAAGAGAATTCAAGCAGTTGTGAAATTTGGAACATGAGAAACATTGACTTTTTTAATGTTGGTTTTTATATCTTATGTCTAGTTGAATTGAAGCTTTAATCAGAATGCGTAATGAGGAGGAGATAATAAAGGAGGGTAGTTGAGTTGAGATTCTCTCAAAGAGAAGAGAAGTAAAAGAAGAACCCAATTCTAAATGGAGAACTGCTGTGTAGTTGAAGACTTAGCTCAGAAGATGCATGCCCCCTATGATGGGATGGGAGGCTCAGAGAGTCATAGACTCATAGGCATTGGATATGGAGGGAGTTTGATGTTTGAGGATAGGTTGAAGGCCGTTTTGAAAGAAGTGGAAGAGGCTGAAAGGAAGGGAAGTTGTGATTCTATATATTCAGCTTGTTCTTAGTGTTGGTAGTGGTAGAATACAAGAGAGGAGTCTATGTCTATGAATGCATGCATGCAGCCAAGCCAACTTGTTTAAGACAATGCTTTGGATGCATTGGTTGGTGCAGAGAGTAACTTTTGATACTTGATATATAGGTGAGAAGCCTAAGTTGCTAAATCAGCTTCATGATTCGATTCGATCCTCTTTCTCGTGAGCAAATCCTCTATCTGCTCTTATCAATAAACACTACACAATTTATGTGGTTTATGTTATGTTTTTTGGTACTAGACCAATCACAGGATATTATCAAGAATATGAAACTTTTACCCAAAACATAGAATGAAACAGAAAAGAAAATGCAAAAGATGTATGAGACTTTGGTGTTTTATGATGTATATATGTAGAAGCCAAGTTCATATCAGGATTTCCAACTAATAGTCTGGTCTACATATATATAATATATCCTGCTCAGTGCTCACTAAAAAATTGCTCATTTCTAGGTAAACAAGAAAAGAGAGAGAACCACAAGGTGTGGTGCGGTTGACAAACTGCCATCTTCAGCTAGCGCGAGCTACCTAGTGCCTCAATGGCAGGAGTTCGAAACCCGTTGGAAGTACTTTGTGGCTAGGGGCAAGTTGAATCCCGAGTGGGGATTAATCCCACCATTCGAGTGTGGGGACACTTCGTGGTATTTACCACAGAGAGAGAGAAGATAACAGTATAAGAGAATATAGAAGAGTGAAGGAAGAATGAAGAAAGATTCAAGAACTGAAGCTTGAGAGAGAATTCCTTTTCTTAGATTTTCGATTGTACCAAAACACTTACAGATAGAGATCTTATATATCAGATGTTAAGATCACTAAAGCTTAACAGCCTCACTAATTACAGCTGTCTACACGTGAGCCACACGTGACAACACTCACAAACCTCTTAACTAACTATTCCTGTTATCATTCCCCCTCAAACCCAGCTCTGGGTTGCCAAGCCTCAGATTTACACAATGGCGCAAGAAAACAGGACTATGTAGTCCCGTTGTAAAAACATCATCAAGTTGTTCTGCAGCTGTATTGGCCAATGCCCTATACTCAGCCTCAGTCGAACTTCTAGAAGAGAGAGAGAGGGGCAGAGGACAAAGGGCTCTACCCTAGCTACCTTATTACTAGTCTCTGTCTGTGTGCATATCATATGGGCGGGTCCTCTCTCGATTTATTGTGCTACCATACACCATTTAGAGCTCGGATTATAGGTTTCTAATGAAGTTGGTGTAGACAAGTTTAGGGTGTCGGTTTTGCTTTCTCAGTTTTAGTTAGGTAACAAAATATCTGAACAAGTGAGTAGGTAGCTAGCTCTTCTGTGCTACACAGTAACGTGGGACGTGGGTGATTGTAAACAAGCTGATACATTTAATTTGATTTCAAGGGGTTAGTTGCATTGCATTGCATTCAAGTTCAATTCAAAGGTTATATATTCTTTTTCATCAGTTTTTGGTTTAGACCAGGATTTGAACACATAAAATCGATAGAGGCTAGCTATATATATAATATTGGATCCTTTAATTACCTACAAATCAAAGTGAACTTCAGTCCTTGAATATCTAGAAGGAAGAGTGTCATATATAGGAATCATGATCTCATTCTCACCTAATTAAATAATTAATATAAAGTAAGTGAAGATATGACGTGAACATGAAATCGTTGAAAGGTAAGCAAAGTTTAGGACCTTTAGGAGAGAAACTGTTGGGAAATGACTCATTAGTGTAGTGGTTTGAAGTATTTATTCCCTCATACAAGGTATTAGGTTCGAGTCTTAACATCCGTATAGTGTGTGTGAGTTTAGTATGCTATCATACCTCTCTCCTTAAAAAAACAATTGAAAAGATTCGATTAACTTATATGGGTTGGAGATGAAGCCACGTGCCTTCATCTCAATTTGACTCAAGTCACGCATTATTGGTAGGGAATTTAGTGTGCCTAGATAGGAGGTGTTCATTGTGCAACCACCTCACCAGACCTCACTGTAAATTTTACAGCTTCATAAGAATTGCGATATTTTACTGCAGCCAAGCCAAGCCAAGCCAATATACATACAAGAGTTTTTGGTTTTTCTTAGGGTGCGTTTACTAATCCGTAATCAAATTGAGAGGAATTGAATTGAGGAGGAATTGAAATTAGGCGGAATCGAATCGATTCTGTTGAAGTTGTTTACTAAAATCGTATGGAATCTAATAGAATTCCATAAAACTGCTTACTAATTCAGCAGAATCGGAATATAAACCAAGTATGATTACTAAAATGCCCTTGTCCCAAATCAAATATTTTATATACTTTTTTAATAAAATTTGATATAGTATATAATAGTAAGAAAAATTAAATTGCTTTTTTATTTCATAGACACACTAAAATGATTTTGTTTATTTATTTTTATTTATAAATTTAAATATTTCTAATAAGTATTTTTTTATAAATGTAATTATTTCTATTAAGTTTTTTTAAAAATAAATGTAAGTATTTCTATTAAGTATTTTTTTAAAATTTATAAATGTAAGTATTTCTATTAGTTAATTCTTAATACTAAAATGATTTTGTTTTTATTTCTAGGATAAGGATAATCTTGGAAATAATGAAAGTAAGTGAGGCGTAAAGGGAAAAAATTATCATTAGATTACGGATGAAATCCTAATCCAAATACCACCTAAATGTAGGAATCCAAATCACCCAAAATCTTGGAATTGAATTCCATTTTGTGTGGTACGACTATTGATTCCTCCTAATTTTAGTAACACACGTATAATCCGTAATCTAATCGGATTCCTTATTCTCATTCCGATTACGGGTTAGTAAAAGTGCCATTAGTGTAATTTAAATTTGTCGGGCCATCATTGCACATTTGTCGCATATGCAAGAAGAATATCCAAATCTGTCCACATTGAATTAGGTTCCAGCTGAAATATGTGTACGTGGGTAATTTGAAACCCAACAGAAAGCTAGAAGAAATTGACAACTCAAATAATCATCTGCCAGGTAAATTTCAGAGAATAAAACTTCAACTCATCTTACAATTTACATGTGCTTCATAGAAAAACCTTTTTATTACCAACAAAAAAAATAAAATATTAGTATTAAATTAATTAAGACCCGATTTAAGGTCCTTGAGTTAACAAATATATTTGAAGGTTAAAGTACCATTTTGTCCCCCCGAAACAAGAAGGAGGAGGGGTTGAAAAGACAAGTCCATGCACTTCCCATCTTTCATCACATCATTCTCCATAATTAACTAACCTTCAAATATGTATCTACCATTCATTCATACCAAAACCTAAATAATAAAAACTAAAAATAAAAAATTCAACCCAACCCACCCAATAGAGCAAACACGTTCTAGTACCAAAAAAACAATCACGTTCCAACCTACTCAACACACCCCAACCTCCTTATCTCCCTATCTATATATTATCTCCTACACATTTGACTTCACATGTACAACAACAGAATCTTGTAAACTCAAACATAAAATGTTTATTCTCATATTCATCACCGTCGTCTTCGCCGCCTTCTTGTACCGCCTTCTAGTCTCCGGCAACCGCCACTCCCTCCCTCTCCCTCCCGGCCCAAAGCCGTGGCCCATTGTTGGGAACTTCCCTCATTTGGGCCCCGTCCCCCACCACTCCCTCGCCGCCTTGGCCCGCCAGTATGGGCCTCTCATGCACCTCCGCCTTGGCTTCGTTGACGTCGTCGTTGCCGCCTCCGCCTCCGTGGCGTCCCAGTTCCTGAAGACCCACGACACCAACTTCTCCAGCCGGCCGCCCAACTCTGGCGCCAAGCATCTCGCTTATAATTACCAGGATTTGGTGTTTGCTCCGTACGGTCCGCGCTGGCGGATGTTGCGGAAGATCAGCTCCGTCCATTTGTTCTCCGGCAAGGCGTTGGATGATCTTCGACATGTTCGCCAGGTCAGCAAATATTGTCCTCATCGTCTTCAATGACTTGGTCTTGGTTTACGTTGATTTTCTGCTTCATGATTAACGCATGTATTATTATTAATTAAGGCACTAACTTAATGTGCTAGCTCTTCCTTAACGGACGGGGTCACTTTTCTAACCCCAATTAAAATTACCATTTTAAGTATATTTATTTATTTAAAAAAATATATGATGAATAAATATGTTACATGAGTTGAACTGACGGAAAAATTAATTGACACAAATGATTTTGTAACGCAGGAGGAGGTAGCTGTGCTGGCGCATGGCTTAGCAGGTGCCGGGTCAAAGACAGTGAACTTGGCGCAGCTGCTGAATGTATGCACGGTCAACGCCCTAGGGCGGGTGATGGTGGGGAAGAGGTTGTTCGGTGACGGCAGCGGCACCGGAGACGCGAAGGCGGACGAGTTCAAGGAGATGGTGGTGGAGATGATGGTGTTGGCAGGAGTGTTCAACATCGGTGACTTTATCCCCGCCCTCGAGTGGCTGGACTTGCAGGGCGTGGCGGCGAAGATGAAGAAGCTGCACAAGAGGTTTGATGCCTTCTTGACCGCCATTGTTGAAGACCACAAGAAGAGCAGCGGCGGGAAGCACGTGGACATGTTGACTACTTTGCTCTCGCTCAAAGAGGATGCTGACGGTGAGGGGGCCAAGCTCACAGACACCGAGATTAAAGCTCTGCTTTTGGTACACACTCACTCACTCTCTCTCTCTCTCTCTCTTTTTTATTTATTTAATATTTCATCACTTTTATTTGTGATTTAAAAAAGGAAATAATATGTTACTCTAGTCGATGCAATTACTAACTCAAATTACCCCAAAAAAAACACTCAATTGGGTTTCGTTATTATATTAATAGGAAAGGTAATTTTATATGATGCAATTGCCTAAACAGGTTGGATGTATTTTTCATTTTAAAAATATAAATAATAAGAAGTATATATTAGGGAGAAATAAATTGAATTAAGAACTTAATGTGTAGGAGTAAATCTCTTAACCACGAAACCTATAGCTCTCTTTTCCCTTCCCCCCCAAAAATAGAAATATATTTATATCCCAAGTATATTTAGGTAAATAAGTTACCTCTCTAGTTGCCTCCATTATTAATTATTGTCTTCTTGTGGTGCTCGGGTCTCCAGACCGAAACATGACCTCAGCTCAGCTCACGGGAAATAACGAATATATTATTATTATTGTGGGTGGTGGGGGTGTGTGGGCCTTTTACCGTCAAATGAAGCAGACAATAAATTAGACAGAAATTATTGAACATAGAACTCGAGCAAGGCCCACCTACGAAAAATATAGTAAAAACAAGCAACTCCTTAGAATACGTGACGTGTCTTTCACGTGACCCACGTACGGTGCTAAGCTAAAGCTGCATACGTTACATATACATAGTACCCCAGTACATACCCTCACTTGAATTCACTTATTCAAATCTAACCCAATGCACGCCCCTCACCACCACGTTGGAGGAATTCTTTGTGGATCACTTTCGTTCTTTGTTGGACCCATTTTGGATTGATAATGTGTTACAAAACTTTGTTATTGACATGTTATCAACAATGATATACATTATCGATATTACATTGACGTTCGTCCTTCGATAAAGAATGAGTCTCCTCTCACATTCACTTTTTACATGTTAGCCTGTTAAGTGACCTTTTTTTTTTTCAAGATGTTGGGATTTTTCCTTTAATTTATTTATGGCATGTTAATGTCTGCCTTTTTTCTTATGTAATTGACTTTTAATATAATGCATCCATACAGAACATGTTCACAGCCGGTACTGACACGTCATCAAGCACAGTGGAATGGGCTATAGCAGAACTCCTTCGCCACCCCAAGATTCTGGCCCAAGTCCAACAAGAACTTGACCAAGTCGTGGGCCGAGACCGGCTTGTAACTGAACTGGACATACCCAACTTGACCTACCTTCAGGCCGTGATCAAGGAAACCTTCCGGCTCCACCCATCCACCCCTCTCTCGTTGCCTCGCATGGCATCTGAAAGTTGCGAAATTAACGGCTTCCACATCCCAAAAGGCGCTACTCTCCTAGTCAATGTATGGGCCATATCGCGTGACCCAGAGCAATGGAAGGACCCACTTGAGTTTCGGCCTGAAAGGTTCCTACCGGGCGGGGAGAAGCCCCATGTGGATGTTAGAGGGAATGATTTTGAAGTGATCCCATTTGGTGCTGGGCGCAGAATATGTGCTGGGATGAGCCTCGGCTTGCGTATGGTCCATCTAATGGCTGCAACACTGGTCCATGCATTTGACTGGACCTTGGCTGATGGGCTAACCCCAGAGAAATTGAACATGGACGAAGCATATGGGCTCACCTTACAACGAGCCGCACCTCTAATGGTGCACCCACGCACAAGGCTAGCCCCTCATGCATACAAAGCATCATCATCTTGATTCTTGAGAGAGAATTTGAGGTTTTGATACCAATTTTATGGTAAATTTGGTGCCTTCTAGCTCCTACTATTTCTGTTCCAAGTTTAGTTTATATATTTCAGTTAACTAGAATAGTTGTTCAATCTGAATATCCTATCAACAAAAGTGGTTAGCTATCCATCCTTTTAATGAAAAGATGCTTGTATGTTGTATCGAATCGAAACCCATCAAATATGCTCCTCGCTCGCATCAACCATTTTACTCAATTTATCCTAAAATCTCATACAATCTCATATATTAACGTGAATTGAAATCATTGTCTATATCTTCTTAATAAATTCAAGTAAATGTTGAATTAAAATTGGAGGGCTTACTTTTGAAAAAAAGTGAATTCATTCATTTTTTAAAATGTTTTTCCTTCACTTTTTATTTACTTACAAGTAAATAAAAAGATTATACTAGTAATAAAAAGATTAGTCAGTTATGATTTATTTAACTCGTAATGGGACGGTTCAAATAATAAATTGTTAAATAGGCTCCATTTACGATTTTCATCATAAACTCTCGACTTAAAATTATTGATATCATGATTTTAAAATAGGCTCCATTTGCATTGCTTGTGGTCAGAGGAGTAGGCACCGTTAACATTCTGTATAGATTAAACTGTTTTTGGTAGGGTGACTGCCATTTCGCTTGCAAATAAGAAAGTGATCTCCATGGAAAGACAACGAGTTTTATCTTGCTTGAGAGAGACCAAAGTTTTTTTTCTTTCTTTATTTTTATTTTTATATAGAGACGAAAGTTTAATAGACATCTCATATGCAATTCTCAATTTGATTAAGTTTAATTAAGCTTTTTTTTTTTAAGACGGAGAATTAATATATTCTCAATTTATAATATCATGTCATTAACCTCTTATAGGACATCAAAATAATTCTTTATTTCCTTATTTTAGTGAGTTTCTATATTTGCACAACATGTTTTACATTAACGTATTTTCATCAAACACCTTACAAAGGCATGATTTATACAGTTGTCAAGGGTGTAATCAGAAATTTTTCAATGGGTGGGTTAGCTAAAGTTATTAGCTTAAAATCTAATGATATGTTTTTTTACTAATAGTTTCTATAGATTTTCTAGAAATAAAAATATACATTAAATCATATCAATCATGTAAACACAAGAAAAAAAATGGAATTAGAGCCATAATATTCACGAAATGGTGAATTTTATTTAGAAAAATACTTCTCTTTTGGAGATACGTTAATGGAAAATGATTAAAATTGATGTTTGTGACAAACTTTGACACCAAATACAAATATGGAAGACCTTTGACTATGCCTATTGGTGTGGTAGGATATGCAATTGTATATATATTTTTATTTATTTTTAGTTAAAAATATTAGGCTATATATGTTTAATTATTTTTTTCCCCAAAACTTTCCCTAGGCTACATAGAGATTAAACTAAAAAGTGAAGGAAAGAAAAGATTATGTACGCAAGTTGGGACAATGGATTATGTACTCAATAAAAAGATTATGTACTCTATAGAGAGATTAAACGAAGCATGATGAAGGGAAAAAAAAGCCCAATTGCGGTGGTCGCTTGAAACATTTTCTTGATCAATTAATATAATTTGAGAAAAAAGACGAGATGGACAAGTTGTGATTATCCCAATTAAGAATGAAAACAAAATACATAACTTGTACTAAATTAATTTATTTTGCATGTGACTTTTTTTTTAGTACACGCGATAGTCTAAACTACATGGGAGAGGTCTCTCTCTCTCTCTCTCTCTCTCTCTCTCTCTCACACACACACACACACAACTATGATGTCGATTCGAACATGAGACATCTGGTATGCAAATCAAAGCCTTTTATCTCTAGGTTAAACCCCGTTAGCTTGCATGCGACATGCTTAATTACAACTAAAAATGAAAAATGAAACAACTATAAGGCCCTGTTTGGTATCCTACTTAAAAACTTGAATTCAAAAACAATGATTCTTTTTAAAAACATAGGTGTCAAATACTAATTCTAGGATCTAAAAATAGTAATCAATTCGATATATGGTGCCCATGAACTTCTCTTAGATTCTAAAGACTATAACCTAAATTTTTCATAAGTTGGCTTCAGTTTTGGGTCTTCTTGTTTCTATAGTTTTGAGAGTCTGAGGATGTATATATAAGAGACGTGCATGAAAGAATATAGTTATTCAATAAGCCTTTACACCTTCATTTGTATTAGTTAGTTAAATTTCTTTTCACCGTTGCTTCATTTTCAGTAGCAACATCGCTGCCTCATTTTCCGCAGCAACATCGATGTTGATGATTAAGGTTGTTTTTCATACAATATGTTGTAAAGTTGTCAATGAGGAGAAAACTAGTTTATTATCTTGTGATCTTGGGGCAATTTTTTCGAAAATATGTTCGATAGATCATGTTTATTGGAGTGAAGTTCTTGAAGACAAGAGAAATGACCTTATGGATGAGATCATTGTGAGTGTGTCACGTATTATGTTAAATATCCAATGTTTCATTATTATTAATTGCACGTCAACTATGACAGACACTAAAATAAGCATGATTGTCGTCATTATGTCAACAAAATCATAGCAAGGCGGTTTAGAGTCTTAAATAAGTATGATTGTCGTGATTAAAATCGTTAATCAAAC
Organism: Prunus padus; assembly: GCA_024362665.1. Taxonomy (NCBI): domain Eukaryota; kingdom Viridiplantae; phylum Streptophyta; class Magnoliopsida; order Rosales; family Rosaceae; genus Prunus; species Prunus padus. The sequence goes on from JANFAM010000005.1 coordinate 2,143,215, forward strand.
ATACTTATACTATTAAACATAAAAATAAAAAAGTTCAAAAACTTACACCAAAAAAAAAAATCACTACTACATCTTTACAATAGCAACATCGTTGCCTTCGGACGAAGGAGGAGGCTTAGTTTTGGAATTTAGGGAGTTTGAGTTTTCGAATAAGAAGAGACCAAATAGTAGACATAGAGGGGAAGTGAGGGAAGAAGTGGAGCTTCAAAAAATTGAATAAGAATTTGGAGACATTGAAGTTGTATGGTCAAGGAAAAAACTGTACTTTCTTGGACCTATGGATAAATTTGTATCATCTATAAATCATGATTCCTCAATAGATACAAGCAAGAGGATGTGACAATAAAATATCCATGATACCCTTTTCAAGCAAAGAACACATGAAGCGCATCAATATTTGGCTCGATTGGTGTATGAAGTTGGTATTTCTTTTAATGCTATAGATAATGATAGCTTCAAAAGATTTATGGAAGCAGTTGAACTATTTGGCCCGAGTTACTGACCTCGAAGCCAATACCAATTAATTGAGCCATTATTGAAGTCGATAATCATTTTCATCATTGCCTCATTTTCAGTAGCAACATCGCTGCCTCATTTTCCGTAGCAACATCAATATTGATGATTAAGGTTGTTTTTCATACAATACGTTGTAAACCTGTTAATGAGGAGAAAACTAGCTTATTATCTCGTGATATTGGGGCTATTGTTCGGAAAATATGTTCGATGGATCATGCTTATTGGAGTGACGTTCCTAAAGAGAAAAGAAATGACCTTATGGATGAGATCACTGTGAGTGTGTAACGTATTATGTTAAATATCAAATGTTTCATTATTATTAATTGCACGTCAATTATAACATAAACTTAAATAAGCATGATTGTCGTTATTATGTCAACAAAATCATAGGTAGGATGTTTAGAGTCTTCAATAAGTATGATTGTTGTCATTAAAATCGTTAATCAAACATACTTATACTATTAAACATTAAAAAAAAGTTCAAAAACTTACAACAAATCACTACATCTTTAGAGTAGTAACATCTTTGCCTTCGAACGAAGGAAGAGGCTTGGTTTTCGAATAAGAAGAGACAAAAAAGTAGACACATAGGGGAAGTGAGGAGAGAAGTGGAACTTCAAAAAATTGAATATGAATGTGAAGACATTGAAGTTGTATGGTCAAGGAAAATGTTGTACCTTCTTGGGCCTATGGATAAATTTGCATCCTCTATAAATCATGATTCCTCAATAGATGCAAGTAAGAGGATGGGACAACAAAATATCCATGATACCATTTTCAAGCAAAGAGCACATGAAGTGCATCAATATTTGGCTCGATTGGTGTATGAAGTTGGTATTCCTTTTCATGCTATAGATAATGATAGCTTGAAAAGATTAATGGAAGCGGTTGGCCTATTTGGCCCGGGTTACCGACCTTGAAGCTAATACCAATTAATGGAGCCATTATTGAAGCCGATAATCATTTTCATCATTGCCCCATTTTCAGTATCAACATCGCTGCCTCATTTTCCGCAACAACATCGATACTGATGATTAAGGTTGTTTTTATACAATACGTTGTAAACCTGTTAATGAGGAGAAAATTAGCTTATTATCTCGTGATCTTGGGGCTATTATTCGAAAAATATATTCGATGGATCATGCTTATTGGGGTGACGTTCCTAAAGAGAAGATAAATGACCTTATGGATGAGATCATTGTGAGTGTGTCACATATTATGTTAAATATCCAATGTTTCATTAGTATTAATTTTTATTATTAATTGCACGTCAATTATAACATAAACTTAAATAAGCATGATTGTCGTCATTATGTCAACAAAATCATAAATGGGCGGTTTAGAGTCTTAAATAAGTATGATTGTCGTGATTAAAATAGTTAATCAAACATACTTATACTATGAAACATAAAAATAAAAAAGTTCAAAAACTTACAAAAAATACTACATCTTTACAATAGCAACATCGTTGCCTTCGGACGAAGGAGGAGGCTTGATTTTCGAATAAGAAGAGACAAAGAGTAGACACAGATGGGAAGTGTGGGAAGTGGTGGAGCTTCAAAAAATTAAATAAACAATGTGAAGACATTGAATTTGTATGGTCAAGGAAAAAGCCATATTTCCTTGGGTCATGGATAAGTTTGCATCCTTTATCAATTATGATTCTTCAATGGATGCAAGCAAGAAGATGCAAAAACAAAATATCCATAATGCCATTTTCAAGCAAAGAACACATGAAGTGCATCAATATTTGGCTCAATTAGTGTATGAAGCCGGTATTCCTTTTCATGCTATTGATAATGGTAGCTTCAAAATATGGATGCGGTTGGCCAATTTGGCTCTGGTTACCGTCCTTAGAGCCAATACCAATTAATGAAGCAATTATTGAAGCCGATATTCCTTTTCATCGTTGCCTCATTTTTAGTAGCAAAATCGCTCCCTCATTTTTCACAGCAACATCGCTGCTGATGATTAAAGTTGTTTTTCATACAATATGTTCTAAAACTGTTAATGTCTCGTGATCTTGGGGCTATTATTTGGAAAATATGTTCGATGAATCATCCTTATTGAAGTGACGTTCCAAAAGAGAAGAGAAATGACTTTATGGATGAGATCAATATGAGTGTGTCACGTATTATGTTAAATATCAAATGTTTCATTATTATTAATTATACGTCAACTATGACGTAAACTTAAATAAGCATGATTGTCGCCATTATGTCAACAAATTGGTTTAGAGTATTAAATAAGTACGATTGTCGTGATTAAAATTGTTAATCAAACATACTTATACTATTAAAGATAAAAATAAGAAAGTTCAAAAACTTACAAAAAATCACTACATCTTTAGAGTAGCAACATCGTTGCCTATGAATTTAGATAAGTTGTGTGAGAAAGTTGTTAGTAGTGGAATATATAGAATCAAGCAACACATATCCCACATAAAGGAAAATGTAGCCCCGTGCCTAAGGTCTTCAGATGAAGATAAAGCCAAATGTAAAGCCGCATTAGAAGGTGAAAAACATAAGAAGAGACAAAAGAATAGACGCACAGGGAAAGTGAAGAAGTCGAGCTTCAACAAATTGAAGAAGAAGCGGAAGACATTGAAGTTGTAGGGTCAAGGAAAAAGCCGTAGTTTCTTGGGTAATGGATAAGTTTGCATCATTTATCAATCCTGATTCTTCAATGGATTCAAGCAAGAGGATGCGATAACAAAATATCCATGATCCCATTTACAAGCAAAGAACACATGAAGTGCATCAATATTTGGCTCGATGGGTGTATGAAGTCGATATTCCTTTTCATGCTATCGATAATGATAGCTTCAAAAGATTTATGGAAGTGGTTGGCCTATTTGGCCCTAATTACCGACCTCGAAGCCAATACCAATTAATGGAGCCATTATTAAAGTTGATATTTTTTTTCATCGTTGCCTCATTTTCAATAGCAAGTTAGCAACATCGTTGCCTCATTTTTCTCAGCAACATCGATGTTGATGATTAAAGTAGTTTTTCATACAATACGTTGTAAACTTGTTAATGAGGAGAAAGCTAGTTTATTATCTTGTGATCTTGGGGCCATTTTTGGAAAATATGTTCGATGGATATGCTTATTGGAGTGAAGCTCATGAAGACAAGAGAAAGGACCTTATGGATGAGATCACTGTGAATGTGTCACGTATTATGTTAAATATCCAATGTTTCATTATTATTAATTGCACGTCAACTATGACATAAACATTGTCGTCATTATGTCAATAAAATCATGGCTAGGCAGTTTAGAATGTTAAATAAGTACGATTGTCGTCATTAAAATTGTTAATCAAACATAAAAATAAAAAAGTAAAAAAATTTACAAAAAATCGCTGTTTTTTTTTGGGTAAAGATTGCTCTCTCTTTTTTCAACAGGAACATCGCCGCCTACAAACTTCGCTGAGATAGGTTAAGGTTTATTATTAATTTTTTATTATTTATTAATAATAATAAATATGTGACATATATATATATATATATATATATATATATATATATATATATATGCATGTTCTATTCTATTCCACCGTGCACTCTGGGATAGTGAGTTTTAAGCCACCCAAATGAAAATCCTTAGCCTAAGTTGTTCTCCTCATTCTAATTCTCATATATATTTTGAATTTAGCCTCCTTTAAAACATGTGACATGTTATTTGTTTGATAAACTGTTTAACATGACTCGAACGTGACATGACATGTTTATTAAATAGGTCGGGTTTGAGTTGAGCATTCTTGACATGTTAATTATCTTGATACGACACGAACCCGACACGATATGACCTATTGGCATCCCTAAGATAAGGGAGATATATATAATATAAATGTGAATTTGTTTAAAATCTTTGGCCAAAGATAATTTCTCCTTTTTGGTGAAGCCAATGATAATTTTTTGGTAATTAGTAATTAGATATTGTTTCTAATTTCGTGGAAAATTTATTTTATTTTTCCTTTTGGCTGATTTTTCAAATTCTCATATTTTATAAGAGAAATTTGCTCCGGGCTCCACAGACCAAGATGCCACATGGCATAATTTAATTGCAGCCCTACCTAACGCTCATCCTCAACAACTCTTCAGAAACCCACCCGAGGGCCAAGGCCTTCGAAAAACGCTTCCCTTTCCCACCTCAGCTTCGGATCAAAGCCACCCAGCTGCGACCTACGAACCTTAGCTTCGTCCCGAACCTCAGTTTTGTTCCACAGTTCGTTGAAAATTTCGCACTATTTCGATCACTTTCTATCTCTCTCTCTCTCTCTCTCTCTATCCGAGCTCAAAGATACATTTCTCTCTCCGATTCAAATCCTAACGCTTCGCAATCTGACAGTCTCAGGGGATCAGTTTCGAGCTTCAATGGGGGCCTCTCAGCGTTACTGTGAGTTTCCCATCCATTTTTATCTCCGAGAAACCCTAATTTTCTGTCCATACGAACCATTTTTGTTAGGGATGCAAATCTGCGCTAGGGTTTTAGCATTTTATTGCTGGGCAGCTCTTTTAAAGCTTATACAGTTAAAATTTCAGTGTTCTGTTTTCGATCTCATGTGTTTTAGATATAAATGCGGCTTTAGCATTCATTTGGTTGCTCAGAAAATGGACGACAAAAGGAAACAATTAGCAATGATATTTTAAGAGTATATGTTAGTTTTGAGTTTAAAAAATGGAACCTCTCCACAGGCTTAGTTTAGTGTGGTTTCATTTCATGGCCCTAACCTAAATGATGAAAAAAAGTTTGCATTTTTTTCCTACTGCATACAATTGGAGGAAATGGCTATTATGTCAGATTTGGGCTGTGTTCATAAATTTCTCATAACTGATTTCCTCCAGTTTGATTCAATACGGAGGCATTGGTTTAACCCCACTTGACCATTTTTTATGAGTGAGGCACTAAAGAGTGCAGGAACCCTGTCAATTGTATGTTTTGGTTTGTTTATGATTATTGTTGCTTTGAAAAATGTCTAATTTTATTTAATGCCGTAAATATGTTATCATTGGATAATTGCACCTTTTGTTATTTACATATAGGGTTGAAATTATTTCGTGCAGTAGTCCATTTCCTTTTTGATGTATGCATTTCCCCACCATTAAATTTACACGCGTGTGTGAAATTAATTGACGTACAGTGGTGTGTGTGATTTGTTATAATGACAAGTGTAATGCAATGAGCAGACCATACGAAACCCATCTTGGAATTGAAGCCAAGTTTTCTCAATAATGAATATATTTTTCATATCTTTGAGCGAGGTCCTGGTACTTATATTGGTTTAACCACTCAATCTGTTATCCCCAAGTGATTTTTTTCAGAGTTAGAAATTTGACAAACACAATCATAGGGTCCATGTGGAAGTATGTATTCTTTCTGGATTTGAGGCTGAGGCTGTGGGACATGCCTCTCTGAAATCCTTTATTTGAGTAAAGATTAGTTTGATTTGTGTGTTTGACTTTCTTCTAAATTTCTGGTGGTTGGAAGGGCTTTTTTTTGGTTTCTGCTGTGTTGCTGATGGATTTCTTGTCCATCCTGTTTTCTAATTTCACTCTCTCTCTTCAATAAATAAAATTGCTGTTTTCTATTAAATGATGCAACTTATGTGAATATGGGGATAAAAGCACTGATAACCTTTCCCTTAATTACCCTATTGCTTTGAGGTCGTTAGACAACTTTCTCAAGTGGCAATAGGGTGATTCCTTGAGAAATGTTGTTTATGCTTGGTGATTTCTTCTGTCTATGCTTCTTTTTGCATTGAGAAATGTTGTGCTTTTGGGTGGAAAGGAAGAGCAGGAATTTTAAGGGTAAAGTTGTGCCACAACCTCAAATCAATAGGCCAAATAAAGGATAAAGTTGATATCATTTAGGTCACATTGTGCTTAACTGTAATTTAGTTGGAATTAGAGGCAATTTCTTATGCCACAAGCAATTTTTGAAGGCAGATATGTTCTCTAGGTTTTCTCTTTACTGCATATCAGTTTTATCTGTTTCAGTCGGTGCATATTTTTGGCAAATTTTATCGCCAAGTTGTTTCTGGATTGTCATCAATAGTCTGGAAGTGGATAACAGGAATTATCTTGATGCTTATACCAGATTGATTGCTGTCATTATGTCTCTAATACATGATCTAATGGATATGTCCCTAACAACACCTTACACGGTTATATTCAGGATAAGTTTTGGTGGAGAACATGGCAGTTGGAGCAACACTAAAATATACTGGAACAAGGTGTGTTTCTGAATGTGATTTTGTTTGGTCACATTTCGTATGATTGTATGGTTACTTAGAATCATAGGAATATGGTAGCTCTGAACTCTATTCATATTTTCCTTAGGTAGTTTCTTTCTCCAAAAAATTTCTGCTGCAAATTTGTGGCTGGATTATCTATGCCTAGAAACGAAGTTGGAGACAGGGTCCACAATTTCTTTGGGCAAGAGAACTTGTCACAGGGTCAGCATCATCCACAGGTTGATGGGAACTGGCCGGGTCTAAGTAACAACCTGTGGGTCGGGAGTCAGAGACAAATTGGAGCTCCAGTTAATTCAAGTTTAAAGAATTATAATGTACAGCAGTCAGGTAGGATTAATTTAACCTCTTGATTAGTTTATTTCTAATTTATTGTTTCTTTTTGTTTTTTTGGGGGGGGGTGCTTATGGTTTTTCTTGTGTTTGAGGAGCCATTACCTGTTTCTAAACATCTCTCTTCCTTTATTAGTAGCAGATTCTGAGAGAGGACATGGGAGTCAGTCTTTGCATGTGCCTCATGGTTTGGATTTTATTCATTCAAATCAGAGGCCCGAGTCTGGCAGAGTTCAGTCTCAAAATCAACAGCCAACTCCTAATGGCTATGTGCATGGGCATCAGATGTTTCAGACAAGGCAGAATGAAGCTAACTTTTTGGGAGTGGATGCAGAATCTGATCGGCAAAATTTAACATCCAGAGGCTTGTCCATACTTGAATCACAGAGAGGAAGTGGCCCTGAGCATAAAAAAAATTTAATGAGAATGGAAACTTCAGAATCCCCCATTGGTTTTGATTTTTTTGGTGGTCAACAGCAAATGACTGGTCCACATCTCAGCATGATGCAGTCTTTGCCAAGGCAGCAGTCAGGGATTAGTGACATGCAGCAATTACAGCGACAGGTTATGCTCACACAAATTCAAGACTTTCAAAGGCAGCAACAACTTCAGCAACTAGAAAGGCAACAGGTTCTTGCAAATCCGTCTTCCTCCATTACAAGACAGGCTGCTGGTAACCACTCACCAGCTCTAATCAATGGTGTTCCGATCAATGAGGCATCTAACAATCAGTGGCCACCTGATCTTGTGGCAGGTAACACAAACTGGCTGCAGCGCGGTACTTCTCCTGTTATGCAGGGGGCATCTAGTGGACATGTATTGTCCCCTGAACAAGCCCACACATTACGGTTGATGGGTTTTGTTCCTCAACAGGCTGATCAATCTCTATATGGGGTTCCAATTACTAGCACAAGTGGCTCACCTGGTTCATATCCTCATGTTCAAATGGACAAGTCAGCAATGCAGCAGATGTCGGCGCGTAATAATTCCTTTCCAGGTAATCAATATGCTGCATTTTCGGATCAGGTTAGCATGCAAGATGGATCCCTGGTTTCTAGACAGGATTTTCAAGGGAGAAGTACGTTTGGGCCTACTGCTGCTGAAGGCTTGTATAGCGGGTTTAATTTGGAAAACTTGAATCAAGTAAATCCTCAGCAAAGAAATGAACCCATGGAGGAATTCCAAGGGAGGCAACAGCTAGTTGGATTGTCAGAACCATCACAAGAGAAAGCAGTCATACAGGTTCAACCCTCGCAGAGTGTGGCTACACTAGATCCAACCGAAGAAAAGATTTTGTTTGGTTCAGATGACAATCTATGGGAGGCCTTTGGCAGGAGCACAAATGTGGGAATGGGAGGTTCTAATGTGTTGGATGGTACAGACATTTTTGGAGGACATCCCTCTGTACAAAGTGGGACTTGGAGTGCTCTTATGCAATCAGCAGTAGCAGAAACTTCTAGTGCTGATATAGGGCTACAGGAAGAGTGGCCTCCGAGTTTTCGAAATCAAGAACCTCCCACTGGGAATCAGCAGCCCTTAAGTGTTGGTGATACCAGCAAACAACAGTCTGGTTGGGCTAGTAACAACTTGCACTCTTCCGCTGACTTGAATTATAGGCCTTTCCCACACTCTGCTGATGCCCATAGGCCCAATACGAGTAGTACTTTTTCTAGTGTGCAGGGATTTCAGCAATCAGGGCCTAAAACTTTGCATGAACGAGGTGAGGTCATACGGAATGATTCTTCTCAGAGATTTATTCAACAGAATCCTGAACAAGGAAGTAAATGGTTGGATCGCAGTCCTGTACAAAATTTATCCGCAGAAGGTAGCCATAATTATGGAAATACTAGTCATTCATCAGGCGCAGAAATAAATGCAAATAACATTTCAGGTTCTTGGAACCGTCAACAAAGCATTTCATCACATAGTAGTGATGGTCAGCCCTTCAATATGTTAAATGGTTGGAACTTTAGTGAGTCTATGTCGACAGATGGGGGTAATAATCTGAAAAGTCATGGGAATCAAGTTTTATCACGATCAGCTCCAGGTGGTGATCACAAGAGAGACGTGCATGAGGAAATGAACCATGCTGCTGGTACATGGAAGACTGATTCAAATGCTGATGAACTGGAACAAGAAAAATATCCCATTGGAAGCCCACAGAGGAATAGAGAGGGTTCAGGCACAATTAATATTGTGAAATCAAATTCCAGCACTGCAAGAGCCAACCAAGAAAGCCAGAAACAGCTTTCAAACAATCATGATTTCTGGAAAACTGTTGATTCTTCAGTGAATTCTAAAGGAAATGAGGTTCTGGGAAAAAATCAGCATCATCTGGATAAGAATCCTCTAATTTTGGAGTCATCAGGGAACCATTGCTTAGACAAAGGAGCAGTTGAAATGCATGATATGGAGAACTCGAATAGAAAAGAAACTTTTAATGACACTTTTTTCTCTAATGCACACCATCAAGCTTCAGTTGGTGGTTTGAAGGAAAGTGTTGCCGCAGATGCTGGCGATTCCCGTGTGTTTCCTGGAAGCAAACAAAAGTTGTCTAGTACTGCTGGTCGAAGACCCCCCGGAACTCGTAAGTTTCAGTATCATCCAATGGGAGATGTGGATGTTGAAGTGGAGCCTTCTTATGGAAGAAAACATGTGACACAGTCGCAGGCTATGTCCCAGAAGGTCCCTCGAGCTTTTAGAAGTCCTGACCAGGGGAGTTTTGGGCAGTCAAAATTTGTTGGTCACACTGATAGAAGTTCTATGGAAATGGAGAAGGTGATCGATAGGTTTTGCTATATTTGAAAATGATGCACAAAGTTCTTAGTTTTGATTTTTTTTTTTAAATTCATCTAAAATATTTTGTTTTGGGTTTTCTTATTGTTTTTATTTTTTATTCTATCATATCTTTAAGTAAAGCATAGTTGACATTTCCTACCCACTCGGGTATTTACCTGGTTGTCAGGCTGACACAAAACGTTTGGATGAGAAACCTTCAAAACGTATGCATCCAGGTTTTGTGCCCAGTACGTCTACGCCCTTTGACAGATTCACTGGTAATAATCCCCCAAACAAAGCTGCGCAATCAAGGTAGTTGCATAATTTAATATTTGCTATCATTCATATATAGAATGGCATGAGGACATGGGATCTGATATTTTTAATTCCTTGCAGTCAACATATGCTCGAACTTCTTCACAAGGTGGACCAACCAAGGGAGGGTGGCAATGCTACACACTTCAGCTCGTCTGATCACAATACATCATCTGAGATGCCTGAAGTGGAAACTTCTGATGGATCTGTAGATCACATTCATCGAAATCAGTCATCTGTTTCTCAAGGTTTTGGTTTACAGCTGGCTCCTCCATCTCAGAGGATTCCATTTGCAGACCATGCCTCGTCTTCTCAGATCTCCTCACAAGCAGTTTTTAGTTCGTCTCCTGTCCATTCTGAGATAGGACAAAAGGGTCATACATGGTTGGGCTCAGCAGCATCTGTCCAGTCCTTGCCTTCTTCTCGTGAAGCATCTCAAGGAGAATTTAGAAATAATATCTCTGGTTCCTCAGGACAGATAGGGAATAAGGCTTCCCCATACAATGTTCAGGGAAATTTTTCTGCTTCTTTCAAATCTGGTTTTCCTCTTTCAAGAAGTCAACTTGAAAATCAGCACATGGCTGGCTCTAGTGGACAAGTAACGGCAAGTCAGTCTGTTAACATACCTTTTGATAGGCTTGCTTTCCGACCGAAACAGATGGATGATTCTTGTGAGAAGGCTCAAACCAGTCAGTCTGCCCTGCCACCAGTGCCAGATATGCCTGGAAGTACTTCACAGAATAACCTTGCCTCTGCAGAGGCTTCCCATCTGAATATTGCTGACCAATCCCGTTCAAGAGTTGTTGCCCCAAAAATCCCGAAATCAGATGCGGTGCCAGTCTCTGAGCCTTGTGTTACATCTGGTATGCCCCATCAAGGTGCTGTTTCCAAAGATTTGGCTAACGTATGGACCAGTGTTCCATTTCAGCAACCTTTAGTAAGTGCTGAACCTTCCAACGTTGCTTCGCATTTATTCAAATCCCAACTTCAAACAAACAACAATGTGGTAACAACTCTCCCTGGATCACGAAAGCTCAATGAGCAAGATACCCGGGAAAGAGGGAATGGCATGTCTGCCTTTGGTGCATATTCTTCTAAAGAGCAACCATCCAAACAAAGTACTGGGCAACAACTATCACCTGAGAACATTCAGAGTGCGCACAAGATCAATTTGTCACAGGGAAAAGAATCCATTACAAATAATTTTTTTGAGGCATCTGTTTCAAGCTCTGTTGCTACTCAGAGAGATATTGAAGCTTTTGGCCGCTCTTTAAGGCCAAATAACAGTTTGCATCAAAGTTATTCCTTGCTGGACCAAGTGCAGGCTATGAAAAGTACAGAGGTTGATGGAAATGATAGGAGTGTGAAGAGATTGAAAGGTCCAGATTCTGGTGTGGAGACTCAGCAGGTGGATGCCCAGGGAGGATCACAATTATCTTATGGATATAATAATATGGAAAGGAATTCATCAGCTGATAACATGTCAGTTCCCTCTGGAGATTCTAACATGCTTAGCTTTTCATCCAAGCTTGGGGATACTCGAAATTCAAATGCATCTTGTCAGGATACGTTCACATTTAGTCGGAAGGATTCTCAGAATTTCTCAAGTAGTAGTAATGCATCGTTTTTTAGAGGTGAACAATCTCACGTTAGCCCCCAGATGGCGCCATCCTGGTTTGATCAGTATGGAACCTTTAAAAATGGGCAAATATTTCCAATGCATGATACACTGAGAACCACTATGAAGTCTCTAGAAAAACATTCTGTTACTGGAAAGCCAGGTGATGATATGCACACTCGGGAATCAATGGAGCAAGCTAGTGCTACTTCTGATGCTAGTAAGCTTGTTATCGTCCCCCAGAGTTCAGTTCCTGTACCTATTCCCAGTGAGCAATTACCTTCCCCTCGTGTCACGCGTTCTGATGTAACTGATGAAAGTTTAATTGTTGTAAGACCAAAGAAGCGTAAAAGTGCTACATCTGAACTTTCACCTTGGCATAAAGAGCTGACGAAGCTTTCCCAAAGGCTTCTGAATATCAGGTAGTTTGCTTGACACTTGCTCAATTACTATAGATGCTCCTTTCATTTTTGGTTCTTAGTTATCTTTATTTTAAGCAGAGAAATATTTTGTGTTGTTTCTTTCATGATTTTTTAACATATGGAAGGTTTATAATACTTGCAGTGCAGCGGAAACAGACTGGGCTCGATCAACAAACCGCCTGGTTGAGAAGGTTCGCTTCTGGTTCAACCACTAAGCTCACAATTAAGCTCTGATATTCTGTAGCTCTTTCGGAGAGTTCTAATTTCTAATTGCTTCATATTGGGTTGACAGGTCGAAGAAGAAACTGAAATAATTGAAGATAGACTGCCAATGCTTAGGCCCAAAAGAAGGCTAGTCTTGACAACACAGCTTATGCAGCAACTGCTTCGCCCTCCTTCTGCAGCAGTTCTTTTTGCAGATGCTAGCTCATGCTATGAGAGTGTGGCTTACTTTGTGTCCAGATTAGCACTAGGCGATGCTTGCAGTGCAATCTCCTGCTCTGGCAGTGGTTCTCAAACTCCATTGCCTCCTGACAGTGTTGACCTGTAAGAGTTGTCTGGAAATTATTTAAATTTTCCCAATAAGGCAATGAGTTAATGGTTTACGGATTTTGCATTATTCAGTGCACACTAACTTTAAAGTCTTTCAAAATATTTATAGTTTGCCCGAGAAGCTTAAAACACCTGAGAAAATCGGTCATCAATACTTCTCAAAAGTTGCGGAAGACTTTGTTGATAAAGCAAAGAAGCTAGAAAATGATTTGTTGAGGTAGCCTCTATGACCTCAATATTTCCTTCATATCACTGTTTCTGCTTAATAGTTTTGACAATTTAGTCGATTTCACTTTACATAATAGATGCCTACTATTTATCAGCATCCTGTGGTTATTATGTATGTGGTCCCTCTCTTTTTCTTTTTTTCTCTAGTGTAATGCTTCCTTCCGCTGATGCAGACTGGACAAAAGAACTTCAATCTTAGACTTGAGAGTGGAAAGCCAGGATCTGGAAAAGTTTTCTGTCATCAATCGTTTTGCTAAGTTCCACGGGCGAGCACAAGGTGATGCGGCTGAGGCCTCATCATCCTCTGATGCTCTTACAAATGCTCAAAAAACCTGCCCCCAGAGATATGTTACTGCACTTCCAGTGCCTAGAAATCTGCCGGACAGGGTACAATGTCTTTCACTTTGATCATTAATTGATTCTTTTTCCCTCTCTCGGCCATTTGTCTCCACATTCCCTTTGATTGGCTGGTTCATTATCTTTCAACCCATCTAATGGGACATGCTTCAGAACAGCAGTTTCACAAATGGGAATATAGGAGAAGAATGAATTCTAGATTGTCTCCTTCATAAGCAACGGAGACTTTTAGTTCTTTGCGCTATGGACCATTGATGTCAATTTTGAAAAATATAAGGTGGTCTATGTATACTGTGAAAGTCTAGAAAGGAACTGTGATGCCCCATCATTTTTTAGCTAAAGGGGGAGGATAGAAGCGCAGTCCCATTACTCAAAATTGTACACACTTCTGTAATTCAAGTAATCATGTGTTCTTGTTCGCAATCCTAAGCATGGGAAATTCATCGATTGAGGTTTTAACTTGTTTTTGGACCAACTAAGAATTATGAGAAGAGGGAGTCTCTATGGTCTTAAGTTCTGAAGTTTTCAATCTTATTGCAAAAATTAAGAATACTTTTTGGGTAAAAGCAAGAAGAGGTTGGCCCTAAAGAATGTTTGTTAATTAGTTATTTGGTGACTTGTTTAAGTTTTTAAAGAAGTAAGAGAAATTTTATCTGGATTTCGGTTCAGTTGTGCAAAAGTCAATGGAGATTTATTCTTCTGGGTAGTTTATGAAGTGGCCTGGTTTTAGTGATGTTGGAATCCCTCTTCGATTTGTTTTAGGTTCCCCTTGGTATCCCTACTTGATTTACTATGACTTCTACAGCAGGCATAAAAGATAGGATAGTCCATAATATGCTGCCTGCTTTATCATGCTTCTCGTGTGCCACTAGTTTCAGAGCCAAAAGAATAAATGATGTCTGGTTAACATCTGATCAGTGGGATTGGAACTCCATAACCAAGTTTGAAACAGTGGTTAACTCTTTATTAGTATGTTAGATAAGCAGTGTATATAATATTTACATTTCTGCTTTCGTTTTACTTTCGAGGGTGAGCCAGCTTGTTGTTACATAACCATTTGCATTTATGGTCTGAACTTTTTTCGTTCACTAGAAGTTTTGCTTCCTTTGTCCTTCATGTGTTGTAGCACTTTTAGATTTCGGAATATTCTGCTCAAAATTTAGGGGTGCCTTTGTGCATCATTTTGAAAAATACTGTAGGCACTGTATCTTGTTTGCCGAGTTGATACTGGATCCTGTTTCTTCATCTTGTTCTAGTAGTTGTGTGTTACACATTTACATTGTTATTGCACAATGTTGAAACCTGAGAGAGGCCTCTGGAGGGAACTATGTGTATTGTAAGTAGGGGCAGACCCACAGAGGGACAAATAGGGTCGCTTGACCCCATGGACGACGGAAAACTACCTGAGTAGCTCTGCTGATGACCCCTTGGGAGGTTGGTGGGTGACCCTGAGGTGGCCACCAAATGCTCGACGAAATGACCCAACCAGTTGCTGCTGTCTGTGCGCTGCTTTAAGCCCATCTGCGCGCTGGCTTCCTTTTTGTTTTTTAAACGCCTAGCCTGCCACCTTGTCTATCATTAGAATCAAAGAACCCAATTTTTTTTCATGCTTAAACGAGCTTGGACATGCGCTGGCTTCCTTTTTGTTTCTTAAACGCCTAGCCTGCCACCTTGTCTATCATTAGAATCAAAGCAGAACCCAATTTTTTTTCATGCTTAAACGAGCTTGGACATGCTGTTTGACTCGCATTTTAGCCTATGCAGGTCATATTGGTTGCTAAGTTGAATTGACAACCCAGCCAAGTAATCGAAGTTTGATCACTTTTGTCAATTTGATTGGCTGCATTTGGTTTATCAACAAGAAATAAATTGTAGTGGTTCCCTTGATCATCATGATTTTTCATGTCAGTAAACTTGTGCGTTAAACCCAAACTAGGTTCAAAATTAAAAGTTAACAGATAGAAAAATAGGAACATATTCATGAGCCAATTAAAGTTGTAGAACACATGAATACGCGTACTGAAAGGGGGTTTGTGTTTTACCATTAATTTGAATGGAAGTGTAAACATTTTTAATTTTTGGAGTTATTTTTGTCTAAAAAAGATATAGAAACTTTTACACGTTGACCCTACGGAGTAAAAATCTTGCATCCGCCACGGATTGTAATGCGGTCATTGGCCATAAATCTTTCCGAGTCCTGAAAGGATTCTTACCTACTTTCGACGAACCGTGTCTTTTATTAAAGTTTGGGTAGTTTCCAGCTGAATGGTATGGACAAAGCTTGGATGAGGATTTTGGGATTTTCTTTCCTTTTTTTCTTTTGTTTGCCGGATGTGCAATATAAATTTGCGGCTGGTTTCAAATTCAGTTCCGACATAAGCGTCTGAAGAAGCTCCTCTGCCACATTTTCTGAGATTGTCCATAAGATGAGTCTGTTCCAGTCTTCGCATTATCCTTTTGCATATAGAAGAGTCTATTTTGATGCAAAATATTTAGACGGTCGCTGCTTTTGCTTGTGTTGATGTTGACAAATGGTTTAAAGAACTGAAGCCCAAAATTAAAGTGGGTTTAATCCAGTTGAGATTTACAACTGTAGATAAAGGAAAAATAATTCTAATTCTAATTCTAATCAAACTAGAAAGCCACATTGTTAACAAAAGTTTCAACACTTGGTACACGCATGGGTCAATTTAATTTACGAAGAATTGTGAGAATGTCGCTTCTATCCTACCACATTACAAAGAGCATTGAGGGTAGTATTGACTTTTTATATTTTCATTTCATTTCGACTCTTGCTTGCTTGATATCTCAAATTTTGTCGTTGAGATCTTTCCACATCCGACGTCTCAAAAACTGGTACCAAAAAAATTAAGCCAGAGCAGATTCGATCATTAGAGGAGGAGAGATGTCATCGACGGCCAACGATCCACGTCAGCCATCGGCGGCGAAGCGCTACGTGACGTCGGCTGTGGCGCCGCAAGATCTTCCAGTGGATTACTCCGGTTTGATCGCCGTCGTCTTCGGTATCGCCGGCGTCATGTTTCGCGTCCGTACTCTCTCTCTCTCTCCCCTTCCCTCACTGTCTTTAATTAATTTTGATTATTTTCGATTGAATATAGAATATTGAATATGCTTGCTTCAGTATAAGCTGTGCTCGTGGCTTGCCATCATATTCTGTGCTCAATCACTGGTCAACATGAAGAACCTTGAAAACGACATCAAACAGATCTCCATGGCCATGATGTCAGTTCAACTCTTTCTCCTAATTCTCTCATCTATATTTTCACTTTTGTTGTTGTTGCTTATTTACTTAAATGTCTCATGTAATTTTGTGTGTGATTTATTAATTTATCAAAGCTAATACAACACAACAATAGTTTCTGAAGAACAGTTGTTTTTCTATGAGATTCAAAATTAAAAATCTCAGCTTTAGATGAAAATAGTGAGTCTGGTAGGCTCAACTGCTACTTGTATTCGCCATAATTTATGGGTTTATTTCATTCTTCTTGAATGAATGTGATGGGATTGTAAATTTTGTCATATGCTCTATTCTGAAGCCTTCCCTTTTCAATCTTTTGTCTCAATAACAGGTTTGCTATTATGGGATTGGTAACCAACTACTTTGGACCTGCTCGACCGGGCACACAAAAAAGTTGAAACTCCTTGGATGAAAGAGTTTAGATGTAATACTATGCGGTTTTTCTTTATCTGGTTATGATTTTGTTTTTCGAGATGCAAACTGTTGTTGAAGTTTGATGGACCAATATGAAGGCAAACTAATGTGCTTCTTATATCAATTCAATTGAAGTTTTTAACTCTTTCCTAGTCAGCAGTTCATCTGTCTTTTGGTGTTTTCTCATGCTAGTGCTCCTTTTAAACTCAAAGAGATGGGCTATGTAGAGGCTTATAGCCCTACCATGTCAAACTAACTGGCACTTTATGATACAATTGATTGGGGATTGTATTTCATTGTAATGGGAATGATTGTTGCTGCACATTCATCAAACCAGTCTATTGGTTGGGTTAGTGTGCACATTTTTTCGATGCAATTTCATCAAACTTTGGGCTATATCATCAAACAAAATATATTTGAAATCATGATCCTTATATTTTGGGATGTTTTTTTTTTTCAAAGCATACAGCTGAGAGTGATAAGTTCCTACTCCTCCTCCTCCATTATTGAATGTGCTTATAGCAATCTGGAAGGTGCTGAATGTTTATGATATGGGAAATAGTTTATGTGCTGAATGTTTTGTGTTGTCTTCTTTTTTGTCATGTCATGAATTTTAGTAGAAGATGTTATAGCCAATAATTATTGTACTGTAAAATTAGTTCTCTCTTTTATTAGATTTCAATACTATGGCAGTCTATGGCCTCACTTGACATACTGATCCCATGAATTTTAGCCTTCAAAATAGGTTTTTTGTTCACAATATCTGGAAGAGAAACTTCTTACATCAAAGATGAATGAGTACTATCAAGTATATTATAATCTTTCATGCAAAGCTGATGTTGGATTTTTGCATAACAAACACCGGAAATGGCTGAATGCTACTTTAGAAACTAATATATATTCCTAAAAAAGAATTACTAAATATCTAAACCAGTGGAGAAAGCATGCCATTTACCCTTTATAAAGGGCGATTGCATATTTTGAGCTCATAGTCTCTTCTTCTTCTCTTTTACATGTGCTTTATTTTTACTTCTATCTGAGACAAAACCATAGAGAGAGTGTGAGGAAAGAAAAATAAGAACCATGGACCAAAGACACGTTCAAGAAAATTCTATCCATTTGCTACTTGTTTCATACCCTATACAAGGGCATGTTGCACCATTCATAAAGTTGGCATACCTATTTGCTGGTCGTGGAATCAAGGTCACACTTGTGATAACAGAGTTTGTACATGCACGTCTGGTGGCCGCACATCCGGAATTGGATGGTGAGCAGTATGATCAGGTCAGGCTTGTCGCGGTCCCTGATGGATTACCCAAAGAAGATGTGCGAAATGATGAACGTAAGCTGGGTGAGAGTGTATTCAAAGTCATGCCTGGTCATGTGGAAAAATTGATAAACAAGGCCAACCTGGAGGGTAATCAGGTGACCTGTGTCATAGCCGATGCAGTTTTTGGTTGGGCTTTGGAGATTGTGGAGAAGATGGAGCTTAAGTCAGCACTCTTCTGGCCATCTGCACCAGGAGTTTTGGCCTTGACACTCAACATTCGAAAGCTTATTGAGGCTGGGGTTATAGACTCCAATGGTACGCAACTAAGTCTTTGATGAAAGCTATACAAATTAGTTGATCTTTATACTTAGTCAGTTTGAACTACATATCATATCTTTATACCTATATCTTTTCTACTGATGATCTATCTGATTACAAAATTGAACTTTTGTAGGAACTCCAACAATGAAGGGGAATAAGGTTCAACTATCATCAGACCTGCCCCCTGTGACTAGGGCTGACATTGTGTGGAGTTATCCCGGGAACGAGTCAACTCAGAAGATCATGTTCCAGCATTTCTTCGCCATTCACCAGAATGTGAAAAAAAGTGACTGGCTTCTGTGTAACTGGTTTCAGGAGCTCAACCCCTCTGTCGGTGATTTAGTCCCAAACCTGTTTCCACTTGGTCCATTACTTGCAAATGGAAAACCTGCCGGGAACTTTTGGCCAGAGAACTCAACTTGCTTGGGCTGGCTCAACAGGCAACCGGTTGGATCAGTTGTTTATGTTGCATTTGGCAGCAGCTCCATGTTCAGCCAGCACCAAATTGATGAACTAGCATTAGGCCTTGAACTTGTCGGTCGACCGTTCTTATGGGTGAATCGATCAGACCTCATCAATGGCTCCTCTGCCAAATTCCCAGACGGGTATGAAAAGAGAGTGGCTAACCAAGGGAAGATGGTTCGCTGGGCACCTCAAGAAAAGGTGCTGGCTCACCCAGCAATTGCTTGTTTCTTGACCCATTGTGGCTGGAACTCAACCATGGATGGCATAAGCATGGGGGTTCCATTTCTCTGTTGGCCTTATTTTGCAGATCAGTTTTACAACCGCAGTTGCATATGTAATGGTTACAAAGTTGGCTTGTGCTTGAACCCAGATGATTATGGGATTGTTACAAGGCATGAAATTAGAAGAAAATTGGATGGATTGCTTGCTGATGAAGGTATAAAAGCAAATGCAACAAAGCTCAAACAAATGGCGGAAGAGAGCATCAGTGAAGGAGGATCTTCTGCAAATAATTTGGAACGTTTCATTGAACACATGAAGCAATGAAGCATAGATAGTATATAAATACATGTCCTCATTTACAGTCATAAAATGCTTATTGCAGCCTTATTGCAGCTCAAAAATATTTATATATATAGAAGATTAGACTTCTATATATTTTAATTAAAGAATAAATGATCAAGTACTTTGCTTTTGGCTGCCTGTATTATTTAAACAATAAATGATTAAGAAATTTAAAAAAAAAAATAATAAAAAAAATCCGCAAATCCTCAAATCCTCAAAGACCATTGTAAGCGTTTCCTCTTTTCAGTCGGCCCAATACCCATTCTCCTCTCTGCACTGTGTCCAAAACTAATAGAGTTAGAGTAATGCTACTCTTACCACATTTGTATGCCACATTCTTATACCACCTTATGTGACAGATGAAGTGGATAACCACATTAATTAAAAAGTGTCAATAAATCATAAAAGAAAAGAAAAATAAGAAAATGTTAAATTAATTTTAATTGATGAAGTTGTCCACCTCATCTGCTAGATAAAATGGTATATGAATGTGGTATACAAATGTGGTAAGAGTAGCATTATTCTTAGAGATATAAATGGAGAAGACTCAAAACGTAAAATTTTTTAGAACCCTGAAAATAATTTTAGTTAACTTAATTGCTAAAAAACCACAATTTAATATAATGAGATTAAATTAGTAAAAACTAATCCTTTAAATAAAGAAAATTACAAAAACTAAAACTCATTGTGTCTCACATACTCTTGTGGGGCCGCTTCCATTAGAGAGGTGGTCAATAAAGGTGGTATAAATAGAAGGACAGTAGTCACATAACACATTTCTCTTATGCCAAATGATTCAATATTTCTCACTTTCTTTTTGTTTGTTTGTTAATTTGAAGTAATAATTTTTTTTTACCCAGTGTTAATTTTTTTACCTTGGTACTCTTCTTCCGTGTGAGAGTCTGAGTGCAAATGGTATTCCACCATTTTCCAATGTGTTTTCTTTGCTTTCCTGAGACTTCCAGAAAAGTAAGTGAGAAAGATCTTGGAGGCATAGACATTGCCATCTTCATTGTGGATAGGGTTTTCTGATCCATTTGTTTTCCAAAACCCTACCCCATTTCCAACTACTCGAATATTTCTTCTTCCTTGGGCACTGGCACTGCAATTTTCCTCGTCTTCATGGATAAAGAAGAACCACTCTCTCTCTCCACAGGAGAATGTCACTGCATATGCAATTAATATATTAATATTACATCGAGAATCATTTAAAAATTGTAAGTACATTTTTTATATGTCATTGCAAGTGACCTAAAATAGGCTTATAGCTTCAGGATCAATATAATCACCAACTCACCGTCTTCCTCCTAGCTAGGGTTTACCTGAAACAAGGACATACATACATATCGATATAATATCATATAACTCATGAATCTCATATATATATATGATCACAAGGTAGAAAATTATTACCTAGATTCTTCGGATGGGTGCTGTAGAATTGGGTTGCATCAATGTCCTGAATTGCCTCAGCAGCTGGCACAGGCCTATCAAACACCTTGTTCATTAGATAGTGAGTGACCAACTCCTTGTCTGTTGGCATAAACCTAAATCCCACTGGCAGCTGGCCTGAGCTCATCATTGCTCCTTGTCCATGTTCTACTTCCATGTGTATATATCGTGGACCGTTTTATCATCGATCACTTGGAAGAAATGATCAAGAAAATGGCTGGCAAAACAACTCAAGTATCAAGGCTGAATTGACTTATATATATGTATAGGTGATAATTGAATCCTAGTAGGACTCTTTTTGATTACAAAGACAGAACCCAATTCAGCTTTTTTCTCTTTTTGTTGTTTATCGTTCTTGTGTATGTGTGTGTATACTTGGAAGATGTTGAGCTTAGAGTGGTGTTTAGTTTTTGACTCTGTTTTTCCAATGCGATATATATTGAAAAAAAAACTGAGAGACCTAGTCAGTCAAGACTTTGGTTATTTTAACAAAAAACAAAAAATAAAAAAGCTTATTTATAGCAGTGACTTCAAAACTATAGTCAAATTGCAATTTGGCCCGTGATCAAGGTATTGTGTTCAACATTGACTATCATCATTTTCATTCAGGGCTCGTTTAGAAGTGATTTTAGATAAGTCTGAATCACTTTTGGATAGTGATTCTAAAAAATTGTCAAAATTGATGACGTGAATCTATGTGGGTGATGTGGCAAAATTGAGCGAGTCCAATTTTCCTATTTCCTTTTTCCCTGTGGCCACCCTTATTTTCCCCTTATTCTTCTTACACATGTCATCTCTTAACCTCAAACATAACGTTGTTAACTTTGAATAAAATGAAGAAAAAAATAATCCAAAAACCCAACAACAACCCAAGCAAAACTCTAACAACTGACACTACCCCGAGTCACCACCCACCCACCCTCCTCTACTCTCTCTCTCTCTCTCTCTCTCTCTCTCTCTGAAGATGAGCCATGGAGGTGTTCTGAATATGAAGATTTTGAGAGGAAACAGATCTGGAACAAGAAGTACACAACTCTCTTCACACTCTAAAAAACAAAAACCCCCAAAATGTTGTGAGAACTGATAAACTATTGCAATTTATTTTTGCTTACTATTTTTTAATTTTTTCAATAAAAAAACTTTAAATTTCGTTTTCTTTGTAGTGATCTCGAGGCGCGATTGTTCTTAGGCTTTGTCTCGTTGATGATCGACTGATCAAAGAACCAAATTTTAAAGACATTAAATAATCCAAAAGAAAAAAATGGAAACAGAGAGAACAAGAGAGAGCTAGCAGTGGTTGATGACGCATTCGAAGTGGGAGAAGAGGTTGGGCTGAGTTCTGACTATCTTGATATGGTGCAGAAATTCAAAGAGAGAGAAAGGGAGGCTTGGGGCAGTGACGAGCAGCAGGGGCTGCCGCTGAGGTGTGTTGGTTGCGGAGAAGATGAACGATTTTTATAAAAGGGAAGATGAAGATGAAGGAATTATTTTATAAAATTTTAATAAGAATTGAGAGACTTAAATCGAGCCCACCTCCACATAGACCAAAAACATAATAAAGTATTCTTAATCTTTATTATTTGAGTTTGGGCCTACAATATATAGAAAATATATCTATAAAGCCGAGCCCAAAACTGATTTGGTTGGTCCAAAATATGGAAAACTTGAAGAAGAAAAAGCCCAATCCATGAATCTAACTGAGAGAGAAAATAACAAATGGGGGTAGGGGTAAATATGTAGTTTCGGGTTTAGGCTCCGTAGCCCAAACTAAATAAAACCCTAATCCCAAACCTTGCTTACACTCCTCCCATACGCACAAGTCAGAAGACTCGGAGGTGAGCTCCGCCGCAGCAGTAAGCAGCAGAAGAAGTAGAGGAAGAAGCAAAGCTTTACATAATCTGAAAATGGAGACGGCAAGAACAGTAAAAGACGTGTCCCCTCATGTGTTCGTCAACGCCTACGCTGCTCACCTGAAACGCTCTGGCAAAGTCAGTCTCTCCCTCTCCCTCTCCCTCTCCTTATGTATTTGTATACGTATTTTGTCAGTATTAGTGGTGTATGTAATAATGTAGGGATGCAGATATTGCAAGCTTAGATAATTCGAACTTTTAGGTTCAGTTTTGGTTCTGCAACATAAAAATTTCTGATAGTTTGTATATTAATTTTGATTGGGAGTTCGTCCAGGTGGGTGAGAGAGAAAGAGTTTGTGTTCAGTTTCAGGAGGACCCATGTTGACAATGCCCTTAGGAAAGCGATTTTGTGAAAATAAGATGATTATTAGTGGGGGAAAAAATGAAATGGGAGGCTGCGTTGGTGGGATTCATTGGATCTATTATATGGGTCAATTTTGGTTTTTCTTGAGTTGTTAAAGATGTAGTTTTTTTAATAGAGGAAACTGATTTTGGCTTATAATGAGAAAACCAAATTATTGGATGATAATTCCTCAAAAAAGAAAAAAGAACGTAACTGCATATGGCATTTGTCTATCCAATGGTGTTGGTGGACTGAGGCTATTAAATTGTGATGCCATATCTGCCTTGTGTTGTTTTGGTCCCTTAAGGCTCTGTTTCAAGAGTATCACTTGTTTTAAGCATCTTGTAATATGTTCTGTTTCTCAGTGTTTTTGAGTGAACATAGGTGGCATACAATGTGCGTTATGGGTACTTGTAATGGTTGCTATAACGTTATGAAAAAACCTAGTTGTTGCTGTTGATGGTGCTACAATTTTTTACCTACTCTTTGCTAGAAGTTTTTTGTTTTTTTCTTTCATAATCTTTTTATTTTGAAAATTAAAAAGAGAAGTGCTAATAGTCGAGTGACTTTGAATGTAGATATGTCTTTGCCGGTGTTGACTGTGGATCATTTCAATCGTTTAGTGTCTTTCATTTGTTTGATGAACCTTTGTTTTTTAAAGTTCCTCTTTCCTCATTCACTAGCAGTTACTTTTTCCAGCTATGTTCCTTTCAATGTGGATTCTTTTCTCATGTTTTTGTTTGTTCTTCCTAATAGATTGAGCTTCCTGACTGGACGGATATTGTGAAGACTGGTACATTCAAGGAGCTTGCTCCATATGACCCTGATTGGTACTATATTAGATCTGGTATGCAGACTTCTCTCTCCCTTTCTCCACATATGCACACACACAAAAACTCCAACAATTATTGGTCTGACTAAACTGTATACTGTGCATCGGCTTATCTTAAATAACTTTTCTTTGTAGCATCCATGGCAAGGAAAATCTACTTGAGGGGCGGTCTTGGTGTTGGTGCCTTCCGCAGGATTTATGGAGGGAGCAGGAGGAATGGCAGTTGCCCACCCCACTTCTGTAAAAGCAGTGGCGCTGTTGCTCGTCACATACTTCAGCAATTGCAGAAGATGAACATCATTGACCTTGACTCCAAAGGGTGAGTTTCTTTCATCAGTGTTGTATATAAATTTTGGGTGTAGGGCTGTGATTATGACAAACAACAAAAACATGAGTTAAAGTTTTTGGCTATTGAACTAATTGTGTTCCTGTGTTTCAGTGGAAGGAAAATCACATCCAATGGCCAGCGGGATCTCGACCAAGTTGCTGGAAGGATTGCTGTTGCAATCTAAGAGATTTACTTGAAAGTCTTTGATTATTGATGCAAAATGGTTATAAACTTTTTGCAGTTAAAGTTTGATTGAGAGCAGATATAGGAAGGATTTTGATATTTTATGTTGTGTCTGTCACTTTTACCATGAACATGGCTGCCTTTGTTATTCAGTTCAATTTCCATGTGCTACTTTGTTGACTTCGGCTTTTCTTATTTGAAGTTTTGTTCTTGAAGACCAATCCTACTCTCTTACTCCTACACAATGATGGGCCTATGTATTTTGGTTCCATGCCTATTGAATTTGAGCTTATCCGGAATTTCACTGCATTTAAATTATAGGGCAAGAGCAGCCTAGTTATAAAACGCAGCAGCATTTTGTAGAAAAATCATCCAAAACTGAGCTCTTTGATTGTGTGACGCGGCTTGTCAAAAATTTGGGATTTTTTCATTTGGTTCTGTTTGTATAATTAAATTAGTCTACTTTTGGCAGACATGGGTTTAGCTAGTTGATTAAGACAGTGAGTCTGCTTTCTTAGACTTAAGTTGGAGTCTGTCTATTTGTAAAGGTGCTGTTAAACGAACCCTAAAATGAACTGAGTACACCTTATGATACAAGTACACCCTAATAATTAAATCAAAATGTAAAATTAACTAAATATACCCTATTTAACTACTAAAAATACATTTGATACACCCTAATATACTCTATCACATAACACCCTAGTACTAAGTACACCCTATTTTACATGAATTGGTCGTCTTCATCAAATCTGTTCATGTCAACTCCTTTTCCTTTCATCAAATCAAAACCCATAGGGATTCACCCACTCATTGAACCAAGTTCATGAGCTCTTCTAAGTTTGTGTAAAATTATTCATATACAAAAAGGAATTAATTTGAATGGGGTTGTTTTGTTCTCCTTTTATTTGGAAGTCTGGAAAATCGAATCAAGGAAAGAAAAAAACAAAAGAACATGTGAAAGAACTTCTCCAACTAAGTTTATGGTGCACCGGATGATGGAAAGTGTTTTGCTAGACGGCTATAAATTAGTTAACAGTGGAATCCCTTTTGGGAGAAGACGCTCTTAGGTAGAAGTAAATTATGATCTGTTTCTAGACATTAAGCTTGGTTTTATGCATCATTTCCCTCGATGCTGTAGAGTACAACTATTCAACTATCTCACACAGAGTGAATTGCACATGAGTTTCACAATATTACAAAGTCTTTTGGGCAATTTTTGGAAATAAAAGTTGGAGAGCTCTAAAGGGCGCGTTTCTCAAGCTTTCTCTTGCAATGCGGGCGCCAAGCTGATTCTATGAAACAGGTTGACCATGTCCTCCATTGCAGGGAATAAAACCTAAAGAGTAGACATTATTGCATGAGAAAACTACATACTGAAAATCAAAAAAATCAAGAAGAATGGCAATCACATTCCAAATATAATGCTTTGATTTTGCATAACATAACATGCGTGTTCCATCCTTCAATATGTCAAGTCTGTTTGGAATCAAACTCTGAAATTCTAATTTGATTATGATTCAATATGTTGAGTAAGGTGTACTTATTAGATCATCTCCAACCGATGTGTCAAACTATGTAGATCAAACATCATATTTAAATTTGAAGGCCGAAGGTTGAGATGTTATTTTTGACATCCCAAAAGCAAGATGTCAAATTAATATTTTATTATTTTTTAAATAAAAATAAATCAACACTAACATGTAATAAAATAATAATTTAATTTGACATATTGGGTGGAGTGTAAAACTATGTAAGATGTCAAATTGCCACATCAGCCATCAAATTTAAATATGATGTTTGGTATTTGACATCTCCCTTGGAGATGCTCTTAAAATTACTTTTGTTTCAATATTCAATATATCATTTTTTGTCAATTTATATTAGGGTAAATTAGTAATTCAATAAATAGTTTAGTAGTATAGTGTACTCAGTTAATTTTATGGTTTGTTTAACAACATCCTATGTAAAATAAATTAATTTAGAGCAAATTCTAAACCCTGAAAAATTAGTCCAATTATTTCATAAGAAATACTTGACAGTATATCAAATTACCACATAAGATCAAATTTAAAATTGATATTGAAGATGCTCTAATGATAAAGGTTTTGATAAGCTTAACGATTAATGTGTTAATCTTATTTTATTTTTTCTCAATTCAATATATATATTTGTCGGCCCACAAAAGTCCGAACCAAAGGGGAGCTGTCATGTATTCGGGCAGTGGGACCCGCAAATAGCTCTCCACCTCATACCCTCTGCTTGGCCACGTGGGGCCTCGACAAATAGATTCGTATCTCTACGCGCCATCTAGACTCGACTACCACTTTGCATCAGAATCTTAAAACGAATACAAATTAGCGCTCAAGAAACCCAAAAAAAATCAAAAATCAAAAATTAAATAAGAAGTGGAAAAGCCTTTCCCTGGATTTGGGTTTTGCTTCGATTCCTACACTCTGAACTTTCCCTCTCAGCGTGGATCAAACTAAGGCTAGGGTTTTCTCTGATCGGCGCGATCCATCTCCATCTCCACGGAACGTCACTGTAAGTTCCGTTGTTTTTTTATTTTTCAAAAAATTTAATCCTTTCACTTTTAATTTCCGAAATCTTCACGGTTCAATGTATTTATTGATTATTATTTCAAAATCGAGACACACTCATACATATGTATTCGTAGTTACATATTAGAATGTATGTACGTATGTAATGTTTTGCTTTTAGACTATTCCGTTTGGTTTCCGAGAAATTGGAATAGAAAGTGCAGTATAAAGTTGGTTTTGTGTGGCGTGAAGGTTGTGTGTTGCTTTGGTCTCTAAAGATGGAGGTGTTTTTTTTTCCCACGGGACTGTCATTTAAATTAAAAATATCATTAAATTATGATAGAACTATGGAATTTGTATTTCCTTCATGTTACATGTATTTTGTATCTTGCTTTTACCTCTGATTCTTAATATGAAACTACTACTCATGGTAGCAATGCTTTGTAGAAATATTTGGAATGATATTTGCTTTACTTGTGAAACGTTTTCGTTTGTTTATAGGTTGAAGAGGTTACAGTAAGTAGCACCTATCAAAAGCATTGTTCGACACTCTGTTGCACATCATGAATTGAGTTGGGTTCTCAAATGAGTTTAAGGCTTTTGATAATGTTATAGAATGATGAAACCATATTGGATAGATATGAGTTTGAGGCTAATTAAACTGGGATTGGGCAATTTGATGCTTATGTGAATGTAGATCAAACAAGTAGTCATTGAGGATGGATGATGATGGTGACATTGATATTTTTTTCTCCAATTGGAACAACAAGAATCCCACGGATCGCCTTTTTATTGTCTCTTGCCTTATCGCTGCTCTAGTTGGAATTTTGACTATAGCCTACTCCGCATTCCAATGGAGGAGAAATATCAATCTAAGTTGGATGAAAGCAATAGCCAGGTCAAAGAAAAATCCAAAGGCACGTCACAAAGTTCCTATAGCTCCTCATACTTGGGTTTTAGAATCAGTATCTCGTGGAAAGAACTTGAATTGCTGTGTATGCTTAAAGTCAATGAGCCCTTCTCAAAATCTTGGACCTATGACAGCTTCAGACAGTTTTAGTCACCGTTGCAGTATTTGTGGTGCAGCGGCTCACCTAAGCTGCTCTTCTAGTGCGCACAAGGATTGCAAGTGTGTATCCATGATGGGGTATGAGCATGTGATGCACCAATGGGCTGTCCGTTGGAATGAGGTAACAGATCAACCCGATGAAACTTCTTTCTGCAGCTATTGTGAAGAGCCATGTAGTGGGTCTTTTCTTGGTGGATCCCCAATATGGTGCTGCTTGTGGTGTCAAAGACTGGTACATGTTGATTGCCACAGTAGCATGTCCAACGAAACAGGTGATATTTGTGATTTAGGTCCATTCAGAAGGTTGATTCTATCCCCTCTTCATGTAAAGGAATTGAACCAGACTTCTGCTGGTGGATTTTTGAGCTCCATTACTCAGGGGGCCAATGAGATAGCTTCTTCAGTACGTGCAACTATTAGAAGTCAGAGCAAGAAGTCCAAGCATGGAAATGAAACCTTTGTTGATACGGGAAATAGTGGTAGTACTGGGGATATGTCCACAGAAAGCACAGCTGATACTCTTCAAGCTGTTAATGGTTCTCATGAAATTGAGGAAAGCTGTAATGGTACTTTGAATGTGGATTTGCAGCACCAAGATGTTGATGTAGATAGGAAATTGGATTCTAAGCCTAGTTTCAAAAGGAGCTCCTCAAGCAATAAGAAGGATGAGTCTCAGGTTTTAGGGATGAAACAAAAATACGAGTTGATTGATTTGTCACCAGATGCAAGACCCTTGTTAGTTTTTATCAACAAGAAGAGTGGGGCTCAGCGTGGGAATTCACTGAGGCAACGATTGAATATTCTTCTCAATCCTGTTCAGGTTTGATTTCTCTACCATCTTGATTAATTGGAAAAATGAGCCAAGTAAGGTTATTACTAAGGCTTAAGGTTTAAATCTCCATGGGTTTGAAAAATTAAGATTTACTAGTTTAGCCCCTTAGCGAAACAGGAAGTCCTAACCACAGTCTTAAATATCGATATTATCGGCGAAATATATCCATTTAATTATCGTTAATATATCGGTATTTTCATCGATATTATCGTGATAATGTTGGATGCGATAATTTCCTACACGCTCATGCATTATTTGGGCAACATATCGTGATATTATCGATAATATCGCGATATGAAACTGAAAAATAAATGAAAAATGTTGAGAAATTAGTCCAGGAGGACGTGTAGGCTGAGGGCATTCTTGATGACGGAGAGGGGATGTTTGGCTGCGAGGGCGGAGATGGCAGCATTGTTCAGGACAAGGATAGTGATTGTTTAGCGGGTGTTGATCTCGTCAGCTAGCCTTGTTTGGGTCAAGAAGCTGTTGTATTGCCTGTAGTCTGGGAAAGCGGAGAGAATTTCAGTGGTGTTGTGGGCTGATGAGATTGTGGCGGTGAGGGCCAAGAGAGAGAGGACGAAGAGAGCTCTGCTCAGTGAGGCCATTTTTGGTTTGAGTGAGTGAGTGAGTGAGAGAGAGAGTTTTATGAGTTAAAGAGATGGGTTTTGGGGAGTTAACTACGGTTAAGGAAGGGGGTTTTGGTTGGGTTTAACAGTGGTTAGGTTTAGGAAGGGCCATGCGGAGGGAGGCAAAGTGCTTTTCTTCACAGCAGGAAATGGAAAGCATGGGTTTTGTGTTATGTGGCAGAGATGGGTTGCTTGGTGCTTCTTATATTCTGTTTCTTTTAGGTGAAATGACTTGAATTTCCTTATCATTTTGGTGGGTTTCCGTTGGGATAAGGATGATTTGTGATTATGTTGTGGGCTTGTATGCACAGTCTTAAATATCGATATTATCGCAATATGAAACTGAAAAATAAATGAAAAATGTTGAGAAATCGCTCTCTTGCACACACAAGGGGATTCAAACCCCTCACTTTCCCATACACCTACTGAGCCTTATCCAACCCGCTGCTGATGAGTTTGTGAATATAGCTACGACGTGTAATATTTATAAGGTCTTTAAAATTTCTGCAAGCTAATATTATCTAGGATAGATTTCCATATATAAAAAATTCCCTACGGATAAATTTAGGCATATGTTAATGTTATTTATTATTTTATTATGGAGTTGTATTTTTTTTTTTGGTTATATATTATGGAGTTGTATTATTAATTTTAATATTGTTCATTATATGTGATACTAAGTTTTAACTTTAATAGGAATTCTTTCTATATGGTACTAAGTTACTCATAAGTTTTATCTTTGTTTTTTTGGTCAAGCGCATATATCTTATCATATGTATAAAGTGTAATATATTGTAATAAATTATTATAACTAAAAAATTATGGTTTGTTTAATTTTCTTTCACTAATTACTACATATTTTCTAAAGTCACAGTGTTTGTCAGGTCGCTACATAATCAACTTAAATCACTCAAACCCACCATGCCATGCATTTCCTTCCAATTTTTTGTGATAAAATAATAGACAATTGACTAAGTAAACATCCTCTAAAGTTTCAATAAAAATTTCCAAGTTTTTCTCACAATTTCCGTGATTTTTATTCAATTTTTATCGATATCGATATTTCCTTGATATTTCCATCGATATATCCGTGTTTCTGGACCACCGATATTTCCGAAACTCTCGATATTTTAGACCTTGGTCCTAACAATAAATTCTAATTTTTTATGGTTATCAACATCACATGCCGGGCTCTCTCCTCAGTTGATTTCTACGGAGTTTGGTTAATATTTCTGATATATCATATATTGTTGCTTAATTGTTGCATGTGCTTGTGTTTCATGTAGGTTTTTGAGCTGAGCTCAACACTAGGACCGGAGGCGGGTCTTTATTTATTCAGAAAGGTGCCGCACTTCAGAGTTCTTGTTTGTGGGGGAGATGGTACTGTTGGTTGGGTTCTGAATGCCATAGAAAAGCAAAACTTTGTGTCTCCTCCTCCAGTTGCTATTCTACCTGCTGGAACAGGGAATGATCTGGCTAGAGTTTTGTCATGGGGAGGTGGTTTGGGCTCAGTGGAGAGACAAGGAGGCCTTTGCACAGTTTTGCACCACATAGAGCATGCTGCAGTAACCATTCTTGATCGTTGGAAGGTAGCAATTGTAAATAAACAGGGGAAGCAGCTCCAATCGCCAAAGTTTATGAACAACTATCTCGGTAAGTAATCATATTACCTTGTGATCATCTGGTTTATAAATGGGATAACTCAGAGTAGTTAGTTAGTTGGAGTGCCGGATTTTGGTTGGATTTTTCTGGTTCTCAGGTTCTTAGTATGTCTATAGTTATTGACTTGAGTTATGGCTCCAACGAAGTTCTCAAATCAGCTCACATTCGTTTTGAGCCCCTAGTCTTACTTGGTTGTTTTGGGTCAGTTATCAAGTGGTTTGTTGTTTAATATGAAAAATATTGCCAATTGGTTTGGCTTTGCATCTTTACTGTCTTCTGATTTTTCAGTCCGTATAAATAACACACTGTTACTGTTAATTGGATTTCTTCTGTAAGAAAAAAAAGGAAAAAAAAGAAAAGAAATTTGCCTGGACTCAAAACTTAATGGTCTGTGTTGGAGTTTATTCTGCGGATATTCTAAAACAGTCTATAATGAACCAATGGCTATTTTGGTTGTTTGATGAGTCAGTTTTGCTAATATACTTGAGATTTAACAACATATACTTTGTACTAACTGCATGGGGATTATTATTACTTCTATGCCTCTTTATTTATGCCCTACATCATGTTCATTGGGCTCTCATTTGTCTTCGCATTCATGACCAACTCTGGCATGCTTCATTTGCAGGAATTGGGTGTGATGCAAAGGTTGCTCTGGACATTCATAATCTACGGGAGGAGAATCCAGAGAAGTTTTATAATCAGGTAATGCCAAACCTTAGCTAAAGTGGAATTCAAATCAATCTCCCTTACACTGTACTAGACATTAGACTCTGGTGGATCGGTTCTTGAGTTTAGTAGTAATAGGGGAACTATGGAGCAGAGGCTAGTGTACTATTGGAGACCGAGATCAAATGTGGTTATAACTTATAAATCAGAATGGAATTGAAGTTGATATCATACTTCAACCTGTGTGGATCACATTTTAAATCTGTCTGCTTCTTCTTGTTGCAATTGTTGTTTGTTAGTAGTTTTATTTGGATTTTACTTTGAGACTTCCTACTTAAGCTGTTGAGTTCAGTTATGTTGTTGCAATTTTATATACCTGCAGTTCATGAATAAAGTCCTTTATGCAAGAGAAGGTGCTAAGGGTATAATGGATAGAACATTTGTGGATTTTCCTTGGCAAGTTCGAGTTGAAGTAGATGGTGTTGAGATAGAGGTCCCTGAGGTGAGTATGAAAAGATTTTAACCATAAAGACACAACACTTTAGTTGCTGATTCAGAAATCATCACCATATTGCTTGAGCTTTGGCTGTCTGGATATATCATGATTTACTAATTTTGAGATTATCAGTGCTGGACAATTTCTAATTTTTTGACACATTTTCAGGATGCTGAAGGTGTACTTGTTGCGAATATTGGAAGCTACATGGGCGGTGTAGATTTGTGGCAAAATGAAGATGAAACTTATGATAATTTTAATCCACAATCTATGCATGATAAAATACTTGAGGTTGTGAGCATTTCTGGAACATGGCACCTAGGGAAACTTCAGGTATTTGGGTATTTGTGGATGCTCTACCTCTTAATATGTGATACACATACTTACATATTGGAATGTTGTATTTTGCTAGTTGATTTTTCCAGAATATTAGGATATGTAAAATGCTCATTCTAAGCAAGATTACATTTTAGCATAAATACTCGTTTGGCTGTTTTGATTATTTACTTTGGCTTGTAGTCCCTAAAGTTTGGTAATCTCAATTTATAATGGATCACTATAGCTGGTAATGCGTGCTATGTCTCTGAACTGCTGTTCTTTTTGGGACAGGTGGGGCTTTCTCGTGCTCGAAGACTGGCACAGGGGCAGTCAATTAGGATACATCTCTTTGCTGCATTGCCTGTTCAGGTTGATGGGGAGCCTTGGTTTCAGCAACCTTGTACATTGGCTATATCCCACCACTGCCAGGTCTCTCTCTCTCTGGACAAAAGGGTGTTGATTAGTTTCATCAAATTTAGGCTTTACTTGCAGGAGTTCCTATAGATTCTCTTCCAATGACAATCAAGTTTATAGCTAAATATTTTTCTACTTTTTTCATATTATCTCATGTGGTGTTCAGGCCTTCATGTTGAAGAGGGCTGCTGAGGAGCCACTTGGTCATGCAGCTGCCATTATCACTGATGTTATCGAGAATGCCGAGACCAACCATGTAATAAGTGCTGTGCAGAAGCGAGCTCTTCTTCAAGAAATGGCGCTGAGGCTGACTTAGAAGTTTCCTCTAGCTGCTTAGATTAGTAATCAAAGTTTTGATTGTATCTTCCTTTTCTTTCTTTCAGAAATATTGGCATGTTGTATACCACCATATCACCACATGTATCTTTCTTTTTGTGGTTTTAATAGGATGCTTCTAGTTGGAGCATGGTTGTAAATGAACCTTGTTGAACATCAATGGAAAGGGAACTTCACACAGTTTTGTTGATTACGGACTAAGACCAACTGCTATTTATTGTTTTTGCATTTTACAGCTTTGATTTTGGATTGAGGAAATCATATATTACAAGGCTTGAAATTGGGTATGAAATTACATGCTCGGCTCGGTTTTGATGGCAGACTAGAATACTACGCTTAATTATGCTATACAAAGTAGATCAAACTTCAGGCAAGTTGGGGAGGCGTGAGGACCTGAAATCAGTCATTCCTTGGCTTATTCTTGAGAAATCCTTGCTTCACTTTCCTCCATGCCCTTGTCACAAACCCCATCGAAGCTGCCCTGGGAGGCCTTGTGCTCGGCTTTTTGTCCGCGGTGGCGGCCGCACAAGACAGCTGCTGCTGGCACAGAATTCTCTTCGGTGCCTTGACACTTTGTTTGGAAATGCGACTCAAGCCTTGTGTATAGAAGGGTGAATTGAAGCAGTACACGTAATGAGGGGACGATAATTTGGAATAGTAAAGCCGCACGGCTTTACTTTGGCACCTAGTCCTTATATATATATATACATAGTATAGCCGCCCTGCTGGACTCAACTATAATTTTTAAAAAGAAATTTTAATCCTGGAAATTTCGCCGGCATAGACCTGTGCCAACGAAATTTCGTCGGGAGCGCTCTTTTTATAATTTTTTTTAAAAAAATATAAAATTTGTTTCTTTACTTTTATTTTTTGGCCTACTTTAATAACTAATTATACTTTAATTATTATTTAATATATAAAAAATTTAAGAAAAAGTCCACAAAATAATTAATTTCTATTTATTTAGTCTTTTGTGAACTCATTTGGGTGTCTTAATTAAATTTCCCCACAGCCCAAGAGCCCTATGCATTACTATTAAGCCATTACTCGAGTATCTATTGTCCCTTTTTTATTTTTTACTTTTCCAGAGTTATTACCCGTATAAAGATTTTAGCACTTTCACATTTAATAATGTATACACATACACACTTATTTCTCATTCTTAATACACGTATTTTTTTACAAAAATTTCAATAAGACACGCCAAATTCACGTAGCATACACATACATCCCACATATTACTTAATACAAATAATGTATATTACAAAAAAAAAGTATAACAAAGACACGGCTCAAGTTTAATACACGTATTTTTTACAAAAGTTTCAATAAGACACGCCAAATTCACGTACAATACACATACTTCCCACATTACTTAATACAAATAATGTATATTACAAAAAAAAATAGTATAACTGCACGGCTCAAGTTTAATACACGTATTTTTTACAAAAGTTTCAATAAGACACGGCAAATTCATGTATCATACACATAATTCTCCCATATTACTTAATAAAAATAATATATAATACCAAACATAGTATAGCCGCACGGCTATACTCAACCTTTTCCTAATTGTGTTCTAAAAATAGTATAGCCGTGCGACTATACTCAATTTTTTGAAATTTTTTTAAAAAATATAGTATAGCCGCACGGCTATACTCAGTTTTTTCCCAATTGCTTTTAAAAAATAGTATAGCCGCGTGGCTATACGCCTTTTTTCGAAAAATTTAAAAAACAAATAGTATAGCCGCACGGTTATACTCAGTTTTCCCTAAGTGTTTTTGAAAAATAGTATAGCCGTGCGGCTATATACTCCTTTTTTCGATTTTTTTTTTTTATAAAAAAAGTATAGGCTCACGTCTTCACTTTTTTGAAACCTGGCACCTAGCTTTTTTCTTTTTAATACATAGTATAGCAAACCGGCTATACTTACTTTTTTAAAAAAGGAATTTTAATCCTGGAAATTTCGCAGGCATAGAGCTGTGCCGACGAAATTTCGTCGGGACATGTCTGTTTTTAAAATTTTAAACTTTGTTTCTTTACTTTTGTCATTTGGCCTACTTTAATTAGTAATTATATTTTAATTATTATTTAATATATAAAAAATTAAAGAAAAAGTCCACAAAATCATTAATTTCTATTTATTTAGTCTTTTGTGAAATCATTTGGGTGTCTTAATTAAATTTCCCCAGAGCCCAAGAGCCGTATGCATTGCTATTACGCCATTACTCAAGTATCTATTGTCCCTTTTTCATTTTTTACTTTTCCAGAGTTATTACCCGTGTAAAGATTTTAGCACTTTCACATTTAATAATGTATTATACATATATGCACTTATTTCTCATTCTTAATACACGTATTTTTTTACAAAAATTTCAATAAGACACGCCAAATTCACGTACCATAGACATACTTCCCACATATTACTTAATACAAATAATGTATATTACAAAAAAAAAATAGTATAACCGCACGGCTCAAGTTTAATACACGTATTTTTTACAAAAGTTTCAATAAGACACGCCAAATTCACGTATCATACACATAATTCTCCCAAATTACTTAATAAAAATAATATATATTACCAAACATAGTATAGCCGCACGGCTATACTAAGCTTTTTCCTAATTGTGTTCTGAAAATAGTATAGCCGTCCGGCTATACTCGGTTTTACGAATTGTTTTTATAAAAATATAGTATAGCCGCCCGGCTATACTCAGTTTTTCCCCAATTGCTTTTAAAAAATAGTATAGCCGCGCGGCTATACTCCTTTTTTGAAAAAATTTAAAAACAAATCGTATAGCCGCACGGCTATACTCAGTTTTCCCTAATTGTTTTTGAAAATAGTATAGCCGTGCGGCTATACTCCTTTTTTCGAATTTTTTTATATTAAAAATATAGTATCGCTGCACGGTTGTACTAAGTTTTTTCCCAATTGCTTTTAAAATATAGTATGGCCGCGCGGCTATACTCCTTTTTTCGATTTTTTAAAAAAATAGTATAGGCTCACTTCTTCACTGTTTTGACGCGTGGCACCTAGCTTTTTTCTTTTTAATACATAGTATAGCCGCCCGGCTATACTTACTTTTTAAAAAAAGGAATTTTAATATTGGAAATTTCGCCGGCATAGACCTGTACCGACGAACTTTCGTCTGGACAGGTCTTTTTTTAAAATTTTAAACTCTGTTTCTTTACTTTTGTCATTTGGCTTTCTTTAATTAGTAATTATATTTTAATTATTATTTAATATATAAAAAATTAAAGAAAAAGTCCACAAAATCATTAATTTCTATTTATTTACTCTTTTGTGAAATCATTTGGGTGTCTTAATTAAATTTTCCCATAGCCCAAGAGCCGTATGCATCGCTATTACGCCATTACTCGAGTATATATTGTCCCTTTTTCATTTTTTACTTTTCCAGAGTTATTACCCGTATAAAGATTTTAGCACTTTCACATTTAATAATATATTATACACATACGCACTTATTTCTCATTCTTAATACACGTATTTTTTTATAAAAAAAAATCAATAAGACACGCCAAATTCACGTACCATACACATACTTCCCACATATTACTTAATACAAATAATGTATATTACCAAAAAAAAAAGCATAAACGTACGGCTCAAGTTTAATACACATATTTTTTACAAAAGTTTCAATAAGACACGCCAAATTCATGTATCATACACATAATTCTCCCATA
Source organism: Prunus padus (assembly GCA_024362665.1). Taxonomy (NCBI): domain Eukaryota; kingdom Viridiplantae; phylum Streptophyta; class Magnoliopsida; order Rosales; family Rosaceae; genus Prunus; species Prunus padus. Next base: position 2,180,606 of record JANFAM010000005.1, read on the forward strand.
TTACTTAATAAAAATAATATATATTACCAAAAACTCAGCTTTTTCCTAATTGTGTTATAAAAATAGTATAGCCGTGCGGCTATACTCGGTTTTTCGATTTTTTTAAAAAATAGTATAGCTGCACGGCTATACTCAGTTTTTCCTAATTGCTTTTAAAAAATAGTATAGCCGCTCGACTATACTATTTTTTTCGAAAAATTTTAGAAACAAATAGTATTGCCGCACGGCTACACGCAGTTTTCCTTAATTGTTTTTGAAAAATAGTATAGCCGTGCGGCTATACTCAGTTTTTTCCTAATTGCTTTTAAAAAATAGTATAGCCGCCTAGCTATACCCCTTTTTTCGAAAAATTTTAAAAACAAATAGTATAGACGCGCGGCTATACTCAGTTTTCCCTAATTGTTTTTGAAAAATAGTATAGCCGTATGGCTATACTCCTTTTTTCGAATTAAAAAAAAAGAGTATAGGCTCACGTCTTCACTTTTTACACACGTGGCACCTAGCCTTTTTTCTTTTTAATGCATAGTATAGCCGCCCGGCTATACTTTTTCAAAAAATGAATTTTAATCCTGGAAATTTCGCTGGCATAGGTGCCGACGAAATTTCGTCGGGACAGATCTTTTTTTAAAATTTTAAATTTTTTTTCTTTACCGTTGTCTTTCTCATTCTTAATACACGTATTTTTTACAAAAATTTCAATAAGACACACCAAATTCACGTACCATACACATACTTCCCACATATTACTTAATACAAATAATGTATATTACAAAAAAAAAAATAGTATAACCGTACGGCTCAAGTTTAATACACGTATTTTTTACAAAAGTGTCAATAAGACACGCCAAATTCACGTATCATGCACATAATTCTCCCACATTACTTAATAAAAATAATATATATTACAAAAAAACTCAGTTTTTTCCTAATTGTGTTATAAAAATAGTATAGCCGTGCGGCTATACTCGGTTTTTCGAATTTTTTTATAAGAATAGTATAGCTGCACGGCTATACTCAGTTTTTTCCTAATTGCTTTTAAAAAATAGGTTAGCCGCTCGACTATACTAGTTTTTTCGAAAAATTTTAAAAACAAATAGTATAGCCGTGAGGCTATACTCAGTTTTTTCCTAATTGCTTTTAAAAAATAGTATAGCCGCCTGGCTATACTCCTTTTTTCGAAAATATTTAAAACAAATAGTATAGCCGCACGGCTATACTCAGTTTCCCCTAGTTGTTTTTGAAAAATAGTATAGCTGTGTGGCTATACTCCTTTTTTCGAATTAAAAAAAAAGTATAGGCTCACGTCTTCACTTTTTACACACGTGGCACCTAGCCTTTTTTCTTTTTAATGCATAGTATAGCCGCCCGGCTATACTTTTAAAATTTTTTAAAAAAGATCTCTCCCAACGAAATTTCGTCGTCACAGCTCTATGCCAGCGAAATTTCCAGGATTTCTATTTATTTAGTCTTTTGTGAAATCGTTTTGGTGTCTTAATTAAATTTCTCCAGAGCCCCAAGGCCCAAGGCTCAAGTCTTTGATTAATGTATTTATTATTAATGAGAGCCCAATCAAAAGCCAAGCTCATTGGCCCAACTCTCCACTGTTAACCACACTTACCAAACCATCGCAATGCTTTGTTTATAAACACCTTTATAGGAGTGTGAATTTTCGATGTGGGATTTTCACCAAGGGCACCTCAAAAGATAGGCCTATAGAGAAATCTATATTTTTATTGTTGGTGCAATGTGAAAATATATTTATAGCCCTTCAAGTTCTCTGTGATGTATCTGTAAATGCTCTTCAAGGTCTTGCATCTATCGACCTTGATATTATTTGGCATCTTCTAGCTGATGTTTACTATTCTCTGAAGAAAAAAGACATGCCTTCAAACCATTGTAAGAGATGTAAAACGAAACAAACAGACAAATTACCCTTTTAAGCAACAAGTATAGTTATTTCGTCAACATGAGTATACTTATCTCGTAAATCATGTAGCTGTTTGCATTACCAATTCTTCTTTATGACATGTAGATAGAAACCTGTATTTTAGACATTTGTGGTTATCTATAGCCGATCCTCCTCTTTCTTGTTCTCAAGACATGGTTCTTAAGCATTGATGAAATTTCCTTCTAGATATATAGAGCATTATTATCTCAAAAATGATGGTTTGCTCATCTACTTCTTAAGGGTCTTACTGAGGGACTTAAAGCAACAAAGAGAGGGGATGACAATGAAATATATAAGCTATTCACAAATGTATGTTTTCTGCGTATAGCCCCCCAAAGGTAAATGCTGTACTTCCTCCTGTACATAATTTATGATTAGGGAATTGTTGCTTTGGTGCTCATGATCTTTCATTCATGTTTTTTGTTTCCACATCTTTCATGCATTAATTTTTGATTTATCTCAACATTTGTGATACTTAAGATGGGCTCAAAATGATTGGATTGCCTCTTGTATTTCTAGATGGATATATCTGTACTCTGGTGTAATATGAATATTCTAGTTTCTCTTGACAAGTGTTAACTTGATGGGTCATTAGTTGGAGCTTTGTGTGATAGCTGAAATGAAATTTTGTATAGGCACATCATAGATATAAAAATGCGAGTACTTATTTCTTTTCCACACATCTTCTCTTCCTTTCCTCTCCCTTTCTTTTTTTTGCAGGAGGAAGAGGAACTTCAAACATTCATGTTTTTTGTTTCCACATCTTTGTGGGTCTTTCTCAATTGGGATTTCCAGAAATGTTGCTAGGTCTATATGCGTTGAAGCTTCTCCCATGTTCTTTTTTTTCTTTCTGGTTTTGTTTTGAGAGAGAGAGAGAGAGATAGAGAGAGAGAGAGAGAGAGAGAGAGAGAGAGAGAGAGAGAGTGTGTGTGTGGTTAAGGGTTGTTTTTTAAGTTTAAGAAAGTGATTATGGGTGGATGCGGATGGGTAGTTTACCTTGTAAGTGACGTTGGTTAAGTAAATGTTAATGTCAAAAGCTAGGGACTTGCATTGTTTTATACGTCCTCAATAGGGCATGTTCTCACTTGGAGATTAAAATCTCAATTCTCCCTCGTCATCTTTACAACTGATCAATGCAACTCTTTTTTCTCTTTGGAAAAAAGGGTTTTTTGGCATTGTGGAGGTGGAAAGTGCTATTTCTCATTATGGGTCTGCATGTGCTTGTTTGCTTGCTAATCTTGTAAATTCCAAACTCAACTCTAATTACCCGCAAATAAACAAAGCACTTATGCAAGTATTGACTTTTGGGTTGGGAGACATGTTAGTGTCTCATGACGCATAGTCGTGCCATAATCTTATAAAGCAAGTGAACTTACAGCTTAGATCTGCTTTCTTTCTTTAAAACTACTCTTAAGTAATGAAACTTCTTTTCGTACTTACCTCTCAAATCTCCTCCATACACATCGTTACTAGAGAAAGAGAGAGTTGAGGGTCCTCTACGTTCATTCATCTAAGATAGGATACTCTAAGTTCATCAAATGCTAGTTAGCGAATTTACTTATTTATTGAACTTCGAAGATAAATATTACTAGAGTAACGACTAGAGGCACCATCGGAGCGTCATGAAAAAGCATGAAATATTTACAAGTGACTCATAAAATCTTCCATTTTTATTTACAGAACGCATTAATACTTACCTTTCAAATTCTATTAAAACAACTGGAATGATTTCAAACCATGAAACCCATGTATTATTATGTCACAAGCATAGCATGTGAGATGAATTTATATACAAACAATTGTTGTGGTATGAAGGTAATACTTACACTGTGTTACAAATCCATTCAAATTATAACACGTATTTGTATCGTTTATAAAGTTGATTATTAATTTATAATTTAGAAATTAGATTGTATTTTCCACATTCATGTACTTTTTTTAGTTGGACCACATTCATATACTTAGAAAGTGAATGTACGCAAATCCTATTAAGTAAGGTAACTTAATAAATATGCAATCCTGCTGCTCTGCCTCTGCTCCTCTGAGTCTGGTTGCAATTGTAATTTACTCCGCGCTTTGCCATCATCAACTTTGATTTTCTTTGTGCTGATTTGTGGGCATCTTCTCAGGTATCAACACGTTAATCTCATTTGTTTCTTTTTGTTTCTGAATCAAGGTCATCATTAACTGCCACTTTTCTTCAATTTTATATGTATAAATTGCAATCCCATGGCTTTCATCTTACTTAAACATTCTCCAAACCCCACCAAGCACGTCCTTTCTGCACTTTGAAGCTTCCTTTTCACTAGCTATGGTAAAACTCAGTTACATCACATCACATGCCATGGAAAAGTACCAACTAAGACATGCTGTTTGTGTAGTGGCACATGAACCAAAAACGCGTTTTTTTTTTTTTTGGTCTGAACCAAAAACGCGTTATGTCCAGCTTTTACTCATTTTGATCAGCCATTTGTTGTAATGTGATCTATGGGTTTGGTCAGACTCAGACCCTTGATATTGATATAAAACTTTGTTTTTATGCAAAACCGATTTTTCTTCTTCCGTTTTCTGTGTGTTTTAGATTTAGTGAGATGGGTAGTCATGGAAATTTGACTTTGATAAGTGGTTTTCATTCTTTGGAAGAGAAAAAAGTGGGTGGCAGAATTTCCATTGTTTGTTACTGAAAGGTGTGCTTGGAAACGTGTTGAATTCTCCAGTCCAGCTTTCTTTTAATCTATCTGACTTTCCTTTGGTGTGTGAAAGTACATAGATAGATGTAGATCTTACAAGTTACAAGTGGCTTTTGGGTAATATTTAAAGGTCTTTGGTCTCTTACTTTCCTGTACTAGTTGTAGTTGTAGTTGTGGTCTCTCTCTCCTATTCTCTCTATAGTTGTGGTCGTCTCTCTCTCTCGCTCCTATTTCCATATTTGAAGTTTACAGAAAGCTTCTTCTTCTTGAGGTACTTCATTGTGAACTTTAGGGCCTACAGGGACCCTTTGTAAATTAGGTTCATATTTCATCATTTTCTTGCATATTTGGATGCTTAACTGATGTGACTTTTTTGAATTCTTTTTTCACTTGTAGAAGTACTCTGTTTTCATCTTTGTTCTATTTTCACTTGTAATATAGAAACCTTCATGTTTTTGGTTTTGTTTGTGTGGAAGGACAATGCTAGATGTAGTCAAACTTATGCCAAATTAAAGGTCATGTCTTTTCTCTCAGTTCGGTTGAAATGCAATTGCTTTTTCCTTAGATTGGAAAATTTGACTCCATAAGCTTTGACAGGTTCATGTCATTGTCATGTAGACCATTCCTGCATCCATTTATAGCCAAATTAGGCAGCTTTTATTCTGTTTGTGGGAAAGAGGCAACCAATGCAGTTGACTGTAATTAGAAACTAATGTGGTGAAGCAAATACTTGTTTTTTCTGTGTATAAAACAAGTTTTTGTAGCCCTTTATTTTATCTTGACAGATTGCCTCTTTCAGGTTTTTAACAGAAAAAAATGGTGAAGATCTGTTGCATTGGAGCTGGCTATGTTGGGGGCCCAACCATGGCAGTAATTGCCCTCAAGTGCCCCTCCATTGAAGTAGCTGTGGTGGATATCTCTGCGCCCCGGATCGCGGCCTGGAATAGTGACCAGCTCCCCATTTTTGAGCCAGGTCTTGATGAGATTGTGAAGCAGTGCAGAGGAAAGAACCTCTTCTTCAGCACTGCTGTAGAAAAGCATGTCTCTGAGGCAGACATAATTTTCGTTTCAAAGCTGCAGACTTGACATACTGGGAAAGTGCAGCCCGGATGATTGCTGATGTTTCAAAGTCCAACAAGATTGTTGTTGAGAAATCAACTGTTCCAGTGAAAACTGCTGAGGCAATTGAAAAGATTCTCACCCACAATAGCAAGGGGATCAAGTATCAGATCCTTTCAAACCCAGAGTTTCTTGCTGAGGGTACAGCAATTGAGGACCTTTTTAGCCCTGACCACGTTCTCATTGGAGGAAGAGAAAACCCTGATGGCCAGAAAGCAATCCAAGCATTGAAAGAAGTATATGCGCATTGGGTACCAGAAGACAGAATCATAACAACCAATCTGTGGTCAGCAGAACTCTCAAAGCTAGCTGCCAATGCCTTCCTGGCCCAGAGGATCTCATCTGTCAATGCCATGTCAGCCCTGTGTGAGGCTACTGGAGCAAATATTTCAGAAGTTGCCCATGCTGTTGGCAAGGACACCAGAATTGGACCCAAGTTCCTGAATGCTAGTGTTGGATTTGGAGGGTCTTGCTTTCAGAAGGACATACTCAACTTGGTCTATATCTGTGAGTGCAATGGCCTAACTGAAGTTGCAAACTACTGGAAACAAGTCATTAAGGTGAATGACTACCAAAAGAACCGATTTGTGAACAGGGTAGTTTCTTCAATGTTCAATACAGTTTCTGGTAAAAAGATTGCCATTCTTGGGTTTGCCTTCAAGAAAGATACCGGCGACACGAGGGAAACTCCTGCCATTGATGTTTGCAAGGGGCTGTTGGGGGACAAGGCACAGTTGAGCATATATGATCTTCAGGTCACAGAGGACCAGATCAGGAGGGATCTCTCAATGAAGAAATTTGATTGGGACCATCCAATTCATCTCCAGCCAATGAGCCCGGCTGCGGTCAAGGAAGTCAGTGTTGTTTGGGATGCTTATGAGGCAACCAAGGGTGCTCATGGGATCTGCATTCTTACTGAGTGGGATGAATTCAAGACACTTGATTACAAGAAGATTTTTGACAACATGCAGAAACCTGCATTTTTATTTGATGGAAGGAATGTTGTTGATGTTGAGAAGCTGAGAGAGATTGGATTCATTGTTTACTCAATTGGGAAGCCGTTGGATGCTTGGCTCAAGGACATGCCTGCTATGGCATAAGATGGATTTTTTTTTTCTCATTCACAGCTGCAGAAGTAATTCTTTGAAATTTTAATTTTCACCTCATGTTTTTACGTTACTTCTCACATGTATTACTAGTTGCTGTTATCTCACAGAATTCTCAGAGGGAAATTCTTACTTTTTCTTTATATTTTTATATATTGGGCGTAATAAAATAAAATAAAAGTTCCTTGATCTGATCTGAGTAATGAATTAAGCAAAGTCACCGTTTCCTTTTCCGGTAATCTGGAGAGTAGCATTTAACTTTTAAGACCAGGCAGATGTAGTGCCTAATAAATTCAAAGATGCCACTTCAACAACAAAACTCTTTCAAAGCTAGATATACCTTTGATTTATTTAAAGGCCTCTGCTTCCCAACTCAATTTGTAACAGATTTTTATGTTTTGAGTTATTGCCAAGCTTAGGCTCTTGCATGGGGCGGGTAGGCTGCATTAAAATGAAAGTCAAAAGATCTGATAATCTGTTTCAGAAATTGAATAATGTGATGCTCTCATTCAATACACATGATCTTGCTGATGCAACCAAGAAGAAGAAAGAAGCAAACAGAAAGGCTTCAATTTTTGTAACAATTGAAAATGATTTTGTTTAGTCTTCTATCAACTAAGAGAAATAATATTTGATTAAGAGGTGCAACATAGGTGATTCAATGCTATCTTATCAGAGGTACTCAATGTATGCTAATTATTCAACATAAGCATTTTAGTAGAATTTCGTCTCCTTTTGCTCTACCATCCCCAACCAACAAACCACCAGTCATAGTGACATCTAAAATTATCTTCAAGTTCTCAATCCTGTTGTGCGCACCCTTCTCCACAGGGCATTTTCTTTGACATCGCTGCCATTGATAAAAATATTTCAGCAATTCATAGAATCAAATGATATAAGAAACTCCATTAAATAGAGATACCAAGCAGTTATTTGATTGACTAATATACAGGCAATTATATGAAGCAGTCATATAACAGATATCAAGCAGTCATATAACAGATATCAAGCAGTCATATAAGAAACACCGTTTAAATAGAGATATCAAGCCCGTATTCCACTTTCACTCCCTTCGCAAAAATACATTTCACTAACACATACTATAACGTACCTTCACGGACTGATCACCATTGATGCCAAGTCCAACTCTTCATCAGAATCAATCACTTCTTCAAAATTGTAAAAGGGATCCGCCTTTGGTCTGGGGGTAATTGCTTCGAAACTATGAAATACAGGATCATCAAAATTAGGGGGTTCCAAGATAATGTAAGCCCCTTTATTTTTGTACCTCTCCTCTGTGCTCTGAAATTGTGGGTAGTCTGGAGCACTAAACAAAGTGATGAGCTTTCCTGACTCCACAATGTGATCGATGGTGTACCCTTCATCCATTCCACCAAGACCTGGCCTCTTTTCCCGTGCATCAGGACCTTCATGTGATCTAATAATCAGTTTGAGTTGAAACTTCTTGAGAAAATCCTCAGTGCAATCAGGACCCCAAAGCAGTCCAATGCCTCTCTCTATGTTTGGAGAAAGACCGGGAGACATTGAGGGATCCGACCACAGCACATCACCAGGAATCACGTTGGGACCTTCCCATGGAGGATCAAGAACTGTTCTTCGTGCCTTATTTAGTTCTTCAATCGAGCCTAGAGATAACGAACTGGGTTCATGATTGAAAGCTCTCCGACTCTTCTTTCCCTTTGATTTCTTGGAGATAGCAGGCATGTGGCGAAAAAGACCTCCATGTGCAGTGTACACATGTTTACCAACGAGGGAAGCCAAGGGAAGACCTTCAAAGCACCCAAGACATTTACGATACACGTGTTTGCCTTTGTCACCATACTTTGTCAGCACTTCCTTCTCAAAACCATAAACAGAAGTGCAATACTTTGATTCGTGGTTTCCTCGCAAAAGATACACCCTCTTTGGCATGAACACTTTCCAAGCTAACAAAATTAAGAAACTTTCGAGACCCCAAGCACCTCTGTCAACATAATCCCCATTGAAGACGAAGAATCGATTTTCTGAGGGAAAGCCAGCATCATGGAGAAGGAAAAGAAGGTCATGCAACTGCCCGTGAAGGTCTCCGACAACAACAACCGTGGATTCAGGGGCTAAGTTGTCAATGGTGACGCAATTGGCCTCTTTGCGGAGGATCTTGGAGGCAAAGAGGGACAGACTATCAAAAACCTCAACAGGAAACACGTCTGGCAATTGGGTTGGCTCAAGATTTCTAGAAGCCCAGTCGAAGACGGACATGAGGTTTTGGACCCAGTTGAGGGTGAGCTCGCCATCAAGAGGCCAACCAATTGGGGTTTGAAGTTGAGGCGACTGTGATGACAGGTTGTCTTCAGATTCTAAGTTGGAAGCTATGGAAGGCGATGAACTGAAGACTGGTTGTGTTGCAGCTTCTAAATTGGTATCCCCGACCTCATCTGACCTCTTCTTCACCAGCTTGTATATTTGTTTCTTGTAACTGTAGCACAAAATTCACAAATAGGGAAAAAGATTAGATTCTGTAATAGATTTATCTGCTGCCAAGATAACTAAAATTAGGTTTTTTTTATTTAAACTTGGTTTATTGGAGTAATAAAACACTAAACAATAACCACCGACTGATCATAGCAGGGTAACTGCATTTCCATTACCTTCGTTCGCGATCTTCTGCTTCAGTGAGCTTCACGCCATCAAATAAGTATTGCTCATCCTTTATATGGTCTCTGAGATACATTTCAAAACAATTAAGCACCACGAATTGTGCAGTTATACCTTTTAACTATTTCAAAAACAACTATTGCCTGCCAAAAGAATAGAATTTCACCTAGGCAAGGTGGAGGGCTCTGTCGCTGGGTCTATGACTGAAAATACAACCTGTGAAGGTGGGGTCTGCAGTCGCTCGTCATGCAGGGACAACGTTGGGTCGTCATGAAGGGCATGCACAGGCACATCATGTGGGGACTGTAGTGTGTCGTCATGCAGGGCATGCACAAGCATGTCATGTGGGGAATGTAGTGGGTCGTCATGAAGGGCCTGCACCTGCACGTCACGCGCCGGCAATTCCACAGCATATGGAGGACCTACCACACCAGCTGGACATAACCAGAAAACAAAAATAAATAAACATCAGAAATTTAAAAAATAATAATAATAAAGAAAATGTAGAGCCGTGCGGCTATAAAAATCAGAATTATTAAAAATATATTAAAGAACCCAGAGAGCACTTACCTATCCGCATCCCTCTCAAAGGAAACCTGCCAAGCCAGCTGTTAATGTATAGGGGAAAGTGCCCGTGGTCAACAAGATTTAAATCTTTCTTTGGCCCCTTCTTTCTTACTTCAACCACCACATCAGGAAGCTCTGGGATCGAATCTAGGTTTATATTCTCAAAACCAAACTGCCTAGCATAGTTGTTTGGTTTGTGAGGGACGACTGTGTGATAATTGATGCAGAGAGCGACTGAGCATGCCTTGGCCAGCTGAGGGGCATAACGCTCATAACCCTCCCCTAGAAGAGTATGGCTAAGCCTCTGATAAGGCTGTTGTATGAACTACAAAAGAAAATACAAAAGAAATTAATTAAGAACTATATTTCCATATAGGCTCCAAAATTCGGTGTATTTAATTAAGAAATGTATTTAAATAAGTCTTTTAAAAGACTTACATTTTCATCAGTCGCATTCCCCAAAATTTCCATATAGGCACCAAAATTGGGAACTGTGTTCGCATTCAAGCGTTTGTGGAGAAGGTGGGACCACGGCACCATTAATGGACACTCCATAGGGAGATCCACTATCTCCCCTATCACCTCTAAACGTAGTGGCTCTATATGCTCTATGGAAAATACCTGGACAAGTAATAAACAAAGATCAGAAAAGTAGCGAAGTTAAAACATCAAATCCTAGTTTAGTAAAAGTGAGAATGGTGATGCTTACCATGAGAGCATAGGCCAAGCCGTTTACGATTCCTCGATCCAAAGAATTCTGCAAGCTCGCCCATGCGGCTGCGCCCCACGCATAGCTGCCAACCTCCTGAAGATTGTCCAAGAGCCCCAAATACTGGGCAGAAACTAATCCAGTGCAGTCATCTGGTATTAGATATGACCCAATGACATACATGACGTAGGCTCTAAGATAGCATGCCCACCCATCCTCATCTGGACGTACTGGGTTATTACTATAATTTTCTCTTAACCAACTAAGCCTAATCCTCCCTCCATCCAAAGACTCTGGAGGAGGATCGATACCAAAAGCATTTAAAAATAAACTCTCTGTTTTCCCTAGCCTACCAATAACCGGTCTACCGTCAATCGGCATACCAGTGATGAGAAGGACATCTACTAAACTAAAATACAGTGAATAACCATTAAAGGTAAAACACTTCACATTACGATCATAGTGTCGTAGCAAAGCGTTTACCATGGTACAATCCAACCTCATTTGGAACTTAAAACGTTCAAAGAATCCTAAACCCATCCTAGTTAATGCCTCCCTAAGTTCCTCAGTTATTGGCCAATGCACCAAATTGTTCAACGGTTCATTTGGTGTCTATAAAAAAAACAAACAAACATTAGTGTCTAGTTATACTACTGCTGGCCAGCCTTGCAATATCTTAAATAAAATGGACAATGAGTTACTTACATGAGGGGCCGGAGCTGGAGCCGGAGCTTCCATATCTTCAAAAGAATTAAAGAAAACCCCCAATTTCAGATGGTGAATAAATAACAGAAGTGTTAAATATGTTATGTACCATTTCAGAAATGTTACAAAAACAAAGTACAATCACATGTACCGTGCCAAAGTGGAAACTGATAAGCAGAGTATAAACCACCTTAATGACATTGCATTGGATTATATTCCATAAGCTTAGATTAATTTAATCTCAGGCCCCAAAAGCCTTAATAGACCAAGAAAGATAGCTGGTATAATTATATGTGAAGGATCTCTATGTTCAATTTTTCTACTCTATGTGAAGGATCCCTATTAGGGATCTTGAATTTGGGTTGAAGCTCATGGATAAAGTCCCTAAAACCTGCCCCCTCAACTGCCTTAATAAACCCAAAACCAATCAGCCAGCTAAACATATTTCATTCAAAAAATCCTAACCATGAGACTAAACATTTTTCATTAAAACAGCAGCCATTTAAACATATGTCATTCAAGAAAACAAAAAATCCTAACCAACCATCAGACTAGACATGTTTAATTAAAACAGCAGCCATATAATCAAGTCAAAAACACATGCATTTCAACTAAATCCTAGCAGAAAACCATGTAAACAATTCCAACACACACAAAAACAGCTAAACACTAGCAGTCTCAATCAATCCTAACAGAAAATCAACATATACATTTAATTACATAATTAAAGTTCAATTATACCTCAATAGCAGCACCAACAGCTCCAGCACAGCAAAACCCTAGCTCAACTTGCTCAATTTCTGTCCAAAAACAGAAACCCCCCATCAACATGAAATTCAGAAACCAAAAACCTTATTTAAACCCTACTTCAACCCTCAAATTGATGTAGCCGACCCCTAATTTAGGAGAAACTCAAATCAAAACCCTCAAATTAGTAAAAACCCCCAATCGAAACCCTAATCTAGCCGAAAATCCAAATTCAAACCTTATTCAATACTTACCCAGTGACGGTGGAGGTGAGAGGTTTCAGAGAGATGAGAGGTTCTCAGAGGTTTCGATCGAGAGAGATGAGAGGTTTTAGAGGTTTTGATCAAGAGAGATGAGAAGTTGCTGAGGTTTTCGATCGATGGACAGAGGGGAGGAGGAGGTCTAAGGTTTGAGATTCGAATCGATCATACAAGGGGGAAATTTTTTTTGAAGAAGCGGGCACTATGCATGTCATGCTCCGCGGGTCGACATGCGGGTTCAGTTCGGGTTTTCGCTACCCGGCTCACCCGAACTCAATCAAGGCCGTTGACTCTGCATACCAGTCAGCAGGATCGACGCTTGCTATGCCTCTGTTCTCTTAATTTCCTGTAAAGGTCACATCTTTACGACCCAAAAAAAAAAAGGTCACATCTTTTCTCGGACATGTCTGCTAAGGCAAATAGATTTTTCTCAGTCTCGGGACATGCCTGCTATATATGGCGTTGCCTTGCTATGTTTTTTTTGGTCAAAACGTTGCCTTGCTATGTAGATAACCCTCAAAGCGACATTGTTACTTGAGAGTATTTTCGTTGTTACTTTTTGTCTTTTTATTTATTTATATTTTTTAAAAATATATGCCCTTATAAAACTACATTTTTTTATATAAAGTTAATGATGTTTAGTGCTGGCTGAGTAATGAATTAGGCATATTGACTTGAAGGGACTTTTGATGTTAAACAATTTGCACTATTTCAAGAGTAGATTATGTTCTCTTCTCCAACTTTGATTTGAATGGAGTAGGCTTGCCAATAAGTTTCTGGCAAACAACCATTATTTGTTAGAATTAGGCAAACTGGCCCAGTCTCAAGAGTCTCAAGAAGAGTGCTACACTTGGCTACAAGTTGGTACAGAAGCACCTCTAGACCCATCTACCCCTATATTTAACGGAAAAACTGACAGATCTAACGGTGGGACTATATGTCGTAACGAAACTAAAGTTAAAGGACCATAGGAACGATTTTGGAAATTGAGGGACTCAAATGCGAATCGGGTCAAAGTTCAGGGACTAATAGACCTAATAACCCTTTTATTTTTTATAAATAGTATAGTTGTGCGACTCTACTCTTTTTAAATATAATATATTTAAAGAGTATAGCCGGTCGGCTATACGATAGTTTTTTTTTTATAAAAAAATATATAGCCAGACGACTGTAATTTTTTTGAGTTTAGAGCATTATCCATTACTATTAGGCCATTACCCGAGTCTCTATTGTTCCCTTTTGAGTTTTTACATTTCCAGAGTTATTACACGTATAAATAATTTAGCATTTTCACATTTAATACTCGTATTATACATGTATGTATGTATTTTTCATGTTTAATACATTTTGTTTACCAAATTTTGAATAATACAAACAATATTCACGTATTATACATGAAATTTTCGCATATTATTGATTGAAAATTAATATCTATAAAGTATAAACTAATGCAACTAGAAGGGACCTTTTCTTTTAATTTTTTTTATTAATAAATAGTATAGTCGTACGACTATACGCCTTTTAAATATAATATACTTAAAGAGTATTGTCGTGCGGCTATACTACGGTTTTTTTTAATTATAAAAAATAGTATAGCTGAACTGCTATACTGTTTTTGGACACGTGGGGTGCGAATTGCAAGGCGGGTCCTCCTTTTATTTTATTTTTTATAAATAATATAGCTGCGCGGATATACTCCTTTTAAATATAATATACTTAAAGAGTATAGTCGTGTGGCTATACTACGATTTTTTGTTATAAAAATAATATAGCCGACTGGCTATACGTTTTTTGGACACTTGAGGGCGGATCGCAAGGCGGGTCCTCTTTTCATTTTTTTATAATAAAAAAATAGTATAGCCGGGCCGCTATACTCCAGGTTCTTTTTAAAAAAATTAAAAGTATAGCCGTCCAGCTTTACTGGGGTCGTTTTTTTAAATTTTTTTTACTAAATAGTATAGCCGCGCGGCTATACTCTATTTTTAAATTGTTTTCCCCAATTTTTGTTTATCGATAAGAGTAGTTTAGAGCATTATCCATTACTATTAGGCCATTACCCGAGTCTCTGTTGTCCCCTTTTGAGTTTCTACATTTCCAGAGTTATTACACGTATAAATAATTTAGCATTTTCACATTTAATACTCGTATTGTACACGCATGTACGTATTTTTCATGTTTAATACACTTATTTTTTTACCAAAATTTGAATAATACACACAATATTTACATATTATACTTGAAATTTTCGCATATTATTGATTTAAAATTAATATCTATAAAATATAAACTAATGCAACTAGAAGGATCCTTTTCTTTTAATTTTTTTTTATTAATAAATAATATAGTCGTGCGGCTATACTACATTTTTTTTATTATAAAAAATAGTATAGCCGAGCGGCTATACTGTTTTTGGACTCGTGGGTTGCGAATCGCAAGGTGGGTCCTCTTTTTATTTTATTTTTGATAAATAGTATAGCCGCGTGGCTATATTCCTTTTAAATATAATATACTTAAAGAGTATAGCCATGCGGCTATACTACGGTTTTTTAATTATAAAAATAGTATAGCCGACTGGCTATACTTGTTTGGACACGTGGGGGGCGAATCGCAAGGCAAAAGTCCGGCTATACTCCGGGTTTTCTAAAAAAATTTAAGAGTATAGCCGTTCGGCTTTACTGGGGTCATTTTTTTTAATAAATATTATAGCCGAGCTGCTATACTCTTTACTTAGACACTAATATTTTTTTTAATTGTTTTTCCCCGATTTTTGTTTATCGATAAGAGTAGTTTAGAGCATTATCCATTACTATTAGGCCATTATCCGAGTCTCTATTGTCCCATTTTGATTTTTACTATTCCAGAGTTATTATCCCTTCAAAGAATTTAGTATTTTCCCGCTGAATATTCATACTATACACCTACGTACATATTTATCAATACTACTTTCGTTTTCCGTACACATCTTAAAGGTTCGGTAAAATACACGTTTTAATAAAAAGCAATCATGTTTAATACACGTTTTTACAAAATTTTCAATAATACACGTATTATGCACATAACTTTCACATATTATTGAGTAAAAATAGTATATATTAAAATATTAAAATAAATTATAGTCAAATATTATATAGGCTTGCTAACAAGTTTCTGGCAAACAACCATTATTTGTTAGAATTAGGCAAACTGGCCCAGTCTCAAGAGTCTCAAGACGAGAGGACTTGTAGCCTCCCCTCCAGCATCCATATTTAGGCTCAATTTTCTCTTTTTGTTAAATAAAAGTCAAAGCTAGGTCAACCACATTTAGGCAGATTCAAAAACCAGATAGGTCACCTCCTCCAAAAAGAAGCTCCTAACGTAACTGACAAAGTTCAAAGGCACAGCAAAAGAAAGGAGACACCCTCTTGATTGAAAACTCAAATAATATTCAATTTAAATATAAGAACGTTTATTCTTGTACAGATTTGTCAGATACAGAATACACCTTAGTTGCCTAACTCCAAGTCGTTTGTGTGTCGACTAAACCAGTAACCTAACGGTAAGAAAAGAAAAACCTCAAATTCTCTTGTAATGACTGCAAAAAGATTCAGTCTATAAGCCCCAAGTTGTTAGTGTGTCAACTAGTTGAAAATGCAGTTTTGTTTTAGTACATAAAATTGTATTTACAAGCTCCTTTTGCTCTAACATGCCCAACCAACACACCACCAGTCATAGTGATATCTACAATTATCTTCAAGTTCTCAATCCTGCTGTGCACGCCCTTCTCCACGGGGCATTTTCTTTGACATCGCTGCCATTGATAAAAATATTTCAGCAATTTGTAGAATCAAATTATATAAGAAACTCGTTTAAATAGAGATATCAAGCAGTTATATGATTGACTAATAGCATAAATAAACCAATATTAAAGTAGTGAAATAACAATATGCATATAATAGAGAAATAAAAAGCGAGAGAGAGAGAGAGAGAGATCTTACAATCTTCAACATCCTTCAGCTGGTAATAATGCGGAGCTATTTCCACTAACCACTCCGGCTTTAATTCTGTTACCTGAAATTTAATTGGAAGGCTTTAGCTGTAATGCAAATAGCATATACGAGATAACCAACCAACAGGGAAAATGAAAGGTACAAGGGGACATATACCTGTCTCATATATTCCTTGGTTGTAAGTACCAATTCATGGTATATAACCCATCTCGGAAGCACCTGAAGATAAAAATTCAATAGAAAATCAAGCAATGCATCAGATAATATTTGTCCAATTACTATGAAAGGCAAAAACCGACATTGACATACAAATAGATTATTTCCTCTAATGCATATACAAAAGCCTGTGAGTTTTTGGTAATTGGTATTGTGTACATGTGTTCACAAGCGAAATGATGTGTTGGAAAAGCAGTAAAGTTTGTCCTCTTTTTTTGCATAATGCAAAATAAATATCCTCATCATGGGTGAGCAGTCAGCTCTTAATGCAATGAAAGTAATGACCCAAACCCATGTTCCACTTTCACTCCCTTTGCAAAAATACGCTTCACTAACACATACTATATTCAATACATAGCATTTTTTTTGAATAGAAACATGTTTATTTAAGGAAAAAGAGGAATACAGAAGTGGATAAGTCATCCACAAGCCAAGCAGGCAACAAAAGACAAACAACACTAAGCACAACCACCAGCCAAAACTAACTAAAGGACTGCACCACCAAGAAACAAAACAAAACTAGACCGAGTCACAAGATACCACTAAAGCATCACATCACAGCAGCAGCCATATCCCTCAAAATAGTGGAATAGGAATAATCTTTGAAATCTGAAGTGACGGAAGCCCATAAGGCTGCCCAAAATTTAACTCTATCCCATAATTCGCCAACCCCACACCCTCATACTTCTCAAAAATCCTCCTATTACGCTCCATCCAAATGTTCCAAAATACAGATTGAACCAAACAGCCCCATAAGGTTAGAGCACGCCTCCCCTTACTCCAAACGACAAAATGAGAACAAAGAAGGTCGAAACAACCTCTAGGAATAACCCAAGCAGTATTAACCTCCCTCCACAAATTCCACCAAAGACCTAAGGAGAAGGGGCAGTGTAAGAAGAGATGATCCACGCTTTCCTCACTCAATTTACAAAGAACACACCACTGCGGAGATAAAAACATATAGGGTCTTCTTCTTTGGACAAGATCAGATGTGTTTACTTTCCCAAGTGCTATCAACCAAACAAGAACTTTAACCTTAGGAGGAGCTTTAGCCTTCCAAATTGAAGAATAGGGAGGAAAGTTCTCCGCCATCCCATTGTTGAGAAGAAAAGAACGAAAAGATTTACACGAGAAAACCCCGAGCCCTCTAGGTCCCACCATCTCCTATCCACTCTAGAAGAAAACAGTCTAACTCCATCCGTAATGTCCAATAACTTGCTCACCTCGTCCACCTCCCTTTCATTTAGATTCCTCCGAAACCGAAATCCCAACTATGCGGCAACACCTGAAAGTCAACGAAGCGAGAGATGCATAAAGAGTGCTTCGACGACAACGCAAATAGTCCTGGGAAAATCTCCTTCAAAATTCCCTCCTCACCCAATTGTCTTCCCAAAATCTCACCCTAGCCCCATTTCCCACCTCAAACCTACAACACAGTAAAAAGGATTGGTACCCGGAAGAAATGTCCTTCCAAGGATTGTGCGAGGAAACCGTAATAGCAGGGTTAGCCCCACCCATTTCTAGCAAGCCCGTATTTGCTTCTAATCACCCAATGCCATAAGGAATTAGGCTCCAAAGGGAATCTCCACAACCATTTAGCACGCAAAGCTTCATTCTTTTCCTTCAAGGATCCTACTCCAAGCCCCCTTCATTCTTAACTTTGACCACCAAATCCCATCTAACCAAATGGTCCTTCCTCCCTTCCTCCACTCCTTCCCATAAAAAGGATCTCATGAGCTTCTCCACTTTTTTAACCACCTGCTAGGCATTTTAAAGAGAGACATATAATAGGATGGGATACTACTCAACACACTTGAATTAAAGTTAGCCTTCCACCTCTAGAGAGAAAAGCTCTTTTCCATTTTTGAAGTCTCAACTGTATTTTCTCCACCACAGCTCCCAAAAGGCAATTGCTCTAGGATTTCCACCGAGGGGAAGGCCTAAATACTTCATAGGCCACTCACCCACAACACAACCCCACCCGACAGCCTAGGCGATTCGGATAAGTAGTAATCGCAGTTTATTCCCATAAGAGAACACTTAGATTTATTAATTTTCATGCCGGACACCGTGCAAAAAAATCCAGCAACTCAAGAAGATTAATCCAAGATTCCTCTGCATCCCCAAGAAAGAATATAGTGTCATCGGCAAATTGGAGGTGAGAAACCTCCACACTATCTCTCCCAAGAGGAATACCATGAATCAAATTGTTCTCTTGGGATTTCTCCATAAGCCTCGCTTAGAACGTCGATAACCAAAGTGAACAAGAAAGGGGATAACGGATCCCCTTGTCTCACCCTCTAGTCGCCACAAATTTGCCCCTTGGCCTCCCATTAATCATGATAGAAAAATTGACCGATTGTAAACAACCCCGATCCAACTTCTCCAACGCCCACCAAAACCCTTTCTTTCCAAAGACATCATCAACAAAACTCCATTCTACATGATCGTATGCATGCTCAAAGTCAATCTTAAAGACCAAGCCCGACTTATTTAGCTTCTTGGCCTCCTCAACAACCTCATTAGCAACTAACACAAAGATCCAAAATTTGCCTATTCTTCACAAAAGCTCCTTGGGCTTGAGAAATAGTATTACCCAAAACCTCCTCGCTCGATGCCAAAACTTTAGACACCACCTTATATAAGCTAGTCACCGTGACTGATTGGCTGTAATCCCTAAGCTTAACAGAGTCTTTCCAATACATAGCATGAATGAGATCAGTTTATAATTGTGATCCAAAAGACTAAGCTCGTATGCAAAGTAGCCACCAGGACAATGCAATTCATCTTTACCTGTGACAGCCCTGAGCTGGGATGTATATGGACGGTCTGTGGATGTTTGACTGTTCTATAAGATCCATTCTTTTGAAGCTTTGCAGAATGAGGGAAGAAGCCTGATAGAAATAGCAACACGGTTTAATTTAACAATGAACAGAGGGGAAAAACAAAAAGAATCACTTTTAGATCATTATGGCTAACAGTAATGGTAAAATTACCAGACGTAATGGCCTTCTTTATGGTCTCGTAATCACTGAGATTTGAGACCAGCTCAATCTCAACCCTCTCCAAGAGTCCCTCAAGCTGGTCTCTAATATCTCTAGCACGCTTCATGCTCCTCACCTGTAAATTTTTGGGATTACAAACAACCGTGTGAGTATTGATAAAGAATCAATATATTGTAATTTGACATGGTCAACACAACATGTTAATCAGTATCTACAAAAAAAGAGGAAATAATTAACCTAAACTAGTATCGATGTTTTAAATAGAAAATAGATCAAGATTTTAATTGACATTGGTATCATTCTGTTGTCACCATACATGGAGGCATATTAAACCGTACCTGTATATAGTTTTCATAGCACCACTGGGTTGAGAAGTTGGTCTCTTTCCATGAGTTATAGACCTAAGAGGAAAAAGAAAACAAGGAGGTCAAATAACCATTCAAAAACATTTGACAACTTACTTGGCACACAGTTAATAATGCGGATCTATACCAACCTCATTCAAGTCATTATAACTACTTGACATATAAAATTTACCATTTTCCCATCCTCCAAGTCCCAAAGTCATGGTTTAAAGCCCTAAACATCAGAGATGTTCACTAAAGGGAAAATATAAATAAACTATATAGAAAAAGAAAGAAACTACACCTTGAGCAATGCAATGTGATCTCCCACGTTCCCCGTGTGAAAATTCAAACGTGCATTGTCAGCATGAACTTGTTTGTCCTTGGGACGGTAAAAGATGGAATTTCCAATGGAAAGCATGGCAGCAATGGAAATGACCTCATCTGAACACTTGTACTTATCAGAAGCAACTATCATCTTAGATAGCATGGGATCAAGAGGAAACTCCGCCATCCTTCTACCGACTTTAGTCAACTCACCCACTTTATTTAATGCACTTAGTGCAAATAACAGTTCCAGGGCTTTTAGTAATGCTTCAGATGGCGGAGGGTCCATAAAATCAAAGTGTAATAAGTCATGAATACCAAGGCTCTTCAGCGTAAGCACAACATTTGCAAGATTAGTTCTTTGTACTTCTGGTACTGTGTTATCATCTAAATCATTGTAATAATTGTAGGCAGTATATAACCGGAAGCACTTTCCAGGACCCGTTCGACCAGATCGACCTGCCCTCTGCATTGCAGATGCCTTTGAGATGGGAGTAACTAGCAATGACTCCATTCCAGTCCTTGGGTTATACGACTTCATCTTGCAAAACCCTGGGTCAATAACATATTTGATCCCATCAATGGTCAACGAAGTTTCAGCTATATTTGTGGCAAGGACAACCTTCCTTGCCCCATCAGGTGTGGCTTCAAAAATTTTTGCTTGCAGCTCAGTAGGTAGGTTTGCATATATGGGACAAATAATCAGCTCAGCAATTTTTGTCCCTAGTCCCCTTGTTCTGTGCTTCAATATTTCTTCTGCTGTTTCAATCTCTTCCTGACCAGTAAGGAATACCAATATATCTCCAGGTGGTTGTGTCACATGGATTTGAAGTGCAGTGACAATTGCTGCATCTAAGTAATCAGCTTCTGGTGCTTTCGTGTAATGTATTTCAACAGGATACCGCCTCCCTGGAATTTTGAAAATTGGAGCAGAATCAAAATAATCACTGAACTTCTCAGCATCAAGCGTTGCACTTGAGATAAGCAGTTTGAGATCCGGTCTAAATCGAGCAATATCCTATTACAAAAACCACTAACCATTAGATATTGAAGAAACAAAGGTATTTATCAGTTATTATAAGTGCTTCCAGAAGAAAAGTAGATAGGGTGATCATTAAGAAACAATCTCCAAGAGAAAACCATAGATGAAATTACCACAAAAATATGCCAGAGGTTTAACTAGAGGCAATACTTCACTAAAAATAAGAAAATTAAGCAGAGTCAAGAAAAATAAATAGGTCCTACAATCGATGCGTGATGCACTTCAATAAGCAACACACCATAAAGAAATGACTGAGAAACACGAAGAGTTACTGCTTACCTTTACTAGTCCAAATAGAATATCAGTCGAGAGTGTTCGTTCATGGGCCTCGTCCACCATCACCACACTAAAATATTTGCAGACAGAAAGTGAACCAATGCAAATAATCTAAGTATCGAACTGTATATCCCATACACCAAGTTAGCTTACCTGTAACTCGCCAGATCTGGTTCACCAAGGAATTCTCGCAACAGCATTCCATCTGTCATATATTTCAAAACAGTCTTTTCAGATGTGCAATCCTCAAAACGAATAGAATAACCAACCTGCATATGGCATAAAAAGCCCCCACAACTGTCAAATAGACATAGAATTCATCTAAGCAAGGACAAACTGAATCAAGAACCTAGAGAACCATTTGCAATAAGTAAACAAAGAATAAGCATACCATCAGAATACCTTTTTTTCTTAAATAAAGGGAATCACAGGTCATTACCTTTTTTTTTTATCTGATCACAGGTTATTAACTTATTAGCATAATGAACAAAGATCACTAGTGGAATACCTCGTGCCCAAGTTTGACCCCCATTTCTTGAGAAACCCTTGCAGCAACACTCATAGCAGCAACTCGCCGTGGCTGTGTGCACCCAATCTGTAACAAAAATATTAAAAAATTACCCATACAACCCATTTAGATAGTTTTAATATAATCAGGAGTCCACCTATTTTTTTGGGTCACAATTTTGAAACCTTTCAGGTTGTTTGAGATAAATTGTTCAGTCTCCAGGAGCATGTTGAATAGACTAAAAATACAATGTTGCAAAACCAAAAACGAAAAAATATATATTTTTTCAATATTAGCCACACAAGTTTTAAAAAAAAGGTATGATAAGGGCTATCCCTTATCAAGGGTCCACTTCAATTAGCATTTCATTTGAGAGTCAAATTTTCGCATCAAACACTGAATGATTTCCAGGACAAAGCAAGAAAATTGCAAGAAACAAAGCTTACACCTTTCCACGCTTTGTGTATCCAGCCTCGTGAAGATATTGGGGTATCTGTGTAGTTTTTCCTGAACCAGTTTCACCAACAATAACAAGAACCTACAAAGCATAAGTCGAAGGCTGTCATACAAAAAGAAAATTCTTAGATGTACTTTTGTTAATGAGGATATTCATTAGAAATGCCTATTGCTCAAAATGCTTGTAGGAGTAAAACATAACAATCTGGTGCAAACTAAACCATCAGCTGCATTACGTTTGAATACATGCATTCCAAGTCAAAATTTCGAAAACGTAAATTTGTAATGGAAAAGCTAAAAAACCTGATGATTTTCAATAGCTTCAAGCAATTGATCACGGTAGGTGTAGATGGGTAATGTTTTTCTGTCATCCTGAATGAGCAAAAACGTAAATGATTATTAAAACATATACTATAATCTCCTATGATTTGATACCATTCAAAGGTTAACCATATAGTTAAATAATTAATGACAACCACAAAGTAAAGGGACACCGCAACAATCTTTAAAGCTTCCAAAATGTTTGCATTCTATATTTATTCATGCTCTTCAGGTTGTTTAAATGTAGCAGACATTTTTAACTTCCGCAATTTATTCATGCGTTTCTGAAGCATGCCACAGGCTGCAACCAGTAGTATACATTTCTCGAAAACAACGGTAAGAATAAGTCATACCAAACACAGTTACATCTAAGCAAAAAAGCCAAAGGAAATATGAACAAACAAATTAAGAAAAAGAAAATTATTAGCAACCTGGAGCTTCTCTAAGGCCGTTTTCGCCTTCGACTCAAGTAACTCAGAGGGTTGCCCGTCATCATCAAACTGCATCCAGAAAACAAACAGATGAGACTTTGACTGTGATACCAGACAAAGGTGTCACGTCAAAAATGATGATGCTAGTTGGCATACCTCATCACCATCCATCACTGATGCCTTGATAAAATCAATCTGATCCTCAAATACAAATCTAAGCATCAAAATATATGAGTGAAAAAGACTTAGAATGCTCATGCACAAACAAAAGAAGCTATTAGAATAAACTTCTGCAATTAATCTGCTTCACTTATTAACAGATGCAACTTCAGATAGTGAAAATAAGCAGGTAAAACAGAAGCAAGAGGATGAAAATTCGTAAACTTACTGATACTCATCAGATATTTGTTTCTTATTTTTTGAACCAAATTTCAGCGTTGCTTTTCCTGCAAGGTGATCCTCAGGATGAAAATTCTGAAATTTGTTTAAAATTTCAAGGGAAAGGACACTTAAGAGAATGCTAAAACCTCACAAAGAACTCACCAATTTGGTGATCCTCCCAAGCTTCCTGTTCTGCAAATGGGTTCATTTTATCCCCAGCACTGAGGTCCCTATACAACACAACAGGTAAAAAAAAGAGTTAAAGACAGAACAAGATCTGTTTCAGGATTGCGGATTCATTTATTGAGTTAAGAATATTTTTTTGGGGGGCAGGAATGATGATTGTAGTAATTGTGAACATTTCCAAAATAGTGACCTGTAGCGTTGCACAGCGACAGAAAATCTCTTTTCCTGATTAACACCACCCTCCTCATCGTACGCATCTGGCATCCTGTACTGCATTTCAAAAAGATTGAAAATACCAATGCATCTCAATTACTCATCCACTCCAATGAGAGCAGGAGGAAAATTGTCAATACAGAACTCTCTTGAAAACAGCTCACATAGGCAAAAAAGCTAACCATAGTTAATTATCAATAACTCCAAATTACCTCAGTGGTATCCTCAACCTCATCTGACCTCTTCTTCACCAGCTCGTATATTTGTTTCTTGTAACTGTAGCACAAAATTCACAAATAGGGAAAAATATTAGATTCTGCAATAGATTTATTTGCTGGAAAAATAATTAAAATTAGTTTTTATCTTTAACTTTGGTTTATTGGAGTAATAAAACGATAACCCATAACCACTGACTGATCACAGCAAATTAATTAGGTAACTGCATTTTCATTACCTTAGTTCGCGATATTCTGCTTCAGTGAGCTTCACACCATCAAATAAGTATTGCTCATCCTCTATATCGTCTCTGAGATACATGTCAAAACAATTAAGCACCACGAATTGTGCAGTTATACCTTTTAAATTACAGAACTACAACAGGTTTTTCTTTTTCTTTCTTTTGGGGGTAGGGGGTCGGGGTGGGGGTGGGGAGCTAACTTTAGGTAAAAGCAAAAGATAATTCTTTCCATACCTGATTTCCTCCAATTTCTTTTGCTCCCTCTTCTTGAGATATTCTTGTCTTGAAACTTTTCTGAAGCAGAGACAATTGAAGGAGAAATATTAGAACCGCGCTTAGTGTCATATAGAACATATATATTTTGAGTACTTTATTTTGCTTTCTAGGAAGAAAATAAGTAGCTTCAAGATAATAACTAAAATGGAAAGAGTCTTTTCCACTCTGACAAATCACTAGAATGTTTGTGTACTAAACCATTTAGAAACAAGCAGTTTTTTATGTGTAAGAAGACAGAAAGGCAAGCAGGTACTCTTGCTCAAAAATTTAGAAAAGTGCTAACTACTAAGGGTGGATTTTATTTTTTTTAAACCATTAATCTTTTAACTATTTCAAAAACAACTATTGCCTGCCAAAAGAATAGAATTTCACCTATAAGAACGATAACAAAAAAAATAAAAAACAGAGGACTTCATTATGAATCAAATACTATTTAGAAACTTCAAATATTATTTGCTTTAAAGCACTAATCTTTTAACTATTAGAAGTTTTCTATTGCCTGTCAAAAAATAGAATTTCACCAATAAGAACGATACCAAAAAAACACAGAACTTCAGAATAAATTAATTCATAAAATCTAGATAATGACAAACCTTAAATCTTCAAGGTCATTCCGCTCCAATGCATTGCTTCTCCGAATAGCCTCCTCTGTTGTACAGTACAAGGTATCATGATGAGGCAACAAAAATTATAAACGTGAATATGAGCAAATGCAGCAAGTCTTAAGTATGTAATTCTCGAAATATATGTGTTTGGATGTAATTACTCTCAAGTTGTAGTACCTTCTTCCTTTTGTGTTAATTTTCTCTCTGTTAACTGTTGGGAGGGAGGGAAAAAAAGGAAGTTAGTGACAAGAAAACAACAAAAGCAATGTGATGATTATGCACATGTAGGTAGTTGTTCCAAATCAGAGATGAATATGAGAAGGCATAGCTCAATCTAAGAGTTGTAGCAAGGAAACACCGTAACAGTAGTTTGTTGGTAAAACAGGATAATCTGCATATCAAGGACTAGACCTGGATAATAATATTCTAGCTGAAATAGACAATACAGCTGCAGTTTCAAAGCATACATCTTTGCATGATATCAATAAATCATTTAAGGATGCAACTTTTAAACAACTAGAACTAGCTCGAAGCAGGAAGACAATCCAAGCAGTTTTTATACCGAAAACTAAATGTAGGAAATGAAAATCAGTTCTGAACTAAATTTGTACCTTTCGTGCAGCTGCTGTATCCCGTTCCCTTATATTCTGCTCCAATTGCTCCCTCTCTCTTTGATCACGCAATCTTTCTTCTTCTGACTGCATAACATTTTAAATAGAGGACAGGTAGAGAAATATTAGGAAAAACGTATAACAGAATATGAAGGCAAACATGTTCCTCAATGTATATATGAGACATAGCAAAAAAATGTATATATAATTATAATGCACATAATGGTATGATTAGTGAACCATACAGATTCTATCATC
The DNA here is from genome assembly GCA_024362665.1 of Prunus padus. Classification (NCBI taxonomy): domain Eukaryota; kingdom Viridiplantae; phylum Streptophyta; class Magnoliopsida; order Rosales; family Rosaceae; genus Prunus; species Prunus padus. The sequence goes on from JANFAM010000005.1 coordinate 2,207,011, forward strand.
AGATAACAAGATAATTAACCAATCCGACCACAAAGTGAAAGACTAACCAAGTATTGAAGCACTACCTATCGAAAAATTTTAAAAAATATATAAAAATAAAACAAGAAAACCTCTGAACCATCATTGTCATCTGGGGAAATTCGTCTTTTAACTCGTCTCCCTTCTTCCTCTTGTGCAATCACCTGCAGCATTGTACTCAGTTAAAACAACAGTTACCATGAGAAACAAATATAGAATATTACCTTTCAAGAAGTTAAAAGAATTAACCTCATCATCTTCATCTTCTTGACTCAAGACCTTCTTCCTGAAACGTTTCTTATGGGAGTCAGCTTTCCTGGACTCAGAAACAACCTGGACAGAAGATCTATCACCATCATCGTCATCTTGGTCATCTGCATCCAAGAGAGAATACGTCTTCTGCTTCTTCACCAACATCGCAGCTTCCCTCTCTTGTTTCTGATATTGCTGATATACACGAGTAACAAGCAGGAAAGACACGATGTCATAGACAGATAAAACTGGAGGGTAAAATCCTAAGTCTACACATTCATTTAATTTGGATTTAGAACTCACATTCAAACCAGATTCTTTACGGGGCACTCTTGCGAAGATGTCTTCAGCAAATGCACTTGTTTCGGCCGAAGAGGACAACCCAAATTCTACAAGCTTGCCCACCACATCAGCCGGTGATTTTGCTTGTTTGGCTGCAAGAAAGGTGAAGTTTCGATTAGAAACAGTGTGCACAATGTAAACTTTTAAATTAAGTACACAAAAGCAAGAGAAAATTAACAGGTAAAAACTAAGAGGTAAGGACAACTAACTTAATCCAATAATGTACTGAACAACAGTGGGCTGAGAATATCCGAGAAACATCATCAACTTATCGGATACCCATGTCTTCAGATTGCTCTCGCTCCCCATTTTTTCTGCATTAAAAAATAAATCATTCTCAACATATATTGAGAGAAAATAATGGTAAAACTTTATTTCAAAATAAAACAAGAGAACAAAGGTGAAGAAGAAGTTAAGCAATTCCTGCTAATTTAAACTAACAATCAAGTGAAGGCAAATTCAAATTCAGAAACGAGAAGGAAGAACATCAAGTACAAAGAGAATTTATTCATGTTGCTTAAGCTAAAAAGCAAATAAAATTTTCAACGTAATTACCGTAAACAAAACAAGAAGGATCACATTGAAACCTAAGTACTGTTTTCCGTTTAGATAACGGAATTAACTAAAGGAACTCACCTTAGGGGATACAAATATTTCCAGCGTTTGTTTGTTTGGCTGAGAAAAGGATTGGTCTTCCGAGAGAAAGGATCTGTGTGAGCTTTGCACGTGCGGTAATGCGAGGAACGTGTGGACAGTACGGCTACTTCCGAGACCACTGTAAACGGCCGGAGTTGACAGTTCGCCGTGCGTTCAAAACGGCGTCGCGTCACGGCGGCGACACAGAAAGAGAGAAGTAAAGTGCGGGATTTGCGAGATTGCGTCGGAGAGAGAGAGAGAAATATAAAGGAAGGGCTTTGGGCCGTAATTTTTTACATGTTGGAGCCAAAATTTTAGTCGGTGAGGGGCTCAATATCATCATCCAATATCATCAGCCAAAATGTTTTTTAATACAAACGATTGGGAGGAGGGGGTTTACAGGCTGGGCATCTTAAGCCCGATCTGATGTCCCATAATACGAAGGCACAAAATTTTAGTCGGGCCAAAAGGTCCGATACGATCCGATGCCCATTTAAAAACTCGGCGCGAAGTCCACCCCAAAAACGCCAAAATTCCAAAAGATTAAGAGCCAAACAAAGCCTTAGAGATGCGAGTCACAGGCGAACACGTGGAGGAAATGACACGGTTTTTTGGGTCCCTGAATGGAAAATGAAGTCGTTGAAAATGACGACGACTGCTTCTTCTTCACCTCCTCCGTAGCTTTGGAGGCTCTGGAGACCTTGACCCCACCTAAACCTCTCTGCACAACGCTAATCAAATTTCATTGTCTCTAACTTAGAATCCAAGAGACGAAATTTTATTTGTGCAGAGAGACAAAATTGAAGAGTATATACATATATAGATACAGCGCCTTCTTCAATTCCGTTGCCTTCTCTTCTCAAAATTTATAAGATTAATTTGTTGGTGACAAAATGGGTTGCAATTCCAGCAAAAGCGTAAACTCAAAAGCGAACAGAGCCGCCCGATGGCGATCCACCGGCATTGTTGGTTTGCGGGACTCCAAATTGAAGGCAATTTCTCTCTCTCTCTCTCTCTCCCCTATTGGTATGCTTGATTTTGAGTTGGATAATTGTTTTGAATTTGAATTAATGGAGGGTATTAAATGTTGGGGAGGTGAGAGTAGGAGGGTGGGTGGGATAAATTGATCAAATTTTAATAAAGTTGGTTCATATTGGTGGGCTATGCATTTGCTACATTTCCGTGATGGCTGGTGATTACAAATTAGAAGCAAGAATTATGTAAAGGTAAATTTTTTTCATAAATGAGATGTCTCAATAGTCTGGCTCAGATGTAAATTGAAGTTGAAAGAGAGCTCATGTTAGTCCAACATGGTTTCTCTTTGAGTTGACTGATGAAAAAGTTAGCTTTTTGGTTGAGCAAGTAAAGCAGTCATTTGACATTCCCGTTTGTACTGTATTTATAGAAATGTATGCATAAACTAGCATATGTATGGTTGATGTACGCTGCACATTTTAGGCAATGAGCATCACAGGTTGGTGGTCTCATTCACATGTTTCGGAAGAGATGCTTTGCCTCATTGTGTGCTCGTGTGTGTTCTAGGTTGTTTACTTATTGGTTACTTTCTCTGCAACAGTCATTTCCAGAAGAAATTCTTGACCTGGACAGATCAGTACGTACTCTTGACTTAACACACAACAAAATAGGTAACGTAGTTTTCTCAGCGATGCATCCAATTCACCAATTTAGCTGTGTAGTTTTCTCTGCAAGGCATCTGATTTTCACTGAACTAATCTAACTATAGAGGTTTTCTCGTGGCTTGGTTTTCAAGGTTTCAGTATTTTTAAATCTTACAGAATGAAGCATACTTAAACATCTAGTTTACTTCTCTTTTTCTGCATGCAGTTGACATTCCTATGGAAATTAGCAAATTAGTAAACCTGCAGCGACTGGTAAGAATTATGTATTTGACTTTTGTACATATACTGTGGCTCTCATTCCTAAATTCATGCTCTACAACCAATTTGTCATATATAACATTTTTAAGACTTCAACTTTCATTTGGTTTACATTCATCACGACACGAGAATAGAGTATAGAGTGACACAAATTGTTTTGATGAAAATGATGGTCCTTCTATGTTCAACAGAGAAAATCTCTGTTGAACATAGAAGGATGAGTTAGAGTGACACAAATTTTTTTTGAGATATTTAGTTAAATACAATTTTTTATTTATGAAAATGATGGTCCTTATTTTAAAGGTTACAATCATGAGTGGACTGTTGGATCGGATTTAGTGCTTTTTAAATCTGTTAATGAATTGCTTAGATTATTCAATTCAACATATATGAAAATACAAAGTTGTTTTTTATGAGAAATCAAAAGGTTTTTTGTTTGTTTTTTTAACGAGCAACTTAAATAGTTGACACAAATTGAATAATGTCTACATGATGAAGATTTGTTGAGTATTAATGCAAAATTGTTCTATCTAAGTAATTTGAATATGAGTTGCTCTATCTTTCAGGTCTTAGCTCATAACCTCATTGACAGACTACCGATAAATTTGGCAAAACTAGAGTCTCTAAAAGTTATGACACTTGATGCAAATCGAGTTACTTCCTTACCTGATGAATGTAATTCTCTTCTCTAAGTAAGATAATGTTATATTTAATTTGGTTTCTTCAACTTCATGGGATTTTCTTTCAAATCATCACTGGACGCCTAACTAACAAGATGTATGTTTCCTGTTTCTAGTGGGACAGCTGGTGAGACTTGAGCAGTTATCCATCTCTGGAAATTCCTTACAATATTTGCCTGAGACTATTGGAAGCTTGCGCAATGTAAGTGATTTGGGCTTTACAACCTATTTGTCTGTTTTTTTGTTCATGTGGTTAGGAATTTTATTTTTTTGTTCATGTGGTTAGGAATTTTATATCTGAATTAAATATCAATCTCGTGTCCCCTATAACAAACTTGCATTATGTCAATAATTACTGCATCCATGAACCTAGTGCTGCGCCTTGATCTAGAGTTTTCCAGAACATTACTAGCATAGAAGGTAAAAGTTCATATTTTCTGAGTGGCTAGGAAAGAAAATTAAAAACCTATTTTAGAGAAATGGTGAGAGTGGCACGTATTTGTGATAAGAGAAAGTTGGCTTAGGTGGTATAAACATATGCAACGTCAACCATTAGATACACCTATAAGTTATAACCAAAGAACGGTAGTTAAAGTAGAAGATAGAAGAAGTAATATGAAAATATCTAAACAGTTAGATTTAATTGGAGATACTGAATATAATAAAAAGAATGAAAGAAGAGAGTTCATGTAGCTCAACCACATATGATTGGACAAAAGCAAGGATGATGATGATGATGAAAAAGAAATCATTGGAAAACACATTAATGGAATCTTAATTCGATTTCTAACATTATTGAATATCAAACATTTAGTATTTCTTGTGAAATCCTGGATCTAACAATGGGTTGTTTAATGCAGTTAAAGCTTTTAAATGTCTCGAACAACAAATTAAAGTCTCTTCCAGAATCCATTGGTAGTTGCTTCTCTCTGGAAGAATTACAAGCAGATGGTATGTTTAAACTTTTCTATTGTTCTACTAGTTTATGTCCGTTTTATGTGGTTTTTTGTGTGTTCAATTTTTAGATTATGGGTTGATTTTTTTTCTTTCTCTAATGTGGTTCTAAGGTTGTAATTTTTTTATTTTTTTTTACCACTCACAGCTTCATGATTCTGGATTGCTTTTCAGATAATTCAATTGAAGACCTTCCTGAATCAGTCTGCAACCTTGTCCACTTGAAGGCACTTTGCTTAGACAATAATAATGTGAAGCAGGTATAGTTTGTACAGATCACACGAGTTTCATTTGACTTTCTTAACTACATAAAAGATGACTAGTTGGAGTATTTCTTGGGCTTTTGGTTTCCATGTGCTCCCTAACTACATGGCTTCCTGGAAGGAAATCTTTTACTGGTTCTACTAATTTATAGATTTAAGTTTGGATGTTGTTAGTGGTTGGCAGATATGACTGCCAGCCCCTTCACCACTCACTCACCATTTACTTTTGGATGTTGAACTTTCCTAGAATTTTTCTGTGGCTGGCCATGCCTGTTTTAATTTATAACTCTCTTGTTTGACAGATACCTACTAATCTGTTGAAAGACTGTAAAGCTCTGCAGAATATTTCCCTGCATGGAAACCCTATATCAATGGATCAGTTTCAGCAGGTATGCCACATTTTCCTGATGTTTGTTTTAATTCTGTCCTTTTTTTTCCCAGCAATACTTTCTATGTAGATTTGAACATTTACCCTGAGATAAAAATCTAGATGGAAGGATTCCAAGAGTTTGAAGCAAGGAGGAAGAAGAAGTTCGATAAACAAATTGACTCAAATGTGATGATCAGTTCCAAAGGCCTTGATGAGGGTGTCGATCATTGAGAGTATGACATTGACATTACTGAAACAGTAAGTTCTGAACCAAAGTCTCAATGAAGTTCTAGTGTTTGTATTGTACTAGCGAAAAGAGAGGAGTCTTTTGTTGGGCGGGTTTATATTCTTGGTTGTGGCTCTCGTAAAATCTTTGATATTACCAGAATTGCACTTTGTATTTGTCCTCTCAGTTTTTCTGATTTGACACTTTCAATTCTGTAAGTATCTATTAATGGTCACTGCTGCTCTGGTTTTGCCTACTATGCTGATTATTGAAGTAAAATTGGCATGTTCAAACACTATAAGCATACTCAAGCTAAGTTGCTCATCGTCCTCCCGTACCCATCTTAAAACAAATTGATAGTGATGGGTTGACACACAAGATTTGCATATTTCTTCTTGCTTTCTACAGTGGCTTGCATTTAACGTTTCCTTTTTATAAACTGATTCGACGACAGAGGTTAACGAGTCAACGCCGTTCAAATGCGAAAGAGGGGTGGTTTCTTTGCCGCTGTAAATTGAGATGAGCTCTGCTGTAGCTTGGGAATGGACGACAACATTGTTATTTATGATCACTCGTCATATGCAAAATAAAAAGTATCCGAACTCAATTCTGTTGCATTGTACACTTGATAGTGTTTTCTTCAATACTTGCCGGTCATTGGCAAGCTTTGTATATGAATGGGTGGGAACTCATTTTGGTTACACATTTGAACTGTAAAATAAAATGTTACATGTACTGATACAAAATGGAAAAGTGAATATAATGAGAACACTGAACGCAATTTCTGGACAGATTTTCATTCGACCAAAGTGGCAGATGATAAGCAGTCGCGATTTTTGGCTGGGCGGGCTAAACCTCCAACCAATTTTTTTGTTCTTTCAATTTAAATAATAAAAACTACCAGCAACTTACAAGGCTATAATTTTCGGCAAACTAAAAAATTTATTCCCTCTCCCCAATATCGTTTGTGTTAAAAAGAAAAAAAAAACTAAATTTATATCATTTATAGCTACATAAGCTAAACACTAGGGACTAATTAATCAAAATAGCCCATCATAAACTCCTCCCTTTATTTTGGAGCACTAATAACAAAAATATTTTATTTTAAAACAAAATTCAAAATCGAAAGATTTGTAAGCATGAGAGCAAAAATACACAATTAATCAATAAAAAACCGAAATCCAAATTTCTCATTGAATGGCAAAGACCATTTTCTAAAGGTAAAAGACAACTTTTATACCATAATTGTCTCTCTTTTTTCTTCTTCTTTTTTTTGGTCCGATTACCATAATTGTCTTAATTTCATGATAAGGAAAAGATCTTGTTCACTTTATGTATTGTATTTTATCCCCCAATAAAATCACATAAAGCACCGAAAAAGGCAGGAGACAAATTTGAAAGCTTAGTTGTCCTGGCCACTTTCCGCTAACCAAATGCCACGTGTCACACTCACCCGAAGCTAATATAAAATCCAAATCACCACACCACCCTTCATGTATACCTCACTTGTAGAGCTTGTCTGTCTCTACGTCCAATCTCTTCCCGTATTCGGAGGGGTATTTTCCGTAATTTTGGAATAGACACGTGTCTCTTTTCGTTATTTCTGTTCTCGGACAGCCACTTACAAAAAAGGCTAACCCTACTTTGCCCCTTTTCTTCAATCGCCTCCTCTTTTTCGATCTCAAAAATTTTTTCACCCGATTCCATCTTGATCTTTCGTCCCAATTCCGAAATTGAGATTAGATTCGATTAATTCGTTATCTCCCCTATCGGTCGATCCCAATTTCAACTATAGCCGTGTTCCCAATCCGATTCTAGGGTTAGGGATTCAGAAATTGTTCGATCTTCTTCTGCGATCGTATATCTAAGAAACCATTTTTTGGATTAGCGATTTCCGTTCTAAAATTTTTCGGATTCCGTACATTCTTTTGAATTCTTTTGGATGTTTAGGTTTTCTGATTTCTGGGTTTTGATCAATTTAGCCTTAATTAATCCATAGATCTATTAGACTTTGAGGTTTTTCTGTCATACAGTTGCTGTATTTGTCCGTGGATCAGGTGCAATTTTCGAGATTTCGACGAAAATTGAACATCTAGGGTTAGGGTTTTCAAGATTTTAGGGCTTTTCTTTATTTTCTTAAATTAGGTTGGGAAAAAGTCAGATTCATTCAAATAAAAAAGTTTTGCCCTTTGGTTGCGTTTCGAATTGAGCTTTTATCTTCCAATTCAGCGATCTGCTTCATTTCTCGAAGACTATTTTTTGAGGTACAAACCAATTCCTTTTGTAAATTTATGAAATTATTAGTGCTTAAAAATTAGAATCAATTTTAATTACTTGCTCAATTTTTGGGCTGTGATATGGCACCCATATTTTTAGCTAAATGGGGCGCCCTTTTTAGAAATAGAATAGCAAGCATATTTACCCAATTGCCCTTCATTAGTGATATCTCTTCTATGCCTAGGGTGCCCAAATAAGTGGCCCCACAAACCCTTTAAGAATATCAGTTATAATCATAAATTGATTCATAATTCTTAACTAGATTATAATTATCATAAAATTATGTCAGGGACTTGTAGTGGTGTCATTAACTGACATATATACTGATTCTTTAAGTTCTTGCATGTATATGTCAAAGACATAGTATCAATGTCTAGGGTGATACATGACGTGCTGAATTAACATCTTTTAGTAGATAATTGTGTTTACTGAATTAACATCTTTTGGTAAGCCTATTTGGGTTTGCTGGATCTGTTTGAGTTTGCTTTGTTTATTGAAGGCGTTTAGTTTATGCAGACTCTAAACTGTTAAAGATGTGTTTATGTCAGTGGAAGCATGTTAAGATAACATTGATTTGTGATTGTAATGGTATGTTTTGGATGAGGTCCTGCTTAGTTTCATTGAAATGAAACGTGCGTGTACTGTCTTTGCTATCTGAGGGATAGAATCATGCTAGAGTTAGACAATCATTTAGCTTGAGTAATTTTAGCTGAAACTATGTACTAGAGATACTTCACTATGTGCTTTCTTGTAGATATATAGAAACATAGGTGCTGGCTTCACGGTTTAAGATGGTGTTAAGAAGTTTTAGGCGTTTCTTTTGCATTTTTTCTAAACTTATTTTATCTCTGTCCTGCAGTTTAATATGGTACAAAAACGGCCTCTTGATGATGAGCAAATATTTGTTTCTTTCAAGAACCCAAGACAAGTGGGGCACAGTAAAGAGCTAGTTTCTTTTTCAGAATCTGTTTTTCCTGAAGATGTTTCCAAGAAACTGCAGACTTTAGGTGAGGGACCGTAGTCTCTGTAAATATACGTCGAACCTCTGAAAGAGGGAAAAATTTGTTGGTCTGTCCTAGTCAATTTTTGTCAGTTTTTCTAAGACGTTTGATATTTAAATGTCAAACACACTCAAATCATAGCGTATTTTCACTTGTTTCTCATTTTTGTTTATAACTATTTTTGGTCACATGAAGACAGCCTAATCAGCTGGTTTTCGTTTTCATTTTGATTTGAACTCTTGAGAAAAATTCTGATTTTTAATTGGTAGAGAATGGATGGGCAAAAGACAATGATAAAGGTGAAGAGAAGCTTTCTGATGACATATTTTCTGATCTTCCTAAAGGTGGTGAGGATGTTGAAACCAGTGCACCTGGAAGCTTTACCATCTCCACATGGACCACAAGCAGTACCAGTGAAGAAGATTCTCTGTTGGAAGTACCATTTCATGGATCCTTCCCGGCCTGCTTCAATCCTGAACGTCCAATAAGGACATTGGCTCAATCTGAGGATATTTATTCTTTTCTTTTGGATCACCCTCCTCGGAAGTCTGTCTCCATTGGACCAGAGCATCAAGCTGATGTTCCACTGTGGGGTGCACAGGGAACCAATAATTATTCAAATCATTTAGATACATCTGAAGCAGTTTCAAACTCTGACCCTGAGGATGAGAAACGACTGATGGGGACCTGTGTTATTCCAATGCCTGATTCTGATTTATCTGCCGACACTGGTTGCATAGTTGGAATTGGTAGAACTGATTGCAGCTGTGAAGATGAGGATTCTGTTAGATGTGTCAGGCAGCACATTTTGGAAGCAAGAGAAAAACTTATAAAGACAATCGGGCCAAAGAGATTTGAGGAGCTAGGATTTAGTGACATGGGAGAGCAAGTCGCACAAAGATGGAGTGAGGAGGAGGAACAATTATTCCACCAGGTTGTCTTCTCAAATCCAGCATCGTTGGGCAAGAATTTCTGGGACAATCTTTCAACCGTCTTTCCCTCCCGGACGAAAAAGGAGATTGTCAGTTACTATTTCAATGTCTTTATGCTTGTGAAAAGGGCTGGGCAGAACAGGTATGACCCAATAAATGTCGACAGTGACAATGATGAATGGCAGGGCAGTAATGATTATGGTGACAATCAACTAGCAGTTACAGAGGATGAGGACTCAGTGGTTGAGTCTCCCATATGTCAAAATGTTCCTGGTTATTATCAGAGTTGGAAGGATAATTTGCAAGAGTATGATGAGGAAGTTGTGGATGATACTTGTGATGATAATGTCAATGTGGATGTGTTTGGTGGGGGAACCAAGCAAATTTTAGATAGATGCTATGGGCTGGTTGACAACTGCAGTACCTGTCCCATAGCTCAGCTTCAGCATAAGGTTTCTTGGGATGAAAAGGGAGATCAAGAAGTTCAAGATGATTCATGCACGTCCTTTGATGCAGCGGCTGCTTTACAAGAGAATCAGCTGAAGTCTGAAGACGGGAATCATTGGTCGGGTGGTTTCAATGAATCTAGCAACCGAGGTGACCATGAATATGTCTTGGAGCCTTGTGATGCGAAAGTCTGGGATGCGGGGTATATGACTTGCCCTGAGAATAAGGTTGACTTCTTGCCAACTTGCAACATGATTGAAGAGGTTTTCGGGAAAGAGTCTTGGAATTACAATGCTAGGGATGGTAAAAACTTGGGCTAGAGTTGCTTGTCCTTTATCAAGGTGGTTTTGGCAAAGCAGCATTGAGGTGTTCATATCCGGTGGTCCGCCCGAAGGTTTTTCCTCCGAAATTTTTTTTAGAGGAGTTGAGTTTTCCTTGTGTACATCTGATTTGTTGGGAGATGGAAGCTCGCCGTCCCTGTAACATAGTGTATTAGAAGGTGATTTTCTGTTCAGGTCCCTTTTTCATTAGCTAGTGTGGAAATGGAAAATTCCCTTCATACCTTCTTCCTAAAGAGATCCAGAGTTGTCATCTTTGTAGGGTTCTGCCGAAAATATACATGTATTGTAAGCGCAATGGTCATCTTCGTACGAAGATACCGCGATGTAATTTTGAATTATTTTTATAATGAAATTTTTTTACTGAGGATTTTATCCCTCATTCTTCACTGTGATATCTGCCTAATTCATATCCATCATCCCCTAGATAAGTGAAACAGAGAGAATAATTATGCCTTGAATCCTGGGGACTTTTGGTGCTCAATGGTTTTGCAATTATGTGGAAAGGTAAGAGAAGCAAAGCTATTATGTCTTATTATTTGAGCTAATCTTTGATTCCATCATCCACTTGGCTTGGGATAAAGGAATATGCAATGCAGTTTCTTACTGAGCTGAAAGGCAACAAGGAATAAAATATCCACGATATCAGAAATATCGGTAGTCCAATAATATGGAAATTTCGATGGAAATATCGGGATATTGTTGATATTTCGGTCCATGTCGTCAATATTATCGATATTTTGGTCCATGGATATCTAAAATATCGATGGTATCGGAAATATCAGTAGTCCAAAAATACGAAAAATTTCGATAAAAATATCAGGATATTATGGATATTTTATTTCTTGAAGGCAACAAATAAACAAGTTTTAAGAGACTCATATCATATGATAGAGCTAGTGGTAATGCTAACCCCAAACCAAACCATCCTCTTCCAACCAAAAGGCTAGCTAGGTAAGGAGGAGGGCCCCACATGATGATATTTTTATTTTCTATACAATTTTGTTTTCTTTTTTGAAGTTCATTGACTCTTTTGAGTATCCCCAAAGCCTTGTTTGCTGGTGAGTGCTTGCTCACTAACACATGCACCATTATTACTCTTGAAGAAACACATGCATCTTTATGATTGGACCATATTTACATAAAATAAATAAAAAAGAAAGGAAATTTTGGCATCAAACAAATATTAGCAAATAATTTTCTTTTTTCAAAGGTAAAAGTAGTGTGATTGAGATTGAAGATACTTTTTCTTTTTCTCTTTCTCAGGTCCACTCAATTTGAGTTCATTTTTCTCACTGTGAAGCTAATGAATTTGTTACTTTGTCACTAATAGTAATAGCATTCGAGTGAAAATGCCCCAACTGCCAAGACTATACATACATATTAGCTTATGATTCAATTAAAGCTTAATATGCTTATAATCCGTGCAACTTTTTCATGATTTTATATTATTTGATCATTGATATCAAATTGGTGTCGGCCAATCCCAACTGACAAATCAATGTAACTGTTGTGTTGTCACATGTTTGCTTCATGCAGTGAAAGATCGAAGCAACATGGCTATGATCTCCATTACAACTTTCAACCAACTTATTTTATTTCCTCCTCACTAGATGGAGAAAAAAAGAGAGGTCATTGTATCCATATAAGAAAATATTTCAACAACAACAAAAAAACTACTTCATTTTAAAGGAAAGAAATGCGTAAATTAATAGTTTATTAAGAGGAAAATAAAAGGTCATGTTCTTGTTGACATACACATGACGTGAGTAAGAATCGAGAGATTAATTTCGAATAAAATGTGTGGATATACCAACTAATTAATGTTGCACTTGTAACGCAACAAGAATGATCAAGCACGAAATAAAACAAAAATGATGTCTGCTTAAAAATTAATTAGGTGCAGATTTAATGGTCAACGGTTGGCATCTCTCTTAACAAATGATGTGTGCTCTGGTCAACGAGTGTGTGATTCAATTTTTGGTTGATGTGATTATTCACCAATCGTTCTGCTTGTGATCAGAAATGAATTTGTTTTATTTTGAAAATTTTGCAGCAACTTTGAGTTCGACTGAGCCCAAAAATACTAAAACAGCTGCTTTAGATCCAAGTACAAATATTTCTCAAATTATCTCTGTGGTGGAGTGGAGTTCATGTTAGCAAAGTGGGCAGTTCAACAACTGGTGGCAAGTTGGCAACTGGTGTAGCTGCCAGAATTTTTTTTTTAAAAAACAACCTTCACTTTTTTCAGCTCTCTATCATAACCCCTCAAAATGTCATTAGTGAAATCTTCTAAGCACATAGCCACAACACCATGATGTCATGTTTAATTCAGTAGGTAAGGTATACTGGAAGTATTTATAAAGTATTTATAAATCCACCTAGCTAGTTGCTGGGTTGGGACCAAATTAAACTTCATAATTAGTTCAAATTAAGTTAATTACACACAAAAAATTTGATTAATATATTCATTAACAAGTAGAATCTATACACATATAGAATAAAACGAGTGGGAAGGGTGTCCAAAAATGAAAGTAACAGAAAATATGTGTTCTCTTCTCTGCCATGATGGTTTGAGAGATTTGGTGTTGGATGGTGAGGAATGGGGATGGAAGCTTGAGAAAGCATAAAGCCAAAGTGGGCATCTTATCTCAAGTCTTGTACATGTTACAAGGCATGGCAGAAAACAAGGAGTGGCCTGTGGCCATTCTTTCATTTGAAGGAGTCTATCAGTCAATTTTGAGCATCACTTTTGGAGGGCCATCTCTCTTGACTCTCAAGCGAAGTCTTCTGTGGGCTACCATTCATATCTCTCACGTATGTATTTATACGTATGTATGTTCACGAATGGAATGAGTGTACATTATACGTACAAGCGTACAAACATAAAAGAAACACTGTAATTGAATCTGCTGATGGACCAGTAGACATAATAGTATGTGCACATCTCGTGGATCCATTAAAAAACAGACAACAAAAGAAGAGAAAAAAAGAAATGCAAGTACATAGGGGCTACAGCTAAACAATGTACTAATCAAAGAAGCCGGCCAAAAGGGCACAAAGGAAGGGAATTATGCAGCCAAATAAGTGTGAATGTGTGATTAGTGGCTGCTAATAAGACATTAACATTACGATTAGAGCAATGAAAGCCGGCTCCTCCATCATCAATAAAGGCCGGCCAGCGGCACCCTCACTCGTTTTGGCCATGCTTCTGCCCAATTTTCTGACTTTGTTTGTAGGGCTGGTGCACCCACAACTCTAGACATGCAGCAGTACTAATTCGTTATATAATTAATATGCTTGTATCATGGGGTTAGGAATTAATCCTAAACTAATCAACAAGATACCTTTTATTAATTAACTATCAAAACTATGGCCCCCATCTACTTCTGTTAATTTCATTAGACCCTTTATACTATAAGTTTGTGATCATTTTAAATTTTCTGATATATATATATGTTGAATTGTTCTTCTCATGTACAGAACTGCTTTTATATATATATATATATATATATATATTGAAGTGGCTTGTGAGTAGGACATGGAAATCCACTTAAATCAAGATTCAGAAAGGGATGAACTATATTTGTACTGATACAATAAGATTCTAGCTACCCCATTCTTTAAAGTTAGTTTTGCCTTTTTTGTTAGATATTGTTGAAAATTGAATACATGCATGTATTTAAGATCTGGATAGAAATTATATTATCTTCCCTGTATATATTATTTCCAGATCAATATAATTATATATCGGAATAACTCCAACTTCTATATATGAAAATATTGTTGCCTTAAAACCCTTCCTGGGCATAAAGGGGTTGAATTAATACTTAGACGCTTCCTTGCATTTCATAATGATCCGTAGGTGAGCGGGACTGTTATTTGGTTTTTCATTTGTTTTAAAAGATAGCTTCCAAGAGAAAGAAATCTGATATGGTTTGCATATATAGAAAGTATGCTGGTTTGTAGAAGGCATGGTGAAAATATAATCAAAATTAATTACCTTATCAGAGAGATCATGGTTACCAAACTCTGCTGCTTTTTTTCATACATATTTCAAATGTTACCTATAAAAAAAGTTTTAAAAAAAAACTTAATTTACTCCAGCCTTTAGCTCTACTATAATATTGCAGCTTTCTGGGCTACTGTAGCATCTCATTCTCATCTCATGTTCATGTAGAGAGTGCTTATAGGTACAAATCCAAAGTACCAACTGATCACACACAAATCACATATACAACAGTGGTAGAGTGTTGAATACTGTGCTAAATGCTTTGGTTGAAACTCAAGGAACTGGATAGAGGGATTAATCTGTGGGACCCACCATGAAAAATCTTGAAAATTAATAAAAGCACTTTTATAATAATCAATTGAGGAGAAGAAGAAAAAAAGAAAAAGAAGAGACAGTCCAAAAGAATAACGGCCGGAGAGTGGAACCTTTCACTTGGGTGAGAGAGTTTAGAGAGAGAGAGTAGAAAGAGTGTGTGTATGTGTGTGGGGCCCAATTTCTTAATAGCAAGACAAAGGAAGGAATAGTTAAGGAGAAGAGGGAGTTAGTTTAAGTAGGTTCCTGAGGCATAGGGATGCTCAGCTGGACAAATCTTGGCCGTTGGATTGGGGTTGGCGTAGGATCCTCAGTTGAGTACACGTGCTGCTATCTTTCCTCTCCTTTACCTCTCCCTCACTTTTTTATCTTTGCTTCCATGCATGGATTTCTCCTCCAAATATAGTCAAGTTAACAGAGAGAGAAAATAGTGAGAGAGAGAGAGAGAGAGAGAAACAAACGCTCGCTCACTCACTCTCACTTTTAATTTCTTCTTTGGCTTGTTCATCGCCATCATGACCAACAAAGCCAAGCCAACACCACCTCACACCTCATCCTCTTCAAATTCTGTATCTTTTTCTCAATTTTCAACTACCCAATAGCAGAACAGAACAGAACAGAGAAGAGCAGAGCAGAGCTACTAATTCTCTGGAAGAGAAAAAGCTACTACAAATTTCACTGTCAGATCTTTTTTCATGCTAACATAACTCTGTGAAATCTGGGATTTCTTATTCTTTGTTGGTTAGCTCAAAGAGCAACAGCATCGACCTTGATCTGATGCAAATTTCACTCCTAGTTTAAGCTTTCACCTTGATTTTCTGATCTGAGTTCTGTCCTTTCTCTTTGGAGGTACTCTGTTTCATTAGCATTTGTTCTTTTTTAGTGTAATGAGATCAAGCATCTCAGAATTTGGTAAACTTCTTTGATCAGATTTGAAGCCTCCTTAGCTTGGCTGATCTTTACTATTTCCTCTATTGGAAGAATTTTGATTCCAACCAATGGAATTGGAAGATCCACAATTCAAGCATCTATGCAAGTTCTGCAGCAAGAGCTTTCCCTGTGGTAGATCCTTGGGAGGTCACATGAGGTCTCATTTGACCAATAATTCGGTAGAAACAGAGGAAAGACTCATCATCGGCAAAGTTAAACTCCCATCTGCCAACAATGTTAATTCTGATTTTGAAACCGGACCTCATCACCAGCCAGGTTATGGCCTAAGAGAGAACCCCAAGAAGACTTGGAGGCTTGCAGATTCAAGTGAGGACACTTCACTTCTCCCTTACAAGTTTTGCAGAGAATGTGGTAAAGGGTTTCAGTCTTGGAAAGCTCTGTTTGGTCACATGAAGTGCCACTCAGAGAAAGAAAGAGTTGTTAATTCCATCAATAGCTTTGATGAGGAAGAAGAAGAAGATTTTTGGACTTGTGCCAACCAGAAGCTAGTCATGGACAACCAATCTGACAACGAAACTACTACTCCCAATAGGAGAAGAAGATCGAGACGAAGAAGAACAAGGTACATGGGCACAACAACCTCCTCTTCCAATTTCTCTATTGCTAATGCTGCCACTTCCTCTGTTTCTGATCTTGAGCAAGAACAAGAAGAGGTTGCTCTATGTTTAATGATGCTTAAAAGGGATGCGGGTCACTGGGGTGGCTTGAAATTTGTAGCACATGACTCCTCTGATAACAATTCTGTGTTCTCTGAAGCTCCTTCATCAGGTCGAACAAATCGGGTTAATGCTGATATTAAGGGTAAGGTTTCTGTCTGCAGTGGTATTGGGATTTTGAAACTGAAGAAGAAACTTAATAAAAAGACATTGGAGCTTGGAAATTTGGATTCTGATTTTTCAAAACATGGGTCTAGGATGAAAAAAGAACATCTTTCTGCTGTTGGGTTTTCCAAAAATGATAAATCGGTCAAGAAAATGGAGTTAGCTCAACCTCAATTGGGTTCAAACAACAAGTGCAATTCAAGCAAGAGAAAATTCCAGGAGGGTTATGATTTTGAGTCAAGGTCAGAGCAATCTCTGAAAACATTGAGCACAACTAGAGGTGATGTGTTAGATTCTGAAGCAGTCTGCAAGAGTTCACAAAAGAGAAGCAAATTTGAGTGCACTACTTGCAACAAGGTTTTTAGGTCATATCAAGCTCTAGGAGGCCATAGAGCAAGTCATAAAAAGATCAAAGGATGCTTTGCCTCAAAAGTTGAAAGCAGTGAAAACACCATTGAAACAGACCTCTCTCCTGAGCCAACATCAGACAGTAAGCTCAGCAAGTCTTGCAACAATGAAAACCCCATTGAGCATGATGTTAAAGCCGAGATTAGTACAAAGAGTAAAGGTCATGCTTGTCCAATTTGCCTAAAAGTTTTCCCCTCAGGCCAAGCCTTGGGTGGTCACAAGAGATCCCATTTGATTGGTGGTTCAGCTGAGAATAAAAACAGCCAAACCATTGTAATTCAGAAACCTGCAGCACCTGAAGTCAGGAACTTTCTTGATCTCAATCTCCCTGCTCCTGTTGAAGAAGAGAGCAGTAGCAGCCATGCTGCTGCTGCTGCTGCAGCCTTTAAGCCATGGTGGATTGGAAGCAGCCATAAGCATGAGGCCCTTGTAGGCCTCATCTCCAACTGAGTTTCCTCTTTAAGTCCTGCCCATGATGGTTTCCAATCCAATAAAGATTCAAGAGTGTACAGATACATATTTCTGGACATTAATTCATTAATTATTTACAGATTTTAGAGTTTGCTGAGGCATTGCTGCTCATTGCCATTTTCCAACAAATTCCCAATTACCATTTCCATCTTTTGTTACAGTATACCATAATAAATCTCATTTCCTTTAAAACTCATGCTCATTAATTTTGTTTCACCTTGAAACTTCAATACTGTAATTGAATTTCATATTCTCTTCTAAGAATTGTACCTTTTTTTTAATATATAGGAAAGTAATTATTATTTTTTAATGGCATCAAAGAGAAATGAGTGAGGTGTCGAAAAATTGGGATGATATATGAAGTCATGAAGAGATAAATTTTTTGTTTTTTATTTTTTTATAATGCGCATAAAGATGGCATGTGAGCTAGCTCAAGGTGAAGGTGGTTGTTTAGTCACCTACCATTAAACATGACAACCAATCTCACTTCTCTCTCAAACTTAGTATGTTAAGTGATGCTTATATTTCTCCACTCTAACTACTATGCTCACTATAATATATTTCATCTTTTTCTAAATTTGGACCACTCCAACTTACAAGTGTTTATATGCAAGTATAAAGTCACTTCAGCACGCAAACTTTGCTGCCATCACATTAACTGTAAATGGGTTTTATTTTAGGCGGGCAAGGCCTTTTAGACATGAGATTTTGTTGTTGGAGTATTTATTTTTTATATTTGGGCAGCTTTTGTTTGACAAGAGCATGGAGAAGTCAGGAGTGGTTGTTTCACTTTGGCTTTCACTTGCTGTGGTAGATGGCAGTGGGTGGTGAGTGCTTGTACATAAAATAGAATGATAGAAAGCTTTGCATATTGTTAGGCTCTTAAGTGACAAAAGGGTATTAAGTCTTATTTCATATTTGTGTTAATGAAGTTTTTAAATTGAAGTTGGAAGAATGTGTTATTGCCATCTTCTCTCCACGTGTCAACACCTCTTTGTCCCAACAGTCGTATTAGATGTAAGAAATAAGTCATCACTCATCAGATTAGTGGCCTTTCTCAGGAGAAAAACTCTTTTGGCACATAGTCCTATCTCCTCCAATCGCCTCGCGTCACGTGTGCTCTATCTTTCTCTCTTTTCCAACAAAATTGTCCACATGACGCTAGACGATTGGAGGGGTATAAGACTACCCGTGCCAAGAGAGTGTTTCTCCTTTCTCATATCCAAGCAAGAAAAAAGCTTTTGTCTTGGTCAGCAATGGTGTCAACTTTAATACAAAGTCAACTGGGTCTTAGGATTTTGGTTTAGATGTGGGCCAGGGCTGATGAACTCATTTGATAAATTGATATGATACTCATGCCAAGGGGAAATTTTTATCTCTGAAAAATGAACACTAAGGAAACTCAGCAATGTTTGCAAATATTCATGTATGTAGGAGGAAGGAACATGAAACTCAAACAAGAATAATAATGTGCCATAATACTGAGTGGAACCATGTTTTAAAGTATTTAAAAGATAGTGAAATTTACAACTTCTTTTTTTATTTGTTTTATAGTAAAAAACAATAATTATATTAATAAATTATACACAAATTTTCAACCACAAGGACTAGAACAAACATGAAATTTACATCTAAGAAACTTGAATTTTGATTGGAAAATCTTGGTCCCTCAAAATTATATATATACTAAAACCCAATGCAACTAATCACTGTAGCTAAGCACAGTGAATTTACGAAAATGCCTTCATTTTTAACTGTTCAACTAGCTTCTTTTTTACCCCTGCACAGTAAAATCTCAGTTTTGCCCTTGGCTGACTGTTTTGTTTTTCCCTGTTTTGCCCCTTCTCTCCTTCAGATCGAACTATGCTTCTGTTTCTTCTTGAGAGGCGCCTGGTTCGATTTCAACCGGCTGGTTCGACAGCTTCAGGGGCAAAGATGGGAGAGCAGGGTTGGTTCTTCGATGTCTGCATCTGGAGGCTTCGACTTCTTTACAGAACCATCTGCCCAGACCATCAGTTTTCCATTGTTCACCCGCTTCCTTGCCGCCTTCTTTTTCGATTCGAAAATCCATCTCCATCTAAACTCATCTCCGTCTGCTACTAACCTCGCCTTAGCCTCTGATCTCTTCCAAGTCGAATACTCGCTCGAAGCTGTGCGCAAGGGTAACGCCGCCGTCGGCGTACGTGGTACAGACACCATCGTTCTCGGCGTCGAAAAGAAGTCCACTGCCAAGCTCCAGGACTCCAGGTCCATCTCTCTCTCTCAAACAATGTTTTTCTGTGCTTTGATCTAACAGATTGAAAATGAGGTTGGGTTTAGGGGTTAGGGTTTTATATGACATCGATTTCTAATTTTGCTTTCAATTTCTGCAATCGGTTGATTGATGCATCTGCATTTGTAACTTTGGAACGAAATTGAACTAAGGAAATGTAAGATGTTAATTGGGTCCTTGCTATAAACAAACAAGATGTTAATTTTACTTTGGAAATCCCAGTGTGAAAAAAAGATAGTTTATTTATTCGTACACAGGCAGATATAAAATAAGTCTAATGATGTTGATGACTGATGGAGAGAGAAAAACAGAGGAGAATAGTATCTGTATAGAGTTGTTTTTCGTTGAAATTATGATTTGGATATGTGGTAGGATTGATTTTTGATTGAATTGAAAAACTGAGTATGTGTTGTATTAAAAATTTCATTATGGTTATGAACCAGACATCTTCAAACTTTAGTAATTTTTTTTAAAGAAAATTTATGAATTAATTCTTATATA
Source organism: Prunus padus (assembly GCA_024362665.1). NCBI lineage: Eukaryota > Viridiplantae > Streptophyta > Magnoliopsida > Rosales > Rosaceae > Prunus > Prunus padus. The sequence continues at coordinate 2,227,393 of JANFAM010000005.1, forward strand.
CTACCATGGCTGAATGTTGAGAATGGTATCTGTATAGAGTACTTTTCCATTGAAATTATGATTTGGATATGTGGTAAGATTGATTTTTGATTTAATTGATGAACTGAGTATGTGTACTATCATGGCTGAATGTTAAACGATTTACTCTGTTTCATACATTGGGATTGCCCTGTTTTATCATATGGTTGTGTTTATGTATTGCAGTGTTTATCTTGCAACTGAGGTTGCTTTGAATATGGTTATTCTCTTAATTTGATTTGGTAAGTTTGAGTAGTTTAGAAGAAACCATGACAGAATTTTTGTACTGCACTCTTCTAAAATCTTAGTGCACTATGTTGTATTTCGAGGATATCTTATCCTCTTGTTTTTTCAATACAACAGTTTCTTCTTCAAAAAAAAAATCTTAGTGCACTATAAAAGGTGACACAAGTTATTTCCAGTTAATTGTTGAGTATTCTGAGAAAGATAGATAGATAGATAATTAGATAGATAGTTCTTTTCGCAATGGCTGATGATGAAAGTTTTGAGAAACTCAAAGCTACCCAGCAATCGTTAAAGGCTAGCCTAGAGAAATCTACAGCTCTTTCTTCAGCTATTGATGAAACTGGGTCTAGGATTTTGAAAATGTCTTTTGACATGTTGAACTAGACTCGATAAGGGTCGTTTAAGAATGGATTTTGTAAACTGGTGTTGTATATAACTTGGTTGATTATATAAACTCGAATCATGTGCTGGTATTTGCGTGAGTAAAATTTAATGACATTATCCTGTTGCCTGCATATTGTTTGCCTTTTTGTATTATTGGTATGGCATTGTCATCTTTCATATATAAACAATACCAGAATGAGATCCCATACCAGAATGAGATAATTGTGTAATAATTACTGAAGTTGTAGTATCAGACCAAAAGTAAAACAGAATTTGTAATACATCATACATTTCTGTATGTTCATTTTACTGAATTACATATCTTTGAAGAAAATTATTTCTGGATCACTTTAGGCCAGGTAAAACAAAAGGAGAATAGTGGAGAGAAGAAAGGATGCTTTTATTTTCATAGGTTTGGAAAGATGAAGAAAATCAGTAGTTTTTCATTTTCTATGAGCCGACTTTCTCTCAGCTGTCACCTATTTTGTAGAGTAGCTGAGAAGGAAATCTAGAGTTATTCAATCTCCTCTTCTTCTTTTTTATTTTTTTCCTCTTTAGATATAAGGACATCATAATGAAAATTTATTATGTAAAACATTTCTCATCCACCCCTCCCTAACAAGGACAAGTTAGGTTAAGGAAAATCAAAAGAGGGGCAGCTCTATTCGTGCAAGACATGAAAGAGAAGGGTTAAAAGAAACTGAAATCAGGAATTCAACATGGTTGAATGAATCCCATGGAAGGAAACTACATACACAGTACAGAACTTCAGTATTATACGAAGTTGTCCCTCACACCAGCCTACAGACATTTAATAGTTTTCTAGATTGAACAGGAATTCACAAGCAGAGTGAGTAAAAAATTTAACATTTCAAGGAAATTTGCACCTGGAAACAGCATAGGCAAGGACTCCAATTGACACTGAACCAAGAAAATCCCACTCCAGAATAGTACTTTTGTGCGTGATGTAAGATCTACAACCATTTGATCCTTAGACATCTCAGAGCTGCAAAAGATACAATATCAGTTTAGGGCAGTCGAGCAACAAATAAATTGACCTTCCTACAGCCGCACATTACCAATCGGGGAGGGTGAATGAATAAAGGAAAGAATTGGAATCTTCACAAATAAAATTTAAAAAAGGTAAAGCTGTATATAATATTTCTATCCTATGGTTGAGCTTTAAGAATTGTTCTTCCATATTACATTTGTCTTCCTCTAAATTTTCTCTCAAGTCAATTCCCTTAATTTTATAACATGTTTCATTTAAAACAAAAGTGTGTTTTAATTAGTGTCATATGATACTACCCTATAATATATCTATGTATACACACACACACACACACAATGATCTATACTATTTGTTCATTATGAATGGAAGTAGTTTGTGCTACTTGCATTCAATATGTTAGTCTTGCTCTACACAAATGAAATATTGCAATTGTCAAGCTCAAATGAATATACTTATCTTATATGTGTTGTTTCATGTATAAAAGAATTTATAATTAAAAGTTTAAATGAAGATAGTTTATTTTTTATTTTTTAAATATACACATACATAGAATATTTGTATGTGGGTACTAAAATATATATGAATATAAATATATCCATAGTTCTCTTTATGTTTGTGCGGTGTCTTTCAGCTTCCAAATTTTGCTTTAGTTTCTACACTGGCCACTGATTTTTTTTGGACTTTCTATTTATCGTAAATCATGTGCTTTTATACCATTATCACAAACAGAATCTGTGTGGATTTTCGTCATATTTTGCCTTAACGAATAATGATGTTGCTATTTATGGATCCTTTTCTTTTCTTAATGTTGCTTAATTGCTGTTTCGCTTTAGCAAAGTGTTTAGTTTGATCATATTAATTTGATCTTTCTGTTAATAGGAGGTTTTTACCCAAGAATGCAGGTATAAATATTCATATATATATATATATAGTCTAGCTAGCCTTGAAAGATTTTTACAATAAAGGATCCTTTATATATATTCCCAATGTGTCTTCATTGGTTACAAAAGGATCCTTTATATAGTTCTATTTTGGTTAGTTTTTTTAAAAAAAAAAAATATATATATCTATGCTTAGAAAATATGAATGTAACCATCCTCAATCTGTTCTTAGTTTGTGAGTTCTAATTTTATTGAGATCCCTCTTTGAATAGGAGAAATCCGGCAGCCTAATACTTTATAAAACTATTTTTCAACTTGGTTATGCTAAGCTAGATTCAAGCTTTCTAGAACTCTAATATTTGTGTTATTGGAAAATCTGATATAGAACAATACTCATGTCAATGCCTATCGATCTACAATTTTGCTAACATTTTAATTAATTTGATTAATTACTTGATTATGGTTGCATTGTGATATTGCCAATGTTGATTATGGTTGCATTCTGAATCTTTCTTGCTTTTCTCCTCTTCTTTCTAAACCATGTCTGTTTTTGATGTTTTGTAGGTGGTGTTTTGCTGTTTTAGATACAGCTGTTTGGTGGTTATTCTTGATTCTGTTAACCAAGAGGTACATTTCTATGTTGAAATTCCAATTTATTGTTTTGGTTCTGTGAATAAAGCATGCTAATTAGCTAATGGTATCAATTGACAATTGGTTAGGATAAATTTGAACTAATTGTTATGGTTGTACAGATGTAAATAAAGCCATGTAATTCTTATGTGGTTTGAACCAATGACAAGCTGTAAAAGTGATAACAACATGAGACTGCTTTTAATTATATTAATGCCTTTTCATATCTTTCATGTGGTAACGCTGTTTGAACTTTTTTTGTTTTTTTAGGGAGCTATTTTAACATGAAAAAGGACACGGAGTGGTTATATTAGTAAATATAAATATACAGCTATCATTCCTTAAGTATATTATAATTAATTGATATATTAATTGGATATTGATTCTTAGATATATAAAAACATTATTATAAATACATAAAGACATTTGAATTTGTTTTTAAGTCCATTGCCCAGTTTCAATTGAACTGGCTGCTTGGGCTTTTGGTAAAGAAGCTGGTGTGATATAATTAGCTGGATGACTTTTATGGTTGAACAAAACAAATGGTGAAAATTAATGATAATGATCTAAAATATGAGAAAATGATTGATTGACCTGAGCCCAAGTTTAATAATTATACAAATTAAAACAAATTAACCAACTGTTGTGTTTTAGAAAGATAAGACCAAAGTCTCTTGCAATTGTTATTTTCATAGTAAATATAAATTTACAACTACCATTATTTAAGTATATTATAATTAATGGATATAAAAACATTTGAATTTGCCCTTTGAATTTCTTTTTTCAACTCTGTTGTCCAGTTTTTGTTAAATTGAACAATAGACTAGACATTCAATCCAAATATAATTCAATCATTTCTTTATTTCACAGCTTGGATACACCAAAAAGCAAGGGACTAGACCTTTGATTCTGCTGTCATTTTTGAGGTATAAAAACTCCTTTAATTCATTGCTTTTTTAAATTAAACATTATTAGTCATCTTAGTCAATTGATTTTAATCATTTTGTAAGATTTTGTATTTTATTTTCATCGATTGTGCTTGCATATAAGTTATTTAGAAGTAATATTTATTCTGTGGATTGATACACATTGAATATGCTTTGATGTTAAATTTTTCCCCTCTTTTAAATGTTTTCTCCTTGATGTTCTTATTGAACATTTTATCTAAATAATTAATCTGGTGAGCTTGGTTGATTATAAATTTTAAGTTAAATGTCTCAATTATACACTTTATATTAGTATATATATACTGTTTAATCATTATGGAACAAAGTTGGTTGTCCGATAAAATAATAGATATCTGTAATTGTTATATTATATTTTAATTTTTATTCTTCTACAGCTGTGTCTTTCTACAAATATATTTTGATCAAATAAAAATTACTATCGTTGCTTTGTAATCATAATTTATTGATATAAAACAATTTCTAAGTGTGTACTTTCTTTATAGTATGTATGCATGTATGTAGATACACACACATATACATATGTATGTATTATTTTATGTTTTTGTTTCTTCCCATTATACCAATTTATGTACAAGTTCTTTACCTATTCAATTATTTCCTTTTTCCCAAGAAACTTATTAGGGTTTGAGTATTTTGATTGTTTTCCACATGGTTAAAGCCTACAAGTTTTGAGTCTAAGGCAAGAAGGAGAAGGAGAAGAAGAAATATGGAGGAGGAGATGATGGTTAAACTGATGATGAAAAAGACAGGTGAAGAAGGAATAGGAGGAGAGCATGTGTTTTGCAGAAGTGGGTAATGAGCATATGAATATCTTCTCTTTCTTACCCAAATTGATTTATTTGTTATTTTAATGATAGCTTTAAATGATATATCTTTAAAAACGACTTATTATTGTAATTACTATATTGTTAATATTTCGAATTACTTAAATTTTATCAATGGATTTTAATTGATGTATAAAGTTAAATACTTTTGCTTTATCAATTTGATTATTTGGATTCAAAACTATTAGCGAAAATTGTTTCAGTTTGAATAATATATTTTCAAGTTTTTATATTCTATATTTTAGTAAATCATCTATTAATTATATTGCTTTCATGGATTTGATCATATTGAAAATAGTATTAAACAATTTTATTTAAATTAAGATATACATGTACATGTATTAAGTGAGTGAATTAATTTTTTACAAATTTTAATTTCAGTTTGAGTACTTTTTGCTAATAATTAAGAATTTCTTCTTAAAAACCTAAATTCTAAACCTTGACAATTGCTTACATAAATATTAGTTAGAAGTTTGAAAACCTTTTATACAATTTGAAACCACTTATTTATTTATAAAAAATATAAATCAAATTACTTTTTGGAAATCTTTATGGGCAAATGACTAATTCTTGATAACCATTTTTTTGGTTTTTTTTTCCCCTTTTATCCTTTTCAAAACAATTGTTAAAACAGAAGAGAACCTCACTTTGTTAATTAATGAAAGGTTCACAAGTGGGCTTCTTTTTTCTTTATCTATATGTCATAATAAATTTTACTATATACTATCAAATATTAACATTTACTCAACATATATGAATTACACAGTGATATACCTCTTTGTTAACAAATGTTAGTTCTAGAATAATACACGTTTAACATCAAGTTTGGATCTATGCCTATAAAATCGTTTATTTTACAGATTACCCTTTTTCTTAATCTTCCAAATTTTAATAGATTCATTATTTACTATTGTTAGTTTGTTATTATAAATGTCATTCATTTTTCTCATAGTTTTTCTAAACATAGATGCTTTTATATATCTAAAAAAACAATCATTCATTTTAATCTATATTATGTCTTTATATAATAATCCAATTTATCATCTTTTTTTTTTCTTAATGCTTATTTATTTAATTCATACTATTCTCCTTTCTGTTTTGTCAAACACTATATAAATAGTATCTATGTTTTAAAATTATTATTTTTATTCTAGCCTTTATAAAATAGTATTTTACTGCTAGATAAAAAGTTTTATAAAAAATAGAATAGCATGTGTTAACCCACAAATTATATATCTATATATACCTTAATATGTCAAAATTCAATTAATTGTTTAGTCTACATTACTTTTTTTTTGTTTTAGTTTGCAATATTAGATTCTCATTGTGTTATTCTTATTATTATAGTTGTTTTCGCAAATTGGTATCGACATATAGTTTGACCTTTTTTTTATATAAATAATTTGGATACACGAAAAACAAGAGTATAAACATTTTTGTGGTGTCATCATTCTGGGAATATGAAAATGCCTTCAATGCGTTGCCTATTCAAATTCAACATTATTAGTTATTTTACTCAATTGATTTTAATCATTTCATAGCATTTTATATCTCTTATACACATGACAAAGAAAACATGTTGATCAAAACTACCCAAATTTTGCTATTTTAATAGTTGCTTCCCACTATTAGCATTTCAATGTATATACAAACATGTCTACTATTTTAACATAACATGTAGCCTATAAAATATGTTATTACTTCCTTTTTTGCCACTTATACTTCCTTAGTTAAGCATAATGCTACAAATTAAATCTCATTGTATATATAAATAATCTTATTTTGTCTATGTAATTTCAAAACCCGCAGCATCGCGCGGGCTTTTTTGCTAGTTTACATCTAAATTGTTGAAGGTTGAACTCGTAGCCCAAATTGTTATTGAAAAAGTTTTCCAAATTATAGCCCAAATGATTGAAGTTTGAACTAGTAGCCCAAATTATTGTTGAAAAGGTTTTTCCAACCCAAACCCCCATTCCCTACATTTCCAAAGCACCAGATACTATTTCTGCAAACCCAACACCTTCTTCCACGAACCACGCCACAATCCCATCATACACTAACCCTAATTCCAACTTCACTTCAAATTCACAGTCCCAAATGTTCAATCCTTCACAAGATTCCACCAATTTCACCTATCACATTCCTTATCAATCCAACCCCATAAATCCTAACAATAACCAACGTTGGTTTTTTCCTCCACCAGTGGTTGCCTCTGCAGTAGCCTTCGATCCAGCCCTTTGCCCGCCTGGAACTGAACCAAATGCCAATTCAGGCGCAGACTCGTGGACTCATGTTGTATTCCAAGCTCAAACGCCATTTGGTGAAGACCCAAATGCTGGTTCTCAGAATGGTGCTATCCAACAAGCTGAACCCATTGGATACGAAGCTGTAAGTGCCTTTCTTCAATTCAAGTTCCGTTTTTTGGTGCATAATATGAACCTTGGGCTCTTTTCCCTAAATGGGTTGTGATGTATTTGTAATGTAAGAGTTTGATGAGAACTTAGTTTTGTGATCCTATTCTATGGGTTTTGATGTGTTTATGTGATGTATCGAGTGGTGCTGTGGTATGCGAGAGTGGAAAATTAGATTGGATGTCTTCTTTTCAAAAGCATTGTTACATTTTCGCATTACTCAGTTTAGTTTAGGTCATTTAAGTGTATTATGTGTGCATCCACTCGTGGACTGTATTCTAATACGCTTATGATGCATGTTCATAGTATGTTTCATGTCTAATTCAGACATTCATAAGTTTTCCCATCTGCTCGCATTGTTTACTATATGTACGATTACAATATATAAAGTCACATTGAAAACCATTTTTTGTGGTTTGCAGTCTATCAAGTCTCTGAATGAGAGTTTGTTAGTGCCCACCACCTCAAATTCTTTGTGGAATAGCAATGGGACAAATCGGTGTGATGTTTGTAATATCAGTTGTAGTAGCAAAGAAAATTACGAGGCACACATATTGGGAAAGAAACACCAGAACAAAATCAGAATGCAATATAATCCCACTGCTGCAGCCTCAAATGTTCTAAACAATATCAGTCTGCCAAGCCAAACAAGCAGTGTAGGTGGGCAAGTGATATTTGGGGGTTCAGGTGTGGCTGCTGGTGCAGAATTGGAAACAAAGAGACGTAAGGTTGTGAATGGTGGTGCAGCGGTTGATTCTGTGGGGGTTTGCATAATATGCAACGTTGTTTGCAATAGCCAAGAAGTTTACATTAAGCACCTGGCTGGTAAAAGGCACAAGGCTCAGGTAAATAACAATTTAATTAGCTTTCCTTTTAAGATTCTTCTGTCACTTTTACCATACATCTTTCCATAGTGTCCGCATTTCAGTATTTGGTTTTTTTTCTTTCACCTGCGATAGGGTATTTAGGTGCCCTCACGAGTGATTTTGGATACACTTGCTTGTATCATGTGAGTCCTCTAGAGTATCTTGCATTCGTTATGTTATTATTTGGATTCTCAAATTGTTGTCTTATATGTGTCCTTCAAGTGGGCCTTATTTATCTTATTTGTGGTTTTTTACTTTTTATTATTATTAATATATTACTTACTTTTACTATTTCCATTATGTAGGCTAGCTTAGTGGCTCCAAATGTTGGCCCATATTTTGCTGCAGTTCAATCTGAAGTTACTGGCATTTGGAGTAAAGATCCAAATAAAATCAAACTTGTTCAGTCTGCATGGTGTGAAGTTTGTAAAGTCAATTGTAACAGCAATGACACCTACATCAAACACCTAGTTGGAAAGAAACATCAGAAGAACTTGGAGCAACTTGAAAAGTTAAAGAATGATGGCAGTGCCTCAACCTCAAATGTTCCACCAGCTGCAACAAATGCAATAATTGGACCAATGGAAAACCCAGGAGCCAAGGGTTCCCAGCCAGAGGAGGATTTGGAGACAAAGAAGCGAAAGATCATATCAGGAGGAGCAGCAGCTGGTGCGGTTAGAACTTGTACTGTATGCAATGTGGTGTGCAATAGTCAGACAGTTTACAGTTCTCATCTTGCTGGTCAGAAGCATGCTGATATGGTGAAGAAACAGGCTGAAGTTGGAGTAGCAATCAGAGCCTCTCAACAGATAACCGGATCCTGAAACCTGAATTCGGCTCAAAGATCTTCATTATGGCCAGACTTTAGGCCATTGGTGGAGTTGTATAGCTTACTATTGCACAATTGTCAAGCAGCACCAACAGCAATAGCGACAGCTCATTTGATGTTGAGGACTCCTACAAATTGGGACAAGATGTAGAGAGGTGTGATTTTTGTATCCTTTTATTTTTTGGTCTATTTTTGAAGATGGCTTGTTTGGAACAGAAGAGAGAAGATTTGCTTGGATATTGTGTGACACAAAATATATTGGTAATGGATATATTAGCTATATACGTAAGAATTGACAGTGAATTATGTCATAACAAGCATCTTGAGATAGTTGTGCCAATACGTTCCCTTTCCGTTGTATTAGTTGGAGTCTTGATTTGTTCTGTTTTACTGCTTGTTTTTAAACTCGAGCATACTTCTCGTGGAATTTTGGTTTAATAATATTTATTTGACTTGCTGTTTCCATCTTGTTACCTTGTGGAAGTTGTTAAATTTCATTCCCAATTACTACCTTATTTATATGTTTATTTACTTTAAAAAATACTTGATTTGTATGCAGCTAAAGAAATAAAAAGACATGTTGAAAGAATCACAATCCCAAAGCTTGGGGTTGATCAGGAGAATGTTTATATTTTCTTTGCATACCGTATTTGCCAATGTGGGTGTTAACAGGGGCACCAGTACCTCACTTAGCTGCTAGCCCTCCCTCGCTCACTCACTCACCTCTAGGGGTTCTCAACCAATTTATTACTTATTTGATTACGGATAAGTTTGAATTGCCTCCCAGTCATGAAGTCTGTAGAGCTTACATCTACTGTCTGTGTGTTAAGAGAAAGTGGGGCATGTGGGTGTAATTAGGCTAGAGGTCTGTGGGATGTTAAGTGTTATGTATGAGTTCTGGCCTCTTGCAAGAGCAAGAGTGCTTATTGGCGCCTTAGGTTTTTTATTTATTTAATTGTTGTATTGCGAGTGGTTAAGTATGTTTTGTAATTAAGGTTATTGTCCTTTCAGAGTTTTGAGGTTTTGTTAAGTTGATTATATCTTCTAAATGTTACATTACTTATGGTTGTTAGGAAGAACTGAAAGAGGAAAAGTTGAAGGCAAAGGAAGAGGCAGAGGATCAAGCTCAAGAAATGGCTGAGCTCAGATACCGAATGACAGGTTTGCTTGAAGAAGAGTGTAAGCGCCGTGCTTGCATTGAACAAGCATCGTTACATAGAATTGCTGAGTTAGAAAGCTCATGTATTGAGGTTCAGATTCGCAATGTGTCTTTTACCAGTGAGAGGACGCATCTGAAGCGGGCAAAATCGATGAAAATCCTTTGCTGCTCTCCGGCATCTCAATGAAGAGGTAGCATCCCGATGATTACATGGTATTCCAGCTTCAGCTCTAACGTTTGTGGCTGTGGAATTTCCGAGAGACCATTCCAATGAAGGATTGAGCAACGATAAAATATGCAAGCATGTCAGTAGAGAAAAGGAATCGCATTTACATAGGGCAACGTGAGGAACTTGCACTAAATTGTTTCCCATGCATTTTCCTGTATCCCTGTTTGATTATTTGGACGAGACTTACATAAAATTTTCATGTACTATATGTATAAACATTAAAAGAGATTAAAAAGGAGGGGTTCTTTTGTGTAAAATTTTCTAGCCCTTAATTCTTTTTCATGTACCTTATGAAAGTCTCACATGAACTATGTTCCCCTTTGTACAATCATATTCATATTACCAATCAAAATTCAAACTTGATAATTGCAATAAGGACTCAACGGTAGGCAATTAACTCAAGTAAACTACATTCTTAGATCTAGAAGCGGACAAGATGGAGGCCCTCCTTAATCATGAAAGTCTTATAGAAAGAAAAAAAAAATTGTACATGTAAATACATGTTTCCGTCAATTTGCTTCATAAAATTTTGAGTCCATTGCAGATGGTGAGAACGTAGTCTCAATTGGCAGAACTTTTGAGCTTGAATTTTTCAGTCTCGGTGCTTCAAAAAACCGGTACGTGGCCATATGGTACAAGAAGATATCGGTTACCACCACTGTATGGATTGCCAACAGAAACACACCCCTCACTGGTTCATCAGGTGTACTCAAGGTGAGCAGCCCTGGAATTCTTGTCCTTGTCGACCATAAGAACACTACAGTTTGGCCTTCCAACACATTAAGTTCTGCACAGAATCCAATGGCACAGCTTTTGGATTCCGGAAATCTTCTTGTGATAGATGGCAATGGTCATAATGACCGTGATAATATTTTATGGCAGAGTTTGATTACCCAGATGATACATTAATACCAGGTATGAAGCTTGTTAGGAACAATATCACAAGTTTTAAATGGCATCTTACACCCTGGAAAAGCCCCAGGATCCTTCTCAAGGAAATTATACATATCAACATGGTCCTGATGGATACCATGAATTAATTCTGAGGGAGGGTTCTGTTATAAAATATCGGACTGCTCCATGGAATTGAATCCAATTTAGTGGGATGCATAATTTAAATCCAAACCATTCGTACACATATGATTTGTGTTGGATAATGATGATGAAGTATATTATGGTTATAAGCTTCTCAACAGCTCAACTCTTTTCAGGCTGGCGTTAACTCAAGATGGATTTGGGCCGAGCTACATCGGGAGTGATGGAACCAAGTCCCCAGTATGTAGCTGCTTGAAAGGATTTATACCAAACTTTCAACAGGACTGGGACTTGGTGGATTGGTCATATAGCCGTGTGAGAAAGACTCAACTGAATTGCAGTGGAGACATCTTTAAGAAGTACTTTAGGGTGAAATTGCCAAGTACAGAACAATCCTGGTATAACACAAGTATGAACCTCAAGGAATGTGAGATGATGTGCATGAACAACTGTTCCTGCACCGCTTTTGCAAATTTGGTTTTGGATATCCGAGATGAAGGAAGGGGGTGCTTGCTGTGGTTCAGCGATATGATTGATATAAGATATTCCAATATAAATGGGCAAGATATTTACATGAGAATGGCTTCATCAGAACTAGGTATGGAATCATCTTGCTGTTTAAAACAAAGTTGGAAAGAAAAATAAAAGCCACCAACGAAAAAATAGAAAGAAATCTTCCAACAGTGACATGATTAGAAACCAGATAGAGCCAGAAAACTTTTGACATGATTAGAAAAATATTTCTTTAGAATTGTCTCATAAACTAGCATTAATTGTTTGTTGGATGATAAAAAGTAAAGATTTTCTTCTTTATGAATTTCTGACTCCTCAATCTTCTGCATTCAAATACTTCATTCCTAGATCAAGGAGACAATACAAAGATTATAGTAACGAGTACTCTGTTTGTTCTGTGAAAACACTCTAAGATATTGTCATTGATGGACTATGTGACGACACACACATAAACCCCTTTGAGAATAAAACACATGCACGTCGAAGAGAGAAAACAAACACACAAGAACACAGATTTATAGAGGTTCAGCCTTGTGCCTACGTTCTCTTGGTAATCTACCCGAGAAATTCACTAGTATGTAAGAACAACTTTGGTTATAATCTTGAACCCCCTTAGCTCTCACAAGAACTCTAGCTGAAGATAGAGAAGCCAATTTTGAGCATCGGCCAAAACTGACCGGTCTCTTGCTGTGTTGTTGCCTCCTTGCGACGTCTTCTTCATCCTTGCTGCTCCATCCTTGCAACCCTTGGTTCCTCTTCCTCCTCCCACATCATGGTGAGCCAAAACTTGAGCAATCTCTACCTTGGCGAACTATCAATCACCTATGAACAATTGTTGATTCATAGAACCTCTTCAACCTCTTGGAAACCGTTCTAATAATTCCTAAGAGCTGCACAGTGGCAAGAAACCTTTTGCATCAACGCACCTTAGGTGAGGATGTGCTTCACCCAACCCAATGCTATATTTGGGCCACCCAAACCTCTTGTGTAGAAAAGAGATCCTCTATGTCGAACTCCTTACTCCTCGTTTTCTTGGAACCTTAAATTCTTGACATGCCTTGGTATGCAAATCGCATACCAACCATTGTTCTATAAATCCCCACGTAGCCACCAACTTTGCTCTTGGATTTATGAACTAACGCCTTTCTTTTCATCAAAGCACCCATCAAAATTTCCCACTTCATACTCCCTAAAGCACTCCGAAACGTAGTTGAATCTCCTTTGTCCATCCATCCAAAACTTAGGGACAATTTAATGGATTCCTTAGGCCCAGACCTTGCTTGTGATGAAGGCTCCACCTAAAGTAGAACCCCTTTATGAGTTTGTTGTTGATACCCATCTTCTTCAACCCTTATGTCAAGCTCCACCCGCTTTGGAGTCCCATCCATGACCACCTTGGTAAGAAGAATCTTTTCGGTTGCCTCCGACCCAACAACATTCTCCCCATCATCCCTTGTCTTGACTTCACCTTTGTGAACCTTATCCTCTGATACCGCCACTTCTATACCTTTGAAATCAAGTACCCTTGATGATGAACTGTTAGTCATACAAACTTGCCTAACCTCCCTTCCCCAACTAGTCTTGAGCATGATGGTCATACTTAACCTTCTCATTATCAAACATACTTCTTCGTATTTTTGATAGCGCAATGAAAATGATTTGCCTCCAGTATGATGTTCATACTTATCCTTCGATCAATTCTCCTTATTGGGCTTTGATCGCCCTATAATAGGTAAATTGAATATTTAATACAATATATATGTATAGTCAAAACATTTAAACTTTTAAAACAAATATGTTAGGGAATTGTAAACTGCATATTTAATACCATACACTCGGGAGACTGAAAATGTGCACATAAATATAACCATTGTGATTTGCCTCTCCCCATCATCTCATTGGGAGGGTTTTCCTTAGCATGTTCAGCTAGTTCAAAAGACTTGAAGTAGTCATGCAATTCATACTTGAATTCCCGATAGATATTTTGAAATAAAGCCTCGACATAATCCTTATTTCACTCGGCATGTACGTTGACATCAAAGTTTTGTGTTCATTATCGTTTGCACACATTGTGATGTAATGTGCAAATGTAATATATTAGTTCTTCCTGAAATTGGTTGATTAACATGTTTCCAATTCAATACCAACATTACAACCTATTTTTCACAAGCAACATCGCTGCCTCATTTTCAGCAACAACTTTTATCTTCACACTCGAATGAGCTTTTTTGGAAGCGGTTGCATATTTAATATCATAAAGTCGGGAGATTGAAAATGTGCACATAAATATACCTATTTTGATTTGTCTCTCCTCTTCATTTCCTTGGGAGGGCTCTCCTTAGCATGTTCAACTAATTCCAAAGACTTGAAGTAGTCATGCAATTCATACTTGAATTCCATATAAATATTTTGAAATAAATCATCGACATAATCCTTATTCCACTCGACATCAAAGTTGACCTAAAAGCAATATAATCAAAAGTACATAACTTGCAAACACCTTATTCCATTCGGCATGTATGTCGACATCAAACTTGCCTGTTCATTATCGTTCACACATATTGCAGTTACTCATGAAATTGGTTGATTAACATGTTTCCAAATCAGTAGTAACATCACCACCTATTTTTCACAAGCAACATGTTGCCCCATTTTCATCAACAACTTTTATCTTCACATTCGGAGGAGCTTTTGTCCCTTTGAATTGCATTAGTACGACTTCTTGTGACATCCTCGTGATGTAGGTCAAATGGCTTCAGCATGCACCAATATGCATCACAAAAGCTACAAGTACGTGTCTTCACATATGGTACAAGGGGTAAGGATGATGAAGGTGACTTTTCTCATAATTAATTAGAAGTTCTCTTCGGACCAAAAACAAAATGTACATGTTGTTGGTATTTCCAAAATCACATATTCTGAAATCTTGGAAGTTGTAGTTTTTTCCTATGTTAATCAAATACCAACTTGTTTAATGAAATTGACTATAGAAAAAAAAAGAAGGTTAATGAAAGCAACATCGACTCAATATTTTATCACAATTTTGATTCTCTCATAATATTTATTTATTTATTTTTTTCTTGTCTAAAGGAAAAGGTTAAGCTTTGAGAAATTATTGTTTGGAAAAGATTATGAAGGAGAATAGGAAGCGTAAAGTGTACTCCATCATGTCATTCTCTTTAGATAAAAAGATGGGGTAAAAGGATAGACTTCTTTTGCATTTCTTTTTCTAAACTCTTTACATAGATTGGTTTTTTTTTTAAAAGAGAGAAAATCAATTAATTATACATAAGGCCAAAATAAATAATAATTATGCATAGTAGGCTTTAGTGAGGGGAGAGAGACCCCACATAAAACGTTTATGCCTCTCCTATCTTTTGAACTCTTTCAAAAATGGCTACACTCGGTATAGTGGTACAAAATTATTTCTGTTTGAGTTTCATCATGTACCTCTTATATGAATATTTGGAATGAAGATGAATAATATGAATATTTGAAATGAAGATGAATAATATGAATATTTGAAATGAAGATGAATAAAGAAAATCATAAGCCCATGTTGAGATTGCCACAAATATATTTGTTTATATACTGTATACACATAATCATTTTTTCTTTTTATTAATCTACTAAAGTGAATTGAGTAATATCTTATATTTGAAACATCTTGTTTTATATATATATAAAAATGTGCTTAGGTTCTGATTTTCGAAACTCTCATGTTTGAATTTGGTAGAGTGTGTTTGTGATAAGTCCCTCTCCTCCATGTAGTTTAAACTATCAATTGTATTAAAAAAATGGTACTTCATTTTAGCATAAACATTTGTATAAAACTAAAATCTTTTGCAGAGAGAGATAGGTTATTCATATAAACTTCACTATTCTTTTTTTGGTAAATTATATATATACTAAAACCCAATGCAACTAAACACTGTAGCTAAGCACAGTGAATTTACGAAAATGCCTTTATTTTTAACTGTTTAACCAGCTTCTTTCCCCTACACAGTGAAATCACGGTTTTGCCCTTGGTTGATTGTTTTCTGTTTTTCCTGTTTTGCCCTCCCTTTCCTTCAGATGTAACTAGCGGCTGTTTGTTGTTGAGAGGCGTCTGGTTCGATTTCAACCAGCTGGTTCGACAGCTTCAGGGCAAAGATGGGAGAGATGGGTTGGTTCTTCTTCGATGTCTGCATCTGGAGGCTTCGATTTTTTTACAGAGAAACAGCCATAGTTCACCGACTTCAGTTTTGGCTTCCATTCTTCATCGACTTCCTTGCCTTCTTCTCTTTCGATTCGAAGATCAATCTCCATCTAAACTCATCTCCGTCTGCTGCTCACCTGGCCTTAGCGTCTGATCTTCCATCCGTGCTTTGTTAATCCCCTGCTTCTGTGGTTAGTCCTTTTGTCTTAACTTCTATTCTTGCAGCAATACCTTTTTGCCATATTTTTATTGCATTGTTTCTTTTCTTATTCTTATATGCAAGGATGATTTGTTTCTTTGTTTTATCTATTCTTATATGCAGGGATGATTTTTCATTATGAATCCCAATCTTCTTCGTTGTTTCTTTCGCTTTTTCTTTTATATGATTTTATTGTTTAGCTGATGGCTGTGAGTAGTCCAATTGTTCAGGGTAATTACCAACAGCTTTATGGAATCATGAGTCAAGCAAACATTATTATAGTAACTTTGGAGTCTCTAAGACATTCTCACGCAACAATGGTTTTTATAATTTTTAATGGGATTGACAGAGTCTGTATTATTATTAGAGGAAAGAGAGTGTTGGAGTTTGTTGACAGTTCTTAAATACTTTATTTCAAGATGTTAGCGCACAGAGAGAGAGAGAGAGAGAGAGAGAACAATAAGTAGACCTGAAATAGAAGGAAGAGTGGGAATACAATTCTGAGTTTGTTGAAGGTGCTTTGAAGCTCTGCATTTTTTTAAGTGGCTTGGTGTTCCTTTTTACGTATATCTCCTTTTAAAGCAAAGGAAAGATAAACATAATCCTCATAGGGACTTTTTAAGTTCTCGAGTAGAAAAAGAGGAAAGGGCAGTGAAGTGAAGAAAATCTTGATGTACTCTTTTTAATAATTTTAAACACCGGGCTTTATTATTGCTGTTCCTGATATGCAAAGATGCTACTGAGTTAGTATCTTGGTATAATGAGAGAGAGAGAGAGAGAGAGATATATATACCATATTAGTCGGCTCCTCTTCTTGATAGATAAAGGTTTCAACACATAATTATGAACTATAGCGGTCAAGATTTCAAACAAATTTCTACCTTTTGAAAACTCATTTTGACATGTTCATTGTCTGCCGCCTCTCCTCACGTACCCATCTAGCGTCACAAAATCTGTCTCTACATGAATTTACAGTTGTTAAGTTTTTGTTGAACTGGATAATAAACTGGACATTCGATCCAAATATAATTCAATCATTTCTTTATTCGCAGCTTGATACACCAAAACCAAGGGACTAGACATTTGATTCTGCTGTTATTTTCGAGGTATAAAAACTCCTCCAATTCATTGTTTTTTAAATTAAGCATTATTAGTCATGTTAGTCAATTGATTTTTAATCATTTTGTAAGATTTTATATTTTATTTTCATTGATTGTACTTGCATACAAATTATTTAGAAGTAATCTTTATTCTGTTGATTGATACAAATTGAATATGTTTTGATGCTAAATTTTTCCCCTCTTTTAAATATTTTCCTTGATGTTCTCATTGAATATTTTATTTAAATCATTAATCTGATAGGCTTCATTAAGTATAAATTTTGAGTTAGATGTCTCAATTATACATATTGATTTAACAAGACTTTATATTCGTATATATGTACTGTTTAATCATTATGAATCGAAGTTGGTTATCCGATAAAATTATAGATATCTATAATTGTTATATTATATTTTAACTTTTATTCTTTTACAACTGTCTTTCAACAAAATATATTTTGATCAAATAAAAATTAGTATCGTTGCTTTGTAATCATGATACAGTGATATAAAACAATTTCTAAGTGTACTTTCTTTATAATATGTATGCATGTATATAGATACACACACATATACATATTTATGTATTATTTTATGTTTTTATTTCTCCCCATTATACCAATTTATATACAAGTTGTTTACCTATTCAATTATTTGTTTTTTTTTTCCCCGAAGAAATTGGTTAGAATTTGAATATTTTCATTGTTTCCCACATGGTTAAATCCTACAAGTTTTGAGTCTGAGGCAAGAAGGAGAAGGAGGTAAAGAAGGAGAATAAGAAAGGTGGAGAAGGAGATGATGGTTAAACTGATGATATAATTTCTTGCCCAAATTGATTCATTTGTTACTTTAATGATAGCTTTAAATGATACATCTTTAAGAACAACTTATTATTGTAATTACTAAATAGCTAATATTTTGAATTACTTCTTCAATTTATATACAGTTTACTATTCAATTGATGTATACAAGTTCTCTACCTATTCAATTTATATACAATTTACTAAATTCCTAATGTTTGAATTACTTAAATTTTATCTATAGATTTTAATTGATGTATAAAGTTAAATACTTTTGCTTTATCAATTTGATTATTTGGATTGAAAACTATTAACGAAAATTATTTCGTTTTCAATAATATATTTTCAAGTTTTTATATATTCCGTATTTTAATAAATTATCTATGAATTATATTGTTTCCATGGATTCAATCGTATTGAAAATAGGATTAAAGAATTTTCTTTCAATTAAGATATATATGTATATGTGCTAAGTGATTGAATTCATTTTTTACAACTTTTAATTTCAGTTTGACTTCTTTTGCTAATAATTAAAAATTCCTTCTTCAAGACCTAAACTCTAAACTTTAATAATTGCCCAGTTGTATAGAAAACAAAACAAAAATGAATGCAAAATAATATCTTAGAGGTGCCAATCAAGTTTAATAATTATATCAATTAAAACAAATTAGCTAACCATAGTATTTTAGAAAGATAAAACCAAAGTCTTTATAATTGTTAAGTATTTGTTGAACTAGACAATAAACTGGACAATCAATCCAAATATAATTCAATCATTTCTTTATTTCACAGCTTGGATACATTAAAAAGCAAGGGACTAGACATTTGGATTTTGCTGTCATTTTCGAGGTATAAAATCTCCTTCAATTCATTGTTTTTTTAAATTAACCATTATTAATCATCTTAGTCACTTGATTTTAATTATTTTATAAGATTTTATATTTTATTTTCATCGATTGTGCTTGCATACAAGTTATTTACAAGTAATCTTTATTATGTTGATTCATACAAGTTGAATGTGCTTTAATACTAAATTTTTCCCTTGATGTTCTCATTGAACATTTTATTTAAATCATTAATCGGTGAGCTTGGTTGATTATAAATTTTGAGTTAAATGTCTCAACTATACATATCGGTTTAAATTATTTTTACTAATAATTAGAAATTCCTTCTTAAAGACCTAGACCCTAAACCTTAACAATTGCTTTTGACTAAACTTTTCTATTAACAGACAAAACGAAATTTGTATTCTTATTTTACATACTTTGTAGACCCATTTTCCTACTATGTATAAAAAAAACAAGAGATTTTGGTGTATAAAAGAGAGAGAAAGAGAAGACCACAACATAAATATTAGTTAGAAGTTTGAAAATCTTTTATACAATTTGAAACAATTTATTCATTTACAAAAATTATAAAACAAATTGACTTTTTACACATCTTTATAGGCAAATGACTATTTCTTGATAACCATTTTTAAGATTTTTTTCCCTTTTAATCCTTTTTAAACAATTGTTAAAATAAAAGAGAATCTCGCTTTTGTTAATCATAATTTTTTTCTTTATCTGTATGTCATAATAAATTTTACTATATACTATCAAATATTGACATTTACTCAACATATATGAATTACACAATGATATACCTCTTTGCTAACAAATATTAATTCTAAAATAATACACGTTTACCATCAAGTTTGCATATATGGCTATAAAATAGTTTATTTTAGAGATAACCGTTTTTCTTAATCTTCCACATTTTAATAGATTTATTATTTTCTTATGTCAGTTTGTTATTACAAATGTCAATCATTTTTCTTATAGTTTTTCTAAACATAGATACTTTTGTATATCTACAACAACAATCAGTCATTCTAATCTATATCATGCCTTTATATAATATTCCAATTTATCATCTTTTTTTCTTAATGCTTATTTATTTAATTCATCATATTCTCCTTTTTGCTCAATACAAAATCAAAATCATTTTTATCAAACAATTATCAAAATTTTCTATTTTTCTTTATTGTTTTAACTTAATTCTGTTCTTCTACTTATGTATTTTAGGTTGTTATTATCATCCCGCTTTTGCATACGTGTTGCTACAAGTGCTTAATAATTTCTCTCATTACAGGTCAGTATTTTCTACCTTTTTAAAAACTGTGCATAACATTTATAACTAATTGATTAATAAATATTATACCATTTGAAGATTCTCATTTATATAATTCTATCATCATATTTCTACATTTATTTTGCATTCTTAGAATTTAAATGTTATTAACAATGTGAAATAGTACTTATATATATATATATATATATATATATATATATATATTTTTTTTTTTCTAGACATCAATATGTTTTTGGGAAATTGAATTCTTCGTTGACGATGTCGAAGAGAACTAGAAATACCACGAGAAAACAAATCATGCAACAACCTCATAATCTCATCATTTCAAATGATATACAAGTCCCAAATAAAAATGTTTATCATATTGATGAAAAACATCCAAGCAAGAAAATTCCTATCAACAACCATCAAAACATTTCTCAAGTTGATAACAAAAGACAAAATAAGAATAAACACTCTTATTTTGTTCATACAATTTTAAAACCCGCAGCATCACGCGGGCTTTTTTGCTAGTTAAACTCTATACGTAGTTCACTTCTTCTTGACCCGACCCGAACATTTGTCAGCTGAGACTCAAAACTACTCCGTCGGGCCCACTCGAACCAAGAATGAGTTGGCAAGCAATTCTCAAGTAAACCCCAAATTCATCATTTAAACAAAACGGTCTGAAAATTTGGAGAATTTCCACTCAAACTTCCCAAAGCCCAGTCTGAAACTCTGATTCGTTTCACCCAAAGCCACAGACCACAGGTATTGGATTGAAGCTTCAAACTTTATTCTCTCTGTCTGTCTGGGTGTTTAGCTTCGGATATTTTGATGGGTTTTGAAAATTATATCCTTGAAAGTTCTCAAATTTATGATTTGGCGATTACTGTATCATTTCAATCAAATGGGTCTAAGCTTAAATTTATCTTTTTGAAAATTTTAATGAACTTTTTTTGTTCTTCATTCAGAAAAATGTAATTCCGATTGTTCTCATTACGAAGTTTAATTGTGTTGTTCTTTATTCCGTGTGGTAATCTTTTATTTTCTAATAACAGATTTTGAGTACCCAACAAATATAAAGCAGTGCTTTTCATTCACCTTACTGGAAAGTTTGATAATTTGTATTGTATTCACAGGGAACGATACTTGAATTGAAATGCAGTTTGTAGCTTTTTCACCTTGAGCTATTTCTATTAATAGAAATGAATATCTTGAGCCAACATGCTTTTTCTTTTTTTGGTTATTCCCATGATTATGCAGCCTATCTGATTTGGATTAGGCAGAGCAAGTTTTCTGGTGTAGGCAATTTTTATGATGGATATTGATGTTTGTCTTATGAATGCAAGATTTTAGGCCATTGGGGGGTGTTGTATAGCTTACTTTTGCACAAATGTCAAGCAGCACCAAGGGCAATAGCGTCGGCTCATTTGATGTTGAGGAACTCCTACAAATTGGGACAAGATGTAGAGAGGTGTGATTTTTGTCTCCTTTTTTTGGGTCTATTTTTGAAGATGGCTTATTTGGAACAGAAGAGAGAAGATTTACTTGGATAATGTCTAACACAAAATATTATTGGTTATGGATATGTTAGCTATGTACGTAAGAATTTATAAAAATTATATCGTGACAAGCAGCTTGAGATAGTTTTGCCAATACGTTCCTTTTCCGTTGTATTAGTTGGAGTCTTTATTTGTTCAGTATTACTGCTTGAGAGAAGAATACATTAGGTTTCTTGTTTTTAAACTAGAGCATACTTTTACTTCTCACGGAATTTTGATTTAATAATATCTGTTTGACTTGCTGCTGGCATCTTGTTACCTTGTGGAAGCTGTTAAATTTCATTGCCAATTACTACCTTATTTATATGTTCATTTACTCTTTAAAAAAAATATATATTTGTATGCAGCTAAAGAAAGAAAAAGACATGTTGAAAGAATCACACTCCCAAAGCTTCGGGCTAATCAGGGTAATGTTTATATTTTCTTTGCATACCATATTTGTCCACTGAGGGTGTTAACAGGGGCACCAATACCTCACCTAGTCATTCTCCCTCCCTCTCTCACTCATTCACCTGTAGGTGTTCTCTGTCAATTATTACTTATTTGATTACGGATAAGTTTGAATTGCCTCCCAGTCATGAAGTTTGTAGAGCTTACATCTACCAGTGTGTTAAGAGAAAGTGAGGCATGTGGGTGTAGTTAGGCTAGAGGTCTGTGGGATGTGAAATGTTATGTATGAGTCTGTGCCTTGTGCAAGAGCAAGAGTGCTTATTGGTGCCTTGGGTTTATATAATTGTTGCACATCAATTAATAAAATAATGAAATAAGAAATAACAGAAGAATATTAAAAGATAGGGAGCTGTTAAATGCACTTCCACAAAGTCATCCTGCACTCCTTGAAGTACAATTTCTGTCTTATATTTTTGTAAGGGAGGAGTGTAGGATGACCTTTTGGGTGTGCCAATAACATCTCCCTAAAACAAATGAGAGCTGGAATTTCAGATCTTTTTATCCACGTCTACCGATGTTAAATAAAAAAAAAGTGATGCAAAAGATGTCGTTGAAGCTTGAAGAAATTATTTCCTCTGGGAGAGCATCTGATTTCAGATTTGGTTAATTCAGAGATTAGAAGTACATGTGAATTCATTATCCGAAGCCTGCACAGAGGACAAGAAACAAATTCAAATGTTAGAGAAAGAACTCAAGAACTGCTCTCAAGAAATTGGTAATCATCTGTTTTGACTTTCTTTTCCTTAGACCAACAATTTCTTTTGGGTGATATTGTGAAAGATGCGTTGTATTGATTTACCCAAAACAAAAAACAATGCTTTGCATTGCATTATCATTGTAGGATCTATAGATCACAAAATTTGTAGTTTTCAGTTCATCTTCAATGGACTCTTTGGGGCTAGCTAGATATATCAAGGTACCATATTATTTTGAAATTAACCCATAAAAAATATTTATGACAGATTACCTGCAGGATCAACTAAATGCAAGGAACGCTGAAGTGAACCTCCTTGAAGAGCACACACATAGCCTTGAGTTCAAATTAGCGGACATGGAAAATTTACAAGAGACGGTTGACAGGTTAAGGGATGAACTTAAGAAGTCCTATTCAGAGCGCCTGTTCTTAATGGAGGAACTAGAAAGCAAAGAGATAGAGTTACAGAATTCAGCTTTGTGCATAGATAAACTAGAGGAGTCAATTTCATCCATGTCATTAGAGTCTCAGTGCGAAATAGAGAGTATGAAGCTTGATATATTGGCCTTAGAGCACAGTTTCCTTGAAGTTAAAAAAATTCAGGAAGAAACTGTTCAAGAGAAGAATAGGATGAGTGAGTTAATTCAAGAGCTTGAGGTTCAATGTCAGAATGCACACAAAACTACTGAAAGTTTAGATATGGAAAATAAGGAACTCAGGAAGAAGCTTGATGCATCCGAGACAAATACTAGGATATTCTGCCAGAGGGTTGAAAAATGGCTGGAAGGGGACAGAATTCAACTCGACTCAAGGTCTTCGTTGGGTCAACTAGAGGGAAATTACATATTCTCAAAAGAAATGAGGTACGCTACTATTTACTGTTAGTTCACTCTTTATTGATTAACTTATTCACTTTGTTCCATCAAATATAATACCAATTAATATCTGTACTAGACGCATTTCATCTTTTGAAGTTCGTCTTGAATTTTTGTCATAACATTTTTCTAGTAATATCTTGATGATATTTCTGAAGCAGTTGCGGAGAAGTCCTGGGCCCACTATTTTCCAAACTGGCAATAGTAGTGGCACCAGATGCAGATTCAATAATGAAGATGGAGAAGATGTCACATCATATACAAGATTATGAACTTCTTGTGAAGCAATTAAAGGTATGAATACCGGGGAGGAATATTTGATAATTGCTTTTGACAGCTTTTAATATAAAAAATCTATGTAGACTCAGAAACAGTTTTTTTCTGAATGTGGTGTTTACAAAAAATATACATCAAGCTTTCAAGTGAGAGTTCAGTCAGTTGGTCATTGTCCTTTCAGAGTTTTAAGGTTTTATTAAGTTGATTATATCTTCTAAATGTTACATTACTTATGGTTGTTAGGAAGAACTGAAAGAGGAAAAGTTGAAGGCAAAGGAAGAAGCAGAGGATCTAGCTCAAGAAATGGCTGAGCTCAGATACCGAATGACAGGTTTGCTTGAAGAAGAGTGTAAGCGCCGTGCTTGTATCGAACAAGCATCTTTACAAAGAATTGCTGAGTTAGAAGCACAGGTAATGAGGTTCAGATTTGCAATGTTTCTATTACCAGTGAGAGGAAACATCTGAAATGTATAATCTTGTTATTTGGTTAGGTTACAAAAGAACAGACACAATCGGTGAAATCCTTTGCTGCTCTCCGGCATCTCAATGAAGCAAAGTGATGTGGTGAAGGTTCAGAGGTAGCATCCACATGGGTATATTCCAGCTTCAGCTCTTACCATTGTGGCTGTGGAATTTCCAAGAGACCATTCCAATGAAGGATTGGGCAATGATAACATGCAAGCATGTCCGTAAAGAAAAGGAATCATCTTTACAAGGGACAACGTGAGGAACTTGCAGTGAATTTTTCCCCATACATTTTCATATATGCAAGTGTAATGATTTGAACGAGACTTTAAATTAAAATTTAATGTAATATGTGTATAAAAACATAAAAAGATAATAAAAATGTGGGGTCTAGTTTTCTCTTGTCAAATTATTTGCTTCGTTTCAATGTAGGGAGGTGATTCACATTTGTTCCGACTTTTAGCGGCGGTTTTCAAGACCGTCCATATAAGGTCCTATAGCAACGGTTAGCGACGATTTTTTCCGCAGGTAAAGCAATTTTGCAAATTTGGGAACATGTAAATCGTCGCGAAAAGTATATAAATCGTAGCTAAACGTTAAAAAGCGTAGTTAAAAGAAAAAATACCGCCACAAAAAACTAGAACGTCAGATCTTCCCTGATAAAACTCTTTTTTTTTTTTTTTCCGGGTACAGCAGCAAAGTCAGTTTGGAAGGAGTTGTGTAATGTTTGTGTTAATCACCCTTAATCATGATTATAATATTAAACAGTTACATGTCCACAAAAGAGATCATTTTCATCAGTTTAAGGTGTTTGATCTTTGGATCTTACTTCTTATCTTCTGAGCTCTAACTTTTTAATTCTTTTCCATATATGGAAGTCACACATGAACTACATTACCTTTAATTATCCATATATAAATATTAATAAACTCCATATTTGAAATATATTTGGTGGAAGTTCTAAGCATGTCTAGCCGCAAAAGTTGGGTGACATTAATGCTAAAGGTTTTTCTTTTGGCCATAAATGAATAGCAAAATGAGGGGGAAAAAGAAACCTACAAACAAGATTCATGCAATGCAATTGATGGTAAAACCATTTTTGTTTGTCTGTCAAGAATCCAGTGAGAAGTCTCCTCCTAGTATTGGAACCTCAGTGAAGGTACATTCTTAGAAGTGGCCAAAATGGAGGCCTTCCTTGTTTGTGGTTTAGAACGAAAGTCTTAATGGATAAGAAATTTGTAGATATATTTGACATTTCGTCTTTCGCCATGTTGACTTCAAAGAGGGTTAACTTTTTTACAAGAAAAATAAATAAATAACATTATCGATGATGTATTGCAGGCTTGCATGTCTTGTTTTGACTGAAAGCTAGCCTAAAAAGCCTTTGTGAATTGATTGAACGACTTCAACATGCACCAATACGCGCATAGCAAAATTTACAAGTATATGTTGTGTTTGTCAAAACCGAGTAAAATTGTATAATCCTCTGGGATACCAAAACGATGAAAATTTGTTCTAGAATGAAGCATCCCAAAATGACGGAAAATTATTCTAGCTAGAATATGATCCTTTTTCCTTGCATTTTCTTACCATCCAAACTGAGCAGATGACTTTTGTCCTTGTGTCTGTTTCTCCAGATCTCTTTGTCAAAAGTCCCTATATAATAGTTATCTATTTTTCCTCTCATTAATATTTATTTTAGACTTCTTCACATAAGGCAAGGATGATGGTGACTTTTCTCATAACCCATAAAATTATGATAAGATAAGAAGTATTTGACGTCACCCAAAGGGTTTGGTCTAGAGGAAATCCTGGCTAGGTCCTGCAAGTACAGGTCTCGGCTCGGAGTGGTTGCACACCTTGCCACCATTTTAGCTCAACAAAAAAAAAGTATTTGACTACAATGTCCAAATGAAAAGGTTAAGCAATGAGAAATCTAAAGACTTCAAGAAAAAAAAACATAAAGAATTCAAATGTACCCCATCATGTCATTCTCTTTTGATAAAACGATGGGGTAAAGGGAAGAAATGATGGCCTATTTGAAGTCAAGAAACTTATTTGGCATGTTATTTTGTTTTAAAAGCCTTTTTGAAAATAAGATAAATTCAATTCATTATACACAATGCCAAATAATAATAATGCATAGTAGGGTTTAGTGATGGGCCCCCATATAGAAAACGTTTATACCTTGCAATGAGGCAACATGTAGTCCATCATTGTTAAGAAGTAATAAGTTAATAACAACTATTATTTAATTTTAATTATCCTAACCAATGTTAATATATATCTTAAGGCTGGAGTGGCTGCTACTCTAATCTCTCTTCTTTGTTCTAGTCCGATTATAGATTTTCCATCTTACCAAAAAAAAATGTTGCTTGTGAAACATAATTATTCCGTTCGATTTGAGCACACATTAGGATCCCATTTGTCATCATGTTATGAGCCGATTTGTAGTGTAAAGGAAACCCAACTATTTGAAAAAACTTATGAGAAATTTCGCAAGGTGGTTGGAAAAGATTATTTAGTAATCCCTCGCATACATCATTTTGGTAAAAAAAAAAAGTTTTTGGTATATATTCTTTAGTTTAGTTTGGTAATAATACGTCCTAATGCAATGGCAATTACACTAATGTAAATGCTCATTTGAACGTAACTTGGTGACAAATTAACATCAATGTATTGTCTCTATTAGGTGCAAACTCATCACACAACGCCACCAAATAAACTGGATTCTTCCGGCCGGCATAGAGTCACGAAAATCAACTCCAACTGATGGCCGGCTGCCCTCGCACGATGTTATTGGAGCCTCACACTACCAACCACCGATCGTTGGTCGGATTCCATGAAACGGTGTTTCTTGCTTTAAACTTTCATGTTATAAATCTAGCCTAGGACTTAATGCTATAATAAATTAATAATAATAATAATTATTTTCCATAGGTTTATGAGTAATTGGAAAATATGATATGGTTTGGTGGCTAGAAGACTTGACTTTGGTAGTAAATGCAAATGATAGTGTCGCTATATAATATTTATGAGCCCCAACTTGCCAAGGAATATAAGAAACAATTACAAAGAACTAGTCCAAATTGATCCTCTTTGAAAAAAGACGAGAATCGAAGAAGTGGGGTTCAATTAAGAATCATTTGATTTGTTCAACTTCAACCATCTATAATTGAGATGGAAGCGAAATTAACTAAAGAGGATACCTAAACACGTGTACTTAATTAAGGAAAGTAATTATTAAAAAATAATATTTTTTATTTAAAAAGAAAACAAGTAAGAAAGGAAACAAACAAAAGCGTAAAAACAATGCGTTCCTTTGTTGAAATTTACAAGGCCCAATCACCCGAATGACCAGTAGCAGTTTCCAGTTTCCATCCTAAAGACTACGTTTTGTGACTCCGCGTTTTTCCAATTGCCAAGTCTACCTTTGAATACCCCCTTCCCTCTTTCCCACCCTTTAAAACTCTCTCTCCCTCCCTCTCTCTCTGTAAAAAGATCTGGCATTTCCTCCTTGCAAGACATTTGATGCGATTTCTCAGGTATGCAAATCCTTTTCTTTTAATTGATTTTCTTTGATTCTGGTTCTGCCTTTTGATTATTTTCTCCTTTTCCACTTGGGTTTTCTGTAGCTTCTCTTGCTTTGTTCCTTTTTTGTTGTTATCTAACGGTCAACTTCTCTATTTAATTTCAAGAGCCATTTCTGGCTATCTCTACATGGGTTTCTGATTTTCTTTATTCATCTCGTCTGTTTGGTTGCTGAGAAAAGGGAGGAACACAATAAGGAAAACGGAATTTTGGATTCTTTTCTTTGTGTAGTTGGGGTTGTTAAGTAAGAAGGTCAAGTCAACCAAGTCAAATTGTTTAGTTTTCTGGGATACCCATATGATGAAATTTATTCTGGAATTTGATTCTTTTCCTTGTTTCTTCTGAGCAACCAAATTAAGTAAATGGGTTTGTTGTGTGTTTGTTTGTGATTAAATATTATAGTTGCTTTCGTCTTTTGATCTCGTTTTAAAGTTTTAATTTTTCAAAAGTTCTCATTGCACCGGGAGATTGCGCGACTCAAGTGGTCGTGGGCTTTTAAGGAATTGGGGCATACTTTTCAATTTGTGTATGTTTTATTTACAAGTTTGTGTTGCTTGATTTGGTGTTCTCGGTTACTTCCTTGAAATTTTTTCTTGAGCTATACTGATGCTTTTGGTGTATTGCCAACATCTCACATATTGTTCTTGTTTGCTCTTCCAGGACTGCTGTTGATCTTTGTACAGATTTCTGAAGTACCATTTTTCAATTTCATTTAAGATCTTCAGATCTTCTACCCCATTGGTCGCTCGACTAAATTGTGCATATTTTCCCATTGAAAATGTTTGGCTTAAAGAAGTCTCCTTTGAAGGCTGCTAAACATATCACAGTTAATCCTGTATATCCTGCTTCCTCTGGCTCAAATCCTTTTGAAAATGCGCCAGTTGGACAGAACACTAGCACTAATCCATTTGATGATGGTCATGGAGAAGAGAAATATTCTTCATATTCATACAAGACTACGTTGACAGAGAGAAACAAGTACAAGAATGATTTCCGTGATACAGGAGGAGTAGAGAATCAATCAGTGGAAGAGTTGGAGAACTATGCAGTGTACAAGGCTGAGGAGACTACAAAATCAGTCAACGGCTGCCTGAAGATTGCTGAAGAAATAAGAGAGGATGCTACCAAAACTTTGGTCACGTTGCATCAGCAGGGGGAACAAATCACTAGGTCTCACATGGTCGCTGCAGACATTGATCAGGATCTTAGTCGGGTATGGTTTCCTTGATCAAATTAAAGTTATATACATCAAGAATTTAAGTGCATATGAAAGATAAGACTTGAAAGTATTATATTCCCAGTATTGATGCAGTTGGTTATTGATTAGACTATCTACTACCATTTATCATGATTAACAATTTAATTTTTGCATTGTATACCAACGGAGTTGATGGTTTTTGTATAGCAGGTGATCTTGTTCTTACATGCATTATCTGTTTGTGATATGCCTATTTGTTTCTACTTTTGGTCTTGATTTGTGTTGATAATTCCCCATCCCAAACCCCTTGCTCTTCCTTCTGGAGAGAGTTTGATTTGATTCCTATATAGGTTTTTTGTTTTCTTTTTCTGTAATCCTGATGTAGATCTTTATCTGATTTGGGGATTGCAAGCCTTGTCCATATAAGAGTTTATCAATTTAACTTTTTATAAGTTACAATGAAATGATGATGGAATGTATAGTACAAACAAGCCACTAATAGCAGTGATGATAAATATAGTGTATCCTCCAGACTCTTAATTGTGAAAATTGACATATCATACTTTCTCCAATAGCCTCAGCAAGAAACACGTTTTAGTTCTTGAGTCCTCTTTCAACAACTCCTATGGTTTTGTTACTGTTGTTTTTGGTATTAATGGTGATCTTCTTCGGTAGAATGAACAATTTCATTGCCTTCTTATTTCAGGGTGAAAAACTTCTAGGAAGTCTTGGGGGCATCTTCTCTAAGACTTGGAAGCCAAAGAAGACTCGCCCAATAAGCGGCCCTGTCATCACAGGAGGTTAATTTGCTTTCTTTTCTGTCCATTACTTAGATGCTCTTTGTTGTCCCTGGAAATTTTTTATGTATATTATCTCCTTTCTCTGGAAAAATAATAATATTATCATTTTCAAAATTGGAAAATGCAGATAATGCAGTCAGAAGGGGCGGCCAGTTGGAGGAGAGGGAGAAGTTGGGACTGACTTCTGCACCCAAGGGAAGGTCAACTCCACGAACACTACCTCCTGGACCTGTCAATGCCCTTCAGAAAGTTGAGGTTTGTATTTGTTTGCTTGGCATATGAAATGCTTTTGTTCTTTTTCACATTTTCCAGTTGACTGACTTTTTGGCTTAAACAGTTAGAGAAGGCGAAGCAAGATGATGGATTGTCGGATTTAAGTGATCTGTTGGGAGAGCTGAAGAATATGGCCGTTGACATGGGGTCTGAAATTGAGAGGTTAGTTATGATGATTCAGTTCAGATACATGGGTGCCTGCATCTTTCCGTTCATTCTATGTTAAGTTGATTATCTTGATCACCATCCTCTATTTGCTCATCCAGCCTGAACCTTTTAAGGCAACATTAAACTAAATGTAAGTAGTATCTCCCCAATGATTTTTGCAGGCATAACAAAGCTCTGGGCCATCTCTATGATGATGTTGATGAGCTAAATGTTCGTGTTAGAGGTGCAAATCAACGCGGTCGTCGTTTGCTTGGAAAGTAGAATGCAGGGTTGTAGATGCTTTCCTGGAGAGACCTGATAATGTTTGCGTTTCCATTGCCCCCCACATATTCTTTGTTTCACTCTTTTTTTAGCCCGATTTATGGATCTGGATGTAGACATGTTGAAGTATCTGGATTTTGTATACCACTTTGTTCGTGAAACACAAGTTGAAAGGATGATTAGTAAAGGTGACTCTTTCTTTAAGATGAATGTATTGTCATCTAGAGCCTTGTTTGTTTTATACCTGTCTTAGCCTATTCAAATTTCTCAACAAAGTAATGAACTGGCAAGGAAAGAAAATTCTCAATAATATTCAAAACCCATATATATTATCAAATCATCATTTCCATACTCGTGGTACACTGTAAATCCCCATTACACAAGGCATACGAAACTAAGCAAAATGCAAAGAAAATCCCAGTAAACAAAACAAACAAAAAATCAAGTAGCAAAGCTCGTTTATTGTTGTTGTTGTTGGAGGAGTTGGTTTTCAGATGGTGGGCTTGAGGTCCATGATGCTGGTCATCTTTGGGGCATAGAGCTTGTACACGAGTGCTTGCCTTTTAGCGAGGTCCAGCTGGGCCTTGCCGTCGGAAAAGACTGAAGAGAGATGGGAGGGCTCGGAGAGAGACTTGTTGTGGCGGAAGGCGTCGATGGTGCGGCGCTTGGTGTACTCTCTCACGTTGTAGTCGCAGAACTGCCTCGCCGTACGCAGCAGCGATCGAAACAGCCACAGCACCTCCGCTTTTGTTGGGGTCGTCGACGCCATAGATAGAGTAAGAGAGATTAAGGCGAGAGAGATGCGTGTTTAGATACAGTTTTTTCTACTAAAGCGAACAACATGTCGTTTTATGAAGAAAAAAATACAATTATCTTTTTCTTTCCTTTTTAAAACTTTAAAGAATATATATTATTAAATTTAAACATAAATAACTTGTTACAAATTCTCTGGAGGAGTTCATCAGAAAAATTAGAAGATTAAAGACAATATGAAACATAAGTTACTTATTATAAACTTCTCCCTTTTTTTCAGCTTATTCTCCGCATGCAATATGTGCTGAGAATATTTTTTGTTTATTGTACACAATTTACAATTGCCATTGGCTCACAAATTCTGCAACTTGGGTGTATGCTAGTTGACTAGTACAGAGAAATCATGCACAAGCGTAGTGAGCATCAAAGTAAGGCAACACTACAAACTTGATGGACAAAGGGCTGATCGTTAGCGGAGAATTTGCAAGGACATGAGCAGGTTCCAATTCTGGGATGTTTCCGTCCTTAGTAATCTCCAATGGAGCTCCATTGAGAACCATGGTTTTGCTTCTAAGGTTCCTGTTTTTGGGTGTCAAATGGTATTCTTCTCTGTAAAGTGGTTTGTCTAATGCTTTGCGTCCTACCCATGACACCGTTTTCTTAAGGCTGCGCTTGAAATAACTTTCTTTGCTAATGTTTCTCTCGTGAGCACCCAAATTGAGGTCCAAAATATTTTCAACATTGACAATGAAATCGGTGTCGTTGCTTAAATTGATAAGGACTACAGTTATACCCGCCTGCAAACAGTAAGAGTACGATCAGTTTAAAAATTAGAATTCAGTTAAGTTATTGCGCTATCAGGCAGTTACAAGGGACGTTCACTACAATATTTTCATGTTTTAAATAGGCTCAGTAGTGTTGCTAGACTTAGAATTATAGTATTCCTGGTTTCCTATGAATTTGAACCAATTTTATTTCCTTTTATATGCTTGGCACAAAATCTTCCTACAAAGCAGACTTACTCTTCCCCTTGCACAATGGGCGTAAGTGCGTAAATCTGCTGAAGCATTGCTGTTAACAGCAAGAACACCTTGTCCCATAAGTCGATGCCATAGAAGTGCACTATTCAGAATATAAAAAAACAAAAACAAAATTCAGGTTTTGATTAGTATATCAAGTAAAAGAAAATCCTTCTTACCCCACCCACGCTTTACCTGTAGTAATCAGGGTTAGGAACAAATGACGTTCTGTTGAGGAGACCATAGTTTCCACCAACTAGAGACTGCCTGCAATATACTCTGGTATTGTACTTGGCTGACATTCCAAGCTGATCCAAGTACCTGAAATTCATATATAAATAGTAACTGTGGCTTGTTGATTACACAAAAATACGGTGAACAATGGTAAATTTCTCTGTTTCTGCAATCAAAAGCTTGCAATGAAAAATACACAATGTTGCAAGTAGTGTGACAATCAAGATTACCAAAAGCTGTTCACAAATGTGTCAGACACATTACGACCACCACTGTTATAAGCCCCTCCAGACTCTCCGACCCATATAGAAGCCCAAGGGCCGTTCTTTTTCACCGTTTGCTCAAGATCATGGAATGTTCCAGATGCACGGTCCAAGTAACCGGGATCCAAAATTCTGCTCACCAACTTGGGATCAACACCTGACAATCACAGCTGAATTGTCAAAGCAGAGGGGAAATAGGAAAATAATTTATGCATATGGGGCTTACTGTGTGTGAATACTTACTACACCTCAAAAGAGTACTATTTAAGCATATATTAGAAAATTATAAACTTCGCATTTATTAAAAGTCTAACAGAATTACCTGCACCCAAATTGTACATATGCTGAGTGATAACATTGACTATCTCCGAACCAGAAACCTGAAGAAGCTTGGCAAACCATGCTTGGTCATAGAATCCTCCAGGTGCCACGAGTGCAGGTTTAGTGCGGGACTTATTGTACAACTGATTGATAATATGTTTAAGCTTGATCAAGTCTTTTCCATATTGTTCAGCTCCAACACTAGCTCCAACACCACGACCACTGAGCTCATTACCTAAAGCAACATGGACAAGAACATAAGTGACGCAAAAGTAGAACGAGGGAAGACAAGGAGATTTGTCTATTGTTCCCTACCGAATTCCCATGAATCTATCTGGTATCCCTTCGAAACGGTATAATTAATAAAATCATAAGCGTTGCTAGAGTCCCAATCTCCAACCCAAACACCCCCGCTTTTGTGGTGCCTCCCTGACAGTGCATTCAAGCTAAATGTGATGATGGGCCTGAAAACGTAAGATATAAATAATAAGTCAGCACAAGGAAGCATTGAAGCCCTCTCCCTTCTACCTCCACGCACACACACCGACGCCCCCTTCTCTTTCCTCTTTTCTTAAACAAAGAGGCTATCTGCAATGAATTTTTGAATAATACAACCAGTGAAAGTCGTTGGACCTCTGAAGAAAGTTTTACACTTCTAAACAATTAGAGATTCTCCCAATATGCATTTGACACAATGAAGACTTTTTATTTTAGATTTGTTAGGATAGACAACATAGTAAAAGATGTTCATCAGAAACACTATCTAAGATAACGATAAATCAAGCATCAACCACCTAATTTTGAGGAACGAAGATGGAGAAGACCCAACTTTTTTATAAAAGTAAAATAAAATTTGGTTGGGGTAGGAAAGTTGATAACCCGAATCTTACCTTGTCTTACTGAAAAATTGGTTTAGTTCATCCCATCTACTCATAGGTAAACATCCTCTAGAAAATCCAAACAAGCCATCACTCTGCTTTCTGAAAGGATGGCAAGGATATTTCAAATTTCCTACGTCGTACAAGAGTTGGTCTTCCAAGGAACCTCCAATTCTGATCCTTAACTGATTGAAAGCTATCAAGCCACCAATGTTGAAGAGTAAATTTAGTTTGTAGATAAAGTTATTCAAACAAACATAAGTAGAAGACTTTAATTCATCTGTTCTAATTGACACTTGATTCTAACTTAAATAAATAGTATTGTCCAAAAGATGCGAACTTATTAACATAGATAGACAAACCTTGGATTGACTTGCCAAGCAAAGGATGAGACAAGTTCTGGAGAAAAGAAAACCACAGTATTAATTTAACTTCATACTCCCCTTCTTACTATTTGACATAAAAAGAAAAAAGCAAATGCATACAGAGGTATCTCTGGGTGCTTACCAAATTTAACGCAGATGCAGATCCCCATGGACAGTGGTTGTAGTCACACTTTTCATGATTCCACCAATCAATAGTGGCACAGATGAAATTATTATCAACTTGTGCAATAGCTAAAATCCCATTAACCACAACCTTAACATTTCCAACTTTTTTAGTATTCCCAACATCTTGAGCTAAAATTGCAGGGAGAGAAACCAGAATGAGAACCAAGGAGAGACGGAATTCCATAGGAAATTCAATTGTGCCAGTATCACTACCACCTCAACTAATCCAAATTAACTGCAAGAAAAGATAAACTCATTGAATCACAATTACATCAAAGACGTTTATATTTATACGTAAAGGCTAACAAATTATCCTTATGAGCTTAACAAATTATCCTAATGATTAGTTATGACTGCTGTCAACAAATTCTAACAACTTTGACTGTGTAACTAACTAGGAAGACTTCTAGAAGACTTCTCTGGCTGTTGACATGGCAGCTGATGAGGCGACAGCTGTACTAGCTGAGGTGGTAATGCTATCACTAATAATGGATGGAGAGGAGGAGATTCATTAGTGCAAATGGACAAGAAAACAAAGAATCTGTAATAGTCATTTGACTGAAAAGACACATGTACTATTCTTCATATTTTCAGTTTCTAAAGAGCTGATAAATACATAAAGCTAAATTTTGCAAGAAAATCAGTGTAAGCAAAAAGTAACATTTGAAAAACGCAACAGAGAAAGAAATGCATTGTCTTTGGGACGTAAAAGTAAAGATAATTAGTACCAGAAGCTCCTGTTTTCTCGTAAAACCAGATTTAGGGTTCCGAGGAAGATCCAGTGATGGTTAGCTCACTGGAAATTCCAAGGAAATCCCAAGTGAGTTGGAATAACAAACACTACCAAAGAAGACAAGGGAGGAATACTGAGCCAATTCGAACTAGGGGATGTATATATGAATGGTGGCATTGCATTGCCAATTTGCCATGAATGAACTTTCATTCGCATTAATTGTTGGTAAAAGCAACGCACCAACATTTACCAGTTGCATTAGATAAAGAGAATCCGAATCAAAAGTACAAATTTAAGATCTCAAATTCAAGATATAACATCAAAAGACTATATATTGATGTGAAGGAGAAGAAGGAGAAGAAGAGTTTTTCAACGATTACCAGAGCTTATCATAAATGAAGACGGTGGGTGTTTATCCATGCCTGCCCACCAAAACAACAAAATTCAAGACAAACATGAACAACCCAGTTGAGAGTTACCACAAATAAAGCCAAAAGAAATAAGCTTTTCCTTAGAGACATATATCTAGATTTCAAGAATCAGCATCTGAAGAACTAAAACCAAAGCAACCCAGACACCTACTGATCCAAATAAGGCCCAAATGAAAATTAAGCTCAAAAACTAAAAATTTACCTTTGACAACGCCATTATTGAAGCTCAAACTCAAAGCAAACTCCTTCAGATAGAGCACATCAATTATGTGATGCTTTGAACCTAATAAACGAGCTTTCTCTGTCCCCCAATTGGAGTTGTCGGCATTGCTGGACCTTTCAGAGACACGAAACAGTGATGGGTGAAATGGGTCCAGCTTGGAAAAGTGACATCCATTTAGCGACCAATTGAGGATCGTTGAGCTCGCGTTTTAGTTTATTTAAGCATACGAACTGTTCCTATGGTTCCATGGCACACTGTTGCGGTGTACTCTCGGAAAAAA
This sequence comes from Prunus padus, assembly GCA_024362665.1. Classification (NCBI taxonomy): domain Eukaryota; kingdom Viridiplantae; phylum Streptophyta; class Magnoliopsida; order Rosales; family Rosaceae; genus Prunus; species Prunus padus. The sequence goes on from JANFAM010000005.1 coordinate 2,264,109, forward strand.
GACAAGAAAAAAAACAGAGGTTAGGTGAGAGAAACGGTTAAGTACAATTTTAGCTGGGAAAGGTTTAGATTTCAGACAGAGTAGAATGATATTGTTATTTTAATGTAAAAAGTGAGAGCTTTCGGTTAGCACATATTCTTTAATTTAATATAGTAATATACGATCTGGAAGGTGGCTTTTCTTTTTTTAACAGCTTTGTCTTTACTCATACGTTATGCGAATACCAAATGTTCTCTCCTTCTCCTAGAAGAGAGGTTTTTGCTTTAGCGTTGGAGAATGTCTTTTAAGTTTGTAGTATTTTATAATTTTTGACTCTGGTTTGATCAATCAAATTCAAAGCTTACGTTTTCTATTCTTGCTTTGTTTGTTGTCATGACGAAAAGTTGCTCTTAATAATAAGTTATGAAAATAGGAAAACGGTGCAATATATATTCTTAAGTTAAATATGTATTGAGGAAAAAACTTCATTCCTTAAATTTGAGAAGCTCCGAAAATATAACGTGACAGTTTTCTAGAAATATGGTTTTAATTCCTTTCAAAGATTTGTCCTAAAACTCTTGTATCGAATGATTGAGATGCGTTGGTCTAATATTTCATGATTAATTTCTTTCTTAAAAACTTAAGAAAGAACTGATGATATACCATTTATAAGGCGATCATGATTTTAAGTCAAAGTGCAAGTTCATGCAGAAATCCCATATTTCTAGAGAAGAAGGGTGTGAATGCAAATTTGAAGGCAGAGCAGATAATGAAGAAGGTGATTGTGTTCACCGAACTAGATCCACCTGATAGCCGCACCTGGGAGATTCAACACGAATTACTCAGGAGCCAGTTTGTATTGGTATGCTGATTACCCGGATTTCTGGATTTGTACAAAACATCCAGGCTTCACGATGTTGAGTGGCTCCTCCGACAATTTTATCAAGTCCTTCTTGCACAACGGCGGGGAAATTGGTCCACACCATCTCATGGAAGCAACCATCGCTGACAAACAGTATCAAACTTTCGTTGTAATCGACTGTCCTCTCAACTTAAACTGATGGTGATCGATCAAGTCAAGAAGATAAATCCCTTGGGAACGTTGGACTGAATTATCACTGAGTAGAATCTTGATTTTATTAACCTTTATTTTAATTTGCGTTGTTAGATATGTTTCAGCTAGATTCGTATGCATCATTTGCTTTTGTTTGGGTTTCATAACCAAATGGCTAAGGGCTAAGTAGACTTTCAAACCAAGAACGTTGGTGACTTTAACTGGATATCTTGCATGAGATTTAAGATTTCCTTTTGTGCAGTCTGACTTTAAAAAAAAAATTTAATGACTAATAATTTTAATTGAAGATATGATGAATTCCATTCCGAATTTGGGGTCCCTAGCATTACTGCAAAATGCTTGCATATTCTAAAGAAAGAAAGGAACGTAATTATGGTACGATTACACAAAGGGGTAACATGAAAGCAATATTACAAAAACAAATTGAAATTAATTAATTAATATGAATCATCAGTAAGCAAACGAAATTCTTTGCGTTAGTTGAATGCAAAAAGTTCGTAAAAAAATTAGGCTAATTAACCTTAAATGGTTGTAGAAGGTGGACATATATTGGCCTGAGAAAGAGGAAAAGGAAACTCCTTGCTGCCCAAGTCATACCAGAATCCATAATCAATTCTAGAATCATTTTCTCCAACAACTCTAGCCAAGAAAATCAATCAGTCCTCCTGGAAGAGGAGAGAGAGCACCAACCAACCAACCAACCATTGTTCAGTTTTCAAATTGAAATTACAGCAAAATATATAGAGATGATGATTGAGATGAATAACCCAGTGGTGGCCGGGCAAGTGTGTTTGACGAGTGCGAGGGTTGTTCCGAATCCGAACAAAGCAGCACTAGGAGGATGCCCCCGAAACCTTGTCAATGTCGTCGGCAATATTTTCATTTCTTCACCACCACAATTAGTAGCAGCTGCAACCACACCAACTCCAATCCCAATCCCGAGAAGAAAAAGATTAATGGCTACTTCCAACTCCAACGCTGACATGGCCAACAACAACGAGATCTGCCCTCTTATTTCTTCCTCCTCCTCCTCCTACGGTGACCCCTGCCTTGATCTCTTTTTCAACTCCCTCAGATTTGACTACTGCAGCATTTTTATGAATACCTGCCTTAAATATCTGAAGCAACTGCTTCCCTTAGCCTGGTCTCACAATCCCCTTACCACCCTCAAGCTTATCTTCAGCGTCGAGTATATCCGTTTTTCTGACACAAAGTTCGACACGGCAGTGCTTTGGCTCCACCAGAACCACCCCAAGACTCTGTTACACAACCTCCACTCTATTGCGGATAGCGACTTGCCCGGGGATTGGAGTTTGTACAGACTTGTCGAAATTCTGTACTACATTCTAGTTCAGAAACGAGGCGGCCAAGACGACGACGCTGCTGCGCATCTGCATCTTCATCCTCAGAGGTACGACCTTGACCCGGATTATAGGTTGTTACACGATCGCGTTATAGATATTTTCGTGGAGCGGTTGAAGTCTGATATTGACAAAATGAAGCAGCACAAGCTGAAACTGAAACCATCTGATTATGATGGTGATGATGATGATGACCAGGACGACTGCGACCAACTTGACGTTGATTGTTTTGTATCCGCAGCTGCAGACTGTTGCACTGAAGAAAACCCAAAAAAGGCCTACCGCGCCCGCGCTGTTTTTCTGCTCGAAAGCATTGGGAGAAGGCTTTTGCCCCCGGAATCAGATCAATCAGAAGAGTGGGAACGGCTAAGGAAGGACTTTTTGGTGCCGTTAACCAATTACTACTATCGTCAAGGCGAAGAGCCCTGTATGGTTAAAAAGTATTTGTTGGAGGTGAAGGCAGCAGCAGCAGCAGGAGGAGGCAATCTAAGAGCTGGAATAATAAAGCCGGATGCTTTGCTTCCAAATGAGATCATAAGATTTGTAAGAAAGGAGGATGTCCGGGAAGCAGCTGAGCTTCAGTGGAGGGCAATGGTGGAGGACATAAAGAAGGGGGAGGGTTTGGGCAAATTCAAAAACTGCTTGGTGGTTGGCTATTCTATGCAGCGATATGGAGAGCAGGATGCCTCTGCAGAGGCGGGGTTGCAAATTCTCGTTTCTGAAGTGAGTGAAGAGCCATGGAAAGGAAAGATGATAAAATACAGTGGTGGAAAATATCAGCTAGACTTGATACAAGGACATGATCTTACGTCCAAGTTCGAATTTATGAGATCCGTGATGACCTCCTCCATGGAACGTGATAATGAATATAGGATTTTGGAGGTGTTTGATTTGATTCTGGAAGTGGCTGTGAATGAGAATTTGAAGGCAGAGCAGATGATCAAGAAGGTGATTATGTTCACTAAGTTTCTAGAACCTCCTGATAGCCGCATGTGGGGCATTCAATACGACGCTCTACGGAGCTATTTTGAGGAAATCCAGCGCAAGTGTAGGGATAAAGGGTACGGGGATGAGGCGATGCCACACATTCTGTATTTGAACCAGGAAGAGGATGCCTGGATTTGTAAACAACATCCAGGCTTCACGATCATGAGTGGCTTCTCCGACAATATCCATATATTCAAGTCCTTCTTGAAAAGTGGTGGGGAATTTGGCCCCCACGATCTCATGGAAGCAGCCATCACTCACAAAGAGTTTCAAACTATTGAGGTAGTCGACTGAATGACCCTCAACTTCAACTGGTGTGAATGTGGTGGCGATTAAGAATATCAAATAAATCTGTAGAATTTGGATTGGAATAACCTTTAAATTTAGTTTGCTTTATTAGATTCCTTTACTTTGAATTATTTCCTCTATCTCTATGTCAAGGCTAGCCAACAACATCCTCTGCTATCTGCTATTAAAGTCAAATTGATCAAACATCAAGTTAGTGCCTTCAACTAGAGGCCGGTTCGTTATATTTACCCTTTTTTTTTTCATTTTGTGTGACTGCGTGACAATCATGAAACTCCTCTCCTCTGTTCACTACTCGTACATGAATTCACAGAGATTGCATGGCTGGCGAGGTTAAAATTGGATTTGGATGGCCCACGTACAGCCACACCACAAGTAAACTCTTTTCCATATAAACTAAACTGAAATCATTCTCAACTACAAGTCCTAACTAACAAGTGCTGTTGAAGTATCAACTGCTATATATGATTCATGTTTCCAAGCGGCGCGAAAGAAAAGACAATATGTGTTGATAATAATATTGAAAGATAAACACAACACAACTAATGATCAACAATGTCTTGGAACTCAATCTTACTGGTTCAATTGGTTGCCCCATCTTTTTCTGTTTTTATTTTTTTGTCAAAACCCCATCTTATGCTTATGCCTTTTAAGTTAGAACCAAAGGCTCCTCTCGCCTCACAATTCAAAGGAAACCATTTGTCCATCTTCAATATTTTTAGGAAATTACTTCCCTTCTTTCGTGGAAGGAGATACTCCTTCTTCATTCAAATCGCGGTTTGACTTGTGTGAAATAATTTATCAAAAACACAAAAAATAAGAACTTTTGCAGACATGTCATACTGTCCTGAAGGGAAGTATTTTCCATATTTTTATCAAAACATTGTCTTCCATATAATTTTGTCTAATGCTACTACAAAAACCCATCCAATGTCCATCTAATTGCAGCGGCTCCAAATTTGGCCAATGGGCTTTATATCAAGCAAGAAGCCCAATAAGTGAGTGATTGGGTTTCAGGCTCCACTGGTCAAGGTCACAGAAAAGCTAAATTGGAGGGTGGCAATGAAATGTAACGACAAACTCAAAATGTCGTATCTTTGAACAACATGGGCAAATCAGTAAAATAACTTTGTTTGCGCAACTCCTTCCTCTTTCACCGACTGTCGTCTCACACTCTCTTCTTCCCTCCCACCACCTTACACCCAAAAAAAAACTCTCTTTTCTTCAAATTCGCTTCTCTCAAACACAAAAGTCAATTCCCACATTCCCAATTCCCTGCAAATTCCGTTTCCTCAGAGCTTCTTTCTGTCTGAGCTGTCATTTCCCCTTATATTATTCAAAACACCCTCCCAAAATTGTTTAATAAAATAAAATCAACCAAAGTTTCAAACTTTCCCAAATTTGTTTGTAAATTTAATCTGTTTTCGTCTTCTTTTTTTATTTGGGCTGAATGTAATTGGGGTTTGCTCAATTGGGAATGGAGAACAGTGGAGAAGCAGTAGATGATGAGGGCTCTGGATGGTTCGAAGTGAAAAAGGTGTTGTTTTTTTGTCTCTCTCCCTCGTTTGGTTTACTATTGCCGCATTGGTCTTCCATTACCAACCTTAGCATCCATTATGCAATGCAATGTTGCAGATTTCAATGGAGATAATTAGGTCTAATTTAATAGGATCTGCTTATTTTATTTTAATGGAATTTCTTTTTCTTAACAATGAAATGGTTTCACCAAACTTATTTGAAGTCGCAATATACATGTTAGAGATTTTGATATTATATAGTAATTGAAGCTCATAGAGTCCTACTGACAAAAGCAAATAACTTGGCATTATCTTCATTGAAATGTATAAGTGGAGCTTAAAGTGTAGAGACCACAGGTTTGGTTGTATTCATCATATCAATCAATTCAAGTGATGAATGCCCAGGTTTCTCATTATTATATTTTTAGATGTAACATTTTCATGCTACTAATACATACATATTGTAGATTTACATGTTTTACCAGAACGTAATCGATTCATTCTTGTGTCACTGACATGTTCCAGAACTTTGCTTTTTATTTGTTTGCCTCCTGTCCAGAAAAATAGAAGTAGCTCAAAGTTCTCTCTACAGAGTTGGGTTGGGGGATTTTCTGGAAAAAATGCTTCCAACCATTCGAGTAGTCAGACCTCATCAAGTGAAAACAGTGGAAATTCTTGTGGCAAGCGCAGATCCCAGCTTCCAAAGGTACGAGGAAATTTAGCGGTACATAGCCGGGGAATTGATTCTATTCCTGTCCCAAATGAAAACAAAATGGGTGCGCCCTATATTAATACTGGTGTTATTAGCCAAGACACTAGATGTCCTAAGTCACCTCCTTTTATTAAAAATTCTGATGGTGGAACTAGAGATGTTGAGAAAATCCCTGCAAAAGATAACTCTGAAGTGGTTCATAAAATCAAGTGGGGTGATCTCGAGGATGAGGGTTTGGCACTTCCCCATGCTAACCTTGTCGGCACCAGAATCAAGTTTGGTGCTATTGGAGATGATAATCTGGTGGCCTCTAGTGAGCATGGAATTGGTCATAATTTTGCTTCTCATGCAAATTCACAAGAAAACACATTGGTGGCAGAATCTGTGGATGCACATATTGTTTCTCATCAGATGTTTTCCATGACTGCTAAGGACCAATTACGTGAAGATAACTGTAAGGAGGTGAATATAATATCTTCTGAAAATGCTGAAGAGCCAATATTGAATGGAAAAAAGGTTGATCTGGATAACAATGTTTCGCATTGCAAGGATATACATACTGAACACATCGAAGCAGTAGTTGATGATCATTTAAGTGCCCTTACTTTAGCTGGTGAAGAGGCTGGGGTAGTGGGGAAACTTCAGGCACCCATTGTTCTATCTGAGGTAGGTGACCCTGAAGTTGCTGAAGTATCAGGGAAAATTGGGGGTTCAAGTGAAGTTCATATTGCCGAAGATAAAGGATTAGTTCCACCAGAGAGTGATCCTGAAATTTTGGGAGTGTCTACCTTCACAGCCTCTGTTGAGGATCATGGGGATCAACAATGTGGTATAATACATGATATGTCGAACTCACAAAATATGAGTGCCCTTGGAGACGACACAGGCGAAAGCAAAGAAAGGTTTAGGCAGCGTCTTTGGTGCTTTCTTTTTGAGAATCTTAATAGGGATGTGGACGAACTTTATCTTCTTTGTGAACTAGAATGCGATTTAGAGCAGATGAGAGAGGCCATTCTTGTTCTTGAAGAGGCTGCCTCTGATTTTAGAGATCTAAGCACCAGAGTGGAAGACTTTGAGAAAATAAAAAGGTCATCTTCTCAGTTGATTGATGGGGTGCCGGTTACGTTGAAGAGTGATCACCGTAGGCCACATGCTCTCTCATGGGAGGTAAGCTATATGAAATCTTTTATGTTAAGTTACTACAGTGTAGAGAGAGAGAGAGGATATTTTCTTAGCGTTCCTATACAGAAAGAGGTTTCATTTTAGCATCTTGTACAGTTCATTAAATTTTGGTGCTGGTAGTCTATAAATGTGATTATGTGGTAGTTTACCTTTATCAATGCCTGAGGAAATTATGTTTGCATAAAAATTCACTGAGTGACTTAGTTTGACAACTTCCATCTACATTTCTGGTTTGCAGCTTAATGGATATTTATTTAATGTTCCAGAGGTTCTACTTCCTATTGGCCATTCAATTTAGTGAAGCATGGCATCTAGACTTGCAAAAGGTTGTAGGACAATGTAGTTCTTGTTTTATTAGACTTGAAACAAATAAAATGTTCTGATCCTTATTTTACTCACTCGTACGATTTCCGCACCATGGCTTTTGCATCCATTTACTTGTTTGAGCTGTTGTTCTATGTGGTGGCAACTATGCTTCAAAGATGACTAGAAAATTTGGTTTTTAAATCTTTTCTCTTCCGACTTTCAAAAAGAATAAATTATTTGTCACATAAAAGTTTAGTCAATGTTGCATGCAGGTTAGAAGAATGTCAACTTCAGCACACAAAGCAGAGATACTATCGTCATCTCTTGAGGCTTTTAAGAAAATTCAACAAGAAAGAGCTAGCTTGTGTGCGGCTAATGATGCTAAACTTCTGGGGCCTCAGTACCTAAATCTCCTATCTGGTGATAAGCTGAATAAGTCATCTGCAATAAATGATGAGAAAGGCAATGCTAAAGATTCGATAAAGAAGTCGAGAAAACAGAGTGGAGGTTCAGATCTCGCTGAAGCTGACCTGAATGGAGGAAAATGGAGTACTGAGTCATCGAGCAAAACAAACTTAGTACAAACTGAACGTGCCCCTCAGAATTCATCTGCTTCTGTTGTTAATGCATCTAGGCTACCTCCTAGGGACAATTCTGCTGCTGGAAAGACTAAGAGTAAGCAGTCTGGATCCGAAGCAGAGAGGCTGCTCCCTAAGAAAGAAAAATTGATTATAGACGGTGTTGTTGAAAAATTCCCCAAATTGACGGATCAGTCCAAAAAGCAAATTCCTCTAGTTGAGAAAGATAAAGGAAAGAAGAATTCAGCTTCATGGAAATCCATGGATGCTTGGAAAGAGAAGAGGAACTGGGAGGATGTACTCTCATCTCATTTCCGTGTCTCTTCTCGTGTTTCACGTTCACCCGGCATGAGGAGGAAAAGTGCTGACCGTGCACGTATGTTGCATGATAAACTAATGTCTCCTGAAAAGAAAAAGAAAACTGCTTTGGATTTGAAGAGAGAAGCAGAAGAAAAGCATGCCCGTGCTCTGAGAATCAAAAGTGAGCTAGATAATGAGAGGGCTCAGAAACTTCATCGTAATTCTGAAAAGGTGTATCGAGCTAGTGAATTTCACGCTGTCCGCAACATGAAGTTACGAGAAGGAATATATGCTCGTCATCAACGCAGTGAGTCTCGCCATGAAGCTTTTCTAGCTCAAGTAGTAAAGAGAGCTGGTGATGAAAGCAGTAAAGTTAACGAGGTTCGTTTCATAACTTCCTTAAATGAAGAAAATAAAAAACTTAGTTTGCGCCAGAAGCTTCATGATTCAGAGTTGAGGAGAGCTGAAAAACTTCAAGTTATAAGAACTAAACAGAAAGAGGATATGGCAAGAGAAGAAGCTGTTTTAGAACGGAGGAAACTCATTGAAGCTGAAAAGTTGCAGCGTCTTGCTGAGACACAGCGGAGAAAGGAAGAGGCTCAAGTTAGAAGGGAAGAGGAGCGCAAAGCATCAAGTGCAGCACGTGAAGCAAGGGCCATGGAACAACTTCGTAGGAAGGAGGAAAGAGCCAAAGCCCAGCAGGAGGAGGCTGAACTTCTGGCCCAGAAATTGGCTGAGAGACTTAGTGAAAGTGAGCAACGGCGCAAGTTTTACCTGGAGCAGATACGAGAGAGAGCGTCTATGGATTTCAGGGATCAATCTTCTCCTTTATTGCGTCGAAATCTGAACAAGGAGGGTCAGGGAAGATCATCAATCAACAGTGGTGATGATTATCAAGGTAGCAGCTTCTCAGGCTTAGGAGGGTCTACTTTAGTGGCAAGCAATGCCACAGCACAACATTCAATGAAGCGGAGGATCAAAAGAATTCGGCAAAGACTTATGGCTCTAAAATATGAATTTCCCGAGCCTCCTGTTGGTGCTGAAAATGCTAGCATTGGATACAGAACGGCACTGGGAACTGCAAGGGCAAAGATTGGAAGATGGCTTCAAGAACTTCAAAGACTCCGGCAGGCAAGAAAAGAAGGGGCTGCAAGTATTGGGTTAATAATTGCTGAAATGATCAAGGTAATTTAGTTGAAGGATTACAAGTTTTTAATAATGTGTAGCCAGATATGGGTTGCTGATGTCCTGAATTTGGGTACTTTGCATTTAGCATGGGTGTTATTTGGATGCCACACTGTAGAGGTCTGATTTTTTGTGGAAAATATCTCATAGCTCCCCTTTCCCCAAAATTCCAATTGGTATCTTAATTAGTCAGTTTTTTTTTTCTTCCTTTTTTACTGAAAAAGTTGCTCGCTTAAGTTGTACAATATTATAAATCTTGTGTGCTTGGAATTGCCTTATTGATGCTCCAATTTAGTTATGTGAGAAAATACCAGCTTTGAAATTTACCCTTTGAGATGGTTATGTTGACTTGTAAACATTGATTCTGACTCTTTTTTTTTCACTCATTCTTGGATATAGTATTTGGAGGGAAAGGAGCCTGAACTGCAGGCTTCTTGCCAAGCTGGTTTGCTTGATTTCATAGCTTCTGCCCTACCTGCTTCTCATACGTCGAAACCTGAAGCCTGCCAAGTGACAATACACCTTTTAAAGCTTTTAAGGGTGGTGTTATCTGTGCCTGCAAACAGGAGTTATTTTCTTGCACAGAATCTCTTACCTCCTATCATTCCGATGCTGTCAGCAGCCCTTGAGAGCTACATTAAGATAGCAGTATCCTTGAACCTTTCTGGTAATGGTAATTCTCTATCAAGCAAAACCTCAGCTGAAAATTTTGAATCAATATCTGAGGTGCTGGATGGTTATTTATGGACTGTGACAACAATTGTCAGTCACATAAGTTCTGATGAACAACAGCTCCAAATGCGGGATGGCTTGCTTGAGCTGTTGATTGCCTACCAAGTTATTCACCGGCTGCGAGATCTCTTTGCACTTTATGATCGGCCCCAGGTGGAAGGGTCACCATTTCCATCTTCAATTCTCTTAAGTATAAATTTATTGGTTGTTTTAACATCCAGATCTGAAACGAACTGCTCTATCGATTGGAAATATGTACCTATTGAAACAGTGGTAGGGAATGGAAGTGAAGAGGCTAAATTTGCAGAGGGTGATAGTACTGAAGATCTTCCTCTAACTCAGTCCTTGGGAGATTCTAGATCTCCATTATCTGTGCAAAATGGTGGTACAGTTGTACATCTACCAGATGTACCAGAGGATGGTCCGTTAGATGAATCATGTATGATAAATAAGTCTACTGAGGCAGTATCCACTGGTAAGGATAGTGAAAAAGAGCAGTCTAGTAGGTTGGTTGAAGCAAGAAATGATAACACAATCAAAACAGATGTTCCAGATGAAACCCAGAAAATTCCAAGTGAGGATACTATGGAGCCTTTTGCATCACAGAAGGATGGGAAGCACTTGGTTGATAATGGTGCAGTACAAAAGAATGAAATCATCGTGAGCTTGGAACAACCAGTAGCATTTCTTCTTACTGCTGTATCAGAGACTGGGCTTGTCAGCCTCCCTTCTCTGTTGACATCTGTGTTACTGCAGGCAAACAATAGATTGTCTTCTGAACAGGTAACTTTACAGCCAGCTGCAAAGAATCTGCAACATTGATTTAGTGTTTCCAATGCCATTAACATTTTTGGCTTCGTCCTTCAAGAAAAAGAAGTAAATAATTTGGCGCTCTTATCAATTTTAATTTTTGTTGGTCATATTTTGTTATGAGCTGGAGTTTTCTTAGCTTGTTTGAATTTCAAATCATCTGTTCCTGAAGAGTTGTGGTAGGTTGATGGATCAAGGAAATTTTTGTCAGTTTACAAACACGGCTGTTGAGTATATGGTCCTCATTACCTTTTCAATGTCATCAATTTATTTTACTGCACTGATCAAGAATATACACATACACCAAAGCGTTCCTTTTGCGTGTATGCTTATCTGTTTGTAATGCTTTCTACTCATGATTTCTTGAATCTAAAGATAATTCCTATTTTATATCAGACCTCAGATGCCCTTCCCTCTAATTTTGAAGACGTGGCAACTGGAGTACTGAAGGTGTTGAACAATTTGGCTCTTTTGGATCTTAAATTCATGCAGAGAACGCTAGTAAGTCCATTTGACTTTTTCAATCTTGTCTGGATGATAATGGCTACCAAACTTTGCTTCATTGTGATTCTTAAGATATCATGCTGATTTTCTAATCTTTATCTTGAAACTATCTTGCAGTGAGCTTACCCTTTTTGTACTATTCTGATTTTTCTTGCAGGCTAGGCCAGACCTGAAAATGGAATTTTTCCACTTGATGAGTTTCCTTCTGTCTCATTGCACCAGCAAATGGAAAGTAGCTAATGATCAGGTAATAAATCCATGTCACTTTTCGGTTTAATTCTATACATCTTTTTCGGTTTTACTTGAATATTCATAGTTTCATTGCTGAAGTTGAATTAAACAATCTCTGCACCTTTCTATAATGTGTTGTGTCTCAGGTGGGTTTTCTTCTGCTTGAATCTCTTTTGCTCCTTGGCCACTTTGCCTTGTTCCACCTTGGGAATCAGGCCGTCCTTCGCTGGGGAAAGAGTCCTACCATCATTCACAAGGTCAGTGAAGTCTCTGACCAATAATTTCTTATATCTTCAATTTTTATTGATAAAATCTAATTGTTTAGCTGGTGGTGGCCAGGTATGCGATTTGCCGTTTGTATTCTTCAGTGACCCTGAGTTGATGCCAGTCTTGGCTGGCACCCTGGTTGCTGCCTGCTATGGGTGTGAGCAGAACAAGGGCGTGGTTCAGCAGGAAATCAGTACAGATATGTTACTCTCCTTGTTACGATCTTGCAGAAATATCTTGCCATCAGTTAGATCCAATTCAAACTTACACACTTTCCCAGGAGATGACATGCCCCTAAGATCTGGACATAACAATACCAAAAGCACTAGGGTTTATTTGGGAAAGGGTGGTGGTTCAGGAAACAGCATGAGAATTGGCAAGATGAGAAGCCACAGAGAAAGCAAAGTAACAAAGAGTTATGAAGAGACGGCTCTGAAGCATAATCTTCCAGTCTCAGAAACTTCCTCTATGATGTTGCATTGTAGATTTCCTATCAGCTTCATTGATAGAGCAGAAGACTTCTTTTCCAGTGGGACCCCCTGAATTGGTGAAGTATGAGCTCGCACGGCGCTTGGATAGAGTATCCTTATGACAGAGAACATCTTAGGTGTGTGCTCATGCTAAATTTTGTTTCCTTTTTGGCGTTCTGGCTTTCATTTCTGAGTTGAAACCTTCAATCTGAAATTTTCAGAAGTTTCCTCTGAAAATGAAACTGCAAAAGGCTTATGACTGTTGGCATGAGGAATGTAGGCATCAGTGATAAAGGGTTATAACTCTTTTGGCTAGATAGAGTGATCTAGTAGAAGGTCATATTTATAATTTGCCATAAAACACGTTACCAAATTCCAACTTTTCGAAAACGTGAGTTTTTGAAGGGTTATTAGGGATGGTCGGGACATATCAGACTTGAATGGGCAAGGCAAAACACGCATGTATTGTAACACGAATGAAGGCGAAATTGTTGTTGCCTGCCTATCTTATATACATGTGTACAGAATTGACAGTTTTAACAATAAAAGAATACTTGTATATTAAACAGACTTACATTTCATTCACGCTGTTGCACCTTCATACGTCCCCTGTTCTTAAAATCAGTTTAAACTTGACATATTACACTATTTCATTTTTTAAACCATAGGATTGCATGACAGTTAGTCCAGAGCTGCTTAAACCACCCTGGCCTCTGGCGATGCAATTGTATGTTCCGACAAGTCCGCTGACAAGTGGGGTTATCATCTGGAGTTGGAGCAAGTGCCCTGTTTGGCTAAGCAGCATCTGGAGGATGTGGAAGCCAGTGGCGAGTCCAAGATTGCGGCCAGAGCTCTGCTTCCACATCACATCATACGGCTGAGCTTGTGGAAGATGAATATGGTCGTGTTGGGCAAGTGGCTGAGCTTCATTGGAAGGCAATTCTGGAAGACTTGATGATCAACTTTTAAAAAGCAAGGCAAAAGACTCGAGAAAAGGAATTTGGGCCACCCTGTCACTCTTTGTTGTAGTGGACTGACTGGTCACAAATTTTAGTTAACCTTTGCCCACCAATGAGGGAGTGATTTGTGATGTAATTCAATTACAAATTTTATACTAATTTATAGCTCAACACAACAAACAAACAAACAAAATTTCTCAATGGAAATATGAATTATGCTCCTCCTGGCGGATGGTTCTGTACTGTGGGAGTGGAAATCTTGTTGCTAAGGCTCGTCCAAGTGTCCACTTGTAATTGTAGCATCCAAGTGATTCGCTAAAGAGTAGGCGCTCCCAGGAACCTTGACTAAAAGCTCGTCCTCATATACACTCTCTTGGATCTCCATATTCCCCTCCTGCCCCTGAAATCAGTTAATCAAATTGCAACAAATTTTACCAAAAGGGAAATGCTAGCCATCTCAGCAATATGGAAAAAAGACCACTGCTTTTAGAACATGCCTGTAGAATAGTCTCTGTGCCTTTATGTTTTAGATTAGTCATGATTGCCTTCAGTTTTTTCTTAGCCTTGATCCTTGTTGAATGTCGTTCAGCACACTGTTGTTTAGTAACATCAGAATGACAAGCCACACAAAGGGTTCTCATGTTCTCTAGCTTGCATTCACCTACAGAAAATTTTGAATAATACAAGACGTTGAAATTGAATTGTACCAGTCATAATTCCACTAGAATTCTAGAAGAAAAAAAAAACCCCTCTTAGAAACAAAGATAGTACATACCTCCACCTCGATAGACAGGAACAAGGTGGTCTGCATGACACGCATTGCCCTCTGTTGGATCCTTAACAAGCCTATCAAGCCTATCAAGCCTGTATTATGTCAAATGGTAATGTGTTTTGATCTCAGGGATATTGTTGGTATTTGAAAAGTACAAATTTTAGGTATTTAGCAGATGCATTAGAAAAAAAAAAAGGGAAGAAAAAAATTTTCTAACTAGTTACATGACAATTTCTGTTCCCAAAATAGTTTTATGAAATGTCTGTTTAATGTGCCTGTTTATGGTGTGCATTACACTCTCCAAGTTACAAAATCTTACTGTCATAATCAGACATATTTTAAAGAAGCATGGACGTATAAACAATGTACAAGATTTATAATCTTCTGCCCGTCAACAGCAACCAAACAATCCAAAAAGTCAAAATAATTTTCCTTCTAATGACTTACGGTTTCTTCAGCCTTGCCACCCGTGGTGCAACTTTTTCGATATACTGCCTTCGCTTTGCCAACGATAATGGTCTTAGGTGCTCCACAAGTTTATGACAATCTAATTGGCAATTTGCACAGACACCATGTTCTAGTTGAAAAAGTTCCTGAAAATCATGAGTATGTAAATCTTAAAACAATGAATCAAGTAAATAACAAGGAGAGGAAATATCCAGAAAGCAGCAAGAATTTCAGTTATAATTATCACATGTGTAAAATTAAAGTACAACCAAGGAAAGTATATGATGAACTAGATTATCTCAAATTCATGGCAAAAAAAACTAGATTATCTCAAATAACATATTACATACACTTACTTGACGAAGAGATCTTTTACTGGTTCGGATGCGGTATTCTTCATAGCAACCAAGATTGCAGAACAGATCTTCAAAATACTCGGGTGTCTTCGCATTGTGGCCCCTGAAATCAAGTACAGTAAGTATCCAACACAAATAATTGTATCATAAACCATTTATAGAGGACTTACTTGCATGGTGTTTGACAGAGTTTACAGAGAGGTTCATCAGTCAGAGTATACGCCTGAGCATATTCCTTTTCCTTTTTTCCATAGCCACTACGTAGATGGACTTTTTTCCACACAGCGTTTGATGGTAAAGGTTGGCTGATCTCATAAAAAGGTGTAGAGCGGCGCTTGCTTCCACCCTTCAGCAGTCCCTGTCAGAAAAGAAAATGATTGTTATGTGTAAACTCCTGCAACCCATCTATAGAAGACACTGACATGAACTAAAAATAGATGAACAGAGCAAAGATGAGCTAGTTTACTCTAACAAAGGAATATCCAGCAAAGTTTAGATTTGTATAATTGTACCCTGATGTCATGGTTAATGCCTTCGCACAGATAGCACAACTCAACAGTCAACGGAAGTTGCACGCGCTTTCCAAGTAATCTTTTTTGTTCGATGGGCCTCAGCTTCTTCCATTCTTCAATGAATGCAAGAATAGCTTGTAAATAGGCTGGATTGTCCTTCAAAGAATTAAAAGCTGTTTCTTTAATACTGTTAGCAGCAGGAGAATTTAGTGCCTCAAGTTCCTCTGGTCTAAAATTCTCAAACATTGGCCTTGGTCTTGAATCCTCTCCTGAGATGCATGAATACAAGTGGATCCGGCCAGTGTATTGGCTCACCTAATATCCACATAAGAAAGTTAGGATAGATTACTACTTGTCTGATTGAATCCTATGTACTGCTAAACTAACTAAAGTAAACCACACACAATTGAGGCAATCAATACAAATAAACCAACAATAGTCTAGAGGGCATGTCCATTAGATGATTGTTTGAAACCATACAGATTTTGTTGGAACACAATTAGTCATTACTGAGATCTACCGCATGACATTTGCACATGTTGCGATCTTCAGCCTTTGACCAGTGCAAACAGGGAACCTGAGAACCAGGTTACAAATTTTACCTCAAATCGTAGGGCATCTAGAGTGCTGCTTTCTTCAGCTTCAAGTGGGTGAACTGGTTCACCGTCATTTAGTTTGGTTGTTTGACAGTTGATTTGGTGTTCCTGTGTTTTTTGTAATTTATAAAACTTCTTCCATTTTAACTTTAAACTGGAAAGGGGAAAAACTCATCTCTTTCTTTGGAGTCAAGATCAATTCAGTTCAGATGTGCCTTTTCAAGTCCATCTATGTCTTCAGTGCTCTTTTCCAAATCAGAAACCACATCAGCCTGTTTCACCAAAATTGGTAAAGATCATCCCCCAAATGGATTAATTTATATCATGAAAAAAAGGGCAAAAAAATGTTCAATCTTGTACCTAAAAGAAGGTGAAGTTTATACGATTAGGTTTTACCTTGATAAGACAACTGTCAGTTTGGGATGAACTTCCATCAGGATCACTATGTTGTGTAGATCTGTGTAGAATGTTTGTGACTAATAATTCATATGCCTCATAAGGCTTCATATCCTTAACTACGCAGCCAAAGTCTGGTAATTTTATTGGCTCTGCAGAGACCTCATTACCCTCTGTCCTTTGCAATATATGATCTTCACAAGTATCAGATCCACCTGATGTCTCAAAGAAAGAAACACCTTCAACCTGCCAAACCCAAAATATGATGTTAAATCCTATATAACAAATGGGAAACCAAAACTACACCGCCAATGATTTGGATTGGTATAACTGTTTTGAAATGACCGTAGTATTGAATACTTATTGTATATTGCTTTTCGGATGATAATGATATGAACAACACAGCAAAGAGGTTTAAAAACCAATTAGCATTGAAAGGAGCATTCAGAGATGAAAAGTACCGCTATCTCTTGTATTGCATCATATTTTCCGTTTGTTGTAGATGATACGCGGTGCAAACTCTTATTCAAGCTTTGCCAATGTGACTCATCTACGGTATCCTACAACATGTCAGACTCCAGTTAAAAGGTAAACATAGAATAGAACACATTCACAGAACTTCTATATACACAAGAAAAAAGCACCTTTCCACAAAAGATGTATATGTTGACTGCATTTGTTTGCCCTCGCCTATGAGCTCTATCCTCTGCCTTCAGTTAATTTCAGAAGAAGCATGAGCATTAAAGAGTCAATCACATATAAAATAGGGGAAAACCCTGACACCACACAAAATAAGAATGCCATACACAAACCCATATGCACATCTATACTACTAACATCCTTTTCCTTTAATATGAACAAATTAAATTATGGAGTATGGACAATGTTGTTCAAGGATGGACGGCATTAATCAGTAAACTTCAAGGTATGACACAAGCAACACTTGCACATGGAATATTTTACCCACCATCAAGATTAAGAAGAAACATGGGCGGAAAATTACTTAAGCTCTTCTATTTTTATGAGTCACCCAGATTATAATACTTTTATATGAGAACTACATATTTACCCACATTTCATTTGTTAAAACATCATTGGCATGTATAATTGCGAGACCTCTGTTGCATATTCAACACCTATCAGGTAGTTTTGCAATCAAAGTTCCAAAATGTATCCAGGATGAGTCAAACAGATGGCAGATTTAAGACCTTCTTGGCTCTTTGACGTTGCAAACCCCCCCAAATAGATATGAATTGTAACTGCACTGCATACCACATACAGACTGAGCCATAACTCTAACTTATTATCTTTTACCCTGATTGATGACGACCATTCTTAATCACATGCATTTGTTTCTACTTTTATCAACTCTAACTACTTCCACTCTTATCACATTATGGGCAGGTAGAGATCAAATTACCAAGCATCATGAACTCAAAATAAGGACAACCTAGTAAACCAACTTTTAACCAAACAGCACTCGCCCTCTAGAAGCAACAAAAGATACTCAATCAAGAAAAAAAAATAGTGAAAATACAAGTAGGGAACAATCTTGAAAGATTTGTGTGGATAAGAGTTAACATCTGGGAAACTTGAAAGTAGTTTATTATATTTAAACCTGAAGCATCAATGATGGTGACTGAGGAAGCTCCAAGAAGACAACATGCTTTGCTGATGAGAAGTCAAGGCCAACACCTCCAGCAGTAATACCAATTATTGCAATCTTAACCTGAAAGACATAGGCACTCAATGCATTAGCATAACCACGAACATATATGGGGTAAAGATAAGAGTCTTGGCAGCGACATCAGCAAAATCTGTATGGCATGGAAACGGAAACTCCCAGATCATCAGATGAAGACAATACCATGTTTTTGAGTCGTGATTCATAATTTTGAAAAATTATTTGCATGTAGTTAAGTTTGTAGGCACATCAAGAAAAAATGCTGGTGGAAATAATTTACTTATGGTAGTACAGCTTATACAGACCTCAGTTGATAATTGGAATGATCGTACAGCTTACTGCCTATCTGTGGCAAGTGTGTTTCCATCAATTCGAACAAAACCAATCCCTTTCTCACATATGAACTCCTGATAGTTCAGAAACATATTAATATTCAGGAATTGATTGGACAAGATCAACATTAATAGCAATGCCCACCAACAATTAATATGAACTTCAATAATCCAATACCCATAGAAACAAGACATAGGGACCATGTGTAATTAAACAATGCTAATGAAATACTGGTAAACATTAAAATCATAATACACTATTAAAAGTAAAACCCTAAACCACAACACTAACATAAACCATTCTCAAGGGATGCAACAATTCAGAAGAAATTTCACCTGTACTCCATCAAGTACTTTATGGTGATGTGCAAATATTAACATTTTGTGAGAACTGGAATCTGAGTCCAAGTTTGCAACACCATCTGACTCTGCAGTGAGTGGATGAATGGAGAGCCATTCACGAAACCCTGCTAGCTTTGCGATACCTAATTCTTGGAAGGAAAGCTGCCCGGATCTGCAGCAACCCCCACTATCTGAAAGCAAAAGGAAAACAAATAAAAGAACATAAAATCATGCGGGTACATCAAATCACGCTACATGCATGAATTGTTTCTCCAAATGGCTTCTTCACCTAAACCCATCAAGGAGCATGTAAAAATGCTGCCTTATCTTCATGTACAACTATTTACAGCTACTAGAACTTTATTTAAGAAAGGAAGAAGAGTCAAATAAGATGGACAAGAAGTCCATCAGGAAAGAACCAAAAAACTAAATAAAAGAAGATGCACCCCACTAATTCAGGTAAAGGGCTGAACAAATAAACACCCTAAAGCAGACCAAAGTAGAGGAAAGACTGTTATTCTAGTACTAAAGAACCTTTCAAAACACTAGTTACCCCTTGCATTGATGCTCAGTAGTTAATACAGAAACACAAGAGATGCAAGAAAACACATGATCCTGTAACATATGAATTGCATTCACATATGCAGATTACAAAGAACATTAAATTACCGTTAGGTTCATCCAAATGTTCTGAAGATACATCTTTAGTGACACCTTTTCCCACCTTGACAGCAGCCCTTGCTGAAATCATATCAGATTTCTTCAATACTACTCGTATAATCTGTCGGCGTTTGGGTGGTAGTTGAACCAGGACATGTTCCTTCAAACGTCTTATCTATGATTAAGCATCCAATAAAGAGTGAGATTTGAACACCAATAACCAAGGGTTACAAGTATTACATGTCTTCAACCTTAAAACTAAAGAATAGATTACTCTGACCTTCACATGGAGTTCACGGAGAGCACATCATCAGACGATACGTCTTAAAGATAATATGTGCATTACTAATCACCAAACATACACTACTAAAGGTTAGAATGGCTCATATCTATAACAATTCTCTGATAATTACACATAAAACCTACGCATTTGTTTTGATAAAAATATTAAACTAGTGATATTAACTTTTAAGTCATTAGAATCCTGCAATAATAATATAGCTATGATTACTGCACAAATGTGTCCATTGCTATATGCTTTTTAGATTGCCACTTAAATTTGACATTGAAAGTTTGACTTTTTAAGATATACGTTGAAGAAAACAACTATCACATAATGTCTAAGGAAAAATCAGTATGACATGAACATAAAGAACATGAGCACACCATGACCGTTTGCTTCAGTAACATGTTCAACTCCTCCAAACGAATGCCCTTCGAGAAATCCTGCAGCACAATCCCATAGAGTATCTCAAAACTTTCCTTCATAACAATAAGCCATTAGAAAAAGCTGATGTTGATAAAAGGTGTTAGCACCAATTGCACACTGTATAGGTATAGCTATAGATAATAGATACAGGTCTGCAAGGCTAGTCAGGACAAAACAAAAATCTTTTAAGCCATGGCCAACTGTATCGGCCAAGAAGCAAGAATATCTTATAATGTCTTGAACATGCATACATCAGTGCAATGCCAATTTTTATTTTTATTTTATTTTTCAAGGGATTGCAAAAACATCATCATCTTAAAGTCTTTACTGCCTGGCAGCACAAAGAGGACACTTTTCAAGAAATCAATAGAACAATAATGATTTTCAAGGCTATTCCAAGTATTACCTGAAAAGTTTTCCCTTGAGAACCCTGGATATATTTGACATCACAGTAAGTTTTGGCAAAGTCATACTTGTCCTTTCCCAGCAAACCAGGCCTGCAAAAAGACAAGTGCTATGTAAACCAATTAACCTGGAGAAAAGCAAGCAAATCAGGTGAGATGTAAACAGTGTGAAGAGAACTTGCCATAGCATATCTATCTGATGAAAAATGTCATACGGCCTATGATCACCTAGGAAGATATGCAAAATGAAATATTAGAATGCACCAAACAGTGGTTAGCTACAGAGAAAAACAAAAAATAAGAAAGGTAAGAAAGTTAGAGGAACTTGAGATAAGTAAAGAACAACATTCCAGAAATAACACAGAACTGCAGGCAATGCTGCCAATTTTCTTCAAAGGCCCATGCTACAACCTTGACAAAGAAGGTGTCCCGGATAGTAAAACTATGCTCTTCACCTTTGCTGCAATGTCAAGAACAGCTTTTATCTGTAAACAAACATGATTAGATTAGCATATAGTAAAGTCTCTCTGCAAGTTTAGTACACTTCATTAATTACTAGGAAAGTTGCAAACAAGAGCAATCTAGGAGACAAAATTTGAGTACAATTAGTATCTTTAAGCCACCAGTCATCAGAGCTGAAGACAACAATATGTATACAGATGACAATTTAGGAAGAAATTTTTGTTCCCTTAAATTAGTATATATTGCCCATAAACCACCATCCTAATTCAAAGACCGAAAAAAAATTCTAAGCTGCAAAAATTATCCATTTCATTTCCCAACTTATGGAGGCTGGCTTCACTTGTCTATCTAGCCAGATAAGAATTTCATTTTCTAGTAAAGACAATAATAAATAGTCAGTCTAAATTTTGGAGCACTTTAAACGACCAGGGTCTCATTAAACCAAATTTTATAAGATTCATCGGAATCATTTGATATTTGACATGAAAAGGAACATGCTTTACCTCTCTAGGTTCTGATGCTTTCTTTGTACACCGTACATGGTGGGATTCATCAACAATTAAGAGAGCCCATTCTCGGTCAAGCATGCTCTTATGCAAACGGTGAAGCATTGTATAGGAAATAACCACAACTCTAGGCCATCTCTTTAAATTGGCCAGATTGTTTTCGTGACCAAATACTGGAGTCATAAAAATGTGTAAGAATCCATTCATGTTCTGCTAGTAAATCTAGAATATGGATATATAAAACAATGTATCAAATGAATTTTTCTAGGTTATAATGAGTTCACAATTCATTCACCAGAAATGCAAGCAAAAAGATAACCGGCAGATAAAAAAATTTATGTCCTCAAAGAATAGTAGGTTTTTGGCTGGCTTGTTAAAAATTATAAAGCATCAGCTCTAAAAAGAGAACAGAAAAACAAATTCTGAGATGATATTTGCTTCACAAAATTAACTTTAACTAACACCACATCTCACCCCTTTTTACTAACAATTAATCGCACTTTGTAATCATGTATCTACATATATCGCATATGCGCTCACTACTCTTATAGAAGGGACTAAGGAACATATTCAACAAAGGAAATAAGCTCAAAGAACGATACCTGGGGTAAATTTGTGCATAGAAGAGGCCTAAAAATAGAACTCTCCAAAACCGTGGGCATTTTTGTTTTCTTAACATTATTGGAACCAAACGGTTAATAACAAAAATCCATTTACTCTGACTAGGCACTCTTAAATTACTTTTAATCCTATGTATTGCTATTATATTAACAAAAGGAAAAAACGACAAATCATACAGCATGGAATCAAGAAACTATTATTCTTCACTGAATACACAAGATTAAACCTTTTGTAGCAAAGCATTTTCCCTGAGAATAGTTGTCCCCTTTATTCTCCAACTTAAATAAGAATAAATTGGAAACAATATAGTACCCCACCTCCCCACTATTCCCCAACTTAAATAAAATAAATTGGAAACATTGAAAAAATATTACCTAGACGGATGTCAGCAGGCAAGCAAAAAGGAAGCCAGCGCTCTAATTCTTCTGCCCATGTATAACGCAAAATAGCTGGGCAAACAACAAGTATAGAACCTTCACTCATGAAACAGCATGCAATAGCAATAGCCTGGGAGGAAAAGTTTTAGCATATTAAATCTTATATCTTCATGGAAGGGAAAATAAGAGGAAAAAATTCAAATGCAGGAGATGCACCTGTTTGTGTATAAGTAATAAAGTTCAATCTCTGTGTGTGTGTGTGTGTGGATATGAGAAAGCTAAAGAATATTGTAGATGTTATCCAAAGCAGCATTGTAGCATTCTCACTCACTAAAAGTACATTACAATGTCTAAGTGTTGACTCAATGCATTGAACGGTTAGAATGTCAAACCTAGCACCATGAATAAGAATCAGAAGGAATATAAGTTTACTTAATATAAAACTACCTGGAGTGTCTTTCCCAGGCCCATTTCGTCTGCAATAAGACAACGTCCACCCCTTTGCAAACCAAATCTAACACCGTCAAGTTGGAAAGGCAAGAGTGCATCCAATAGATTCTTCGGTAGCTTCCCAAACAACTCATCAACCTTATCATCTGACAATTGTTCTGGTCTGCATGGTATCCATTTACCGGAAATAAAAGAATGTGAAAGTCTCTCTACAACATTAAGAGTGCCCCAAGGTATCTCTTCAGTGTCAATGCCCTTGTTGCTCTTTAAACATTTCAAGACTGCATTGTAATCACTCAGCTTGTAAACATAGGCCTTTCCACCACCATGATTTTGCGTGTAGTGGGATGGCATGACCTAAGACAATTCCAAAAACAAAAACAAAAATTTAGACGCATATATAAATACTGAATACCAAATTTCACAGAACCATAATTCAATTTCCTTTCTTTCCTATTTGTTCCACCAATTTTTTGTCACCACCCGAAAAGGAAACAATAGAGACACACTTACATAAGCCAAGATATCACTTAGTCTCCTTAAGCACTCCTCCAGCCCCGGAAATGCAATGCCTTGTACGGCAACTGGGGTAGCTGAGAAGGAATCCGGGGAGCAAATTTCGAGCCTGACCCGGAACCTCGTAGGCAAGTGGGTATTTATAATCCGGTTGAACCGGGAAATTTCTGGCCTTGGATCGGAGATACAGTGAGTGACGTTTGGGGTGAGGTCGGGAGAGAGCTTTCGGCACTTGAAGAGCGACCATGGGTTATGTTGCTGCTGAAGATTGGAGGATTCGCTCAATGCTTTGCGTTTTGCCAAGGCTGCTAAGCGATTTGCTTCGGCTCGTTTTCTTTGCTCTTCTGTGATTTCCATTTTGGGTTTAGGGATTTGAGATACAGTGAGGGTTTCGTACAGGGCAAAAGGGCGGGAAATGAAACGATAGAAGCTGAAGAAGAAGAAGAAAATAATCGGAACAAAAGTCAGCACGTGCCACGTATATTGTCCTCAACTGCAAAAGGACCAATTGACAATTATTTTCAGATATTACGCCAATTCGCAAATATCACAAACAATAAGGGCCTTATTGACCATCAATATTTCGTTTTTGATATTAGACCGTTCGGAATTGTTTTTTAGCCCTTTTATTAGAAGAATCTCGAAATTTTTATTACAAACTCAAGTGTTTGAACTTTGAATACCAAAAAGTGTTTTATGAATCAAAGTCACTTTTAAAATTTTTTTTTAACATAAAGAGGAATTGTATAAAATAAAAGAAAGAGAGAAAAGCATAATACTTTAGAAAAGAAATCGAACTTTAGAATTTAATATGAAGAACGTAATATTTTTTATCGTGGATTTTTCATTATCAATAATCATAAAAAATATGTGG
This sequence comes from Prunus padus, assembly GCA_024362665.1. Lineage (NCBI taxonomy): Eukaryota > Viridiplantae > Streptophyta > Magnoliopsida > Rosales > Rosaceae > Prunus > Prunus padus. Next base: position 2,288,586 of record JANFAM010000005.1, read on the forward strand.
ATTTGGGCCAAATAGACTTGCTTATGATTTTGTTGTTGTTAGTGTTTACATCTAGAATTACATCATTTTATACTTTTAATTAGTTATCCTTTAATATAGATTAACACTTCACTCAGAGGTCTGGGGTATACTTTGCTGCTTCTGATTTTTTTTTTTTGTTTCTCATTATAGCTCAAAATTGGGTTGATCAAATTTAGCTCTCACTTGATCATCACAACTCAACATCTAGGAACAGCTTCCTGTCTATGCATGGAAACCCCAAAACCAAGCAAACCCAGATTCTATCAATGTTTGACAATCAAGTAACCCAAACCCATCAACAGCAAAAAAAGTAACCCAAACCCAATGACCTTATCTTTGTCCAAAACTATACAAACCCAATAACACACATCTACTAGTTCTCCTTCAACTTCCAAACCTTGGCTCATAGATTCATATTATAAGTTGTTGCTTACTCTGGTGGGCCAGCAGAATCCATTGTTGCTGTTATACCATTCCCTTCCAATGGAATAAGGAATAAAAGAACAGCTGTGAATCCATTGCTGGATTTCCATCTCCATTACCAAACTTCAAGAACAATACTGCACTTGGATATAATATGAAAGATGGTTTTGTGCCAGAGATGTCTTGAACAAACAGAAAGAAGACCAGAGAGATTAAAAAATGGAAACAACTTGCTAGTTCAGGTTTATGTGCATGTGCTTGTGCTTGTGCTTGTGTGTTGTATTTTTGGAGAAAAGAGAGAGGATGAAGGAAGATCCCTTGCTTCCTTCTTCATAGATTAATGCAAACTGCAAAGCATATTTTCCCTTTGCTTGCTCACATGTCTCTCTGCATGAGCAAGATTTGAGATAACCGATATCACAGCCTATGCTGCTATTTTTCATTGCAACCAAACACTTATATATGTGAAGCCAGGAAATTCGGACAAAGAATCCGCAACAGTGGTTTTAGACAGCAATGATACTTTTATCAAGTACCTTCGAACCCTACTACTGATGACTTCCAGTTTCTTGCTCTCTCCTTTGTCAAAATTTTATTCAACTGAGACACAATAAAACCTCTAATTTCCAGGATACATTTAGTATATTTATGCTTGGTTTCTTTCACAAAACGTTGGTTTCTGCTGCTTCTGCTTCTGCATATTATCAATATTGACGGAAACTCGAACATATTGATGACGACTTTGCTAAAGTGAGGTTTTGGGGTCCATAACCAAACAAGCAGGAAGGATCAAGATCACACTAAAGAAAGAAAGCCACCACCTCAACAAGCAGAATCTTTAGGTAGGTGTACGCAGCTAGACTTGCAATATTGTGAAAGCTATTCTTTTATTTATGGCTTAGTTGAAAACAGAATGCTCTGTTCTGTTCTGTTTTGTTATGTGGTTGATCTATGGAACAAAGAGAACTAAAGGCATAAGAATTCTCAAGAAACTCCCACTGACTTCTTTTTGTAGATAACAAGGGGCAACACTGGTTCCGAAGGCAGTGTGGGGAAAATGAGTCATTATTCTGATGCACAAGATATCGAGTTTTCAACTGCGGTTGCAGCAGCTGCATTTGCTATTCACTCCAATGAAGAAGCTAGATTACAGTATCAAAAAGGGATGAGGGAAAGCCTTCAGAACTCAAGGACCAAGACTTTACAGGATGCCATGGCCGGGCGGCCAAGTTCTGGTGAAGTGAATAGGCGATTATCAAACAAAGAAGCAAAGAATGCTGGTACCTGACTGCATATATTATTTTTTTCATAATAAAATTAAAATGTTTTTGAGTACTAACAGGTTATATACTTAATAGGTGAAGCTTCAATGAGAAAGCCAATGGGGCCGGATCAAAGAACATTGGAGAGTGCTTTTCCATCTAGGTATCCGAATCGCGCATCCTCTACAAGGCCTTCAACTCCTGCAGATGGATACCAAAACCGAAGGGGGAGTTCAACAGGACATAATACTCTGGAAACTGAAGCAGATGCTTGGGAGAAAGCTCAGATTAAGAAGATCCAGAGGCGGTAAAAACCAATTTTTGGATGGTTCTGTTATTAAAATCTTTATATAAAAAAATAGTCATTGCTGAAAGCTTGCTTAAATGTTGCCTAAATTTCTAAGTAACTCTTCAGTTTCTTCCTTTTGAAATGGTAAATTATCATTTTCAGGTACGAGAAAGTGAAATCTGCAATTCTTGCTTGGGAAAATGAGAAGAAGATGCAAGCAAAAATTAAGATGGAGAAGAGAAAAGTACAGTTTAACAATCATTGTTTTTTAATTTTAGTTTGTGAACACCAATGATGAAGATCACCCCTCAATGAGTTGTTGAAATTGCAGAGTGAATTGGAGCAGAGAAGAGCAAGCAACATGCAACATTACCAAATCAAGCAAACAAGAATTGACCAGATAGCAGGAGGAGCAAGGGCACAAATGGAAGAGAAAAGAAGAAATGAAGAGTCCAAGGTGAGAGAAAAGGTTAAAAGGATTAGATCAAAAGGCAAAGTTCCTGTTAAATGTTTCTGCTTCACTTGCTACTAGGAAGGGAATCACTTGGACTTGAGAAACTTTGTCTTGGAGCAATGAAGCTGCCACTAGATCTTCTGCTGATTAAATCTGCATATTAACTATATTATGGCTTCCTAACAGTATATCCTAACTTACTTTAATTTGTAAATGATGTATAAAGATTTCGGATCATGAAAGTTCGAAAATTGTGTGTTGTATATGTTTATCCAATAAAACTATAGCCAGTCAAGAAAATTATTACTACAATTTGGCCCTTTGATTTCATGAGGACTTGATACAAAAGATTCTGCAGGCACAGAGAATTGCATGCTGAGGTACTTCTTTGCACTTGAAGTCTCTCTAAGCAGATATTCTTAACCTAATATCAACCCTTAAGCTGATACTGCCTAGCATACGTTCAAAATTCTTATTTGTTACAACTTTGCCACTATAATATAATAAAGTATTGAAATGGATATGAACTTCAACTTTTCATTTGATGTCCCTCTAAGCAGACGTTGATTTGGATATTTAGATGGGACATTTTATACTTTCCTCATTTTGGGGGCAAGGGCTCAACAGCTGGGCCATTATGCTGGATGAAATTACCTTCACAACAAGATAGCTGCATCCACCAAAAATGACATTGTTTCCAACTGCTACCTCTTCCTATAGCACCCCACCCCTATCAGATGTACACATCTTGTCCGGAAAGCATTTCAACATTGGCTTCAACTAGTATATCTATGCATCAGATTTATAAAGGCATTTCCTCTGGATTGACATAGAAGATAAGTCAATGTAAAACAGGATATATTAAGCTATTATTTTGAAACACGGATGCATATACAGCCAAATTGTTTGCTGGAAGATGATGGAAAAGGAGAAATAAACGTAACCAAAGTCGCATGAGAGGAAGGCAATCAATTTAGACCACAAAAGTATGGTTAAGCATGACTTTAAGTGGACCTGAAGGTGTGGTTGGTTCCCACCAAAATCACCATCACAAGGCAAGGTCTAAACTCTAGCATCACTAATGTCTGCCAGTAGAGCTTATAGCTTCAGAAAATACAAGAAAAATAGGAGAAATTGTTCCTGAAGATGGAGCACAGTGGCCCCAGCTGTCAAGGTTATGTTGGACAAAAAACAAAGAATGGCCTCTATTTTTCAAGCTAATCAATCATCTAGCTAGGCTAGCTAACACTAAACTAGAAAGGACATAACACTTGTGTGTTTAGACTATCTGAGCATTACATACATATACATAATATAATATATATATATATGTGTGTGTGTGTGTGTCACATGTGTATAAAATCGTCCAAAAGTCATACTTGGTCTCAAGTTGCAGCAAAAGATAGAGATGGAGAGGGAGGGAGAGAGAGAGATTTTCAATTTCAAACCAAACTCCATCTATCAAATTTAATGTTTTCATAACTTGCGTGATAGATTTGAATCAACTAGACGTGTGGTTGTCTTGAAGGGCACCATGATGTGCAGATTGCCCACTTAACAGGGCCAAGATCATTAGGGCAAACTATTTTCACAAAACCAATTTTCCAATGTGACCAACTTTTTATCATTGCTTCACAAAACTCGAACATTAGTTCGAAAATCATGATCGAGTTAGAAAATTTTGAACATTAGTTTTCGGAAAATGCATTTAACATTTGTTAATCTCTCAAAGATGACATGAAGATCCTTTGAAATATATATTGGTCCAGGGAAAGGGAAACGGTGGAGCCAAAGCATATCCGATTCCTCTCAGGCTTCTTTTGGCTACCACATGTTTTGTGTAAAATCTCCATCACAGTAAATGTGAGTGTGACACAAAAAAAGGGACCAGAAGACGATGAAATAAGAGAGACTAGTTGCTATTGTCCAAACTCAATCTCAAACTCATCGATTTTCTTCCTTTTTTTAGAGAGATCTAGAATTATGAATGAGTGTAGACTGTAGAGTTACCAAATTGGAAGAATATTCAAAGGCATCCCCAAGACAAGAACAAGTCGAAGGAGAAGAGAGAAACAGATCCTCTCACGTGTACATGCAGCAGAACCACCCCAACACCAGTCGTCTTGTCCCCTTGTAAGCACCATCCTTCTTCATATTAACCATATGGCGTTTTCTCTTTCTTAATTTCTGCTTTTTATATGGAGTTTTGATCAACGTGCATGGTAAATAGAATATAATTAACCCAACTCTGTGTGTTTTTATTCTCTTTGATTTTCTCCACCATGCTAATTTTGTTTGTCTTTTTTTTTCTTTCTTGTTCAATACCATTTACATCGTTACAAGTCACAACACTTGCATGCTTCTTCAATGTTCTACAAAACCCACTTTCATTGTTCTGTGCTCTATTTATCAATCTTCCTTTTACTTGCACATAATTTACAAAAATGCTTGAAAGTACAGGTCCAACTACGACGTTAGAGAGCTAAAATTGGAAAACGGCCAATTGGCCATGCATGGCCTTGGTGGGCTTCTTCCCACATCCCAAGCGAAGCACACATGGGGCAGGGCTGGTGACACACTAGAATCCGTGGTTCATCAAGCTACTCACCACAAACGTGAACCAAACTTGATCCACAATGGCCAGAACCCGGCCAACATAAGCTCAATGGTTGCATCCTCTGGCCGAACATGGACTGACGATGGAGGCCAGGTACCGTTGGCAGAGGGGTGGATGAGGAAACGTACTCGATCCGACTCCCATTACCAAGGAAACAATTTTAGTGGTAGTACAACGAGCATTCATGAAGAGCATGCAGATCCCAGCACTTGTGCTAGTCCTAGTCCTAGTGCTAGTGCTAAATTGTGCAGGGACAATGAAAAAACTATGACTACATGGGCTTCGTTTGAGTCTCTTCCCAGCTTGAAGAGTACCAAAAGCCCTGACGAGGATTCAGCCTCTCATGGCGGATTGGTAATACATATATATATATTTTTAATCAACTTTTATTTTAAATAATGTTACAACTTACATGCATCGTATTTACTTACCACATATGTGACAAATTGTATTTTTCATTTAACAGGAAAACCAAGATGATGGCCAAGAGACCACCAAAGATGGTGAATCTGGCCGTTCACCATCCACAAGACCAAAGCGTGCTGCTGCTGTTCATAATCAGTCAGAGCGGGTAACAATTTAATTTTGGTCACCCCAAAAAGGAAAAGAATGCATTTTGTCTGATAATTAATCCATGATAATTTTCTACTATGAATAAGGAAGGACTATAGTCTATAACTAATCCAAAAAAATTCCCAACGGTGTGATGATGTTGTAGAAACGAAGAGACCGGATCAATCAGAAGATGAAAGCTCTGCAAAGGTTGGTGCCAAATGCAAGTAAGGTGAGAAATGTTGACAAGTGCTTAGGATCATAATTTGTTTGGGAACTATTCTGTGTCATCCTTGGCAAACATTAATTTTTTTCCACTTGGTATATTAATATACAGACTGATAAGGCTTCAATGCTTGATGAGGTGATCAAATACTTGGAACAACTTCAAGCTCAAGTCCAAATGATGAGCAGTGTGAGAAATATGCCTCACATGAATATGAATATGAATATGATGATGCCTCTAGGAATGCAGCAGCAGCAGCATCTTCATCAAATGTCATTCTTAGCACATATGGGCATGGGTGGTAATGTTGGTCCTCTTGGGCTAGGAATGGGAATGGGAATTGGAATTATTGACATGAGCAACAATATGGCACGCATGGCTGCTCATGCTCATCATCAATCTATTCACCCGCCGATTCCTCATCCTACTCCGGTGGTGGCGGCAGCTCCTACTTTCATTCCACCCTTTATGGTACCCCCATTGATGCCACGACACCCTCCTTCTCAAGCAAATCCTGCTTGCACCAATGCTTCAGACCCTTTGCCTGATCCATATGGTGCCCTTCTAGCACAAGTATGTTTTGCACAAAAATATATGGGTTTGGGCTATGAAAAATTACTAAAGTTAATTTGTCTCGTTAAAAGATGGCAGGACGTTCTTTTTATTTTTTTGGGGTGAGTTTCTTTGAGCTAACTTAATATCAATTGATTTGCAGCAATCAATGAATATGGACCTGTTCAATAGGATGGCAGCACTATATCACCAACAAGTCAATCACACAACGGCGGCAACAAGCAGCCCATCACAGTCAAACCATGTGCAAGGGAACTAATTAGAGGAACTTGCCCAACTTAGAAGACGAATATTGGAAGCACAAGAAGTTCTAAAAGAAAAACTCCAAAGATTGCCTGCCTGGCCTAGTTGATGGTGAAATGTGACTTTGATGATTATCTATATTAATTAATAAGCTATGCCCTCAAGACATCAATCTAATAAAATGTATGTGCCATTTCTGATTTGAGTTTTGAACCATAGCAATTAATTTGATCTCAAGACATCAATGTACTTATATAATGGTGCCTCATCAATTCAAATTGCCATGGTAATAGCAAAATTAATCTCAGTATGACAATAGAAAATTATAAAACGATAATACACAGCTCTTTCAGCAAACCGATAGGTAGCAATACACACAAGAAAAATGTTTCATATTCTCAGAGAGCCTTCTCACCTTGATTCAGTTTCTCTTCATCACAAATTCCTGTGACTTCAATCCCATGCGACCTCCAAAACTACAGTGTTCTTGCTTTTCTTTTCACTCTTTTTCTATAAATATTTTCAAATATGTACAGAATAGCTATATGTATTTTGTAAATCAGCATGCATCTTCCACTGTCGAGGGTCTGGTATCCTGGAGAGAGATCACAGTCTCAAAAGCACCAACCAAGGCCTTGACTTTACTCTTCCTGGATTCGACAAGCCTACTGGCAGTCTCTTCAATCACATTATTGAACAATTTCTGGACATCCTTCCTTCCTTTCACATCTTGGTGTCTCAACACAACTTTCTCAGGACTAGTGTCAGTACCATTCAACATGCCAGCACTACCATATTTTCTCCTGAAGCTCTTCCTTCGGGAACCTTCCAAATCTCGTTCTTGGTTTATCATAACAACTTTCTCACATTTGATTTTAGCACCATTTGACTGACTGTCATCAACCTCCTTCCTCCCAGTGCTTCCCTTTTCGGTACCAGCATCATTTGACTCACTGTCATCAACTTCCTTCCGCCCAATGCTTCCCCTTTTGATACCAGCCCCATTGGACTGACTATCATCAACTTCCTCCCTACCAATGGTTCCCCTTCTGATACCAGTGCCATTTGACTGATTGTCTTCCTTCCTCCCATTGATTTCCCCTTTGATACCACTTCTTCTGTTTTGGGTGTCCCTCACCAAGCTTACTCTCCTGAATTTGAGTCTCCTTGGAGTATTGTTCTCAGGCTTGAGGTCAACCACCCTACCTCTCCTGAATTTTAGCTTTCGGGCTAGGCTGTTTTTACTGTCAGAGCCAAGTACTCCAGACCTTCGAGACCTAGTCTTGCGCTCCGCCCTTAAATTTACTATTTGATTATCAGTATTCATTGTATTGTGTTGAGAAGTGGCACCACTTTCTTTTTTATGAGTGGACTGAGATGGGGAGATGGACATGGATGATGATGCAGGTGACGAAGAAGATAAAGATGCTAGAGTACTACGTCTCAACCCTTTGTTATCGGGGCATAGAGGAGCAGGTGAACGGCCATAACCTCCATTTGCAGTACGTTTCAGTTTTGTCTTCTCAGAGGATGGAGGTGATCGAGTGCTACCAATTCCCTTCCTTGCTGGCTTCAAGCTTTTGACTTTCAAGGGTGAGGGGGATAATAACTTAGGCGCATTAATGCCATTTGGTGTTGGTTCCACAGTACTATTCTCAGTATTTGATTCAATGACGTACAGAATCTTTTCTGGCATGTCCTTATTGCAGGATCCCTCAGGCTCAACTTCTCTGGGATTGTTTTGATCTTTCAGATGAGACGACCCTTTGACTTTCTCACAGCTTCCAGTATTCACATTGGAGACTCTCTTGACCGGGTGCTTGGAAGTCAAAGAAACAGTTTCAGGCCCCAACATCTTTTTCTCAACCAATACAGAAGTCCTCAGAGTTCTGCTGCTGATTTTTCTATTTCCTCTGCTGCTTGAACCTTCTAGTATTTCCTTGACTTTTCTGCTTCCACTCTTTCCTTGATTATGTGAACCCTTTCCTGGGAGAGAAGATGGCTCTAGTTGCTCAGGCTTCACCCTTGAAACGGAACCTTCCGTACAAGCATCAATTTCCTTAATGTTGGTTGAAACTTTTTTTGAAGAAACTTTTTCTTTCTTTTTCAATGGTAAAACTCTTTTTTCCGTGACAACAGAATGATCAAGTTTCAGGGTTTCTGTATCTGGGGAAGGCTTAGGACTGATTGTGGATATCCCCTTCGAATTACTCAGGCTTAGTATTGATCCTGGGAGAGAAGATGGTTCTAATTGCTCAGCCTTCCACTTCAAATCTATGGAATCTTCTGAAGAAACTTCTATATCCTTAAAGGAAGATAAAACTCTTTTCTCTGGGACAACAGATGTCTGGATCTCCGAATCTGGAGATGACTTAGGATTGATTGTCGCTATCCCCTCCAAATTGTTCAGGCTTAGGACAGATCCTGGGAGAGAAGATGGCTCTAATCGATCGGCCTTCACCTTCGAATCAACCAAATCTTCTGTACAAACATCTATTTCCTTGGGAGACGAAACTTTCTTTGAAAAAATAATTTCTTTCTTTGTCAATGATAAAACTTTTTTCTCTGTGACAACAGAATTATTAAGTTTCCAGGTTCCAGAATCTGGATAAGACTTACGAGCAGCTGTGGATATTACCTTTTTCTCTGTGACAACTGAATAGTCAAGTTTCTGAGTGTTGGAATCTAGAGAAGGCTTTGGACTGGTTGGGGGCATCTTTTTCCTCTCTGTGTCTGCTGAATTAGTTGCTTTGAGATTCTGGCCTGCACTTCCAGTTGCTGTATCCGATTTTGGCATTGCAGTGGGTGCATTTTCTTGAGAAGGATTTCTCACTCCATATTTGCAATAATCATGGCAGGAACCTGTTCGAGCTCTGAGATAACGGGATTGAATCTTTACACCAATGTTCGGATGATTTTTTCTTATATTATCACCATTGGGCTCTGTTTCCAGTGGGATCACCAAGAGGTAGTTCCTTCTGATATCACCACCTTTGGGCTCCATTTCTTGCGAGATCACTGGGATAGAGTTCCTTCTGATACCACTGCCATTGGGTTCAATTTCCTGTGGGATCACTGCAACAGAGCTCCTGCTAGCATCACCAGCATTAGATTCCATTCCTTGTGGGATCATGGAGATAGAATTCCTGATATCAGGAGGATCTACACTCTCGATAGAGTTCATTCTGACATCACCACCCTTGGTTTCCATTTCCTGTGGGATCGCTGGGATATAGTTCCGTTTGATATCACTACCACTGGGTTTTATTTCCTGTGGGATCCCTGCAATAGAGTTCCTATCATCACCATTGGATTCCATTTCCTGTGGGATCACTGGGATAGAGTTCCTTTTTATATCAGGAGGAGGATCTACTTTCCCGATGGAGCTCCTTCTGCTATCACCACCACCATTGGCTTCTATTTCCTGTGGAATCACTAGGTTAGAGTCCCCTCTGAGATTACCAACCTTGGGCTCCATTTCCTGTGGGATCTCTGGGATAGAATTCCTTCTGATATCACCGACATTGGAATTTGTTTCCTGAGGGATCACTGAGATAGAGTTCCTTCTGACATCACCATCATTGGGCTCCAGTTCCTGTGCGATTACTGGGATAGAGTTCCTTCTTGCCTTGTCACCATTGAGGTCTAGGCCTTGTAGGATCACTGGGATACCAACGTTCTCTACTTCCATTATGAAGATGACATAGCAAACGCACAACCCTGTAGAAAATTAAGATTTCCCCAATAAGAGAGAGTGAGAGATTATGCAAAAGCAACACTCACTTCCTAAATGAAATTTTTATCCCTTATTTTTATATGTTTCAAGTAAAAGAACAAAACGAAGCAAAGTACTCACCAAGAATCTGATGTAACTGTAATGTAGTGAAAATCTTGAGGCCTCAAAACTTCACAAGGCTGTTATGCTGCATTCAACATGAATGAAAACATTCACTCACAATAGTTCCAGAAAAAAAATAATGACGATTTTATATTACATCATGAACAGACAAATGAAAGCTGGCTAAAACTGAAGATCGCATTGTTATTGAATGAAATGATCACCAGTTTTGGAAATGTACATTTAACCCTATACATCTAAAAGTAAATGATGGGCCTTTTAACATTTACTGGACCTATTCCTTTCTTTCTTTCCCCCATCTTGGATTAGGGCTTTATCCTTTTTAGCACACATAAAAAAACTTGTCACTGCAACTTCACCTAAAAGTTTGCCAAACACAAGTCAATTAAGCATTCAACCCCATAATTCAGATGGTATTCCCTTCAGATACCATGCATCAACTTGTGGCATTACACGGTCAATGCACAAGTGCACACAAACTCTATGTATGTAAAACACTAGCTGCTACTTGCTAGGATCAAAGCAGCAGGCATGCACACTCTCTCATGCATGTATAAGAAGATTAGTTCCACTTTCAAGGCTCAAAAAACTTTACATAACTTTATGCGAACATTTTGAAAGATCTTAAATCAACCTATCAATTGGTAAACAAAACAAACGCACCATCTGACAGCTAAGGAGAAAGGTCGACATACCATGATAGGTCTCCTCCAAGAATTAGTCTCAGTTATTGAGCTCTTCGTTCAAAACCTGACAGATCATACAAAAGGTATAATCATGATGGATGCAAAAACACCTATTTTCTGCACTTACAAACACCAATAACAAAACAAGACAATGTATCGCCAAAATCAGCAAACCTATCAAAATCATAAACTTGCAATTCCCTGAATCAACAATTGAGAAAAAAATTATCCGCTTACACGTCCAAATGGTCTAAGAAAATCCTCTAAAATCTTTGTTTACCCATCAGAATGGTAAAGAGCAACCAATTTGAAATTTGATTGTTAAGGATGGAAAAGAAAAAAAAAAAGGAAAAAAGAGAACAAATTTCTCATCATCTATCATGCGTCTTAAGAATCAACCCATTAGCAAGCTGCCAAGGAAATGCTCATTTTGGCAAAACAGGGACTAGCCCATTGCAGTTTTCACACAAAATATTCATTTTACACAAAGACAAATAGAAAGATCCTTCTTTCACAATAACCTTGGAATTATAACCATAAAATAGACAAACCCCATTTGCAATTCATCAAGAAAAAGCTCATTCTGGGCAGAAACAAAATCCAAAACACGGAAAAGAGCATCAAGATCATACCTCTTTCTTGTGTCTCTTCCTATCCTTCTCATCAAGGTAGCATGAGAACTTGAGAAGAGAAGACCCCAGAAGGGGCTGTGTGAAATTGGTTGCCTTAGAAAGAGTGGTGATTTTTTCGTAATTGTATTTGACTGGCTCTTTGAGGATGAGAATGCGCGTTTGTTTTTGTTGCAACCAAAATATAACCTTCCCAAAATGAACGACACAAAGTTGAAAAAACCATCTTTTGCCTTTTGCCTTTTGCCTTTTGTTGGCGGGTGGCCTTTCTTTTGGTGGGAAGATCAGAAGAGGAGGAGAGAGAAACTTCTAGAAAGAGAAAATCATGGAAAGTGAGGGCGGCTCCCATCCCTAATAAGGAACGTTCTTTATCCAGAAACACTTTATACGCCGGGGGTGATGATTACGTGACCTGACTGTGAGTCTGGGTTTGACGACAAACACGCGCGAGCGACCATAATTCTCTCCTATTTTTAGTTTTTTTTTTCCTTCATGAAGTGTTTTTCTTTTCTTATCGAAAAAATAAGTTGTTTTTTATTTAACTTGAAGGTGTAAAATTAAATATGATATTTATTGGTGAGTTTGGTAAACTAATTATGAAGAACAATATAACTTAAAACTTGGAATTGATTTATAATTATTGGATCCATAGCGGCCCTGTGCAATAATCCTCTGTCTGTCTGTCAATTAAGTGCTAACATCAGGAACAAATAATAATTAAGGTCGACTATGAAATTTGATCTGCATAAAACTATGGAGAATGACCCTCCAACTAGTCATAATTAGAGTCCTTTAAAGAAGCATGAGTCAACTTTTAAAATGCCTATTGGGTTTGGGTTTGATCTTCTCTTACAAGTACTGGTAGTAGTAAGATGGTTAGCTTTCTTAAATAATAAATAAATACAATTTTGTAAAAATAAAAAAACTTGAGGCTTGAGCAAATATTTGGGTATAAAGAGGCCCAAAAATGTAGCATTAGGGTTTTAAAATGTACATAGTTTAGGCCTTTTGTAAAGATCTAGGCTCAATTGAATCCATTTGATTTGGGTTCACTAACAGAGTTTGGTCCAAATCAAATACACAAATATATGGGAGGCAATTCCAAGCCCAAGCCTGCCTTGGTTTTGGACCAAAAGAAGAAAAAGCCTGCCTTGGTGGAATGAGTAAACTTTACTAGGCAAATGTCGGAAAGGCTATGATGTTGATGAGGTTCAATCCAACTATTAACCTTTAACGTTTTCAACTAATACATGGTTTGATTGGACCCCTCACATATACCCCTCATTGTAGCAGCTCCCGGTAAATGTTGTTATAGTTATAATATAAACATTGAGAAGAAGACTCCTAGCAAGCAATTGAGATCACCAGATTTTTTTAACAGTATAGCAAAAGCAATTTCAACATAAAGTTACATATATTATATGATGACAAAAACTATAAGTGAAAATGATTTTAGCAAGGTCATGAAAGAAAGAATAAATAAAAAAAAGAATAACCTACTTTACCTTACTTTCAAGCTCCAAGTTTGCTTCCTTCTAAGTTTTTGCTCCATCATTCAAGTGTAGGTAAATATCTAAGCCAATACCAATACATATATATTATTACAATTACAGACTGTCCAAATTTGTAGGTGTAGAATACTTTGGCAGTCAGTAAATTACTGGTAAACATGCATGAATTTGAAAGCAATCTTATGCCCCCTAAACAAGGGGTTGTACTGTCTTCATGTTAAAGGTTTGGTTAGATTAAAGCAATCTTATTTGAATGGCCCACCAAACAGTCAAAGAACTATATGCTTTCTATCATTGACTCTGTTTAGCTCTGATTTTCTTATTAGTTTCATAACCAAGGCATTGCTATAATTAGTGCTTAGCTTAAGCCTCTCCTAATTAGAAAAAAACAAAATTAAAGTCTCACCTAAAGTAATTTAATACCACTTATAGGGATTTTAGCTATGCCATCAATGTAATTTACCTTGCAAGTTTTCCATCTCCATACAACAAACATTCCATATGGCATGATAACAAAGTGACAAGACAGGTCAATCATTTACTTGCGAGATTAGCTGGGATATATAAATATAATTAATTTACTTGTACTTGCATGCTTAGATTACACACTAACAAAAGATTTTTTTGACAAAATTATGAATCCTCTACCAAAGTGATGAATGTTAATCTTTATCAGTGCATGTGTCAGATCCTTTTTCTAACAGAAGCAAAAGAATTTTTTGGAGAAGAAAGGAATTAAAGGGGGGCCTATGATCGCTTTCACTTCATGACCACAGTTGCAAGTCAAATGAAAAAAAGAAAAGAAAAGGAAATTGTGTTGAATAAACATGTTCACTGTTTCATGATTGTTATGTTCCCTTGGCTTCAAGAAGGGGCATTCTTCTATTGTGGGGACTCAGACTCAGACTAGGCTACCTACTTTTCACTAATTATACCCTTTTTCTAAAACGAAAAAAGCTTGCTGTGAAATGTCACGTAGGAGACAATCTTGAGGCAATCTAATTTAATACTTCCCCCTCCCCTCCCTAGAGAATGACTAAAAAAGAACAGTTTCCATAAACCAACAAAAGAAAACTAATGGTGATATGTTTGATGCCAGAACCAGAGAAAATATCGGCAGAAAATCCAAACTACATGATAAGTTGATCACCAAACTTAATGGCCCATCAAGGTCCTTCTGTTCTGTCATTTTTATGTAAAAGCATGTGGTTATATTGGCATTCAAACACCATTGAAAGCAAAGATATTTTGATATAATTAGGCACATAGTTTTAGTATTATTCTTTTCATGGAAGGTTAAGGACTGAATTGAACTTACCTGCATGAGCCTGCAACCCAAAGACTTTAATTGGCTCGAGAATGTTTGGTTGGGACAAGATCATGATGAGAATATGTAATTAGGTGGAACTGTTGAAGATGGATCACAAATAACAAAAGATGACATTGAAAATTTTCATGCAAGTTAACTTTTTTTAGTTAAAAAAGTGTCGACAAATCCTAGGCATTGATTTTAATCTGTCACGTGTGGTCTCCCAGCTAGCAAACCATCTCTATCTCCCAACATTATTATGAATTTACCATCTGTTTGCGTGAACAAAATTCAGCTATAAAAACCCAATCAGCAACAACAAATTTCCCACACCACCACCCGTGATCTGACCAACCCTTTACTCAAAATTTAAAGCCAAAACCATAACCATGGTTTCTGAGACTTACCAATCCAAAAACGTTTGTGTAATTGGAGCTGGACCCTCAGGGCTTGTAGCTGCAAGGGAGTTGAGGAAAGAAGGTCACAGAGTGGTGGTTCTGGAACAAAACCATGATGTAGGAGGGCAATGGCTGTATGACCCTAATGTGGAGGGAGAGGACCCCTTAGGAAGGACACCTTCTCTAAAAGTGCATAGCAGTCTTTACACCTCTTTAAGGCTCATATCTCCAAGAGAGATCATGGGCTTCACTGACTTTCCATTCTCAGTGAAGAAGGGTAGGGACATGAGAAGGTTTCCTGGCCATAGGGAACTTCTTTTGTATCTTAAGGATTTCTGTGACTGGTTTGGGTTAAGGGATTTGATAAGGTTCAATACTAGGGTGGCATATGTGGGGATGTTGGATTATTATGCTGCCAATTCTGATGATGTAGTTGGCTGCAAAGATTTGAAATGGGTTGTTAGGAGTGTGGAGAAGAAGACCCAGATTGTCATGGAAGAGGTGTTTGATGCTGTGGTTGTGGCCACTGGCCATTACTCTCAGCCAAGGTTGCCTTCCGTTAAAGGTACTTTATCAATTTCTTTAGTTTCATGCTAGCTCATGTGAATAACTTTAACATTCTTAATCATATTATATATGGTTTTAATCTCTCTGTTTCCATTTTCTTTTTTCCTTTTCAATTGAGGTTTTCATTTGGTCATGTTTAGGAATGGATGCGTGGAAGAGGAAGCAAATGCATAGTCACATCTACAGGGTTCCAGGGCCGTTTGCTGATGAGGTAAGGCAATAGATTAGATCTAATTAGTTCTCTGCTGCAATGGATCAACAAAATTTTCAAGCTTTTAAAAGATGAAGTGATATATTTTCCTCTACTTGCAGGTTGTTGTGGTGGTTGGTACTTCACTAAGTGGACAAGATATATCAATGGAACTTGTGGAAGTGGCGAAGGCAGTCTACCTCAGTGGCAAATCTCTTGACATATCTGAGGGCTTGTCCAAAGTCATTTCCAAGCATGAGAATTTGCACCTTCGTCCACAGGTTCAAACAAATATGAAATTGCTTCTTGCCTCACCTTTCAAAGCAGGGCTCATTGCAATCCCATTAGTTTTATTTAAGCATGCTCTTTTTTCTGCATTCTGTTTATAAGCAACAAAACTCTGTTTCGTTTTAAGCAATCCCATCAGTTTTTCTTTCATGTGCAAGCAAACGTTGGTAACAAACATTTAAATGCAACATTCTGCTGCAGATAGACTGCCTTCAAGAAGATGGGAAGGTATTATTTGTGGATGGTTCTTGGGTCATTGCAGACACTATCATGTACTGCACTGGGTAAATTTTGAAACCCCATTTGACCTTATAATATGCTGGTGGATCAACTTGCTTTTGAAAAGTGATTGGTGTTACTATGGATTTTGACTGGGAGATTTTCTATGGGTCCCTACATTCAAATTATGGACCCCACAGCTTGTTGCAATATAATTAATTAATTGGTCCAAGCGGGCTGTGTGCAGGTATTCATACACATTCCCCTTTCTTGACACCAAAGGAATAGTAGATGTGGATGATGACAGAGTGGGCCCTTTGTATGAGCACACCTTCCCTCCATCACTTGCTCCCTCTCTATCTTTTATAGGCATTCCTAGAAAGGTAATTTAATAAATCTTCTATATATCTAGCTTTCATTTTCATCATTCTTTATGTGAGATTAGTACATGATATTTTTGGCTAATTAGTCCATAATCTGATACAGATCATAGGGTTCCCTTTCTTTGAGTCACAAGCAAAATGGATAGCTCAACTACTCTCTGGGAAAAGAACATTGCCATCAAGGGATGACATGATGCGGTCCATTAAGGAACTCTATCACTCAAGGGATGTTGCTGGCATTCCAAAGCATAATACCCACGATATCGCAGAATTCGAGGTAAAAACAAAAAACTAGTACCACATTTACCGACCACGTTACTCGTAAAGGTGGTGAGATGCGTTAAATTTATGTATATACTTGAATGAGCTGGTGAGGCTGTCAAGCCATTGATGTGTGGTGTGGCCACACATATTGTAGCTTGCATTCTAAGCTCTCTCTCCCTTTTGTTTTGCTTCTTGTTGCAGTACTGTGATAGATATGGAGATCATATTGGGTTCCCACATTTAGAAGAATGGAGGAAAGAGCTTTGCCTTTCGGCCCTGAGAAATGCTGACACCGACTTAGAAACATATAGGGATTCGTGGGATGATCATGAGCTGCTTCAAGAGGCTCTTCAAAGTCCACATTTCACTCAACATGGGGCTCAAGATTTTCCTCTGTAAACCTTAATTATATTATTATTCTTTGCTTGGACCACGAACTTTAAGTATACGTATTATACAAGTATTTGTTATTGTTGAGAGAGAGTTATTTTACTTTTATCTTCATTTTGTTTTTATGTGGTACTTTTGGCGGAATGAAGGGGTATTATTCACCATTATTAGATTTACAGAAATGGTAGAAGACAATAGACTCTAAAACATTTGTTTTTGTACAAAGTCAGGCAAGGTCAACAATTTACAAGGTCTGGCTGGCAAAAGCAAGTTGTTGACCTATAAACGACAGGTCGCTTTGTAATATGGCTTTTGTAAACTGCAATGAGTTTTGGAAACGGCTACAGTTTGTACCGAATAAGCTCTTAGTATGACCACATTTTGTTCAGTTATGTTGTTTCACTCAGTAATATTACCTAGTACTTAATGTTTTTTACTAGTCTATGAAAACTTGTATGAGGTTTATTTGTGTTCTTCACAGTGCTTACAACAGTACTGTAAGAAGTGCCATCAGAGCTTTCAAAGATAAATTTTCAATTCTGCAAATGAGGGAGACTCAGTGCATGTGTATATCATTCATGGCTTCGTTTCTTAACCACCCCAAATATAGAGATATATATATATATATATATATATATATATATATATATATAGATACCCACCACATGTATGAACTATGAAGGTCTGGAGAACATTTACAAACAATCTATTGATTCACAAAAACCTCAACAAAAGAGTTTTCAAATAGACTGTTCATCATGGCTCTTCCTATACTTGGCTTAAAATAAGACGAGGCTTGCTAACTGGAAATCTCTGCCCTCTACGCCGCCTAGTTACCTCTCCCCAACCTATTAGCCTTCTCTCCTCTTTTCCAAATTGACTTTTGCTGCCAATTTGCTTCAACAATGATTCCAAAGTATTCTCAGTTACAGTGGAAGTAGAAATGCTGGATCTTCTCCTCCCCCTTGCCAATCCAAGTTTAGCTGCATATCTAGCCGAACCTGTTTCCAAACGATTACCGGAAGACTCAACTAGCCCTCCTAGTGT
Organism: Prunus padus; assembly: GCA_024362665.1. NCBI lineage: Eukaryota > Viridiplantae > Streptophyta > Magnoliopsida > Rosales > Rosaceae > Prunus > Prunus padus. The sequence continues at coordinate 2,306,986 of JANFAM010000005.1, forward strand.
CTGAAGATCCTCAGTCACCTCATACCTTGACAAAGAGGCAAGGCTTGGGAGAATTTCGCTCTGGAAGTCCTTCCGCTGCCTTCCCCTCCTTTTCCGGCCCGCCCTTGGCTGATTTGGTGATGAAGTGGTACCTGTCTCTTCATCCTTGTGGCTATTACTTCTACAGCAGCACTCTTCCACCTTTGTCTCAGTCAAATTCAATGTCATGACCTCAAAGTAGTCCATTCCATCAGGTAGAAGATCCTCACTCATAACTACTCCAGCCTTGTTCTCCGGACCACCTACAACTGCAGAAGCTATCCCAGCAAACCAATGTAGGGAGTCACATGAAGTTTTAAGCAGCTTGTTTGTGGTTCGTACAATACAAGTATGAAGCCCCGATGATGAAATGGACGCCAAAGATTCTGCTGCAGTCCTGACTAGTTCCTCTTCCAGATCCACTTTCTGTCCTGAGTCTCTTGACGATGGAAAAGGTGTCTCGATTTGATTTTCATCAGATTCTCTTGTTGGCACAAAACACTCCTTGTTTTCCAGATCTTCCTGTCCTAACAACAGAAAAGGTGTCTCAACTTGATTTTGATCAGATTCTCCTCTTGGTGGAGAACACTCCTTGTTTTCTGGACTAGCAGGTGCCTCCAAAACAATTTCGGTTGAAAGAGAGGGCATTGGTGAAAACCTGTCTCCATTTATGGATGAGTTCAAGTCAATTTGTAATCCAAAACCTACATCTTTCTTATCAAATTCATTCTCTACTACACGTTCTATTAGTTCTATTTCTGTGTCGAGCACTGAATCACAAGCCAAGTTTAAATCAAGTACCACAAAATTTTCTCTTTTCTTTTTCTCTTCAGGTGGGTTCAGATTGGCATTAGAGGGGGAGCCATGCGAACAGCCATCACTTGAGTGGTCACTTGCCTCCGCCTGGTTTGAATCTTCACGTCCTTGATCAGTTTTGCTACTATAAACAAGCTTTGGCCTGTGCCATTGTAACTGCTCGTTATAATCTTCAAGCTTCTCTGATCCAGTTGTCGCTTGGTAACTCTGGGAAACTGCCACATCCAGAGGACAGCTAGGAGGCATGAAATTCAAGTTTATATCCTTTGGGGACTTGACATTTGCAGAATCCTGCATGTATTTTGTAGTGCCATGGTGTTCACTCACTAAATTGTCATTAATCCTGATCAGATTATCAAAACTGATGTGTGGTGGTGGGTGAGCCTCTGAATGCTTGGATTCCAACTGGGAGCCATTGCTAAAGCTACTATCAAGGAAGAAGGCACTACCATGTTTTGTGCTAGATCTCAAATCCTTTTTTAACTGTAACCTGTCACCATAAAGCGCAGGCTTTACCGTTGATAATTTATAACTATTACTGAATGGTAAAGGGGTGTTAAAACATGGGAGTGCTTGAGAACTTGATGCCTCGGGTGCTTCAGAAACCTTTCCATTTCCCAGAAATTCTTCTTCTTCATTATCAATGTATGCATCAGCAGGAAGTTCAAGATCCAAGAAGTTCTTCTGAAATTTCTTGCATTTGGATTCCAACAATTCACAGTCTCCTAAACGACCTTCAGTTTGAGTAGAATAAGAGCATGCCTTTATGTTCCTCCCTCGAACAAAACATGAAGGTGATTGGATACTTTCGGCACCTGAAACAAATATTTGATTGCATACAGGGTTTATCAAAGGCAAGGATGGCATGTGAAATGTCTTTTGAACGCAAACAGATGAGCTTTGAGACAAAGCAGTAGTCAACTGTGAAGCCTCCATCTTCAGCTGATATTTAACCAATTCATTCCTTCTTATTTCATCCATTAGTTCTCTTTGTCTTCCATAAAGGCGATGAAGGTCCTGAATCTGGATGGACAGAAGACATGTCAGGCATATTTAAGTGTTTAAGAACTTTCATAAAAAGTTGGGAATATCAAAGATAATGTGGCCATAATGAAATAACCAACTGATGCAAAAATCAAAACAATCAAAATCCCTTGAAAAACGAAGGATTATGACTCAATGATTTGCAGTAACCCCATTTGATGTTTATGGACCATACTATAGTATAAACAAGTGATAAAAGACAATTGTTGTATAAATAGTTATGATATCAATAGAAAAAAGTAGAAAGAACTAAGAAATTTGAATGCACTAAGCTCAATGAAATTCAACATTCTGTATATTATTGTTGGCATGAATGGTCAAATTACTATACCTGATCCCTCAATATCATTTCTTGCTCGAGCATTGTCTGCTTTAATACCTCCTTGTAGTACCCTAAAAACTGGTCAGGAGATAAGTTATGCTTCCTTTTACTGCTATTAGCAATTAAGTTATGATTCCTTGTCAAGTAATACCCTGGGAAATAGCTGTTGCACTGGATATGTGCCCCCATCTCCAAAAATTCTACATGTAATAAAGCACAAAGTTTACTGGATAACCCAATAAAGTATAACCGAGCACCCTCAGTTCCATCAGAAACAAAACATGCAACAGTGTACAGAAATCAGAATAGGTTAGTTTGTACTGTATAGAGACATCTAAGGAGAACAAATTGAAGCTGTTTCAGTATAGAACATCTAGAATGCTCAAGAGTATAATTCCCTGATACCAAAGAGACAGGTGACATAAAAGAAAGGTCTTAAGAAAGACACTTTTTAATAGCTTATTCTTAATTAAAAGGACAATACAGAGCCCAAAGTTTGAGCACATTGCAGAGAAATATCAAAAGAAGCTTCTAGGTAGAAATGGGCTTAAGAAAACCTACTAACATAATGCTGGTGGTTCCTACATACCTAGGCCAAGATGATCAAAGAGACAAGCCAACATTTTGAAACTGCTAGGCTACAATGATCCCTACTAGGGAAAGCAATTTGAAATCATGTAGCTCAAGAGTTGATTTGAGTGGAAATGCATTGCAAGTTAAAGTATGTGTCTGTATTTGGAGAAAAGGGGGAAGAAGGAAAATGTCATCACTCTACAAAGATTGAAAGTCAACAAACTTTAATGGGTGAACTGCGCTTACTCAAGATATCCATGATCCATCACAGTAAAAGAAGCCAGACTAGTAAAAATGGAAACAAAATCAGAATTAAGACCACACCGTAATGTATTCATTCCACTGGTGAAGAGCAAAAAAGAATACTTTTTTCAAGATCGAACAAAGCAAAGATTTGGTAACATGGTCTATGTTTTCAGCATTGATCACAGCCCCTTATCAGCTTTGGGCTTATGTATCCTCATATAGTGGAAAGCTAAATGTCAAAGTCATAATAAAATATATCACAGATTCCAGGGGATCTCGGAGTAAAAAGTCAAAAATAAAAGATCAGAATATTTTTCAAACCAAATTGTCCAATAAAAGAATTGAGAAAATTGAACACAAGAACACTAATTACTTATATAAAAAATCTCCTTTGACAAAATGTGGTTATAAATTCCATCTTAGCTATAAAAATGAGTTCTTTTTGGTATTATATTACCGATGAGCAACGAAAACTGGATAGACCCATCAATCAAAAACATGAAGCACAGAAGTTCATTCCACTTCATGGATGTTTATTTTACAGAACAAACATACGAAAAAGAAAACAGAGCAAAAGACAAACAAAAAGGAAAAAGGAAAATACAAAAATCCATCAAAGGGATCACCTTTATCATTAAAACATTGATATAAATCTAAAGCTTACCTGAAATTTGATGCATAGTCCTATTCTAGGTTCTCCTCAAAAACCCAGCAAGGATTCACTCATTCCATGACTGATGTCTTGCTCTGAGCCACAAAACAAAGCAAAACAAGAATAACCGAAACAAACCCACGAATCAGGAATCAGAACAACAGAGTATCCCAAGAGAGCTCGAACATCAAAGGAGGCATTTTGGAAAGACCATGAAGATTATATAACGTTGAAAACTTTGGATCCGCTGGGCCATTTTCTCTAAGAAGATTGAGAGAGAGAGAGAGAGAGAGAGAGAGAGAGAAATAGCAGATAAGAAAAATCCACAGAAACAAACGAAACTTACATGAGAAGAGACATGAAAGTTGTCCACACCCAACAAAGTCTCTCTCTTTCTCATTTTTTGTGTTTTGAGCAAGTGGGCATTGTCTTATGAGGCTCTAGATTCTCTCAACCATTTTCTGTTTTCGGAAAAAAAAAACATTTAATATTAAACTTCAAAAATATTATCAATATCAAACAACACTCCACCAGCACTATACAAACCGGATTTTACTGCAACCAACAGACGCCGCCAAGCTCTTATAGACTATCTCAATTTTTCTAATTTAATCAATATCTATATTGCAATAATTAAATGAAAGTTATTATTTTTCCCAGTAGTTACAAATAATAATTAATAAGCAGTAGGTCCACAGACTTTGTTTTGATAACGACTAAAATTTATGACTCATTTTCGTGCCGAATATAAGACTTTAGAATAAACATAATGAAATGACAAGCAAATCACACATATCCATGTTTTAAAAAAAATTAATTAGTTATTGTTTATTAACAAAAATAATAATTACGAATTTTATGGGGGAGTTCATGAGTCTCATCGTGTTCTAAATTGCCATGAAATTGTGATTTAGAGTCATTATAATACATCATGTTTTAGTCCCCTGTTTTTACCATTAAAGACTATTATTACACAGGCCTTTTCATGTTTGTAATTCTTAAACTCTCACCAAACTTACCAGTGAAAATGATTTTGTGTGTGTATCTTTCTTTTTCCTTTTTGAGCTGTTCAATTCAGAAATATGATGCTAAAGACATGATCCATTTAGTCTCATTGCTTATCCAGGTGTCAAGATAACAATCTCATGGGACCATCTAAATCATGGTTATGCTTGTTTAGTACATAATTAGTGCTAATGACTCAAGCCTCCAGGACAACTAACACGACAACAAGAGATATAATTGCTAGCTTAATGAGTTTGTTACAAGGTTACATCTGTGAAAGTACTTCAAATCAAAGAAAGAATATTAGGCAAAAATAAGATTTATTAAAATATGCAATTAAAAATGGGAATGAAAACAGAAAATTGGGTTATTTTTTGCAAGTGTTTTAGATGACAAGAAAATGGTCCCAAAAGATGAGAGTGGAAACAATGAGAAAAATAAAAGCAATAAAGACTTTCTTAGAGCTCAGTGGAATTTTTTTTTTTGTTTGAAGTCAAAATTCTGGAATAGGTCATATGATAGATGAACTTGTACGCAAAGAAACTATGATACCCTCAAGAAAAAATGTGAGAAAGTATAATATTTGTTTTTTTGGTAAGAGATAAGGATTTTCCAAATATTATTGATTATGGATTTTGTATACACTATATTTGAGTAATCTTTCACATAGTGATACATATCAAATTTTGGTATGAAGGTTCAAATATAAGACACTTTGTCTGTAAATCAAGGTCATTTTCTACCGTGCTAAACCGCGTGGGCAAATTAGTTGTATAGTTGCCCAGTTGAATTAATAAACTTGTAAAAAGTAATAAATTAAATATAACAAAACCCAAGAAAAATGCTTCCCGTACAATACAAAATTGTTTGAGCATTGTATGCATTGCGGCGAAAATTCTCTGGTGGGACCCCTCTCGCATCCTCCTCTTTTTATCAGTCCAATCCAATCTGCGGTGGGACCTGCATGGAGTGCTGAGCTTCCAATTCTATTTCCTTGATTTTTCTTTTCCACATTGAAACTACAAAATTGCCCTCGATATTGCGCAATGACACTGTCCGCCTTTGTCACCTTCTCGGGTATCACTTTCATGAATCTGATCTCCCATAAAGATGAAACCCAAAGCTACCTCATATTTCATCATTCTGGGCTTTCTATTTAGTCACTGTAGCATGATTGAACCTCTGTTTATTTTCAAAAGTTTATTGGGTATTATGCGTCTATGAGTCTATCTCTTATAAATTCGTATATAATACAACCGGTAATAGGACAAATTTTTTCCCTTTCGTATATACATTATGTTTTTATTGTCAAACAATCATCTAATGAGTAGCTTAGCTTTAGCATAAGATGCATCACTTCAAAATCGTCTTACAAGAAATGTGTTTCCTCACGTTATACTCCATATCAATCAAGGATTGAGATTGGTGCAAAAATGGGGCCATAAAGGTAATTATCAACACAAAAATTGTGCGATGTCGATGTGGGATATTGACGCGGACATGTTCCACAACGTGGTACATTTGCATTAGGCGCAGAAAAAATTGGGGACATGCAATTTTTCTTTTTTGATTTGGTTTGGAGAAGGCCCAAACACTTATATCAAAGACTTGTTTGCAGATGTTGGGCTTCATGTGCATTAGATGCCCATAATATCCCGATATTTCGATGGTATTTAAGATGATGAGGATGACAATAATAAAAAATCAGTAAATAATGTGCCATTTCTTTAAGTTGCATTGTAAGATTCTTTTGTCCTCCAAGGTACATCAGCTAGATTATGCTTGAGGCATATTTCTTTTTGTGTATTGTCTCTCAAGTGCTCCACCAAGCAATTAGAGTTTAACCCCACCACACACTAACTTTCTTGGATAAAGAATAAGATCATCTTCTTCGATAATCATTCATAAAACCTCTCTCTGGCTTTCAGTGATCAAAACATGCCTTGTGATCTTGTAGAGATTCAGTACTACTACTAGGAAGCCATGGCCAAATGAATATAAAACTAGCCAGCCTACCCTCTCTCTATCTATATATTTATTTGCTCCACTTTGGATGGCTGAGGCAGTTGTGCCGACAAGGAAAATTTTGTCAAGTTGCACTCACATCCCATTTGGCTAAAGAAAAAAAACCTAGCTCAAAGTAATCGCATAGTTTCTGCCGTAGGAGATTAAAAGAGACATCAGATTATCAACAACAGCAAAAGATGATATTATTTAGAAGCATTGGAAAATAGATGTTTCTCTGAACAAAACTTTGCTCATAGTTGACATGATCAGCAGCACTAGGATAAAGCTGTAGCAAGACTTACAACAAGACACATAAAAACACAAGGAAAATTTAAGGCTGTTTGCTGATAGCTAGTTGGTGGAATTTGGTGTTTGATTGGTAACAGGGTATTTCTTAGCATTCTTGACAATTTTGGAGAGGGCAGCTTGTCCAAGATCAAGTCCACAAACATCAGCAAGTTGAATCAGATAACGCAAGACATCAGAGAGCTCCTCTTCCAAATGCTCTTTCTCATCACACGTCCAATTAGGCAGTCCTCTTGCAACTTCTCCCTTCCATTGGAAAATTTCAGACAATTCTCCAACCTTTCCCACCTGCACAAACATATTATGCAACGGAAAAGGTTAAAAAAGAAGAAGAAAGAAGATAAATAAAATTGGGGAATTGAAGCTTGGTGAAATGGGGTGACAAGTGATTTGAGTTTATTACCAGGGCTAGAAGGAGGTTCCTTGGACTGTGATATTGATCCCATCCTCTTACTTGAGCAAACTCAGCAAGCCTATCTCTGAGTTCTTGAAGTGAAACATCCTTAGCATTTCTTGCAACCTCATAAGAACTTCCCATCTCTTCTGATCCTAGCTCTCCTCCACTTTGGCTCATGCACGACCAAATTTAAAGCAAATGCAGAGATGAGAGAGATTTATGGCTTGCTGTCTTTTTTTATTTGGCTTTTTTGTTTTGTTTTTGTAAAACTAAACATGCACCATTTGGTATAGTGGAGGGGCACTTGAGTGTTCCCTCAAAACAGTAATCATTTCAGGTATGGCAAAAGATGTTCCCAATCTTATCATCCATGACTTGAAATCACTCATACCTATCTGCTTCAAATTTTTAACTAGGATTAACATCAGGGAAGCAATTGGTCCAAAAACTTCAATTTGGCACATAGCTCTCTCACCTATGCCTATGCATATGCCAACCCTTTGTTTAGTCTCAAATTCTTAGATCCTATAGCTTTGTTCCTTGGCATTTTGGATTTATCCTCCACCAAGTATAACGGTGAATTTCACTAGCTAGTATATTTTCAGATTTCACAAAAATCACAAAAGATTTTTGTTTCTCAGTCTTTTGTGGAACCAACAATACAAAAACATCATTGGCTCCTTGCCTCTTTTATGAATCCAGAAATTGCGATTTGAGTGTGGATAATTTTCGACATCAGAATCAGGAATTTGCACGACATATAAACAAAGCTTTCCATTTCATATCCCAAGTGGTTGTTGTGTGTCGTTTATACTCTGCTTTATAGCAAGGGAAATCGAGTCTAAGTTGAAAAAATACAAAATCTACCAAGCTACCTATATTATCTATTCTGCAGAAGGAAAAAAAGGTGTAAAAGGGAACAAGCTTTTTGCTTGCATATGCTTTAAGTGTTGGCGCCCACCTATGTGCCTTCAGATTTGTTGCCTTCATACTCATTATGTCTGCTTGAAATGTAAATTTATGCAATTCACACACACACATACACACACACAATCTCAGCCATATAGGTGAAAACTTGTCCTGAATTTACTTTTACCTTTGTCTGGAACTCAAAGGGTGCAAAGGAAAAGGAAAGTTAATCATTACCTACACTATCACAACTTGGGTAGAGAACCCAAACTACTTCAGTTCTTATGAAATTATGAGGCCTTGAGCATCTGCTATCGAAAAAAAAATCATTAATTTACTAGAAGGTTCAAAATTTATAAAGGGAAAAGAAGTAGAATATGGTTGCTGCAAAGCAATGACTATGCATAATCATGAAACTCCAATTAGATTAGGGAAGGGATTGTTGGTGTCACATTTATACTCCAAAGGTGTTGCTATTTTAAGGACAGATGTCTGTAACTCTGTTCTTAACTCTGGGCCCCTATCATATTCTGATTCATCTTTCCACAAGTGCTTTTGTAGCATTAGCATTTCCTGTTTTTCATGATGCGATCACAATACAAGAAGAAGATTAAAATGAAAGTTTCTGCCTGATCAGTTTTAGATCTCATAAAAGAATGAGTTCATGAGCTGCCTTCTGTTCTTCTTTGTGGTCACTTATGGCATATGGACATGGAGAATTTGCATGCTCCCCCGTACTTAAAATAAGAATCAAAGTATGTAATCTTATTTCTAATCTTCCAGTGCCCAAAAACCATATGAATCCTTAAGTCTCGAATATAATATAATATACTATAAAATGTAATCATCCCCAATCAATACATACCATTAGTTTTCACTTCCAGAGCATAAAATATTGCTAGCTAGCTAAACCTAGAAAATAACTCAACTCTAACATTCAATTAAACTAAAATAGAGATGATGCAGGATGATGATTTGAAATGTTGCTCAAGAATCTCTAAGCACAGGCTAGGCTATATATCAGTGCTACATAAAGGTTAGTAAACCAATTAATTAAGATTCTATCTAATTGATGAAATCATATCATCAGATTACATCATCAATATCTCAAAATATCTAATTGATTGATCTTGATCTCAGTTAAATTCAGTCGACCACAGAAAGAGCTTGATACTCTTTGTCAGCAATGGCTGCTTCCATGAGTTGGTGCGGGCCTATTTCTCCACCATTGTCCAAGAATACCTTGCCCAAATTGTCTGAGTAGCCACTCAAAATCTTCAGCCCTGGATGAGGTTCTACTATACTAGGCATGTTTAAGTCAAAAAGACCCCAAATCAAAACTTTTGGGATCGCATCATCCCCATAGCCTTGCTCCTTAAACTTACTCCGTACAGCCTCATAACTAGGCTTCCAGTCGACACCACGGCATGAATAGTCGGTGAACACAAACACCTTCTTGACCATCTGCTCTGGCTTTAAGTTCTCATTCACAGCCACTTCCAGAATCAAATCACACGCCTCTGGAAAATTAGCTATGCTGAAATCTTTGTTTGTCCTCATCATAAACTTGGCCTTGGATTTGAGATCATCGCCTTGTATCGAATGCAGCAGCAGCTCATATCGGGAATCACCGAAAGTGATCACCTTTCCTTTCCATACCGGCTCTTCACTCAGTTCAGACACCACAAGTCCCAAACTCATAACCCGTGCTCTGCCATTGCCCAGGATATCGGTGAGACAACACACTGCCAAGCAGTTTTTAAAGTTCCCCAAACCCTGCTTTTGCTGCTGTTTTATGTCCTCCACCATTGCCTTCCACTGAAGCTCAACCGCTTCCCTGAAATCCGCATAGCATGCATATTCTATGATCTCCCCTAGAACCAAAGCATCCGGCTTTATTATGCCAATGCCGCCTCCTCCTCTTGCTGCTGCTACTTTCACCTCCTCCAAATACTTCTCAACCTCATAGCTCCTCCGCCTGTCACTGTTAACTGCGGTTTGACGATGCCACAACTTCTGCTTCTCAAACACCCAGCTCCAGCGATGGTCAAACATTCCTTGACGATACCAATAATTGCGCAAGGGCACCAAAACCAATTTCCTAAACTTCTCCCACTCTTCCAATTCATATGATTGATCTGATTTGGGTGTGAAAAGCCTCTTCGCAATGCTTTCACACAGTAAAATGGCGCGGGCGGCGTGAGAGGCCGTGGGGTGTTTGGTAACCAAACAAGCTGCAGCCTCGGTAACAAAACGATGAGGATCAAAAGTACTATCTTCATCATCTTCGTCTTCCTTGAACTCATCCTCCTCGTCCGTTAAGTAATCGGATGGCTTAAGTTGTAGCTTGTGCTGCGTTATTTTGTCAACATCAGACTCCAAGCGCTTCAGGAAGAGATCCATAACCGCGTCGTGTAACAGCTTATAGTCCGGGTCACTGTGGAGCCGCTCTGCCGCGGTGTCTTGGCCCTGTTCTCCGAGAAGGCTGTAGAGAATATCAATAAGTTCCCAAAGATTCCCTAACGGAGCAGAAAAGGAATCGATGTTGCAAACTAGTGTCTTGGGGTGGTTCTTGTGCAGCCAAAACGCCGCCGCGTAGAAGGCTTCGGTGTACCATTTTCCCGTACGAAAACCACAAGAGTTGAGGTTGAAGATGAGCTTGAGGGTGGTTAGGGGATCGTGGGACCAGGCTACCTCCAGCAGTTGCGGCAGAAGATTGAGGGAATAATGTGAATCTAGGGAGGCCTGCTTCTGCTCGTCGTCGTCTTCTACTTCTTCTTTTTGTGGTTTTTTCACGTTGAAAAACAGATCAAGGTGTTGTGAATTATAACCAACTCACTCCCTTAAAGACCTTGTTGTTGATGGACTTTGGACAAGCTCAAGGATGAACTTGTTGCACACACACACACTCAGAAAATAACCAAGAACAATGAACACAAGTATTTATAGAGGTTCAGCAATTTGCCTACGTCCTCTTTGGTGATCCCCTTGAGAAATTTCAATATTGAAGAAGGAGTTACAGATTTGGTTTCAATGGAAACCCCCTTAGAACCCCAAACTCTCTATCTGTTTTTCTCTCACACCCCTTAGCTCACACACTTGATACAAGATGCTCTCTCTCTCTCTTGGCTTCCCAAATCTGAATGCAACACTTCCCTTTTGCTCCAGCTCCTTTGTATCTACTTAAAGATAGAGAAAAGGAGCCACCCACATGCAACAAACCAGCCTACCTCAAAACATGGATCCCTAATTTCAGGAAAGCATAAAGAGATAGGCTATCATACAACCCACTAACCTACCTAATCAATGTTTAGGACTTTTCTGGTGGTTTGCCAACTGTCTTGGACTTATACCAACGTTGGGGTTGCATGTGAATTGGTAGGGACCAATTAGCATCCAAAGAAAGGGCTGAAAACGTCTGAAAAACAGACAAAGACGTGCGCACGGCCGCCAACTCGCGATCGGCCGCTTTTATACCGTGGCTTCGCTTAACGGATGCACTGCGTGCGGCCGCCGAACTCTCGACGGTCGCTTTATACCGTAGCTACCACTTCTCCTCTGCATGAAAACGACCGGTCGCCCAAACCTGCGACCGTCGCTTCCTCCGATTCTTGTAACCTTAGGTGAGCCATTTTTCCAACACAAGGCAGGGATCACTGTAGGAAGTGAAGCTACTGATCTTATCGGGCTTGGCAAAGGCAATGGCCATGGCCATTGATCTTCTTCTTGTGAGCAGCAGAGGAGGACGGAAAGCAAGAGGTGTTGAAGTTGGAATTATAAGAGTAGCAGGAGAAGCCATTACCCTCGTGGAAGGCAAACCCACTTGCAGCAGCGTTGCTATATTCATCTCTACACTCTTCTCTACCCTGGATTTTCGTTTTGTTTTTGTTTCTGTTTCTCTAAACTATGGAGGAGAAAATCGACCCCAAAAAAAAAAGAACTATGGAGCAGAAGATGAATGGCTTGCTTTGGCTCCAAGGATTTTCTTTTTTAGTTTCCTTTCCTATTCCTACACTTGGCTTGCTTGGGCACCAAGGATTTTCTTTTTGCTTTTGTACTTGTACACACTCCAACGCCAGAAAGGAAATTATATTATACCAGGGAAGGAACAGGCAATTTCCAGGGGAGTAAAACTGTGAAACCCAAGGGATTGAAGTTCTCAAATTTTCTTCCCCCCGAAAAAATTAATAAAAACAAAATTTTACCTATAATAAATACAACTTTTGAACCTAATCTTTTCACCCATATTAGACCAAAATTCAACCTTACAGCTTTTGACTTCAAAATTTTAATAGAAACGACACTATGGAAAAACTGCATGAATTATTATCGTTGTCACTTTATTATACTCTAATTTATAATATAGTTGTTACCAAATGAAGTTTATAAAGTTGAGCTTATGTTCAATTCTTTTGCAACTTGTAATTTTCAGCTTCTTTTTTCATGTTAGGGGGAAAAGTTTGTTTGTTTGTTTGTTTTTCTCCAGTTTCCATTGAATTTTATTAGAAACTTAAATGATGAGGATGATTGTAACCTTGTCTGATTCTTGTGAAATTCAGAAACAATGGTTCTCTATCGCTCACAAGCTCTCTCTTTGCCACTTGTTCAAAACAAAAAACAGAAACTTAGCTGTCTTTTTTTTCTTTTCAAGTCACTGCTAGCTGCAAAAGTTTGATCTGTGACTCAAATGAAACAAAGCCCTCAAGTCTCAACCCACTTAGGCACTTAGAACAGAATCAATAGAAAACAGTGCTAAAGGCCTCTCAGTGCAACAATATCAGCCATATTTACATTAAATTGCACAAAGGCTATATGCAGCATGAATTCAAACTCAACCAACATTACCACACAGATCAGAAAACAAATACAAAGCAGTTTCGGATTCTCTTTGATTGAGCAAAAACTGATTATAAAGCACTTCTTGCATCAAAACTCAAATCCATTCCGCGTATATATATTCCATCGATCACAATAGTAGAAACAAGCTACACAAGCCCTACCAAACTAATAGTAGAAACAAGCCACAAATTACCTTGAGCTCAGATAAGGTGAAAAAAACGACCCCAAAAAAGGGAGGAACAAATGATAAGGGAAAAATGTCGGAAAAAGTAAACAAGTTATCAAAGAAGCAAATTACCAAAACTGCAGGAAATGAAGGTGTGTTTCCTGAATAATTTAGCTAAATAAGTACAACTTGAATGCCAGCTTTTCCAAAGGCATTTCTTTGCAAACTAAAGTTCAACACAGAATCATAAAAGGCCGAAAATGAATACAGAAGAAATTCAGTTGATCAATAAATTGTAATGTAAAACAACATGACAACGTGAGCTGAGGCCATGAGGGCAACTTAGGCAGCCCACAGAAAGATTTCCTACTAGTTTCCACTGGAATTACTCTCACTAACTGACCACCTTCTGCTGTGCACAGCAGCAGCTGCAAAAGGGCGTTCAGACCTTTCGTCGAACACCTGGTGTGCGCCTTGGGGTCGCACACCAGTCGGCCAAGGGGTCGCCTGAGGACCTCTACAACTAACTTTCTGGCCGCCATGGAGTCACCTGACCCCTCTTGTCCCTCTGTGTGTCTGCCACTGAGTTGTTATATGCAGTAGCATTTATCATTAAACCACATTATTATCTACGTTTTCCACATAAGGAACTCACTTAAGAGCCACATGTAACTCTAGATCCTATATGATAAATAATTAATTGATATTGATGCACTAATTTTTCAAATTCAATACCGAAGCCACAGAAGAAAGTCAGGTTTCCTTAATTAGTGGCAAATAAAACATGATTTTTGATAAGTAACCAAAAGTTTGCACTTCATGCTGCAAATAACTTTAGAGGCTTTCCAAATTCAAAGTATTTTGTTCTCACTAATGCATCAAGGACCCAAAACTATATATCGAGATGACCTAGCTGGAGAAGAAAAGCATATTGCAATTAGGTTAGTATTCTATTGTGACTAGGGTTATACAGTATTTTTTTTTTTTTGAAATCCCAGAACTCCACTTTGTCAGCTTTGCTGACTCAGCTTCAAACTGGGGCCCACCCGCCGAACCCTATAATCTTTGGGGGCAGGGAAACACTAGCAAATTAATGCTAGATAGGTACCTCCAGAGTTTCGAACCCCAACATGGGTTCCCCAACAAACTAGTCCCCAACCACTGGACCACAACTCACGGGTGGTTATACAGTATTTTAAAAATGAAGCAATGAATAAATTGATATATTGAAAATTAGACTTCTTAGAATATGTCTCTTCAAATTTACAAAGATTCAAGGAAACAACTCGAACACATCAATGAATATGAATGAGAAACATATGAAAGATAAAAACGAAAGAGTATCAAGCATTTGTTACAAATATGTACACATATCATGGTTTGTAATGAAAGTTTACAATCATAACAAAACTGGCAAATAAAATCTCACAAGTTCCATAACCAAAACAAGATATAAAGAATGAAGGTCAAAATAAAACGACACCTTTTTGTTTGTTTCGGAGACGTTTTGGCTGGGTGGCAACTTAAGGGACATTCTGTAGCATATTAAAGTACTTTTTAATTGTTACAAAAATTAAAGCCTTTCTGTTTGCAGAAACTTAGCAAGCTTATTTGCTCCATTGAAATTAAAGTTAGAGAAGACATAATCAATGCAAATTGTTCAACATCAAAAGTCCCTTCAATATGCCTAAAAGAATGAGAAACAAAATCTTGTCTGATTCTTGTGAAATTCACCATTATACTTGGTGGAGGATAAATCCAAACTGCCAAGGATCAAAGCTATGGATTTGAGACCAGATTCTATTAATATTTAACATATTAATAGCAACTGAAGTTTATGTTTCAACACTTTGACATTGTTTCTCAAATTATAGGAGCTCCTTATTACACTGTCCAAAAGATGCATAACAAAATATAGAAATGAGACAGACACAGAATATGAACACATTCAAAACATTTTGATAATCACTGTCCAAGAAGTTGCTAGAAAAGGCAGATCAATCTCTTGGCAGACGATATCCCATCCTATCTGTCTATTTTGGATTGTTGAGTTTATAGGAAGGAAAAAAAATGATAATGTCATCTGGGAGAGGAAACATCACAGAAACTTCTCAATATTTGGCACCTTTGTAGTTCCCTGGATTTACAAGCTTCTAAGAACTAATGAAAGTTCCAAGAAAAGGTCGAGTCAAAATTCAAATCACCATATTTATTTTACACTTGCCCCAATTTCCTATTTTGGTTTTTTGCTTTAGGCTAGTAATCAAATTGTGTGTAGCCCTTTGGACTTGAAATCAACCACACAAAATGATTGATGACTAAGAAATACCTTGAGATATAATCTGCCTGATGAAAATTAAACAGTGGCTAAATTACTGTGATGACATGATTTAACATGTTAGAAAATGCACAGCAAAAAAGAAAATAGTACTCTTTATTGTGTTTAACATATTGTTGATGTGGCATTCAAGGATATCACCACCCCTCCCAACATGTCAAGGTGGCCAGTAGCTATGAGGATGACTGGATTTAACTTGTCTGGTATGATCTGAGAGAATCTGCCAGGAAAGTTCCTCACAAGAGCAAAGAACAATGTGCAAAAAAATTGAATTGAACTCAAAAGATGCACTAAAGTGTGGCTTTATAAAAAGGCACCTCCCCTAGTCTTGTGATGCAGGGCATACAAGAAATCAAAGGGAGACTTCTAAGTGCAAGTGAGAGTCATATGAGTAAGAGTGCCAAATGGAGATTGAGGAGCTAAGCAACTGAAGTTTATTTTTCAATAGCATCTGCTCAAGGCTTCATTATGTTTAACTTTCCTTTTGCTTTACCCTTTGAGTTCTAGACAAAGGTAAAAGTAAACTCAGCACAAGTTTTCACCTATGGCTTAAAGCATGTTACAGAATTAGTATCAATAAGGGCTGTGATATCAACAATCCTAATCAATTTGGAGTTTCACGATCATATATAGCCATTGCAGCAACCATATTTTAGTTCTTCTCCCTTGTACATCAAATAAGAAACAAAGTATGTAATCTTGTTTCTAATCTTCCTTCCAGTGCCCAAAAACCATATGAATCTTCAAGTTTCGAATATAATATAATATAATATAATATAAAATCTAATCCATCCCCAATCATTACATATACCAATAGTTTTCACCTTCAGAACAGAAAATATTGCTAGCTAGCTAGCTACCTAGAAAATAACTCAACTCTAACATTCAATTCAATTAAACTAAAACGGATGATGCATGCAGGAAGATGATTTGAAATGTTGCTCAAGAATCTCTAAGCACAGGGTAGGCTATATACCAGTGCTACTTGGCAAAAAAAAATATATACCAGTGCTACATAAAAGTTAGTAAACTAATTAATTAATATTCTACCTAATTGATGAAACCATATCATCAGATTAGATCATCAATACCTCAAAGTATGAAGTTTCAGTCCACCACACGGAGAGCTTGATAGTCTTTGTCAGCGATGGCTGCTTCCATGAGTTGGTGCGGTCCAATTTCTCCACCATTGTCCAAGAATAACTTGCTCAAATTGTCGGAGAAGCCACTCAACACAGTCAGCCCCGGATAAGGTTCTTCTATACTAGGCATGTTTAAGTCAAAAAGATCCCAAATCAAAACTTGTGGGATTGCATCATCCTCATACCCTTGCTCCTTAAACTTGGTGCGTACTTCCTCATACTTAGTCTTCCAGTGGCAGCCGGATGCAAAGTCGGTGAACACAAACACCTTCTTGATCATCTGCTCTGCCCGTAAGCTCTCATTCACAGCCACTTCCAGAATCATATCACAGGCCTCTGGAAAATTAACAGCAAAGCTGAAATTTTGGCATGTTTGCATCATAAACTTGCGCTTGGACTTGAGATCATTGCCTTGTATCGAATGCAGCAGCAGCTCATAGTGAATCACCGAAAGTGATCACCATTCCTTTCCATGGCTCTTCACTCAGTTCGGACACCACAAGTCCCAAACTCAGCGCCGATATTCTGTGATAGCCAAGCATATCTATGAGGAGACACATTGCCAAGCAGTTTTTAAAGTTGCCCAAACCCTTCCCCTGTTTTTGCTGCTGCTTTATGTCCTCCACCAATGCCTTTCACTGAAGCTCAGCTGCTTCCCTGAAATCCGCATAGCAAGCATAGTTTATGATCTCTCTAGGAACCAAAGCATTCGGCTTTATTATGCCAATGCCGCCTCCTCCTCTTGCTGCTGCTACTTTCACCTCCTCCAAATACTTCTCAACCTCATAGCTCTTCCGCCGGTGTCTTGGCCTTGATCTCCTAGAAGGCGGTAGAGAATATCTACAACTTCCCATAAATTCCCCACCGAACCGGAAAAAGAGGGGAGATTGCACGCTAGCCTCTTGGGGTGATTCTGGTGGAGCCAAAACGCCGCCGTGTAGAAGGCTTCCGTGCACCCTTTTCCCGTACAAAAACCGCAAGAGTTGAGGTTGAAGATGAGTGAGGGTGGTTAGGGGATGATGGGACCATATAGTATAGCCGCGCGGCTATACTTCTCAAATATATTCAAATATTTAAATCGTACACTTCTTAGATATATTAGAATATTTAAATAGTATAGCCGTGTGGCTATACTTCGAAAAAATATTCGTACATTCAAATAGTATAGCCGCTCGGCTATACTTCTTAAATATTTCCCTATATTTAGATAGTATAGCCGCGCGGCTATACTGATTAATTATTTTTGAATATTAAAATAGTATAGCCGAGCGGCTATACTACTAAAAATCGTATATTTAAATAATAGTATAGCTGAGCGGCTATACTTCTTCTGGTTGTGCTCTTCGTCTTCGTCGTCTTTTTCTCTAGTTGGGGCTGGTTTTTTCAATTTGAAAAACAGATCAAGGCAGGGATCACCGTAGGAAGTGAAGCAATTGATCTTTTTGGCCTTGGGCGAGTTGCAAGCCACCAATCTTGTTGTGAGCAGTGAAGGAGGAGGACTGAAAGCAACATTTGTTGAACTTGGGATTGTGAGAGTAGGAGGCCGCGCCACAATCCTCGTGGAATTGAAACGCGCGCGCGGCACTGGGAGCTGCATATGTTCACTTGTTTTGTTGGAAAAGATGACTAATTGTGGATTTTGGTAGTGGGTTGGGCGCCAAGGTGTTCCCTTTCCTCCTTCTCAGCCCAACAAGACATGAAATTTCTTAAAATAGCAAAATTTCTCTCTTCACACACACAGTCGGCTCAGCTGAAAATTTGGGCTTGCAGTTTTTTTACATAGGACTTTATTCATGAACTTCTCTTGCACCTTCTCTTGCATAAAGGACTTTATTCATGAACTGCAGGTATATAACAATTGCAACAACATAACTGATGTCAACAGCTTAAGTAAGAAATCTCAAAGTAAAATCCAAATAAAACTACTAACAAACAACAATTGCAACAACAACAAGCAGCACAGATTTAAAATGCGATCCACACAGGTTGAAGTATGATATCAACTTTAATTCCATTCTGATTTATAAGTTATAATCACATTTGATCTCGGACTCCAATAGTACACTAGCCTCTGCTCCATAGTTCCCCTATTACTCTAAACTCAAGAACCGATCAACCAGAGTTTAATGCCTAGTACAGTGTTAGGGAGATTGATTTGAATTCCGTTTTAGTTAAGGTTCGGCGTTACCTGATTATTAAACTTCTCTCCCGTAGATTATGAATGTCCAGAGCAACCTTTGCATCACACCCAACTCCTACAAATGAAGCATGCCAGAGTTGGTTATGAATGCGAAGACAAATGAGAGCCCAGTCAATGTGATGTAGGGCATAAATAAAGAGGCTCAAAAACATATTAGCCAAAACTGACTCATCAATCAACCAAAATAGCCATTGGTTCATTAGATAGACTGTTTTAGAATAACCACAGAAGAAACTCCAACACAGACCATTAAGTTTTGAGTCCAGGCAAAAACCTACATGAAACACAAAAAGATGCAACAATTAAGCAACAATATATGATATATCTCAAATATTAATAGAGAATAGGTTCACCAAACTCCATAGAAATCAACTGAGGAGAGAGCCCAGCAATGATGTTGATAATCATCAGAAATTAGAATGTACTGTTAGGACTTCCTGTTTCACTAAGGGGCTAAACTAGCAAATCTTAATTTTGATCCAATTTCCTATCTGCATCACCATCTTGGTGCTGCAAATCCACATTTACAGTACCATTACGGTTTTCCTCAATTTTATGAGAACCATTAACAGCGTGATGAGTATCAGCTGTGCTTTCTGCGGACATATCCCCAGTACTACCACTATTTCCGGTGTCAACAGAGGTTTCATTTCCATGATTGGACTTGTTGCTCTGAATCCTAATAGTTGCACGTACTGAAGATGCTATCTCATTGGCCCCCTGAGTAATGGAGCTCAAAAATCAACCAGCGGAAGTCTGGCTCATTTCCTGTACATGAAGAGGGGATAGAATCAACCTTCTGAATGGACCTAAATCACAAATATCACCTGTTTCATTGGACATGCTACTGTGGCAATCCACATGTACCAGTCTTTGACACCACAAGCAGCACCATACCAAGAAAAGACCCACTACATGGCTCTTCACAATAGCTGCAGAAAGAAGTTTCATCAGGTTGATCTGTTACCTCATTCCAACGGACAGCCCATTGGTGCATCACATGCTCATACCCCATCATGGATACACACTTGCAATCCTTGTGCGCACTAGAAGAGCAGCTTAGGTGAGTCGCTGCACCACAAATACTGCAACGGTGACTAAAATTCCAACTAGAGGCAAGAGGATAAAAAGGCGATCAGTTGGATTCTTGTTGTTCATCCTCAATGATTACTTGTTTGATCTACTTTCACATAAGCATCAAAATTGGCCAATCCCAGTTAAATAACATTATCAAAAGCCTTAAACTCATTTGACAACCCAACTCATCATCCTACTTAATTCATCATGGGCAACAGAGAGTCGAACAATGCTTTTGATAGGTGCTACTTACTGTAACCGCTTCAACCTATAAAAAAACTGAAAATGTTTCACAAGTAAAACAAATATACTTGCTACCATGATTAGTTTCATATCAAAATTCACCACAGTTCTAGCATAATTTAGTGATATTTTAATTTAAATGACAGTGCTGTGGAAAAACAAAACACCTCCATCTTTAGAGACCAAAACAACACACAACCTATGAGTGTGTCTCGATTTTGAAATAATAGTCAATAAATACATTGAAAATGATTTCAGAACATGAAAAGTGAAAGGATTAAATTTTTTGAAAAAAAAAAACAAGGGAACTTACAGTGAAGTTACGTGGAGATGGAGATGGATCACGCCGATCAGAGAAAATCCTAGCCTTAGCTCGATCCACGCAGAGAGGGAAAGTTCAGAGTGTAGGAATCGAAGCAAAACCCAAATCCTAAGATTGATTTTTGGGTTTCTTGAGCGCTAATTTGTATAGTATAGCCGCGCGGCTATACTATTTAAATATGCGAAAATATATATTTAAAAAGTATAAATATTCGGCTATATTTAACAGTATAGCCGCTCGGCTATACTATTTGAATGTTCGGAAATCTTTCAGTAGTATAGCCGAGCGGCTATACTATTTGAATGTTCGGAAATCTTTCAGTAGTATGGCCGCGCGGCTATACTATCTAAAGATATTAGAATATTTAAATAGTATAGCCGAGCGGCTATACTATTGAAAGATTTTCGAATATTAAAATAGTATAGCCGCGCGGCTATACTTCTTAAATATATCCGAGTAAATATGAAGATTTCTTTCCTGGGTGTTTCTTTTTTACAAAAACTCCTTCACAAAAGGGGGAACTTGATTTATTTAAAAGGGCATCAGTTGAACAATAAAAAAGGACAAATTTGATTTCTTCCTCACAGTACAGAGAGTGGAAGATGATTGAAAGTGTAGTATTTTTTTGTTGGGAGGTGGTTCTTACCTTGCTGGCCGCTCCTATGACAGGTCAGTTTATGCTTCATCTTTTCAAGTTATAATTAAATCCAGCTATAAGTTAATCGTCTCCTTTCAAAAGATTCAAGCTTTTTGTTCAGCAGAGCTCAGTAACAACAATTAACTGCACATTTTGAAGTTCTTAAAGAAATTAAATTTCTTGGTGGGTAACTTTTTTTGCGTTTTGGGTTATTTCAGGGAGGCAGATAAGCTTGCATCGGTCCCTCGGATTAGGGAGTTTAAGGATTTGGGTATGCACTGTTTTTTTTTTCAGTGGAAACTCTTGTTCTTTGAGTTGTTGAAATTCCTAAATTAAAATTTTCAGATTTTTTTAATTTAAAAATATATAAATCTCGTTTTTCTGTTCAGAGCCATTGTTGAAATTTCAGAATAGATTGATGGTTGCACTTCGGGGAAACGTTGGCTCGTAAACTCCCATGAACTGTGAATTTAGTGAGTTACAAGGTGTAGTTGTGGAGAAAACGGTAAGCAAATCATAACTCTAAACAACCTATACAAATTTGGATGCTTCCTTTAGTAGGCTCTTTTTTTGGGTGTCAATGATAATTAACAATCTTGTTGATGTCTTTTTTAGGTTTTAAAATATTTTCTGGAACGCATCAAGAATGAGGACAAGGACGAGGATGAGGATAAGAACAAGAACGAGGACAAGATGAATGGAGGAAGGATTATGAAGTCTGGCACTCTACCAGCAAACTAGTCCCATGGTATTTGGTGAGAATTTGCTCTCTCTCTCTCTCTCATGAGAGTATTGCATTTGCCGTGTTTGTTTTGTGCCTGCTTGATTAAGGAAATTTTAAATCTGGTTCTTTTGGAGTTGAAATTTGACTTAACAGGGCATGTTGGTGGTTCCAATAGTATATTTAAATAGTATAGCCGCGCGGCTATACTTCTTGAATATTTCCATATATTTAAATTGTATAGCCGCGCGGCTATACCTCTTAAATATATTCGCATATTTAAATAATAGTATCGCCGCACGGCTATACTCTTAAGTATATTCCTATATTTAAATAGTATAGCCGGGCGGCTATACGGTTTAATTATTTTCGAATATTAAAATGCTATACTGTTTAATAATTTTCGAATATTAAAATAGTATAGCCGTTCGGCTATACTTCTTAAAAATATTCGTATATTTAAATAATAGTTTAGCCGAACGGCTATACTGTTTAATTATTTTCGAATATTAAAATAGTATAGCCGGTCGGCTATACTTCTTAAATATATTAGTATATTTAAATAATAGTATAGCCGATCGGCTATGCGTCTTAAATATATTCCTATGTTTAAATAGTATAGCCAAGCGGCTATACTTTTTAATTATTTTTGAATATTAAAATAGCATAGCCGCTCGGCTATACTTCTTAAATATATCATAAGTTTCCCAAGGTCCCATGTGCCAGAAATGCTCACAACCTCAAGTATTTTATCATGCATAGATTGTGGATCAAAATTATCGTAAGTTTCATCTTCATTTTGCCACAAATCTACACCGCCCATGTAGCTTCCAATATTCGCAACAAGTACACCTTCGACATCCTGAAAATGTGTCTAAAAGTCCAGCACTGATAATCTCAAAATTAGTCAATCATGATATATCCAGACAGTCAAAGCTCAAGCAATATGGTGATGATTTCTGAATCAGCAACTAAAGTGTTGTGTCTTTATGGTTAAAATCTTTTCATACGTACTCACCTCAGGGACCTCTATCTCAACACCATCTACTTCAACTCGAACTTGCCAAGGAAAATCCACAAATGTTCTATCCATTATACCCTTAGCACCTGCTCTTGCATAAAGGACTTTATTCATGAACTGCAGGTATATAACAATTGCAACAACACAACTGATGTCAACAGCTTAAGTAGGAAGTCTCTTGCATAAAGGACTTTATTCATAACTACAGAGAGAGACCACCACAACTATATTGAGAATAGGAGAGAGAGAGACCACAACTACAACTACAACTAGTACAGGAAAGTAAGAGACCAAAGACCTTTAAATATTACCCAAAAGCCACTTGTAACTTGTAAGATCTACATCTATCTATGTACTTTCACACACCAAAGCAAAGTCAGATAGATTAAAAGAAAGCTAGACTGGAGCATTCAACACCTTTCCAAGCACACCTTTCAGTAACAAACAATGGAAATTCTGCCACCCACTTTTTCCTCTTCCAAAGAATGAAAACCACTTATCAAAGTCAAATTTCCAAGACTACCCATCTCACTAAATCTAAAACACACAGAAAACAGAAGAAGAAAAATCGGTTTTGCATAAAAACAAAGTTTTATATCAATATCAAGGGTCTGAGTCTGACCAAACCCATATATCACATTACAACAAATGGCTGATCAAAGCGAGTAAAAGCTGGACATAACGCGTTTTTGGTTCATGTGCCACTACACAAACAGCATGTCTTAGTTGGTACTTTTCCATGGCATGCGATGTAACTGAGTTTTACCATAGCTAGTGAAAAGGAAGCTTCAAAGTGCAGAAAGGACGTGCTTGGTGGGGTTTGGAGAATGTTTGAGTAAGATGAAAGCCATGGGATTGCAATTTATGCATATAAAATTGAAGACGAAAAGTGGCAGTTAATGATGAACTTGATTCAGAAACGAAAAGAAACAAATGAGAAGATGCCCACAAATCAGCACAAAGAAAATAAAAGTTGATGATGGCAAAGCGTGAAGTAAACTACAAATGCAACCAGACTCAGAGCAGCAGAGGCAGAGCAGCAGGATTGCATATTTATTAAGTTGCCTTACTTAACAAGATTTGCATACATTCACTTACTAAGTATATGAATGTGGTCCAACTAAAAAAAGTACATGAATGTGGAAAATACAATCTAATTTCTAAATTCTAAATTAATAATCAACTTTATAAACGATACAAATACGCGTTATAATTTGAATAGACTTGTAACACAGTGTAACTATTACCTTCATACCGCAACAATTGTTTGTATATAAATTCAGCTCATATGCTATGCTTGTGACATAATAATATATGGGTTTCATGGTTTGAAATCATTCCATTTGTTTTAATAGAATTTGAAAGGTAAGTATTAATGCGTTTTGTAAATAAAAATGGAAGATTTTATGAGTCACTTGTAAATATTTCATACTTTTTCATCACGCTCCGATGGTGCCTCTAGTCGTTACTCTAGTAATATTTATCTTCTAAGTTCAATTAATAAGTAAATTCGCTAACTAGCATTTGATGAACTTAGAGTATCCTATCTTAGATGAATGAACTTAGAGGACCCTCAACTCTCTCTTTCTCTAGTAACGATATGTATGGAGGAGATTTGAGAGGTAACTACGAAAAGAAGTTTAATTACTTAAGAGTAGTTTTAAAGAAAGAAAGCAGATCTAAGTTGTAAGCTCACTTGCTTTATAAGATTATGGCACGACTATGCGTCATGCGACACTAACATGTCTCCCAACCCAAAAGTCAATACTTGCTTAAGTGCTTTGTTTATTTGCGGGTAATTAGAGTTGAGTTTGGAATTTACAAGATTAGCAAGCAAACAAGCACATGCAGACACGTAATGAGAAATAGCACTTTCCTTCCACCTCCACAATGCCAAAAACCCTTTTTTCCAAAAAGAAAAAAGAGTTGCATTGATCAGTTGTAAAGATGAGAGGGAGAATTGAGATTTTAATCTCCATGTGAGAACATGCCCTATTGCGGACGTATAAAACAATGCAAGTCCCTAGCTTTTGACATTAACATTTACTTAACCAACGTCGCTTACAAGGTAAACAACCCATCCGCATCCACCCATAATCACTTTCTTAAACCTAATAAACAACCCTTAACCACTCTCTCTCTCTCTCTCTCTCAAAACAAAACCAGAAAAAAAAAACATGGGAGAAGCTTCAACACACATAGACCTAGCAACATTTCTGGAAATCCCAATTGAGAAAGACCCACAAAGAATGATCACTGCAACACATGATCGTCCTCCCCACACATTAAGCCCTATATGGAGGCTGAGCCCGAGGCACAACGGTAGCACCTTATATGACTCGTATGAGCTTCGAGCTGTGACTCACCAACTTAACAAAGCCATTCAAGCTTCCAAAGCATCGTCCCCTCATTACATGTACTGCTTCAATTCACCCCTCTATACACAAGGCTTGAGTCGCATTTCCAAACAAAGTGTCAAGACACCCAAGAGAATTCTGTGCCAGCAGCAGCTGTCTTGTGCGGCTGCCACAGCCGACAAAAAGCCGAGTACAAGGCCTCCCGTGGCAGCTTCGATGGGGTTTGTGACAAGGGCATGGAGGAAAGTGAAGCAAGGATTTCTCAAGAACAAGCCAAGGAATGACTGATTTCAGGTCCTCACCCCTCCCCAACTTGCCTGGAGTCTGATCAACTATGTATAGCATAATTAAGCCTAGTATTCTAGTCTGCCATCAAAACCGAGCCGAGCATGTAATTTCATACCCAATTTCAAGCCTTGTAATATATGATTTCCTCAATCCAAATGTCCTTATAAATCAAAGCTGTAAAATGCAAAAACAATACATAGCAGTTGGTCTTAGTCCGTTATCAACAAAACTGTGTGAAGTTCCCCTTCCATTGATGTTCAACAAGGTTCATTTACAACCATGCTCCAACTAGAAGGATCCTATTAAAACCACAAAAATAAAGATACATGTGGTGATATGGTGGTATACAACATGCCAATATTTCTGAAAGAAAGAAAAGGAAGATTCAATCAAAACTTTGATTACTAATCTAAGCAGCTAGAGGAAATTTCTAAGTCAGCCTCAGCGCCATTTCTTGAAGAAGAGCTCGCTTCTGCACAGCACTTATTACATGGTTGGTCTCGGCATTCTCAAGAACATCAGTGATAATGGCAGCTGCATGACCAAGTGGGTCCTCAGCAGCCCGCTTCAACATGGAGGCCTGAACACCACATGAGATAATATGAAAAAAGTAGAAAAATATTTAGCTATAAACTTGATTGTCATTGGAACAGAAGCTATAGGAACTGCTGCAAGTAAAGCCTAAATTTGATGAAACTAATCAACACCCTTTTGTCCAGAGAGAGAGAGAGAGAGAGAGACCTGGCAGTGGTTGGGATATAGCCAATGTACAAGGTTGCTGAAACCAAGGCTCCCCATCAACCTGAACAGGCAATGCAGCAAAGAGATGTATCCTAATTGACTGCCCCTGTGCCATTCTTCGAGCACGAGAAAGCCCCACCTGTCCCAAACAGAACAGCAGTTCAGAGACATAGCACGCATTACCAATTATAGTGATCCATTATAAATTGAGATTACCAAACTTTAGGGACTACAAGCCAAAGTAAATAATCAAAACAGCCAAACGAGTATTTATGCTACAATGTAATCTAGCTTAGGATGAGCATTTTACATATCCTAATATTCTGGAAGAATTGGTAATGCAAACAGCTACATGATTTACGAGAAGTATACTCATGTTGACGAAATAACTATACTTGTTGCTTGAAAGGGTAATGTGTCTGTTTGTTTCGTTTTACATCTCTTACAAGTCACTTTTTGACATTTCAATGAGTAGCACTAAGTAGGTAACTTGGAATAACCAATGGCACTAGAAAGACCATCTAGTATCCAGTTGGAAATTACTATTATGAAACGCATGCCGAAAGAAGAGTGTGAGACTTCCATGTCATGGAAGTAAAAGCTTGCATTCTATCAGGTGCTGTACAGCAACAAGTTCAATGCAGCTTGGCCATAAGATCAAAATTCGAAGAAAAACCAAACATATAAAACGTTGGTGCCTCATTTGTTGTCTATCAAGAAACGTTGCCTACCATCCATCCATCACAGGAGCTTAATGGGGCCATTATAAGCTCCTGTGTGTGCTACTAGAGAAAAAATAACAGTCAAATTTAAACAATGGAAAACTCACAATAATGCATGTGTCAAATTACTCCTAAAGAATAGAGGATTACAAGCTTTGCAAGGCGCCCAAAATTTAAAAGTATCATTTGTAAACGAAAATAGAAGGAAAAGTTGTTAGCCATAAATTTTAAACACGTGAGCTTTCTGAAACATGTCAATATTTCTGAAAGAAAGAAAAGGAAGATGCAATCAAAACTTTGATTACTAATCTAAGCAGCTAGAGGAAACTTCTAAGTCAGCCTCAGCGCCATTTCTTGAAGAAGAGCTCGCTTCTGCACATCACTTATTACATGATTGGTCCCGGCATTCTCAAGAACATCAGTGATAATGGCAGCTGCATGACCAAGTGGCTCCTCATCAGCCCTCTTCAACATGAAGGCCTGTACATCACATGAGATAATATGACATAAGTAGAGAAAGATTTAGCTATAAACTAGATTGTCATTGGAAGAGAATCTATATAGGAACTATTGCAAGTAAACTTAAATTTGATGAAACTAATCAACACTCTTTTGTCTACACAGAGAGAGAGAGAGAGAGAGGGGCTATACTGCTTAAATATTTCCGTATATTTAAATAGTACAGCCGACCGGCTATACTTCTTAAAAATATTCGAATATTAAAATAGTATAGCCGGGCGGCTATACTTCTAAAAAATATTCGTAGATTTAAATAGTATAGCCGCGCGGCTATACTTCTTAAATATTTCCGTATATTTAAATAGTATAGCCGGCCGGCTATACTTCTTAAATATTTCCGTATATTTAAATAGTATAGCCGCCCGGCTGTACTCCTTAAATAGATTCGAATATTAAAATAGTATAGCCGTGCGGCTATACTTCTCAAGTATTTTATCATGCACAGATTGTGGATCAAAATTATCATAAGTTTCATCTTCATTTTGCCACAAATCTACACCGCCCATGTAGCTTCCAATAATCGCCTCAGGGACCTCTATCTGAGCAACTAAGTGTTGTGTCTTTATGGTTAAAATCCTTTCATACTCACCTCAGGGACCTCTATCTCAACACCATCTACTTCAACTCGAACTTGCCAAGGAACCACAAATGTTCTATCCATTATACAATACGGAGACGGCGGAAGGAAAAGAACATCACCATTTGGTTTTTGAAACTGATTGTTCCTGAAATATTCTTAGAGAGAGGCCTACCTTGCATGCTTCTCTCTTTATGCATTCTTGGAGGAATAGGAAAGAAGATAAAAGCCCAACTTTGGAGGCTTAGTTAACGTTAGGAGGAAAGAAAGCCCTCTTTTTTCATCCTTTTTGAGCGGATGAGGGAGAAGGCCTCAACAAATAACGTACTATCTTGTAGTTCCATAGAAATTTTTCAGACTTGGGGCTTAAAGGGCTCTACGAATTGTACAAGGACGGTACATTACTCAATCTTACAAATGATGAGGAATGGAAAGCATTTGAAGTTGCTCCTCACTCATGCACAGAGCGTCCTCCTACACCACACTGCCATTGATGTCAAGCAATACAAGGTCAAGAGAATCAACGAGCCTAATGACACCAGACTCGAACTCCTCATAAATACGTTCAAGACCTGGAGTGACCTGATTTCCACTGCGGCCCAGCCAACAGCAGTCATCCGGCATCTTGGATTTGTTCATTTGGCATTTTGGATTTATCCTTCACCAAGTATAATGGTGAATTTCACTAAGCAATTATATTTTTAGATTTCATAGAAACACAAAAGAGTGATTAGCCAAGTAGCCAGCCAATTATGTTTCTCATTCATAAGAGTGATTAGCCAAGTAGCCAGCCAATTATGTTTCTCATTCATTCTTATATGGAACCAACCAACAATACAAAAAGCATAATTGGCTCCACCGAGCCCAATCTTTTTTATTTTATTCTATTCTAGTTGAAATGAACGGCACAGATTTTTCAAACAACAAATCTGACCCTCCAAATCAAATGGAACGAGTTATTCTTGGGTTGGGACAACATTTTTAATACAAAATCAGTAGGCAATGATTCAATCTTCCTTTGAATCCCACGGACCAGCCTTCCTCCACTCCAAATTTTTTTAAAATGTTCATAGAAAATGCTTTTTAGCCTTTCTCCATCCAAAAATGCATTATTTAGCTACATACATCCAAGACTAGATAAATGACTTGATAAAGGGTCCACTGGACCCCGACAGATGGTTGGTTGGCAAGCTGTTTACCCTCAAGTTTTACCCCTCACCCCCAACTTCTCCACTACCTCCGATCAAAACTCTCTATCTCCTTCAAGCACAAAATTGGGGGAGTGTCAAGTCCACTAAACTCTCTTCTCAAACAGAATTACAGCACAAAGCCCCAAGGGCAACCTAAGGCAAGAGCATCCCAATACGCTACTGTAGCAGCAGCGGCCGGTAAGCTACCAACCCAGATTATGTTTTCTTATTGGAAAAAAAGATCTTGTTTAATTTGTTGACCTCGTTCGAATTCTTTTTTTCTTTCTCTTTCTGCAAATCTAATTTAATTTAGTTTTCGACAATACATCTTTACCTATTTTCAATTTGTTTATTTTGCATCACTGTGTACTAGCATCTGTTACGTATGTTTTAAGGGGAATGCTAGCAACCTTCTTTCTAACCTTCTCTTTTGGACCTTCTCCCTTCTCCTCATGACACGTGTCAATTTATACACTTAAAACAATGTCATTATTACATTAGACAACCTTTATGTCAAAATCTCCATTTTTTAAAGTGTAAAAAATGACACGTGTCATGAGGAGAAGGGAGAAGGTCCAAAGAGAAGGTTAGAGAGAAGGTTGCTAGCATTCCTCATGTTTTAATGTTTATATGAAATTCTTTTGCTTTAATTGTTTACATTTCTTGCTAAAAGGAAAGGAAGTGAGGAATTTGATCTCGTGTTTCCTTGCAGATGAAGACCATTGTATCAAAAAGGAAAAGAAAAAAAAAATTTGGAATAAGTCCAAATCTAACAACATAAGTTGGGTGTAATCCACGCATTTCTTGTTTTTGATATAAGTCCTTTGACTTTTTGCCACGTAGAATTACATTCTTTTTCTGTATTATCTGACACGATTGTAATTTTTTTTTGAGTTCTTTAATTTATTTTATGTTTCCCATTATGTCCATGGTATATAATTTAGCTAAGAAACTGATTCGTGAGACGATAACTACCATGCTTAATGATGATTTTAATTTAGTATTTGTTTCTTTATTTGTATGTATGTTGACTTATTTTTTATGATAAGATTTTGATGTTTTTTTAATCGTGCCACTAGTTTTGATGTTGATTATATGTCGGTTATATGTGTTCATGTTTTTTGGCCTTATTTTATCATTGTACCTAAGATATAGGTACATCAACTGATGGTGTATGCATAGATGTTGTATGGATATTTTATTTCTAACCCATAATACCCCTTAATAAGGTAACACTTGAACCTAATACCTCTTGGTGAGGTAACAGATGAACTTACCTCTTACTGAGGCAATAATACTTGAACTTGATACCTTACACTCAGGTAACTACTTCAACCCAAAAAACAAAACAATAAAACAAAAACACTTGTGTACATACCTGCAAACACAATGATCAACCACAACCATAGACAAATAACACTAATATTCCTTGACAACATTAACAATGAAACCCAACAAAGACAAAAACCTATGAACCAGGTAAAATAAGAATATAACATAGTTAGAACTCCAACAACAACAAAATGTCATCAAACCCGATAAAAAATTACATACCTAACAAATAGGTATGAGCCCAAATGAAACTAGAGGAAAGTGTTTCAAATTCAAGATTTTTGGATGAATCACACGTCTATTTAGCCAAGATTTCTTGATAGAAACATAAATAAAGTGAATTCTTGTTTTACGTGCCTTTTATGATAATGGCATGAGCTGTAAATATTTTTTAAAAGATGGGCAATCCATTTGCTTACATGGCTACGCAATTGACTCACTGGACTACAATTGATAAGAGGATGGTTGTGGACTGCATCCAATGTGCACTCACGAAAATGGATCTATATCTAAGAACCTCAAAGAAAAAAAGGACATGGTATCGTGTTGACAAAAATTTTGAATGGGAGGAATCGGTAAAAAGAGGTATAAATTTTTACATTTCTCGTTTGTTGGTTTGCTCATGAGTCATAACTGCTTCAATTTAATAAAAAAAAACATCTGGAATTATGTGTATGCCACAAAACAGTTTTAGCAATTATTTTCTCCATGGCCATAAACAAAAAAGTTCTTATATAATTTGAACATTAATATTTGACTCTTAACACAAGTCTTATTGATCAACTCTTACTATTAATCCTGCAATTTAACCCCTGCCATTTTCCATAATTTTGGCCCTCTATTGACATTTAGAATACTGAATGCATTCAACTAAATGCATATTAATGTGTTAAACATTAATGCACACTTGTGTGATAAAACTAGAAAATTCTAAAATAATTGAGAGAATTACTAAGTAAAAGTTGGTTGACTCTTCCTAGAACCATCCTAATATTTATTTATTGTAATTGTAACTAGAGAATTCTAGAATTATAGGACTAACTTGTGGCTAAAAATGCTTTAGATAAGTCGGTTACTGTGCAACCGACTTGTCCAAGTAAATTGCTGACTTAGATAGTCGGTTAGCATCAGTATAAATATGCCTGCAGCCCACTGAAGTAATCAAGCTGAAAACTACCAGCTGTCCTATATCTAAAGCTTTGTATCTTTCCTACTTCATTCAAATAAAACTACTTTATTACTCTTTCAAAAGTTTCATATTCCAAGTTAAGCTGTTGTCCTAAACACTAAACCAACCATTTTCTAAACCTCTTCTCCCATAGACTAACATAATGTTTAAACAACTCAATTAATCTGAAATGTTTTTCTCCCTCATTAATCATCAATGCTTTAAGTTTAGCAGATTCATGACTTGCTTATGTTGTTTTGTTATATACCAGATCCTACTTTTTTAGATCACAACATAAATTAAAATTCAAGAATGGATTACTGTTTTATGGTCCATTTGTCACTAACTTTTTTTCCTTCTTTTTTCAATCATGCAGAGAGATGCAATCCAAGCGATTGTCAGAGAGATCGACTATGACTTAGTTGCTCCTTGGATGTCTTTATGACATTACACATTTTCATTCTGCAAATAGCAAGCCGTCATTCCTGTTGTGCAATTCGCTTCCAACACGAGATTCCTTGGCACCCTCTCGTTTAGACCAACGATCCCGGATGCCACTCGGTGAGCGACAGAGCATTCCAAGACCTCTTGGATTGCGGAAACTCCCCAAGAACTTGTTATCAATGGACTTTGCGACTGGCACACACACAAACATACACGGATGAATTGAATGCAAACACCTCCGGAACAAGCATACAACCATGGACACAAAGATTTATAGAGGTTCGGCCAACTCTTGCCTACATCCTCTTGGTGATCCCCTTGAGAAATTTCACTAATGAAAGAGTATGTTACAACTTTGTTTTACATAGAAAACCCCTTAGAACACTACTCTCTCCCCAAGCTCACTTTTCTCTCACACCCTTGCTCAAACCCTTGATGCCCCTGCTTTGCCCTCTTGCAAAGCTTACAATGCTTGTTTCCCTTGTGTTTCCCCCTTTGCCCCATAGCCTCAGCCCTCTTGCCTTAGCTCTCTTGGACACCTTGCATTTTCAGCTCTCTTGCTCTCTAAGCACTTGGAACTCCCAGCCCCCCACTTGGGGCTAGAAGCTCCCCCTTGTGCTCTTCAAGCCTTTGCTCTCAAACTCTAGCACTTGGCTCCTTTCTTGAGCCTCTCCTTGTGATGTCTGCACTTCCCACTTAAGTAGACAAGTGAGAACCCTCCCACCAACCTCAGCCACCCTGTAAAAGTCTTCCAACATGTGGCAAACCAGCCACCCAAAAAACCAGATCCATGATTCAAGGAAAGCACAAAGTGATAGGCAATCATACAACCCACCAATCTATACTTAATGTTGTTTAGGACTTTCCCAGCAGCTATCATGTGTCCTAGCACTCATAAAAGTCTCTTGGAGGCACATGGAGTTGGGTAGGACAATGACCCATGTGAAAAAGCACCTTGAAAACACGTGGAAACATTCAGCACAGGCAATGGGCGACCGGTCGCACGCTTTTGCGACCGGTCGGATACAGAAAACCTCCCTTCGGATACCAATCTGCCTGAAAACGACCGGTCGCGGATACCTTGCGACCGGTCGCTTTCTGCGATTTTTCCAGTTCTCCAATCTGCTTCAAAACGACCGGTCGCTCAAAACCTGCGACCGGTCGCTTCTCCCGAAGCTTGCATCTATGGTGAGCCAATTTTCACAACAATTCCAGGTTGTTCTACATGTTGCATTGTTAATCTTCAATGGAAGAACAGTTTTCAAGAAATTATCAAATGTTCACCCAACAATTTCAACACACCGTTGTATTTTGTTGATTACAGCCACCTATCCTCTCGGATAAATAACAACTCAATCCTAACAAGTAACAATCTGCATATACGTACGCATATTTTTTTTAATGTCATTTTCGATACTTCTTACAATGCTATTAAATTTGTTACTCGCTTTGCTATTTGTGAAATATCAGGGTTTACATATTCTAATAATCTTATGATGTTATTTTGTTAAATTGCAAGATGTTTTGGGGCGCATCACTGCCCTACAAGATTTGGAAACAAAAATAGTTGACAACACAAGGCTTGAGACCAAGTGTGAAATTCACATTGAAAATATCACTTGAAAATGTTAACAAAGCATCTATACATTTTCAAACTGCTATACCTCTTATTAGAATTACTTTATTTTTCTCCTGCCAATTTGCATATGATAATTGTTTTCATAACATTAACACATTTCCCCAATTGTTTTTTAAAAATAGTATAGCCGTGCGGCTATACTATTTTTTGGTAATATATATTATTTTTATTAAGTAATACGTGAGAATTATGTGTATTATGCATGAATTTGGCGTGTCTTATTGAAATTTTTGTAAAAAATACGTGTATTAAACATGAACCGTGCGGCTATACTATTTTTTGTAATATATATTATTTTTATTAAGTAATATGTGAGAATTATGTGTATGATACATGAATTTGGCATGTTTTATTGAAATTTTTGCAAAAAATACGTGTATTAAATATGAGAAATAAGTATGTGTATAATATATTATTAAACATGAGAGTGCTAAAATCTTTATAAAGTAAAAAATCAAAAAGGGACAATAGATACTCGAGTAATGTTCTAATAGCAATGCATAAGGCTCTTGGGCTCTGGGGAAATTTAATTAAGACACCCAAATGATTTCACAAAGGATTAAATAAATAGAAATTAATTATTTTGTGGATTTTTTCTGTAATTTTTTTATATATTATATGATAATTAAAATATAATTACTAATTAAAGTAGGCCAAAAGCAAAAGTAAATAAACAAATTTTTTTAAATTTATTATTATTATTTTTTTAAAAGGCCTCTTCCGACGACAGTTCGTGGACACAGGTTTATGCCGTCGAAATTTTCAGGATTAAAATTTTTTTTTAAACAGTATAGCCGGGCAGCTATACTATGTATATACAAAAACAAAAAAAGACTACCACGTGTCAAAAAAGTAAAGCCGTGCGGCTATACTATTTTTTAAAAAAAATTTCAAAAAAACGGGTATAGCCGCTCGAGTATACTATTTCTTTTTAAAAATTTCGAAAAAAGGAGTATCGCCGCGCGGCTATACTATTTTTTAAAAACAATTATTGAAAAACTGAGTATATACGGCTATACTATTTTTTAAATTTTTTTTTGGAAAAACGAGTATAGCCGCACGGCTATACTCAGTTTTTCCCTAATTGTTTTTTAAAAATAGTATAGCTTTTGATTCGAATATCTATTGAAGCTCGTGTGTTTTGGCTTAATTCTCTTATACCTATTTAATAAATTGTCACAATTATTCTAAGTTTGTTATCAATTGATTAAATAGACTGAGGTTTTGTCTATCATATTAATAGAATGCTATTATCAATGGAAAAACATGTTTCACTAGTTGATGGTAAGATTCAACAGAGAATTTGTAGCACTTCACACAAGAGTTTATATATGTATGGGCAAAATTGAGGGGATTCTTTAGCATAATGAATCATGTTTGTTTACAAGAAGAATTACAGAAATAGAATCTGAGTATGAAATTAAATTACTTTGCAAACTATGTAACACTTTTTTGACAGAAACTAGAATTTAAAATCAAAATGGAGGAGGGGAACCATAATTGAAATCCCCTTGGGTGCTGGATATCTTGATTAGCATAGCTAACACCTCCTTCATGTTTGGTCTTGACTGTGGTGCCTCAGCTGTGCACTTTATGCCAACCTTAAGCAGCTCACACATCTCCTCTGCCCCATCAACAAGCCCAGACCCCATAAGCATAACTGGTATCACAGACCTATTGAATCCGAGCCGTCCATTTCCCATTACCCTTCTTGCCCATTCTACAAGGCACTCCTCTCCTCCATCCACTGCCCTCCTCCCAGTTGCCAACTCCATTGCCAGCACTCCATAACTGTATACATCCCCTTTTGTTGTGGCTTGCCATGTCTGCCCATATTCTGGTGCAACATAACCAACTGTTCCTGCCACCATTGTGCTCACATGACTATCCCCTGCATCCACTATTCTTGCCAACCCAAAATCTGTAACTCTAGCCTTTCCATCCTTATCCAGCAGCACATTGCTAGCCTTCACGTCCCGGTGCACGATTGCAGGGAAGCACTCGTGGTGTAGAAACACCAAGGCTCGAGCCACATCAACCGCCACATCAACGCGTCTGTGCCATGTTAGTCTTACTCTATCGGACACAAGATCCTCCAAGCTCCCACCTTCCATGTACTCATAGACTAGTATTTTTTCTGATCCATAAAGGCACCAGCCATGAAGAGTTACAAGGTTTGGGTGAGGCCAGCCAAAGCCATTTCCACTAAGAACCTCCATTTCAGCTCTGAATTCTCTTTCACCTTCAAGCCCTTCTCTTTGAAGCTTCTTCACGGCTACTACTCTCCCATCAGGCAATACTCCTTGGTACACTGTCCCAAACCCTCCTTTCCCTAATATCCTCTCTTCAGAAAAATTGCACGTAGCTTTCAAAATGTCAGCATGTGTAAATGCTGTTTTGTCCAAACGAATGACCTTGACGGTATCTGATAGCCATGGTGATGAACCGGTGGAACTTGAGGCCAAGTCATGCCGGTATTTGACGTCCTGCAACAGATATCCTGGTTGCTGTGCAGGGCTCTTCCCAAATAAGCAGACTACAAGTGACAAAAGTCCACATATCAAGACAGCAAGTAGTAGAGCCAAGACCACCATATACTTAGCAAACTTTGTAGGCTTTTTTAGGTTCCCATTTGATTTATTTGCTGGTCCATCTCTGGAGTTGTCAATGAATGGTGGAAGTTTCAGGAGGGGGTCACCAAGGTAAGAGTCTTTCTCAAATGTTGCCAATTGCCCACTTGAAGGAATTACACCAGATATGAGTGGATTGTATGAAATGTTGAACTTGCTTAGCTCAGTCAAGCTGTTTAAGCTCACAGGGAAGGTGCCAGAAAAATTGTTGCAGGACATATCAAGATTCTGCATGCACTTAATATTTCCAATTTGCATTGGGATTTGGCCTGAAAAATTGTTCGTACTGATGTTGAACACTACAAGTGGCAACTGACCAATCTTTGCAGGGAGTTCTCCATCAAATTTATTGAAACCCAAGTTTATCATACTAAAATTTTGCATCTTACCAATATCAGGAGGTAGCTGACCTGAAAGCTGATTCCCACTCAGTTGAAGATAACCAGAGATTTGAAGTGTGCTTACTGCAGAACCAGCAGCACATATGGGAAAGAGGCCATTTCCTTTAAGTAGCCGATCCCATATGCTTCGACAACTCTTCCTAGTGAGGATTGTATACACAAAACTGAATGGAGGGTAATCTGCAGGAATCCATCTCTTCATTGCTAAGCACTCCCCTGATCCAGCTATGATCTGATCATTGTCCTGATTATTTGTTTCAAATGTTGGCTTAACATTTTTCCCAATCTTTGTCAATTCAGATGGGATTGGACCAGTGAGCAGGTTGTTGGCAAGATTAAGCCACAACAAGCTAGTACAATTTCCTAACTCCTGTGGAATTGGACCAGTTAGCAAATTGTTTGCAAGCATCAACCACAACAGAGAGCTCAAGTTTCCTAGGGTGCTGGGAATTGCACCAGTTAGGCTGTTGAAGGAAAGGTCCAGTGCTTGGAGGGACGGAATGTTTCCATACTCTGGTGGTATAGTTCCATTGAATTGATTGTAGGCAAGGATCAAGAACTTCAATTTTGGCATTTGAGCAATTTCAACTGGTAAAGGACCTGTAAAGTTGTTGTGGCTGAGGTCTATCCTTGAAACATTAAGAAGCTTGAGAATTCCAGACGAATATATACCACCGGTGTATGAATTTGAGTGCAATACAAGAAACTTCACCTGTCTGAATCTCCCAAAAATATCTTGTATATCCCCTCCAAAATTGTTCTTACTCAAGTCCAAGAAGGTCAAGTTGTTCAAATCCAAAAGGGTTTCTGGGATCACTCTATAAAAACTGTTGTTGCCCAAGAACAAAGCTTGCAGACTCGAAATCCTTCCAATCTCAGACGGAATTGATCCTGTAAAATTATTTCCCCAGAGATTCAATATGACCAACCTCTGGCATTTTGAAATCTCTGCTGGAACTCCACCAGAAATACCATTTTCTGACAGGTCCAAAACTACCAAGCTACAGTTATTTGTGAAAATGGACCGCAAAATAGTCCCACTAAGATAGTTTTCAGCTACTGAAAATTCCCTAAGCTTGGTGAATCCATTCCATATCTCTCCACTAAAATAGTTTGAGCTCAAATCCAAGTACTGCAATTTCAAGCAGTCATCAAAGCTGTGATCAATCCTACCGGTAAAGTTATTTTCAGAAATATTAGCAACCACCAGATTATTGCAAATTCCAGGAAAGCTCATCTGCAAATCCCCATTAAACCTATTGACAGCCAAATCAAGAACCTCCAACTGATTCAATCCATTTAAGTTGAGCTCACTGTCAATAATGTTATGTGATAAATTGAGGTATTTGAGGCTGTGGCATTGACTGAGGTCCTCTGGGAGAGCTCCGCTTAGAGTGTTTTTGGAGAGGTCGAGGTGTGAAAGTGCTGTGAGTGCCGAGAAGTTTGGGAAAATCTCACCGGTGATTTTGTTGTCGGAGAGCTCAACGACACTGACTCTCGTGTCGTTGTTGCATGTAACTCCATGCCACTCGCAGGGGTTGTTGCTGTGCTGGTTCCATTGTGAGTATTGGCCTTGATTTACTTGGTTATGTTGTTGCAGAAATGCTTTAAGGCTTAGCAGAACTTCTCTGTCTGTGTCTAGAGAATCTCCGGCAACAACAGAAGCTTCTGTCAAAGACAAAAACAACAAAGTTGTACTTGTTATTATAAACAGATTTGCAGCTGTAAAGAATCATCATCGGGAAACGATCACATGGGTTAAAATAAAAAACAGAAAATAAAACTGCCCATATAAAAAAATCTCAAAAATCTCAACATGTACCTGCTATGATCAAGACAAGGAGGGCTAAGAATATGGAAGACAATATGAGCCATGAATTAGTCTCCTTGTTTGAGCAGTGCATGATCTTCTGGCCTCTCGGATTGTTGTTTGCAAAAACTTTGGTGTTGATCAATTGCTAGAATCGCATGAACAATTTTCTCATAAAAAAAAGAAAAAAAATTAAAGAATTATAATTTACAGGTTATGAATCTGTGTGTGGAAGTTGAACACGTTGGAATGTCTTTGAAGACAGAGCCTGCATATTTACACGAAACCAGACCTTGGAACAACGAATTTTTCTTCTTTTTTGTTTATAATTATATTTAAGTGATTTAATATTAGAGAATTAATTATTGGTTGAAAATGTTAACGATGTTGGTTAATTGCGTTGATTAGTGAAAGCTCTACTATTACTAATACAAGAATTGCTTGCTGGGAATGAGGTGGGGGGCCGTTGAGCCGCCCATATTGACCGGTTCACTTAAACCGGATTGGCATTTGACTCAGGCCCTAGGAGAGAGAGAACAGGCACGCAGAAAAAAAGAGTTCCATGTCCGTGTCTTATATGCTTTCACGTTGGTTTGTTTTGGATTCTAGAATCGGCATTTTCTTTATTATTTTTATTTTTAGTATTTGGACAAATCACACGCTATAAATAATAATATAATTGAGAAAATAAGGTGATTTTGTTGGTTGTGTTTGCTTTACCAACCCAAGCAAAGTTAGACAAAAGGAATAATAATTTTCGTAGTCAAAGGACACCCATGGTTTTGGAATTTGATGCAAATTCTTTGAGAAAATCATAATTAGCCTTACTGTAAAATTTTCTCCACATAGAATTTGAGTTAGACCCGTTTCCTCCATGTTAAAATCCAATTAATAATAGTAATAGTTTGCATGATGATTCTTGTAACCAAATTGTTGTCAAATCTTAGGAAGACAAATCTTGGAATGCAGGGTACAATTTCATTAGCATATGGTACAATTTTCGTATTCTAAAGTTGGTGGCTCACCTAACAATGATTTTTTATTTTATTTTATACAAACGATATTCTACTTTAATCTAATATAAACTAAGGAGAGGGGATTCGAATTCGGATATAAAATGGGGAGCACATCCGCTCTAGTCGATTTAGTTAACAAAGATTTAAATTTTAAAAAAGACTGCAAATGAAGCCAACAATGATATGGTCAAAATCAGAATCTTTGGCTGCTTATGATATAATGACATAATAAATATACAAATAAATAATCTTTTGTATATAAGACAACAGCAGAATACTTGCCAACAGCTTCTAGATGGGAGGTTATCCACACACACAAAAAAACTTCTAGATGGGACCTTGACTATCTGAGAAGGAGCACATCTGCTTATTGGTCTTGTTCAACTGTGCACGTCTACTATTTCTGCAGAAGAATTATTTGTTTCTGTGCAACCAAACATACCTTCAAGGAAGAAGAGTAATATTAAAGTTGTCCTTTTAGTTTCTGTTGAGACAAGCAAAAAAGTCCAAGACAAAGCAGACAGAAAATTTACCAAGAAAATGACATTAAAGACTTCTAGATTGCTTCTGCTTGTAAATCCTTGGAAATCAAAGTAACCGGTCAAAGAACATGTTTTTCAATTTTTTTCATTTTCTTGGTTTTATTTTCTAAGCCAAGATATGATATTGCCTGTCCTTGAGAGAGGCTTGTGATAAGTTTTCAAAGGTAAGTGGGCCATGCAAATGTCATCTGGGTCGGCCAACACTCGTGATCTTCGAGTTGGCTTCACGGCAAAGCTAGGGAAACTATTTCGTGTACATGTACTTGAGGGACGTGGGCAGTCACTATTTGCTTGATTTAATTATATCATAAATCATATTTTAATCAAGTAATTAATAAATTCAAAGTCAAAGTGGAAGTGGAAGACTCTGTTTTGTCAACTATTCATGTTCATCTTTGTTGGGTGAGAATATGTGAGAGAGAGAGAGAGAGAGCGCTTTGTTCTTCTAGTTAGAGTGTTGTGATCACAAATTCACAATGGCAAAATTAATTAATCATATTGAAAAGCTTTTTTATATAAATACAATGATGATCCTCTAAGAAGCATTTATATTCATGTTATTGTAAATAATCTTGAACTTTTAGTAGAAATAAAAACATAAAAGAACCTTTTAAATTCATAAAAATAAAAATAAAGAAAATGCCAAACAGTATAGAGTCAAACTTAAGTATTTCAATATAAATAAATGAAATAAAATAAAGAAATGGGCGCCCCCAACACTCCATTTGTTGGACTATAGAGAGAGCTAATTTCTAATTTGCCACTAGATAAATCAATATTAACAAGAAATTAAGCGTGTGACAACAAGATAATGAAATGTTTTGAAGCTAGCACTTATCCTCTAGCAGTTGATGAGGTAATCGAATGTGGACATATAGAAACTGAGTTCTTGCCTCCTATATTTATATAAATCATTGAGATGAGTTTAGAGATTTTAATCATATATAAATTTAGAGGGTTATTCATTTTATTAATTCATGAACTTTGACCCGATTTGCATTTGATTCCCTCAATTTCCAAAATCGTTCCCGTGGTACTTCAACTTTAGTTTCGTTAGGACAAATTGGAAATTAAAAATAATACAAAAATATCATTTTACCCCTGCATTTAACAGAAAAAGTTAAAAAAATTGACGGCAAGACCATTTGTCCTAACGAAACTAAAGTTGAAGAACCACGGGAACGATTTTGGAAATTGAGGGACTCAAATGCAAATCGGGTCAAAATTCAAGGACTAATAAAACGAATAACCTTAGAGCTCCATCTAGTTTATAGCTCTCAGCCAACAATTCTGCTAAATATTTTATAATTGGATTTGAAATTTGATGCATATTGGCCGCCCTTGTGCATTAAATTATTAGCATGCAAAAACAGAGTTTTGGACTGAGGTTAGGAAAGGAAGATAATTAATGTCAAACTTTTTTTTTCATGAGTTGCTCAATTATTCAACTAGACAATTCATTACAATTTAAAGAAATCTAAACAAGGATCAACAAAGATAATAATCCAACCCGAGACAAGATCATAGAAACTTTGAAAGGGAATTCATAGAATCATGTGTTTTTAATCAAAATACAACTCAATTAGTGCATTAATTATAAGATTATTAATTGCTAATCTATGGTCAATCATGTGCAACAATCCCTACCCCACCGTTGTGCAGAAAGTTGTGATCATTTTGGTCTAAAATATGCACTCATAGTCTTCAAGTTCAAACTTTTACACTTTAAAGACTGGAGACTGGACCATAATAGTATATGAATAAAGAAATTAAGTTCACAGTTCACACTATGACTATCAACTACAGGCATGCTATGCTAGCTATAGCTAAAACCCTAAACCCCATGTCCAAAATTCTAATACCAAGGATGTGTTTGAGAGGTTCTTCTAGAAAAAGTGCTTCTAAGTAGAAACATACCCTAAATCCATTTTGGTTTAAATGGCCCTGTACTGCTCTCATCCATATCATAACCTCTTTAACTGCACTTGCAATGCACAAGAAACTA
Source organism: Prunus padus (assembly GCA_024362665.1). Taxonomy (NCBI): domain Eukaryota; kingdom Viridiplantae; phylum Streptophyta; class Magnoliopsida; order Rosales; family Rosaceae; genus Prunus; species Prunus padus. The sequence continues at coordinate 2,349,368 of JANFAM010000005.1, forward strand.
ATGGGATCAAACTTTTGTGCTATGTCTGCTCAATGTGCCACATTGTGCAAACTGATATGTTACAAACTTTTTCTGGTAGCTACTTTGAATTCGAGGACAACGAAAGCCTAATGGAACCTAGTGAATGAGCAGCAGCAGTAATATTGGAGAGTTTCAAGTCATAGTTGACTGTAGTTGGTTATTAAGCTTAGGAACCTGAGTTATATTAAGGTGGCAGATTGTTGCTTTGGAGAAGCAGCTGCCAGAGGTTGTTTTGTTTCGGAGAGCATCGAAAGTTACATGAACAATTAGTTTTGACTAATTTCAGCATCTTCCTTTGAAACATCGTTTGTGCTTGAAGTGTAAAATTGCAACAAAATGCCTATTTGTTAATTTTAAATGAATCTTCTAGTATAGGAAATGGTCACTTAGAAATTGTTGGAATTTAGGAGATGTGATGTGTGTGGTGTTCTGATACTGTTGTTAGTTTATGTAAAGAAGAGATTTAGGACAAAAGACAATAGTTGAAACAAACTGATTTTATTAGAATGGAGGAGAATAGTACATGGCTTAGTGTAGGCTAATTGGCCTCCTTAATTTATCAGCTTATTGGCCATCACACTTACTTAGATTAGTTTGGGCTATTTGGCCCTAGCTTGAGCTCTTGTCTTCAAGCTTCCTCCATAAGTTGGGTAGCTCACCTGTAGCTCCCTTGTGGATTAGGAGTTGTAGTGGTTAACTCCCACGACCTTTCGTTGTTTAGTTAGATAGCTAGGTTTGTTTGAGTAGTTTCCTAGCTTTTCTAGCTTGATTACTTTGAGTAGGCTATAGTCTTATTTATAGAGATCCTAGCCGACTTATCTAAGTTGGCTTTTTGCTTAGTTAAGTCGGTTTGTACAGTAACCGACTTTGTCTAAGCCATTTTCATCCACATATTGTAGTTTCTACTAGAGCTTTCTACTAGCTTCAATTGACAAGTGTTTAGGGAATACAACAACCGACTTTGCATTCTAAAATATTCTAGAAAATTCTACTATCTTGTAAAAAATCTCCACCAAATGTGCATTAGTGTTTAACAGAAATAAATAAAAAAGATGTACAAGATGAAGACGTGCAACGGCAGCATAAGGAATACATTTACATGGATAAAACGAATAAGCACACTAAGAAATTGGCATTGTTGATCCAAGGTTCTGATACACTAACCTTAGAAAACAAATGAATTCAACAAGCAGTATTTGCCAGTCACATGAACAATTAGCTGGCCTAAGCTTAACCAACTAGAATTTCATGTTAAGTATCTTACCCAAAGGCGGACGTATTTTTCGTGTTTCTTCGGATGCAGAAGGGCTAAGTTGTTTAGGGGACTCATGAGGAGGAGGGCTGAATTGTTTAGGAGCAGATACCTCCGTAAGTGCAGCAAGAGCAGCTCTTCTCTTTTGCTTCACTTGTCGCCAAATCCTTATCTTGTCCTCTAGTCCTGCTTTAGCTTTCTCAGCAAGATCAGCCCTAGTAGCAGCCTGTTCAGCCCGGTTGCGGAATTGTGCTACCTTTTCCATTGCAGCTTCCAACTCCTTCTTCAAACATTCCAACTCAGACTCCTCTTCCATGGTGCTTAAGCTTAACTGACTAAAGCCTTCCTCCAATGGCAAAGGAATTTGATCAGCCTGCTCAGCCTTCTTAATCAAGGACTCGTATTCCTTCAAAGAAATTGTGACTTGGGCATCATTCTCATCAGTTCTCTCTTCTGCTTCAGCGTTCAGTTCATCGATTCTAGAAACCTCAACATCTTCCTGAGAATCTTTCTCAAAATAAGGATTAACAAGGATAGAGTGTTCATGATTTTTTTCCTCTAAACTATCTGCTCCTTGCTTTAACATTCTGTTTTCCTTCTTGGCGGTCTCTGCTTCTATTGCTAGTTGCTGAATTGCAAGGTACAAGCCAGACTTGACATTCTCAGTTCTTGCTTCAGCTGCCTCTGCTGCTGCAACTTTTGACCTCCCTCTGTGAAGCTCAGATTCCAGCATTGCTATCTCAACCTGTGCTTTGTTTTCACTTTCCTTGATCTCATCAATCTCAGTTTTGGCCTTCTGTAGTTCTTCAGTAAGAATTTCAACATCACTCTTCAAGCTATTGGTTACTTCATTTTCATTAATTAACTCCAATTTTAATTGATTCAGCTCCATTTCTAGTGCCTCAATGAAACCTTCCTGGTCCAAGATCTTTCTTTCCTTAACTTCTAACTCTTCTTCTAGCTGCTTCAAGTCATTCATGTCATCAGAAGCAGCCTTCTCAGAAAAACTAAGTTGTTCGTTCACCTGTTTAATCTCCAATTGAAGCATATCAATGAATGAAGACTTGGCAAGGAGCTGATCCTCCAACTCCGCCATCATTCCTATTTGTTTTCTCACATCCTCTAGCTGCTCCTGTGCTTGAAGAGTAGCTATCTCAATCTCAGCATCTTTCTCAGACAATAAAACCAACTTCTCTTTCTCTGCTTCAATAGCAGCAACCTTTGACATAACCACGGCTTCACTGAGCTCCGAGACATGTTTAAGAAGCTCTTCTGCCCTCTCTTTCTCCATGACGAACGCTGTTTCCATCAGCTCCGCTTGTGTTAGAGCCTTGAGCTCCGAATCTCTGGCATCGGCGAGTTCTGTTTCCATGCTAAGCAGCTCTGCTTGTGTGGCCTTCAACTCACTAAAAACATGCATAAGCTGCTCCCTTACCTTGAGAGTGTCTGAGAGCTGATCAGACATCTCCCTCACCTTGGACTCAAGTTGGTGCACCTGAGTTCTAGCCTCTTTGCTTTCTTCTATGTATCTATCTCTCTCAACCTCAATGTTTTGAAGCAGGATGGAAAGTTCATCTGCTGTGTACTGGTGGTGTTGCAGCTTAAGAAGAACTTGCATGTAGGCGGCATCCTTTGCTTCCAGTTGTACCTTGTAATTGGCCAAATCCTTCAAAACACCTTCAAGCTCTCTCTCTTTCTCACTCTCCTCCTGCAAAAGAATGTTGGAGGATCAACAAAATCAATCAATATACAAATCACTATTAGTAGGATTTACAAGATGTTAGGATTTCCATATGGTAGGTGCATAATGCATGCCAAAACAGCCTATCAAGAAAACAATTACATACAATTCATTACAAGATTTATGTGTTGAGCAATTCAGTTTTGGAATGGTTCGACACAATGCATGGATACATTACCTTCAAATATGCATTTCAAAGAACTACTAACAATTTGAGAATTGCGTAAAATTCAAACTGAAAACCCTAGAAATTACAAAATAATGATCAAATCTCATACATCACATCTCTAAAATTCACAGCATAGTTGCATAAACCGAAAACAAAGCTATGAGTTAGGCTAGAAAAACCATATGCATATATCACAATTCAATCTCAAAAGAAAGAATCTTCTAATCTTGAAACTACAAGTTATTGGCAGGTACACATGTAAGGTTAGGTCTTACATCGGTGCCGGTAGGCCGGGTTTTCCGGTGATCAGTCTTCTCTTCAAACAAACACAAAGCAGCCTGGACTGATTCAATTGGTTTGGTATCAATCTCTCCCATATTTCCCTATCAATTGAATATCCTGGAAACAAAAATGACACAATTACAATTTATGTTAGTACTTAAAAAAACAAGCTATACCTCAAAATCCATTAATGGGAAGCTGAAGAATTGTACCTGAAATTGAGTGAGTGAAAGGGGAGAAAGAAAGCAGATGAAAAATGATCTCAAACAAGCAAGAATTCTGGAGATACATAACAAAATGAATCATGGTTTTATGTGGTTTTGGAGGATGCTACAAAGTTCCTGTGTGTGTTCCGCCTATGCCTTGGATTGATCACCAAAATCAAAAGCCTTGGTTTCTAGTGCTTCAAAACTCAAAGGATAAAGGATATAGAACAACATGAGATGACTAAGCAAGCAATTGTCCCAAGTCCAGTTGTTGAAGATGGTATATACCTTAAAAAATTCGAACTAAACATCTTTAATTCGACCGTAAGTGTAACATATGTTCATCAGAGTCACATTCTCGTATGTTTGATTTATATAAAGAGCCGATCGAATAGGACTTTTCACTTGAGAACGAAAAATGCCAACTGCATGACCTGTGATTGCCTCATGGCCTCATAAGCCCATTTGTTTTGTCCCCATACACCATTATTGAACCATGAAATGGAGAATGGTTAAAATGTTTCGTCCCCATCTCCCTTAACTTGCAATATAATTAACACTTATTATTAGCTTGAGTGAATTGGAAGCATAGTTAACTTAAAATGTATCTAAAATATTTATCGTCCTTTAGGTTTAACAACCCAACGGTACGAGGAAAAACTTTATCAAACACCAGAAATTCATTACTTCATAAGTAACCATTTAAATTTGACATGTTTCCTTTTCTTCTGATGTAATTTGATGTACACTTCAATCTCTAAATTTGAAATTTATATTTTTGATATAACTTAAACCTATCCATTTGGTTATAAATAAATAAAAAAGAGTAAAGCTTATCAAAATTTGAAAATAAAGCTCATCACATCAGTTTCCTAAATTCATGATCTGATTTTGACTTTGTAATGAATCGATCCGTATTGTTAGAGTTTGTTCTTCCAAAATCTCCTATCAATAAAAACAATTTTTTTTTCAGTTTTATTACTTTTAAGTTTTAAACATAAGAGTGAAAACCAGCTTCTTAATTTTAGTTTTCAACACCGGAAATGAATTTTTTAATATTCATTAATCGACTCTTTTGTTATTTATTTTTGTGATGTAGCAGCATCATGTGAGTTGGCAGATTGTAGTTGCCACTCATATTTCATATGCTTATGATATGACTCATCATCTCTACTCTGTTTTTCTCTCACAAGCACACTGCACACTGCACACAGACGGAGAGAGATTAACTAAGGCATTCTTCTTCTTCATCTTCAAATCTGGTTAAGTCGTAAGAAAGAGCTTGAGAGAGGACTGAGGAACTGAGAAAGCCAAAAGAAAGGAGGAGAAATGGAGAAAGCTCTGACAAAAGTTGGGAGCTTTTGGATTTCCAAGAAGGCCAAGGAAGAGATCTCCAACATCACTGAAGATCTCTCTGTATGTACCGACTACTTCACACATTCACACAATCTTCTCTAACGCTTTTCTTTTTGTTTTTCAATCTCTCTTCTTTCTTCCTCTCTCTCTTCTCTTGCATTCTTCTTGATGATCTTGAATGTATTGTCTTCTTTCTCTTTCTGCAATCTTGGCATAATGTTGCTTAATGGGGAAGACCCATTTGATCATTTTACCCATATAATGTATTTTTACAAAGAGCTAAGGAAAAAAGATAATCAATTGGTGGGTTTATATGGAGACCCATAGAGATTTTAAGATATTGTCTTCCTTTGAATTCTGTTTCACTGAGATTTATTATTCTTCTTTTCTTTTTCTTCTTTTGTTAAATCTAGATTGTGTTTCGATTTGCTGATACAATACAAGTTTTGTGTTGCCTGACACTATACATGTAAATGATAATTTCAGTCACTCTCAAACACTGTTGAGGAGAAGGCCAAATGGATATTCAACAAGCTGAAAGGTATGGAGCTGAAAGATATTTAGTTTGACTAAATACAAGAACATGAGCATGGTGCTATCTATTGTTGATTGACATATCATTCCTTCTGAGTTTACCGATAAAAATTTTAATTCACAAGTATTGATATTCCTCTTAGTCTTGTACATCTTTCATTTGGAAACCTTTTATAACTTTTTGGGGGCAGACAATAATACTAGACATTGGTTTAGAATTTAGAACCGGGAACATTGTAGCAAGGTAGAACAGAGGAAAACAGTGTAATTGGAAGTACCCATTTGAAAAGCAAGTTCCTTTTGCCATCTTCTTACCTGAGAGAGTAATGCTTTGTGTCTTGGCCTTGTATTTCTAGGCAAGTCTCTGCATAAACCAAATTTTGGGCGTGGGTAAAATTCACAAACCAGTAAATTAGAACCAAATATAGGCATATAAGAATGCATTTATTGTATTGTACTAGAGTGTCCCCAGTCAATGATGTGGCCTAATAAACATCCCACTACTTCTCAATTATGAGGTTTAGATATGGAAAACAATGATTTGGATTTCTCAACACCTGTGACAGAAACTGAGTTACCCTAGATTACTGACCAATTCACGGGCGCTTCGGATACTTCTCACTGCCTACTTAAGAGCAGGATGAAAATAATAATCCATCAGTATCTGTGTGTTCTGTATGCAATTATTTTGGTATCTAGCTGGACTGGTTCAAATTGTCACTTATCACATGGAAATCCACTTGATGTATCAGAATTAGCATGGCTTCTAGTTGTTTCATCTGCTTCACAATAATAAACATACGTTCTTCTTAGAGTGAACTCAAAATGCACATCACTTAGGTGATCCTGGCTCTACGTAGTTGGTGCCCCTTGCCTCTACAGACAACTACCTTTTTTTTTCTATTAAAATGGCAAAGTTTGTGAGGATGTTTAAGATACATGTAGTTTCAAAATAAATGAAGCTGACCCTTCTGCTCTTCTTTTATAGGCAAGCCACAAAAACCCTTGCCTGATCTTCTCCGCGAGTACTACCTTCCTCCTGGCCTGTTTCCCCGGAACATAACATGTTATGAATTTGATGAATCAAAGGGCAAGCTCATTGTCTACTTGCCCTCTCCCTGTGAGGTGAGTTTCAAGGACTCATCTGTTGTGAGGTACAACATTCGCATCAAAGGAACATTGTCAAGGGGAAAGCTTAGTGGAATAGAAGGAATGAAGACAAAGGTTCTGGTTTGGGTTAAAGTCACAAGTGTTAGCGTCGAGGGCTATAAGTCTGACAAAGTGTGGTTCACCGCCGGAGTGAAGAAATCAAGGCCCAAAGATGCCTATGAAATGCCTCGAGATGCCATTAAAGTTGAAGACTTTTAAGCATGCGTGACATTTTTCATTTTTACAGTCATTCTTAAGCAACAGAAATTGTGTACATCATTGTACCCTTTTTGGCTATTCCATATGCAAAATTTATGCCACTTAGGCATTTCAGCATTAGATTGTTCATGATTACTATGAATCAGTTGACTAGCCTCATTTGATCTTAAATGTTGCTTGATCAACACCAATTGCATGCTGCCGGATTGCTTCAATAGTATATGTTTCATGTTCTATTTTCTTGTGAAATTTAACACAAAATTGCGAAATTATAAACCCTACAACGGTTACTAGAACGATAGAAAATAAAATAAAAAAGCCCTTGGGATTTTCCTCTTACCATTTGAAAAGGACACAGCTTGATTTTGTAAAACCCACAAATCTACAAGGAGTTTGAGAGGAGCTAAGGAGAGCTTGAGGGAGTTTTGAGCTGTGAATGAGGATAAAGTCGTAAGGTACTGTTCTCAAAACAGCAACAACAAAAAAGTGGCGGGAGGAGGCATAAACTCAGTTAGTACAGGTGTTAAAATCTCATTGGATTGTGAGGCCAGGTCAGCATCTGACCTGGCACCCCAAATTACTCCAGTTTGAGGCAAGTTTTCTCTAAGATTAGACTCTAGTCTCTTCTGGGAGAGAAACTTCCCCTCGTTCCTCGTCTGGTCCAATTCACTTTGACAAATCAATCACAGAGAGAGAGGGGGAGAGAGAGATGAGTTCTTCTTCACCTTCTTCTTCTTCGCCTCACCGTTCTCGTGGTGGTGGTGATAATGGTACCAGTAGTAAAAGCAAGGGTGAAGATAGACCACGCTTCTTCGATTCAAAAGCAAAGAGCAATTGCTGGGCAAAGGCTGATGTAGTGCCAGGTCGACACCCTGAGAGGTGGCGCAAAGACGCTGCTGGTAACGTTGTCTGTAAGCGCTTCTGCAACTGCCAGGGCTGCCTCTGCTTTGAGTACGATCACATAGTTCCCTTCTCCAAAGGTCCTAACTTTTCTCTTTTTCGACTGAATCGTTTCCTTTTCTTTCTGGGAAGTTTCAATCTTTTGATCCTCTTTGATGATTTGTGAACTGAGTGTTTTTTGTTTAAGCGTTTTGATTGCATATACTAGTTGCTTGAGCTCAATTTCGATATTGGTGTTTGTGTTTTGCTTCTGAACTAGTGCAATCATGTCGCGTTTTGTTTTCGAAATTTACTTGCCTTCTGTATTCTTTCAATTCTATTCTTGGTGCTGAGTAATGGTGGGAAAGAAACAATATATAGAACTAAAAGTTTTGAACTTTTTTCTACAATTGTTGCTGTGTGGCATCCTAAGTAACAATACAGGACTTCGGTGACTCATTATAATATAATGTAATTTACTTTGATTTAGACTTTCTGAGTTTTTCAAAACCTTGGCGTTGTGGAGGCATAAAATTTCAAAATTAGTTCTCTACTCCTCAGTTCACCAAATAAACAAAGATGAGCCTGGATTTGTCAACCAATTTGGTGTTTGAGTTCATTGAGATTTGGGATTTTGTTGTAGGTGGTGAATCCACAGAAGACAATTGTCAGATTCTTCAAACAAGAGTGAACAGATTCAAATCAGACAAAGACCAGATTGACAAGACTCAATTGAAAGGTTACTCTTGTGATGTCAAGTTTACAGGTCTGATTTCCATGTTCTCTTGTTCACTATTAATATTAGATTCTATGTTCCCTTCTGTTTAGCTTATACTTTCCATGTTCTGGTTATTGGGTTGAGCAAAATAGTTTTGGTCATTGAATTGTAAACACCATTTCATTCTCATGGTTTGTATCTATTGCTTCTAGGGGAAACATTACTAAAATATTTTCAAGTAAAGAGTGCATATGACTTTCAGTCCAAACAAAAAATAAAGTTCACACAACTAATTTATTGTCATTGGTTTCTACTGTCCATGTCTATAGTCAAAGTTTAGAAGGTGCTTCGTGAATCTACGTGATGTTACTTAATTGTAGAAGTTTAGTTCTGATGCTCCTTTATTCCATTGATAACTATTTCAAGTATCATCCCAAAAGCATTCATCACGATTTTGAACTGTTTTTCTGGTCTTAAGTCCGAAGGGATAGTCACAATGAGAATATTTGTTTTAGGTCCATATATACCTTGGTAGTGTTTGTCATGGTATTTGGGATTTATGTCTCAATATGTCCAATGCTTTGTAAATGTTCTAGTCAGGTCATTGTTCCCAATGCAGATGCGCTAAGAGTATTGTGGGTTAGATTTCTGGGGACAGAATGAAGGGTTGACTTTGGTTAGCTTGGTCTTTGTTGAGTTGCACCTAAACTTACCGGTTTTCCATATTGAGACTGATATTAAGTTGGAAGTACAAATTTACTTAGGTTCTGGTATCTGGTATGCAGTTTAATTAGTTGTGAAAAAGTTCTAAGCTTTATATCCAGAAGACACTAACTTATGATCAATTATCTAAACAGAATGGAGCATATTTCTTTACTCAGGAATTGGGATGTACATTGTCTAACTTGTATTCAATGTGAAAACGACACATAGTAGATTAAGCTTTAACTTCACTTAGAACTTGTTTCTGATAGCGAAATGTTCGCTTGAAAATTCATAACTACTTTCTGCCATTATTCTCATAACAATCCTTTTCCCTGATCCTTCCTTATATCCTTGAATCCTTCTTGCTTGTTCCTGAGAAATTTGGATCTTGCAAGAGTCTAAAGTCCTTAATTACTACTTGCTATTGAACTTTGATGTCATCATAGTCATACGTTTTAGAAATAATCATCCAAACTTCTGATAGCCTATCTGCTTGAGTCAACATAAATGTGATTTGCTTGGTTGAAATAAAAAATAAAAAACAAATGTATGCACTAGCCTTCGACACGTTCTCGTTCCTGTAGCAGCTATTAGAACTGGTGAGACATGCATCTCAGAATCATGTATCTCTTTTAACTTGCAGATAAGGAGCTTGACATAATTGAAATGGCCGTGTACGGTGATGTGATTCGGCCAGGAAACCAGTGCCGATGCAGAACTGTAGCCGAGATGCTTGGCCAGTACAAGTCAAAAGACAAAACGGCTGCTTGCAAGTTACCGTAGATGAGGGCCTTTAGCAAGCAACCAATGACTAAATTCTGAATTCTTTTAAAAAAACTACAGTGAACCATCTGTTTGAATTTATGACTCTGCACCTAAATTTGGGCCATCTTGATAAATGGTCTCATTAGAAGTATTAATCAAATCTTAGCTTCCTTGTGCTATCATGGCCATTGGCCTAACATTTGGAATCACACCCTTACAAAGCGGGGCCATTATGAAATGCAGGTAAGCAGTTTTGTTATCCTGCCTAACAAATTAATAAAGTTTCTCATTATCTTTTCTCTTAGACGAGGTTGTAGCTAGCACTTGTTAAGATCTAACCATATATCATACATGGTTGATGATACAGCGTCAAACTCAAATCATTGTAGGTTGGACCAAAATCAATAAAGAATAGGAACACTGTAGCTTGAGGTCTATTTTTCTGCTACTGCAAATTGACATTATGTATGTATACTATTACTAGTGTTAATTATAACAATGATAACCCCTAACTATTCTGCTGGCAAAAAGGGCTTATCATTTACTCAAGCACCGCAAAATGCACGAAATCTAGGTTATGGGAGAATCTCTATGCAATGCAAAATGCACGAAATCTAGTGGAAGGAAAGCGTGGCTTCTTGTGGAAGAATTCATATATTTTTGTACATGTGGTTTCTTGTGGAAGGAAAGCGTGGCTTATCATCATAAGCACCGCAAAATGCACGAAATCTAGGTTATGGGAGAATCTCTATGCATGCATGTAGACATAAGAAGAAAAACATATATGATCTCTTCTTCTTTCTTCTTTCTTCTTTTGGGGGAGTGCTCCTTCCCATCAGATCTTCGCAAAGACAATGTCTAAAGAGTCTCCAAAATCAGAAGTCCATCTCTCCTGTCCTGTCTCAAAAATGTAGTAAACAAATGAACCCAAAAAAAGGATTTTTTTTTTAAAGATATGTTATTTTTTTTGTCTTGTGACTTGTTAAACAAGTGTGTTATTCTATTTCTGTTCATAATTATAATATTTGTTGACCTTAATGAGTGAAGTCGTTGGACTAAATGGTCTTTCGCAGTGACACACATGCAACTAGACCTACCTTCAAACTACCCCATCATCAATCCCAATATTCGATTTGGTTTCTAATTGCACAGTTTTATGATGTCATCTATTCGAAAACAAGGTTTCATTCATAAACAAAATGAAGTCTCTTGTGAAATTAGGTCATCCCAAATCAACTTAGTCAAATGCATTCCTTGGTTGGTGGTCAATGTTATAATATATATATATATAAAAACAAATAAGTATCATGCCAAGTTTTTATATTTATATTTATTTTTCTTGTGCATAAGTAAGTGGTAGCTAATGATCTTGATTGGATCATGGGAGGCAGCAATCATAACTTAAGGTAGTAGTGCTGTGGCAACTGTCATGCACACATCATAATATCATTTCTTAATTTCTTAATTAATTAAACTAAGATGGATTAATTATTATAATCCAATGCATTGGTCCAAGGTGAACATGAAAGATAACCTAAACCAGAAATATTCACATTATAATTAATTAATCTTATTTGTATATGTCATATGCAAGTACAAAAGAATGAATTTCTTAACCATAAAATAAAATAATCAGAGAATTAGCCTTAACCCTAACATAAGATATTTGTTCATAAGTTACAACATTGCATTAGTTCACATACTCACTTTCTCAGACATGATTGAATACACTACCTTTATAGCTAACTACTTTTGACATTCATCATCAATGGCATGGCCCCAAAATATGATTTGAAATTGTAAAACCCCACTATTCATTTATTTTCTACATCTAAGAAAAGGACTCTTTTAGGAAAGGGAAAAATGATGCATGTCACTCACTATTTTGTACAACATTAGAGTAGATTAGATATAGATGCTCCTACCAAATTAATTAAAAACATTATATATATTATATAAGATATTTAATTTCTTCATTAAGATGGGCAGTGCAAGTGCACCAAACCAACTTGAGCTAATTACTAAGGTTAGCATAGAGATGCTTGTCCCATTATTTTCATTGACCCCATGAAACTCAACATGTGTGGGCCATGGGACTTATGAAGCTGAAGGCCAGATGAGAAAATGTCAGAACTTAGACGTGGGAAATGGGCAAAAAAAGAAGACCCTAAACAGAACACATCAAGGAGAAGGAAAAGGTCTTTGAGAGTGTTTTTTTTCCTCTCTCCTTTTACCCTTTTTAGCTTTCCTTTTCTTCTTTAATCAACTCCCTCTTTGCCTTATGCCTATCAACAATCCCCGCTCCTACTCAAACGCTAAGCTTGAAACAGACTTTTCAAAATCAAATTTGTTTTTTGAAAACCAAAAATACAAATCTGAAAGACTCAAACCCATTACATAATGCATACCATCTTAGTCAACAAGACAAGACAACAACTACCCACGAGTTCATGACCCATGACTCTTGACCAACTGCTAATTTTCTAATTGGGGCCACTTGTATTGCCTTGCCAAGTTGCCAGTCTATTTCCTTCCATGCAATGCCCTTCTGTAGGCCAATACTACCCTACAAAAATACAAACCTCATTAACGGAGAAGCAGAAGTTTCAATGGAAACAAAAACAGAGAATAAAAGAGTTGCAATGCAAACAAAACAAAACAAAATAAATTCTTATGAATGAAGCATTCTCATTTTGTTTTCAAAAAGCAAAGAAAACAACCACTTTTATATTTTCAAAACCAAATAAAAAAGACAAACTTTGGCACCACGAGAGGGGCTCATATAACTTTCCGTTGATTTCGGTCGTTTTTATGTTGCATGAAGAAGCCGCGCACTAAAAATCCTATATCCACCATCTCCCGCGATTGCCGCACAAGATAGAAATTAAATTTAAAAAAGCGAAAAACTAAAGGAAAAGAAAAGAAGAAGAAAAAGTTAGAGAGAGAAAGCGAAGCGAGTGAAAGAAGAATGAATCATTGAGATAACAAACAAACATTCTATCTTTGGATTGTTTGTATAAAAACCCATTTCTGTTTGCTCCTCAATTCCAGCTCTGCAATTTCCATTTTCATGCTTTGAGCTAACAAACTGCAACCCAACAAACTCGGGTTGGTTGCTCCGGACTTCCGACCGGAGCTCAGCTGACAGTTTCCCGATCCGGGTCGACCCAAAGTTTGGCGGGTGTGCCGTAAATGGTTATTGGGTAGACGGCCGGCGATGGGTTGCGTGAGCTCGAAGCAAGCAGTGTCGGTGACGCCTGCGATCGACCACTCCGGCGCGTTCAGGGACAATGTGGGGAATTCGGGTAGAAGTCGGGTCGGGTTGGGGGAGGTGGAGAAGAAGAGTAAGAAGGGCGCTGAGTTGAGTGGGAGCGAGTTGGGTGAGTCGGGAAGAGCGAGTTCAAATGGTGGCTGCGGTGGTAATTATCATAAGAGTAACAATAGTTATTGCGAGTCTTTGAGTTTCAGATTGAGTAATCTGCAGAAGTATGTGGAGGGTGAGCAGGTGGCCGCCGGCTGGCCGGCTTGGCTCAGCGCCGTCGCCGGTGAAGCCATTCAAGGTTGGGTCCCACTCCGCGCCGATGCCTATGAGAAATTAGAGAAGGTTCTTTCTCTTTCTCAGTCATTTTATTAAGTTCTGTTTTCAAAGTTTTGAGTTTTTGTGTGATGATATAAATTTAATTTGCTTGGTTTCTCATTCCTGTTCAAAAAAGTTTTGGCTTTTACAGAAATGTTGAAGATTAACGTTAAAATTCAATCTAGTGTAACATACCCATTAGTCATATTCTTGAACTTTTTAAAAAAAGTTGGCAATTTTGTCGAGAAAATTAAGCTATTTTCAACAGGGTGATCTTGCACTTAACTTTTCCTCTTCTATAAAAGATAAAAACTTTAAGCATTTACTTGCTTGAAATTGGTGGCGTGCATCAGAGTAAGCTTTTAAAAAATACCTTTTTCAGATTGTTTGGAATTTTCATGAAACAGTATCTGGTTTTGTTCACATTAGAATGTGATGCTTCAAATCCAAACGGGTGTTTTTTGGACTGTCTTCTCTGCGGTCTAAACTTTTAGTACATAACTGTACTAAATCAATTTTGCTGCCCAGATTGTGTGTTCTTATTCAATTACAACTCTTTATACAGATTGGACAGGGTACATATAGTAGTGTGTTCCGAGCACGGGACCTCGAAACTGGGAAGATAGTTGCCTTGAAGAAGGTGCGGTTTGACAATTTTGAGCCTGAAAGTGTCAGGTTTATGGCACGAGAAATCTTGATTCTTAGAAGGCTTGACCATCCAAATGTCATTAAATTGGAGGGCTTAATTACTTCCCGATTATCATGTAGCATATACCTTGTGTTCGAGTACATGGAACATGACATTACGGGACTCTTGTCTAATCCTGACATCAAGTTCAGTGAGGCACAGGTTTGCTTGCCTTGCCCTTGTGAATAATTGAAGTTCTCATTCATAGCCTTTTCTTTTGTGCTGTTCTACTTCAGGTTTAGTCATCTATCTTGTTATCCACTTTCATGCTAAAATGGGTGATGTTGGTTTTATTTTGTAGATTAAATGTTACATGAAGCAGCTATTATCTGGACTTGAGCATTGTCACTCGCGGGGTGTAATGCATCGGGACATAAAAGGATCGAATCTTCTGGTGAGCAATGATGGAATTTTGAAGGTGGCTGATTTTGGATTGGCAAACTTCTGTAATTCTGGGCAGAGGCAACCCCTAACCAGTCGTGTTGTCACTCTATGGTATCGGCCTCCTGAACTTTTGCTTGGATCGACAGATTATGGAGCTTCTATAGATCTTTGGAGTGTTGGCTGTGCATTTGCAGAGCTACTAATTGGGAAACCTGTTCTTCAAGGGAGGACTGAGGTGATTAACTAATCAGAATACATGGCTTTTCATTATCATTTAGTCCTTAAATCTGACTGATGTATTCCAATGGAAGCACATACAAAATCTCAATGAGAAAGTGAAAACGACTTATATTTTTGCCTCTAGCCATTATAATTACATTAGATTTAGAGGCACATTTCACTGAGATATTTGGTGGATTGGCTTTCAAAATGAAACTCAAGGGTATAGGAAAATGATTGAAAATAAACTACAAACTGTTAAGCTGGCGTGAGCTCTTTAAAGGATGTGTATTATGCATATGCAGAGACCTCCATTAGTTTCATTGGTAAAATAGTCTACATGTTTCTCAACACAGCAGTCTGAAGGCAAAGTCGTCCATTGTAATTGTGCCTGCATAATTAGAGGAATTAAAGATATGTTTTTCTTAACAAGTGTATAAACATATGAGAACAAACATGTGACTTAGCATGGGATAGATTAGTAAATTTCTGTTATGTATGCCATTTGAGGAATGCAAAAGAATTGTATGTTGTCATACTTTGCTTTGACTTCTCCAGATCAAGTTCTTATAGGCATTTTCCACTTGCAGGTTGAACAATTACACAAGATTTTCAAGCTTTGTGGCTCCCCACCAGATGATTACTGGAAAAAGTCCAAACTTCCTCATTCAACTCTATTTAAGCCACAACAACCTTATGATAGTTCTCTGCGGCAGACCTTTAAAGATTTGCCTACAACCACTTTGAACCTACTAGAGACTCTTCTTTCTGTAGAACCACACAAGCGTGGGACTGCCTCCTCTTCTCTTGCATCTGAGGTAACTATGCAAAATAATGTAATATTTCATTTTTTATACTTGCAGAAAACTGCATATAAGAGAATGTGCTTCATTAATTCATTGCTAAATCATATGGTTCTAGAGTCCTTTTCCCCTTAGTGCACTGTGCTTCTTATTCTTGGTGCCCTAAATGGAGTATGTATGCGCAAAAATTTACCTTAAGGATCGATTCTCTTTGTTCAAAATCTCCTAATACAATATTCTTTATCACCATTTTCAGTATTTTAAAATGAAGCCTTATGCATGTGATCCATCAAGCTTGCCAATATACCCACCTAGCAAAGAGATTGATGCGAAAAATCGAGAGGAGGCAAAGAGGTGAGGATTCACTTTCTCTTGTATGAGAAAATTTTGTTTAGTTCCTCACCAGAATATGAAAATTGATACTTACTATTGCCACAAAATTTTCAGAAAAAAGATTGGAGGGCGAGTTCGTGGATCCGAAACAAGAAAGCAAACAAGAAAATCACTTGGATGTAGTAAATTAGCACCAGCAGAGGTCTCTCTCTCTCTCTCTCTCTCTCTTCATGTATGTTGTTTGTGGATATACATGTTCTAAGGTTAGCATTGGAAGGTTCTTAACGGTCATCTCAACCTTGTCTTGCAGGACTTAGCAGTCCAGTCTCAAGTTTCATATAAAATCAATGGTAATAATGGAAATATTCTTAAGGAAGAAAATGCTACCACAGGCAAGGAGTTGCCAAAGCCATCAGCTGGTAAAGTAGAAGAGTCTTCGCATGTAAAGAATGCATCTCAAGGAGACATTCCCTTCTCTGGTCCGTTAGAGGTTTCTACATCAAGTGGTTTTGCATGGGCAAAAAGGCGAAAAGATGATGCTTCCATAAGATCTCATACTCGGTCTATTTCAAGAGGACACATTTTTAATGCAATAGAACCTCCGCTCGCAGTGCATACAAGAAATAACTTTGACTCAAGAAGGCATGAAAATGGGGAACTCAAGTACAGGGTGCGCACTGACTCTAGAGGGCATGATTCATACGAGATAGCAAAGCTCGCAATGATGAAACAATGGGGCAAGCTTGAGCATCCAGATTCCTTTGATGCTTCGGATGGGTACCACTCGCAGGAATTATCATTGGCACTTTATCAGAGAGAGGAAATGGCAGCTAAAAGTGATCTGGTAAGTTTGTACGATGTAAGAATTTAGATACATTACTAATTTGTCAAAGACTAATGTAATGTATCATGATAATTGAATCACACTCCTGGTTTTCTGACTTCTAACTTATGGCATCATTTTTGAAATGTTGATAACCATTAATTTTTCTGGTGGGGAAATTTCTTCTGAGTCCCATTCAAGATGGCAGATTTGCGCATCTATTATATTCAGCAAGTTCATTTAATTTTCATGTGACAACTGGGCATGGCCTAAGAGTTTAAGATGGTTGAGAAGTTGGTTGAATTGAACACAAAGGAAAACAAGTGCCCTCAATATATATAATCACCTAGCTTCTTTAGCCTCATTAATATTGGTTTTGTGACAGGGTTTTCAACTTCAAGATCAAGGAGACAAGGTTGAATTTTCCGGACCATTGTTGTCTCAACCATATAGAGTTGATGAACTTTTAGAAAGACATGAGCGCCACATCAGAAGGACGACCCGGAACTCATGGTTCCATAGAGGTACAAGACTAATACTATGAATTTTTATGTATATCTTCTATAAGTGTTTTCCCACAGACTCTGGCTTGGAAAGAAATTAGTTTTTGTTTAAAAATTGAAGTCAGAATACTATGGTTAATGGTTATTCTTAGTTTGTACTTTATTTGACCAAGATAGTTCTTAAGCAAAGGTTTAAAGTGCACCTTTTTGTGTGGCTAAAGATTGTTACTTCTGAATTGCAGGTAAGAAGCAGGGGAAGTAATTGACTGATAGGCCGCGTTTGAGTAAATTAGAAAGAGAACCGGTCTCGACAACGAAACAGATAATACAAGAGTTCAGGTTGGGAGCTGGCATTTCCAACTAGGCTGCCATATCAACTATTTGAGAAAGTGAAAATCTCCACCACAAACTCAGTGACAAAAGAGACAGAAACTACATTTCCACTTAAGGTTATTTGGAAGAGGCGGAAAGAATGGTAGAGAATGATGGGTTCTCTTCTTTAGAATAACATCTGTTTTCTCTCTTATTCAAAACTTTTTGTTTGCCTAATTAGTTCCTAGTTTCAATTTTATTTTATTTTTTTTGGTAAAAGTCCCATTGGGCAAATGTATAGATTAGTGATGATGGTATCTGAGGAAAAGCCTTGTATAGTTTCTTGTTTCGCAGGCTAAGGCATTATCCTTATAGCTTTGGTTCTTCTGAACTTCTTAAAATTTCAGAAGAGTATTGAAACAAATTTTAGAAAAATAGCAAAAAATGAAGGATTCTATAGCCAATGCAAGATGATATTTCTTCCTTATAAACTCCATTCACAGGCTGCATATATATAAACGTTAGACAAGCTTGATCAATCATCACAGAGAACATTCTGAGCCCCAAAATCTGAAACCCTCAAGCTCAGATCAAGTAACTCATCTCAGGGCTGAAATCATTGCAGAGATATAACGTTCAGAGGCCCAAAATCTGAGAGCCTCAAGCTCAGGTCAAATAACTCAGCTCAGGGCTCAGTGTTTGAACCAAAATCACAAGCATTACATGTCCATCATAGCTAAAGCTAAATCTTATCTTCTGCTAAATATCCAAAACCTTGATATGAATGTATATTTCTGCAACTGATAGCAACCACAACCTTAGCTGCAATGCGACTACAACTTTGGGAGCTTTGTCTTGGACTCTCATGTCAAAGAATCATATGGTCATTTCACTTGTAGACAAATTCAGGTAAAACCAGCAGGAAGAAGATGCAAATTCTGTTCATAGCCAGATTTAAATTCCATTCAAATCATAATATAACCACACAGCATCAGCAACTAATAGAATCAGAACAAATACAAGACAACATTAACCATCTAAATTCTTATCTACTAGGCTCTTCTGGATAGAGCAAAGAGACTGGTGCAAATCAGAGCATGGGTATTTTAGTAAAAATGGAGGGCTCCAGTCTCCATGATTACAATGTAAAGGGCAACATGAAAAGGAACCAATGGGCCAATGTGTCACTGCCATTGCCATATACAAAAGAATTATATAGTGCACTAAAATTAATTATTTTAATCTGAAATTATGCACCAGCAAACAGAGCTTTTCCTTTTGAGATTAAAGTAAAGACCATTTTCATAATGTGGGCCCTCCATGTTGATTAAAACAGAGTTAAGGAAGCAATTGGTATTTACTGTTACCATGATTACCGTAACAAACACATGATGGTGAAGGTTCTGTTTTTCATAAAACTTCACATTTGGAAGATGAGATCTCACTTTCATAATCTTTTTCCCCGATTGATAATATTCTCTCAAATTATGCTGGGCTGGGCTGCACATGGCATGCATGGAGTGGCTGCAATCATTTCATGGACCCCGCTTGAGGTGATGATTGCAATCTCACCGTTCATGCTGTTGACTTTTTGCTTAATCACTTCACTTGCATTGCATGCAAGGCACGTGGGTTTAGATCTCCTTGACCCTGTCTGTGGTCCTAGCTGTGACCCAACATGTGCCTCTGATTTCTGCAATGAAAATGTTTCTTCGATTACAATTTACAAGGAATTTTATAGAGATTAACAAAATAACAACTTAAAATACTCAATGGTATTGTATTGTTAATTAAACCAATCTAATGCCTTTGATTCTCTGAGGATTTTGCTTCCTATGTTGGCTGCCTTTCTTATCCCCTAATAAGCTAGTACAAGACACGTGTGATGCACGTGACATGGAAACATCAAGTTCCCTTTTCTTTTTTATTTATTATTATTCTTGAACTCGGATGTAAAGTGGGGAATATATACGCTCTAACCAACTTGACTAAACCCATATCTACAAAAAATAGAAAATTTTGTATAATAATATGTTCAAGAAATGATATTCTAAATTACTATAACATACACAAATACTGTATTGGTTAACAAGCCTAACTTACGTATACTTTAATTACATTTAACATAAAATTAGAAAAACATGTATACGAGAATAATGAGATTTCCTCGTATAGAGAGAGAATTATGTATTTTGTTTAAATGTAAATAATAATGTGTTCAAGAAAAAGAAGCTCTATGCACAAATTTGGGTCACTAATCAACCATCATGTATATAATTATACCTTAATCACTACGCATGGATGACAAAATAAAAATATCATTCTTCTCCAAAATTTAATCATTCTCTATTGTTGTTGTTGTCATCCATACACAAACTTGAATTTTATTAGTATTCTATCAGTATTGGACCAACAGATCATTAGTGACAAATTGTAGTTAATTTACGTTAATCTAACTCTGCTATCAAGACAACAACGAATCTAAAATTGATTAGGCAGTGACTACCAACTAATCAATGTGATTATGTGATAATAAAGAGAGATTGCTTGCCCAGCACAATTAACAATTAACTGTCACCAGTCCATTACTTGGACTGGATGAAAGTATGTAAATGGACGGCACTGATTGGTGCCTTAAGAAAAACCCTAGAGATGACCTTTAACACCACGCAAACAGACGGCCCAGAGTTTGGCCAAAAAAAAAAAAAAAAAAGGGCCCAAACTTGGAGGGACCAATCCTTTGAGGGTAGTTATCCAGTACTTTCCAGAGCACAACAATAGGTGGTCTGCACCACCTGATGTGAAGCTTGTTTGAACTTCTATATTTATCCGACTCGTGATTGGTTTATACCAATGCCAGTTGGCGATCCACAACACAGCTAAGCTAAGCGTGTCCGATGTTTGACTTTCACCAAACGGATACACGTGAGATCAATCACGTGGTTCCAGTTGCTAGACGACAGCGCTTGGCACTTCAAAGCTGTCGTATTGTCGAGAAAGAGCAAAAGGCGTTTCGGGAAACGTACAAGTTGAAGAAGAAGATTAGAAGAAGCGAAGGAAACGTTTTGATGAAACAAGTGCCGTGTCAAAAGCATATGGCACCCAGAGAGAGAGCAGAGAGTAGCGCACTGCGCACACAACAATTTTTTTTTTTTTTTTTTTTGGGTCAAATAACACACACAACAATTTTTAGGTATGGGGATTGGGAATTGCTACAGTACGACATGACGTTCTTTCGATCGTACCCCACACCTCCTCAGAAAGCGGAAAACATTGGGATTTTAATCTTTTGGACAACCTTGCACTGTAAATCTGACAAAATATACGAATAATAATTAAGAAAAAGAATCTTTCAATTATTAATTAATTATAAATTTGTATATCGCATGTAAATTAATGGTCTCAAATTCAAATTTTTATGACATATTGATATATAGATTAATAGTCTCAAATTTGAACCATTTTAAGAGTGTGTGCGAGAAAATTCCCTTTCTTTTTTTTAACTTTCGCATAAAAAAGAAGAAATGAACTTGCAAAATAAATTGAACTTCTTTTCACAACAAATTTCCTAAATGGCAAAATTGTTACATTTTTAGAATATTCGTATCCGTTATATTTTTAGAATATTAAAAACTTACAAAAAAAACTTTTCAAATAAATGTATCTCTCAAAAAGAAACAATTTGGACAAAATGATAATATTTCAGACACAAACAGAAGCCTAAAAAGAGAAAAAAATTAATTTACGTATCTAATATTTAACTTAACAGTTTTCACTGTTCCATTTTTACCAAGACCCAAGAAAGAAACGTAATCTTTTTCAGACAGTAACAGTTGTCTTTAATCTTTGTTTAACTTTGTAACTAATCAATTTATTAATTAATTTTCCAGTGTCGTATTTGCCATTGCCACGTAGGGTCGGTGCCCGATCCATCTTCGCGCTGCCCGAACCCAAACAACAGCAAAAACGAAAAAAAGAAGAAAATTAAGAAAAACAAAAGAAAAGAAAGCGAGAGTTGCAGACACACACAGGTGCCAAGGACAAGGAGACGGGTCTGATAATTTTCTCCTTTTCAGTCCACTACGCTTCTCTCTCTCTCTCTGTCTAAATTCCCACGGATTTCTAATTCCCTCTCTCGTATTTGCTTTCTCTTCCCAAAACCCCTCCACTCTCACTTCTTCTTGGAAATTCAATTTCCCCTGGTTGTTCTATCTTCCCATTTTCCTCAATTGGCGAATTCTTTTGCATTTCGGGAAACGCCGGAAAGGTTGGTTGGTTCGGGTCGGGTTTGGGTCGTCGTGGAACCGGATAAGGACGAGATCTGGCTAAACCTATTTCTTGGGTTCGAAATTGTGATCCAATCGGAGCTTCAGTGAATTACCGTTTTGGATCCGATCGGGGGAGAAACAGCGCCATCAGATGGCGCTGTTCAGACGATTATTTTATCGGAAGCCGCCGGATCGGCTTCTTGAGATCTCCGAACGGGTGTACGGTACGTCACCGTTTCGTCTCTCATTGACAATTTTGCGAAATTCTGGTTTTTTTGTGTGCTCAATTCTTGAAGTTTCGTGTGGTTTCGGGGCAATGCGATTGAATTTGCGTCAAATTGAGAGTTTTTTTGGGGGGTTCTAGCTGTAGTGCATTATGCTCGGTGCACATTTTGTTGTAGAATTATCCTCATTATTTGTGCGCACACGTTGTTTTTGTATAAGTATTGAACAAATGATGGGAAGTAGTTCCCTGCTTTGCTTGAATTGTACAATTGATACTTTGATATGGTAAAACCAGCTGAGGCAGAGCTGTAGAGTTACAAGAAAAGTTGAGGAAATTGAATTTCACTGCTTCTGTTAGCGAGTCATTCTGAAACTGTATTATTTTCATATTGGCTTTATTGCGCTCGTGATCATGTGCCTGGTGTTGAAATGGAGCTCAATTGAGAAAGAAAGATTTTAGTTCTCCTTCTTGGTCTAAACCTTTTGTGGGTTGTGAGAAATGTAGAAAGGTTTCGTCATGTGACATTACCGTCTTTTGAGAAATTAAGATATTCTTCTCTCTGTAATTTCTTCAACATGGGTTTTCTTTAAAAACTGATAAATTTGATATCATTGCTTTATGGATGGTGGAAGTTTATGCATTTTTTATATTCTTTTCTGTTTCGACGCTCTTATATGGATTTTATTTCTTTAGCGATTCTCTTAGTTGAAAATTGTGATACATTAGTGTCAATGGGATTGATTGTTACTTCCTTTTCCTCTTTATATGCAGTTTTTGATTGCTGCTTCTCCACCGATGTCTTGGAAGAAGATGAGTACAAAGTATACTTGGGTGGCATTGTAGCACAATTACAAGACTACTTTCCAGATGCTTCTTTCATGGTGTTTAACTTTAGAGAAGGGGAGAGGCGGAGCCAAATTTCAGACGTGCTCTCTCAGTATGACATGACAGTTATGGATTACCCTCGGCAATATGAGGGTTGCCCACTGTTGCCACTAGAGATGATTCATCACTTCCTTCGATCAAGTGAAAGCTGGTTGTCATTGGAGGGGCAACAGAATGTGCTGTTGATGCACTGTGAAAGAGGAGGATGGCCTGTCCTTGCGTTTATGCTTGCAGGTCTTCTGCTATACCGCAAGCAATACAATGGGGAGCAGAAGACTCTTGAAATGGTTTACAAGCAAGCTCCTAGGGAACTTCTCCATCTTTTGTCTCCTTTAAACCCACAGCCTTCGCAGCTGAGATATCTTCAATACATTTCACGAAGAAATTTGGGATCTGACTGGCCTCCATCAGATACACCTTTACTTTTGGATTGTCTGATACTTAGAAACCTTCCAATTTTTGATGACGGAAAAGGTTGCAGGCCTTTCATACGTGTTTATGGTCAAGACCCTTCCACACCAGCTAACAGAACTTCTAAGCTTCTCTTTTCAACTTTAAAGAATGAAAAGAATACCCACCTCTATGTACAGGTAATGTCTACTTCATGCAACAAAAACTGATGAATAAGATAATTTTTTTTGAAGCGTTCTTATGAATCCTAATCGCAGGCAGAGTGTGTGCTGGTAAAAATTGATGTTCGTTGCCGTGTTCGAGGGGATGTTGTGCTAGAATGCATCCACCTGGATGAAGATCTCGTTCGTGAGGAGATGATGCTCAGGGTTATGTTCCACACAGCATTTGTACGGTCAAATATATTGATGCTTGGCCGTGATGATATTGATATTCTTTGGGATGCCAAGGATCAGTTCTCAAAGGACTTTAGAGCAGAGGTATGTTATTGTTTTTTTTTTATGTTGATGTCCTTTTCTGAAGCTGTAGTAGTTGAATGCATACTGAAATCTGTATCAGGTACTTTTTCTGGACGCTGATGCTGTTGTGCCTAATCTCACCACAGTTGTCGCAAGTGAAGATGGAAATGAGACAGGGAGTGCTTCACCTGAGGAATTTTTTGAGGTGGAAGAGATCTTTAGCAATGTAATGGATGCACAGGAAGTGAAGGTGGACTTCCACACTTCCATGACTCACAACAATACTCTCAAAGACATAGATCAGAAAGAAGTCTGGAAGGAGGATTTAGATCCTCATGCATTCCTAGACTGTACGTCAGATGATGGGAAACACAAAAAGGACAGAAAGGCGGATTCTAATATTGATGCGGTGAAGGACATTGCTGTTGATGACGTGAAGTACAAGCTGGATGAGGTGGATTCAAATCTCAATGCAGTGAAAGACATTGCTGTGGATGATGGAGATATGAAGTCAAATTCCATCCTGATTGCTGCTGATGTGCGTGATCAGACTGGAACTAAGGAAGTGGTAGAAGAGGTGTGTCGGAAATTGGAAGAGATGGAAGATATAATTAATGAAGAAGACTCATCTATACAGAAGAGGTTCGAGACCAAGATTTCGCAACAAAAAGTGAGTGCTGAGGTCTCCAGACAAAAAACTGAGAAATTGCAGCCACCTGCTTCTAGGAAACAGCCTTCATTGAACACAAAAGTAGCTGCAGAAACAACTGTAGCAAAACAGAAGACTAAACAACTAGAAACTCAGGGTCCTTCGGCAAAAGTAGCAAAACCAAACGCAGTATCTAGGTGGATTCCCCCTAACAAAGGCTCTTATACTAATTCAATGCATGTTTCATATCCACCATCAAGATATAATAGCGCACCAGCTGCATTTGCCAGTACTGCTTCTTCAAAAGATACAAATTCAAATGCTAAATTGAAGGCTTCTTCTGTTAATACTGCTTCTGGGACTCTAGTTTCGAAGGATGTGGAAAATGAACCTAAACATGGTAAGGTGGATGCTTTGAAGCCTTCAAAGTCTGCACCAGAGACACTTTCGGAGACACTTACATCCTGCTTGCCATCAACACTACCACCAATTCAAGAGACAGAGTATTCCTCTATTTCAACAGCACAGATTGGCCTACAACAAGTAGTGCCCCCTCCACCTCCACCTCCGCCTCCACCTCCTCCACCTATGTCTCACATCTCTTCATTGTACACTCGCCCTCCTAAGTCTTTGGCACCAGCTACCTCGTTGTCACGGGTAGCTGCAATGGCAACTCCTCCACCTCCTCCTCCTCCTCCACCACCTCCACCGCCACCTCTTCTAAGTACAAATTCCGTCTCCTTGAAGGCCCCTTCACTCTCGTCCTCTTTTCCACCTCCACCTCCACCTTTATCTGTTTTGTCATCTAGCAGGCAGAATACTGGTATAGCTTTTCCCCCTGCACCTCCACCTCCCCCTCCCTTGCAATCTGGTGGGCAGAATAGTGGCACCATATTGCCTTCACAGCCTTCTTCATCTCTTTGGAAGGTTGGGTACTCTTCAGCTGCCCGTGTTATGGTGGCAACTTCTCAAAATTCACCGCCTCCCCGCCCCTCCACCTCCTTATATTGTAAGTGCATTGAAACCTCTTGGAGTTGAAGTACCTACTCCACCACCACCACCACCACCGCCACCACCACCACCACATGCATGTGTTACTCCACCTCCTCCTCCACCGCCTCCTCCTATGGCTAGAGTATCATCTACTCCACCTCCTCCGCCCCACCTCCTTTATATGGAGCTCCACCACCACCACCACCACCACCTCTTTTACGTGGAGCTCCACCACCACCATCACCACCACCTCCAATGCAAGGAGCTCCACCCCTCCACCGCCACCTCCTTTACGTGGAACTCCACCTCCACCACCCCCACCACCATTTTCAGTACTTGGAGCACCTCCACCACCACCACCACCTCCAATGCATGGAGCCCCACCTCCACCACCCTCCAATGCGTGGAGCCCCACCTCCACCACCCTCCAATGCGTGGAGCCCCACCTCCACCGCCCCCTCCAATGCGTGGGGGACCACCTCCACCACCTTCAGGGCATGGTGCACCTCCTCCTCCTCCTCCACCTCCTGGTGGAGGTCGCCCTCCTCCACTGCCTGGAGCACCACCTCCACCACCACCTCCAGGGGGTCGTGGTCCTGGGCCTCCTGCTCCACCTGGTCCTCCTGGTGGTGCTCCACCACCTCCAGGAGGTCGTGGTCTTGGGCCTCCTGGGAGAGGGCGCGGACGTGGGATTGGGGCTGCTGCCACAGCGCCTCGAAGGTCCTCCTTGAAACCACTACATTGGAGCAAGGTGACAAGGGCGTTGCAAGGAAGCCTGTGGGAAGAACTTCAAAGACATGGAGAGACTCAAACGTAATCCATTTTATTTTTCTACTTATCATTGCATTAGTAGGATGTTTTCTATATAAAAAAAATTATGTTGTTGCTTTGAAGGATCATACATGTTCAACACACACACATTCATTCCTGATCACTAATGTGCTGCTCTTTACTCTAGTGCGCCAGAATTTGACGTGTCAGAGATAGAGAGCCTTTTCTCTGCTACAGTTCCAAAACCTGCTGATTCAGGAGGTAAATCTGGAGGGCGCCGCAAGTCTACTGGTTCCAAAACTGAAAAAGTCCACCTGGTAATTTTATATAATTGGTTATTTTGCTGTAAAATCATCGCATCTTCTAAAAGTTATACTTGTGAAAGGTGATTCTTTTGATTGTTCCTTTTTGTGGTTGTTATGAGATTCGATTTTTCTTTGCCAGACTTTATTGCCTGCCTTAATTTGAATAATAAAGTGTACAAAGTTTTTTTCCTATAACAAAAGTAAATGTAACTTGCAATTTTTCAAGGATGAATACATGGAAAAGTATTTTGTATGTGCTAATATAAAGTTTTTCTCCTGGCTATCCATTGTGGACGCCTTCCTTTTAATGCTTCAGACAAAAAATTCATTGAAATAGTGTGGGCAGGAAACTGTAACATGACTTTTCATATATTTTCAACACCTATATATCAGATATGTTCTGTTAGAATGTAACTATTTGTCGTCCATCCCTCCACGCCCTGGAGTTTTTTTTTTGGTATAGTTGCACTTAATATTGATTAGTTGAGTGCGCAACGATGCCGCTTGTTACCTATATTTGTTAAAGCAAAGATTTATTTTGATAAAGTTTCTTTTTTCTTTTTGCAATATAATGTTAGATGCTATTACTTCTCTACTTTCTTACTGTGCTTCGCTGTGTACCACATTTTAGATTGACCTGAGAAGGGCAAACAACACTGAAATTATGCTTACAAAAGTTAAGATGCCGCTCTCTGATATGATGGTAAGCTGACACAGTTGAATTTCTTCTTCTTTTTTCCTTGAATTTAATTTTCCATGCTGTGAATATAGATAATTTGCATAGCTAATGTAATGCTGATGTAATAATTGAACATTTTTCTTACTTAGCTAATGATGTATTGTTATGCATATTTTCAGGCTGCAGTTTTAGCAATGGATGAGTCAGTATTAGACGTTGATCAGGTGGAAAATTTAATCAAATTTTGTCCTACTAAAGAGGAGATGGAACTTCTCAAGGTGTAGCTTCTATTTTATTTAGAATTTGTTTTTACTATTTGTTGGTTATTCTTTAGTCCTTGTACACATTTAAGAGATTTTCTCTTTTGTATTTGCTTTTAAGTATCGCCATCTTCTCATTAATTATATATTTGCGTGGTTGTGATTTCTGTTGTTTAGAATTACACTGGTGACAAGGAGACGCTGGGGAAGTGTGAACAGGTATGCCAAATTCACAACATTTCATTCTTGACCAGGCCATATTATTTTCTTGAAGTATTTCCATGGGTAGATTTTTTACTATGATTGAGTTATTACCTATGACCCTTTCTGTGTCATATACAAAAGCTTTGACCGGGTTTTGAATATTTTAAATTATGAAATTATGGTTCAACTCTTCTAATGTCCCAATGATCTTGTCCTCCTTGACATTATAATGTTGGAGAGACAGATGACGTTATGTGCATATTTGATTTTAATTTCTCTTGAATATTTTTACAGCTATAAGTAATTGTCAGATATATAAAGTCTATGTACATTTGTTATGTTTCAGTACTTTTTGGAGTTGATGAAAGTGCCTCGGGTGGAGTCAAAGTTGAGAGTATTTTGTTTCAAGATTCAGTTCGGCTCTCAGGTTTGGTAGTTTCTGTTTTTTTTTCCTGATGTCAGTAAATATGACCTAAATAATGTCTTCTTTGCATCATTGCCTGATTATTTAACTCT
This sequence comes from Prunus padus, assembly GCA_024362665.1. Classification (NCBI taxonomy): domain Eukaryota; kingdom Viridiplantae; phylum Streptophyta; class Magnoliopsida; order Rosales; family Rosaceae; genus Prunus; species Prunus padus. The sequence continues at coordinate 2,377,631 of JANFAM010000005.1, forward strand.
TTTACAGGTTTCGGAATTCAAAAAAAGTTTAAACACAGTAAACTCTGCATGCGAGGAGGTATGTCACTACTAAGAATGAATTGCTTCCTGCAGTTTATAGACACCAGTTTTAACTTGGTAATCGATTACTGCTCAATTAGGTCCGGAACTCTGGCAAGTTGAAGGAAATTATGAAGAGTATTCTTTTTCTGGGGAACACACTGAACCAAGGAACTGCAAGGGGTAAGTTGTAGCGGAAGTTTTTTTATGTTTCTTGACTTAGAGCATAGTAGGAAGGTTCTTTTATATGTTTCTTAAAGTAGAGACTTGGGCTATTTTACATCTCCATGAGTAGCATGGTCAATGTTGTAGAGTGGGAAGTAGCACTGCCTCAGGTCTCTGAATAGCTTTTAGAAGCTTGTGTGCCATTTGATTTAACCATATGCAATACCTTGGGGAACATTGTGCTGCTGTTTGAAAATTCAGAGCACTGTTGGGTTCGAAGAGAAAGATTTGATTAATCTTTGCATTACTTTCTTCTATGCATTGTGCTTCTGTTTGAAAGTTCAGAGCACTGTTGGGTTCGAAGAGAAAGATTGATTAATCTTTGCATCACTTTCTTCTATGCATTGTGCTTCTGTTTGAAAGTTCAGAGCACTGTTGGGTTCGAAGAGAAAGATTTGATTAATCTTTGCATTACTTTCTTCTATGCATTGTGCTTCTGTTTGAAAGTTCAGAGCACTGTTGGGTTCGAAGAGAAAGATTGATTAATCTTTGCATCACTTTCTTCTATGCATTGTGCTTCTGTTTGAAAGTTCAGAGCACTGTTGGGTTCGAAGAGAAAGATTGATTAATCTTTGCATCACTTTCTTCTATGCATTGGCCAGTAAATAATTCAATTAGGCTTCTACAGTCTGTGGTCTATGCCCAACTTTATTCTGAGGCATGTGCTTCACATGCTGGAACTGTGTACAATTGTTTAAGCTGATACCAAGGACTTGATCATGGAATTTTTAGATGGGCCTAGGAATTTATCCTTGACAACCAAGACCGGCAATAGCATCCATTATATTTGAAACTATCTCTTTGCACTTGGCTTAGTTTGATGTTATTTTTCTGATTTTGCTCGCATACTTATTTTTTATATTACAAAACTGGTTTCACAATAATGTAATAATATTTCCCGAAGTAGCCTTGGTGAAATAAAATGAATTGTCAAATGTTTTATGCAGGTTCTGCTGTTGGGTTCAAATTGGACAGTCTACCGAAGCTCTATGATACACGTTCCATTAATAGTAAGATGACACTCATGCATTATCTTTGTAAGGTATGTTTCTTAAATTTTTTTGGTTTTGCAATGAAACTTATGTTTTGTGGCTCAATGGTATATTCTATTCTTGGTGAGCTAGTTATATATAAGAAAGAAAATTCATGTAGTAAACTCAGGGACTGGGTGTATATTATTGTGGATAGAATCCGAGGTACTCTTTAAATATGATATGTCAGGTTAACATTTATGCTCTGTGTGGTGTTGTATTGTTGAGTAGTCAATCAAATTTGTTGAGGTGGGCATCTAGTCCAGTATCATTGTAGCTTCTTTTGTGTTTTTTAATACAATGTCAGTTCCTTTTCAAAAGAAAAATGAAAAATTGAATTATGCTGTGTGGCTAGATGATTTAAGTGATGCGCAGTTGATTCCCAACCCCAATGGTCTTGTCCAAAAAACCATAAGGAAAGATGTTTTAGTTTCTCCTTGAGATAATAGTATGATTGGAAGCAGGAAAACTATATGCTTTGCTTAGTGTTAAACTGATTGAGAACTGATGAATAAGAGATGATTGCTTGCAAAATTTATGTTTTCCTTGCCATATGTTTATGCATACAAGTTCTCTTTCAGATGGACATATTATCTGTGTTTTGTATAAATGAAAATACTGTTATAATTTGAATCTCAGCTTTGGCTTTCTTGTGTCTTAGACCCTTGCTTCTAAATCACCAGGACTTCTTGATTTTCACCGGGACCTTGTCAGCCTTGAACCTGCAACAAAGGTTCCCATCTGTTTCATTTATGTTAATTCTAAGCATTTTAGTTAGATTTGTATGTGACAGATCTCGCTTCCATGCAGATACAATTGAAGTCTTTAGCAGAAGAAATGCAAGCTATAATCAAGGGGTTAGAAAAGGTCAAGCAGGAGCTGGGGGCATCAGAAAATGATGGCCCTGTGTCAGAGGTTTTCCGTAAGGTATGTAGTCTTTCTTTTTTAATGCTTTTAAGGCTTAATGAATGCTTCTTTGTCTGGTTTCTTTATCGGTGCCCTTACAAATTTTTTGTTCTTGTTTTCATTGTTGAAATTTCTAGACATTGAAAGAGTTCACTACTGTTGCTGAGACCGAAGTGGCATCTGTGACAAACCTATATACTGTGGTGGTAATATGCTAATTGTGAACCGTCTCCTTGTCATCCGTGCTATTTTGTATTTTATGATCATAACTTTATCATTTGATTTTGACGGACAGGGTAGAAATGCAGATGCACTTGCATTATATTTTGGTGAGGATCCTGCGCGTTGTCCATTTGAGCAAGGTTAGTTGTGGATGTGATATTGATTCTTTAGATACTGAAATTAGCAAGAGGCCCAGATGCTGCCTACAATGGTATAAACATTGTAGTACATTCTTGCATTCCCCAAGAGTATATGTTTTGAGTGGGTCCATTAAACAGGTCTTTTATTTTCGGTGGGGGAGGGGGGGTTATTCACTTTACATAGGCTTATTTACTCATTTCATGTAGTAATTCTGAAGCTGACTGCAAACATATTGAACCCTGTTTTGATGAATGCAGTTACTGCAACTCTCTCAAATTTTGTTAAGTTGTTTCGGAAAGCACACGAAGAGAATTGCAAACAGGCTGAATTGGAGAAGAAGAAAGCAGATAAGGAAGCTGAAATGGAAAAAGCCAAGGGCATTAATCTCACAAAAAAAGCAACAAAATAGGTGAAAATTATAGTTGTTAAGTTGTTTTGGAAAGCACACAGAATTGCAAACGGGCTGAATTGGAGAAAAGGAAAGCCGATAAGGAAGCTGAAATGGAAAGGCCAAGGGCATTAACCTCACACAAAAAAGTAACACAATAGGTGAAGATTATAGTCATGCAACCACTGCATGGGGAAATTGAGCTCTCCTGCCATACATAAGAGTGTTCGGTTGCAATGTTTCTAACTAGTGGCAAGGAGCATATTGTTTTTAGGACCCTGGTCAGAATCCTTTTCTCAGTACTTGTGCAAAGGAAAGCCCTTCAAGGTTTTATTTGGATGAGGGGAAGGGGCAAGTGGTTGAGTCCTGCAGCATTTGAACTGTATGCATGAAGCTTAACTTATACATGCTTGACAAGATGTTCAATCAGATGATCATGGTCAACTGATCAATCATGTTGGATATCATACAAAGGGGCCGGACCTTGGCTTTCACTCGATAGTTCTATACCATTAATTGAGAAGCAAAGGTTCCCTAGGCAATCTGGTTTCGAATGCCATCATGATGTCGGATCTGGCCCCCCTGGCATCCTTCTGAGAGAGCAAGTTCAGTCTTGATTCAGCCTAGGAAATCTGGTTCTGGCTTTCACCATTCGTTTGGCATAAACTGTACAGCACCAAGGAAGATGCCTTTGGGATTGTAAAGCACACTCCTGCTGTACTATGAAATCGTGTACAAATCTCACTAATCCTCTCCTTAGTTTAGAATTCAATTCATTTTCCTGTAACATAAAATTTAGTTCCTTTTTCTTTTTCCTCGTTACATCAAAATTTTGGATAGGACCCCGTCATGATAGACGTTGTATAGGTAAATCAGGCCAAGAAAGAGAGTAGAAGATGGGGATTTTTCTTCTTTTTTTTCTTTTAGTGGTAATTGTAAAGTAACTATAGGCTGATTTAGAACTGCTTGTTTCGTTCTTATGGTTAATTTATGATTGAAGAACGAAGATGCAACTCGATTCACCAAAAGAAAAAGGGAAACGAATGAAGATACAACAAATAATAATTTTCTTTATTATTGACCTTGAAAGTAAAAGATTCAGAAGAAAGCAAAAAAAAAAAAGGTATAAAAATAACAATAACAATGACAAATGCTGAAGTAATGGTCAATTGAATATGCATATTGCTAGTTTTGTACACAATTACAATAAACAAATACGGTGAATGATAAAAATGGACTAAAGAACTTGCAAGGGCTTTCGATAGACAAGTAATTTCATGTTACAATTACATTGGAATTTGACCAATGTCATATGTCTATGTAAAAGTTGCCAATCTACTTGGCTGGCACAAAGCAACAATGACCATAAACAAACTCGTGTACAATTGTGATCTACTTTTTGTTCCCTGTGCTGTGCATAGGATCACTTGTCCTACTTTCGGATGCTTTATGTCTTGAAAGTTGCCTGGTGGTGTGATTACCAAGCAAAAGAAATCAACTTTGAATTCAAGATTGAAGATTGAAGATACAAACAATTTGCAATTCCTTTTTTTTTTTCCTATGTTCTTTCCGCTGAAAATGAAGAAAGAACGATATTGGATTGGTTCTTTGAAGGGTCCTTTTGGTTGCTTGAATCAGATTCATGGAAGCTCTTTCAGAGTCTTCAAATTTCCATAGCCACCACAACTTTCTTCGTCTCTGTATTCGATCCCACAAGAGTGTTTACCTTCTTGATCAGCCCAAGAACTTGGCTTGCAGCTTTTAAAGAACATAAAGCTCACAATTGTGTCAAGAACAACAAGAACTGAGTACAAATAAGCAATCAAAAGCCCCTCTAAAGCCATGGAAGATCCAAGCCTTCCTGCAAAATGACAAGCTCTTACAACCCGGTATTGGAACAATGCTTCGATTGCAGCCAGGGCCAAGTTGACAGGCAGAGCCAGAGACAAAGCAGTTGCAGTTCTTCCTCTTATCAAAATACAAGCCTTGAGAATTGCCAAGTAGCCACCACTCCTCTCCGTCCCTGATAAAACCAATGACAAGTTGCATATTATGAGAGCATTGGCAAGAACTATAGAATAAAGAACAGCCCCAGATGCTGATAAGAAGAGGAGGGTGTTGGGAGACGAGAACCCAAATCCTTCGAGAAAATTGAAGGCAATGAATAGCAGAGAAAACACGGTTGCATTAGCAGAGAGGATCAAGAATGAGTTGAAAATATGGGTGTGGAGGAGTGGGATGTAGAGAGAAATGACAGAAGAAAAAGAAGGGTGTGATGAGAAAGTTGTTGGCTTTTGGTGATTGAGATATTGAATCACAGAGGCTTTGGTTATGAGCAAGAAGGTGAGGGTGAATGGTATGGTGAAGATTGAGGAAGAGATTGTTTGGGAAAGCTTGTGGTTGAGAATTGAGAAGAATTCTGAAGAGGGAGGGAAGCCTGCGGCATCAAAAAGACTCCGAAGGCGGTTGTAAATGGTGGGCAAAAGAGAAGAGCTTGAAGGAACCAATGCTTGAGAGATGAGAACTGAAGCTGAGAAGGGTAAAGCAATGAGTGCCACAATTGAGGTGAAGAATTGGTAGTTCTGAAGAAAAGTATGGACTGATTTTCTCAGAATCTTGCCTGCTTTTGCCATTGAAATTCTTGGGTGGTCTTCTCGCATTGCAAGGGAAGAGAGATGTGTAGATATCAAACTGGGTGTGTAAAACACCAATTGCGTGTATATTAGAAGAGGCTTGGGTTTTGCTCTCTCTCTCTCTCTCTCTCTCTCTCTCTCTCTCTCTCTAATTGGTTGGTTAGAGAGAGGGATTAAGGGGTTGGTGTTTTGGATGCCTGGACTGGCCAACAACTAAAAACTAACAAATTTGCAGAGGTGGAGTTGTTTGGCAAAGCTATTGTTTTTATCAAAAAAATTCTTTGGACTCTTTGGGGCTTATTTTTTTGTGTCTTTGTAATCTCCAAATTCCCAACATAGTTGTTGGCAGAAGGAGGCCTGTTGTGGCAATTTCTTGATGTAAATTTATGAGCTGAAAGAAACCTTTTTTTCCTCATGGCTTGGCTTTTGCTGATACAAAGAGTGCCTGTTTTGGATTGCTTCTAACACACATTGTTTTTGCTGTTTTTTTCTTTTTTCTTTTTTATCCATGATGATAGCATTATTTTCTTGCTTATTATAGCTATAGCCTCATTACTACTCATGGGAAAATTTAATTTTTCTGGTGGGATCCGCTTCCCTTGAATCTTAAGTATTGCTTTATTTCTGTTTTGTTTTATATATTTGATTTGGATGTAAAATCAAAGGAAAATATGAGTGAGATTTGGACTTAAACTCTATTAAAAGAAAGGTAGTTTTTATTGTTTGCCAAATATATCTATAAATTCTATATAATTATTCTCAAAGGGCAGACATGAGTTCGACTAAGTTGGTTAGAGCGGGGATGTGCTGCCCACTTGCACCCGAGTTCGAATAGAAAATCTAGTTAAAAGTGGATCAATAACTATTTATAAAATTGGTTGTAACTTGTAATCTTGTAGGTAGTTGGTCCATAAATTTCTGAATTGATAAATATTTGGCATTCACGCCACATATAAAGTAGGGTCCGTAATTCCTTATTTTGTAATGTTTCACGTGGCACGAGTTATTAATTCTTAGCTTGCAAGATAATTATAATAATAGCTACGTACGAAAGAACAAGGAAAAGGAAATGTAGAAAATCTTAAATACAAATCTTGTTAGACTAAGATGGGTTACCTTCTTATTATATGATTATATCAACAATTATTTATGATAATAATTCAATTGAAATTGAATCCATCAATACTTGTTGAACATAAATCCTCACCGTCCATTTTGACATTAAATTGCATCCCTGATAGATGGCTCCACCTCTTGAAATTATGCACAAACACAATTGCACATCATCTATTTTGTCATGAATAATTCTAATCTGCTTCTCTACGTTTACAAATGTGTATTTTGCTGCATTTGAATTATTTATACATCCAATCAAATCTGATAATTAGGATCCATCCATAAATAGTGAGTCTTGCACTCTTTTTCAATTGTTTATATTTTTCGATTTAATTATGGATATGTTGTTGATAAACTTATTTGCTTCATTTATATATATATTTTTTCTTCTAATAAAGCGATATTCTAGAAGTATTATAATGTACAGAGAGGGATCTAACTCGGATACAAACGGACGGACAAACTTTTTTGACCAACTAACCTAATTTACAAAATGGTATGTATAAAGTTGATTGGATTAATGATTTAAAATGCAATAATATGAGTGCAATTTCTGCCCAATAAGGTACAAAGATGATGAGGTATTTATCGTCTTCATAATGCGGTTGGTGCGCAGACTTTTGACTTGAGAGTTTTGTATATGCCTATATTGCCAATATTAATTAGGTTTGATGGAATATAGAAAGAGCTGTTTTGCTTTGGTGAGGTGTCTGTGTTTCTGGTGACCTTCTAACTGAAAAGCACTTAAAGAAAAATATGTTATGGATGATGAGTAACAAATTTAAATTAATCCATCCCTGCTAAATATAGATAGATACATGTTTGAAATAATATGAGTTTACTTATATGTGTAATTTGAAGATATCACGTACAACTTTTTTGAATAATAGTCTAAACTACAAGGGGAGGGGGCTTCTCTCACACACTACCAATGTGTCGTGGAAATTCGAATATGAGACTACCAATCTGCAAGTCAAAACTCTTTTTCACTGAATTAGACCCCGTTAGAAAATGGGGTTATTACGTACAACTTTTTACTTGATAAGGAAGTGAAGTCAAAAAATTCACTCGTGGCCAACATAATTAATGACAATGGTAAAGTGGAGCACTTCACATAAATAGACCGGCATAATTAATTCTGATTTCTTACAATCAAAGGGAAGTATACTTCTGGGCTGTGGATAATTGGCTATGAATCATGCACACAGCAAGATGCAAATGAAGTGAAAAGGAGAAAAGAAACTGTGAACATGGAAGTAGAGTTAGCATTTTTCATGTGCGGTAATTTCTTTCTTTATATACAAAACGACCAAAAAACAATGAGGACACCCTAATTGGGATTATTAATTATACTTTATTGCAATTCAAATCCAAGACTTTTCCAACAAAGGATAGAGATCATGGCATAAAGTTGATAATAAATTATTCAAGAACACACATCAAGTGGCAATTTCTTATTGTGAAAAATTATAGACCATGTATAAGTTGTAGCCTATGTCGTATAAACAGCAAATCAAATTCCGTAGCCCTATAATTGATTTTGATTCTTCAATAATGCAAGACATTAGTTCTATCATCAAATGATTATGTTTGCAAATGACCACTTTTGTACGAAAAAGAAGAGTGAAAATTGAATGGGTTATTGAAAAAAGCAATAAAATGTAGAGTCTCGAGTTCCTGAGATGAAACAGAAAAAGATTATGCACTTCTTGTAGGATGAGAATTGAACATGACTCAAGATTCCAAACTCGCACATTTTGGGTGGAAACTTACCAAACCCTCCTTTGCTTTGTTGCCACCATCAAATCAGATTAAACATTGTTTTAACCTAATCCTGTTGTCTTTTGTTGTGACATTATCCACCTAGAAACTGTATCACTCGTATTTGTTATTTAGAAATTATTATAAAAGCAAATGACTCACTAGTGTAGTGGTTTGGAGCAATTACTCTCTCAGAAAAAGTCATGGATTCAAGTCCTAAAATCCGTGTAATATGTATGAGTTTAGTATATTGTCGTCCCTCTCAATGAAAAATGTCCTTACAAAAATTAATATAAAAATGTTTTATTTATTACGTACGTTATTGTTGGGACCTATCTATCCACACACCTTGTCAAACATCTCAAAGCACCCAAAAAAAAAAATTGAAGAGGATGTATAATTATCTAAATCAACTTGGTGGTTACGGCATTCTAATTGATGAGATTAGTTCCAACTTATATGTCAATGGGTTAAGTCAACTGACTTATAAGTTATAGCACACCAAATGACACCGATAAGTGGATGTATATTTCTATTTTTTTTTTATAAAAAGACTTAAGTATATATTATTATCCGATTAAAGAAGAGAAAAAAAACCCCATTTCTTTGATTTTGTTGAAAGCAACTTCTTTGAAATGAGAGTACTTAACCTTGGCCAATTTAATTTATTTTTAAATTTTTTATTATCTGTCCTATACTATAATTTAAGCTTTTTGGGCCTATTGGTGGTCTCCAAATGGGGGGACCTGAATCCAATGACCCCTATTTTTGGGCTTAATGCTAAATGTAAAAGGCTCCTGGGCTAATGTAGAGATAAGGCAACTGATGGGCTTTGCCCATCTTAATTTGAGCATTCCTTTGAAGGTTTCTCAATAGAAATTGGGCTAGTGCCGCCAAACCCAAACTAGATAAAAGTTGGGCCTAAACATGACCTAACCTATATTATATTACTAATCTTATAGTAAATTACATTTTAGTTCATTGCAAGAATTCTATAATGAGGGGCTTATATATGATCCTTAGGTGAGGTTCTATCTCTTAGTTGTTGGATCAAATTAGTTAGCCGTTTGATCAAATTGGTTAGTCAGATCCAACGATTAAGAGATATGATCTCACCTAAGAAATATATAAGGATCTCACTGAACTATGGATCATATAATTCACTCTAAACAATTATTTATTTATTTTTGGATGAATTCACTTTGAACTTTGGTACATTACTATTAAAACCTTACTATGTGAACTGAGACACACATGGATATAGAAAAATAAAAATGAAAAACTAGTTAAAAAAGTCCAGCTAATAAAAGTATTTACAGTTTCCAACAAAAAAACAAACAACTGAAAAGGTCACCACATACCCAATTGTAGGGGTGGGCATCAAAACCGAAATACCGATACCGTCCCGAAATCGTGCCATTCCGCTGTCAAGTTCGCGCCATACCGTTTGGTGTTGATCGCGAAACGGGATGAAGCCATATATATCAAGATTCTTGTTTGCGACACCGTATCGATTTGCGATCCCGTTTGGTGTCATACCGTACCGAACAGTAACCAATTATTATTAAATAATAAATATTAACCCCAAATTTTCAGTATCTGCTCTTCTCATCTCCCACGAAGAAAAATTATTTTCAGATCTAGAAGCTTTGGTTTTCCTTCCTCCGTCCCCGTCTCTCTCCTTCCCTCTATCTCTCCTTCTCTCCACCATCGATCAATCCATCTAAATCTCATCTTCTCCTCCTCCTCCTCTATTTATCGTCCTCAAAATTTGGTACCAAAATTGAAGCGGGTTTCTTCAGTTGATGATGCTGTTTTGGGGTTGAATCAACTGAAATTTGAAGAGAAGGGAAATTGCCATTGGTTGCTGAGGTGGGTTTAAAGGTTTGAGCTTGGGGGGAGTGTTGGGTGGTGAAGAGAGGCTCAGAAGGTGCTGGAGAAGAGAGTCAATAGGAAATGGAGGAGATGGAATCTCAGGAGGGGGCGGCAATGTTGTTGAATTGAATTTCACAGGAGGGCTTGGTTGTATTGGTCTGTTTCTTGAAAGGGGATATGCTGGTCAGGTAATCACTTTAGGTCCTTGACTGCATATCATGATATCAGGACCGATTTGTACCATCACACTTAGTGAAGTTATTGGCAGTCAGTTTATTTTTCTTTGCACTGACCATCTGGTTTATTTTCCTGATAATTCATAGTACCATATTTCTCCTTTCTGATAATCAAGGACTATGATTGTGGCGCATCCTGTTGTCATGGTATTTAGTCTCCTAATTTGTGAAAATCTGTTCATCTGATTTTAGTATATATTATTGATCTCTTAGTTTTGTTTATTAATTGTTGGACGGTTTCTTTTTTTGTTATTGGGCTTGGTAATTGGAGTTAAAGGGTTTTGCTACAATGGATGAGCAGAGAAGCTCTATTGGATGACAAGTGAGAACATAAGCAGAGAAGATTGGATTTGGATATAGCAGCAGCAATAGATGGAGAAAGCATTTCAGCATGGGTTTTGATATTGTGACTTGGATGATGAGAGACAAACAGAGAGATGATGATTGGTCTCTATTGAAGGGAGATGATTTTGGGCAAAAGATTGGATTTATGAAAAACTGAGTTTCTTTCAACGGTATCAGTTTTGATACCGAACCGTACCGGTCCCGTTTGGGGCCGGTATGGTTTGAACGTCTTGTAGAAATCTTTCATCCCGTGTCATACCGTCCCGAAATTTTTATTCGGTATTGACACCGGGATGACCTCCATCCCGTGTCATCCCGTACCGTGCCCACCCCTACCCAATTGGGTTGGTATGGGCAATTGGAATTTTTTTAGAATAAAAAGACATGTGGGTGATGGTGCATCGTGCAAATAAATAAATAAATCATAACCAGACAATTTATAGGGCCGCCAATTATGCACACAATACACTGAGAAGAACCCACAGATGATGTAGACCAAGTTCTTTGCTTCCAAACTCATAACGACAAACACAACAAGCTTCCAATCTTCCACATTGTTTCATACATTTAGTGGTTCGTTTTTCATGTAACTTTTTCTCACAGTCAAAATGTTTACTATTTAACTTAGGTAAACCAGTGACCAGTAAACACAGTCATACTTTTTGACTTGCAACAGGATTTGAATCGAAACTCTATACTAACTTATTCCCGTTTTATTATCATCTTGTCTTTAATTCTCTGCTCAAAATAAGGATAATAAAACGAGAATATGAAAGTTTTATCTCTAATGAAAATGGAGAATGAAATTAAAAATGAGATGATAAAACCAAAAGAAGCTTAAAGAATAATGTGGACGTCACCAAGTCAACGTGGCCTTATCTCAATCAAACACACCCTTAACACCCTTGCTCCACATAAACCCACCCACTCCTAGCCAAATTTGCCGTAACACCCTCCCTCATTCCTTTTTTAGAATCTTGCACTCATTTTGACCACTTTTCTCTCTCTTTTTTAAATAAAAAAAGTTTCTTGGTCTTGTTTCCAACTCACACAGATACACTAATATAACACTAATATAAGGTTTAAGATTGGGTTTAGTGGACTTAAACAGAAATGTGTTGTCTTATGGTATTTGTAAGACGGTTGCCGTTTCAACCAACCAACGGCATCAAGACGGCTTTTTAACGTCTGTCTCCAACTCATCATCTCATCACTCCACACGTTCAAATACAATGGTCTCTAATCACATTCATTAGCATTAATTAATCTTCTCTAACCAAATAAGAGAATATTATTAACATAATTTTCCCGGGGAAAATGAAAAAGTCCCGGGAATTGCCTCGGCTAATCCAATCGAGCCACGGGTGCAAGTCTTCATTTGTCAACCCAGGCTCTCTGCTTTAAATAGGACGGGCCACAGAGGATCTGCGAGTTTGGAAACAAAGAGAGAGAGAGAGAGCAGCTAGTAAAAAGCGAAAAGCCGAGAGAGAGGCGTAGAGGAATGTGGTCCGCGAGTGAAATGAAGGGACAGAGAAACGAACACGAAGCTTGCGCTCGCAGTCACAGCCATTTCGCTTCTCTATAAGCGCTTCCAAGCTTCAAAGACTCGATCTTGAGCCTCTCTCTCAACTGAAGCTTCAATTTTTTTTCTTCTTCGGTTTCGGCTGCTGCGTTGATTCGATTGGATTGGCCTCTCTAAATGTCTGACGAGGCAGAGCCTTCGTCCTCCGGGTTCGGCACGGACGTGCCTGGTGACGTGGACGACTACATTTCGGTGAGTGCGTTTGTGCTGTGGTTTCTCTTGTTTGGTTGCTGAGAAAATGTCGGGAAACCAGGAAGAAATTGAGTAATTTGTTTACTGGAATTATGTTTATTTTTTCGAGGAAAACGTGATTTTTTAATGTGATAAATGTAAGAAAATGTGGGGAAAAGGATCTTTTAAATATTTTAACTATTTTTTTTAAGCTGTGGGAGTGGAGGAAACAAGAAAATTTAGCTCAACTGTGCTTGCAACATGTAATTGGAACTTAGGTGGAGAACTTGAAGTTTCTTGTGTTTTCTCGGCATTTTCTTGGAGAACGAACTCCGAGAACGGAGTTTTCATAATCAATTGGATTCGTGTTTTGTTTGTTTCGTTTGTAGTTTTCTTTTAAAATGTTTTGTTGCTGTGAAGACTTTACGGAAAAACAAGCTTATTAAGTTTGTTTGTTTTCTTTCCTTTGTATCCAACTCTGTTTGGTTAGTGAGTAATCTTAAGAAAATGAATTATCATGTGAAATTTGTATTTTTTTTCATTGGTTCATAAAACTGGTGCATTTGATTGGTTGTTTTTCTTCTTCTAACTATTAAAGATGTTACTTTAGATTGTGGAATATTGTGCAGTTTATATATGTGAGTGTTAGAACTTAAACTGGAGCCTGTTCATTTAACTATATGTGGTCCTGTAGCTGCTTTATTAGGTGCAATATCTCTATAAAAAATAAAAAGTATAAAAAGGCAATCCTTTTTAAGCTTTTCTGAATTAGTTAGGTGGATTTCTAATATATGTGCGACTCAAGTGAAGAATATAAGATATTAAACTTTGGTTCGTAATATTTTACTAGTTTAAAGTCAGGGAAAAAACATTGCAAATGGTAAATTTGATTTTAGTTTTAAGATGATAATGTATTATTCTGTTAACAATTTAGGACTTGTGAGTCTGATGGTATGGAAATGTCCGAAATGCAGGCTAATGAAGGAGAGCCATCATTGCCCTGGGACATATTTAGTCATGTTTTTGATCTCGTGAAGAATGGAAATCAGGCATTTCGAGAGAACCGCTTTGAAGAGGTGACATTTGAGCATTAATCATTTTCATATGCATGTGTATGTATTGGTTTCTTTATTTGGGATTCTTTATCTTCTATTTTTGAATTAATCAGCTTCAGCTTTTTGGGGGGAGGAAATGTTGGGGCGATGCTCTTAGTATGCCTCTTTATTTGTGGCAGCTATTCTAGGAAACCTTGTCTTTGGAGTTACCTAGTATGGTATTAGCCAACCATTTGAGTTTTAAGGACTGATATGAGAGGTTATTGTAATTTTCTTCCATTCTATATGTCGATTTCATTAGATGACCGAGGCTTTAAGTAACCTTAGTTATATTGGAAATGGTGATTGTGTTCATGTAGATGTCGTTGATATGAGATTCTTAGAGGAGTAGACGAGAAGCAGAGAGTCAGTGTTCATTAAGTTTATCCCTTAAGAGGTAATTATATGATGCACAAGCTTTGACAAAAGAACACATGGTATTTCACTCAATGTTGTATGTCTATCAGTAAATGTTCTTTTAGCCTATTGGAGTTAGAATCACCAGTCTTGGTTGCCATTATTCTGAAATATTTATGGTGGTGGGTCTAGGATATGGCATAGGGCTTGAATCTCTAGCCATATCCTCTATTCAACTGAAGGGAAATGTAACTTTTGGTTTTTAACCACTTATTTGTGATATTAATGTGGTTTTCTTCTTGCTGTGTTTAGTGTTAAAGGTCACTGAGGATTTTAAATTTGAGAATGATTAGTATAGTACTATTATTGTGGTTCTAATTATCATTTATGGATGTCTTTGATGCTGCTCTATTTCCACTATTGGCATGCTTATTTCTTCAAATTAAAGAGTAGAATTTAGTGATACATTTTCCTTGGTGACAAGAGTGATTAATTAGTACTTTATCATTTTATTTTTTATTTTGTGTAAGTTCATGTGAGTCATTTTTATTTAAGTTTTAGATTGAAATATTTTTCAGTTAGCTTCTCTAGGTTCTTATTCATCTGTGGCTGATGAATCAAGTTTATTTTTTCAGGCAATTAATTGTTACTCCAGAGCCAATAACATTAAACCATGTGATCCTGTTATTCTTGGCAACCGATGTGCTGCTTATATCAGGTTAAGTTTTTTGCCTTAATTTTATGCCATTTCATTGTCTAGGCTGTGCTTTCTCAAGCACCTTCTACATGATTTTGACCAAATTTTGTACACTATTAGTAATGTGCTCCATTGAACTCATTTCAAGCAGGATCAGTAAATTCCTTAAACACATACCGGCGTCGGCTTCTGAATATAGAGCACGGACTGGTTTGGATCCCACAACACATGCTGAAGTATGTCTTATTGGCTCACTTCTTATGTATTTGGAAAGTAAATTAATTTTTCACCAGATATCCGTTGGTAACATTCTAAAGAACTTAAACAATTATTTCAGCTTGCTTTAAAGGATGTGGAGAAGCTAATGAACCTCCGAAGTAATTCAGAAAAAGCATTCATATTAAAGACCGAAACTCTAGTTTTGGTGAGGAAGTGTTGCTATTTTTTTTAAATTTTTATCCTTTTCCTTATAAGAAAGGGGTTGCCACGGGATATATTTAATTGCTTGTAAATTGGTCTTGCCATGTGTCTACACAGTTATTGTGCTCATATTGAAGATGAGAGGTTAAAACCATTATTTTGCCACCCCGTAGTTGTTTGCTAGTGATTGATTGTCCCGTTTTAAGGTTTGCATTGATTTAATTTGCAGTTGGAGAAATATGACATAGCCCGGGATGTTATTCTTTCTGGCCTTCAGGTTGATCCTTTTAGGTAATATAGAAATGTATCCATTTTGCTGATAAACAAAACATAGATATTAAGTATATATTGTTTAATACCAGCTGGCTATGATATTCGGTTTGTGAATTTCTAAAATGTTATATTATTTTATCTTTTATGTGGTATTCTGTAGCAATCCTCTTCAGGAATGTTTTCAGAATTTAGAGAGAATACAAGCTAATTTCACAGGGAGGAGAAGCCATAGAAAAGCAGAACGCAGTGATGACTTTGATTGCACACTATGCTTGAAATTACTATATGAACCTGTCACAACTCCTTGTGGGCATTCTTTTTGTCGTTCATGCCTATTTCAGTCAATGGATCGAGGTGAGTGTTTTGCTGTTGCTGATTCTATTTAATTGAGTTAGTCTATATCTTCTAATCCCTTTTTTGTCCTTGATTTGTGAAATTTTCCTAGGTAACAAATGTCCTTTGTGCCGAACAGTTCTTTTCATTAGTCCTAGAACATGTGCAATAAGGTAAATCACTATATTATAATAATTGAATGAGATGCTTGTATTATTTGACATCAGCATTATTGCTTTATGGTTTTCTATACCTATGCTGTTTGTAACGGGCATGGTTGCACATCCCCCAGGAGTTCCACCTATTATAGATTGAGTTCCACCTATTATAGATTAGTGGATTTGTGGTTCTAGATTTTGGAAATAAAAAAATCCAAGTAATATGAAATTACTAATCTATAAATATGAATTTAGGAAATCATTTTGGTGGGGCCATTCAAACTTTTATTTCCATCATGCATTCAATGCTAGGCATATATTTTAGGTTTGTCAGCATGATATGTGCTTTCTAGTTTTTTGTGCTTAATTAGTGTTATAGCTTTCATAGTTTACCAAGATTGTTTGCTTTAGTTCTGTGGTCTACCTTCAATATCTTCTTTTTCTTTTTGCCAGTGTGACACTTAATGACATTATACAAAAGAACTTCCCAGAGGAATTTGCCGAAAGGAAGTTGGAGAATGATACAATGACAAACTTTGGTGTTGATTTGATGCCACTCTTTGTAATGGATGTTGTCCTCCCATTTCAGAAGTTTCCGCTACACATTTTTGAACCTCGGTATAGACTTATGGTAAGTTGGTTAGCAGTTTATATTTTTCTCATATGACATTCATAAAATATTTAAACGTAGAAGTGCATTTGCTGCAAAAGAACTATGTTGACAAACTTATCTGGCAAGTTTTGTATACCTACTTAGTACATTTCTACAGTCCATGTGATCCATATGTTTCGTTGTTTTTGTTGAATATTCATAGATTTTTCTTGTACCTTGTCACTTAAACAACAGGTAAGGAGGATAATGGAAGGCAACCGTCGCATGGGAATGGTAGATTATTGTCACTGGTCCTTTTCTTTCCCTTTTAACTTTCTTAAGTTATATAAAGTTTGGCTCAAAGTATAAGTTTTACTGATTGTGGCTTGTTTATTAATTTTGTAGGTTATCATTGATTCTTCAACAGGTTCAATAGCTGATTTTGCTTGTGAAGTGGAAATTACCGAGTAGGTCCTTCATCCTCCTCCTTTCTTTCCTAATTTTCTAGTCTGCAGAATGTCATTTGTAAACTCCACTACCATGCTTCCTCGTTTTAAAGAAAAAAATTATTATTTATGTAGGTGTGAACCACTTCCAGATGGACGTTTCTATTTAGAGGTTAGATACTAGTGCCTTTTACTTCAATCTGTACTTTTGCGCTCTGTTTACATTGTTTTAATGCATTATGAATGCTAAAACTGATCTACTTTTCATTTAATGAACAATATTCCTTTGTTTTTGGTCTTCATTTATACACCCAAGGCTGCAAATTAACTAACGGGCTTATCTATGATAAATATTTCCATGTCTGAACGTATTTTGTTTGAAGTTATGATTTTTTTTAATGATCCATTCACATACTTATAATAATACTATTTCATGCAGATTGAAAGTCGCCGACGGTTTCGTATAATTCGATCTTGGGACCAAGATGGGTGAGTTGTCTTATGAGATGTCTAGCCATTCATTTGATCTTTAGTTACTGCTCGTGTTCAATATTTTCGTCTTTTGATGTGCTCTTCAGGTACCGTGTTGCAGAGATTGAATGGGTACATGACATATATCCACCAGAAGGGTCTAGAGAGAGAGCAGATGTAAGTTCATGACAATTTGGTTTGCTGTAATCTCTTTATTGGAGTGTGCTCTTTTCTTTTATATATATTTTTAAATTTTTGTTGTATAGAATAGTAAGAAGCTCGAGATAAACTTGATCTGGTGCTTAACAATGCTTTTGAGTTTTTTTAAAATTTTTTATAAATAAATTAATCACACTTTTTTGTAGATGCAAAGTTGCGCAGTTTTCAATTTCAATTGGCAAAACTTGAGATACAATAAGCAGAGCTTAAAGTGTTGTGGATAAGGCATTTTATTTTATTTTACATGTGACACGTGACCTAATGGAATTTGGTTGTAAATCTTCAAATGTATTATAGTTGTCACTGAATTAAGTCTAATAATGTCATTGCTGAAAGGCCCTGTAGCTAATGCATTAATAGCCTGAAGTGTAGCATGCATCGCTGTAGGAAGATGCAGGACAAAGTTCTTCCATGTTTTACCCCCTCATTTTGGTTGCGCCTATATGGTTTAACTTCTATATCTGTACAGTTGCAGGAATTGACAAATAATGCAGCAGAGTATGCTCGGTTATGGATAGGGCGGGGTAAAAGAGCAGCACGTCAAGGTAAAATGCTCAGGAATGACATCTAGTGAATGAACTTGGACTTTGCCTTCTTTTTTGTTTTTTTAATGGGTTATCTCCATAAGTTAAATCTCTTAGTCCTCTATAATAGGTATTTGGATGACCATTACAAATATCCTGACTCAGATTTTCCATTATTTTGGGTGAATATTACTGCCTGACTGAGATTGCGTGTTTCAATTTGGTGGTCAGTTGTAATGGTTGGAAATGAAAGATTAGTTTTACTAGGTTAAACCTTTTGTTCCACTGAAATGTCTGTCATGTTCAGATTTCATCTTTTGGAAGCTTCTGTTTGGAACATTTGGGGAGGATCTTTATCTCTAGATCAACATATCTTATTTACTTGTGACAATTTGTTTTTATTCAGGCCATGAAAATTTTCAGTCTATATGTAATGCCAATGTACATAAGAATGGTTTCCCCTATTCTTGTGTTCAGTATCCTTATGTGCCCTTTTGATGTATGATAGTATCTCTTTACAGATCGAAGACGACTTGAGAGACTTCTCGGCATGGAAGCGATGATGCCTTCACTACAAGATCCTGAGCGCTTCAGCTTCTGGGTAACTTTATATTTCTCTTTATTAAAATTGAGTATATTGTGGGCTGTGATTGCCGGTATTAATGTATGACTGGATGCAGCTTGCTTCTTTATCGAACCGGCGTCCAAATGAAAGGTTGGATCTCCTACGCTTGCGAGATACAAGAGAGGTATTGCACTTTTCTCCCCTCTTCATGTTGGGAATTTCAGCTGCATATGGGTATGGTATATGTAAGAATGAGATGCTACTTCTCATCTAACACATGTTGTTTGAAATCTTATTTAGAATAGTTCATATATCAATGCCATATGACCTCTGGTACCTTCAATTTATTTCAAAACAGAGCTGCAAACTTTTCTTCGTTGTCTCATTAGACCATTTTGTATCCAATTTTTCATCTGCAGAGAATACAACGCGGACTGATATGTCTCAGAGCAGAAGAGCAGGGTTGTCAAGTGCAATGACAAAAAGGCTATAATTGAGTTTAGTTCATAATTACGATGGATACACTTTAGAAAGTAAATTCTTATACAAGCAATTTTATACTATGAAGTTCAACATTCTTTGATCCACAAAATGTTGGTGGATCCCTATTTTTTGTTGTATTTATGGGTTTAACCCATATTCTATCTTATAAATAAAATCCATTTTTTATTCTTGCTCTCTGTCATATTATATTAGCATTAGTAATTTGATTTTCTGCTCTCAAAAACTATGCAAGGGAGATGCAAAATGTTTAAGATTAAAACAAGAAAATTCCTAGTTACACAACAATGCTTTGGTGCCAACCCTGTACTTTTCTACAAGTTCAAGAGTTGAAACCAACCATCATTGGCCTGCATTTTCTTTTGTTTATTTGCTAACCTCTTCGAAGCCGCCCATCTCCATTCTACATGGGAAACACTTATGGCTGGTTGCCTGCAAACCTAGTGTGCATGCTCCAATTCTTATTTTCAAATGAATACCCCTAATATATGAGTATACAATATAAAATACCCCTAATATATGAGTCTAAAATGTGACAACCATAATTCTGTGTTGAAATTGGGTTTACGTCCAAAACGACGTCGCGACGATATAATTTTGGGTTAAGGATAAGGATTGTCCTAGTAAAAATATTACAATGACAATCCAAGTTGCTTTGAGGGCCCAACGCATAGCTCGCTGTCCCTCTTAACTCCTCTCCCTTTGTTTTACCAAGTCTCTCTCATTCATCACAAGCTCAAACAGACAAAACAAACCAAACCATACCAAAACAAACATCTCTGCACGTTTTCCCCTTTCTTGCATCCAACAACATCCTTTCTCATCTCTATCTTCTCTTTCTGTTTCCTCCAACTGTCTAAGCATTTTTGTACATTGGTATATGTCCGAAATCCACGTATACCTTGTCTCCCCCATAACCCCACCAACCTCCTTGTTCTTGAGTTAAGCTCCTGCATTTTTGGGGCCAATTCTATTACTATGATCTATCCTCCATTGCTGCCACCACCGCCATTGCCACCGTCATTTCCTCCTTAATTTGCACTATCATAGACATCAATGGGGAGAGAGATAAATGGGGCATCAATGCCTCAGCCCTTCTCCTCCCTATCCCTTCTTTTCCTTCTCCTGTGCGCATTAACATTCAACCTCACAAGCTTTGTTTCAGCCAAGGGCAATGACTCTTCTCCTCTTACAGCCACATTCTCTCCCCCTGATAATTTTCTCATTGACTGTGGCTCGTCACAACAAACCAAGCTCAGTGATGGCAGGACATTCAAATCGGACCGTGACACGTCTAGTCTCTTGTCCACAAACGAAGATGTGCAGGCTTCAGTTGATTCAATCACTGCCAATGCCTCTTCCTCTATAGCATCTTCCTCTCAGCCTTTGTATCGCACCGCAAGAATTTTCTCTGAAAAATCCACCTACACTTTCTACATTAACAAACCAGGCCAGCATTGGATTAGGCTTTACTTCTATCCACTTCCACACCAAACATATAATTTGACGAGCGCTGTTTTCACAGTAAACACAGATAAGTATGTTCTTTTGCATGACTTCTCTGTGACAGACAGTACCACCTTGGTGTTTAAAGAGTACATTCTCAATGTCACAGAAAATCGGATTTCTCTCCATTTCAGTCCCAAGAAGAAATCTTGTGCATTTGTCAATGCTATTGAGGTTGTCTCTGCCCCTGACACTTTGTTCAATAATTCAGCCACATCAGTTTCACCGGTTGGTGACTTCAATGGCTTGTCTAATTATGCTTTTCAAGTTCGATACCGGTTAAATGTTGGAGGTCCATTGCTATATCCTGCAAATGACACATTGTCAAGGACTTGGGAGCCTGATAATGCATATAATGCATTTCCACAAGGAACTCAAAATGTGTCTGTGGCTCCTAAAGCCATCAAGTATCCACAGAGTGGGGCTACTGTGTTGATCGCCCCGAACTGGGTTTATGCATCCGCTCAACACATGAAAGACTCCGCTACAAGTCAACAGAATTTTAACCTCACCTGGAAGTTGAATGTTGAAGAGGACTTTTCCTATTTGATCAGAATGCATTTTAGTGACATTGTGAGCAAGGCCCTCAATAATTTGTACTTCAATGTATATGTCAATGGGATGATGGCCGTGTCCAATCTTGACCTTTCTTCACTCACGGGTGCCCTTTCCACTGCTTATTACAAAGATTTTGTGCTCAACGCCACATCAATCTCCAGTGAAAATAATACCATACGGGTTCAAGTTGGTCCCGGTAGTACTCAGTCAGGCTCTCAGGATGCACTTCTTAATGGATTGGAGATCCTAAAGATGAGCAACGTAGCTGATAGCTTGGATGGTCTTTTTGGTGTTGATGGGTCATACAAGGGACCTACAGGAATAAGTACCATGAAGATAGTTGCAGGTGTTGGCTTGGGAATGGGATTGACAGCAATGTTGTTAGTTGTTATAGTTATTGTGAGGTGGCAAAGAAGACCTCAAGGTTGGGAAAAGAGAAATAGCTTCTCATCATGGCTGCTTCCTCTACATTCCAGCCAATCTAGCTTATTCTCCAGTAAGAGCAGCTCAAGAAGATCAGGCGTCTTCGGCTCACGCAAGAGCAAAAGTGGTCACTCAACCTATTTCTCTTCAACTAATTGCTACGGCAGGTCCTTCACCTTCAGTCAATTACAAAATGCAACACAAAACTTTGATGAGAAGGCAGTGATTGGTGTTGGTGGGTTTGGAAAAGTGTATCTTGGGGTGTTGGAAGATGGTACTAAGCTTGCTATAAAAAGGGGGAACCCAAATTCAGAGCAAGGCATTAATGAATTCAGAACAGAAATGGACATGCTCTCCAAGCTACGCCATCGCCACCTCGTTTCACTAATTGGGTTTTGTGATGAGAATGAGGAGATGATCCTTGTATATGAGTACATGGCTAATGGACCACTTCGTGACCACCTCTATGGCTCAAACCAACCACCATTGTCATGGAAACAAAGGCTTGAGGTTTGCATTGGCGCTGCTCGCGGTTTACATTACCTGCATACTGGTGCAGCACAAGGTATCATACACCGTGATGTAAAGACAACAAACATTCTCCTGGACGAGAATTTTGTTGCAAAAGTTTCTGATTTTGGCCTGTCAAAAGCTGCACCAACGTTGGAACAAACTCATGTCAGCACAGCTGTGAAGGGTAGTTTTGGTTATCTCGATCCTGAGTATTTCAGGAGGCAACAGCTTACTGAGAAATCTGATGTTTACTCTTTTGGTGTGGTGCTTTTTGAGGCACTATGTGCAAGGCCTGTTATAAACCCGGCTCTGCCAAGAGAGCAGGTGAGTTTGGCTGAGTGGGCAATGCAATGGCACAGGAAGGGTATGATTGAGAAGATAATTGACCCTTATATTGCAAGCTCAGTCGACTCTGGTTCCCTGAGGAAGTTTGTAGAAGCTGCAGAGAAATGCCTGGCTGAATATGGTGTTGATAGGCCTACCATGGGAGATGTATTGTGGAACTTAGAGTATGCTTCGCAGCTTCAAGAGGCAGCCTCACAGATTGATCCTCCAGAAGATAAGACTTCCAGTCTCATTTCTTTGGAAAAGCCGAGTGAAAATGACTCAAAGGAAGGCTCTGCTGTTGGAGTGAATGATGATTCTGAAGTGACAATTGGTTCTCCTGCGTTTGCTCAAAAGGGAAATATCCAGGGGAGGTAATTGGCCATACTTCCAATTGTTCAAGTTCTATGCTGTGTGATGAAGCAGGCTTTGATTGAATTACTTATGTTCCCAGTTTGTGAAAATCGACCAAAAAAACTGTTTGAGAAAAGCTTCTAGATAGGTCTCTTTCTTGGTTTTTAATAATTCTGTAAGATATTAGCGATTACCTGCTAAGTTGTCAAAGCAGTTTGTTTTGAACTTTATCCATCTATAGCATTATCCTCCTTACGTTTTGAGCTTTAAATACCTCATATTGTATATCTGTGAAGTTTTCACTGCCAAGCGCAAACACAATGCTCTTTCCAGGAAAAGTATACTGCATAGAATTGTTGCTAACTCACGAGCTCGAACTTTTAATTAATTCTAAAATCTGTCAACACATACGCACATAAAGAGACCAAACCAAATATACAAAAGCTAATATATTTAAACTGGGTCACAAAAACCAGGAACTTTGTGCATCTAACTCTAAAGCTTGGGTGCCAGACGTGCTGGTTCCTTACTTTGTCCACTCAAATTTGTTAGCAGAGCTCAAACTTGTGCCATTGCAACTTGAAATTGGGATCCTCTCTCCTTAGAGATGACTGGAGCATTAGCTTGCTATTGCAATTTGCAAAACCCCACAATGTTTTCAGCTCTGTGATTGTACTGGCCTTCCTAATTTCACCAATTCAGCAGCTAATGATGTTGTATTTCTTTAGTCAATTAGCCAGTTTTGAAGCCAGAACTCTATGCCGAGCTACCAGAACTTCGTTCATCTGAGCAATTTGGTGCAGGAGTTTATTAATTTTCTGCAAATTCACCAAATCAACAATAAGGAGACTATATTGACAATAAAGTTATCAACTTTTTCATTGTTGGGCAAATCAAATTTCAACGAACACACAAAAGTCAATCAAATTTCATACACTTTAAGAACATGGATGATCAGCTAACCTCATCTTTCTCTTTCACAATCAATTTCAAATGATTCCGATACCGCCTTTGCTGAGCACGCAAGTACAAGGACAATAATATGAACACCCCAGCCGCCATGCCCGCGCCAGAGGCAAAGCACCAAACTTTATCGAACCCAAATGAGGAAGCCATGGCAAAAAGCTTGGAACGCACTACTTCAACCCCAATTCCTATCCAGGTGGTGCCTTGACCAGGTTTCCGGACCTGGGTACATGACGACAACGGTGAAACCGGGCCTGATTCATCGGAATCGGACGGTGAAAAAGAGGACAGCGACGATGACGAAGAAGATGATAGTGATGGAGAAGATGGCGATGGCGATAATGGGTCAGGGTGTTGTTGATTGGGTTGTGATGGAAGGTAGAGATTTTCGTGGTTGATTGGAGGGAAGACAGAGCAGTCATTGTTGGGTGAGAGAGGAGAGTCTCTGATGGCGACCATGGAGCATTCCTTCAAATCGGTTTTGGGGATTTGTTTGAATTCGAAGCCCTCTGGAGCAAAGTGCTCGCCCACCATTTTTCACTTCGCTGCAAGACTGAAGAAAACACCATGGAAGCAAAGGATCGCCTCCATCCTCCGATGGTGTGTTATCTTTACTCCATCGAAATGGGCCAGGGTCCGAGATTTCAATTTCATCAATTTGCTTCTAAATTTAACTAGATTACGCCGTTAATTGCACCGTTAAATTGATGATGTGGCAAAGTGTGATAATAGAGGTGTCAAACAAATGAGGTCAGCCTGATCATGACACGAACACAGCTTGATTAGGTACGACCCGACACGGCACGATTCATATCTTTAGGCTGATTAGGACAAGATAATTCGACCTAATGGACCGAATCGGTCGGTACTCCGTCGTGGGCTGTGCAAGCCGGGCTGACCCATTTAAAACTCATTCATTAAATTATATTTGTATCCTAAGTCTATTTCTTTTCTTTAATAATATATATTAAAATGTAATATTTTCTTTATAAATACAATAATAATTTTATTTTTCAATTTTTAATTTTTAAAACCCAAACAATAATCTAGCCCTTTTTCAAATAAAGTTATTGGCCTCTTTTTCCAATAAATAATAAATCTTGTTAGTATATATATGATTGTAAAAAAGCTTAAAATGAAGTTGTAAAAAAAGTTACAAGAAAAATACAATACATAAGTCAAGTTGGCGTGGGCCCATATCGGCCCATTTAGTGTCATAGCACAAGCTTGGCCCGGTCCTATATGGGCTAGGGCAGCGAGCTCGGGCCGAACTTGATGATTTCATAAATGGACGGGCACAGCACGACCCGTTTATTAAATAGACCGGATTTAGAGTCAACCTGCCAACCTCCAAATTGACCTACTTGACACATTTACTATTTATTTTTAATTTTTTTAATAATAATTAATATGTGGCATGCATGTATTGGCATATTATATTCTATTTCACCTAGGATAGTGGATTGCAACCCTTTCAAATGAAAATCTTTAGCTTAAGTTGATCTCCTCATTCTAATTCTCATCTCTATTTTGAATTCAGTTTCCTCTTAAACATGTGACATGTTTAATCATTTGTTAGTTAAGGAAAATGATAAGGAGACAGAAACTTTATGTCTGAAACATTCAACTCTAATAGAGTGTGAGACCCTATTGTATTGATGGGCTCCATCTCTATTGAGAGTTATACACATAATCTGGTCTCCGTAACATCACTCTTATAAAAATCCCAAACTTTCTCCACAACTCTTCAGGAAACAAAAGCTAGAAAATAGGCAAACAGCCGAGAAAATAAAATAGAGAAAAAATGGGCATAATATAAAGAAACAAATCCAGTCATAAAATCACGACGTAGGCCGTGATTATTTCGTGAATAAGACATTAAAAAACGTGCATACAGAAAATAACAGCGTAAATTAGCCGCGCGGCTATACTCTTTGAATTAAAAAATATATTTAAAGAGTATAGCCGGGCGGCTATACTCCTAAATAAAAACAAATATTTAAATAGTATAGCCGCGCGGCTATACTCTGTGAATAAAAAAATATATAAAAGATATCAATGTCCAATGGTCTGAGGGAGTTGGAAAAGAGATCAAGGCAGTGGTCGCCGGAGGAGGGAATTAAAGGGCAGATCTTTATATTTTCGTCGATTAAATGGCATACCTTGTTGTAGGCGATTTCAGCGTTGGGGTGGGAAGTAGCCATTAAAGGGCACCTTCTTCTTCTTCTTCTTTGGATTGGGATTGGAGTGGGTACAGCTACTAGTAATTTGCCTTTGCCGACGACATTGACACGGTTTCGGAGCCATCCACCCGCTGATCCTGCTGCTGCTTTGTTCGGTGGTGTTGGAACAACCCTCGCACTCGTCAAACACACTTGCCCCTCCACCACTGGTTTATTCATCTGAATCATCATCATCTCTCTGATATTATTTCAATTTTCAAATTGAACAGTGGTTGGTTAGTTGCTGCTCTCTCTCTGCCTGAGCCTCGAGCCTCGACTGATTAGTTTTATATTTTGTTGGAGGCGATGTTTAAATAGTATAGCCGCGCGGCTATACTCTTTAAAAATATATATATTCAAGGAATATAGCCGCGCGGCTATACTTCTTATATATTCAAGGCGTATAGCCGTGCGGCTATACGCTTTAAGTAAAAATATATATATGTATTTAAGGAGTACAGCCGTTCGGCTATACGTCTTAAATATTCGCTTTTTATATATAAAAAGCATCCCAATGGCCCGGAATTGAACGGGCCAGCTCCGAAATTGAAAAAGATATTAAAAATCAAAGACTTCTGTTTTGCGGGCTTGAGTTATTCTTTGGTAAATTTTGTTTTCATTATTTTAAATATAAATTTTATACTAACTCCTTGTTATACGAGTGAACGTGTGCCAATTGAGTTATTTTTATCATTAATATTTTATTAGCAATTCAATTTAAAATTGAGAAAGAGAAAACGGGTATAGTAAGTTAGGCCATTTAAAAAAAAATTTAAATGGTTTACTATTTTATGAATTTACAAATTGGAGAGGTAAGACAGGTTTGACCAAAAAGAACAAGTGTCAGATTTAAACCAGTATATATAATATATGGATACAGAGTAGCTAATTTGAGCTTGCAGCAGTAACTGACTACAAGATCACAAATTGTACAGTTGAAGGAGCAAGTTGCTGCTTCTTCCTCCTTGACCTCTTTAATATTGTTTTCTGAGAATTTTATCATCTACAGCTGCTATTCACAAATGAGAAAGATACTTACAAGAATGCATGAGCTATAAACTAAAAATTATGGGCTTGTTCTAGTACACAACAGCAGCTATATGATATGAGCTATAAGCCTGTAACATCAACAAAATAAAGTTTGCTCAGCAAGCTAGCATATCCCCCCAACTTGTGCCTCATAGTCATTTGGGTAGGTCACGTGATGATTGAGATAAAAATAAAAGTTTGCATAACCGTCTCAAGAAAATTCTTCTCCGCTATATCATCCCAATTCCCAAGTTGCTCTCAATTACTTCATATGATTCCTCCATTCTACTAAAAAAAATTTAAACAAAAAATCACAGTACTGAATCCATCCACCAAGAATCCTAGTATTCTAAAAATACACCCAAGCCATAATATTATCCTTTAGGACATTTTCACGCGAAGATAAACTTACAATTAAAAATTGTTCCGAAAGAGAATGAATGAATGACTTTGCAGTCCAAAGCAACAGCCACTGTTTTTGCTTCACTGAAAGCCTAGGCTGTGGGCTGTGGATGGCAATGTCACAACATATGCGCACTCCACTTGTCTTAAAATAAATATGAAAGGGAAGGAAGAAGGAAGAAAATGGCAGTCCAAACACGGGCGGAACCACAGCCACGACTTAGGTGGGCTGTAGCTCAGTGACTTTTGATGGAAAAACATAAATCTATATTGGCCAATAGCAATAACTTCTTCCTTTTGGCAAGTTTTTGCAGAAAAAAAACCTATATGGCCCACCATATGTGTTTCTTGAAGGCTTTTATCGCGTGTAGATCATAAACTTGTACGCTATAGTTTTGATTGTTTACTTCCTTCTTTTTGTTTATGTATTTTTTTAAAAAAATTCATTAGATTTTAAACTAAAAATTTTAGTTTGACTACCCATAAAAAAATTCTTTGTTCCGCCTTTAGACCAAATTTCTCATATATTAGGTAGGGGATGAAATTTCTGTGCAGCTTCTTGGTTCAAATATTTCATGAGCTTCCGTTGAATTTTTTATCCTTTTAGTTATTTTCATCAACTACTAGCCTTGTACTATTCACAGTCAACGGTCTTGGTCTTGCGATCATATATTTATAAATAAGGTTAATTACTCATTTGGTCCTCAAATTTGTACTCGATTTACGTTTTGTTTTCTCAATTAAATTATTCGTTCATATGGTCCATCAACTCTATATTATTCTTTCCATTGGTCCTACCGTTCAATTTTGCAGTCAAATATAAGGGTAAAACCGTCCAAAGTGATAAAGTGATGATAAATAGGTGATAGAAATTACTGTATCACTACGTTATCACCTATTTATCACTACTTTATCACCTTTGTGAACGGTTATTGACGGTTTTACCCTTACATTTGACGGCAACTTTGACATAATGTAACGGTAAAGTTGATGGACCATTTGAACGAATAATTTAATTAAAGACCAAAATGTAATCGAGTACAAGTTTGATGAACAAATGAGTAATTAACCCTTATAAATATGATCGCCTCATGCTGTTCATTCTCATCCTTGGGTGGATAAGTTGTTGATCCTACAGTACTACTCCATGTAGGAAGATTTCAACTCTCCTTTTTCCATTGTTTATCCTGCATACATAGATCATCCTTTGTATTGTTGCAATGGGATCTGATTTCTGTTTTCTTGGTGTTGAAAGCCTTAAGTTTCAAAATGGCGCAATTTGGTGGAAATCCCTTCTTCAGTTGCAGAAATTGCCAAAATCCTCTTGCTCTGCGTGATGACCTTATATCCAAAAAGTTTCTGGTAAGCAATTCCTTTATTGATGTAGTTGAGTTGACTCCCATGTTATCAACAAAATTTTGGATGAAAACTAAAAACTCTATGCTATTATTCTTTATCCCAAAACTTAATGGCATGATATTTGATCTATATTTTTTCTTTACTCTCCTATGTCACTGTTCGTCTGTAAATGCCTGTTTTTGGTACGAACAGTCACCATGGTCAAATCTGTCACTTGGCCCCGGCTCCTGAAGAGGAGCTTCCGTAACCGGAATCCCGGGAGAGGCCATACTTGATGGATGAGCATGATAGTTTGGTTGATTACTTTGGTGTTTTGTTTTGTAAACAAGCACCAACTCAAATTGTCTTATGATCCAACAATTTAATCACAAATGTATGCTTGTATTAATGAATTAATGTGTGCAATTATATATCCAACAATTAAATGTGTTGTGTTATGTAGACAAAATCAGGGGCAGGATATATGTTCTCTCATGCAATGAACATCATTGTGGGACAAAAGGAGGACAAGAAGTTGATGACTGGCGTTTTCTCTATAGCTGACATATTTTGCTGCAACTGTGGGGAGGTCTTGGGTTGGAAGTACGTTCGAGCTTATGAAATATCTCAGAAGTACAAGGAAGGCAAATTTATAATTGAGAGAGCAAAGATTGCCAAAGAGTACTAATAGTAATTCCCCCCCAAAATTACAATTTAAGTTTGCTGCTGATAATAATAATTCCATCTGTAAATTGGAAATTAGAAACTCTTTTTTCATTTGTTTGGGGATATAATTTGTGTTTGTTGGTTCTATTTTATGCCATATGTGATGTGAAGGTTATGTTGGGCTGTTCCACTTTGTATCTGGGTTAGGGATTGCCAATGGGCTGTGCTGGGCCAGCCCAGCTCATATTTAACGGGTCTTGGGTTAGGTTAGGTTGGGTTGGGCTTCAGAGAGGAGAGAGAAAATAACGGGCTGGGTCGAGTCAAGCCTTTTCAGAAAATGAAAAGCCCAAGCCCGCCTCAGGGCTAAGTCAGAGAAAGCTCAGCAGCTCGGGCCCGGGCCGAAATGGGCCTAATGTGTTTTTCCAA
Organism: Prunus padus; assembly: GCA_024362665.1. Lineage (NCBI taxonomy): Eukaryota > Viridiplantae > Streptophyta > Magnoliopsida > Rosales > Rosaceae > Prunus > Prunus padus. Next base: position 2,407,679 of record JANFAM010000005.1, read on the forward strand.
TTTTTATTTTTATTTTTCTTAGGAACTTATCTTATTTCCGTTTTCAGCATTTTAAGTAAAGTCCCATTCAACTCTATCACATGCCTTATTCATATCCAACTTTAAAGCTAAGTGGCATGAACCATCTTTCTTCTTATGCCTGAGGTAATAAAAAGCCTCATGTGCCACAAAAAGATTAACTTGGATTTGACGGTTTGGCACAAAGGCAATTTGATGACAAGAGACAATAGGGGGAAGGATCACCTTGAATCGATTAGCAAGAACTTTATCATGCACTCAAGATTCTAGGTTTGATTTTTCATTTTCCATGTCCGCTTGTATAGAATAAAAATAACACTAAAAATTCAGTCCTCATACTTAACAAGGATTTGATTCCTTGGTTTTTTTTTTAAATTAAAATTTTTATAACAAAGATTTGATTTTAATAAAAGAACCGGAAAAAACAAAACCAAAAAATGACGAGTGAATTATAACTCACCCGTGATGCGAAATGGGCTAGTCCAAGCAAAAGGGTCGAACCCGTTACGCCTCTCTTTTCGAAACATGCGTTTTGGTTATCATGTGTCAGGATTTTGAGGCATTCAAAGGTCTTGAAGGAGTTGGAAAGTTCCACATCACAATATTTAAATACGTATATAAATAAATAATTGTAGTTTGATGCTTTAAGGTTCATTGAGCTAGGAATCTGCGTGTCTCTCATTTTTCTATCTCTAGTCTTGATAGGTGAATTGTTTCTCATATTTGTGAGTATAAGGCCAATTGGAGATAAAAGTTAACATCTTGAAGTTTAATGTGTGATTTTTTTAGATTTTTCCACCGAACCAATTGGTACAGTTTTACAAGAAAAGTTAACCTAAGTGCAGATAGAACAATTGCGCACATATTCCTTGAATGTGAAAAAACAGAAACATTTCCGAATTGTACAACCTATGTGCCATATATGGTTTGGAAGATGATATATAACGCTTTTCAAGACATATTTTCACAATTTTTTCTAGAAGATTAAAGACTCCCAAATCGTGTGGACAATAGGACTGAGTTGTATTTCCTTATGGAGTAAATAATTGTTAAGTCTTTACTTTCCTATTTTCAATCCTTGTTTATTAAGACTTTTTGGACGATTTTTAAGTCAACTGAATTATGTTTGTTTATTTGTTTTTTAAAATCCTTTTAGTTATTTTCATAAACTAATAGCCTTGTCTTTTTATCAACCTCCCCCATTTTTCCAACTTTCACACTGTTCACAGTCAACGGTCTTGGTTTTCTGATCATAAATAGGATCGTGAAACAAACTTGTGTTTCCATTACTTTAGATGTTGATGACTTTGCCTGTCTATGAAGAAGAGCCAACAAATATATTTGCTGTCCATTTCCCTACCCTATTGACTTTGCTGTCCATTTCCCTACCTATTGATTTGCTGTCCTGTAGGCACACGAGTCTTGACAAAGTCGCCACTCACCTGGTGGTGGTAGGAAGGGTTTAGGGTTTATTATAAGTAAGTTAGATAGATTAGATGTTATTTTATCATAAAAAACAAGTTAGATAGATTAGATGCAATTATAAAGTTTTTATTTAATTGGCTTTTATGTTTTGTATGTTGTTTTCTTTTGGAATCTTTGTTTTCATAAACATGCTAGTGGAAGACCAACCATGTCTATAAGAGGCCTCTTGCTCCTAAGATTTTCAGGGCCTCTTGCTCATAAACATGTTTGTGCCTTTTACCCAAATAATTTTTTTTTTTGCTTGGAACGGGTTTTGGGGTGGGGCTTGGAACGGGTTTCGGGGTGGAGGTATTGGAGGTATTCCGAAATATGGGATAAGATATTTGCGATATCATGTGTGTTTGGTGTCGCATTTGATCCTTTATTCTTTTATGTTGTTATCACTAACGAGGATATGAAGTGCCTCAGGTTGGATAGAAATTTGAGGACAACAGCTCTGGTTTTACGTTCGTTCACTGATGTTTTTTATATCGTGGAATTGATTCTAAATCTTAAGGGAGCGATCATTCAATATCGTGGGGAAACTCATTTTTATCCATGGAGGATTCTGAAGCCAAGAATAATAATTAGCTTCCTCGCTGTTCTTCCCGTTCCACAGGTAAAGAAAGCCGCTTTGGAGTTTTTGTCTAAATTAAATCAAAGCATGAAGGGTGCCATTGGTTCATGGGAAATCAAATGATTTTCCATGTTTATTAAGCTCGTGAATGGGAAATGGTTGCCTGACATAGGATAAAGTAGAAGGGAAAATGAAACCCCCACCCCCTTGGGTTTCATTTTCTCTTCTCATGGGAAACTAAGGCTAGTATGCATATTTTTCATGACAATTTTGTCATCATTAACAATTTAGAATTACAATATAACATTAAATGTATTATTTTATTTTATTTAGTTCATATTTCTAATGTGGTTATAATTGGAAAATTAAACAAGTTTGTTTTACACATTCATACACAAACAAAACATGGGAAAATAAATAATTATTGGTTATTCTGACATTATCAAACATACAAAAGGAAGAATCTTCAATTTCTCATCTCTTGGAAAAAGACATGGAACTTATTTCCCATCGTAATTGATTCATTATTTATCACACATTAATTAATAATTAGATTTAACTGCTTGCTTAAGCTTCTGCAACGTGTGCAGCTAATAATAATCTTTCGCTATACATTTGTGCCGGGCTCAATGTCAATATTTGCTACCTTGGTTATTCTGTTACAATATGTGGTACGGATTTTTCGCATCTACCAAGCACGTACGGTATTTCGTAGCATGGTGAGTAGTATATGGCTCAACGGTCTACTCAAATTCTGTATGTTCATCATGGCAAGTCATGTAAGTTTTACTTTATCTTAATTAATCTATTTTAACTATATTAACAAGTTTGCTTTAAGTTAACTACAATATCTTAATCTTGTCTTCGTCCATGAACGTGTCCTCTTATAGAATCAATCGACTTACTTGTGTCCTTGTACACGAATTTATTTATCCATGTGAAACATTTGTAAAAATGACGCTTGTCAATGTTTAGTTGAATAGTACAAGTTTAGATTTTTAAATGAATTTTTCACTGAATGAAAAATCATTGGAATTATGATAAATAAATCCTATTATGTTGGATTTTGGGATCGGAGTAATGATTAACAGGGACAATCAGGAGCATTCGTATTTCATAGTCAGAGGCACTATATCATTTATATTTTACCATTCTCTGCCTTTTGCTCTATATATATATATAATAAGTATCTCTAAAGTGCAATAATGATCATTGAACAATTTGTTGGTTAATTATTAGGTAATTGGAGCCCTATGCTATTTCTTTTCTTTACAACGAGAGTTAAGTTGCTGGGAAGATAAATGTCCAAGTGGAAATCTGTGTACTTTTGGATGTGATTATGATCCTACAGTAAGAAACATCACAGTTCTAAATCATTTATGCCCTATAAATCCACCAAATGCAACACTCTTTGATTTTGGCATATTTCTTGATTCTCTTCAATCTGGTATGTTGGAGTCTACGGATTTTCCACAAAAGATTGTGCACTACTTTTGGTGGGGCCTTCGAAATTTAAGGTTTGCATTTCTTTTTCCTCTTGTCCGGAAGGTCTATACAATATATTTTATCTTGCACTTCTTTTTCTTTTTCTCTTGTGATTGTTTAAGGTTGCGAATCTTTGTAAGATCATGGTCTTGTTTCTAACTTTCACGTTGGGTTTTGGATATTTTCATCATTTCCATTGTATACTCCTATGATGTTCTAATAAAGCATCTCTTCTAACAAATTATGACATCAAAAAAGTATACCCTAATAAAGCATCTCTTGTAAGAACGAAAAAACAACAAATTATGACATCATCAATACATATTTGTCAACTTAAATACATTGAGTATTGGTCCAACACTGTTTCTGTAAATACTTTAGAATTCTGATTAAAATTGAGAATTGATTGTAAGAGTTTCTTATTTGAGCGCACTGAATTTATGTATAACTTGAGAAATTAACGGAATCATAGATTGATTGCTTCATTCCATGTTTTTGCAGTTCTTTTGGTTCAAATCTCCAAACCAGCACCTATTTATGGGAAAACCTCTTCGCTGCTTTTGTTTCTATAACGGGCATTCTACTTTTTGTAATATATCTGAACGGACTTATGCAGGTTGGTTGGTTGTTTCTATAACGGGTTTTCTTTTCTTTCCAGTTTTCATTATTTTTCCTCCTCTCTTATTCTCCAAACTCTACATCACCACATATGATATTTGTTAGCAAATACCTAGTTAATTAAGTTGTCTATTAGTCAATTAATGTGGCTAGTAGAAGTCAATTAGTATAAGTCAATTAGTGTGGCTATTTTATTCTCCTCTCTTATTCTCCTCTATTATTCTTCTGGAAATGCCTGTTTTTGGTACGAACAGTCACCATGGTCAAATCTGTCACTTGGCCCCGGCTCCTGAAGAGGAGCTTCCGGAACCGGAATCCCGGGAGAGGCCATACTTGATGGATGAGCATGATAGTTTGGTTGATTACTTTGGTGTTTTGTTTTGTAAACAAGCACCAACTCAAATTGTCTTATGATCCAACAATTTAATCACAAATGTATGCTTGTATTAATGAATTAATGTGTGCAATTATATATCCAACAATTAAATGTGTTGTGTTATTTAGACGAAATCAGGGGCAGGATATATGTTCTCTCATGCAATGAACATCATTGTGGGACAAAAGGAGGACAAGAAGTTGATGACTGGCGTTTTCTCTATAGCTGACATATTTTGCTGCAACTGTGGGGAGGTCTTGGGTTGGAAGTGCGTTCGAGCTTATGAAATATCTCAGAAGTACAAGGAAGACAAATTTATAATCGAGAGAGCAAAGATTGCCAAAGAGTACTATCAACCCCCCCTCAAAATTACAATTTAAGTTTGCTGCTGATAGTAATAATTCCATTTGGAAATTGGAAACTCTTTTTTCATTTGTTTAGGGATATAATTTGTGCTTGTTGGTTCTATTTTATGCCATATGTGATGTGAAGGTTATGTTGGGCTGTTCCACTTTGAATCTGGGTTAGGGATTGCCAATGGGCTGTGGGCCAGCCCATCTCATATTTAACGGGTCTTGGGTTAGGTTGAGTTGGGCTTGAGAGGAGAGAGAAAATAACGAGCTGGGTCGAGTCAAGCCTTTTAGAAAATGAAAAGCCCAAGCCCGCCTCAGGGCTAAGTCAGAGAAAGCTCAGCAGGCCGGGCATGGGTTGGCTTATTAGGCCGGGCTGAAATGGGCCTAATGTGTTTTTCCAATTTTTATTTTTATTTTTCTTAGGAACTTATCTTATTTCCGTTTTCAGCATTTAAGTAAAGTCCCATTCAACTCTATCACATGCCTTATTCATATCCAACTTTAAAGCTAAGTGGCATGCACCATCTTTCTTCTTATGCCTGAGATAATAAAAAGCCTCATGTGCCACAAAAAGATTAACTTGGATTTGACGGTTTGGCACAAGGGCATTTTGATGACAAGAGACAATAGGGGGAAGGATCACCTTGAATCTATTAGCAAGAACTTTATCATGCACTCGAGATTCTAGGTTTGATTTTCCATGTCTACTTGTATAGAATAAAAATAACACTAAAAATTCAGTCCTCATACTTAACAAGGATTTGATTTCTTGGTTTTTTTTTATAACAAAGATTTGATTTTAATAAAAGAACCGTAAAAAACAAAAACAAAAAATGTCGAGTGAATTATAACTCACCCGTGATGCGAAATGGGCTAGTCCAAGCAAAAGGGTCGAACCCGTTACGCCTCCAAGCTCTTTTCGAAACATGCGTTTTGGTTATCATGTATCAGGATTTTGAGGCATTCAAAGGTCTTGAAGGAGTTGGAAAGTTCCACATCACAATATTTAAATACGTATATAAATAAATAATTGTAGTTTGATGCTTTAAGGTTCATTGAGCTAGGAATCTGCGTGTCTCTCATTTTTCTATCTCTAGTCTTGATAGGTGAATTGTTTCTTATATTTGTGAGTATAAGGCCAATTGGAGATAAAAGTTAACATCTTGAAGTTTAATGTGTGATTGTTTTAGATTTTTTCACCGAACCAATTGGTACAGTTTTACAAGCAAAGTTAACCTAAGTGCAGATAGAACAATTGCGCACATATTGCTTGAATGTGAAAAAACAGAAGCATTTCCGAATTGTACAACCTATGTGCCATATATGGTTTGGAAGATGATATATAACGCTTTTCAAGACATATTTTCACAATTTTTTCTAGAAGATTAAAGACTCCCAAATCGTGTGGACAATAGGACTGAGTTGTATTTCCTTATGGAGTAAGGAATTGTTAAGTCTTTATTTTCCTATTTTCAATCCTTGTTTATTAAGACTTTTTGGACGATTTTTAAGTCAATTGAATTATGTTTGTTTATTTGTTTTTAAAATCCTTTTAGTTATTTTCATCAACTAATAGCCTTGTCTTTTTATCAACCTCCTCCATTTTTCCAACTTTTACACTGTTCACCGTCAACGGTCTTGGTTTTCTGATCATATCTTTATAAATATGATCGCGAAACAAAATTGTGTTTCCATTACTTTAGATGTTGATGACTTTGCCTGTCTATGAAGAAGAGCCAACAAAAATCCAGATATATAGAATTCTTAGTGACTTTGCTGTCCATTTCCCTACCCTATTGACTATGCTGTCCATTTCCCACCCTACTGACTTTGGTCAACACAAGTTTGATTTACTTTTTCAAGTGGCAAATGCAAAAGTAGTATTAATCAAATACCAATTTGCATGTTTACACATGACCTGTAGGCACACGAGTCTTGACAAAGTCGCCACTCACCTGGTGGTGGTTGTAGGAAGGGTTTAGGGTTTATTATAAGTAAGTTAGATAGATTATATGTTATTTTATCATCAAAAATAAGTGGAGCTCAATATACTTATTAATTTTGCAATAGGCGAAAAAACAAAAACAAACTCAAAAAATGACAAATGATCATATTGAATATAATTTTGATTATTATATTACTTTGATGCTCTATTGAGTGTTTTGCGTTTTTTTTATGAGGTTTTGAGGTTGGCCCTATTTTAAGAAATCAATGGCAATTTTGTAATTTATAAGAAGTTAAAAATGTCATGACCCGACTCTCCTAGCACGATATTGTCCGCTTTTGGCCTTGCCCTCACGGTTTTTGTTTTTGGGAACTCACAAGCAACTTCTCAATGGGTCACCCATCTTGGGATTGCTCTAGCCTTAACTCGCTTAACTTCGGAATTCCAAAGAATCTGAAGCCAGTGAGCTCCCAAAAGGTCTCGTGCTAGGAAAATACGTGCCCACACATATAAGGCACTTCACCTTTCCCTCCCTGAGCGATGTGGGATTGCTCACAGTTCTTGCTTCTCCAAGCTCACGGGTCTTAAAATCCAATCCCCTTGGGGCCCAGCATCCTCGTTGGCACACTTCCGGTCGGGGTCCAGCTCTGATACCATTATGTCACTACTCGACTCTCCTAGCACGATATTGTCTGTTTTGGGCCCTGCCCTTATGGTTTTTATTTCTGGGAACTCACGAGCAACTTCCCAGTGGGTCACCTATCCTGGGATTGCTCTAGCCCCAACTCGCTTAACTTCCGAGTTCCAAAGAATCCGAAGCTAGTGAGCTCCCAAAAGACCTTGTGCTAGGAAGATATGTGCCCACACATATAACCCACTTCACTTCCCTCCCCGAGCGATGTGGGATTGCTCACCGTTCTTGCTTCTCCAAGCTCACGGGTCTTACAAAAAGCCTCTTTGTTATGTTGTAAATGAGATTTGAGTGTGTTTCTAAAGTCCATTTCATATAGTTTTTTATAAATAATTTGAGCCCATATATTGGATATAATAAGTGAATCTCCCTACTCTATGTTACAGAGTAAAAGGCCCTAAATTCAATTCTATCTTTCGTCCTCCATCCCTTCTATTGCCGTAACCAACCTCTTTGTTGATTTACTTTTTTATGTACTTTTTTTTTACTTTGGTGCAATTATAAAGTTTTTATTTAATTTGCTTTTATGTTTTGTATGTTGTTTTCTTTTGGAATCTTTGTTTTCATAAACATGCTAGTGGAAGACCAACCATGTCTATAAGAGGCCTCTTGCTCCTAAGATTTTTAGAACCAGCCCCGGCCCTAATTTGAGAATTGTTGAAGAATACACCGAGCCCCACATTGGAAAGTTAACAAAATAGAAAGTTCTATATAATAAATTACTCCACTCCTAATAATAGGCCAAGGGTCAAGAATAATATCGATGTTGCTAGTAATGGGCCAATGGTTCGTCCCTCTGAAATCTTAACAAGAACAAAAGATCAAAACCCGCTGTCAATACTATAAAAGGGTTTTTGTTTTTAGTTAAATGGAACAACTTGCTAAGTCTTATTGCTGATCATAATTTCAAACAAGTTGCTCAATGAAATCTCAATTCATTGTAAGTCTTTAAGTGTGGACAAGTTAAACATGGACCCATTGCATAATAAGTCTTTGAAGTTATAATAAACTATACCTAATACTTAATCTCAGTTTAGTTTAAAAGGGGATTTGGTGCAGCTTCAGTTTCTGTCACCCTTCTCTTTGTCCAAATCCCCTCTTTCTCTTGCTCCACCCTGTCAAAACTAGGAAGCCTAAGCCTGAAAATTTGAGCAATTGAGGTATCACTGACCCTCTCTCTCTCTCTCTCACACACACACACACGAATCACATTCACTTTCAGGACTGTCAGGCTAACTAGCAGCACTTCACACTTAGACTAATACAAATTGATAATTGTCGAACATTCGGTTCTTCAGAAGTACATCGAGGAGAACTTTGTGGTATTTAAGAAGCTCCTTAATTGGGTGCATTAATAGTTGGGGATATTGTAGCATAGATAAAATTGAGCATTTGAGTCATACATGTCTAACTCCGGGCTCCAAATGAGTCAATCTGTGGAGGACTTCGACGACACAACTCCGCGGTCAGTTTTTTTAGTAGTATTATTTGGTTTACTTTGAGACCATTTTCCATTCTTCTTTTCCAAATAAATTTTGTATTAAACATCATACTTCATTTGCTTTAATTTTGTGTTCCTTCCTTCTAAAGGTTCAGTACTCCACCACATCCACCAAGGGATTCAATTGCAGAATCTTCCACGACAACAAAAAGGAAATTCCTCGGTCGAAAAATCCGTGATCCACGACCACTAACCCTTCCAATATTGACGGGTGGAGGTATTCCAAGGCCAGCAGTTGGCTTGGAACGGGTTTCGGGGTGGAGGTATTCTGCAATATGGGATAAGATATTTGCGATATCATGTGTGTTTGGTGTCGCATTTGATCCTTTATTCTTTTATGTTGTTATCACTAACGAGGATATGAAGTGCTTCAGGTTGGATAGAAATTTGATGAAGACAGCTCTGGTTTTACGTTCGTTCACTGATGTTTTTTATATTGTGGAATTGATTTATCTTATGATTCATCGTCGGGAAACTCCGGGAACTCCGATTTCTCCAAGGAGGATAATATTACTGGCTATTAGGATTCTGAAGTCAAGAATACTAATTAGCACTTTCGCTATTTTTCCCGTTCCACAGGTAAAGAGAGCCGCTTTGGAGTTTTTTTTTTGGTTTTTGTCAAAGTTAGGAAGGAGAGAGGGAAAACTCACACACACAACCCATAACTACTGGGACGCACCAAAGCCATGTGTTACTCTAAATTAAATTAAAGCATTAACAAATGATTTTTCATGTTTGGTAATCTCATGAACGGGAAATGGTTGCCTGACATAGGATAAAGTAGAAAGGAAAATGAAACCCTCCACCCCTCTTGGGTTTCATTTTATCTTCTCATGGAAAACTAAGACCAGTATACACATTTTTCATGACCATTTTGTCATCATTAACAATTTAGAATTACAATATAACATTAAATGTATTATTTTATTTTATTTAGTTCATATTTCTAATGTGGTTATAATTGGAAAATTAAACAAGTTTGTTTTACACATTCATACACAAACAAAACATGGGAAAATAAATAATTATTGGTTATTCTGACATTATCAAACATAAAAAATGAATCTTCAATTTCTCATCTCTTGAAAAAAGACATAGAACTGATTTCTCATCGTAATTGATTCATTATTCATCATACATTAATTAATAATTAGATTTAACTGCTTGCTTAAGCTTCTTCAACGTGTGCAGCTAATAATAATCTTGGGCTATAATACAGTGCCGGGCTCAATGTCAATGTCTAGTACCTTGATTATTCTGTTACAATATGTGGTACGGATTTTTCGCATCTACCAAGCACGTACGGTATTTCGTAGCATGGTGAGTAGTATATGGCTCAACGGTCTACTCAAATTATGTATGTTCATCATTGCAAGTCATGTAAGTTTTACTTTATCTTAATTAATCTATTAATTCATCCATGAACTTGTATTGTTTGTTTTAAGTTAACTACAATATCTTAATGTTGTCTTCGTCCATGAACTTGTCCTCTTATAGAATCAATCGACTTACTTTTTTTTTTTGGATCAAAGTGAGATAACTTCATTGAAATAACAATGTTATAGTACATAAGGAAAACCTGGATTTTAGTAATGTAACAAGTGTGCCCTCATTAAAAACCTTACCTTTAAAAACCCCCAAATGGAGGAAAATCCGGTCAAGGAAAAAGAGTACCACTACATCACATCCAGTATAAATTAGTTTAAAAAAATAATTTGTCATTGGCCAAAACATCATAAATCCATAAAGGACCATCCTCTAGCCACACTTGAAAGTCCTGAGACAGGAGCGCCTGCTTAGCCAATAGGTGAGCAACCTGGTTACACTCTTGAGGAGCAAATTGACAAGAAATATGAGTAAAACGATTAAATAAGCCCCTGACTTCATCTACTAAAGCACCCTCCACCGACCAGCTTTACTCATAAGTTTGAAGATTCATAATAATCTCTTTTGCATCCATTTCCAAAATGACAAAAAGATGTCCCAATTGGCTTGCAATCTGTAATCCCAAAATTGCTGCATGAAGTTCAGTAGCTTTAGGAGAAAACATGCCATGAAGACCTTTATAGGCAGCCATCATTAAATCACCCATACTATCCCATAATACAACCCCCAAACCCCTAAAACCAAACTGCAAATTGACAGCACCATCAACATTTAGCTTCATAAAATTACCAGCACGAATTTATTTATCCATGTGAAACATTTGTAAAAATGACGCTTGTCAATGTTAGGTTGAACAGTACAAGTTTAGATTTTTAAATGAATTTTTCATTGAATGAAAAATCATTGGAATTATGGTAAATAAATCCTATTATGTTGGCCTTCGGGATCGGAGTAATGATTAACAGGGACAGTCGGGAGCATTCGTATTTTATCATTCTCTGCCTTCTGTTTTATATATATAGTTATTCTCTTATCCGGATGTATTAATGTGTGGAACGTGCGGATACCATTGTAAATATGCAGGAAAACTATGAGTATCTCTAAAATGCAATAATGATCATTGAATAATTTGTTGGTTAATTATTAGGTAATTGGAGCCCTATGCTATTTCTTTTCTTTACAACGAGAGTTACGTTGCTGGGAAGTTATATGTCCAAGTGAAAATCCCTGTGCTTTACGCTGTGATGATGATCCTACACTAAGAAACATCACAGTTCTAAATCATTTATGCCCTATAAATCCACCAAATGCAACACTCTTTGATTTTGGCATATTTCTAGATTCTCTTCAATCTGGTATGTTGGAGTCTTCGGATTTTCCACAAAAGCTTTTGCACTACTTTTGGTGGGGCCTTCGGAATTTAAGGTTTGCACTTCTCTTTCCTTTTGTCCGGATCCGGAAGGTCTATACAATATTTTATCTTGCACTTCTTTTTTCTTTTTTCTTGTGATTGTTTAAGGCCACGAATCTTTGTAAGATTACGCTCTTATTTTTTACTTTTACATTGGATTTTGTATGTTTTCATTCTCTCCATTGTATACTCTTATGGTATTCTAATAAAGCATCTCTTTCAACAACAAAAAAACAACAAAGTATGACATCATCAATACATATTTGTCAACTTAAATACATTGAGTGTTGGTCCAACATTGCTTCATTCCCTGTTTTTGCAGTTCTTTTGGTTCAAATCTCCAAACCAGCACCTATGCATGGGAAAACCTCTTCGCTGCTTTTGTTTCTATAACGGGCATGCTACTTTTTGTAATATATCTGAACGAACTTATGCAGGTTGGTTGGTTGTTTCTATAACGGGTTTTCTTTTCTTTCCAGTTTTCATTATTTTCCCTCCTCTCTTATTCTCCAAACTCTACATCACCACATATGACATTTAATATCAGTTATCATGAACTAAATTCATTCATGTTGTGGACTATAGAGATATATGCAAATAGCAGCTTCAAAAATAGAGGAGAATAGAAGGTTGACGGATATGAGGAGGAGGAGAGAGCCGCAGATAGCTTCTTGGTTGTATGAGAGTGGCCTCTCTATGAGTTGGATGGAGGAGATCATGACACATGCAGAAAAACTTGGACAATACCAAGAAGTAAATCTCGAGAATATTGTCTCTATTGTTCCCTTGGAATATTGTAGATATATTAAGCGCAATCTCTGCGTAGATACGATAAAGAAAGTAAGTTTCTATATCCATATATATAATTATATATACAGGGTTTCTTCAACGTTCATCATCCGCCTGCAATCTTCTCTTCTCTACTAATTAATTTGTGGCTTGAAGCAAATAAGAGGGAAAAAAAAGTAGCTATATCTTTTATATGGTCTGTCAGAACAAGGGAATCTTCCATATCTTCTCTATTAATTTGGATTTTCTTCGAGTTTCTCATGTGCTATGTTTTAGCTTTAACTTTATATTCACCATCTTCATAACTACATATTGGATTTAACTAACTAATCCTCCTTAATTTTTTTTTTTTGGAATCAATGAATCTAATTAACCTTAGGTACCAGGGCTCGAAACCATGGATGAAGAACAACTGGCAGTACTATGTGATAATTATCTAAAGCCAATGCTTTATAGGGAGAACAGTTATATTTTCGAAGAAAATGAACCAGTTGATAGGATGGTTTTCATCACACAAGGCACGGTACAGACCTACACAACCAGTAATGTCTCAAGCAGCACTTGTCTTATGAGAGGTGATTTTTGCGGAGAAGAACTTCTAAACTGGGCTCACTTATTTTCTCAGACCGAAAGTGTTAAGTGCAGCCCAAAAGAAGATCACGAAGCTAACTCAACCCTCATGGCCGACGACTCCAAGGGTACTCTAGTCTCTGAAAATGAAAGGCCGGACTCCATAAAGATGGATATAGCGGATTTTGGGGTCTCAAATAAAGTTGGTCTACCCATCTCGGCCCAAAGTGTTAATCTAAGCACAAAAGATGATGAGGCCTTAAACCGCAAGGACAAGAAGATGAAAGGTATAGCCTATGAAGAGTCGCACTCCATGAAGATGGATAGATCGGATTCTAGGTCATCAAATAAAGTCGGCCTATCTATTTCGACCCAAAGTGTTAATCGAAGCACAAAAGATGATGAGGCCTTAAACCCCAAGGACAAGAAGATGAAAGGGATGGAAAGATCGGATTCTGGGTTATCAAATAAAGTTGGCCTATCTATTTCGACCCAAAATGTTAATCTAAGCACACAAGATGATGATCCCTCAAAACTCAAGGACAAGAAGATGAAAGGCAAAGCCCATGAAGAGTCGCCCACCATGACGATGGATAGATCGGATTCTGGGCCATCAAATAACGTTGGCCCATCTATTTCGACCCAAAATGTTAATCTAAGCACACGAGATGATGATCCCTTAAACCTCGAGGAGGGTGTAGCCTGTGACCGTTGGCCTCCGAGCATGGTTTCTGGGGAATTCGATATTCCTACCTACGCTGACGACTTACCCATTTCCTTCAGAAGTGTGAAGTGTAGCACAAAAGTTGAAGCCTTTATTCTCATGCCCAATGATCTCAAGGCTGCACTCTCTGAACAGTCGCATAAGAAGATCTAGATCCACCCGTGATGGCCTGCCATGTCCACTTTCTGAAAATTGGCAATGCTGGGTTCTAGCAGCATGACGCCTTTTGCACTCGGCAATGCGTCTTGTGTGCACCTTGTTGGCGAGATCCTAATTTGATTAGGGGATTTATTTCCTATCTATTAGGATTTTATTTCTCTCTTTTGTCCAAATTTTGTGTAATTTGAATTTTATTTGTTTCCTTGTATAATCTTACTAGGTTTTCCTACTGTGTTCCGCTGTATACTTTACTGTGATTTGTTGTGTTTTCCGCTGCAATCATATGTGGTAACTCAAATGTTGGTGATATTGCTAGTGTAAATGTGTGTTTCTAATTTAGTGCATTCTGACGTGTGGGGTCCAACTCGCGTTACTTCGAATGGATTCCGTTGGTTCGTTACATTTATTGATGATTATACCCGGCTCACTTAGGTTTTCTTGTTAAAAATAAAAATGATGTTGCTTCCATCCTTCCAGAGTTTTGTACTATGGTGTCTACTTAGTTTTAGACTCGGGTCAAAGTATTACGGACTGATAACGGAGGAGAATATGTGAATAATACTTTAGCGTGTTTCTTCCATGCTCAATGTATTATTCACCAAACGACAACCCCTTTTACCCCTCAACAAAATTGTGTGTCTGAAAGGAAGAACCGACAATTGCTTGAAGTTACTCACTCACTCATATTGGATATGTCTATTCCCCATCATCTTTGGGGGCATGTTGTTATGTCTGCTGTCTATTTGATTAATCGAACTCCTAGCCGGGTTCTTAAGTTTAGGACTCCACATGATGTGTTCGGTGGCCATGTTTTCCATGTTTCCGTCTCCAAGTTGCCCCCTAAAGTTTTTGGGTGTGTTGCCTATATTCATGTCTACTCTCATCAATTGAGTAAACTTGATCATTGTGCTCTGCGCTGTGTTTTTATTGGCTACTCTTCTACTCAGAAAGATTATAAGTGCTATCATCCTCCTACCCAGAAGGTGCATGTTACTTTAGACGTAACCTTCCATGAAGAGTGATATATTATGTTTCTCACTCTTCCCCAATTCAAGGGGTGATGGGGAGTGAATTGGAGAATCTTGGATTGTAAATTCTTGGACTTGATGGCCAAAATACAGTGTATGAAGATGTTGCTCTCGGGAAGGAAATAACCGGTAGCACTACAGAAAGTGACCAGTCGTCAAGCTATGAAGATGACGATATTGCTCTAGGCGACGAAACGACCAGTCGCCCATTGCTGAAGATTGTGACAGTGGTTCTTGTGACTCTTGTGTAGACGAGTTCGATACAAGACCCCTCTATGCCTTGCCATTTCTAAGTCAAATGGTGATAATGAACCAAGCGAGGTAGTCTTTAATGAACTATATATGCCAAGTTATCAATTACCCCCATGTACCACTCATGGGAAACCTAAAGTACAATACTCACTTGATATACATGCTAAGTCTAAATATCTCATTAGCCATTATGTGTCAACTCAACGTTTATCTAAGTCATATGCATCATATTTGTGTCAATTATCTAGTGTATGTGTGCCAACTAAGCTGCATGGTGCTCTTTCTGACCCCGTATGTGTGGATGCTATGAATGTTGAAATGGAAGCTTTGAACAAGAATGAAACTTGGGATTTAGTCCCTTTACCAATAGGGAAGAAAGATGTTGGGTGCAAATGTTTGTTTACTTTGAAGCATAAGCCTGACGGTTTCATTGATCATTACAAAGCTTTGAACAAAATCACAAGTTGGGATTATATCCTGATCAAATTCCTACTGATAAGGAGCGATATCAAAGGCTCGTGGGAAAATTGATTTATTTCGCTCATACACGTCTTGGCAATGCATATGCAGTTAGTGTAGTGAGTCAGTTTATGCATTTGCCGAGTGAGGATCATATGGGTGTTGTTATGCGTATTTTGAGATATCTTAAAGTAACTAATGGCAAGGGGTTAATGTTTTCCAAGTACGGTCATATGGATGTGGAAGGGTATATAGATGTTGATTGGGCTGGTTCAGTTACTGATATGTGTTCTACGTCTAGGTATTTCACTTTTGTTGGTGTTAATCGTGTTACTTGGAGGAGTAAAAAGCAAAATGTGGTGTCTCGTTCTAGTGCAGAGGCCGAGTATCGTGGAATTGCTTAAGGTGTGTGCGAATTACTGTGGTTGAGGAGATTATTGAGAGTGTTGGGTTTGAGCCAACGAAACCCATGGATTTATATTGTTATAATAAGGCTGTAATTGCAATTGCTCATAACTCTGTGCAACATAATCTTATGAAGCATGTGGAGGTTGATCGACATTTTATTAAAGAGAAGTTGGATGCTGAGGTTATTTTTTTTCCGTTCATAAGTTCTGAGTATCAGTTAGCAGATGTTCTTATGAAAGCTGTTTCTACCAGTGTCTTTCTTAATTCGCTTGACAAGTTGGGCATGCGTGACATCTTTGTTCCAATTTGAGGGGGAGTGTTGACGAGATCCTAGTTTGATGAGGAAATTTATTTCCTATTCTATTAGGATGTTATTTCTTTCTCTTTTGTACAAATCTTGTGTAATTAGGATTTTATTTGTTTACTTGTATAAC
Source organism: Prunus padus (assembly GCA_024362665.1). Classification (NCBI taxonomy): domain Eukaryota; kingdom Viridiplantae; phylum Streptophyta; class Magnoliopsida; order Rosales; family Rosaceae; genus Prunus; species Prunus padus. The sequence goes on from JANFAM010000005.1 coordinate 2,424,327, forward strand.
CCTACTAGGATTTACACACTTATATTATAAATACTTTCTTTTAAAGAATGAAAATATATTAGAAAATATTTTACCCCCCATATTGTTTGACTTGCCTGAGTAAGAGTTTCTTCTATGCGGTTACTTAACCTGCTTGTGTTCTCAGTTTTTAGTTGCTTTGACTTATAGCTGCTTATTTATTTATTTAAATTTTTTTTTTGAAGGGGCTCATTTTGTTTTGTTGAGTAGTGATCTCTTGGTCACCTAGTGACCAAGGATTCAGAATCACTCTGGTTGGATTTAAATCCAACGGTCCAATAGAAGTTTCTTAAAGGAGTGCAAAAGTAGGTGGGCTTTTGGATTTAAATCCAAAGGTGGGTGACCACGGATTCCTCGTCACTAGGTGACCAAGAGAACACTACTCTTGTTTTGTTAATCTCTTCTGTTTTCCTGGCCGTTAGCGCCTTGATGAAGCCTTGTTATCCATCCCACCCGAGGCCATGTCATCTCCAAAGAAAATATCTAAAATCTAAAGCATCAAATTTCAATTTGACGCTCATAAAAAAATAAAAATAAAAATAAAATTGAGAACTTTCATGGAAATTTAACATACAATGCACTTTCCACTCAATATGTCTTTTGCAATTAATTCAAGCCTTTATATTTTCCTTTTGTTTAATTTTTTGAGAAATGACTTTTATAGTTTTATTTATTTATTTAGAAAGAGCTGAATTTGATGAAGGCAAACTATCTAGTACGATTTGTGGTTTGTTTTATTCTTATAAGTTTTTATTTTGAATTTTAATAAATAGAAAATTCTTTTAAATTTTGTAATTGATGTACACCCAAGTGGATTGATTCAGGTGTTTGGTGTACACCCAAGTAGTCATGGGTAGGGGTGGGCATCGAAACCGCGAAACCGCAAAACCGAACCAAACCAAACCGAAAAAAATAGTAAAAAACTGTGTTGATCGAAAAAGTCAACAATCGGAACAAAAACCAAACCGGACCGATTTGGATCAGTTCCGGTTCCGATTTTTCACCCCAAGGAACCGGTCCAATAGAAATTAATTTTATATATATTTATATTCTTTATTTTATATATATATTTAACGTGTGGTCATTTTTTATTGGTTCTTTATGTTATATATATATATTTAACATGTGTATAATTTTTGTTTTTTTTACAAAATTATTTAAATCCAATGCTAAATTTTTAATGTTATAACTAATATTTTTCCAAATCTCTCTTTGTATGAAATTGGATCATTTATTAATTTTCAAGCCCAAAAATAAAACTTTAGTTGGAATTTGTATTTTTAAAAAAAGTTTTAAAAAATAAATAAATAAATAAAGAATCCGATTCAAACCCGAAAAAACCAGAAATCAGATCGGAACCGGTGAGAACAGCACTGGCCGAATTTTAAAAAAAATTTCACCAAAATCGGACCAAACCGAACTGGTTAAATAATCCGATTCTGGTTCCGATTTGAGGTGAGAATCGGTCCAAACCGGACCATGCCCACCCCTAGTCATGGGTTCAAGCCCATATGATACCCGTATGTTTGAGTTTCCTTCTTCCATTTTCTAACTTTGACAACAACAAAATTGTAATTGATATATTATGTTTTTACTATTTTATTAATTAAACTATTTTCTATTTTGTCAATCCACTAGGCTTTAGTAGAATTCATCGGTTAAGAGATAGGACATCATCTAAAGGTTTTAGATAAGACTCTCACTATAGAATGACTATTAAGCTTTAAGCTGCTCAGTTAAAGTGATTTCTGCAATTTAATAAACATGATAACCCAAAATTTGCCACTATAGATAACCCGCTACAACACGTTTATTAAATAGGCTGGATTTGGGTTGAGCATTCTTGACACGTTTATTATCCTAACACGACACGACCCATTACCAGTCCAACATAAATAAATAACACAAAGTTTGCATAATAAATCTCAATGCTTCTAAGATGGGGACAAAGTCTTGTGGCACCATACATTGATAATCGTCCAAGAACTGAACAATTAGACAACAAGTACTGAACAACTGCTCGAGTCACATCAACATTTGCCAAATCAAGAACTAGGAATTCAAAACCACTGTCACAATAAAAGGCTGTCAAAGAGGACATTTTTTCAAGACCTAATAGCGTGCTAGTAAAAGTACGGAAATGAGGAGGTTGTGGGTGAGAGGTTTGAGCGAGGGGTTCAATCCCACTATCCAATAATATAAAGGAAATATTGAACTTAAACTTCTTTAATGATTGGATTGTTGGCAAATACTGGTCTTTTGGAACTTGGAGAGCTTCAGCTAGCAACACATCTTGCTGAGAGAAAACCAACTGCACAACCTTTCTTCAGGAATGGTAAGTGATTTCCCAAACGATCAATTTTGCCTATTGTCGCCCAAGGTAGTAGTTGTTTGTGCACTTTTCTTCTGCTTCATAATTGACACGATTCCCATCCATGAGCATCATTACTACTGCACCAATCGGTACCTCGTATTCTTTACTACTCAAAGAAGTCACTGATAATTCTATGAAAAAATGTCTCCTTGATCCTATCCAATGCCATTTTAAAACCAAAAAATAGTCCCCATAACTCAGCTTCAGGAATTCGGCCGTTACCCAAATTCACAGCAATTCACTTAATCCAATCCCCAACGCAGTCGCGAAGAACATCCCCAGCAACAATACTCCCAGATGCAGATTTACAAGAACGATCCACATGCAGTTTAAACATTCCAGTGCCAGGAAAATCCCACGCCAAAAAAATCTGCACTTTCTTCCCAGCTATTCTACCACCACAAGAAGCCTTGCTCCATTCAGCAAGAGCAGATAAGATAATTTGCCTGGGGTTAAAGAGCGCAGCCTCCTCAACATTAAAAATAGTTTGGTTTCTCCATTTCCATAAATACCAACAAATAAACACAAACACAGAGTACCAAGATATACTTCCAGACCATCTAGTCTTGGAAAGGATATTATTCTTTAACCAAGGTTGGAAGTCAGTACAAAAGAAATTATTCTTTAACCATCTAGTCTTGGAAAGTGAGACTTTAATTGAGTTTCAAGGAAAATATCAATAATAAAGCCTCAGGATTTATCTTGATCTCACCAGTGTTCAAGTTGAGTCAGTCGAACACATAGAGAGCTTCATACTGTTTGTGAGCGATGACTGCTTCCATGAGATTGTGCAGGCCAATTTCCCCTCCATTTTCCAAAAATGACTTGAAAAAGTGGTCGCATAAGCCACTCAACCGCGTGAAGCCTGGATGTTGTGTACAAATCCAGGAACACAGGTGATAGTTAAAAAGATCCCAAAACAGAATGTGTGGCAACGCATCATCCCCGTACCCTTTCTCCTTATACTTGCTCCGTATTGCCTCAAACTTGCCCCGCAATAACTCATGCTCAATCTCCCAGGAGCGACTAAAATTAGGTCGGTGTAGTTTGGTGAACACAATCACCTTCTTGATCATCTGCTCTGCCTTCAAATTCTCATTCACACCCACCTCCAAAATCAAATCAAACACCTCCAGAATATTACATGCCTTCGCGGCAGTCAATGGTGTCCACATGATCCTACTGCAGAACTTGCTGTGCGCGGATCAATTTCGTCCTCGTCGATTTCGAGGCCGCCATCAGTTAAATAATCAGATGGCTTCATTTTAGCTTGTGCTGCTTCATTTTGTTGATATCAGACTTTAACCGATCCACGAAGAGATCCATAACCACGTCATGTAACAACCTATAACCCGGGTCACCGTCGTACCTCTCAGGATGAATATGCAGATTCGCAGCAGCGTCTTCGACTTCGTCTTCTTGGCCGCCTCGATTATAAACTAAAAGGTTGTGCAGAATATCGACAAGTCTATCCAAACTCCAATCCCAAGGCACGTCGGCAATAGAGTGGAGGTTTCGTAACAGAGTCTTGGGATGGTTGTGGAGGAGCCAAAAGACGGCCGTGTCGAACTTTCTGTAAGAAAATAAGTGAGACTCGACGCTGAAGATGAGCTTGGGAGTGGTAAGGGGATTGTGGGACCAGGCCAAGGGAAGGATTTGCTTCAGATATACAAGGCTATGGTTAGTATCTATGTCCCATGGTCTGAGGGAGTTGGAAAAGAGATCAAGGCAGGGGTCGCCGGAGGAGGGAATTAAAGGGCACATCTTTATATTTTCGTCGATTAAAGGGCACACCTTGTTGTTGGCGATGTCAGCGTTGGGTTGGGAAGTAGCCATTAAAGGGCAGCTTCTTCTTCTTCTTTGGATTGGGATTGGTGTGGGTACAGCTACTAGTAATTTGCCTTTGCCGACGACATTGACACGGTTTCGGAGCCATCCTCCCGCTTATCCTGCTGCTGCTTTGTTCGGTGGTGTGTTGGAACAACCCTCGCACTCAGACACACTTGCCCCGCCACCACTGGTTTATTCATCTGAATCATCATCATCTCTATGATATTATTTCAATTTTCAAATTGAACAGTGGTTGGTTTGTTGCTGCTCTCTGTCTGCTTGAGCCTCGAGCCTTGACTTATTAGTTTTTTATTTTGTTGATGACTCCTTAAATAAAAAAATATGTTTAAATAGTATAGCCCATCAGCTATACTCTTTGAATAAAAAATATATTTAAAGCGTATAGCCGAGCGGCTATACTATTTAAATAAAAATATATATATATTTAAAGCATATAGCCGCGCGGCTATACTTCTTAAGTAAAAAATATATATTTAAAGAGTATAGCCGCGCGGCTATACTCTTGAAATAAAAAATATATATTTAAGGAGTATAGCCGCCCGGCTATACTTCTTAAGTAAAAAAATATATTTAAAGAGTATAGCCGATCGGCGATCCTCTTTAAAGAAAAATATATATATATATTTAAGGAGTATAGCCGCATGGCTATACTTCTTAAGTAAAAAAATATAAATAAAAATATATATTTATTTAAGGAGTATAGCCGCTCGGCTATACTTCTTAAATATTCGCTTTTTGTATATAAAAAGCAGCCCAATGGCCTGGAATTGAACGGGCCAGCTCCGAAATTGAAAAAGATATTAAAAATCAAAGACTCCTGTGTTTGCGGGCTTGAATTATTCTTTGGTAAATTCTGTTTTCATTTTTTTAAATATAAATTTTATACTAACTCCTTGTTATACGAGTGAGCGTGTGGTAATTGAGTTATTTTTATAATTAATATTTTATTAGCAATTCAATTTAAAATTGAGAAAGAGAAAATGGGTATCGTAAGTTAGGCGATTTTTTAAAAATTTTAAAGTAATGGTTTACTATTTTAAGAACTTACAAATTGGAGAGGTAAGACAAGTTTGACCAAAAAGAACAAGTGTAAGATTTAAACCAGTATATATATAATATATGGATACAGAGTAGCTAATTTGAGCTTGCAGCAGTAACTGACTACAAGAATGCATCTACAGCTGCTATTCACAAATGAGAAAGATACTTACAAGAATGCATGCACCACCAACAGATAAATTTCTTTATCTAAACTAAAAATTATGGGCTTGTTCTAGTACACAACCAGCAGCTATATGATATGAGCTATACCCTCCCAACTTGTGCCTCATAGTCATTTGGGTAGGTCACGAGATGATTAAGATAAAAATAAAAGTTTGCATAACCGTCTCACAAAGATGGTGGATGGAGTACTAGAACAAGAACCATTCTTCTCTGCTATATCATCCCAAACCAATTCCCAAGTTGCTCTCAATCACTTCATATGCTTACTCCATTCTACTAAAAAAAATTTAAACAAAAAATCACAGCACTGAATCCATCCACCAAGAATCCTAGTATTCTAAAAATACACCTAAGCCATAATATTATCCTTACGGACATTTTCACGCCAGAATAAACTTACAAATAAAAATTGTTCCGAAAGAGAATGAATGAATGACTTTGCAGTCCAAAGCAAAGATTGCTAAAGAGTACTAATAGTAATTCCCCTTCCCCCATATTACAATTTACAAGGCACTTTGCTGCTCATAATAATTCCATTTGGAAACTCTTTTTTCACTTGGTTGTTTGTTGAGAAATGTAGATTCTCATCGTTTTTTTTTCTCCTACTTTTTTATATTTGGATTCGGAGGCGCAAGCATTGTTTGTTGGGTAGTTTTTCCAGCTTGGGGAAAAAAATGTTAACCCTTGCCTTAAAAGGTACATAGCATTTTATAATGTACGACATCCATCAGTTGTCGTTTCTCCAGCGGATCCATAAGCAAGCAACAATCTTGTGCCTTGTGGTACATGCAATTTCCTTCATCTTCCGCTGGCTTACCACATATTTGAATTTCTTTAAGCATGCCTATAATGTGGCCCAGCCGTTGTGTTGTGAACTTGTGAGATAGATGATGGATGATGCAACTTCCAGCCCTCTTATTGTTGGACAAATTAATTACAAATTACAAAATATATATATATATGTAAACATTAAGAAAACAGAGTAAATAAATTGGCCTTCAAACATTGCACAAATTCTCAGTGCATTTATTTCACAAGTAACCACCCACAAGTTGCTGGCATGCTAGCTTCAAGGTGCGTGGAGGTGTTTAAAACAGAGATCAAACTATGCAAATCTCTTACGAGTACATTCATATAATTTCAAATACTCATGCAGCATTTTAATCAAGCACTAACATAAAGCCAGCAGCAAGAAGAGGTTAATGTTTCGGCTCAACCCGAAAAACAAGAACGTAGCAAAGTATACTGCCATCAATAAATAAAATTCCTCCTTTAGGATTTACTAGAACACAATACAAAGATGATCTCAAGATTGTGAAAGAATTCTATTCTATTGTTCTTGGAAGTTGGAAAGAAGACAACTGATCAAACAAAAATACAAGTAAACGTGAACTGTCATCAAGTTTAAATCTTCTGTAACTGATGTTTTACATCATTAACTAACAATAATCACACATTTGAGGATGTTTTACTCACTAGCTGTGTGATCCACTGTCCCCATGCACTGGATGCCGCCGAATATCAAACTGGTCAACAGACTCCAAAGGAGTGGCCGTCTCATTTCTGATCCTCTTGATCTTAGGGCTTAACAATCCCCTGTGCCTAAACCCATACAGCTTAAGCACCTGGTTATCTGCAAAGTTGAAAGCCCTCTCCATGCTGCTCAAGCACCTCTCAACAGGGTAATCCCCGTAACTTCCACAAGGCTTGCAACCCACAAAATGGGTCACAAATGGCCACCTCTCGTCACCCAAGCCTGGATGATACTTTTCGATCATCTCTTCATACCGATCCACCAATCCAGCCCAGTAACCGTGCAAATAGTAGGAATTCTCAACATACACCTTCTCCATCCACTGATCCTTCTGTGAAAGCAACAAGTATATCAATGCTGACTGATCATCGGCCTCAAACGCCGGCCTCCCCTTCAAATTGGCAGTCAAGATCTTCCCAGCCTCCTCTCTTATCGGACCCTTGGGACCCATTGGAGCCCAAGCATCAAGCAAATCCAAAGACCACTGGCAATTCCTAAACAAAAAACTACCGGTATTCAACGCAATCCACGACTTCTGCTCAAACAACAAATCCGGGTAACCATGAATCACAAGATTATGACTATTATACTTAGAGAGTGGAAGCTCAAACACCATATCAGTAAACAATGCATCACTGTCCATCCACCAAATCCACTCAACCTCAGGATGCGAAAGCATCAGTCTTCGAATCAAAGGCAATTTGGCCCAATACCCAGCAAGTTCCTTATCTAGATGAGCTAAATTATACACAATCTCAATGCCATGAAGTCTACAATAATCAATCTTGTTCTTAATTACTTTCAACAAATAATGGTCCCCAATTGGGTTATCACACGGCTTAGGAGGAGACCCAGTTACGAGCAAAACGCGAGGCTTACCGTTAACCAAGCTCGGGAACTCAGGGTTGGATTGAAGCCAAGCCTTCCGCTCTTTGTCCCAATTCGCGATCTTGGGTCCCAGAGTGTATGTGATGTTGGGGTTGATCTCGGTCTGGGTCAGCTCATCCGGGTCGTTGGGGTCGGAGTCGGATCGGATCTCGGCGAGGATCCGATTGGTCTCCTCGATGAGGTTCTGGTTGACGGCGTCGGCCTCGGAGCTACCCAGGTTGCCGACCCCGATTGTGCCGCGGAGGACGAGGATGGTGACGAAGCCGCAGAGGATGGTGATTTTGATGTTGTTGAAGGTCTTCTGGATCTGGCGGCCACGTGGCAGAGACCCATAAGCACGACCTGCTCGGCCATTGGCCGAGGTTCCAGTGGTGCTAGTGGGCAACCCACCAGCGCTTCTCTTCTGAGCTGTGAAACTACTGTCTTGACCCATCTCCCTCTCCCCCTCTCTCTCTCTCTAAAACCTGCTCAACTGTATATGTATGTAATATATGCTGTTGGCTTGTGTAAATTTGAGTCTGTTTTGGGTTTTTGGGGTGGTATTGTAAATTTGTATAAATAAAAAAGGCTAGAAGAAGCCTGGAAGATGCTGTAAAACCCTAGAGGAGGGTGATGGGGAAGAAGAGGACATGGTGGGAGTGTTTGGTTATGGCGAGGTGGCGACTGCTGGCGAGGTTGGTTCGAGGTCCATCTGAGTGTTTGAGAGATGATTAGAAATTGGGGAAATGTAGAGACATGTGTCCAACACCTACTGTCTAACACCGACTGTCGTGGGGCTTTATGTCTTTATATTTTATTGTCTGATATGGATTTGGACTATTTTTTTAAATTATTATTTTTGGCCCAAATCCCATTGGGTCTCGTTGAAAATGAATATGGAGCCCGGATTTACTGGACCTCTGACCTATGGTGATCGTGTGTATCATATCCCATGAGAGGGAATTGTGCGGCATGCCTTCATCACCATACATTGTGTTGACTGATGGGAACAGGTCAACGTAATAATGGTATTTGACGAGGTATCTTGCATTTTGTGTGATATCTCCAAATAAATGATTAATAATGTTATCATTGCATGTTTGGTGCGCGTAATGAACTTCAAGTAAATGAAACTGTCATGTCTAAATCTTTTAATATGAGAATGAAAGATGTTCGTTCTCGTATTTTAAAACACTTAAAAACAAAGACAAAGAAATGCCACTTTCTCATTTCCATTTTTAGTGAAACCTTAAAGAAAATACTTTAGTCATATCGCATTCGACTTCAATAGCTTGACACTTTGATGAAGAGACACATTTCTAATTTACTCATTTAAGAAGAGAAAACAATGGATGTCTTTTTTATTTCCTTTCCAACCATTGCTATAATCTCCAACCTTCAATGGGAGCCTCATAAGCTCAGCAGCTGTGTCCGGCCTGTTCTGCACCTCCGCCTCCACGGCTGGAATTTGACGCGTGGTGTAGGGCATTTGGACCAAACCCTAACATCCGCCCAACCAAACCGGGACGGGGTTGGTTTGGCTTTATTTTTTTGGACATTCGGCTTGTGAACCCAACCAACCCGAGAGTTTTGGTTTGGTTATCGGGGCTCTATACTAAACCCACGGCTTACCCAACCCGACCCGATCATTTTAATTATATTTTAATATTTATTTTAATATACACATGTAAGTCATTCGTTGGGGGTTATTATACACTTCCCATACATCCTCAACCACCGGATACTCCCCAACTAAACAAATACCCTAGCTTATGCAATCTTTCTTCTCTGTAGCCGCCATGTCTTCATCGCAAGCTCTCATCTCATCGCCAACTCTCCGTCGCAAGCTCTCCATTTTCAAAACCCTTTGATTTTGTTCTCATCTCTCATCTCTCATCGAATCAAACTCTCTCACCAACATTAGACTGATCTAACTCACCAACACCAACTCGCAATTTGCCTGAAAGAGGTAATTTCTTTATTTACGCTTTCTTTGCATGTTTGTGTGTGTATTAGGAAGACTGTAAGGATCTTCACTTGTCATACTTGGATTTTCTTCTTTGCTAAAATACTGCATTTAAAAAGTAAGAAAAAGTTGACTTACTAAAAATTTGCATTTATTATTGTTGCAAGTGCCATTAATACTTAATACCGTATGAGTTAGCTTAGCCTCATACACAAGAAGCCTGGGAGTATTTTATTTTTTACCCAAACCGGCCCACAAATTTGCCTTTGTTTAGGTCATGAGTTGTAATGAAAATGACAAGAATCGCCTAAAGCACAATTGGTTATATTCTGTTTAATAAGGGAGGCTTATTTTCTCTTTGCTTTCTCTACTATTCTCTCTCGTTATTTTCTTTGTTTTCAATATCCATAGGAAAATTTTCAAATTTGTGTATGTATTTATCTTTTGTTTATGAATCTTTTCATTGTGTAATCTGCCTATAGGCTTGAAAATACAAAGTATGGAAGGAAGTTCTCAAACTCCTACCCTTAACACATCTCTCACAGTAATCTAAATGAAAGTCTTAGTCCCGTACCTACCACCGCTACCACCGAGCCATTAGTTCAAGGGGGAACATCTACACTTCCTCCAATTCCTAAGAAGAGAGTACCTATAGGAAAGCATCGGAGGTTTGGAAGCATTTTACTAAGGACGCCAAGCTGAACTTGGGAGTGATATAGGACCTAGAGCTTCTTGCAATTATTGCCATCAATCTTATGCATGTGATCCGGTAAGAAATGGCACATCTACATTATTGCAACATTTGAAAGTTCAATGCACGGGGGTTCTCCATTGAAAGAGGAGAAAACAAAAGGTTCTTTCATTTGATAAGGGGGCTTAGTTGCACATACATATAACAAACAGAGAAGTAGACTTGCTTGTGTGAAGATGATAATAATTGATGAGCTTCCTTTAGGCATGTAGAAGGGATTGGGTTTAACTTTTTGTGAAAGAGCTACAACCTAGATTTGATCCACCTTCTCGTAGGACCATTGCTAGAGATGTTTGGTCTCTCTTTCAAGAAGAAAAGGCAAAACTCAAGAGTGTCATATCTCAAAATTCACGAAGAGTCTCTCTTACCACGGACACTTGGACTTCACTACAAATGTGAATTATATGGCTCACAGCTCATTTTATTGATGATGGCTGGAATTTGCACAAAGGATCCTAAACTTTTGTCAAATTACAAATCATAAGGGTGATGCCATTGGGAGACTTGTAGAGAAGTGTTTGAGTGATTGGGGCATAGAAAAAGTATTCACTATCACACTTGGACAATGCGTCCATAATGATGGTGCTATTAGGGCATATGAAGAGGCAATTGGGCCAATGGGGCACTCTTTGTTGAATGGGGACTTTTACATATGAGGTGTTGTGCTCACATCACTAATTTGATTGTGTTTGATGGGTTGTGTGAGTTGAATGATCCAATCAAGAGTATTCGAAAGCTTGTATGTATACAAGATCCTCACCATCTCGATTGGACAAGTTTAGGCAATGTTTGATGTTGTAAAGATTGATAGCAAAGGTCTATTGCCTTGGAGTGTAAAACAAGGTGGAATTCAACTCATGAGATGCTAGAGGTCGCCTTAAAATTGCAAAAAGGTTTTGAGAGGTTGGAAGAGGAAGACTCAAACTTTGCATCTTATTTTACGGAAACCCTTGGACACCGTGAGGATGAAAGGCCAAAAAAGAAAAGAAGGCTTCAAACACAAGGGAGTTTAAGAACAAAATTGAGTCCTCAAGTGTAGTGGATTGGGAATATGCAAAGGTTTTTGTGAAGTTCTTGAAAAGGTTTTATGAGGCTACCTTGAAGCTTAGTGCTTATAAGACGTAACTTCCCATGTAGCCTTCCATGAGATGTGTTCTATTGTCGATCTCTTGAAGAAAATGATGACAAGTGAGGATCCTTTATGAAAAAGGTAGCTACTTCAATGAAATCCTAAGTATGACAAGTATTGGGGTAATATTGGGGATGTGAACCAACTCCTAATAGTGGCTGTGGTTCTTGATCCTCGTTACAAATTGGATTATGTCCACTTTTAGTTTTGGTGATTTGGAAGAGGATGCTTCCAAAGTTAATGAAATGATAAGTGGGGTAAAGGATCTTTTTAATGAAATTGTACGAGGCGTACAAGAAAGAAGATCCAGCTGCTGCCCAAGCAGTGGGAGGCTAATTTCGAGGGTGCTGGGGAAACAAGTATTGTTGACAGTGATGAAAGGCTTGAAAAAATTTATGAGATCAAGAAAAGAGAAGCATGTGGTTCAAATTGGGAATGAAGTTGATAAATATTTGTTGGAGCCTCCAGAGAATCCTAAAATGCTGGGTTTAATTTGTTGGATTGGTGGAAAGAAAACCATCCAAGGTTTCCTATCCTATCCAAGGTTGCAAAGGATATCTTTGCTGTCCCTGTGTCAAGTGTTCCATCAGAGGCCGCCTTTAGTGCTGGGAAACGAGTTGTGATCCTTTTCGGCTTCTTTTGACTCCAAAACAGTGGAGACCCTTATTTGCTCCAATGATTGGCTAAGGGCTGCTGGCTTTAACTTCAACAAAGAACCGACTGAAGATGAATTGGAATTTTATATGACTTTGGAGAAAATGGAGAAAGGTACGGGCTGCTTTCTTGCTTTGTATTGTTTTTTCATGTATTTGGTTTTGTTTTAACTTTGTTTATATTACTGTTGTATGTTTTTCAATGTAGAAATGGAAACATTGCAAATGGTTGGAAAAGATAGCATATGTACCAATCATTCTGTCTCTACCTTAAATTGAAGACTTTGAGTCCTGTAGCAGTAGCAGCAGCAGCAGCAGTCAAGATGAAGGACCACATTAATATGTTCCATTACATTTTTTGGTGATATTTTGTTTTTGTAATGTTATGGAACATATTAAACTGCCCTTTGTTTGGTTTGTAATTTAAATTGGGGTTGACTGCTCATGTTTTTGCCTTTAATTTGTAATTGCCATAGTGGATATGAACTAGATGAATGGCGAGATTAATGGCATGAATATTACATGAAGATATTGCTGCTTGTAATGGGATTGAACCTTTGTATATTTAGGAGGATGAATGGATGCCCAGCTTTTTGCTATGCTATGTATGAGATGGATGGAATGTGCTTAAATATGAATTTTAGCTGCACAGGTTTGAGGTGAATATCATGTTTTGTGTTGAAAGAAATGGGTATAATTTGAAGTCAACAAAACTGCCCATTTACCCAAACCAAAACCAAACCGAACCATGAAGTCCGGCACCGGCGTTCGGTTCTTAACTTATGTGGTTCGTTCGCATGAAATAGCACACCGGCGTTTGCTTCGGTGTTCTGGTTGGGCTCAAAACCGAACCAACCCAACCCGGAGCCCAGGCCTATACTAAACCACCAAGAAACGCGTTTCAGATTTGAAACGCGGACTTGTACTTTCCATGAAGAATGCTCACTCCCACGCTACTTTCAAGCGCTTGCAAAACAACCCTCCCCCCTAATTCCACGTCGTCTGACTAACCCAACTGGACATGTGAGTTTGGAGCCAGATTGGGGATCGAGGGCCCCACAAGATCCCATCTCTAGTTGCTAGTCAGTCTCCAGTGTCTTGATGCTCGTGGTCCATGTGCCATGTTTCAACTCCCTGTCTCTCTCTAGCTGATAGCAGGAGCAAAGCAAGCCTTTATTTGCTGCAGTTGCTTGCTTGCCCTTTTCATTTTTCATTTTTCAATATTTTTATTAGCAGGGTTTTATTTCCATTTTTAATTTGGTTTTTTTGGTAATATATAAATAAGAAGAGCAGCCCTCATTAATCTAATAAGATGCAATTACTTGCGGTGATGATGCTCAATTAGACGCAAAGAAGACAACTGTGACAAACAATTAAATAAAATTGGGGTACAAGATTAGACAATTTACCTTCCTAACTTTCTGGATCACAAGGACTGTTAAATTAATCAACCAACTGGTAGACTAAAATGTGATGAATTTACCAATAGTTTACAACTTGGCTAAAATTTCAGAAAAGTGAAAGAAAACACATTTACAAAAAACATATAAAATGTGATCATTTGATACAATTTTCCCTAAGCTCTCATTACAAGTTCTGGCCACTGAAATTATGTATGGTTGGTAAACCAACCATTTCAGATTCAAAGCCAGCTCAACCACCATCACCTTGCAAAACACTCAAAATTCAATTCATTTGGCCAAATGAGTAACCATTCAAACAGAGCAGGTATACAAACGTTGTATTTCCATTACCAATGTCATCTTGCTTCAGATAGTATTCAAGAGTTTTGCATTTTCAACCAATGTATACGGATACAGAACTGAAGGGAATGCTAAAGAAAGAAAACGGTACAAGTTATAGGCATACCAATTAAGTTGCAGCAGATTTCTTCTTTTCCTTCTTTACCTTCTTAATTTTCTTCTTCACCTCCCTCTTTGTCATCTTCTTCTTCACCTTCCTCTTTGTCATCTTCTTCTTGGTCTTCTTTGTCTTGCCCATCTTCTTTTTAACTTTCTCTTGATCCTTTGCTTTGGCGCAGTCTATAAGGCTGAGTTTTTCCTCATTCCTTGTTGGCTTGAAAACCTCAGTGATTGAGGGGTCCAACAAATCGCTTGAGCAGCGAAGAGTTACACCCATAGCCATGGCTTCATCCCAAAGCTCTCTGCCCTTTTCAAAGTCCCCTCCCCTACAAAACTTGGGAATCAGCACATCATAAACAGGTCCATAACCACCCAATGAGCTTGCCTTCATCCTTTCAAATAGCTCAAGAGCATAATATGGTCTCTCATTTCCAACGAGTATACCAATCAAATCATAGTAGAATTTGCAATTCGGTTGCAGGCCCTCTGCAAGCATCTCATCCACCATCTTATTTCCTTTACCAAATCTGCCGGACAAATACAACACTCTTGCAACAAGATAATAACTGACCCAATCAGGAGACCAACCTGTTTTCTTCATAGTCTCAAGAATGTTACAAGATTCCTTGACTCTTCTTGTTCTTCCCAAGCAAGACAGCAATATATTGTAACTAATGGAATTTGGAAAAATTCTATATGTCCTCATCTCAGTCATCACATTTAAAGCTTCGGGAACAAGTCCAGAAGGATTGCGCTTAAGGTTTTTCGTACAAAGGCCCCTAAGGAATGTGTTATAGCAAAACAAGTCCGGCATGATCCCAGCTGACTTCATTTCTTTGATTATTCTTCTTGCTTCCTTCACAATCTCCTGCACAGACCATCCATATAAAAGACTCTTATAAATGCAAGGCTCTATACCAGCAATCTTATCCCTATGGTGCCAAACAACCCCCTCTGCTCTCTTAGCATGCCCTCTAGAACAAAGAGCATTGACAATGCCGGTGACTGTATGACCATCTTGAGGACACTTGTACGTGCTCAAATTCTTAAACAGACCCAATGCCACATCTTCCCTCCCCAACTTGACCAAAGCCTCAGCAACAAGACCAAAAGTCTGAGCTTCCATTGCCCTGCCAGTCTTCACAAGGTCAGAAAGTAAAATGTCCATTGCTGTGTAGTCCTTCTTCTCTGCGAAAACCCGAATGCCATAGTTATAATCCTTGTCTTTCAAGCCATAATCCAAATTCTTATGACACCACGAGAAGAACCTGAGCAACCTTCTAGTGGGTGCTTCGCTTTTGCAAGAATCAATGACTTGGGTCACAAGTGACGATGTCAAGGAACCTGTAAATTTATTTAGACTCAATTCCAAATCATCTAAACCGCCAATTGCTCTCGAAACAATAGTACAAAGCTCTTGTAGCTCGGACGACGCAGGCAACATGGAAGAGTAGTAAAAACACAAAAAGTGTTGAGATTTCTGAGTACTGACTGCATTGTGCAGCAAACACCTCCGCCATTTTGATACAGAACGCATGTTCTATGAGGATATTCGTCAAACAGTTAGACTGCATTATATAAAAAGCTTGACCCCAGCATCAGCTGCCAGCCTACGGCAAAATGAGAATACTTACCGACATTTTATGACCTCTAATTTGTAATAGCCGTTAAACGACACGTCAATACGTGTCCCTTGCATGCAATTCAAGGAAACCAACAAGGGCATAATGGGACACTCGCAATCTGCCAGGCCTCAAATTCCATTACTGTGCCTGAGATGGTTAAGTTGGCAACCCCCAAGTTCTCTGATTGATCACCGATTCAACCCTCTAATGCCGAATTCGAAGTTTTAGAATAAAAAAGTTGATAACTTTACGCTTTAATCTGATCAAGGACAATTGGGTAGCTGGTGGAATTGAGATCGAGAAGGATGAGTGAGGTATTTGAGGGGTACGAACGTCAATACTGCGAGCTCTCCGCCAATCTATCAAAGAACTGCACGGCTGCTACCGCTGTTGATGGAGGTAGTAAATCTCTGAACAAAGAAATGCATTTGCCTTTTCTTTTCTTTTTGTGCGTTATTGGGTTTGGCAAATTCAACATAAAAAAAATGCATTTGGGTTTTTTATCCCAAAAAGAAAAAAGTTGTATTTGGGGTTTATCTTTTATTATTATTATTCATTTCGTATTGGTGGGATTCATCATGAATTTGGCTGTTTTATTTTTCTTGTTTAGATTAAAATTTTGTATATATGCACTTGTGAGAAACTTTAGAATGTGCATAAAAGGTGGTGGTTCTGTGAATTCTTGCTTTGCAGAGCAAAAAAAACAGAGAATTGCAGAGGTAAAAGCTGGATTAGATGATGCTGAAACTTTGGTATGTCACAACTCCAGTTAATTTTCATTGCTTAGATGTGTGTTTTTGTTTATGTTATTAGATTAATAAATCATGCCATGTTGAAAAAACTATCCAGCTTAGGAAAATGGACCTTGAGGCAAGGAGTTTCCAGCCAAGTGTGAAGGCAGCGCTTCTTGCCAAGTTAAGAGAATATAAGACTGATTTGAACAATCTGAAAAGCCAAGTTAAGAGAATCACATCACCTGTTGCTAATCATGCAGCCCGCGATGAGTTGCTGGAGCCCGGAATGGCAGAAACCTTGACGGTATTTTCTCCATACCTCTGTGTTTGTGTGTGTGTGTATGTGCTCATGTGTGCATTGCTGCATGCATCTATGTTTGCTGGTCATAATTTTCTTGTTCATGGCATGGGACGTTTGATTATGCGACAGACATCGAATGATCAAAGAGGGAGATTATTGATGACAACCGAAAGATTAAATCAGTCAACAGACAGGGTCAAGGAGAGTAGAAGAACAATGCTGGAAACAGAAGAGCTTGGGGTCTCAATCCTCCAAAATTTACATCAACAACGCCAGTCTCTTCTACATGCCCATAATACAGTATGTGTGCTATGCCTACTAGCCTTAGTTACTCTGGCTTTATGTGTGACATTGCCACAGAAAGCATAGGCTTGTTTGTTGCTTGCTTCTGTGCCTAAATTAGTCTGATGAGAATATGAGATGGTTGAGGTGGTAAACCTAATTCTGTTTCTTCCTTTTGACAGATCCATGGGGTGGATGGAAACATTAGCAAGAGCAAAAGGGTCCTGACAGAAATGACAAGAAGGATGAATAGGAACAAATGGATTGTTGGCTCCATAATCGCAGTCCTTGCCCTGGCCATCATGCTTATCCTTTATCTTAAGCTTACCCGCTAGCCTATACTGCAGCTGCACTGCCTTGTCTAATTTTACTGATTTGACACTTCAAACTCTCCTTGTTCTTTATGTTGTTGGATATTGTTTATAGCTTCTCCTTTTATTCTCTCCAAGATCTTGGCTAATTCCAGCGAGGGGCAAACAGAGTTGTGTTTTTGTTCTATCTTACAAAATTGTTGTTAGAATGAAGGAAAGCAAACCATGGACTCTTCTGAGACGAAAGCATGGCTGAAAAAAAAGGACAGAGTAGAACGTTTATCAGGGTGAGCACCAAAGTCCATCATCTGGAAACCCCTTTTGAAGTCCTATTGAGATGAATAATGAAATGTGTCCCCTTCTTTGTTCAGTAAACCACAACTTCTACATCAAAGAAAAAAAAAGCTTACTATGCAGGTTCTTCATATACCGAACACAAAGCCAAGGAAAAAGATACTTTACATTATGATTTTTAAATGACTACAGAATTCCATACTAACAAAAGAAAAAAAAAAAAAAAACTCCTCCTTCAAGAGATAATCTAAAACTTCTCCATTGAGACATTATTCAAAATCTCAAATATTTCTTCACAAAATAAATTCCGAAGATTAACACATTGCCAGTTTGGATTTTGAATACGGTGATGAATCAAGGATGAATGCTTCCTCACGCCAGCATGCAGAATATGTGGTTGAAGAGCTCTATATCATGTGTCTTTTGGGAATTTTTGTCCCTGAGCAAGATGGGCAAGGGGATGCTTTACCAGGATCTGATCTTTGATTTTATTGAATTTGAACCAGAAGCTTGCAGCCTTGATCAATGTCCTTCAACCAATATGTTGATGCACCTAGTATACTTCAATTAAACGGGCAGCACCAATCCCCACTCATCACATAGAGAACACCAAAAGATGCAGGTAACTTCCACAACGAAAGGATTACAACTATAAGGGAATTAATGCATCTTAGGAATTAGACAACCAAATACAACGACTTCAATATCAAGAAGCACCATCTTCCGGGGAGGAATCCCTTGACGCAAGCTCCTCATCATCCTTTTCATCCTCCTCCTCCTCATCATCAACAGAAGCAGGTTCACCATTAAGATCCACATTTACACCATTTAACTTCCTCACAAACTGTCCCCGCACACGAGGCCTCCTTTCGGCAAGTCGTTTTCGATTAACATACCGGATCTTTTTGTCAAAACACCGCTCCTTTCTCTTTTGCCTAAATTTAATCAATGCTGCCTCCCTTCTGTCAACCTTATTTAGATTCACTTCAGTTGAAGATGAGTTTCCAAATGATGGCCATGAATGAGTATTAGGCATTTGACCAGGTTGTAAGCATACACTAACCGGGTAATAGGGGAATGACACCATCCCATTTACATGTGGAGGGCAGTGTGGAAGATGATTGTATTGTGGCATAATAGCTGTTGTAGCATGATTTTGCATATCATGCAGATTCTTTTGATAAGCATGGGCTGATGATGACATCATTACTTGATTGACAGCTCCAGACATATAATATTGATAGGCAGCTTGGGCAGGTGTGCCAGAAAAATCATGTTGACGTTCATTTCTTGGATGCACGGGCATCAGAGAGTATCTATCTTCCTCAGCACTCTTTTGATTTTGAAGTTCCATTGATCCAGATGGGGTACTAGACCTCTCCAATGATAGAGAATCTGGGATACTATTGCTGCTTGGCAAGTCGTCTCCTTGTGAATAGCTTTCCCATGCCTCTCCATTTCCATGTACTTGGGGATTATCAACCACTTGGAGACCACATGCTTGATGTTTCTCTTCTATCCTCAAATGTTCAGCGCTAATGTCTTCAACATGGGCAACCACTTGAGAGTTGATTGTAAGTTTGCTTGATTTGACATAGGTAAAGAAGGCAGATGACTCGCCAATCTTTAGTTCACTCTTTTTTGGGCCAGATAAAAATTTTCCTGAGGAATATTATCGGAGGAAAGGGCAAAAGTTACCCAAGTGATAAAGATGAAAAATGGCATACTGAAAAACCATTCTGCTTCTAAGGAAAAAGTTACTCAGATCAGTGAAGTCAAATGAATGATGCAGCTAGACACAATACACAGCCCTTAGCCATACATGATGGTATCTAGTGAACACATGTTCATCGCAGATGATATAACAAGAATTCTCACTGTTGCTGTTGTCATCATCATTAAAAATAATAAATAAAACTATACAAGAAGTTCGGAAAAAGCTTTAAACTTTTCTCACATACTTGTTTTGGAAAAGAAAATGAAAACAATAAAGACTGCAGTAAGACAAACAACTACAGGCTCAATGTCAATGATTGACTCTAGCTTTAATTGTATTAAACTCTCAAAGTCTTCAAAGACTGTCCTCTTTCCAAGTGTAAACCAAACTGAAGCCAAAACCTCGAAATATTTTCAGAACTCAGCTTGAGAAAAAAAAAAATCAGAAAAGACAGTAAAATCGAAATGATGTCGTCTCATGATATTACTTTAAGTGATCCTAGGTATTCATACACCACTTTTTTCAACTACACAAACTATGATTCATTTATTCAAATGCAATGCGGAAGATGATAAACAACATTAAGCTCAGGAGATGCCCGGACTTTGGGAAATCAGCAATTCAATTGTCACAAGTGGCTCACCAGTTTGTCGGTCACTTATTCCAGGAACAGCAGGCCGAAATTCTGATATATTCTTGGGTGGAAGCTCCATAACAGCAGCAGACTAAAAAATAAAAAATAAAAACATAAAGAAGAAGAAGCCAAAACAAGAAAAGAAGAACCTGTATAAACACACGTTCATAGTCATTATAAACGTCACTGACTTTCCTAGGGAGCTGGATCCACATATAAATAGTTAGGCTTCACAGTTTCAGCACAGAAAAATGAATTTAGGTTTCAGCAAAGAAAATGCAGACAAGTAAACCATGACTGGTCCACGACATTGTGAGTCGTATGTCTACTTGGTTCATGGTTGAAGTAAGAGCTACTAATAAGTAATTAATTTAATCTTAAATGAAGAGAAAACATAAGTTCATGTAGTTAATCATGAATTATTTGACATATTCATCCCGAGTCCTAACTAATTTTTCAGATTCCAACAGTTGTTTAATCTCAAATCTAGTTCAGCATGAGTTATTACTGAATATATGATGTCTGCTGGTAGAGGAAAATAGAATTTCAACTAAAAACATTTATAATGAGTTAAATTCAGATTTCAAGCCATTAATGTACATTTTAAATATTTAACATCTAAAATATGTTACTTAGAGAAATACAGGGCCCTTCAACAGCCGGATCCTGCACCTCAAATAATATCTATGCATATGTACTCTTAGGTGTTATGCCTAATCTAAAATGCTTCCACATGTATTTTGAGTAGCACTATGGACTCTTCTATTGCTATATAATCCTACTTGGACTGATTCCATAGATCACCCAAATAAAACTCAAAACAACGTATAAAGTTCACATTTCACATCTTGTATATATTGCATATTAGACCCCTCTTAGACCAATACAAGCAAGACTTATTACATGATGCAGCGTCAGTAGAGATCTCACAATGAACAGATTTTTTAGTTTGTATATATTTAACAATCAAGCTTCAGCTCTATATTTATTAATTATTAAACCCAACTTCTCTTCTTTACTTTTCAAAAGTATAAAATAGCATACAGTCACCTTATCTTCCTGATGAGCTGACATTCCTATCTCTGGATTGGCAGACTTGTCATCTGTGTCATCCGAGAATAAGGTAGTACTGTTGGTATTAGATCCGCTAGGGTCTGATATCACCAGATCAACATAATTCAAAATGTTCTTCTCTGCTAGCCCAAGCTGCCAAATACATAAAAATAAAATCTAATTACTGATTTGAGAGGAAATAGTGTTCTAGTGCACACACATCAATAAGGTAGTGGAACTTGAAAGAGAAGTATTACTGATGCACAGACATGGCTCTTTGAAATAAAGGTTACGAACTTTAACTTCAGATGAGAGAAGGCTGAGAAGCCAAGTAATCTAATTGCATGCTTTCTTCTGAACTACCCAAGATAATACATTCACCTAAGAGGGTCATAAAGAGATACTAACAGCCTAAAGCAACATCAACACCTATATGATGGCAAGGGGCAAGAGAAGATTGACTGGTACGGAAGGGGTAGAGGTAATTAGAAGAACAGCTCTAGAAACAAAAACATCAAAGTCATGCAAACGAACCATGCGCCTTCTTCTCCACATGTGTGTCCACAAGGTTAGAAGCTCATTAGTTCGTAAAGGCTTCACGAGATAGTCTGCTGCTCCAAGCTTCAAGCACTTAACAACAGTAGAGACCTCGTCTTGTGCCGACATCACTAACCAAAAGAAAAGGTCCAACAGTGAGGTTAAGACAATACTTTTCCTCAAAAGGAAATATTTATCATTAAGTGAAAATGGCAGTGGTAAGACTAAGAGCAAGACATGCTTACTGATTACAGGAATGCGCCTTAACTCTCTATCCCGTGTGATGTACTTCAACATTTTCATGCCTTTGTTCATTGGAAGGTCAACTTCGGCAAGTATGAGATCGATATCAGGTCCCTCTGCATTCAATGCATCAATCACCTGTCTAGGAGACCTCACGGAAATAACTGTGAAGCAAAGAAATCAAGAGTCATAATTTAACACACGCACATCATCTTCCATTTTCTTAGCAGCCAAACATAAGACAAACGTTAACATTTTCCCAACCAAACTTCAGAAACCAAAGACTGCCCCACACCAAAAAACAAAATTTAAGCACACGACTCACAAAATTCAGCACCACATGCAGTAAATTAATTAAAGAAATAAAAGAAAATGATAAATTACCCTGGTAAGAGCATTTCACAAGAAGCGTGAAAACCTCTTCCGAACTGCACTCGTTGTTATCGCACAACAAAATTCTCACTCTGCTCCTGTCTATGAACCCATCAGCACCGCCGCCGCTATCACCAGCTTCACAGTCTCTGTTCAAATTGAGCTCCTTAGACTCCATAGCCAAAACCCACCAAAGCCCAAAACCACTCCGAAATGAAACAGCTTTAAAATCCCATCACCACCTCAAACCCAAACCACTCCTAAAGGAAACAGCTTTAAAATCCCATCACCACCCCAAACCCACCCTCAGGCAAATACTCTGATACTAGAGAACCTCCATGGCAGAAAACTCCACTTCACGGCCTCAATCAGAATTTGAAATTAGGGTTATGGGGGTCTCCAATTCCCAGCAACTCCATTCCCAGTCAAAAACCCAAGCCCGCCGTCCGTACAATCGAAGACCCCGAGCGAGCTGAGACGTCAGTTGATCGACGGTTGAGAATTCTTGACCGGGAGGGGAGCGGATAGAATAATTAAGAGTAGAAAAAGTTCCGAGTTTGGATCACCGCCTGCAGCGCACGTTAGCACAGCCAAAATGGGTCTGACTCGGCCTTGCGAGGCCGAAAAAGAAAGAAAGTGAAAACAAAAGAGCCAAAAAGAACCAAAAAAATAGAAAAAGAGTAGACGGAAAGTAATGAAATTATTAAATTCTCAATCCGCCTATTGGGTATTTGGGTATTACTGATCTGTTTGTATCGCTCAGCTCCATCTGTCCAATTATAGAAGGGATATTTATTTTTTATTTTTTATTTTAAAATAATAAGATATATCAGGTACACGACGACAGGCGCATGTTAGATAAGAGGAGACGTGGAGGGTTAGGGGACAGAAAATAAAAGTGCAAAAAGGTTGTGTTCAGGTTAGGATTGTTTGGTAGAGACAGAGAGGAGAGGACTACATGGATATGTTTATTCATTTTTATTTTTGGGGTTTTCCTCAGAGAAAATATGTCAAATTGTTTTTATTCTTTTTTGGGAAAGCGAAATATATCATAATTTGGAAATTGTTTGTCTATATTTCCACATCCATCAAAGTTGCAATGGGTTGATCATACAACTGCTTCAACTATAATGGGAATAATCTAGTTATAAAGTTGATAATTAGACTGCATTTTATGATAAGTTGTTGAATTAATTTTCAACAATTCAAACTTTGTCCATAAACCCTAATTCAAATGACATTGGGGGTGCAATGATGAAGGGGTAGAGCCTGCATTAAACTCTTGTTGTGAACAAAAAGAGAAATAGAACTCAAAACTTAGAAGTTAGGCTCCATAAGATATAAAGTGAGTTATCTTGTAATAGTGAAAATAGAATGACCAATATTTTCTGCCATGAATTCCTCAGACATTCAGAGAGCGTGTAGAAAGGCTAGTCCATATATAAACAATGTAATATGCCATTTACTGCAAAACAAGAGGAACCTCCAAATCTATTGAAGCAGAGCATTTAGTTGATTAACAAGCGGCATGTGTAGTGCTGGAAGTCAGTAGAGAAAGAAAAAGAAAATACTACTCTATGGGGGGGAGCCTTTGCTCTTCTGCAAGAGTTTTGCTCCACATGCAATTTACCAGAATAATCTCACAAACATGTGTCTGTCACATCCTGTACCGAATTAAAAATGAAGCACAATAAACACATGGACATTCATCTAAAAAGCCAAAAATACCAAGCACATGATATTATCCCAGAATCAAAATAACACATGCTTAAAAAAAACATGTTCAGTAGGGGACTTGGGGACCATCCTGCAACACCATGACATGGATGAAACTGAGCTGCACGCAGAATTCTGTTACTTGCCTAACCAGGAACATTTGTGGCCTGTTTTCCTACTTGCCCTTGTGGACTAGAACTAACTGGTGATGGAAAAAGCTAAAACGACATGTAACGACTGCTTGTACTGGATCTGATCAGCTGATAGAATCTCAATTACATGATCTCAGAAACTGATCTCACTCAAATTGTCTCAGTTTTTCTTTTTCTGTTTATGGATGGATAAAATAGTGGGGGGTAGCAAAGGCATCACAGCTTGAACTTGGGTTCAACTTTTAAGATTGTTCTGGGGTACCATATGAACTCAAATTTAGCACACTGCTAACACCATTAAAGGACATCTATGGTTATTGCAATTTGGAGACTGGAGGGCTGCATCGATAAAATCTGAAATGTTTGTTTGTAGAAGGAGAATTATGAATGAAAAGATTTACAACCGTCCACCTGAACCAAAACTGTCAAGAAGCTGGAAAAATAAAACTTTTATCCTAGACAAAATTTCTATTAAAAGTAAAAGAGAAAGAAAAACGTCCTGGAAAAGTCACTGTTCACTATCATTATGTCGTCAACATACTCAAGGAAGCATGAGAAAGCCATGCTAAGTGAACCAGCCAGATTATGAGCCCAAAATAAACCCCTCTAACTCCTTTCTAAAATAAAGTTATAAAAGTCAAGGTGATGAATTGGTGATGCTTACATGTACGCATTCAGGTGCTTAACTACATGGTCTCTATACAGGGGCGGATCTAGCCATGTTTTGGGTAGGCAGCTGCCTACCCGAAAATTGTCAAGAAATAAAAATAGGTACATATGAAGCAACAAGACCAAGGAAAAGAGAAAGGGAAGAAGAAGAAAAATTTATAGAAAAGAGAGAGGAGAAGGAATCAACAAGCCCAGGGAAAAGAGATTTAAAAAAAAGAAGGAATGGGGGAGAGATGAGAGAAAGATAAAAGAAAGGAGTGGGGGAGAGAGGAGAGAAAGATAAAAGTGGTAGGGAGTCACGTGATTAGATATGAGTGGTATTGGACTCTATAATTATTTTGGATTGGGTAAAATTATTTGGACACCGAGCCCAATTTCTTGTACATTAAAGCTTAGTTTTTTTAGCAATAGATTATAATTGTTTTTACATGTATTAATTGTTTTTTTAATATCAAAATGCATTTGATTCATATATATTTTTCTTAGGATGATTATAACATGATGGATGCAATATCAATTTTACTATTTATATTATTTTAATCATTGTATCGGTGCTATACACATATCCTAGTTTTTGGAAATTTTCTGTATTGGCGGATCCGTACCCGTATTCATGCAACATATAAGTTCTACCTACTCGACTTCTAAATCCTGAATCCGCCATAGATGATGATTTGCTATGCGACTGCCTATCATGCTGAATTGTGTATAAATAGATCAAATTAAATGTCTTCAAAATATTACTAAGCTATGGAAAAAAAAACAAAATAAGAAACTTAGTTATGATATTTTCATGATTATACATTCCGTACGAACAAAAGAAAAACAAACTTCTCCTTTGAGATATTATTCAGAATTTCTCCTTTGAGATATTATTCAGAATTTCTCCTTTGAGATATTATTCAGAATTTCTCCTTTGAGACATTATTCAAAACTTCTCCTTTGAGACATTATTTAGAAAGTAAAACATTTCTTCACTAAGAATTTGGAAGACTAACCTATTTCTCATTTGGATTTTGAACATGGCGATGAACCAACAATGAATGCTTCCAATCCTAGCAAACAGAATTTGCGGTGGAATAGTTGATTGACAAGCTCTATATCATTTGTCTTTCGGGCTTTTGCGATTCTGAACAAGATGAAGACAATGATCTGATTTTTTATATGACTGAAATTAGAACGAGAAGCTTGCACCCTCGACCAAAAATTTTCAACCGGTATGATGATGCTCAAACGATACTCCAATTAGACAGAGCAGCCAAATTCTCATGCATCCACATAGGGAGCATCTAAAGATGCATGCAGGAACTTCCAAAACAAATTTTTACAACTACAAAGTAATTATCACATCTTAGGAATTAGAAAATTCCCGTTCATGTCCAATAAGAAAGACTTTAACATCCAGAAGCACCATCTTCCGGAGAGTACTCCCTTGACTGAAGCTCCAGATTTACACCACTTACCTTCCTCACAAATTGTCCCCGCACACGAGGTCTCCTTTCAGCAAGTTGCTTTCGGTTAACATACCTGATCTTTTTATCAAAACAAAGCTCCTTTCTTTTTTGCCTAAATTTAATCAATGCTGCCTCTCTTCTGTCAATCTTATTTAATTTCACTTCAGTGGAAGATGAAATTCCAAGTGATGGCCATGGATGAGTATTAGGAATTTGACCAGGTTGTAAGCATATACTAAACTGGTAGCAGGGGAATGGAGTCATCCCAGTTACATCTGGAGGGCAGTGCGCAAGATGATTGTATTGTGGCATAATAGCGGTTGTAGAATGATTTTGCATGTCATGCGGATTCTTTTGATGCACTTGTGTTGATGATGACATCATAACTTGATTCACTAACCCTGGAATATAATACGGATATGCAGCTTGGGCAGGTAAGCCAGAAAAATCTTGTTGAAGTTCATTTCTTGGATGCACAAGCACCTGTGAGGATTGGTCTTTCTCAAAATTCTTTTCATGTTGAAGTAACATTGATCCAAGTGGGGTACAAGACCCCTCCAATGAAAGGGAATCTGGGACACTACTATTACTGCTCTGCAAGTCATCTCCTTCTGAATAGCTTTCCCGTGCCTCTCGACTTACGTGTACTTGGGGATCATCAACAACTTGGTAACCAAATGCTTGATGTTTCTCTTTTATCCTCACCTGTTCAACAACATTGTCTTCAGCGCAGGCAAGTGTGCTTGATTTAACATAAGTAAAGAATGATGATGACTCTCCCATCTCTAGTTTACTCTTTTTTGGGCCAGATGAAGATTTTCCTGCAGAATATTACCACAAAATAGTGGAAAAAGTTCTCAAAAGGTAAAGATGAAAAATGACATAGAAAAACCGTTCTGCTTCTAGATGATTTTTTTCTTCACTAAGATCAGCTAAGTCAATTGAATGATGCATTACGTCCATCACATATATATCAGAAATTCTCATTGTCATTTTTGTCATCATCATTACAACTAATATATACAAAACCCTGAGAAAAACTCGTTAGACTTTCGTTTGTTACATACTTCTTTTGAAAAAGATAAAGGAAAGTAGAGACTAGAGACTCAATGTCAATCACACTCTCTTGCTTTAACTGTCTTAAATTCTCAAAGACTTCCAAGAATGTCAAATTTCCAAGCATAGACCAAATAGAAGAGTACTCTACTAGAAAAAAGATCAGAGTCTAACTAAGTAAACCAAATAAATATACGCCAAATAGAATCCTACGGCACAAACAAACAATCTTGTAATCAGTTTCAAATTGGAGAAATAATTTTTTTCCCACGTACAGAAACTTCAAACATAGTTAATCACCAAAAAGACAGTAAAACTGAAATCATGTCATTTCATGATCACACTATTAAATGAATACAAGCCAAATAGCACCCTGCAGCAGAAGAAACAAGCTTTTTAGATCAGATTCAAATTGGAGAAAGATTATTTTTTTAAACGGAATTTATTTTAAGAATAGTTTATCATCAGAATAGAAAGCAACATTGAAACGATGTCTTCTCATGATATTCCTATAAGTGATCCTATGCATCACAGAAGATGACTTGTTTCAACTATGCACGCAAATCACGATTCATTTGTTCAAATGCTACGGAAAGAAGATAAACAATATTTGAAGCTCAGAAGACGCCTAAACTTTGCAAAGTAGCACTTCAACTGTGACAAGTGGCTCACCAGTTTGGTGGTCATGTATTCCTGGGACATCAGGCCGAAATTCTGATACATTATTGACTGGAAACTCCATAGCAGCAGCAGTAGAAAACTAAAAAAACAAGACAAGAAAAACGAAATAAAAACCATATAAATGCACACTCTAGGGAGTTGCAAGGACAAATACAAATAGTTAGGTTCCAGCAAAGAAAAATAAAAACTTAAACAAGTAAACCATGATTGGGCCGCATGTCTAGGTGGTTCATGGTTTATAGTCACTAATAAATTTTGGATGTACAGGAACAAAACATCAAAAGTCATGCAACAAACCATGCGCCTTCTTCTCCACATGTGTGTCCACAAGTTTAGAAGCTCATTAGTTCGTAAAGGCTTTACGAGATAGTCTGCTGCTCTGAGCTTCAAGCACTTAACAACAGTAGAGACCTCATCTTGTGCTGACATCACTAACAAAGAGAAAAAAGTTTAAACAATGTCAATGAGGTTAAGACCATAACTTTCTTGTAAAAGAAACAAATTTCTTAGGGAAAATCGCTGTAATAAGAACAAAACATGCTTACTGATTACAGGAATGCGCCTTAACTCTCTATCCCATGTAATATACTTCAACATTTTCATGCATTTTCTCATGGGAAGGTCAACTTCGGCAAGTATGATATCTATATCAGGTGCTTCAGCATTCAATGCATCAATCACCTGTCTTGGAGACCTCACTGAAATGACTGTGAAACAAAGAAATTAAGATCCATGATTAGAGTTTGACACAATTTGAAATTTGGAATGAGATAATCAGGTTCCACTTTAGATGACTCTAAAATCAGATACGATATGGATTTTAATACACAAATTAGTACAATCTAATCTACCTAACAACATGTAAGGCAATGTTACTGCAGGATTTCAAAGAAACTCCTAGGGCATTCATAGCCTTGTTGTCATGTTCAGAATTCTTTATACCTTTCTATAAAGAGTTTCTAGATAATAAAAATACATAATAAATAATAAAAGACATGGAGAAGGGAAATGAGCTAACAGACAAATCAAGCTTTAACAATTACAGCTTTAAGCAAGATTGTTTCAACAGGTGGCATCTAAAGACCAACTGATTCTCCTTCCATTTTCTTAGCAGCCAAACAAATGATAAGCTTTAACAGTTTCCATTGCAAAGATAACCAGTAATTAATGAGAAAAAGTTATAGTAAATAATATATTACCCTGGTAAGAGCATTTCAAAAGAAGGGCAAAAACCTCTTCCGAGCTGTACTCGTCGTTATCACACAACAAGATCCTCACTTTGCTTCTGTCAATGAACCCATCACCACCACCACCACCACCACCATTTTCAGAGTGCTTCTTCAAATTGAGCTCCTTAGACTCCATAGCCAAAACCCACCAAAGCCCAAGCCACTCCAAAATGAAAACAGCTTCAAAATTCCATCACCACCACCAGTACAACCACAAAAACTGCCCCCAGGCAAACTCTGTTATATTAGAGAACCTCCATGGTCAAAATGGGGAGATAAAATCATCACTTGAGGTCCAGTGCTTCAATCAAAGTTCCTAATTAGGATCAGGGTTATGGTTCTCAGTTGCCGGAGACTCCAATCTCAGCAACCACCACGGCCACATCGTACGGCTGGCGGAGCGGCGGGCCGTGAAGAATTACAGACAAGTGAAGACTGTCAGTTGATTGACGGTTGGGATTGCAAACTAACTGGGGTAAGGATAGAATGATCACATTTCTCATTAAGAACAAAAGTAAAGAAGTTGGTTTAAGATTAATTTGTCCACAAAACTTCATGATTGTTGGAGTTTTTATTTTCTAGTTTTTGTTTGGTCTGGATTTGATGAGGGATTTGACATGGCAGATTGTACTGTAAGGAATAAGTCATATAAATTCCAACCACAAAAAAATTAAAAGAAATGAAAAATAATAATGATAGGTCATAATAAGAGATGGAAAGTCAGATTATTTACTAAATCAAAATATTGAATTTTCCAACTCCTCAAAACTTGCCTATGAGTGAGCTTAAGTGGCATTGAAGTAAGATGATGAAAAGGTAAAACTTTAAGTTCAAATTTGTTCACCTTGCTTTTTAATACCACTGATTACATCTGGAAACCATTAAAATACTAGATTTTACTTGAACCATAAAAGCAAGCATAAACTATAAAATAAACCCTTCCGAGCCTAAGCATTTCCTTCACGGAGCATAGGTTTATTTTCCTGGAACAATTTGGTTTTTGAAGTTCATGGATAACCAAATTTTTATTTGCAACACACAAGCTCAGTAATTATAATCATATCATTTATTTTTTTGATACACACAAAGTTGGCTCTGGATCCTCTGGAAATTCTTCATCTCTGATGGTGTCATCTAAGACCAAGATGTTGTTCATAGTTGCTTCAGCTGAAACCACAAGACTAATGCTCTTCTGTGGCGGCTCGAGCCCCTGTAAGAGAGAGAAGAAAAGCCAAACAAAGTAACAACAACACACAAACACAAACATATATGAGTGTTTTCCATTCGACTGTTTGTCTAGTTGGTCACAAGGGAAAGATTTGAGCACTATGTTGAACACACTCGGTAACCAGCCATTATTAAGTGGTTAAAAGATAAGAGGGATGCCTACCTTAGGAGGCTTCCTCTGCCTCCAAGAGTGGATCCACAAGTTTAATATCTCATCAATGCATAATGGCTTAACCAGATAATCAGTAGCACCAAATTTTAAGAAATTGTAAAGAAAACGGCTTTCGTTCTGCGTCGACAGCACTTCAAAACAGCAAGGAAAGCAAAGTGAGATGTGCTGATTTACATGGCTTGCCAAGCATATTGTTTGTATCCATTTTGATGCAAGAAATATAGTGCATAAAATTTCTGATGTTATGTATTCTTCCTTTTTAGACATTTCAACTTTCTTTTCAGAAAGTTAAAGAAACAACAAGAAGTAAAACTAGTAAGCTTACTTATCACTGGGATATGCTTGAAATGCAGATCCTGCATTATATACTTCAACATTCTCATGCTTGCATCTATGGGAAGGTCAACTGCAGCAAGTATGATATCAATGAATGACCACTCAGCATTCAGAGCATCCAACACCTCCACAGCAGAGCTTACTGATATTACTGTTATACAAAATTAAGGATCTTAATTAATTTTATAAAGTGTTATAAGCTATAACCTACATGGATTGATAATATCAGAACTCAAGGCTGCACATGCTAGAAGACAGAGCTGCTGCATATTATACATCCAAACTCCAAACTGTTTGTAATGTAAGAAAACAAACTAATTGGGAACTTTGTTTCAGCCCATGATCAACATGCAAGAAGAAAGGATTGATATATACATATGCGTATGTTACGTTACATGACATTACTTACCCTGATAACAGCATGTTGTCAGTAGTGTGCAAACCTCCTCGCAACTCTCGGCATCGCGGTCACACAACAAAACTCTTACTCTGCTACGATCTATGGACATGTTCTTGCTCTTAGCTCGGCTGCCACCATATTGCCTGCTGCTGTTGCCAATGTCTATTTGCTTACCTTTCTCCATTGCAATTCAGATCAGCAGCACACAAGCACAAGGCCTAGAGATGCACATATCCATGCAGCAATCAAGCTCCCATGCTACAAATACACCAGTTACCCAACAAAAAGTTTGGCCTGCCAAACTTTGGGTCGGCTTGCTCGGCCTTCCAGCCAGATATTTTGAGGATCTGATCATAAATTTTGTAGCACATGTCTCTATATATATCTAGGACTTCACCCAGCAGCAGCATCTCAACTTTTCAAAGTTCTAAATTAAGCTCATAGCTCCTTCTCCATTTTAAAGATTAAACCCCATTGTCTCATGGATTACGACAACTAAACTCAGTGCACCAAAATCATTTCAGAACTTAACCAACACATTTTATGTTATGATCTGCACAATATTTGTTCCAGAATTCCAAATTGAGATTGATTTTCTCAAAATAATCAAATTTAAATTAATGGGTTACCTGCAATAAACTTGAATTATATCCAAAACTTCTATACCATTTACTGCAAAACACAAGAGGGAACCCCCCAAACCCAAATTTATAGAAGCAGAGCATTGTGTTGATTTATATCTATATCTATATATACAAGCAGCATGTGGACACTGCTAGAAATTAGTAGAGAGAAAACAATGAAGTACACTGGATGCATGGGAGGCTTTATCCTTTCCCAAGATTTTTGCTGCACATGAGTATATTGTAGCCGTCACATCCTTTACCAAATGACAAAATATCAAGCACTTGCATGATTTCATCCACCAACAAAAATGCAGCCACATGCTTAGCAAAACATGTTTAATTAGGCCCTGCAGGGAGGGACGATCTTATTAAAGATCATGACATTGGCTGCTGTTGCTGTGTTACTTGCCTACTTGCCCTGTGGACTGGCGACCGGCCCCCATTCTCTCTGCCGCATGTGCTCCCTCTCTCGCGATGGCTTGCCTTGTCCTCCCCTCTGTGTGCCACCATCTTCAAGCAAGAGTTTGGGGTTCTCAAACCTGTTTCTCTTTCTACTTGGCAAACAAGCTTCAGAGGTGCAAATTAAGAACATAGGATGATCATGGAGATACTTATCTCTATTGCAGAAGAGAAAAGCATTGAGGAAGAAGAAATTAAGGTTGTTGCTTCACGATTGTACAATTCCTTAACAACTTAATTGCAGGGATAAGGTTGTTTGTTGCTTCCAAAATTGGAAGTGAAATTGACCAACACTCAAAGCTTACAAGTATGTCTACCTCATTTCATTTTTGCTATCATCCATCACATCCTTTACCGAACGAGAACAAAATCAAGCACAAGATTCATCAAAAGAATAAAATATCAGCCACATGCTTGGCAGGTTTCAAACATCAGCAGCAGGGGCTGCATGCAGGGGGGCATCTCATAACACCAAGACATGGGCCAGTTTTTAAGAATTTCTTAAGTTTGATTAAAAGGTGATTTTTTGGTTTATTAGTATACAACATTCCCATTTCCTTGATCACAATCCCAAATCTCAAAGTGGGTCCCTCTTGGCTAGAAGTGACAATTTTGACAAATTAGTTATAAATTTTTAAGAGTATTCTTTTCATTTTCCCCTAATTTTTTGTAGGACCATTGGGTCAATCACTACATGCACAAATATATTTTTAGTCGTAATCAATCCAAGTTCATTTAAACCCCAAAAAAGGGAAGCAAACAAACAGAGAAAACAAAAGCCGAAAAGGCCAAGAACAAACAAAGCAACACAAACACAAGGAATATTAGATTAGAACCAGTACAGTCTAGTATAATAATCTTCCCCATCACAAATTCAAAACAAAATACAACATAAAGTCACCGTCACCGCATAGGGGACGAGAACCGCACCATCATGGCCACAAATAAGGAGATACACACCCACCACACATATATATTCAGTACATATATATCGTCATTTCTCTCCATCTTCAACTTCTTTTCCACATTCCACACAGGTTTCAACTTGCTTAAAGTAATAATAACTTTATACTAATAACATGAGTTGATCAGATTACATATTTAAAGAACATGTATGGTAGCATAGAATAAATCAGCGATACAAATTCATCCGTCAATTTGAATGAATAACCAATTTCTTTGCCACCAACTTAATGCCTGCATTCTGCTGATAGTCATATGGATCCAAGGAGAAGAATGCATCCATAGAACTCCCCTGTTTGAACAAGGTACTAAGTTCTGAAGCATCAAACTTAGTGAAGACTAGCCTCTGCTCAGTGCCAGAAGGCTCTTTTTTATATATCTCTGTGGCGTAGATCCTAATATCCCCACATACTGATGGCGGTATACTGCAGAAACGAAACAAATTAAACATAGAAAACATTACATATCTAATCCGATGAATGTTCAAGGAGTGAAAATATGACAAGGATTCTAAATATACATAATAATAATGTGTTTTCTCATGAGAGAGAGAGAGAGAGGAGAAAAAGCAAGATTAAGACTAAAACTTACTGCAATCTCACTCTAGGGTAGTCTTAGAAGCCCTGTTGCCGGATCACAACAGGCCTCCATTCGGAATTGCTTCCAGAATCCACAGACAACTTACTTGCAATGTCATCACATGCATCAAGAACTTTACATAAATTTGGTGATGCGTCTGCGATAATATTCAACTTTGGCCGTCCAGCATAATCCAAAAACTCTGAATTGATATTGATTCCAAACCGTAATGTCATATGCCTACAGCAAAGCAGCAGATCGTGTAGTAACTTAATCCTCTGACTTCCACGATACAACAGGGCAAGGGAAGCATAGATAGAAGGAATAAAAACTTGATCAGGCTTTAAAAATCCCACAGCTGCGTCCGGCTGATTCAACTCTTCCTGCATTTCATTGCTGAGTGGGCCCATGTGCAAGGGATCTAGTCCTGCGTTTTGAGTACTAAGAGATGTTATGGGATCATTCTCTGTCAACATGTCCGGGAGGCTTGATTTCTGTGAGTACATCAGATCAGACTATAGTCAATTTTTTTGCTATTGATATATTTTCTTGAGTTTACCCTCAAAAGGTCCAACTTCTGAGGGATGTGAACCAAGTACTGCTTTAGACATACTAGTATTTTATATTCTAAGTTCTACCATGCTAACACCCCCTTCTCATGTGAGACCCTCAGCTAGGCCCTGGCAAACAGGTCATTTTTGTCGTGTTCATAACGGGTAGAAAAAAAAAACAAGACACGAATAGGACCCGTTAAAATAACGAATGAGACAACACGACCCATTTCACCCATTAAGAATAATATTCAAGAATGAATTGGTTCTTCATGCCTTTCAAAAATACATTATTACCAAGAATAAGACAGTTGCATAGTATTTCAAAACTTCAAGATTCATTCGAACATCATCCAAACTCCTGAGAAATCATCACATAAGATTAGTTCAAGAAAACCAAATCAAATTGAAGGCAAGAGCAAGTAACTCAATTCCAAGTATGTTTGCACAAATACCTGTGTGTCTGCGGTCCAAGCCCAAAATAGTTTGCAAGAGTGTCCATCTGCAACAAAATCGTACGTCTCAAGCATGTATCAACATTCACAAACAAAATAGCTCAACATCTAGAAGCTGCGCAACTTTTCTGCCTCAAAATTACATATTTCATCTTGTCGTTTAAAGATTGATTTGAATCAAAATCTAACGGATAACATTTACACACATATATGTTATAATATGAGAGATGGAGAGAAAATGGAATACCTTCATGTTACCAGCTCTCCTTCCAAAGCGCTGTGTCAACAATGCCAAGGAATCAATAGTACCCTTGGGTTTGGGTGCAGGCCGACCAATGTGTGCGAACGCCTCCTGGATCCGATCACAATCAAACCTCAGTATATTGTGACCTGCCCATATACGTCCTACACACAACAACCATAAAGAAAAATCGCTCAACAAATTAACAAAACAAAAAAACATACAAAAAAAAAGAGTTTTCATGCCATCATATTGAAAAATGAATCCCAAATTTTCCACCACCTACAACTACAGAAATGAAAATCCAAAGCAACCCTTAAAGAAAATAGATTGAGTTTAGCTTAGTCTAGAAACAAATTCAACAAATATAATAAGATAATATATAAAAAGATCTTGCTCGCAATTCAAATCAAACAAATCATGATTATGACAATGGGTCTAGCGGAGTAAAAAATGGCGTTGACTCGCAGACAAATGGCCTCGAATCTCCACATGTTGTATGTGAGAAACTTTAGTTTTGACTACCGTTTGTTAAAAAAAAAAAAAATCAAAAACAAAACAAAGCATGATTATCACTTCAATAAAAAGAATCCAAACTTTCAGTGTCCTCAATTTCTCAGCAACCAAACACAAATAGTTAGAGACTTGGCAAGAAAAAGGAAAAGGAAAGGAACGACCGTCGAGAATGTCGTAGACCTTATCTGCAATCTCTTGAAAGGTAGGGGCGGAAGCGACGGTGTCTCTGTTAATGCCATTGCTGCGCATGGGCAAGGAGGCGATTGAGGAGAGGTCGACGGGTCGGACCAGGGTTGAGTACGTAGTTGTCGAGCTCCACCAGCTTCCTCGGGCAAACCAGAATCGCCCCGAACTCCAATATGGTGCACTCCTGGCCGGGTTGGGTCGGCTTTGTTGTCTCCAAGTCGAAGAACGTTATTTCGAACCGGTCTTCGCTTCGACTCACCATTTCTTTCTATCTTCCACGACACGACGATTGTGTAATGAAAAACAGAATGATTGTGTTGAAACTGTTAAAAGGGTTTTGATTTGATGCTCTCAAGACTTAACTTAATCATTGAAATTTAACTCGCAAAGTGTATATAAAAGGAGTTGAACTTCTTGAATTTTTTTCCGCGCCAGCTTTGCTTTGTGCTTCTCTCCCCACCTTCTTTTCTCCTGCGGGACCCCGCTGTTTCAGATGTAAAAGTACATGCATCTCCAGCAAACTTCGCAAATTTACACACTCCCACTATTGTTGTTTCCGGGGACCCGGGGGTGTAAAAGGGATTTTACGTATCCACAAATAGGAATGTAATATATGGACATCATCATTGCGTTAAAGGTAATAATGCCACCAGATGACACCTTAGCAGTGCGTGTGAGAAATATCCTATCTGTAGTTTAGATTATTATTTATATTTAAATAAATAAAAGTTTATTCTAATGACAGAGGAATCATTAGCATATGGACCAAAGCTTCAAACAACCGTAGGAGCGCCAAAAGGACCTTGTTCTTCCCACGTCTAGTTTGCTTTGTTGTTCTAATTCCCACCGTCCGACATCTAGTCTATATGAATCAGAATATTAATGAGAACCGTGTAGGGACTTTGCCTACTTGAAAAACATGAATTGATGCAAGCTCAATATAATGTAATAGGGTCTTTGTCACTTCAGATGTCTCGGATTCAAGAGCACATCTAGCATCCTACACTTGTTTCAGTATTCGTTATAACATCATGACATTTGGCTGCTCTTGCTGTGTTACTTGCCTACTTGACCGTGGACCAGCTACCGGCCCCCATTCTCTCTGGTGCACGGGCATGTGCTCCCTCTCTTGCGGCGGCTTGCCTTGTTCTCCCCTCTGTCTGTGCCGCCATCTTCAATCAAGTGTTTGGGTTATCGAACCCTTTTCTCTTTCTACGTGGTTAACAAACTTCAGAAGTGAAGATTTAAAAAACATAGGATGATCATGGGGATGGTCATCTTTGTTGCAGAAGAGAAAAGCACTAAGGAAGAAGAAGTTAAGCTAGTTAATCACCCCATAATGGAAACTTCCTCAACCCATCATGATTTTACAAATCCTTAACAATTTAATTGTGGGGATAAGATTGTTGCTTCCAAAATTGGAAGTGAAATTGACCAACACTCGAAGCTTACGAGTATGTCTAACCCATTTCCTTTACCGAACGGACAAAAAATCAAGCACAAGATTCATCAAAAGAATCAAACATAATAGTTGGGGCACTTTCTATTTCCTCATCTGCTCGTATTTTTTTGGGGCCATACATCTGCTTGTCATTCACTGCTCTTCCAAAGTTTCTAGCAGTCCATATATGACAACTACTTTAGCATATACCAATTTACTTTTCCTTGGGTTCGGTTCTGGTCATGTACTTACTCGGGTAGGCCACTTTAATAAGTTTATGATATACAGATTGCACTTTGCTTTATTTTACTAGCTGTAACGACATCGTCAAGACCGACATAGCCGTTCAACGTTACAACAAATGTAGAATAATAAAGAAAGGCCTTGTGACTGTTACATATATTAGGGAGGATGACAAGTCATCCATTTCTGTTATTGTAAAATAGTTTGGTAAAACTAAATGTGGTTAGTTTTGTTAATAGCTGTGATTAGTTAGAAGGGTTAAAGGTTTAGTTAAGGCAGTTAAGGGTACAAATGTAAAAAAGCCGAAGGCTATATATATTCACATCTGTGTAATTGATTATTGAGTGAATGAAAATACAATCTTACAAAAGAAGTTTTATAGTTCATCAACATAACCTCAAATTCATATTTAAAGAATATGTATGGTAGCATAGATTTTGGAGTTACAAGTCACAACTATCAGTATCCCCTGTTTTCCATTTTCAATCATGAACATGAAAAACTGTTCTCCTGAATATGTCAACCTACTTCAATCTAATTAACAAAGCAACAGCCCACCTTGATTGAATAAATCAGTGATACAAATTCATATATCAATTCAAATGAATAATCAATTTCTTTGCCACCAACCTAATGCCTGCACTCTGCTGATAGTCATATGGGTCCAAGGAGAAGAAAGCATCCATAAAACTCCCCTGTTTGAACAAGGTACTAAGTTCTGAAGCATCAAACTTAGAGAAGACTAGCCTCTGCTCAGTGCCAGAAGGCTCTTTTTGATATATCTCTGTGGCGTAGATCGCAATGTCCCCACATACTGCTGTCTGTATACTGCAGAAACAAACATAGAAAGCATCACATATCTAATCAGTTCAGACGAATCTTCACGGAGGGGAATTTTGAAGTACTCTTCATCTACACTACTAAAAAGGTCATGACTTGCAAGGTTATAAAACTTTGGCTCAGTTTATTTTGTAGAAAAAACCAGAAATTATAAAACAGAGTTTGATACACTGGGATGAAATGTAACTTTCTCAATAGCCAATAAACTGCAGAAAAAAACCGTGTTTTCTTATGAGAGAGAGAGAGAGAGAGGATAAAAGCAAGGACTAAGACTAGAACTTACTGCAATCTCACTGTAGGGTAGTTGTAGAAGCCCTCTTTCCGGATCACAACAGGTCTCCATTCGGAGTTGCTTCCAGAATCCACAGACAACTTCTGTGCAATGCCATCACATGCATCAAGAACTTCACATAAATTTGGTGATGCATCGGCGACAATATTCAATCTTGGCCGTCCAGCATGATCAAAAAACTTTGTATTGATTCCAAACCGTAATTTCATATGCCTACAGCAAAGCTGCAAAGTGACATCTTTGTGTAATAACTTTATCCTCTGACTCCCACGATACAACGGGGCAAGGGAAGCACAGATAGAAGGAATAAAAACTTCATCAAGCTGTAAAAATCCCACACTGCTATAGCAATTCTCAGATGCAGCAGCTGGGGAAGAACTATTGGGAGTCTCTGGTACAGGTACTTCTACCATGGTGGTGTCTGGCTGATTCAACTCTTTCTGCACTTCAATGCTGAGTGGGCCCATGTCAAAGGGATCTGGTTGAGCTGTGATAGATTCAACCAGATTAGAGACTTCTGCGTTTTGAGTCCTAAGAGATGCTATTGGATGATTCTTCCCTGTTCTTTGATTTGTAAAAGATAACACCTGAGCATCCTCATGCTTAATTGATGAGGAAGCGTTCATGTTCATTTGTCCCCTCTTCTCAGCAGATGATTTTCCATCACTACGACTTCTTGTGGTAGCATTTGGAGAAACCCAACTGTTCTCTGTGAATATGTCTGGGAGGCTCGACTCCTGTGAGTACATCAGACTTATAGTCAATTTTTTACTATTGATATATTTTCTTGAGTTTACCTTCAAAAGGTCCAACAATTGAAATTCAAGATAACTATAAGAAGTGTGAACATATTAATGCCATATTAATAAAGAATGAATTCGTTCTTCATGCCTTTCAAAATAACATTATTACCAAGAATAAGACAGTTGCACAGTATTTCAAAACTTCAAGATTCATACGAACATCATCCAAACTCCTGAAAAATCACTAGATAAAACATTAGTTCAAGAAAACCAAATTGAAATCAAGAGTGAGTAACTAAATTACAAGTATGTTTGCACAAATACCTATGTGTCTGCTGTCCAAGCCCAAAATAGGTTGCAAGAGTGGCCATCTGCGCAAAATAATACGTCCCAAGTATGTATCAACATTCACAAACAAAATACATCAACATCTAGAAGCTGCACAACTTTTCTGCCTCAAAATTCCATATTTCATTTTGTCCTTTAAAGATTGATTTTGAAGAATTTAAAAAACTTATTTGAATCAAAATCAAACTGATAAGATTTATCATATATACACACACAAGTTATATATGAGAGATGGAGCGAAAATGTACCTTCATGTTACCAGCTCTTCTTCCAAAGCGCTGTGTCAACAATGCCAAGGAATCAATTGTACCCTTGGGTTCCGGTGCAGGCCGACCAATGTGTGCGAAGGCTTCCCGGATCCGAGCACAATCAAACCTCAGTATGTTGTGACCTGCCCATATACGTCCTACACACAACAACCACAAAGAAAATATCCCTCAACAAAATAAAATATCAACAACAAAATTTTGATGTCATCATTCGGAAATGAATCTCAAATTTTCCACTACCTACAACCACAGAAACGAAAATCCAAAGCACCCCTTAATTTTTTTAAAAAAAATTGAGCATAGTTTAGTTCAGCTAATCTTGCTTGAGTCGTTCTTA
The DNA here is from genome assembly GCA_024362665.1 of Prunus padus. Classification (NCBI taxonomy): domain Eukaryota; kingdom Viridiplantae; phylum Streptophyta; class Magnoliopsida; order Rosales; family Rosaceae; genus Prunus; species Prunus padus. The sequence continues at coordinate 2,464,840 of JANFAM010000005.1, forward strand.
GTATTCTGATTCCTTCCTTTCATTCCAAAAACAAATTCAACATATTAAAAAAAAAAAAAAACCTTGCTCGCAATGTCAAACCAAACAAAGCATGAATCTCACTTCATTTATGAAAAAGAATAAAAAATTTCACAGTTTTTAAAAAAATTTCCTCAATTTCTCAGCAACCAAACACTAACAGTTAGAGACTTAGCAAGAAAGGAAAAAGGAAATGAGCAAACCATGGAGAATGTCGTAGACCGGATCGGCGATCTCTTGAAAGGTAGGGGATGAAAGGACGGCGTCTCTGGTAATGCCGTTGCAGCGCACGGACAAGGAGGAGATTGAGGAGAGGTCGGCGGGTCGCACCAGGGTGGAGTAGCTCTCGAGCTCCACCAGCTTCCTAGGGCAAACCAGAATCGACCCAAACTCCAATATAGTGAACCCCTGGCCGGGTCGGGTCGGCACCGTCGTCTCCACGTCGAAGAACGCTATTTCGAACCGGTCTTCGCTCCGACTCACCATTTTCTATCTTCGCCAACAGAACGAGCGTGTTTTAAACCGGGTTTTGATTTGATGCTCTCAAGACTTTTTTTTTTTTTTTTTTCACAATGCTCTCAAGACTTTATTTCTTGAAATTTAACCCGCCAAGTGTATATAAAGGAGTTGTTGAACACGGCTTTGCTTCCTTGGTTGGGTTTTGTTTGGTTTGGTCTTAATTTAGTTTTTGGGCCTAAACAGGCCCATTTTCGGCCCAGGCCAATGAAAAAGGCTTTTGCTTTGGTTCTACTTGTCCTGAATAGTTGGGTGACCTAAGCAAATAAGCAATATGGGAATGCATATTTGGTATCTCATTCCTTGCCTTGCCTTGGTGTATGACCAAAGCTTCAAACAACCCTAGGAGCAAGCCATGAGGCACTTTGCCTACTTGGAAAGCATGAATTGGTGAAGCTCATTATAATTTAAGGGTCTTTGTTACTTCAGGTGTCTGAGACTCGACCACATCTTAGCATCCTATACTTGTTTCAGTATTTCTTCAGTTCACATGGATAAGAAGAGGGCAGATGTGAAACATTCAATTGAACCATGATGTTACAAAGAATGGTACATCTATTTAATTTACAAAGACTTTTAACTTTACAGGCTAAAAAGTTTTAGAGAAAGCTGAGAGCATGCTTCTATTTGACTTACCCATCAAGAGCTAGGAATGATTCTAGTGTTCTACTGTCAACATCGGACTCTGAAAGAACTTGTGACACTAAAAATAAAACAAAAAGGGTCATGATATCCCACTAGAAATGATGAAAATGGATGCAAGTCTCATATAACGTATGTCAGACAAGATTTTGGCAGTAGCATGGCAGATTGCATTGCAGGAAAAATGGCCTGAAGCTTTCCCAATTCAAAAAGGAGAGTGTTTGTACCAAAAATGGTATTTTTGCATAAAATGGAAGATTATTATGAATAAGTTGGATTAGTTTGGATGCCCACCATCTAGCTTTTAATAAATAAGTCCTACCACTATATTAGTGCCTACCCTATATTAGTGTCTACCTCAATGTAATAATAACCTACCACTCATTATTACTATGAGTGTTAGTGTGGTAAATAGTGAACCTCATCTGTACTCTATTTGCCTATGAATAGGTAGTATTATGAGAATGAAATTAAGCTTGAGCAGAACAATTACATGCTAAGTATCTTCCTCTAAATTCTCCAGATATTTCTTTAAATTTTATATCAAAGATAATGTTCCATCAACATCAAAATGATCAAAGTATGGTTAGACATGCATTGCTGCAGTTAGATGGAGTGGGCCCAAACTTCAACTTCCAGCACTCAAATCAAGTTTCATCCTTCATAGAAGTTGTTCATCTCTATGTCTACTGCAACATATCCGAATTTTACGTTATTCGGACAAATGTGGAATCCTCACAACATCAAACATCAGAAGCATATCAGCAACATCGAAAGCTGTCAACAGTGGCAATTTGGGCCTAACTAGGGCCCAATTTGGGTCAGCTTCCAGTCCTCAAATGAATTGTCTTTCTTCATGAAAGTTGTTCATTTGGATGTCTACTACAACATATCTGAATTTGGCGTCATTCGGACAAATGTGGAATCCTCACGACATCAAACATCAGAAACATATCGCCGTCAACAGTGGATATTCGGGCATACCTAGGGCCCAATTCGGGCCTACCTAGGGCCCAATTCGGGCCAGTTTCCAGTCCTCAAATGAATTGTCTTTCTTCATGAAAGTTGTTTATTTGGATGTCTACTACAACATATCCGAATTTGGCGTCATTCGGACAAATGTGGAATCCTCACGATATCAAACATCATAAGCATATCAGAAACAGCGAAAGCTGTCAACAGTGGCAATTCGGGCCAGCTTCCAGTCCTCAAATGAATTGTCTTTCTTCATGAAAGTTATTCATTTGGATGTCTACTACAACATATCCGAATTTGGCGTCATTCGGACAAATGTGGAATCCTCACGACATCAAACATCATAAGCATATCAGCAACAGCAAAAGCTGTTAACAATGGCAATTCGGGCCAGCTTCCAGTCCTCAAATGAATTGTCTTTCTTCATAAAAGTTGTTCATTTGGATGTCTACTACAACATATCCGAATTTGGGGTAATTCGGACAAATGTGGAATCCTCACGACATCAAACATCAGACATCATAAGCATATGCTAGACTGATTCTTTTAGTAGAGACATCAAACATCATAAGCATATCAGCAACAGCAAAAGCTGTTAACAATGGCAATTCGGGCCAGCTTCCAGTCCTCAAATGAATTGTCTTTCTTCATGAAAGTTATTCATTTGGATGTCTACTACAACATATCCGAATTTGGCGTCATTCGGACAAATGTGGAATCCTCACGACATCAAACATCATAAGCATATCAGCAACAGCAAAAGCTGTTAACAATGGCAATTCGGGCCAGCTTCCAGTCCTCAAATGAATTGTCTTTCTTCATAAAAGTTGTTCATTTGGATGTCTACTACAACATATCCGAATTTGGGGTAATTCGGACAAATGTGGAATCCTCACGACATCAAACATCAGAAGCATATCAGCAACAGCCAAAGCTGTCAACAGTGGCAATTCGGGCCTAACTAGGGCCCAATTCGGGCCAGCTTCCAGTCCTTAAATGAATTGTCTTTCTTCATGAAAGTTGTTCATTTGGATGTCTACTACAACATATCCAAATTTGGGGTCATTCAGACAAGTATTGAATCTTCAGGGAATTAAATCATGTTTCTTGTTCGTGGCAGCAGTCTGTGACAACCAGTCAGGTGTGACCATGCTAAATCATATTTTCTATTGCTCAAATGGAATTGAGTTCTTCATGAAAGTTGTTCCTACTTATGTAGGGAACAACATATCCGAAATTGGCAGCAATTGAATCAGTCTAGCATTCCCAGTTTATTATGCATTAAGGCATGTTAAGAGGAGAAAATTTAATATTCTTTGTGATGAATAATATTAAAATGAAGCCAAAGCTCAACATGCACGTGAAATGCTACAACAAGATTGAAAGCAGAGAAAGAAATATTGCAAGTGGGCTTAAAGAATGAATAAAGAAAGAAGTAGAGACAGTGGTCATTATCTCCCCATTTCTTTATTCATTTAGTTATCTACTTTTGGCTGTCACTCACCAATCAAATGGCAAGTGGATGAATACTTTTGATTTCTTTAAGTCTACATAGTTGACAACTTCTGTCATTTCTCATCAAAGCCTAGGCACTTCGGATTAACTTGCGAGGGCGGTTATCTTAAAACACTCAGGTTTCATACTTCACTCACCACCGCAATCGCTGAAGATATTTTGTCTATAAATATAGAAGTTCCACAGCAATGCTCCAGGACTCTCTCTCCAAAATCAGACTCAACGTCTATAACTTGAAAAAACTTCAAGCTTTCAAACAATATGTTCTCTGCAGATAACCAGTTGACAACTCCTGCGTCTATCTTTTATTGCTCTACCATCTTCTTGGTATGATTTTTGTTAAACAATCAGGCCTAGCTTCCTTGTAAAAAGCTCAAACTTGTAACAGACTGGATAGAGAAATCTCCAGTCATCTTGTTATCAAGTTTCTTTACTACTGTAATTTCCCCTTTCAAAACTAAATGGAGAAATCTTTAGTTTTGGCTTTAACTATCAGTCATACCAGAGCTGGATAGAGAAATCTCCAGTCTTTGAAGAACTTTACATTTCTGTCATTTACCTTCTAGCACTTTACATTTAAGTCTTCACTTTTTGAATAAATGTTTATTGTTGGACAAGCCCAGAACAAGGGTTTTCAAGTCTAAATCAACTAAGTATTAGCCCAATCAAGGGTTATCTTAGGTCTGAATTAGGTTTTTGAACCCAATCAAGGGTACGATAACCACAACTTCGGTTTTTCTGTTTGGCTAGGTACCGTTCGTATCTTCCAAGCCATTTTCGCACTAGATGAATATTGAAGTCCTCTTAATTGAGGCATAGAAAAGAACCTGTATTGGGTCAGTTCCCCGCCCAATCCACAATCAATTGATTAAAGTCAATATCAGAGCACATTTTCCATTCTTACCATTCTTAGTCTGTTGGAGTTTCTCATTGCCAACAGTGGCACGCTTTCGCAATCGCAACAAGCAAACTCCACTGCCAACCACCAACGCGTGCGGCCGACATGTCCATTTTCGGGGTAAACAGAAAGAGAACTCTGAGATGTCCTATATATTTTTCTTGCTATTCTGCAACATTGGAAAGCATATCTGATATGTCTGGTTTAGAGCCCTCCTGCAGCGCTGCCCTGATGATTTCATCAAGCATCTCATAGATTACAGATGCATGCTTATGGGTCCTATCACCTGCCACAAAACCATGAACAACTCCATTGATTTGAACCCAACTTCGGCCTGGGGGCTTTCTCACGCCCATCTTAACCATTTTCTGCCTAACAGAAGCAACATCTAGCCATCTTTTAGTAGAGGCATACACGTTTGATAAGAGCACAAGATAACCCGCAGCTTGGTCAGGGTCAAGTGCAACTGTCAATTTTTAGCCACACGTTATGCGAGCTCAGCATTCTTGTGAAGCCTACAACCGCAGCTTCGTTTGGATTCATGGGCATAGTCTCCACAAGCATATGTGCTTCATCTAGAAAACCAGCTCGGCTCAAGAGATCAACCATGCACCCATAGTGCTCAATCCTTGGGGTAAGTCCGCAAGTTTGCGTCATGAACTTGAAAAGTCGGCGGCCCTCGTCAACTAATCCAGCATGGCTACAAGCACACAAGACACCAATGAAAGTTATCTCATCAGGTCTTACATCATCAACTCCCGAGCTCAGCATCAATTGAAAGAGATGAAGAGCTTCCTCCCCACGACCTTGCTTGGCAAACCCAATGATGATGCTGGTCCACGAGACAGTGCCTCTTCTTGGCATCTGATTGAACAATTTATAGGCTTCTTCAATTAAAATGCAACTGGCATACATGTGTATGAGTGCACTGTACAAAGTCACCAACCGGGGCTCGGACTTCATCCACAATCTCTCTTCAATGTACCAGTGAATCCACCTTCCCAATTTCAAGTCCCCTATTTCAGCACAGGCCGATAATGCTGCAACTAGCGCCACCTGGTCCAGTTCCACATTGGACCTCCTCATCTGACCAAACAAAGACAAAGCTTGCTTGCACCTCCCATTTTGAGCACACCCCGCAATCATGGTCGTCCACGAGACAACATTCCTCTCTGGCATCTCGTCAAAAACTTCCCGCGCTCCATTAACATTCCGACACCTTATATACCCCGCAAGCAGTGAATTCCAACTCACAACACTCCTCTCACCCATATCGTCAAACACCCGGCGTGCATACTCGACGCCACACCCTGACCCTCCACCAATTGCATACAAATGAACCAAACTCGTCTGGACAAACACATTAGAACCAAACCCATTTGCCAAAACTCTCGCATGCACCTGCTCCCCTTCTCTCACCAACCCTGACCTCGCACAAGCACTAAGAACATACAAATAAGTAAACCCATCAGACTCAGCCCTCTCACCCACCAACCGATTATATAATTCAACAGATTTTTGGGGAGTTTCGCTTCGGGCATGACCTCTAATTATCTGGTTCCACACAGTAGTACTTGGGTTTTCGACATTTTCATAAACTTTGAGGGCATGATCGAGATACCCAGAAGATACATAGAATGATAATAGTCTAACAAGAATGTAGCTTTTTTGGGTGAACCCGTGAACGAGTATTTGGGTAAGTTTTCTTATGGAGTTGCAGCTCTATAATACAGAGAAGAGGTACTGCTGTAGAGCTCTAGAGGTTGCAGGGTTGGTGGCGGGAGTGGCTTCCATAACCGACATTTAAAGAAGCTATTGGCAAAGCAAAACAAACTTGGCGTAATAATAAGGAGCTCAACGACGTCGTTTTAACATTTGAGCAAATATTGAAGCTCTTCTGTTCCAAACACACACACCCAACTTCACCTGCTACACTTCCAGTTCCACTTCCACCAAATGTGGAAGCTTTTAAGAGCACTTCCTTTCTCATCATCTCCCTCTTCTTCTTCTTCTTCTTCTTTTTCTTCTTCCTCTTCCTCTTCTTCGTTATCCAATTTCACGAGCACCATACTCAAATGTCAAAACCCTACCCAAGCACTAGAGCTCTTCAATATTGCGTCAAAGCAAATGGGCCCAAGAAAGAATCTTCAGCTTTATGCAGCGGTTACCCATGTTTTAGTCAGTGCCCAACGGTATGTTAAATCCAGGTGCTTGATAAAAGACCTCATCAACGAACTTCAAAAGTTCTGCAACCCCAGTCGTGCTTGTCGCTTGGTTTTCGATGCACTTAACTGCTTAGAAAGCTCAAGGTTTTCTCCAGATGTGTTTGCAGTGTTAATTATTGGGTTATCCGAGATGGGCCTTGTTGAAGAAGCCTTGTGGGTGTACCGCAAGATTGGGGTGTTGCCTGCAATGCAGGCTTGTCATGCGCTCTTAGATGGATTGGCGAAGACGGGTCAGCTCAAATTGATGTGGGAACTTTATAATGAAATGAGTTCCCGTGGATTGTCACCTAATCTTGTTACATTTGGCGTGTTAATTGGTGTATGTTGTAGAGAAGGCAATAACTTGAAGGCCCGTAAATTGTTTGATGAAATGGGTGAGAGAGGGATTAAACCAACGATTGTGATCTATACATCTATTATTCGGGGTCTGTGCAATGAGGGTAGAATGGTGGAAGCGGAAAGTATATTTAGGATGATGGGGGAAGCTGGCGTGCTCCCAAATCTGTGGACTTACAGTACTCTGATGGATGGGTATTGCAAATTGGCTAATATTAAGCAAGCCCTTATCTTGTATGGGAAGATGCTAGGTGATGGCTTGCAGCCAAATGCTGTGATATTTAGTATTTTAATTGGTGCACTTTGCAAATTAGGCCAGCTGAGAGCTGCAAGGAGCGTTTTTGTATATATGGTTAAGTTTGGCGTTGTTCCTAATATATATGTGTATAATGCTTTGATTGATGGGCACTGTAAGGTTCAACAATTATCTCAAGCTATGGATTTGAAATCAGAGATGGAAAAGTTTGGAATTTTGCCGGATGACGTGACTTACAGCATCCTAATTAAAGGTCTGTGTACTGTTGGTGGAGTGGGAGAAGCACATCACTTACTTCAAAAGATGGAGAAAGAGGGATTAATTGCGATTTCTGTGACTCATAATTCACTAATTAATGGGTATTGTAAAGAACGCAATATAGGGAAGGCTTTGGAGGTGTGCTCTCAAATGATTCAAATTGGTATGGAACCAGATGTCTTCACCTTCAATCCTTTGATTGATGCATATTGCAAGATGGGGAACATGGAAGCTGCTATGGACTTGTACTCACTGGTGAGTAAAAGCCTTGTGCCTGATATAGTAACTTACACAACTTTGATTGATGGGCATTTTAAAGTTGGTAATGTGAAAGAGGCTCATCGGCTGCATCAGGAGATGCTGGAGGCAGGCCTCACCCCCAATGCTTTTACTGCTAGTTGCTTGATTGATGGCCTGTGTAAACATGGAAGGACTTCTGGTGCAATCAAACTCTTTTTGGAGAAAACTAAAGCTGGCCCCTCTATATGTTCCCCAAATCACGTAACTTATACAGCTTTAATTCATGGTTTGTGTGAAGAAGGCCAAATTTTCAAGGCAACCAAGTTCTTTTCGGATATGAGATGCTATGGCTTGAGACCAGATGCATTAACTTACGTTGTCATGTTAAATGGGCACTTCAAAGCCAAGCATATGATTGGCGTGATGATGCTGCATGCAGATATGATAAAGATGGGTATGATGCCCAGTGCAGGCATATGTGCACTCTTAGCTAGGGGTTATCGAGAAAGTGGTGACCTAAAATCAGCTCAGGTATTGTGAGGAGGATCAAATGGATGGAATTAAGGTCTCTATATCCTTGACAGAAAGGACCTCTAGGGTTATTGAGAATATATGAAATAGTTCATGCTGTGTTATTGGCTTAAGCAACAGACAAGTTGGACTTGGATTAACATTACATCTTCTCTACTGAGAGGGGAAAGACTAACCTCTTTTGTTGAATAGTGCAATGCTTACTATTGTGAACGGGTTTTGCCTGCAAATACACTAGGATGCTCATGGTCATTGTCAAAACATTCCTGATTCGAGTTAGGCTAATCTTGTTCGGCATTTTCTATTGCTTACATAAACTAGCTCTGTTGGTTTGGTTCATATTTGTATTTCAATTTGTTAAAGTTATCACAGAGCAGAAGTTAGTGTAGCAGCAAACTTGGATAATGTGAAGTTCATACGATCATGTTATTTTTTTATTTGGTCGAATGAGGTGATATTATTAAGGTTCGAAATCCTCAAGATATTAGAAGAATGGCATGTTGCTTCTCGCATGGAATTCTCACAGCAACTTTCTCAGTGTGTGATTAGTCCAGGGCAAGCCTATTTGAATTTCCACGCCATAAAGCCTTGTCTAAAATGTTTTGGTTACTTTGAAACAGATAATGAGATTCCTGATCAAGGGTGGCAAAGCCTTCTTCCCCATTTCATATGACTGAATGTTTTGCTGAGCATGCGACTGAATTTTTTTTGATGGATGAAAACATGGATGTGCTTGATATTTTGTCATTTGGTAAAGGATGTGATGGCTACAATTTACTCATGTATGATTCTGTGAGATAAATTTGATGGTATAGCATGTGCAGCAAAAAATATTGGGAAAGGAATAAAGCCTCCCATGCATCCTGTTTACTTCATTGTTTTTTCTCTCTCTACTAATTTCTAGCAGTGTCCACATGCAGCTTGTATATATAGATATAAATCAACACAATGCTCTGCTTCTATAAATTTGGGTTTGGGGGTTCCCTCTTGTTTTTTGCAGTAAATGGTATAGAAGTTTTGGATATAATTCTAGTTTATTGCAGGTAACCCATTAATTTCAATTTGATCATTTTGAGAAAATCAATCTCAATTTTCGAATTCTGGAACGTATATATAGTCCAAGACAATTATTGTGCAAGTCATAGCATAACATGTGGTGGTTATGTTCTGAAATGATTTTGGTGCACTGAATTTAGTTGTCGTAATCCATGAGACAATGGGGTTTAATCCTTAAATGGAGAAGGAACTATGTGATAACAGAAGAGAAATGTAGAGAAGAATAGAGAGGAAGCAGAGAACAATACTCAGAATTGTATATTGATCTTTTTGTTAATCAGTTATTACAATGAAAGATTACAGCTTATATATCTGAGTACAATCTTAGAGACAAAGTAATCAATACTTAACAGACTAACAGACTCTACTAACATCTCTAACTAGACCACGTGCCTTTCTAACAATCTCAAACTGCAAGCTGATCTGGCAAGCTGATCTGGACAATATGGTTATCATTCCCCCTCAAACCCAGCTAATCTGTGAAGTTGCAAATTTCTGCAATGTCTCAGAAAAATAGGACCATGCAATCCTTTTGTGAATATGTCTGCTACTTGTTCTTCAGTGGGAATATACTGCATAATCAAGTCCTTTTTCTGTACTCTTTCTCTAACAAAATGAAAATCAACGTCCAAATGTTTGATTCTAGAATGAAATACAGGGTTGAACTCAAAGCAAGGGCTGAAAGATTGTCACAATGTATTGTAGGAGGCTGTGGTAAGCATACCTTCAAATCAAGTAAAACCTGCTCGAACCCAAGATAAATCAGCTGCTGTATGAGCCAAGGCCCTATACTCAGCCTCAGTGGAGCTTCTAGAAACAGAATCCTGCTTCTTAGATTGCCAGGAAACTGGATTGTGGCCAAGAAATACCACAAAACCCGTGAGTTGACCTGCGAGTATTTACATCTGAGGCCCAATCTGCATCACTATAAGCGTGAAGATCCCAAGATCCACTTGTAAAAGTCAGACCATGATCCAAAGTACCATGAATATATCTCAAGATTCGCTTAACCAACTGAAAATGTAAATCTGAAGGTTGAGTCATATATTGACATACTGTATTAACAGCATAACAAAGATCAGGTCGAGTAAACGTTAAATACTGCAGTGCTCCAACAATACTTGATAGATTGTTGGATCAGATAACAAGTCACCCTCAGAAGCCAAAACCTGACAATGCGGCTTACATGGAGTGGTACAAGGTCGACATGTATCCATACCAGCCTTTGCAAGTAAATCTTTAGCATATTTGGTTTGACATACAAAGATATCTCCATTATCATCATAAGAAATCTGCAAGCCTAAGAAGTAGGTTAACTTCCCCATGTCTTTCATCTCAAACACAGCACTTAATTCAGCAATAACCTCTTGAACCAAACTATCTTTAGAACCAGTCAAGATGATATCATCAACATAGAGAGAAAGAATGACACAATCTGAACCAACATGTTTAACAAAGAGACTCGGATCAGAATGAGAAACAGTAAAGCCAAGAGTTGGAAGATAACCTGTAAACTTGGCATTCCAAGCCCTTGGTGCTTGCTTTAGCCCATAAAGAGATTTTCTCAATCGACACACATAATCTGGATATGCAGAATCTTCAAAACCTTGAGGCTGTCTCATAAACACCTCTTCTTCAAGATCACCGTGAAGAAAAGCATTCTTCACATCAAGCTGTCTAAGAGACCACTTGTTCATTGCTGCAAGACTCAAAATTAATCTAACTGTTGTGTGCCTTACAACAGGACTAAATGTCTCACTAAAATCAAGTCCAGGAGCTTGACTGAAACCTTGTGCAACCAGTCGAGCCTTATGTCTAGCTATTGATCCATCCGAGTTCTTCTTTATCCTATAAACCCATCTACTACCAACAATGTTTTTATCCAAAGGCATAGGAACTAAATCCCACTGCCTTGGGTATGCAAAGCCTCAATTTCATCTTTCATAGCCTCAATCCAAACAGATGATTGAGAAGCAACCTTATAAGTAGCTGGTTCAGCAACTTCATGGAGTTGTGGAATAGTAGTAAGATAACATTGATAATCCTCAAATTGCTTAGACTTGACAATACCACTCTTAGACCTTGTCTGCATAGAATGACTCATAGTTGATGAAGATGAAGCTAATGAAGAAGGGTCATTAGGAGGCAAAATAACCTGTATCTGTTGAGCACTAAGAGCTGGTAACTGCTCTGCAGATTCTGTACTATGAGTAATTAAAATTGGATCACCACTATATGATGTAGAAGCAGGAGAAGACACATCAGAGGTTTGTGAAGATTCAAAACTAGAATCTGTACTGGAAGTATAAGGAGACATATTGTTTGAAACTGAAACCACAATTGGTGAAGCCTTGAAAGAGGAAGAACCGCAAGAAGAAATATTGCTAGATTGAACTGAGTGCTCGGAGTGCTTAAAAGGAAAGACATTCTCATCATGAACCACATGTCTAGAAATAATAAATTTCTGAGTAATTGTGTTATAACATATAACACCTTTATATCCCTGAGAATATCCCATAAAAACACACTGTACAGTCCGAGGTTGAAGTTTATGTTCATTAAATGGTCGAATATAAGGATATACAGCCGTACCAAAAACTCGTAGATGTTGAAGAGGTGGAATCTTGGCAAACAATTTCTGAAAGGGAGACAGATTTCCAAGAGCAGCACTAGGCATGAAATTGATTAAGTAAGCAGCATGTGCCACAGCATGATACCAGAATTGACCAGGAAGTTTGGCAGTAACTAAAAGAGTTAATGCACTTTCTATAATATGCCTATTCTTTCTCTCAGCTAACCCATTTTGCTGAGGAGTGGAAGGACACGATAACTGGTGAACTATGCCTTTGGAATCAAGAAAAGAGGCAAATTGTGTACTAGTAAACTCACCGCCTCCATCACTTTGAAAATATTGAAGATTGGCACCAAATTGATTACAAATGAAGGCATAGAACTTAAGAAAGATCTCAAAAACTCCAGATTTATTGGAAAGTGGATAAAGCCACATGAAACCAGTACATTCATCAACAAATGAAACATAATAGCGATATCCATCTATGGATTTATTTCTAGAGGGACCCCACACATCACTATGGATCCTTTGAAAAGCTATACGAGACTTAATATGCTCACTAAGAAAAGGCAACTTATGCATTTTGCCTTGCAAACAAGCATGACACATTTCAGAAATTGAATCAGCAGAAACAGATATATCAGAGGCTTGAAGCATGATTTTCACAACCTCATTTGTTGGATGACCTAACCTTTGATGCCAAAGAGAAGACTTTATTTGTTGGCCAAGATAGGCAACTGGAGCAGAAGAAAAACAAGAAGCAGAACGCAAGGTAGAAGAAGCAGCTAGAGGAATTTGATAGAGACCTTGATTACTCTTGCCCTGAAGAAGAATTTGCTTGGTGAGCTTGTCCTGTATGCAGAAACCAAAGGCATCAAAAGTGATAAGACAATTGTTATCTTTACACAACTGATGAACCGATAAGAGATTGGCCTTAAGTTTGGGAACATGAAACACAGATGGCAGAGATAAAGATCTGGTATTGGCACAAGAAATAGAAGTAGTGCCAAGATTAAGAATGTCCAAACCTTCTCCATTGCCAACAGTGACATTCTCATTCACATCACAAGCAGTGACATTATGCAAGTGAGAAGCATTGCCAACCATATGATGAGATGCACCTGTGTCAGCAATCCAGACTTGCTCTGGAGAATAGGAAGATTGCGCCGTCATAGCAGTTAAAGAAGATGGTGGTGCTTGTCCTTGAAAGGAATAGTTAGATCGGTGATGACAATCCAAAGCACTATGCCCTCGTTTGCCACAAATTTGGCACTCAACAATAGTCGAAGGAACACCAGAAGAGGAAGCATTGCGATAATAGCAATTCGCTGCTGTGTGACCACGTTTACTGCAGATTTGACATTCTGGCACAACTTGAGACTTGTATGAACCAGAACCACCAGAGTTGAAAGAATGAGCACCACGAAAACCAGACGAGCGAAAATGAGAGGGCTGATTGCGACCACCATTAAACCGGCCACGGCCAGAAAAAGAGCCACGAGAAGATTGCACATGAGGCAAAGATTGGGAGGGAGTCGGTAGCAAACCTTGACCAGAAGCAACAGAAGATGGCTGAACACCAGAAGACGAATTTGCAGCATACAAACCAGAGTGATGAACAATATGAGCCTCAGCAGTTTGCTCTGCAGCTAGTAGTTGAGCACGAAAATCTTTGAGAGTAATTGAAGAATCACGAGCAATCAAAACAGTCTTGATCATGGCATATTCTGGTGGTAGACCATTCAACGCAGCAATAACAAAATCATCATCGGAAATGAGAACAGCAGCTGCACGCAATTGGTCACGGATGTGTTTAAGGCGAAGCAAGTATCGCTCAATGGAGTCCCCACCTTTTTGAGCTGTTTGCAATTCAGTTTTCAGATGATTAATCCGTGTGCGAGAAACAGAGGCATAGCGATCGCAGAGATGAAGCCAAGCCTCTCGAGCCGATTGACTCCCGATGACATACTCAATCGCTTCATCGGACAAAGATGCAATCAGAAGACTCAAGAGAGCCTTGTCTGTGCGAATCCAGTCTTTATAGGCCGCAGTGATCTCAGACGCAGCACCTTCTTCGTTGACAAGAGCGAATTTGGGAGGAGGAACCGATGAACCATCAAAGTGGCCAAACAAATCGTAGCCCTGGAGAACAGATTCCAGTTGATAACTCCACTTCAAGAAGTTATCATCGTTAAGACGAATGGTAAGCATGCCCAGAAGGCCATCAATTTTGAAAGAAGAAGCCATGAAAACAGAAGTAGGGTTTCACAGAAAAATTTTGGGGAAATTTTGAGAAAATTGCAGAGAAATTGAGAGATCGAGATTTTGCCAGAGAAAGTAGGATTTGACAGAAGGAAGAAGCAAAGGAATAAGATTGCGGAAGCAAATAGAACTCAGAATCGAACCTAAGCTCTTGATACCATGATAACAGAAGAGAAATGTAGAGAAGAATAGAGAGGAAGCAGAGAACAATACTCAGAATTGTATATTGATCTTTTTGTTAATCAGTTATTACAATGAAAGATTACAGCTTATATATCTGAGTACAATCTTAGAGACAAAGTAATCAATACTTAACAGACTAACAGACTCTACTAACATCTCTAACTAGACCACGTGCCTTTCTAACAATCTCAAACTGCAAGCTGATCTGGCAAGCTGATCTGGACAATATGGTTATCACTATGAGCTTAATTTAGAACTCTGAAAAGGAGAGATGCTTCTGTTGGGTTAAGTCCTAGATATATAGAGATGTGCTGTAAAATTTATGATCAGATCCCAAAATATCTGGCAGGAGGCCGTGCAAGCCGACCCAAAGTTTGGTTGGCCAAACTTTTTGTTGGGTAACTGTTGTGTTTGTAGCATGGGAGTTTGATTGCTGCATGGATATGTGCATCTCTAGGCCTTTGCTTGTGTGCTGCTGATCTAAATTGCAATGGAGAAAGGTAAGCAAATAGACATTGGCAACAGCAGCAGGCATTATAATAGCGGCAGAGCTAAGAGCAAGAACATGTCCATTGATTGTAGCAAGAGTAAGAATTTTGTTGTGTGACCGCGACGCCGAGAGTTGTGAGGAGGTTTGCACACTACTGACAAAATGTCAGGGTACGTAATGTAACATAACGTACGTGTATGTATATAGCAATCCTTTCTTCTTGCATTTTGATCATGGGCTGAAACAAAGTTGCCAATTAATTGTTTTCTTGAATTCCAAACAGTTTGGAGTTTGGATGTATAATATGCAGCAGCTCTGTTTTCTAGCATGTGCAACCTTGAGTTCTAATACTATTATCAACAGTATAGCCGCTTTAAATACGCCCCACTATACTTTTAAATATATACAAATATTTTGAAAGTATAGCCGCGCGGCTATACTTTTAAAATATATTAATATTTAAAGAGTCTAGCCGCCCGTCTATACTCTTTAAATGCATTCGAATATTTTAATGGTATAGCCGCCCGGCTATACTATTAAAATATATTAATATTTAAAAATATAGCCGGGCGGCTATACTCTTTATACATTCGAATATTTTAAAAGTATAGCCGCCCGGCTATACTCTTTAAATATATTCGAGTATTTTAACAGTATAGCCGCCCGGCTATACTATTTAAATATATTCGAATATTTTAACAGTATAGCCGCCCAGCTATACTGCACAAAATGGGTTTCTTTTAATTACTTTAATAAGTAATTATGTTTTAATTATTATTTCTTTAGTGAATAATTAGTATTTATATATTTCATTAATTTCATAAATTACTTAATAAATAGTAGTTAATTATTTTAAATTATTTTATGGACTTTGTATTTTATTTTATTTATACAAAATTAGTTTGTTTAGTTTAATTAAGTAATATCTTAACCTTGTTTAATTATAATTATAATTATTTATGTTTAAATTAATTATATTTACTTATCTTAAATAATTTTGTGGACTTTAAAATTACTTTTAATTTCTGAATATATTTTAAAAATAGTTTTAATTATTAAAAAAATTATTTTAGTATTCCAAAAATGAATTTGTGCCTCCAAACCTTAATTCCAAGTCTCAAACCCTAACCACAAGACTACTATGGGTCACTTATGACTCGATTAGGCTTGGATACTCACGTAATTCTACCAAGGGTTTTACAATTAGAGTTTCAAAATTTCACTGGGAAACAGTTTACGCCGTACTAACGCAAGACCTAGTTTATGATTATTAAATTTAATTATTATGTATATATAATCCAAGCCCAATCAAAAGGTGATGCCCAAGTTCCATTCCGCTAGGCCTAGCTTCCATATAGCATGTGTGGAAAGACTCCCACTTATAAGGAGACTTTCTCTTCTTTTCCAATGTGGGACTCAAGTTCATGTATTTCATTCAAACTCCAACAAGTAGTTGATCTTATCAAATCATGTTGTGACCTGGAATTAGGGTTTGGAGGCTAAAATTCATTTTTGGAATACTAAGGACTCGATTAGGCTCGGGCATGTAAATAATAAAAGTCAAGCAAATCCTAACAGAGTAGAGGATCCGAACCTATAAAAAATTGCACAACATTAAAGTTTATAATTATTTAAGTACATAAAAAATAGTATAATAACAACATATTAAGATAATGATTGACTTAATCCAATATTGAGAGTCGTTTAGATTTAAAATGAAAGTAGTTATTAACAATTGTTTATTGTTAACTTATTTTTACTAGAAATTTATTAAACTAATTACTAAATGCCATTTTAAACCTTGTCAACAAAGATAACTTATATTTGGCAAAAAAAAAAATTGGATGCTCTGAATGCTGAGTGGTCATTCATTGATATCATACTTGCTGCAGTTGGCCTTCCCATTCTGCAAGCATGAGAATGTTGAAGTATATAATGCAGGCTCTGCATTTCCAGCATATTTCAGTGATCAGTAAGCTTACTAGTTTTACATCACAAACCTTATGCACTATATTTCTTGTATCAAAATGGATACAAACAATATGCTTGGGAGCCATGTAAATCAGCACATCATACTTTGCTTTCCTTGTTGTTTTGAAGTACTGTCGAGGCAGGACGAAAGCCGTTTTCTTTACAATTTCGTAAAATTTGGTGCTACAGATTATCTGGTCAAGCCATTATGCATTGAGGAGATATTAAACCTGTGGATCCACTCTTGGAGGCAGAGGAAGCCTCCTAAGGTAGGCATCCCTCTTCTTTTTTTTTTAAACAACATGGGAATGGCTGGTTACTAAGTGATCCACGTTGTGCTCAAATCTTTCCCTTGTCACCAACTAGACAAACAGTTAAATCGAATAACACTCATATATGTTTGTGTGTTTTGTTTCTTTGTTTGGTTTTTATTTTCTCTTACAGGGGCTCGAGCCGCCACTGAAGAGCATTAGTCTTGTGGTTTCAGCCGAAGCAACTATGAACAACATCTTGCTCTTAGATGACACTATCACAGATGAAGAGTTTCCAGAGGATCCAGAGCCAACTTTGTGTGTATCAAAAGAACAAATGGCATGATTATAATTACTAAATTGTTGCAGGAAAATACGCATATGCTCCATGAAGGAAATGCTTAGGCTCAGAAGGGTTTATTTTATAGTTTATGCTTGCTTTTATGATTCAAGAAAAATCTAGGGTTAAACATTTCCCTGGCCTCAGACAGAAGAAACAAGCACCTAGGAGGGATCCACCATGACTATTAGCAAGGTTGGTTATACATACAGATTTTATGTAGCAGATGAACACCAGTGGTATTAAGAGCAAGGGGAACAAATTTGAAATGGTCCAAAATCCACCCAAAGTGTTGTGATGCTAAAAAGTCCTCTGTTTCTGGTTTTTCCTATTAAAAAGTATTAATAACAATTAACCAAAATGATATGTTATTGTAGCTAACAATTAACCTAATGATTTCTGTAATTAAATTTGATTAGAGATTGAACAAGCACAAACCAATATTGAATATAAATAATACATAATGTCGTTTCTATCCTTGATAGCTCAATTTTGGTTGCTCTTGTAGCGAAGATCATGAGATTCCTGAAAAGGTTTCCTTTGGCAAAACCTTGTGCCCCATTTCATCTTCCTAAAACCCAACTTCACACACACCTCAAACCACCTAAAGCAAACCAGACCCTAAAGAGATACCTCAAATCCAATTGCACCACCAAAGCTTTCTTACTGTTCAGAGACATACTGAGAAAAAGCCCTTCCACAATTGATAGCTATACTCTCTTGTTTGTCCTCAAAGCTTGCTCTCAAAAGTCTCTCTCACTTGAGGGGAAACAACTGCATGCCCTTTTGCTTAAGTATGGCTTTCAATCCATAGTTTACCTCCAAACATCTCTTATGAATATGTACTCTGCTGCGGGTAATGTTGTAGATGCACACCTAGTGTTTGATGAAATACCCTGCAAAAACATAGTTTGCTGGACCACCTTGGTTTCTGCTTATGTCGACGATCAACAGCCTAACAAAGCTCTTCAGCTGTTCAGGCAGATGCAGATGCACAGTGTGGAACCTGATCAAGTTACGTTGACAGTTGCCATCTCCGCGTGCGCTGATCTCGGAGCATTGGAAATGGGAGAATGGATTAATGCTTATGTCTGTCGTAAATATGGGTTTGATACAGATTTAAGCTTGAGCAATGCTCTTATTAACATGTATGCAAAATGTGGGGATATTGGAACTGCAAGGAGATTGTTCGATAGCCTGCAAGAAAAGGATGTTATGACTTGGACATCAATGATTGTGGGGCATGCGTTACACGGACAAGCAGAAGAAGCGCTTAAACTCTTTGGACAAATGAAAGAAGCGAGTAATAACACCAGGAAGAACAAGAAGAACCGTAGCTATGGAAGCTCTTCAATTGTCCCAAATGACGTTACTTTCATAGGAGTTTTGATGGCCTGCAGCCACGCAGGGCTGGTAGAGGAAGGGAAATGGCATTTCAAAAGCATGTGTCAAGAGTACAGTTTGAAGCCCAGAGAAGCTCACTTCGGCTGCATGGTGGATCTTCTCTGCCGAGCGGGGCTTCTGCAAGAAGCTTACGATTTCATTTCGAAGACGGAAGTGCCTTCAAATGCAGTGGTTTGGAGGACATTGCTGGGTGCATGCAGCCTCCATGGAGATGCTGAACTTGGGTCACAAGTGAGGCAGAAGCTGCTTGAGTTGGGGCCAAGTTACGTTGGCGATGATGTTGCTTTGTCTAACATCTATGCTGCCAAAGGCATGTGGGAGAAGAAGGTGATTGTTAGAGACCAAATAAAGCAAAGAAGATCTCCTGGTTGCAGTTCGATTGAGGTGGGAAGGAGCATTGCTGAAGCAAAGAAGATCTCAAGCAGTTGATTCTAAGTATATGGCCACTCTCCTGAGCTTTCAAGCCTAAACGAGTCTTGAGGGAGAACAAAGGTTGTAGTGCAACTGTGTTGCTACTTGTAACTTAAATAGATGGATTTTTATTTTCTGAGGAATGCATGAATGATCTTAGGAAAATTAAAGAAATAATTTAATCTTAAGTTTAATCTTAACTTTTCCCAAAACAAGTCAACTTCATTGGATAACAAACAATGACAGTTGGTGCCAACACACAATGTCACAATGTCACGATACATATGCAAATGATTCCGACCTCTATATTTAAAGATTCTAAATATTTTCCAAACCTATACATTGAAAGATACATGCTACATCTAGAAATATTTTAATCAACTAATCAAATAACTTAAATGTAATACGTTCAATTTTGAAATTATGACACATCTATATTTAATGAACAAATTTTCTAATAATTTAATCTAATAACTTTAATATAAGCCGTAAAATTTTGAAATTATGACACACATATATATTTAATTAACAAATATTCTAATAATTTAATCTATTAACTTAAATATAAGCCGTGAATTTTGGAATTTTTGACACATATATATTTAAGTAACTTCAACTTGACATTATTAAGTCTAAATCAAAACAAACACTAGAGAAAAAACCAAAAACCTGACCCCACCGTGACAGCCACCCATGACCCAACCTAAACCACTCCACCCTTTTGAGAAGAATTTACGTATAATGAGGATACTACTGTGAGTGTGACGGTATTCCAAACCTATCAAGTATTATTATATTGAAAATTTGCATTGTTATGTCGGAAAGTTAAAATACATGATAATAAATAATTGATTCGGGATTAAACCACAGTAGTATTCTCAGTATAAGTAAGTTTTTATACACCCCACGGTGGCAACCCCTTCCCCCTTGCCGACGGCCAACGCCCTCTCCTCTTTTTCCGCCTATTTCTCCCTCTCTTTTGAGTTTCAAACAACCATGAAGCGTCCGGCGGACTAATTAATTCATGGAATCTTTCGACCTCGGCTAACCTACGAGCACCCACACCCATGTTCCCGACACCAGACACTTACAGAATTTTAGTGAAAATCGGTGGGGTGGGGTCAGCTGTGAGGTTCGGATTGGGTTGGTGGGTGGGTGGTGGCTACTTTTTAATTTTTTTCTTTATTATTTTATTTTAATTGTTTATCATTTCATCTATACCTATTTTTTGGGAGCAATTATTTAGACTTTTTATTTTTTGAACTAGCAATCACTTAACAGCCTGCCACCTATACTATACTTGCACAGTCGCACTCCACTCTCATCCATTTTATTATTTTTTTTCCTTTTATATTATGAGGAATGCTATCAACCTTCTCTCTAATCTTCTCTTGGATCTTATCCTTCTTCTTACGACGCCATTTTTTACGCTTAAAAAATGGAGATTTTGGCATAAAAGTTATCAATGTAATAACGTTGTTTCAGTAAATTACACGTGTCGTGAGAAGAAAAATCCAAAGAAAAAGTTGAGAGTAAGTTGATAGCATTCCCTTTATATTATTTTGAACTTTTAATTTAATATATTTTTTGGACTTATCCAAGTCTCCAGAATTGATTGCTTTCCTCTGCTCTGATATTTATGTTGCCTTTTTGCTTTTGCTTAGTCAATGTCAACCCTCTGTTTTGGATTTGTTATCATCTCTGATCGGTAACAGTTCCCTTATTTATGTCATTAGCCTATCCTATCCGTTCAATTAATTTTCTGCAAGTTTCATGAACTAAGGTTAGGATTCCATTTTCTACATTGTGCCCCATTAATCTTTCTCAATCTCTACCTGTAGTCTGAGATTTGTGCAGCAGAAAACCCCACTTTGAGTTTCAGTAATCCGACGACGTTTTGCCTCTACTTCACCGTTATGGAGACCGCTGAGCTACAAAGGGTTGGAGTCGTTCAACGTGTTCCTCTGCTTATCATCAACTTCATTGCTGGGGCTCTGGTTTTGCTCTGTGCTCTTGGTATTTACAAATTCTTATTTCTTTATTTTATTTTATTTTGCTTTCCTCTTTCAATCTTGAATTTTTAGCGGTTGTGATATCATATTAGCTTGTGGGTTTTGGTTATTTTTCATATATGTCAAAGTGCGTGCCTGTGTTTATTGTGTTTGTATGGAACTTCATGTTTTTAACTTGATGTTCATGGTGTTTTCATTTCTATTTTTCAATAAATGTTTGAAGAATTGCAAATCTAATATGTAACTAAGAAATTGATGTTATTTTTCCCATGTCCGATTATGAAGAAGCTGATGTAACTAAATAATAGTAGTGATTTATATTCTTTTTAAAGGGGATTGATTTGCGTCTTTACATTATCGTCCTCTTGCAGCTGGATTTTTCACAGGAGGTATTGCTGGTGCTTTAGCTGGGAAAGCTTCTGATAAAGGTGTTTTTCGTGGAGCTGGACTGGGTGCTATTGCTGGGGCTGTACTCTCTGTAGAGATTTTGGAGGCGTCACGTGATTTACTGCATCTAGGTCGGCCTGGTTCACGAAGATCTTCATTGATGGTTAGTTGTTACGCTCTGGTATATATGTTTCTCTTCTTTCACACCAAAGGTGATCCTTTGAAATGTCTGAACCATGATTGAAAAAATTTGGTTTCAGCTAAAGTTTATAATCAGGGACCCATAGTTAAGCTTATACAGGCATAGCATCATGTCATCGCAATTTTCTATCCGTTTATGGAAGGTAGCCTTAGCTCTTCAACTATAGACTGATTGTCTGTTTTTGGGTTCAGGCAGAAATTACAGAGGAGCTTATTTGTTGGAGATTTGAGGAGGAAAACTTAGCACCACCAGAAGGGCACACTGCTAACCAGTGGCAGGTTTTCACTCTTTAACCCACAAACTTTTTTCCTTTGAAGCAATATCATTTGAAAGTTGAAAATTTTGTGGGTGCACATAGGCATGTCCAGTTTAGTTGGATGCTAGCAAGCGGATTGTGTTTCCCTTTCTATCTCAGCTATCAATTTTGACTTCCTCATTTCACCTTGTCGCCTTTTATTTGCTCCCAAATTTTTTATTCCTAGATTTTCATATGACCCAGCAGCTTTTGAATCCAGCCTTTGACCTCATTACACCTTGTCGCCTTTCTTACCACTTTATTGTTCTGAAAGTTAATGAGTGGACAAGTTATTCAAAAAAACTCCGATGGTGTGTCCCTCAATTGCTTTTTATCTAATTTATTAAGCTGGAATGAGCAGGTTACCTTCGCTAATCTTCGCCGTGATGAGATTTATGATGCCTTTGGAGGATCTGAAACTAAAGGGCTGTCAAGGGATGTGCTGAAGAAACTACCATCTCATGTGATTGTGGGGAATACCAGGGCAGCTCAAGGTTTCTGTTGTACGATATGTTTGCAGGTCAGAATTCTTTCTAGGAATGCTTGAACTTTTTGTTTCTGGTAGTTGTAAGTGTTGATGTGGCAAAGATAATAATTATTGTTGTACTGCTATTATGGAAATTGCTTTATCAATACTTAAATCTTAATTTTGTATAAATATCTCTATAATTATCTTTAATATTTCAAGAACGGTGCAATTTCCCTACATGTATTAATTCACTTCGATTTAACTGAAAGGGGCTCTACCTAAATCTCAACGGTAACAATATGGTTTCTGCAGGATGTTGAAGTAGGAGAAATTGCAAGGACCCTGCCCCTGTGTCAGCATAAATTTCACCTGGCATGTGTGGACAAGTGGCTCATCAGACATGCTTCGTGCCCGTTATGCAGACAAAATGTGTGAATGAAATACATGTATTTTGTGTACAGTGGTGTTTCAAAGAGAAGTTACTGGGCCATTAGTGGGAATGTATATAATGGTTATGATCTTGTCCTGTACTTTAGCCTTTGCAGTTTGGGGGTTGTTTTTTTCTTTCTTTACAGTGTAAATAACATAGTTCCCTATGAGGCATTATGTTACTCCTTTTAAAGATGGAGTGGATATTGAAAGTTGCTGTTTTAGATGCAAGTTATCAATACAAAAATTTCAGAAATGTTGGGAAAGAAACTTTATGCCGTGCAATGAAAATGCATTTGTGTATTTCAGACATTTATCAGAAATTTATCCTCCCCCTTGATCTTCTTCTCGTGCTCATATTACTCTTAAGTCAGTATTTTCCTCTGACATTTCATTGTTGTCGGAGGAGGTCTGGAAGCCATTTCACCCTGAGTCAATATTTTCCTTTTGCATTTCATTAAACCCAAACACATTCTGTTGAGGAGCTTTGCTTTATGCAGATAGCAAAATTTTGATAAACTATGTAGAAAACGTAATTTAATTTCTTTTTGGCCTGAATGTGCTGTTAGTTTTTAAGTTTCGAACTCTGATTTAATTCAAAAAGGCAAGGAAGAAAAAAGGGAAGACAAGAAAATGCTTCATTAAGATGGAATGATCTGTTACAAAGCCAAGGGCTTGAAGTTCGAATTATCAAACCCCTGTATGGTACAGAATCTATGCATCACAGGGGGACCGCAGACTTGATTGCTTAATAGTTTATCTCTATTCTCGGATGCAAGAGAAGATGAAAATGAAGAGTATGCTTCCGAGCTTGTACTTAAATTTCTGCAGATACAAAGATAACTTTGTTCAGGTTAGTCATAAAAATTGTCAGAACAAGACCAAAATCATGCTTTCAAGAATCACATCTAAATTTACAAGCTTTGCCATTGCTCAAATCCATAGCCGTGCATCATGTCTGGAAATTCAAGAAGTCATCAACCCGATGAATTTCAAGAAAACAATTTGGGCTGCACATTGGTGAATTGACTTAAAGAAAATGCTAATAGGTTTTTGCTTATCACCACTGTTGAGGATTTCTTACCATGGTGATTCTTTTTCCCTTTTTCTCTTGTCTAATTTCAGTAATCCTATCCAACTGCATTACCAAAAATATCATACTCCGAAAATTCATTCAGAAACTCAAATGAAGTGAGGATATAACGTATATGGCAATGATGACTATGGAATCACCTTTTAAAAACAAAAGGATCATTTGGAGGTCATTTCACACTGCAACTGCTACAGGCCTTTTACTGTTCTTGATTCCTTTTATAGCTGCAAGATGGTAAATAGAAGCCAACATTAAGATATAAGTGCATTAGTTCGTCTGGACTAATAATATAGGTTTTCCGATCTGTACGGTTTATACCTTCAGCATAATCTTTAGCTCCAAAGACAGCAGAACCGGCAACAAGAGCATTAGCTCCAGCCTCAATAACCTGCCACCATAGCAAACATTTGAAACTGGACTCATTACATCCTAAGTCGTGCACCTCCTGTCAAACTTAACAAATGTGTTCAGGTTCAATTAATCAACACGACCCTGCCCCAACCCCCATTTTTCTTTACAGAACCTTTTCCCCAAGTCCCACTTTCTGCGTTGATTTTATATTTCAATATTGTAGATCACAATGATAATTTCAAACATAATCTGAATCCAACAGTTGTTTTAATGTTTTCAGAGAGGGTAAGTTAGATTTTCTGATTACTTCTTAGCATGATGTAGTTAACCATCAGGCTCCATTTCAATTATTTTATAACAGGTGCATCAACACTTGGTCCACACACCTTATATGCATTTGCTGGACCAACTCCACCATCCACTTCAATCCATGGGTTCACCCCCTGTAGTAATAACAAACAAACTATGAATACCACTTGAGCTCACACAAAATGCAAGAATAGAATCCCACAAAGAGAGAGAGAGAGAGAGAGAGAGAGAGAGAGAGAGAGAGAGAGATTGAGTCCATGTGAATAGAGATCATACTTTCTCCACGCAGAGTCTTCTCAATTCTGAAATTTTCTTCACTTGGCTCTCTATGAAGCTCTGCCCGCCAAAGCCAGGGTTTACCGACATAATCAAGACCAGATCAACCACTGAAACATGCAAAAGATAGTCAATATCACTACTTTTCACTAGATGATATACCATATAACTCCAATTATAATATTGTTAGATAACTTAATACGGGAGTAACACTCATTTTTCTCTTTGTACTCTCCCTTCCCATGCATGAGCTCATCTTTTAAAAATTAAGGGACAGATAAGTTTTTGTTTTTTAAGGAATATTCTGGCAGAATTTTTTATATAAGTTTTCCTTTCTTACGATATATATAAAATAGTTGTACTACTACAAGTAATTTCTGTAGAAACCATTGCTTGTTGTCAATACCCTTAACCAATAATCCCCTCCAACATCTATATGTTAAAAACCTTTAGCAGAATACTGGTATCCGACAAAAAATTGGTCTTTTCGCCAGCATGTTTATTCTTGTTATCCAGATTTTCTTCACCTTTTCGCTTACTACTTCAATTATTTGAAGCTTAGCCTGTCAGGAAGGCCAGGTATGTAACTAGACCCAATCCCATGGGCAAAATACTCCACAAAGAGGAAAGAGCCTTGAGAAGTAAGATCCCCTTTAACATTTTTATAAGGCATCAGCATGACTATATTCCCTAAAAGAATGAGAACATATAATATTTTCACAAGAACACTCACCATCAAGGATGTACTCTATTGCAGTTAGTGGGGTACCAGGGTTGAGGACAACTCCAGCTTTAGCTCCCAGACTCTTTATCTGAATAATAATAAAAGTGTAGGATTACTAAAAAGATGAATTGGTAGCACAAACCAAATTCCTTTTCTGGTAATGATTGCATCTTATGCACCATAAATGTTTGGTTACTTAACACAGTGTCTATAGCAGGGATAAGCCTAAATGCATTCTCATAAAACAAGAAAAACAATTTGAATCATGTAGCCCTAGCTTGGTTTCACCATCTATGTCTATCACTTCTTCACTTCTCACAATTTGGACAAGCCTAAATACATCCCATGAATTCTGAGTAGAGACAAGATAACACAAAACTAATTTCAATGTAACTCAGATGTCTCCATGTTTTGACACACGTGCAATCACAAGGATAAGAGTGAAATCTTACCTGATTAACTGAACGATGTAAATGGATGGTGGACGATTGTTCAGCATGAACACTGACAATGTCGGCTCCAGCTTTGATAAAATCTGGCACTCGCTGCTCAGGTTCCACAATCATCTGGAGCATTTAAATTTCACATTAGTTCTTGCTTTTTATTCAATGTCTATCCAACTCATATCAAAACATGTAGAACAAAAAATACCAGATGCACATCCAACGGAAGGTCTGTCACAGGGCGCAAGGCATCAACTACAAGAGGTCCAATGGTAATATTTGGAACAAAACGACCATCCATTACATCCACATGAATCCAGTCACAACCTGCCAACTCTACAGCTTTTACCTAGATAAAGTGAGAGTCAAACTCTAACGCCCAAACCAATATGAAAATGCCACAAATTTCAGCAAAACTGCTAAGAGTGTCAACTTATATTTCTACATTTGAAAATCTGATGCAACAATTCTAAACAATTTTTTTGGCAATGAAACAGATTATAGACAATTTCAAGTTTCCATAATCCATGTTGCCCTTACAATTTAGTAACTGAAAAAGAAAATTCCACTAAGAAGTTAAAAAATAAGAATAGAACCTGCTCTCCCAACTTTGCAAAGTTGGCAGAAAGAATAGAAGGAGAAACAATTATATCACTTTTTGAGAATTTATCAACCCGAGCTGAAGCCTTCACCACAGTCTTACATTTCTTCCTGAAATCAAACGCGCACGATTGCAGTCAGGCACAAAGTCAAATACCAATATATCAAACTTGATGACCATAATATCTATTTGCACACAGCACACAGAACTCTGCTCTTTATAAACAAAATCAAATGAATACATTTACTTGAAATTCACCCTTCTCATAAAGCAAGAAAGAATCACTATTTTCTTAATGGCACTTTGAAAGAAAGCACATATGGGTGCAGCTCCAAAAAAACTGTCAAATTAATTTGGACTCACGCCAATAAAACTGTGTGACAGTTTTTCAGAAAATTTAATCATTTCCAACGGTGTATTACTTTTCACAACTGGGTTTCATCCGAACACGCAAATATGATATCCTATACTTGAAAATCCAAAATACAATCAAACCCAAATGGAATTCAAAGGAAAAAAAACGTACACCAAATCAAGAAACCAATACCTTGTGAAGGTAAGAGAAGTAGGCTGAGAAAGACATGGTTTTTGAAGCTTAAGACCTCCACCAAGTCCACTGATCTGGGACTTGAGAGTTGATGAGCAAAGTGAAGCAGCTGACATCTTTTCCCGCTGAATCTCTGTCTGTGGCTTCAACGGTTAGTTGGTGCCGTAGTGAGAAAAAGGTTTGGTCTTTTCTTTCTTCTAACCCTCTCTTTGCCTTCCCACCAATCCTTCAGCATAGGATTGAAAAAGAAAAATCTCGGAGAAATTCAGGAAGAAAAACCCTGTGGGCGACACGTGTCACAGCGGTTTTTTTTTTCTTTTTTGCGTGTGTGTGTGTGGGGATTTTCTTATCTGCAATGGTTGGCGCTCTATAGTTGTAACTTGCAAGTGCCCAAAGGCTGTTTGCTAACGTTGCGCTCTTGTCCCCATAGTTCTGTTGAAAACATACTTTTTCTTTTTTTGGTCGAAACTGTTGAAAACAGACTTAACAAGAATTTCAATTTGTCCACATAATTAAGGGTGCTGAAATGTTTATCAATTTTGTTTCCTCTAACAAATCACCTTAAAATGAAGAGAGACAACCTATTAAGCAAACAGGGAGAAAAGCTTGGTATATTTGGCAATGGTTAGGTGAATCCTTGGATTTACCAAAATATTTTGAAGTACAACAATCTTTACTAGAGTGTTTATCAGTCAAGTGCGTATTCAGATGTTAAGGAAATTTCGAAATGGAGTTGAAGAATGTGCATGCAAGCTCTTTGGTGATCATGGTACTTATTTATTCACTTCATATGCAAGTGCAAATGATCAATGTTACCAAAATTGCATTGGCACTTGTAATTGCTACCTCAGCTTTGTGTTCAACTATGCATATATAGGGCAATGCCCACATCCAACTCAAAAATGTTGTGAACCATCTTAACTATATTGTAGACTTGGTTGCTCTATTGACCAATGTGTCAAATATAACAACGATACTCTCCTTTTTCTTTTTCTTTTCCCTTTCTTTCTTTCGATATATCATCGCATTTTTCTCTTTTGACTGCCTCGTATATCAACATGTTTGTTTGTGTTTTGTGATGCCATATAAAGAGAAAATGGCAAATTGCATGCATGACTGCTGCAACAAACAAATACTGCAACATGAAGCATCCGAGTCCTCCACTTCCATGAATTCTCCAAGAAATATATATAGGGCAACATCAAAGCTCCTAGTCCCAATATTTATATACAACATATCAATGTGGTTCGAACAAGGCACATTTTATGATGTGATTGTATTGAAATAAAGTATATATGGTTTAATAAAGTGAGAGACCTTTGGTGTTCAATTTGTTGTTATAGGTCCATAATTATATTTCTCTTTCTCCTTGCATACTAGACATTGCCACAATTGATAAAAATGGATAAATAAATAAATATGCTTTAAAAATTTGACAAATCGTCATTGTATTGGGAAATAACAGGATTTAGCGGTTTTCATGTGTCGAAAAGAACAGAAGAAAAGTTATTTGGTGCTATAATATATTAAACATAGTTCTTTTCAATGAAATGACTCCATTTGTTCATAATTTATTCATTCAATTTTACCTATAAGAGGGAAAATAAAAACATGAAACCAAATTATAATTGAAGTGATTTCTAAGGAACATCCAATCGAATTCACATTTCAAAACCCATTAAAAATGAATTGACTTGGATTAGATTGGATTGAATATGAACAACCCATCATTCTCTCTTAGGGTAATCTAAATTTAATTTTCACATTTTATAAAAGATTACATTAATTCAACTCTAAACATAAACTTTTACGTGTTGTGACAATGTCATACGCTCATACATTCATAAAACGAAAGCAAAAGAATAATATAGTATATTGATAAGAAAAAAGATAACGTATTAAATTTATAAATATTGAAAATGCTTCATGGATTTTATGTTAAGGATTTCTAATCTTAATCATTAGATTGTATGTATGGTGCATATTAAACTTACCAACACGTCTAATGGATGGTTGAGATTATAAATCCTTAACCAATCATTAACTTAAAATCATAAATATTACTAAACTTGTTTTGAAACCTCAAGGGGTATAACTCAGTTGGTTCAGCTTTTCCACGTCCACCCATATGGGCAGAGATTCAAAACCTTGAGGCACCCAATGATATTTGAGTAAAACCTCATTCCCCAATCGCTTGTTTTGAAAGGTCCAAGTAAAATCATTGGGTTCCCAGAGGAAAAAAAAAGGAAAAAGAAAAAAAATCACTGGGTTCTGGCTTGGGCCACAAATCCATTCGGGATTTTTAAGATTTGATCTAGCCCACAAGTTTTGGATTTAGCGGGCCAAGTTCAGTCTCTAAATCAATATGATTAGGCTTTTACCCACGTGAGGGGTTGGGCTTTAGCCCGCTTCTTTACAGCCTGGAGTGTGCCAACGATGAACATGGCCGCACCGATATATCAAATGTAAATTTTGGAAGTGCCTACCAGTATTGGCTATCTATCCGATTGTAGCAAATCTTATTCAATACCAATTGTACTGTATCCCTGCCACCCGGGCTTCTTCTTCTTCTCCCCCAAACCTTCAAGTTCAACTTCGCAGTCCAAAACCAGTCACTGGAAGCACAATTCTACGATCCAACTCACCCACCCATTGGTCCAAATAGACCCAGATCAGAATAATTTTGCGTCAAAGTGGACCTGAGCTGGGTCTTTGCAATACCCAGATGAAGATTTTCAGAAAATGAAGAGGTTCAAGCAAAACCTTGATGGTGATCATTTATCTACCCACTTGGATTTGGATACCCGTAATGCTCTGAGGGACCCGGATAGGAAATCTGGTTTGAGTTCGATGAAGGTGATGGGGATCTTTGTGGCTGGCTTGATTGTGTTTTCGGTGCTCTTCTCAGTGAATGTGGTTCTCAGAGACCCACCTTCGGATGCTGTTTTTGAAACTTCAAAAGCTCGAGTTCTTGAAGTGGAACACAGAAAAGGTAACAGATTTAAGCTTAATTTTTAGTATGATATAGTTGGATTTGGTTAATTTTAATTTCACTGTGATTTCTGTACCAATTTTTAGTCTTTAGTTTAATTGGGTTTGAGAGATTGTTTATTGGCTCATATGCTGAAAGAACTGCAATTTGATTGACATTCTCGAAGCTTTTGCATGAGCTGCATTATAGTTCTTGAGAGAAAGTTGACCTTAAGGACTTGAGGAACTTTGCGGTTGGGCAAACTTTTTGGCCTTTTCTACTACTTCACCTTTTTGTTCTCGTAGTGCATTTAGATTGGATCAAATCCTGCCCTTCATCAGCTTCATTGGCTGATTTTCATCCATTGGTTCTTGTGGAGTCGATACCAGTATGTCTTCTAAAATGGAAGAAGTGCTGTTGGTTGTTAATGTACTGCTCTGTTTCCATTTCTGACTACTTTGTTATCATATTTAGTTGTCTGCTATGTTTCCATTTCCAACTACTTTGTTTAATATATGTGTTATCAAATTTAGTTTTTTTGTTTCAGTCTCCTTTTGTGTTTTTCTTGTGTTGTCAATTTTTTTCTTTTGCTTTCAATTGCTGTCACTGCCCACTTTCTTAGGTTATTCTCTTAGTGCCAGAAAATTCATATGCAATCCATGTAAAGATCCTGGTCTGCCTACTTCTGAGTCACATGATGCAGCTATGATGGTGATATAAATCCCTTAATAGGTTGTTCTAGTATTTGTAGGTTCTGATAATCTACTTCTGAGTGATGCATATATGTAAAGTTCCTGGTCTGTCTACTTCTGTCAAGCTTCTAATATTGCATTGTTCTTTTTTCATTTTGCAATTCATAGATTCAGAAGATAAATTTTCAGAGTCTCTTGAGGTGCCAAAGGATAAATTGCTTAGAGGCCTTCTCGCTGATGGATTTGATGAGGGATCTTGTGTCAGCAGGTACCAGTCAGCTTCATATCGTAAAGAACTGCCATACAGACCCTCTTCTTACCTTATATCCAAGTTACGAAGCTATGAAGCTCTACATAAACGGTGTGGACCTTATACTGAATCCTATAACAAAACCATGGGACAACTCAAGTCTGGCTATCACACGAGCTCCTTGGATTGTAACTATGTGGTATGGATTTCCTTTAGTGGATTAGGGAATAGGATATTGACCTTAGCTTCAGCATTTCTTTATGCTGTCCTGACAAACCGGGTTTTACTAGTGGACCCTGGAGTTGACATGGTTGATCTCTTCTGTGAACCATTTCCAGAAGTCTCGTGGTTCCTCCCCATGGATTTCCCCCTTAAGAATCAGTTTGACAGCTTGGATCAGAAATCACCTCACTGTTACGGGAAGATGCTGAAGAAGAATAGCAACTTTACAAATTCCGATGGTTCGGTGATGCCATCTTTTGTATATCTCCATCTAGCCCATGATTATGATGATCAAGATAAGCTTTTCTTCTGCAGCCAAGATCAAACTTTTCTCCAAAAGATACCGTGGTTGATCATGAAAACAGATAACTATTTTGTCCCATCTCTTTTCTTGATCCCATCTTTTGAGCAAGAACTAAATAATCTCTTCCCGAGGAAGGAAACGGCTTTCCACTTTTTGGGTCGATACCTTTTCCACCCCACAAATGTAGTATGGGGACTTATTACTAGATACTATCAAGCTTATTTGGAAAAAGCAGATGAAAGAATAGGCATCCAGATCAGAGTTTTTG
Organism: Prunus padus; assembly: GCA_024362665.1. Taxonomy (NCBI): domain Eukaryota; kingdom Viridiplantae; phylum Streptophyta; class Magnoliopsida; order Rosales; family Rosaceae; genus Prunus; species Prunus padus. Next base: position 2,497,035 of record JANFAM010000005.1, read on the forward strand.
ATACTGGAACTGGCCCCTTTCAACATGTGTTTGATCAGATCCTAGCCTGTGCGGTGAAGGAGAATATACTACCAGAAATCAACAGGCAGGATTTCATTGTCAGTCCATTGGGAACCCCAAAGTCTAAAGCTGTGCTGATGACATCTTTAAGTTCTGGGTACTTTGAGAAGCTCAGGGACAAGTATTGGGAGCATCCTACGGTGACAGGGGAGGTGATTGGCATTTATCAGCCTAGTCATGAGGAGTATCAACAGACTGAGAAGCTAATGCACAACCGCAAGGCATGGACCGAAATGTACTTACTAAGTTTGACAGATGTGCTGGTCACAAGCTCATGGTCAACCTTTGGGTATGTCGCGCAAAGCCTTGGAGGGCTGACACCATGGATACTCTACAAACCGGAGAATAGGACAGCACCCGATCCTCCTTGTCAGCGAGCCATGTCAATGGAGCCTTGCTTCCACGCACCTCCCTTCTATGATTGCAAGGCCAAGACAGGAGTGGACACCGGCAAATTAGTTCCTTATGTGAGGCATTGCGAGGATATGAGCTGGGGTCTTAAGTTGGTTGATAGTTATGATGAGTTGTAGCTGCGTTATATGTCTGTTTTTTATTTATATATCCAAAGTTAGTAAGGGGGAGTGGGAAAACTCACACACGGTACCGTGGGAGTTTGAATCCAGGACCACTTGGGAGCACACCAAAGGCTTGAGCCAATCCAACTAACACCCCATTGGTAGCTGGTTTATACGTCTGTTGTTGTAACTGTTTTTTTTGGGTCAAAAGTGTTGTAACTGTTTGATCATGAATAACATTTGCATTTTTTCAGGTACACCAACGTGTTTGTGTGTGTGTGTATGTACGTACTTCATATATATATATATATATATATATATATAATATCATTGGCAGTAGATTCAACCTTATTATGATTCAACAACAACAATAGCAATTGAGAATAAGGGGTCAAGCAACCATTCTCAGACATTGAATTGGTATACATTTGATTTGGTTTTGCTGTAATTATGTAATTGGATGCTTAATTGATTTTGTAGTTAAGTTTTTGCGTGAATTAGTTGACCCAAGTCCAAATCACCTAAGAATTCTTTATATCTATCATTTTTTGGTAAAGATATTCGTCTAATTCTCTAGGACATAATCCGATTTTTGTACTTATTTCGTCCCTCATCGTCAAAAAATATCAATAATACTATTTAGACATACAAGATTGACCACATTAACTGACCACTTTATGTAGGAGCTTATATGGTAAGCCATGTCAATTAATGAATATTGCTATGCAGATTCTGTTTTCCCCTTTATTTATTTCTCTTTTCAATCTTATGCTCAAGCCACACCCTTTTGCATACCCAGTTTTTTGAGAATGAGCGATTTTATTTTAATAAGAACGAAGTATTATATATTGTCCTCTGCTAAAGCATCAAGGATGATCACAGAAGGTTCCTGAAACCATGATGATGTTGTAGGCAAAGAAACAACAAATTTAGCTAAACGATAGGCCACTTGGTTGGCCTCACGAAAGACAAAATTAATAGAAATATCTTGTAGCTGACTCACTAGCAGTCTACAATATGAAATCAGAACACTCAAACAGGAGGATCTGTCATCGTATGGACCAATGACTCACTAGCATAGCCAGTTTTTAATTGGCCACGATTTAGCTGTGGACATTCAAAGGGCTGGACAAGAAACAAAGTGACGGAGAGAGTGTGGGGAAGAGGAGAGAGAAGCGAGAAGGGTCGGGGAGGGGGAAGATTAAAAAGATTCACAATTACATTTAGTTTTGTAAAACGTGGCCTTCTCGTAATCATTTTTCAGTATTTAATTTGTTTACAAAGGTGTTCTCGCTTTGCAATGATCTTGTCAAAATCCCTTCTCTCTTTGATAAAAATGTCATCTCCAGGCTCTAAAGAAAAATATAGGACACATAAAAAACTCTATGCACATTAATAAAAAAATGTCATATTCAGGCTCTAAGAAGAATAATAGGATCCATAAAAAGTTTCATGCACACTCATAAAAAATTTCATCTTCAGGATCAAAAGTTTGTTCTACTTTCCTGTTTTCAGTTTGAGTTAAAATTTTTTTGGTAGATAGTTTCAAGTTTGACTTGTAGATGAAGAGGAAGAGAAGGGAGGAAAATGGAGAAAGAAACAATGCTTTGGGAAGGAAAAATTTCCAAGTAAGGACACAATGAGAAATAATGATTTTTTTTCATCTAGCAAATGCAACTTGCTTATAGAGAGATGTGAAAATATAAATGTAAGAGAGAGAAAATAGAGTGGAAATTTTAATTGAAGATTATTTTCAGTACAAAATTATTTTTAAAAAAGTAAGAATTAGTTTGTCATGTGATATTTAATCACATCTATTCATACTGTCAAAATTGTATCAAAGTTGTGAAAACTGCGTCAAAATTTGTGTAAAAAACCTAGTGCCACGGATCCGAGTCCCTGTGCCGGGAAAAAACTAGCACTGAGTTATGAAGATATGCAGCAAATGCAAAGCCAATAATCTTGAAACAAATGATTAACTAAATGAAAATTGCAATAACCAGTAATCCAAAATTGAAAATTATTACATAAGTAATTTCTTCCCAACTCATCGACGTCATGTAGCTGACAATTACTTAACTACATTTTAATAAATATATATACATATGCCCAAAAAAAAACAGTGAGTTAGGAAGATATGCAGCAAATGCCAAGCCAATAATCTTGGTACAAACGCTTAACTCCATGAAAATTACAATAACCCATAATCCAAAATTGACAATTACATAAGTAATTTCGGCCGAACTCATCATTCGTCATATAGCTCTGCATGCAACAGCTTCTTACATTACAGGTTCTTTATCTTCCTGGGTTTTTTCTGGTTGGCTTTTCCATGCTGCCTGGCACCTACTTCATACTATTACTACGTGGCGGCTACTCCAGCTTGGCTTCTTTCTTGGCCTCTTTCTACAAAACCCAATAATATTAAGACAAGCAAGCATTTGAGTCTTTTGATTCACGTCATTAAATAAATAAAAAGATTTCATATAAACACATTTCTTTCACCTTTGACATTGGCGAGCAAGAACCTCACTACGAGTCACCTCCCACATAGAAAAAGTCTCATCCTGAGTTGTTTCCATAGTTGTTTCTTCTTGTTTTGGCTGATTTATACTAGTCACAATGTCCCCTTCTATGGGTTCATAATCCCCGCACTCACTGAGTCATAATAATGAGAAACCTTATTACATAAAAACGGTAACATAATCGCAACAAACAACCATAATTTTAATAATGTAAACACAAGAAACATGAAGGAAATTTACGGCGTGAAGCAGAACTCAAGGAAGAACCAATCACGACCCTTGACATCCACAGGATGAACAGTTGAATTTATGGTCCTGATCATATGTTTTCCTCCTTCTCCAACAACAATTTGAAACGTGGTGATACAAATATATTGAACATTGGGATGTGCTTCACTATTGGGACTACCAGTCTTGACATGGAAAAAGTCATGGTTACCCAAATGAACCAAATACCCTGTATTAAGCTCACAAAACGGCACTGGCGGACAGGCAATCTCCAGACCACGCAATATAAATAGTGGGCTTAGGGAATATGCAATGCCACCTTGATCACCTTTGTCCATCCTAAAGGAGAATGCTATAACCTCCTCCACCATAAGTGCATGTAAAGCATAGATAGTGTCGCCTACAACCACGGCCCTCCCTCGGAAAGGAGCATAAGAAGCAGAAGTTACTCTATTCCATTGGTTTCTACTCTCATGAAAAGCAACGACATCGGGATTCATGTCGGAGTCCCACAATGAAAACAAAATAACACCATAACAGACGGCATAACCAATTATTTCCATACGGGTCCCATCATCATGATAAAATGGAAAAGAAGGCATTCGCTCCCAAACGTCTTGCTCAGGATCATATCTCTCGAAGGACGGTTCCGTAATTGGCTGTAAGCACGCTGGAGATGCAACATAGTAAAGCTTGTCATACGCAGACACAAGAGTTGCTAATGGTTTAGAGGCTAGATTGGGAGGAAGAGATGAATATGACCCAATCTCAGTGTCAATACTATATCCGAATGACCTGGAAGAGTCTCCCACGAGAGGGTTATTATAACCTCCCTGTAGAAGGATGTATAATTCGGAGCGGTTGAAAATCCTTGCACCCTGAATGTAAAAACCATTAGAGAACTCATCCTCAACTTGAACAAATGGGGGTTCATGAGTGACTCCTCCTCCGTGTTTGAACGTCACTTGATAGATTGCATCAGTATATTGGCCATCATAAAAAGACACCAATAAATATACAGATCTATCTTCCCCCTGATTTATTGTCGTTGATGGCACCATGGGAAAGCTGGACAGAGAAGAGAGAGACGAATAGAACAATTCAAGTTAATAGTTTCAAACACCTACCTACCTAAAGAGATTTAATGAATGAAGCAAGGTCAAAGCTAGAGAGATTTAAAAAAGAAAAAGAAAAAAAGTAACAGCAACAATGTGAATGAATAACATCAACAATTTTACAGAGAAACAAAAATTAAGAAGATAAGATGAAATCCACTAAGCCATAATGCACTGACCTTGGGTAAGGATTAAAGGGTTCACGGCTGGGACTTTCGTAAATATCCTTGAAATTTGGAGTCGTTGTCCTTTGGGATTGACTGGGGGTAGCAATACTGGCGCGTATCAGGCGAAGCTCCTCCATTATGGATTTCTGCTGGGCGGAAAGCTCGGCTAGAGATTTCTCCACTTCCGATTGACGAGGGGTGGGCTCAGCGGCGGAAGCCATCGTCAAGGTGATTGCCGGCATGTGACTGCCGGGTTGAACGGGGCTACCACTACTGGCGCTTAGTAAGCGAAGCAGCTCCAATATTACTGTTTGCAATTCGAACTTTTGGGTTTTCTCGATCTCCGATATCTTGCCGAGGGATTTCTCCATCTCCGGTAACTTCCCATGGAGATCATGTTGGCGTGAAGCCATCGTCAAAGCATGACCTTGATCCGAGGTGAGATCGGAGGCGGCGGAAGGTTGAGATTTTTTCCAATACGCCATGATACCAGATGATAGGCCTTCGCTATTGAAATGCTAAATTGAGGCACAGGGAATTTAGGGTTTTGGGATGCCGCTGCAGAGAGGAGTTTTATTATATGCTTGGTTGGGGGTGTGATATGAGGAAAGTTTCGTTTCGCTTGGTTTTGGTTGTGGGTGTGATAATCATTCAAGTGGCGTGGTTATGGGTGCACATGTGTTCTTTTATTCCTTTACCTATTCAAATAATAAAAGTTCGTATGATGGTGAGCTTATATATAAAACCAACGGTAAAGTGATAGATGTGTCCTTCTTGAATATGGGCGAGGCGGTTGAAGAACAGATGGTTGAGCGAATTTATCATTCATCATTGAACGTATCCAATGAAGGAGTTCTCCGTCCATGGATGTTTAAGCATTTCAAACACAGTACGGGTGAGAGCGGTTGGTGGGGTCTTTGTTATGATAGATTCGACATATCACTTTTTGATTGGGAAAAGAAGCTGTCGTCAAATGAACTTTTTGATCCAGATAAGGTCAATTTGAAGATTGGGTTTCGCCGCCTTTGTGATTATTGGCGTCGTACAATACGGTGAGTGTAATAATAATTTATGTTTTTTATATATTAATGTGTATTATGGGTAACTTATGTATTTCATGATTTGACAGACAATTAATTGATGTGATCTCTCACATCCATGCTCAGGGGATTTTCCATGGTTCCTTGGGGACGACGATGAGTTATGTTTTTGTGGGAGATACACTCAAGATAATTAACATAGAAGGAGGACGTATTGAGGAGCTTATTGAAGCAAATATAGTTGCTTTCCGAATTAGGGACTTCAAGCAATTCAAGTTGATGCTGCAAATTCTGTTTCAGTCGATTGTGGGACCCCTTACTACATGGCCGGAAGTTAATAGATTTCTTAATTGTTTTTACACTAAACTAGAGTGAGTACTTTGGAATTCTTTTTTGGTGAAATATAGTATGCTATTACATGTGTTTATGAATTTTGTTTTTTCTCTTTTCAGTTACCCAACCTATGTTGACAAATTGAGGAATCATCCATTTTTGAAGACTCCTGATCGGAGGATGCAGTACATTGCTGAACTTCATCATAAACTTAAAACCACTCATAAATCTTTCCGCACCGAGTTGAACTCAAAAAAATTTCATAAGTTCTTCAATTGGAACGGACATCAAGTCTTCAGTTCTGTGGAGCCGTTTTTGATGGAAGTTTATACGCATGACAAACCATATAAAAATCGGCCGTCAGACCTTCTAAAGTTCCTGCGGAATGTCTATGAGCATTTTATGGATGGTAAAATAGTGGACATTGGGCAGGTGGACGATGCTGTTAGAAGCCATTGGGGGGAGTTTGTGGATCGCCTTCACCAACGGTTTAAAATAATAAAATGACTTTATGTTGGATTGGATTTTATGTTGAATTTTTTTAATCCATTACCTTTAAAAAGCTATTTTCAGCTAGATGAGGGTGGTTTAATGTTTGTAAACAATTGTCCTAAGCTTAATTTACCTAGTTTCTGAGCATTTTGCTGTTGGGTTTGTCTGTCTCTCTTTTGATTTATAAGTACTATGACTTGACATAGTTTCTGAGCTTTACCAAGCAGAAGAGTTTTTATACATTAACTATATGAAAATTGCCATAACCCGTAATCCAAAATTGACAATTATTACATAAGCAATTTCTTCCCAACTCATCATTCGTCATATAGCTGACAATTACTTAACTACATTTTAATAAATATATATACATATGCCCAAAAAAAAACAGTGAGTGAGGAAGATATGCAGCAAATGCTAAGCCAATAATCGTGGTACAAACGCTTAACTCCATGAAAATTACAATAACCCATAATCCAAAATTGACAATTACATAAGTAATTTCTGCCGAACTCATCATTCGTCATATAGCTTTGCATGCAACAGCTTCTTACATTACATTACAGGTTTTCTTTTTTTGATCTTCCTGGGTTTTTTCTGGTTGGCTTTTCCATGCTGCCTGGCACCTACTTCATACTATTACTACGTGGCGGCTACTCCAGCTTGGCTTCTTTCTTGGCCTCTTTCTACAAAACCCAATAATATTAAGACAAGCAAGCATTTGAGTCTTTTGATTCACGTCATTAAATAAATAAAAAGATTTCATACAAACACATTTCTTTCACCTTTGACATTGGCGAGCAAGAACCTCACTACGAGTCACCTCCCACATAGAAAAAGTCTCATCCTGAGTTGTTTCCAGAGTGGTTTCTTCTTGTTTTGGCTGATTTAGACTAGTCACAATGTCCCCTTCTACGGGTTCATAATCTCTGAACTCACTGTGTCATAATAATGAGAAACCTTATTACATAAAAACGATAACATAATCCCAACGTACAAACATAATTTTAATAACGTAAACACAAGAAATATGAAGGAAACTCATGGTGTGAAGCAGAACTCAAGGAAGAACCAATCACGACCCTTGACATCCACAGGATGAACAGATGAATTTATGGTCCTGATCATATGTTTTCCTCCTTCAACAACAATTTGAAACGTGGTGATACAAAGATATTGAACCTTGGGATGTGCTTCACTATTGGGACTGCCAGTCTTGACATGGAAAAAGTCATGGTTACCCAAATGAACCAAATACCCTGTATTAAGCTCACAAAATGGCACTGGCGGACACGCAATCTCCAGACCACGCAATATAAACAGTGGGCTTAGGGAATATGCAATGCCACTTTCATCACCTTTGTCCATCCTAAAGGAGAATGCTATAACCTCCTCCACCATAAGCGCATGTAAGGCATAGATAGTGTCGCCTACAACCACGGCCCTCCCTCGGAAAGGAGCATAAGAAGCAGAAGTCACTCTATTCCATTGGTTTCTACTCTCATGAAAAGCAACGACATCGGGATTCATGTCGGAGTCCCACAATGAAAACAAAATAACACCATAACAAACGGCATAACCAATTATTTCCATACGGGTCCCATCATCATGATAAAATGGAAAAGAAGGCATTCGCTGCCAAATGTCTTGCTCAGGATCATATCTCTCAAAGGACGGTTCCGTAATTGGTTGTAAGCACGCTGGAGATGCAACATAGTAAAGCTTGCCATACGCAGACACAAGAGTTGCTAATGGTTTAGAGGCTAGATTGGGAGGAATAGATGAAGAATATGACCCAATCTCCGTGTCAATAATATATCCGAATGACCTGGAAGAGTCTCCCACGAGAGGGTTATTATAACCTTCCTGTAAAAGGATGTATAATTCGGAGCGGTTGAAAATCCTTGCACCCTGAATGTAAAAACCATTAGAGAACTCATCCTCAACTTGAACAAATGGGGGTTCATGAGTGACTCCTCCTCCATGTTTGAACGTCACTTGATAGATTGCATCAGTATACTGGCCATCATAAAAAGACACCAATAAATATACAGATCTATCTTCCCCCTGATTTATTGTCGTCGATGGCACCATGGGAAAGCTGGACAGAGAAGAGAGAGATATATAGAACAAGCCAAGTTAATAGTTTCAAACACCTACCTACCTAGAGAGATTTAATGAATGAAGCAAGGTCAAAGCTAGACCATCTACTTTGGCAAGCATATACACATAGGAACAAATACAAACAAAAACTAAAAATGCCAATAAACTTCTCCATTTCTTACAAACTGCAAATGGAAGTATAGGACTAGATCATCATCATTAAATATTAGGGTAAAGTGCGGTTTTGCCCCCTGAACTATAAGGCAATTCGAACTTACCCCCCTGAACTATTTCGTTTGCCAATTTAGTCCCTCAACTCGTAATAAATAGTCAATTTCCCCCTTACTGTTAAGTTTATCTAATTTCATTCATTTTTCTGTTAATAACAAGGGCAAATTTGTAATTCTAACTTAAAATTCATAAAAATATTGTAAATAATTAACTTTTAGAAGCAAAAAAATCTTTGGGGAGAAGAAATCGGTGGGGGTGGGGGTTTTGTAGGGAGAATAATTTTTTTCTTCTAAAAGTTAATTATTTACAATATTTTTATGAATTTTAAGTTAAAATTACAAATTTGCCCTTGTTATTAATAGAAAAGTTGATGGAATTAGATAAACTTAACGGTAAGGGAGAAATTGACTATTTATTACGAGTTGAGGGACTAAATCGGCAGATGAAATAATTCGGGGTAAGTTCGAATTGCCTAATAGTTCAGGGGGTAAGTTCGAATTGCCTAATAGTTCAGGGGGCAAAATGGCTAAAAATCCTAAATATTAAAGAGTAATAAATCGATCATAGTTATATATATAAACGCTCAGAATTGCAAAATATAACATCCGATTCCTCAGAAAATAACACAGTTTTTGCAAGAAAACACCTCAAAGAAACAGATAAAGGCCCTCGAAACAGGAGCTGGTAATCCAATTCAAATTCAAGCATATGTAACACAAGTGGACTGAATGGTATCAAAGAGATATAAAATACCTTCTGTAGCATCAAGATAGCCCAACAAAAAGAAGGAGAGAGAATTTATATATTTAGTAGAGGCTGGTGATTATTCCAAGTAAGAATCTTTGAATATAATTAGAGATGCATGCAGCAACGAGAGAAAACTTATGCAAAATTCACCGAGAAACTAAATAAAAAGAAAATTAATCGAAAATTTAAAAAAGAAAAAGAAAAAAAGTAACAGCAACAATTTTACAGAGAAACAAAAATTAAGAAGATAAGACGTAGTCCACTAAGCCATAATACACTGACCTTGGGTAAGGATTAAAGGGTTCACGGCTGGGACTTTCGTAAATCTCCGTGAAATTTGGAGTCGTTGTCCTTTGGGATTGACTGAGGCTAGCAATACTGGCGCGTATCAAGCGAAGCTCCTCCATTATGGATTTCTGCTGGGCGGAAAGCTCGGCTAGAGATTTCTCCACTTCCGATTGACCAGGGGTGGGCTCAGCGGTGGAAGCCATCTTCAAGGTGATTGCCGGCATGTGACTGCCTGGTTGAACGGGACTACCACTACTGGCGCTTAGTAAGCGAAGCAGCTCCAATATTAATGTTTGCAATTCGAACTTTTGGGTTTTCTCGATCTCCGATATCTTGCCGAGAGGTTTCTCCATCTCCGGTAAGTTCCCCTGGACATCATGTTGGCGTGAAGCCATCGGCAAGGCATGGCCTTGATCCGAGGTGGGACCAGCGGCGGCGGTGGAAGGTTGAGATTTTTTCGAATACTCCATATGATACCAGATGAGGCACAGGGAATTTAGGGTTTATGGATGATATTTATGTCTCTTGTAATTATGCCATTGTTCAAAGACCCGAAACAAACTTCTCAATCAACCATTCTCAGACATTGAATTGGTATACATTTGATTTGGTTTTGCTGTAATTATGTAATTGGATGCTTAAGTGATTTTGTAATTAAGTTTTTTCTTCAATTAATTAAGTAAATATATTAAAGTCGAAAATAATTCACTTGTTATAAAGAAAAAGAGTATTAAATTATCAAAACAAAGATAATGTTATAAAACTAGAGAGAGAAAATATAGAGAGAAGTGATGTGCTAAAGATAAAATTTCATAATGTTTTTTCTCCATTCATCTTTAGTAGAACCACCTACAGGTTACAAACACTAATTACAAATACTTAGTGCATAGGTTACATAAAATCCATACTAAGAGGTATGGTGGTCATCCACTAACTCATGCATTTATCACCATCGCATAGATTAACTAATCCACCTATATCGTAATTCAATAAATAAAATGTATCTTTATATATATGCCGGGTAAAAAAAATAGCACTGAGTTAGGAAGATATGCAGCAAATGCTTAACGACATGAAAATTGCAATAACTCATCATTCGTCATATAGATTGCAACACCTTCTTACATTACAAGTTTTTTTTTCTTCCACTCGTCATCCCTAAACAGGTTTTTTTTTTTCTTCCACTCGTAATCCCAACCTCCGCCATGTTTTCGGTTTGCGGTCCTAATCGGGTGTTTTTTTGTGCTTGGCCTTTTCATGATGCATGGCGCCTATTTCATGCTACATGGGCTACTCCAGCTTGGCTACTCTCTGCAAAACCCATTAATATTACGATAAACTAAACTCAAAGGCAATAAAAACACTTCAAAATGCACAGAATTGAATCTCTTGATTCATGGTCATTTAAGTAAATAAAAAAGATTTCATTGTAAACACATTTCTTTCACCTTAGCCATGGGCAAGCAAGAAGCTTACGATGAGTCCCTTCATGGATCAAAAACTGCTTATCATGTTCATCCAAAGTGGTTTCTTCTTGTTTTGGCTGATTCATACTAGTCACACTCTCCTCTTCTATGGGTTCATAATCACCGCACTCGCTGAGTCATAATAATGAGAAACCTTATTACATACAAAATGTAAAATAATTCCAACACACAAATGTAATTTTATTGATGAAAACACAAGAAACATGAAGAAAACTTACGGTGTGAAGCAGAACTCAAGTGAGAACCATTCACGGCCCTTGATATCCACAGGATGAACAGTTGAATGTATGGTCTTGATCATGGGTTTTCCTCCTTCTCCAACAACAATTTGAAATATGGTGATACAAAGATATTGAACCACGGGACATGCTTCGCCATTGGGACTACCAGTCATGACATGAAAAAAGTCTTTGTTACCCAAATGAACCAAATACCCTGTCTTAAGCTCACGAAATGGCACTGGTGGACAAGCAATCTTCAGGCCACGCAATGTAAATTTTGGGCTTAGATAATATGCAATGCCACTGTCTTCACCTTTGTCCATCCTAAATGAGAATGCTATAATCACCTCCTCCATAAGCGCATGTAAGGCATAAATAGTGTCGCCTACAACCACGGCCCTCCCTCGGAAAGAAGCATAAGAAGCAGAAGTCACTCGATTCCATTGGTTTCTACTCTCATGAAAAGCAACAACATATGAATTCATGTTGGAGTCCGACAATGAAAACAAAATAACGCCATAACAAACGGCATAACCAATTATTTCTGTATGGCTCCCATAGTCATGATAAAATGGAAAAGAAATCATTCGCTCCCAAAGGTCTTGATCAGGATCATATCTCTCGAAGGAGGGCTCCTTAATTGCTGGTGAGCACCCTGGAGCTGCAACATAGTAAAGCTTGTCATAAGCAGACACAAGAGTTCCTACTGGTTTAGAGGCTATGCTAGGAGGAAGGGATGAACAATATGACCCAGTCTTGGTATCAATACTATATCCTAATGGCCTCCAAGATTTGGGCCCGCGAGTTTTATTATAACCGTCTTGTGGAATGATGTATAATTTGGAGCGGTTGAAAATCCTTGCACCCTGAATGTTAAAACTGTCATAGTACTCCGCCACAAGTCCAACTTCTGGGGTTTCATGAGTGACTCCTCCGTGTTTGAATGTCACTTTATAGATTGAATCAGTGTATTCACCATCATAAAAAGACACCAATAAATATACAGATCTATCTTCCCCCTGATTTACCGTCATCGATGCGTGCTCTGGCTCCACAGAAAAGCTGGATAGAGAAGAGAGAGATATATGTAGAACAAGTCAAATTAATATTTTTTTTTTAACAAAAAAAACAACAGTTGCAATGCGAAAGAAGAACATCAACAATTTTACAGAGAAACAAAATTAAGAAGATAAGATGAAATCCACTAAGCCATAATGCACTGACCTTGGGTGAGGATTAAAGGGCTCAGGGTTGGGACTGTCATCAATCACCGTGAAATTTGGAGTCGTCGTGGATTGACTGGGGCTAGCATTAATGGCGCGTATTAGCCGAAGCTCCTCCAGTATTGATTTCTGCGAATCGGCCAGTTGGAGTTGCTGGGCAGAAAGCTGGGAGGAAAGCTGGGCGGAAAGTTGGGCGGAAAGCACCTCTAATAACTTCGTCAAGGCACGGTATTGAGCAGGGGTGAGCTCAGCGGCGGCGGAAGCCATCGTTGGCCGGGGACTGCCGGGTTGAATGGGAATACAACTACTGGCGCTTAGTAGGCGAAGCAACTCCAGTATTGATGTTTGCAATTCGAACTTTTGGGTTTTCTCTATCTCTGATATCTTGACCGGATATTTCTCCATCTCCGGTAACTTCCCTTGGAGATCATATTGGTGGGTAGTCATCGTCAAGGCATGGACTTGAGCCGAGGTGAGATCAGCGGGGGCGTTAGAAGGTTGAGATTTTTGCCAATGCACCATGATACCAGATGATAGGTCCTTCGCTATTGAAATGCAAATTGAGGCAAAGGGAATTTAGGGTTTGGGGATGCCGCTATAGAGGGGAGTTTTATTATGCTTGGCTGGGGGTGTGAATATGAGGAAAGTTTCGTTATGCTTAATTGGGGCGGTGTGATATATATTTTTGTATACGGGGCGGTGTGATATGAGGAAAGTTTCCAACTCGTGTAAAATTCTAGAGGCTGGCTGCCATTCTTTTTTATTTTAATAATAAAAAATAAAAACTAGTCATTTTTTATACCACACACAACTCATAAAATATGATTTATTTAGTTTCCCTTTTTTAAATTTGTGTTTTTGTTACCTGTTTTATCATGCAATGTTTTTGTTACCCGTTTTATGATATTTGAGTTTGTTACTCGTTTTATGAGATTGGGGCCTATATAATCTATCTGCGGTTCTCCCTCTTTGATCTTTCTTTGACTTAATATCTCTGTTTGCTTCGCTCTCCTTAAGCAAAGGTGTCTGCCGCTGATCTCTCCTTGACTGCATATCGTTTTTGCTTCATTGTCCAAGATAATCAAAGGTTACATTATGCTTTCTCATTTATAATCTAATTTTTGTTATATTTTCTTTTGAGTTCATGTGAGTAGTTTTTGTGTTGTCTTTTGAAACATTGATTGACCAACGATACTTGTTTAATTGATTGACCAGCAATACTTGTTTATCTGTTTTCTTCTGTGTTATCTATTTTCTTTTGAACATTGATTGACCAGCAATACTTGTTTATCAAACCAATAATATATACTAGCGACACTAAATTTGAGTCTCAAATAACTTAGCTCATGTCAAGTCATTAAATTTGAACTATTTAAATTGCCACATAATTAATTTAGTTTTCTAAAATCTATATCTATCTATATTTTCGAAATCTTCACAGTTGTCCTTGTTAATGAATATACTGAAACAGAAGATATTTCATTAAATAGGGATAAAATAATACATTCACAATTTATTTAAATAAATTAATAAAATAAAATAAAAAGCACTTACTGCAATTGGCCATGCAAATAGGAGACGTTGTCCAATAAACATATGCCTTCATAATCCTTTACTCCGACAAGAAAATTTGAAACCATAGATTCTTTGTTTGATTCATAAGGGACAAGTATTTTATTTGGGGAATAATAACTGTCTGTGTTATTCAAAAAATTTAAAAAAATTGCGTCCTGCCAAGAGTTCTCAAGCTTGGAGATCTCTAATGGCATTAAGGCTTCTAATGAGTCGTTTTATCTGTTTTTGTGTCTCTTGTTTCGGGTAGCTGTTGTGGGGCTCTTTGTTGGCTTGTCCAGATTGACTGACTGTTGTCTTTTGTTTTCCCAGTTTCGCTTGTTGCTGTTGTCTCTTGTTTCCCTCTTTCCTGTTGCCTCTTCTTCCCTAGTTTCCAATCTAACCTATTCGAATTTTTGTGGATTATTTTTTTATTTTAGATTTCTTTGAATTGGAGCGACTGCCAAATTGAGGTATGGTGTTAAAGTTTCTGCCAAAGTACTGCTGGATTTTCTGCACATCTACTTACAAATTTGGTTGCCGAAGAAAGGCCTTTTCCTTTTGGTGATTTGGACTATGCAAAATTAAATTTCAGTTTTCGTTTTAGAAAACATCTTTTTTTAGAAGAAAAAAAGCCCTTTTTTCCCTCTCATCTTGTTCGCGGAATTGTTTGAGTGCTATATTGTAATTACAATACTGGTTTTCTTACAGATTTCTTTTATTGTTATACAAAGTATTTTATTTTGGGAATAACTGTTATACCAACAAAAAAAAAATTTAAGTGTCCTGCACTCTGAGAGCTGGGTTGTTTTTCGATTTTTTTTTTTTACATTTTCCTTTTTAGTACGTTAATTATTATATTTGTTTTTCTTATTATATTGTTAAAACGAGTCTTTTTTTAATTGAAATTTTATGTTTTTAATATAATTAGAGATTTTATATTTATAAACTTTTTTTAACGGTAATAAATTTAAGATTTTTACTCTTTGCTTTTAAACGGCATGCAGATTATTTCTTAGAATAATTTGAAAATTTACTTTCATTTGCTTAGGGTTCTTTTTTCTCTTATGTTTGGGGTCCTGATTCTAATGCTAATATTTCCAGGAAATGGAAATTCCAATTGAGTTTTTCCAGTACATCAATGAACAATATTACGATAGTGATGATTCAAGTGACATGGTTAAGGGTGCACATGTGTGCTTTTATAAACTTTCCAGTAACTATTCAAGGAATGAAAGCTTGTATGATCATGGTGAGCTTATATTTAAAAGGAACGGTAAAGCGATAGATGTTTCCTTCTTGAATATCGGTGATGGAGATGAACAAGAGGAAATAGCTGAGCAAATTTTTCATTTAACCTCAAGGATATCCGACAGAATACTTCTCCGTCCATGGATGGTTGCATATTGCAAACATAATAAGGAGGGTACGAGCGGATGGTGGAGTCTCTGTTATGATAGATTCGACATTTCACTTTATGAGTGGCAATATAAGGTAATATCAGAAGAACTTTCTGATCCAAACAAGGTAGATTTGAAGATTGGGTTTCGCTGTCTTTGTGATTACTGGTGTCGTACAATACGGTGAGTGTAATAATCATTTATGTTTTTGATATATTAATTTGTATTATAGTTAACTTATGTATTTCATGATTTGACAGACAATTAATTGAAGTGATCTCTCACATTCATGCTGAGGGGATTTTCCATGGTTCCTTGCGAGCATTGATGAGTTATGTTTTTTTGGGTGATACACTCAAGATAATGAACATAGGAGGAGGACATAAGGAAGTAGACAAAGTTGCTTTCCAAGACTTCAAGGATTTTGGTTTGATGCTGCGATCTCTGTTTCAACCGTTTTTGAGTTGCGATACTCAATGGCCAGAACTTACTAGATTTCTTAGTTGTTTTAACACTAATTTACAAGAGTGAGTACTTTTGAATTTTTATTTTTGTGAATTATGGTATGTTATTACATGTCTTCATGAATTTTGTTTTTTCTCTTTTCAGTTATCCAAAGTATGTTAACAAATTGTTGGGACACCCATTTTTTATGGCTCCTAGTCGGAGGATGCGGTACATTGGTGAACTTCATCGTAAACTTAAAAGCACGCATAAAAAATTGCGCACAAGCTTGAACTCAAGTGATTTTAATGAGTTCTTCGATTGGAACACACCGCATGCCATCAGTTGTTTGGAATCGTTTTTTATTAAAGTTTTTAATTATGAGGGAGTTGAACCATATAAACGTCGGCCATCAGACCTTCTAAAGTTCCTACGAAATGTGTATGAGCATTTTATGGATCGTTCAAAAAAGGACATTGAGGAAGTGGACATTGTGCAAGTGGATATTGTGCAAGTGGACGCTGCTGTTAGAAAGCATTGGGGGGATTTTTTGGATCGCGTTCACGTCCTGTTCTCAACATCAACAATATGCTAATGTTGCTCATGTTTTGTTTGCGGTTGTTTATCTTGGTTTAGGTTTTATGTTAGATAATAATGATTTTGTGTGGGAAATATGTGGTTGGTTTTGATTTTTTGTTTAAAAGATAATGACTTTATGTTTGATTGGATTTTCTTAATCTATTACCTTTAAGAAGCTATTTTCAGCTTGATGAACAGTTGTCCTAGGCTTGATATAGTTTCTGAGCATTTTGCCGTTGGGTTTTTCCATCTCTCTTATGATTTATAGTACTATGACGTAGGCCTTGTACGGTTACTTAACAAAAATAATATTGCCGTTGGCTTTCATTTGACATAGTTTCGGAGCATTCCATTACCTACTTCCGTCGATCAAGCTAAAGGATGATGAGTGATGATAGAAGCTAATTTAATTTGGGTGCAAAGTTGCTGCCAAAGGTGAAGAATTTCTTGTGGAGAATTGTCAAGGGCTGTTTACCCACGACAATACATTATGATATTATTCACTTGAAATTCCCCCACACCAATATTTCAAAACCACATCACTTAAAAGACGTCGGAATTTCATATAAGTGACGTGATTGTAAAATATGCTACAAATCAAGTCGGTAGTTATACAAGTGACGTGGTAGGGTATCAAAGCACGTCGATTCTCAAGAAAAAACGACGTCGATCAAAAACACGCTAAACTTAAGTTGTCAAAAGCACGTCGGTTTAAAAAAACAAATCGAACGATCTCTCCCTCTCTCTCTCCCTCTCTTTGGTTTTCACCATATCCCTCTCAACCACCTCTTCCTTCTCCTTATTTTCTCACCATTTCAAGTGTTCATGGAATACATTTCTCTATCTCTCTCCTTTTTTTTATCATAGATATCTCTTTTCCTCTCTTACCAGCCAGT
This sequence comes from Prunus padus, assembly GCA_024362665.1. Classification (NCBI taxonomy): domain Eukaryota; kingdom Viridiplantae; phylum Streptophyta; class Magnoliopsida; order Rosales; family Rosaceae; genus Prunus; species Prunus padus. Next base: position 2,514,680 of record JANFAM010000005.1, read on the forward strand.
AAATCCCAGTGACGAGGATGTCTCAAAGAAGATCCAGCACATGGTGAGGTTCATTCGCCAAGAAGCCGAAGAAAAGGCCAACGAGATCTCCGTCTCTGCTGAAGAAGTACGTATCCTAATTCTATCACAACTCTCTTCTTTTTCCCCCAATTTTTACTTTTTTCTAACCCTAAATTTCAATTTAATATCGATCCATTGTTGTAATTCATGCGTAATCAAATTTTTGTACATGTTTTCCAATACTGGATTCCAACGCTTGGTCTCGATGTTGCTGGCCGGTTTGTTCTCTGCTCTCTTCTCTTCTCTTTTGCACCTAATTTGATTTTGCAGAAAATTTGACCCATATATGATCAATTTTGGTTCCCTCCATTTTTCTTTGATATGGTGATTTTATGATATTAATTTGGGGATGTAGGATGTGGCAAGATTCAGAGAACAGGGTTTATTTGATCAAAGAACTGGATAAGATTACTGGGCAGGTGGGTATGTCTTAGATTTGTATTCGAATAGAATGGTACGGTATCACCATGTCTGGTGATACTTTCATTGAAATATTGCCACGTGTCTTTCTTAAAAAGAAAATTTAAACGGTTTTTCCCGCTAGATATTGGGTTCCAATGTACCCTTTATAACAAAAGGAAGACGATTGCAACCAAGGTCTGCAATGCCTCTACCTCTCCTTGTCGGCCCCTCCCCTTCTTTTCCTTCATCAATGTTTATCTTCCTCCATCTCTCTCTCTAAGAATCTCTTTATTTAATAGTTGGCTTTTATCATCACATTTCATGGGCCCAAAACTTTATCTATGCATATCAAAAATTTCTGAGGGTTTTTACGTTAAGTTTGCTTTACACATCTTTCTGAATGCATTTCTCGAATCTTCTCTTGTCAGGCCCATACAAGATTGAGAGCAAAATTGGATAAAGAGCACTTGGATTTGGAGGTTTTGAGGTATATGAAAGCAACCTGGATGAGGAGGTTGAAGTATTGGGGGGAGGTAATCAAACATAGAGAGGGTACGGCAGAGGGGGACTACGAACTGGATAGAGGTGGGAGGGACGGTGCGGCGGAGGGGGACTGTGAACTGAATAAAGGTTTAAGGTTGTCTGGCTTTTTTTTAATTAATTATGAAGGGTAAAATTGAAACCCAATGTCTAGCTCAAAAAATAGTTTAAATTTTCTTTTAAAAAGTACACGTGGCAAATTCTACGTGGAAGTATCACCAGCTGACGTGATGATATCGTACTACTCTATAATTTCTCTGTTGGGAGTTGTCATCTTACTATTTTGATCAGCCAACATTTTCTGGTGTTTATATCTATCATTTTTTGGTAGAGATGCTCAGGCATATAGCAGAACACATAAAAGCATAACACAGAAATCCTGTGAGCACGGCAATAGGTAAGGCAGAACACAGAAATCCTGCGAGCACGACAGAAGGATCCATTCAATTTGAATCCCAAGAGTAGGTTGGTGGACGATTTCGTATGAACCATCACAATAGGGGGTAGGAGATGTAGTAGGTGAAGTAGAACCAGAAGTAAGTGAAGAAATAAAGTCATCAACATTTAGCATGGTGATGGATGTCGGGGTGGCGACAACGGTGACAATAGCAAGGTAGGCGGTGGCGATGATGACAAGGTAGACGGCGGCGGCGGGGGGCTAGGATTATAGGCTAGGTGTATAGTGCATTGAAAATAGGTAGTGTTTAGGGTTAGAGTTTTTTATGTTGTAGAGACGGATCGAAACACATCAACATCATCAACAATGACAAAGGAATGACAAAGGAGATGTCTTCCTAATTCAGCGAAAACTTCTCTTCATTCTCCTTCTCGCCTAATTCTGTAGGACATAATCCGGTTTTTGTATTTATTTCGTCCATCATCGTCAATAAAATACCCATAATGTTATTTAGACAAACAAGATTGACCACATTAATTGGCCACCTTATGTAGCAATTGATATGGTTATGCAATGTCAATTAATGAATATTACTATGCGGATTTTATTTTTATTTATTTCTCTTTTCAATCTCATGCTCAAGCCACACCCTTTTGCATACCCAGTTTTTAATTGGCTACGATTTAGTTGTGGACATTCAAAGGGCAAGACGAGAAACAAAGTGACGGAGAGAGTGTGGGGAAGAGGAGAGAGAAGAGAAAAGGGTGGAGGGGGAAGATTAAAAAGATTCACAATTGCATTTAGTTTTATAAGAGCATCCACAATCATGCTCCTTATTCTTTAGTTAAAATTTAGCTAAAAATACTAGAAAGCTATTTTATGAGCTTCTTAAAAAATTTCAACTCCAACCATGCTCCAAAATTTATGGAATCATAAATTATTTATTTCTTTTTTTAGTTTAGTATAAATGCTATATCTTCATATAAAATAATAAAAATAATAATTAGCATTAAAGTAAAGAAGCATTTAATTATAGGGAGCCTAGGAGTCCTTTCTCTCTCCTCAGATTTAGGAGCTCCTAGAGGTCTCCCTTTAAGAGTTGGATATGAAGCATGGTTGGAGGTGGGTTTCTCACTTCCTCCCTAAATTTTATCTAAGGAGATAATTTAGAGCATTTCCAGCGTTTGGGGCAAGAGAGGGCAGGAGGCAGCCCAAGAGAGGGGAGACTGCTCCAGCGCGCAAGCCCGAGCCCAGGCTGGGTGCGGGTCCCACCAGCCTGGGCGAGCCCAAGGGCAACTCTTGCCTCAGCCCAAGCCCGAAGGCAAGCTGACGTCAACGAGCTTGTTTGAAATTTTTTTACCGTTGGCACGTGCAATGCACGCGCCAACATTAAAAAAATTTGAAACAGGAGCGCATCGCGACAGAGCCCAACGGCTCTTTGACACGTGGCTCGCACTGGAGCCATTCGATGGGTTTTTTTGCACAATCTGACGACTCAGATGATTTTTGGGTTTAAAAGATTGAAAAAAATTGCAAGAAAATTTTAAAAAATATAATAAAATTCTAGAAATTATTTCTGTAAATACTTACCATACCCATTCACTTTCCACACCAAATTTGCATACAAATTCATCTCCTTTCAATATTTTTTACTTTCCACACCAAATATTTTTCTCCTTAGGAATTTTTTAAAAATACCAAAATTTTCTGAAATTTTTTTCTATAAATACCTACCAATATTATTCACTTTCCACAACAAATCTTCATACAAATTCTTCACCTTCAAATATTTTTCACTTTCCACACAAAATATTTTTCTCCTTCACAAAATTCCATTTGTGTCAAAAAAATACATGGCCTCTTCCAGTGAAGCCGGAGGCACGTGGACAACCGTTGAAGATATTTTGTTGTGTGAGTGTTGGGTCAAAGTTGTTCATTGCCCGGTCACAGGCAATGTGATGAAATTCTCTCATATGTGGAGAAAAATTCATGGAGAATTTTGTGAAAGATCAAGTTCGACTCGGACGGAAATGGCTTTGGCTAGTAGGTGGAAAATTTTGAATACAGAGTTAGGGAAATGGAGAGATGCGTTGGCAAAAGCAAGAGAAATGATTCGAAGCGGTGAAAATCTTGGCGACGAGGTAACAAATTTCTAATTTCCGTTTTATTCAATTTAATGTCTTTTTTTTCCTTGGATTTACAATTTTATTTCTTTAATAGATTATTCAAGCACAAATGTGGTTTTGTGCATTTGGTAATAAAAAATTCAAAAATCACCAATGTTGGGACGTTGTGAAGAATTGTTCAAAATTCAATACATGTGGTTCGTTCAGTTCTGTGAAGAAAACCATTACACAAGGCTCCTCAAGCGAACAATGCCCGCAATTGGTTCTCGTGGTGCGTTCTGTGGAGGAAATAATGGCACGATTACATCCTCCGCCACGTGGTGATCTGATGGAACCGTCTCCTCCAATGATTGAGCCGTCTTCGTACTCAATTGTGTCGGACTATGAGGACCTAGAGTATTTAAATTTTATGATGAGTGAGTAGGTATTTCAATTGTATGGATGAGTGAGATGTGAATTTTTTAATAAATATGGACACGTGGCAACCCAAAATCTTATCCGAAATTTTTATATTTTATCTGAAAATGTTATTTGGAATTTTATATGAGAATTTTATAATGAATAGTGACATGTGACAACCAAAAATCTTATCCAAAAATCGTATCCAAATTAATTGTTTAAGTTAAAAAAAAAAAGGAAAATAAATTAAAGTGAATAGTAATTGCCCTACCTTGCCCTTCCATGGATGGAGCAAAAAATACAAGGGCTGCCACTATTCACGTGAATAGTGCCCCCCTTGCCCTTGCCCTTGCCCTTGCCCTTATGGGTGGAGTTGCTCTTAGGGAGTGCGTCGTATATGCTCTAAAACGTGGCCTTCTCGTAATCATTTTTCAGTATTTAACTTTAATTATCTTTTAATCTCGATGCATTTGAAGACAACTCGTATATACAAGAATTCATGATCTATGTGAAGATTGATAGAATTTGTTAACTGAAAAGACAATAAACGAATGTTGCTTTCCGGGGTTTGACTTTGACCCCTATTTCATTAAAAAAAAAAATTTTAAAAAAGAAGATTGAAATTCCATTGATGGAATATTGTTTACAATGGTCTTCTCGCTTTGCAATGAACTTGTCAAAATCTTCTCTCTTTGATAAAATGTCATCCTCAGGCTCAAAAGAAAAATATAGGACGCATAAAAAACTTTATGCACATTAATAAAAAAATAAACGTCATATTATCATCAGGCTCTAAGAAAAATAATAGGATTCATAAAAAGCTTCATGCACACTCATAAAAAATGTCATTTTCAGGATCAAAAGTTTGTTCTACTTTCCTGTTTCCCGTTTTGAGATTTTTTTTTGGTAGATAGTTTCAAGTTTGACTCGCAGATGAAGAGGAAGAGAAGGGAGGAAAATGGAGAAAGAAACAATGCTTTGGGAAGGATAAAATTTCCCCGTAAAGACACAATGAGAAGTAATGATTTTTTTCATCTAGCAATTGCAATTTGTTTACAGAGAGATGTGAAAATATAAATGTAAGAGAGAGAAAATAGAGTGGAAACTTTAATTAAAGATTATTTTCAGTACATAATTATTTTTTTTAAAGTAAGAATTAATTTGTCATGTGATATTTAATCACATCTATTCACAGTGTCAAAATTTGTGTAAAAAATGTAGTGCTATGTACGGATCCGCGCCCCTGTGCCAGGAAAAAACTAGCACTGAGTTAGGAAGATATGCAGCAAATGCCAAGCCAATAATCTTCGTACAAACGCTTAACTTCATGAAAATTGCAATAATCCATAATCCAAAATTGACAATTACATAAGTAATTTCTGAGGAACTCATCATTCGTCATATAGCTCTGCATGCAACAGCTTCTTACATTACAGGTTTTTTTTTTTTTTTAAATCTTCTTGGGCTTTTTCTTCTTGGTTTTTTCATGCTGCCTGGCACCTACTCATACTACATGGCGGTTACTCCAGCTTGGCTTCTTTCTTGGCCTCTTTCTGCAAAACCAAATAAATATTTAGAGAAACTAGACTCAAAGACTAAAATCCACTTATAGACATGCAAACAATTGAGTCTCTTGATTTAATGTCATTAAATAAATAAAAAGATTTCATTGTAAACACATTTCTTTCACCTTTGACACCGGCGAGAAAGAAACTCGCTACGAGCCACCTCCCACGTCAAAACATTCTCATCCTGAGTTGTTTCATGTTCATTCAGAGTGGTTTCTTCTTGTTTTGGCTGATTCATACTAGTCATAATGTCCCCTTTTATGGGTTCATGATCCCCGCACTCACTGAGTAATGAGAAACCTTATTACATACAAAAGGTAACATAATTCCAACGTACAAACACAATTATAAAAATGTAAACAGAAGAAACGTGAAGGAAACTTACGGCGTGAAGCAAAACTCAAGGAAGAACCAATCACGGCCCTTGATATGCACAGGATGAACAGTTGACTGTATGGTCTTGATCATGGGTCTTCCTCCTTCTCCAACGACAATTTGAAACGTGGTGATACAAAGATATTGAACTTCAGGACGTGCTTCGCTATTGGGACTGCCAGTCATGACATGAAAAAAGTCATGGTTACCCAAATGAACTAAATACCCTGTCTTAAGCTCATAAAATGGCACTGGCGGACACGCGATTTCCAAGCCACGCAATGTAAACATTGGGCTTAGGGAATATGTAATGCGACCATGTTCACCTTTGTCCATCTTAAAGGAGAATGCTATTATCTGCTCCACCATAAGCGCATGTACGGCATAGATAGTGTCACCTACAACCACGGCCCTCCCTCGAAAAGGGGCATAAGATGCAGAAGTCACTTGACTCCATTGGTTTATACTCTCATGAAAAGCAACGACATTGGGATTCAGGTCGAAGTCCCACAATGAAAACAAAATAACGCCATAACAAACGGCATAACCAATTATTTCCATACGGCTCCCATCATCATGATAAAATGGAAAAGAAGGCATTCGCTCCCAAAGGTTTTGAGCAGGATCATATCTCTCGAAGGAGGGCTCCTTAATTGGTGGTAAGCACACTGGAGATGCAATATAGTAAAGCTTGTCATACGCAGACACAAGAGTTGCTAGTGGTTTAGATGTTATGTTAGGAGGAAGAGATGAATGATATGACCAAGTCTTCGCTTCAATACTATATCCTGATGGCACCCGTGAGTATCCCTCCAAAGGGTTATTATAACCGTTTTGTAGAAGGATGTATAATTTGGAGCGGTTGGAAATCCTGGCACCCTGAATATAAAAACCGTCATAAAACTCCTCCTCAAGTTCAACTACTGGGGGTTCATTAGTGACTCCTCCATGTTTGAATGTAACTTGATAGATTGAATCAGTGTATCGGCCAATCAGTGTATCGGCCATCATAAAAAGACACCAATAAATATACAGATCTATCTTCCCCCTGATTTACCGTGGATGCATCCTCCACCATAGAAAAGCTGAACAAAAAAGAGAGAGATATATAGAACAAGTCAAGTTAATATTTTCAAACACCAACCTACCTAGAGAGATTTAATGAATGAAGCAAGGTCAAAGCTATACTTTAGTAAGCATATATGCATAGAAACAAATACAAACAAAACAGTAAAAATGGCAATATATAAAAATAAATTTCACCATTTTCCTACAAACTGAGTATGGAAGTGTAGGAGTAGATCATCATCATTAAATATTACAGAGTAATAGATCGATCATAGTTAAATGGAAAGTTCAATTCAATTTATAGAACATCCGATTCCACAGAAAATATAACACAGTTTTTTGCAAGAAAACACCTCAGAGAAATAGATAAAGGCCGAGCTGGTAATCCAATTCAAATTCAAGAATACGTAACACATGTGAACTGACTGGTAACAAAGAGATACAAAACCTCCTGTAGCATCAAAATAGCCACACACAAAAATAGTCCAAGCAAGAATCTTTGAATATAATTAAAGATGAATGCAAAAATTAAGAAGATAAGATGAAATCCACTAAGCCATGATGCGCTGACCTTGGGTAAGGATTAAAGGGCTCACGCTCGGGAACAGTGAAATTTGGAGTCGTCGTCTTTTCGGATTGAAAGGTGATAGCATTACTGGCGCGTATTAGGCGAAGCTCCTCCAGTATTGATTTCTGCGAATCGAGCTGGGCGGAAAGCTGGGCGGATAGCTGGGCCGATAGCTGTGCAGAAAGCTGGGCGGAAAGCACGTCCGATAACTTCGTCAAGGCACGGTATTGAGCAGTGGTGAGTTCAGCGGCGGCAGAAGCCATCGTAGGCCGGGGACTGCCGGGTTGAACGGGAATACCACTATTGGCGCGAAGTGGCTCTATTATCTTGCCCAGAGATTTCTCCATATCCTGTAACTTCCCCTGGGGATCATCTTGACTGGAAGCCATCGTCAAGGCATGGCCTTGACCCGAGATGAGATCGGCGGCGGAAGGTTGAGATTTTTGCGGATCCCCCATGGTACCGGATGATAGGGCCTTCGCTATTGAAATGCAAATTGAGGCACAGGGAATTTAGGGTTTGGGGATGCCGCTGTAGGGGGGAGTTTTATTATGCATGGTTGGGGGTGTGATATGAGGAAAGTTTCGTTATGCTTGGTTGGGGGTGTGATATGAGGAAAGTTTCGTTACGCTTGGTTGGGGGTGTGATATGAGGAAAGTTTCCAACTCGTGCAAAAATTCTAGAGGCTGCTATTCTTTTTTCTTTTCTTTTTGTAATAATATAAAATAACTAGTTATTTATTAAACCACACAACTCATAAAATATGATTTATTATTCTATTCAGCCTCCCTTTAAAATTTCGTGTCTTGTTACCTGTTTTATCATGCAATGTTTTTCGTTACCTGTTTTATCATGCAATGTTTTTCGTTAATTGTTTTATCATATTTGGGTTTGTTACTCGTTTTTATGATATTGGGGCTTTATTCATTGTCCACGATAATAACTTCCCCTAAATTTTGAGGACATAAAAGCCCTTGGATTAATCCAACGACACACATAATTATTCAGTCCAACTAAATATGGGACTTGTGAGTTCTTCTTTAATAAAAGTCCTTTGATTAATCCAACGGCACATATAATTTGTACTGCTAACCTTCTCACTCATGTTCTCTGTTTTACTCAAATAAATCTGTTAATTTAACCAACCAAAAAAAAAAGATTTAGGGATGCATAGACAAAAACAAAACTTAACCAGCCAAATTAATCCTTAGCTATACATAACCTAACAAAACTTCTAACTATTTGGCTTGACAAAAACAAAAGCTTCTGAAAGAAACACAGAAAGTATGCATAGACAGATGTGAACTGTTGACAATAGAAAAAGAAGATTAATCTGTAAATATCAAAGCGTAATATTAATTTGAATAATTTTGTACGAAATCTATCCTTAAATTGTATTTAGAGAAAAGTTCATATGGTGATTCGGCTTTCTCTACTTAAAAACTTTGGCTAACTACTTAAAAATTTGGGTCGTGCAAGTCTTTTTTCCTTAATTTATTTGCATCAAATCATCTGAAATGAGACCATGATGTGAAAAACAAAAATTGTGCAAATAAGAAACAAGATCTAATATGAAAAAGTAATGTCCATTTATCCGCAGTACAAAGAATCTCAATTCATTTTGACATTTGAATTTTTTTGATTCTGTCAACAAATTTTGGTAACTTGAGAATATCTTCTAATATACAATATCAACTAGTCTCTCCAATAGGGAGAAAAACTTAGTTGCAACGTGGATAACACTTTTTTGCTATCGCCGACCAATAATACTATGTCATCTGAAAGTGTTATCATGCGTGTCACAACGTTATTGGTCGGGATAGCAAAATAGTGTTATCCCCATTTTATGGAAGTCTTTCTCCTCTACACGAGCTTTTGTCACATTTTGAGCCTTAAATTTCTATCTATTTGATATATGCAAAATAACGAATTTTCTACAAATCTTCTAGATCACGTATTTTGGCTATAGAAATTGGTATAAGTAATGGCAATTTTTGGTACAAATAGATTAGTTGACCCTAATATTTTGCTGTGATTATGTAATTGGTAAGTAGACCTTTTGTGATTGTTTCTGATTGAGGGTGTAATTATTGCATCGTTCAAAAACCCGAAAACAAAGTTTTCAATCAACCATTCTCAGACATTGAATTAGTACATTTAATTTGATTTTGCTGTAATTATGGAATTGGATGCTTAATTAGTATACAAAATTTTTTCTTGGATTAGTTGACCTTTAATATTATGTAACACGCCTCCTATATGAATCAAGCACAAGACATTGAACAACTGTTATTGATCTCTTTAGCCCAAAACACTAGACAAGACGACCCCATTCTCCCCATTCTCTTCCCAACACCAGGTACGCACGTAGATCAAACTCTTCCCAATACATCAGTTTGAACGGTTCTTTCTTATTCAAATTGGTTTCAGTTGTGTTTTGTATTTGAGTTTTAAACTCTCCGCGATTTGCTCATGCTGTTGGCTTGTTTATAGGAGCATAACTCTACATTTGATTTGTAATCATCATTTTCTATATTCTAGTTGGCTGCTGCAAGTTCTGAGTTTGAAGGAGGTTGTACTGAGAGAGTGAGCTAGAGTATGACAGATGGATTTAGATTTAGCAATGTTCCAGACGAAGTTGCCCATCGCATTCTTTCCTTCCTCGCCATAGCAGACCTCACTCGTTTCGGCTGCGTGTCGAAAAGATGCAGAGAGCTTCCTCTCTCAGCTCCATCATTGGATTTTGATCTATCTGCCAGTGACTACACTTTTGCATCCACTTGCGAAAAGCGGATACAGTTGTTGAATTATTTGGACAGTTTCTTGAGCCGTCATGGGGATAATAAGATACAGCGCTTTCGTGTTCGTTTGGAGTGTCATTGCGTGGAGAAGAAGATCAAATGGATGGTTGATAAGACACGAAGCTTTCGCGTTCGTAGAGAAGCATGCGAGTGTAGGAAGGAGTATTCTCGGATTGTGAGATGGGTGGAAATAGCACTAAGGAGTGGAGTTGAAATGCTTCATCTTGAAATCTTTATAGATGAAAAGCAATGTGGCCAGGATCCCTTGGTTCCGTCTTGCGTCTTTCTATGTGGATCTTTGAAGACTCTAGAGTTGGACTTTGGCATGAATTATCCCAAAGTTCTTAAGAAGCCCTCGTCCTCCAGTTTTTCCTCCAATCTCCAACGCTTGGACTTGCGAAACGTTGAGATACACGAAGGGTTTTTCGAATGGATGTCGTCATCCTGCAAATGCCTGAAGGAATTAAGTCTTGACAACTGCAGGGCAGAAAGTATCACCATCCAGAGCTCCTCCTTGGAATCATTTAGGTACATATACGAGGATGATGACCTCTCCGATTTCGACATTATTGCTCCAAATCTCAAGTGTGTGGCATGGAAGGCCAATATGTTTGTGTTCCAAAATGCGGAGAAATGTAGTCGCTTAGAAAAAGTTGAGCTGCTTCTGCAACCTCAGAAACATGATGCTCTGGTCTTGTTTGAGGTTCTTCGCGGTATAAGCACGGTTAAACATCTTACTCTGAACCACGAGACCACCAGGGTAATTGTGGCATGTAGTTATTTCTTACCATATTCTTACAGGGTTTTTTCGGGTTTCTTCCTTGTTCTATTAACGTTGTGTGTTTATAACTTGCAGGTTCTGTTTGAGGGAGGTTCCATGCCAGCATTAGAGAATGTTTCTTATTTGTGCTTGCATATTTATTGCTTGTGTGATATCCTTGTCCCGGCCATTGCCTCTCTTTTTAGAGGAATGCCTAATTTGACTACTTTGGCCATAACTTCAATTTGGCCGGATCTTGATGTAAGCAAGAAAAACTTAATGTCCTATATTTATATTTCATTGGAAAATTGTTAATCGTTTGTTCATGCCTTTGTAGAATTGTTCTCGGTTTGATACGAGATATTGGAAATCGCTAAACCTTGCTTTTGTTCATAAGCTGGAGGAGGTAGACATTCATATGCTAATTGGATCTAATGCTGTTGAGTTTGCAAAATATGTCCTCGAGCATGCTCAAAAACTGAAGAAAATGAGGATTGTTCATACGGCAGAGCAATCTAAAGTTCTACGGAAGGTGAATGAGAGCAAGAAGATTTCCGATGCCACACTTGTGTTTGAAGAAGCTGAAGAATAAACTTTTAAAAATTCTGAAGAGTGGGTGCTGCTACTGCCCTAGTTTGTTTATCTTCATCTAGCTAGCCCATCATTTTGATGTTCAAGTTCAACTCTTTTTCTGCAAGGAAGAGCATAATTTTTTCTCCAATAACATTGGTTTAAACTTTCTGAGAGCCCTGAGGCACCATATGTTACATCCCCAGACGTGCAATTGTATCGACATTTTTGGTTGTTTACATCCACCTTCTATTTTTTTACATGGTTTAATTTATATTCCAACACGAGCTCGATTGTCTTTGAGCTCCCAAACTTAATAGTGTACAGGCAGCATGCCTACAATCTGATTAATTTACAATAATGCCCATGAATTCGAATGTTGGCAGCAGTGTTTGCTCTCATATGATGTCGTTTTCACAAAAGCTATCACCAAGGAAGATGGCAAAATTAGAAAAGGGCTATGAAGTTCATGTGTGATCATCACAGAGCATATAGTCGCATGCTATGTTTTGAATTATACACAGAAATTTGGATTTTGCTTTACAAAGCGTAGCGGAGGTTAAGAACCTTTTTCTTAAAATATAAAAAGTAAATAGGTGTAACACAAACTAACTATATTTTCTCAAAATGAGTTAAGAAATTTGACCAAAGCTTTCATCTTCAGTTTGTGGATATATCTGGGGACCTGTTCATGCCTTCAGCCAATGCGTTTGCAACTGGTCTTTGAAACATGAGCCAAGGATTTGGAATTTTTACTTGAAACCTCCAAAAACAAAAACCTAGCAGCGAGCACCCACTAATCAGAATCAGAACCTGATAGTGACCATTGATAAGAATCTTTGGGTTCCATATCAGTGATGGAAGGAGGAAGGTGTTCGTTAGTCGCTCTTCGAGGCCGGTCTCTCCTTGGTCTACTTCCTTCCTGTAAGATGCAGATTAAAGTTAACACATCACTCAAGGACTAAAAGTTGAAGCAAATGATAGCTAGATTAGTCTGTTCTTATTTCTTTTCTTCTTCTTATGTTCACCTTGGTATTTGGTTGACTTGGTTGATTCGACACTGGAGTTGCTTGGCTCCTCCGAAGCCAGATGGTACCAAAAGACATCAATGCCGCCAGAAGCAAAATCGGACCAATCCTTGGATCTCCTCCGATGCGATCATAGAGTCCACGTAAAATGCCACGGATGCTCTGCTTGATCGTATTTGTTGAAGGAATGCTTTGGACACCTGCGGACCATATTGGCTCTGAATCCTCAGGAACCAGATGAGGAGTTCTTGTTCTCTGCATTCGAAACAGACTTTAAATGTAAGGGTACAGAAGAGGAGCGCTCAAAAGGTGCAGAGAATCTGACACTTGAAAATCAGACAATGGGACTAGTCAGTCTTGAATGGTGCTTAGAACCATCTAATTCCCTAGAAAGACTGGATTTTGTGAACAGGCAAAGCATATTTACATAATGAGGAAGATCTCTGGAGTCTCCATCCTTGATTATTTGCGAGATCCATTTCATAATCTGCAGAAGAAGAAGAAAAAAAAGTGAAAACGAAGCAACCAACTAAGAACATATGCTCCCTTTGAGGCATTAATTGTAGTTTAAAGCATTATTCAAAGTCAAGAAATTCTCAAAACATAGAGTTAGATACCTCCGGAATTTCATCTGAACCATTGTACTTAGCCACAAGCTGTGATGCTGGATCTAATTCCTGATCTTGTACTGCATCCCATATGCTTTTCGGCTTTTCCTCGGGTTTGTCACCCTCTTCTGTCACATTCCTTTTGTAGCGTACGATATATAACTGAGGTACATCAGTCATATCTGTCCTTTCTCCACAAGTTTCATGGCTGGTTTCAGATTGGAGGAAGAAGAGACAATATTTCTGAAACAGAATATCAGCTCTTCTAAGGAATATGGTGTAGAAAACAAGCATATCCATTCAAATATGTCAAATTAATAGAATTTTCCTTTACCCCCTATATGGATACACAACAATGTACCAAATCTGCCATTGAGAGAGAAATTTATCATAAAATTTGGTGGTCAACTACCCTTGGATCAAAACCTAATGGTTGGCATTAATTCTGAAAATGCAAAGCACTTCCTTGGGATTGAAACCAACTTTGAATGACAACCTTTGGATTTTGATCTAATGGTTGGTGGCCAAGTGAACAAAACTCGGCTATAATATTGCTCCTTGAACCAAACTGGTTCTAAGTTCACCACGCTGTAGAAATTTTTGATGTCTTTAAATTTACCACTACATAGTAACATACAGAGTAGATTGCGGAATCGATATTGTTTCCGAGTGCATCATAATGAAATAACACTTAAAAAGACAAACACACAAATGTTCACCTTTTGGGCTTCTCCATCAAGCCAAGCAAACGTCAGTCGTTTGCTTTTAAGTGCACCTGCTGCTGGTGCTATAGATTGCTCTTCATCAGCTGATCTTGACTCAACTTCATTCGATAAGATTTCTTCAACCCTATGCATGGTCTATCAAACTTATGTCATTCGCACCAATTGCTAAATTTGAAAAATATGAATACTAGATGGCTCATATAAATCATAAATTCATTCTCTGAACACAGACTGAGTGCAATGTTGTGGACCAAAATGACAGGAAAGACACTTACTCCACGCATAGTACTGAGTTCTGGGCTATGCCTTCCTGCTATAACAGCACAGTACCAAGTAACGGTATGGTGTCCAGCACGGGAATAGCCTCGGGGATCACAACCCAATTCCATGGATGTCGTACTCCTCAACTGTGGAAGCTCTGAAAGAACAAACTGTCAGAAATCAAAAAGGAGCTCCCCCTGATTCACCAAGGTGTACCACTACAGAAGGAAAAAAAGATGAAGAATGGTGTAAGAAAACAACAGTACCTTGCTGTTTATTCTGTTCCATGATCTTTAAGAACCATGAATTGTTAACAGATCCTGCATCAAAATATATAGCTTTGCTTATCACACAAGTTTATTAAGTTGTTCTTGAGGACTGAAGTTAAGAGAGAAACGTGCCATGGTACACAACAGGTTTGACACCAGGATCTTTCAGAAACACTATAGCAGGTGCAGATTCCACCTCAAACCTGTTGTCAATAAAAAAAAAAACCTCTGAAATCAAAGCTGCATACTTTATTGTATCCAATTTTTAATAATAGTATAGTTTCACGTTTCATCTCACAATATTCATGTCTGTGTTATTATAGACTCAATTCAACACAAGATTTTAGAAATTCTGAAAAACTATCCCCTTTCATGAAGATTAATATTAGGATTAGCCACTCACGAATTAAACCAAAAGGTAGATTCCTCTTCTCGCCACAGCACAAATGCAAAAGAAGCATGGGTCCAATAATTTTTAGCAGCTTGGCGTATGAAAGGAGCAGCACGCTCCCCTGTTTTGGAGAAGAAAATTACTTTTACCTGTGATCCAGGACAACAAAATTATCCAAGTGGCTGGTCATAAGTATAAAATTGGATAACAGCATGTTACAAATGCATGTATTTATACATTAATCGATTAAAATGCATTAGAAAAATATATATTAATAACTGTACAAAGTACAAACACTTGAAAGTTTCAGTCACGTAAAAGTTGCAAATGTGTTGAGTTGTATGAGGAAGTGTGCGATACAAATGCATTAGGAATGACCCTAACTTCTTTCTAAGGAAGAGAAGCACAAGTAATGAAGTGACATTAAAGAACTACCAACGAGGATGCATGACAATGTCAGTTATATTGTCTTCGTTGCTTTAGATTAACCATCTTTGATAATTTTTTTAAACAATAATGGATGAATAATCCCTCTTTCATATAGCATTCTTGTAAATATGATCAAAAATCAAATTCAGAAGGAAGAAAACAAAAACGATTCATATGGACATTGCAGAATTCAATGCTTAGTATTGTATCTACAGTGTACCTTATGAAGACTAACTTTTGCTAGAAACTTCTGCCCCTGAAAATTGAAGTAGACATTCATATCAGTTTAGGGTATGTTAAAAGGTGACAGAAAAGAAACAGCATACATTGAGTGTAGGACAAATTGCTTTGTTTCTTTTGAGAAATAGAAATTTTCAGATGAATTAACCCCCAAATCTTCCCATCCCCAAGTCAAGACTGCATTATTTGTGTAACAAAATTCCAGTATCATCAATTACCTTACATCTGAATGCATTAACTAACTTTTTGGAGGAAAAAAAATGACCTCTACATCTAAATTTCCGTACTTGAAACAAGAATAACAGCCTATTACACCATCCAGATTCTGGAGGTGTGTGTCTCTATACATAGCTGTCTGTCTTATAATATCTTAGGAAAAGGTTAAGCTAGTGCTTTTTGTGATTTCCAGGGTTATCTATTCTCTATTCTTATTTCCTTCATAAACCAATCTGATTTGTTATTACCCTTATTCCAATTAAACCACACCTTAAAACCATAGAAACAAAATTCCACTCCAGAACTTCTTTCATGTATAAATTCTAATTACCCCAAAGCCCCTTCTCATACCAATCTCAACCTTGAGTTATCTTTTGAACATAGGTTGCATTTACTATTAAGTTAGAGAGGAGACAAAGAGGATTTTATTCCATAGAATTACCAGTGACTCCCTTGTGTAGTAAAGAATACGAGGTAAACCAAGTATGGTTGTTGCAAACCAATCTGTAACTGAATCAACCGAGAGCTCTCCTTCATACCTAATACAAAAGATCAGACTGAGATACCATTCCAAACTAATTTAGGAAATATGATGCGTTGGAGCATATCAAGCAAGCAGAGGAAAGACAAAAAAACTTGCCTATGTAGCTATAGCAGAGCATCTAAAAACTTCTGACATTAAACCAAGTACATGGATTCAAGCATGGTAATGATCTTAGAGCTATCTGAAAACTCACCTAACAAGACAATTGGAAGTTTTACACCCCGGGGGAAAAGCAACAAGAGAAGGTAGGCCTGTAAGAGAATGATAGGTAGTCAGAAAAAAGGAACAAAACATTTCAAAGATAAAAAAATAGAATGATATGCAGTCAGTAACAAGAAACAAAAGAAAATGAAAAGACTTCAACAAAAAACAGTTTCCACCCAAAAAATTCATAGTCAAATTTAGGATTTCCAGTAGGTTTGCAGCACCTTAATCCGGGCAATTGGTGCAGTAGTAATGATGATCATGGATAGGAACCGTATCAATTACGAAGCAGAAGAAAAGTGCAAAAACATATGTATTAAAGTGGACAAACAACTACTACTTTGTACAACAGAATGCAAAATTGATCATTTGGAAAACCACTTACCATTCCTGAAGAAAGGTTGACCAGTTGGTTTTCTCTCAGCAAGATGTGTTGCTAGCTGAAGCTCCCCAAGTTCCAAAAGACCAGTATTTGCCACACCACCCAACAGAGCAGCTGGATATAGAAGATAAGGAAACAAAATGAAGAGAGAGAGAGAGAGCGAGAGAGAGATTAGTTCATAAAAATATATTGAGTTAAACTTTGAAATTTAACGAGGCAAAAGAATGGGTTGTAAACTTGTAACTACAACAATGCTTGGAATATATGTAAATTTATTTATTAGAAAGAAAAAACAACCTTCAAAAAAGCAATAATGCTGTACAATTTAGAATAGAAACAATATGCCCCAGTGAAACTAAATGGTTAAAGGACTTGTGTAATCAAAACCAACAAACCAAGTGATAAGTGGTAGTAAGTGGTAAAAAAACGAGGCTTCACTCAATCAAGTGCAAGGATTAGCCACAATCTAAACTTGTCAAGAAACCATTTCAGATAAAGAATCTTAAATCAGGTGCTCCAAAATGAAAACATACCAATTTTTTTCCACGCATCAGAAAATTTATCACAGCTTTTGCTCCCAAATGAGCACAACTGGTCAAAATCACAACGAACATGAATTAATAGTCAGTACATATATAACTGGGATAACAAGAAGTTTTGAGCAATGAAAACATAAGGTTTAATCTGAACAGCCTCAAAACTCCATACCGAATATGAAAGCACAAGATATGCCCATTCTGGTTCTGTGTTTATAGAAATTTCTATCAAAATATGTCTTTATGTTATGTTATGCATATTACTCTCTAAGTTACGGAAGGGTGGAAAAACAGGAAAATAGCTCTATTAAGTAAACCATTGGGGGAAGGGGAGGGAAATCAAGGAAGAGATAAAAGCATAAGCTGGTTAAATTTGTCATGACATGCAGCATGACCTATAAAGTGATTTTACCTGAATTACCGCTGGCTTGTTACCCTGAAACATGGTCTGGAAATCCCTGGAGGTAATGACTGTAAGATCATGATCTTGAATATCTAATAAAAGAAAAGATTATTCATCAGCCTAGAAACAATGGAAACTCTGCAACAAACTCTTTTAATAATGATTCAAACAGTAAAACAATAAAGTAATTGCAATTTTAACACAATTAACAGCTTAAGTTCCAACCTGAAGAAACAGAGTCAAGTAAAGGAAGTTCTATCTTTGAAAAGCTTTCTCCTGCATATTGCTCTTTGACCTTCTCAATTACATCCTACCGTCAAAATAGGGCAATTAATAAAACAGTGTAACACCCGGCAAAGGTTACAGAAAAAGAACAAGGAGAGCACTACAAATTAGACATTTAAAGCTTCAAGTATTGGAATGGGAGCAAGAACTCACTATTTGCTCATCAATACCAAATATGTCATAGTTTCTCTTCCACAACGGATTCGTCAGCAACTCATAAGCATATTGAATCTGCAATTCATATCCCAATCTCATGCTTAGAGCAATAGTATTAACTAAATAACAGAAAGCAAGCCCAATTACTGACTAGGAAAGCTACAAGTCTCCTTCGAATATTGTAAGCATATTTTTTTTAAATAAATAAAAAATAGTTGTTGTGTCCTTGTTTTATAACCCCTTCTTCACATGTATCATTTTCTTATCATCAACTTTTTCAAAATGCCAAATTCAACCGTTCTTTCTTCATTTGACCGCATGTTTGATAAATTAAGCTAATCAAATTCTTTCATCTATATGTAACTAAAAAATTACGTTCAGACGACAAACCAAAAATTCACTGACCTTGATAAAATCAAGAGTATCAGGAGCTCGCTCGCCTGAGTTCCTGAAAATAACGACATGTCACAGCTATGTAAGAACAGTATATGCCATATATTTGAAATGTTACAGAGTGCTATGAACTATACATTGAGTGTTTCAAAAACTTTGATATACAGAGTCTTCTTCTTCCGGAAATTGTCAAAACTAACGAATTGTGTGATTCCGATCACTAAAACGACATGTCGATCAAAGTAGACAAGGAAAGAGAAAGAAAATTTACCAGGATGAAAAAATATTGTCGTAGGCCTCTCTCACTTCTTCAATTGAGCTATACATCTTTATACCAAGAACTACAACAATTCACCAAACAAAATACATTAACACACTCACCCATACATATATGAGAGAAAAGGATATATAGAGATAGAGAGTTACTGTCGTAATTAGAAGGAGGGAATGATTTGGGAATGACGAAGAGCTGGAAGAACATGGCGGCGGCAAAGAGAATCAGAGGCAGCGAGTAGGCTCTGAACGTGGACGCCATTGACGAGCTCGTCGCGGCCGGAGGCCCAGGCGTTGCCATGGTGCTCAGAAGAGAGGGATGACGATGAGTCCGCCGTCGGTGAGTGAGTGCGAGAGTCGCTTTGGGCGTGGGGGAGGCGTTGAGCCCAATATTACTGAAAATATTGGCGCAAGCGACAAGAGAAAGTGACAACGGCAACAACGCTAGACTCGCTAGACTTGGGAGCAAACACTGTTTCCTTTTAAAAGGAGGGCACGCTCATTGGCTCGTAGCGATCGGCTTTGAAGAAATGTGACCCGTGTAGCATGGTGAGTGGATCTTTTGTGGGAAAGTCAATGGAGACGGGCTTGAAGCATACGCTTGGAATGTTTGTAATACACGCTAAGATTTGGGTTTTATGGAGAGCCCAAATGTTCCCAGATGGGTCAATGTACTTTGATTTCTGGAGTCATTCTATACCCAACCATCAAATGGGCTTAAGAAAGCAATTTACCACACCACCATCAAGGGGATGATTTCGGCCCAAAACAATTGTCTAAGTTTAATTCATGATTGGCCTAGTGTTTATTTAGGTTTCGTTGGGATTGCTTCTGAAGTGGCTAAAAAGTGATTTTTACCGCGTTTGACAAAAAATAAACCTTATAAGTACTTATGAGCTATAAAAGCGGTTTCTAAAGAAGAACCAAAAAACACTTGCAAGCACTTTTCAATAAACACTTAGATTTTTGAATAAAAATATCTACGTGCTTCTTTGAAGAAAAAAAAACGGTTTATAAACAGAACTGCTTCCTATGAATACAAAGCAATACCAAAAGGCAAAGGCTAATGGGTTCCCACCATAGGGGTGGTGGATTTCCTCCCCCATGACACTCAGGTTTGAAACCCCAAGGAGTTTTTTTCCTCCAATGTAACCCAAAAAAACCCAATACCAAAGGCGTTATTACTTTGCCACGAATAAAACTAATAATAATAAAGGCATGTAAAGTCGTGGAAAAGCTTAAAGGGATCCACCCAACTTGTACAAAGCAATCTGGGACCTTTCCAGAAGAGGAAAGCAGTTTTTAGTATGTTTGCGGTAAAAAACAAGACTAGCAATAAGTATCTAACGTCTTCATGTATGGATCGATCAACCCCAAAGGGGAAAACCTAACTCCCACCGCGAGACTAAAGTCTAGACCCATCCCATCATCAAGCCCTTCAACTTGTGTGAAAGTGACGGGGGCTGCCATGCCATTATAGAATACCTTTTCGGCTAAGCTAAGGCAAATCTTGATTAAATAAATAAAGCAGTTTAGTATTTCAGTGCATGTCGGCGCATACATATGTACGATCCTTAATACGTACTATCCTTGATTTGATTGTCGTCCATCCCCAGGAGAACTGTAAAATACATACGTGCATTATTTCAGATAATAATAGCTATATATATCATTTTGTGTCCTTGTTTTTTTATGTGTTAACTTATGGGTTATTTCTCATTTTCCATTCTCCGATATTATTTATTGGTCAGGCACTAGGCGAGAAAATAAGAGTGACTAATTATACGAGTCTATCTCTCTCATCATGTAACTATTAATGATAATGATATATAATGTACTAATTACACAAGAATAAAACAAACACAACAATTATAAATTAAACTGGAGAGCAAACTTTTACAAGATTAGTTTTGATGGCCCACAATTCAGTAATTACATAATACTTCATAAACCCAATTAAACCACCACCTACTCTGCTAGCTAGTTTGTATTATTTTATGCAGGCGGTGGAGATTCATTCATCAGAACTACCATTGATAGTACGTACGTTTGTTAACTTCTCTCTCTAGCTCGATCACATTTTCATGAAATGCGTGTCATGATTTGATGTCCATCATTATGTATCACAATAATTGTTCCAAACTAGTCCAAGCATCCCCGACCTCAACTTCAAACCCCATATATTGATGGAGTGCCTCGAATAATTCACTGCATTCGTTCCCACAATTTTGGCCTATAAGCTCATTCAAACCCAGCGATCCAGTCGTCATTGATGACATGGCCCGTGAATCATCACATTCCATCATGCTTGAGAACTGATGATCAGATGTTGGACCCTCAAAATTACTTATGATATTAACGCCATGCTCATGAACATCATGATAATAACCAAAAGAAACGTGATCTTGGCCGTTGATGTGATTGGTTGGTGCATCAGCAGCTGAGCTTGATGACTTTGTCGACATTGATATCAGGCTTTCCCAAGCTGATGCCCTTAGAATGTCAAGGCATTGTGGAACGAGTGGTGCAAACTGATGGTGAAGATGATCATGAGTAAGCGACGCCGTTTGATCGTGAAGTAGCTGATGAGCTGATGATTTGTGTAGTTCGGACTCTTTGGACAACCTGGCTTCTGCTTGGAGCCTGGCACTTTCCCACTGAACAATGTGGCTGAGATTTGACAACTTCTTGGGGTCACCATTGGCAGAGCCAAGAATGGCAGTCTTGGGCTTGTGGGTGACAGGGTCAAACCCTATCTTGGCCAGTCGTTTCTTGAGATGTGTGTTCCAGTAATTCTTGATCTCATTGTCTGTCCTCTTTGGTAAGTGCGCAGCTATGGCCGACCACCTATAATTTGTCCAGAATCATTTTACAAATTGATATTTTAAATGAGGAGTAGAATCGAACTCATGTACAAGACCTTGGGGCTCTTAGATATAGAGCCAAAGTGCAAAAAGGCATCCAATGGAACAATTTTTGGGCTCTATATGCTTGAGCCCCACCGGAGCTAACTCTAAATGTATGACCTTGGTTGAA
Organism: Prunus padus; assembly: GCA_024362665.1. Classification (NCBI taxonomy): domain Eukaryota; kingdom Viridiplantae; phylum Streptophyta; class Magnoliopsida; order Rosales; family Rosaceae; genus Prunus; species Prunus padus. The sequence goes on from JANFAM010000005.1 coordinate 2,536,693, forward strand.
GCCCTTGAAACTCAATGAGACCCGCATAAAAGGAAACTTGAATGAATTAACAACCACATGCGCAGGCCACCAATACATAAATGAATAAAACAAACTTGATTTTTGTCTCTCCTCTTCTTCTTCCCTTTTTTTTCAAATAAAAGTGTTTTTTTTTATATAAATAAATAGTTAGTTTTTTTCTTTACCCTTTTTTTTTATAAAAAATCTTGTACAAAATTTTATTTTTTTGGGTTGAGATGTTCACAAAAAAAAAACCTAAAATAACAAAAACATACAATAAAACAAAATAAGTTCACAAAAAACAAAAATAGCATATAAATCAAATTATATCATAAATAGAGCCCCGAATATAAAGCCTCCCACTATGGAAGAGATACTTTTAGAGCCCCAAAGATTCCATCGGAGCTCTAAATGAGGCTCTATCCACCATATTTAGAGCCCCAACCATTGGGGATGGCCTTATACATATGAAGCATGCATGCACCTAAACATTCAGCTTGCAAGTTCACAAAACATTAATTAAATAATTAGATATGTATTAACTTGTTGCCTAGAAGTGCATGGAGTTGAATGATGGTTTGGTCTTCGTGCAAACTGAAATTTCCCCTCTTAATATCAGGCCTTAGGTAGTTTCTCCACCTTAGCCTACAGCTCTTCCCGCATCTTTTCAAACCTATAAAAACAGACCAAGCTCAGTATATTGTGTGTCCAAACCAAGTTAGCAAACAATATATAATGCAATAGAAAATAGTAAGTACCAGCTTTTTGGGGCAAGGAGCTCCAGCTTCCATGGCCATGCAGTTGAATGAAAGCTAAGAGCTTTCTGTCTTCTTCAGGAGTCCATGGACCTCTCTTTATACCCGATGCTACAGCAAAGCAAGTAGACTTTCCCATTTCGATCGATACACAAATACCCTAATAATTAATGTTATGTTAATTATTGGAAAAAAGAAAAAGACAAAAAGAAAGGCAATGAGTGTGAAGGAGTAGTTGTTTGAGCTTCAAAAAGTTGAAGGCTAGACACAGTTTTCTAATGAGAGGAGATGTGAGGACTAGCTAGAGGCTATGGAGTGATAGCAACAGTAGGCTACTTCCGGCAATTTTGGTTACGACCCAGGCTGGGAACATTTCCTTACTATTTATAGCGGCCAAATACATGGGTTAGAGACGTTGTTATGATTGATGACTCTTAACACCCATGCAGTTCAAGAAGTTAAAATTCGTGTCCCACGTCTAGCTGGAGACATCAATATTCAGGTAAGTTATTTTGTTACGTACCCTTATGATATCATGTTGGTTAATTGAACTTTTTGATTAATTAAAAAGGATTCACTAATGCATTCTTCTTTTCTTTTAAAGACCTTGCATGCATATGCACATGCATGTTTTGAATATATGATTATTAAGTTGTGACATATGTATCAACTAACTAAATTCGGTTGTGAACGTGGATTTGGCCAGTTGATCACGGCAATGAGATCCCCCTTACACCTGAGTTCGAACACATTCGAAGTTGCTAGGATTAGATTGATAGACTACGAAATGCTATTAGATGACAAGCTTCCTTATCTGGATGTGATTCCAGGGGTGAAAGCATTCTAACTTGCTTATGAGGGAACCGCTTTGCTTATGTGATAATAAGAAAAAGAATTCCGGTTGTAATTCATAGCCAAATTATAAATATAATGGCCCATCATTTATGATGATGTCAGCCTTTTAGCTAATCATGTATGGAATTGAATGTGCAATCTCTGAATCCGGGATAAAAATAAAAGGAAAAAGGAAAAAAGAAAGAGAAAGAAAAAACCTGCAATTCATTTCGTTGGGTCGGAGAGTAAATGGAAAAGACTTTTGTGTTCTTAATAATTCAGCTGCATTTTAAACTGGTTCTTCTGGGATAAGCCATCAAACCCTGGCATCTCTACACTTCTTCTGTGGTGGTCCTAAATAAAACATGGATATTGATAATTTACATTTTTTTTTCTTCAAATATTTTCTATTTTAAATTAATAACTCTCTCTTTCTCCCATGAGTTGTTGTTGTGGCTGAGTACGTATCCATGAAAAGAGATATACTTTCGTTTCGATACATGTTATCATCTTCATCATGTCCAATCCTACACCCAAATATATGTCATTAAAATCAACTATTAAGCTGTGAATCACATATCTTTGTTATGGACCCATATGTATATAATGTCGAACCACAATGGACAGACACTCATAACATTTTTAATTTCTTACCAAACTTTTTAATTTTTGGATAAAATTTGTCTCCATAAAGTATATATATATATATATATACACACCACTCGATCACCATGATATAAATCTAGAGTTTTCTGTCGGGTTCTAACATCCAAATAAAAAGGTCGCGAATATTTAATAAGATAGGTTGTCTCAACATTAAATAAGCATGCATCTTTATGTTACCCAGTGGTTAATATTGATATACTTCCTCAACCAAAACTCTGATCAAAATTACGCACGTGTTCTTACAGCAGCAAATATATCTAACCTAGCTACGAAAGTTTAAGTATATACATACTGCTTATCCTGTAACATGTACCACAGTCTGTCTCTTTGTGTTATGATGAGTTCCTGAACCATTTTTAGTAACAGTAAGATTAGGTTTGCAAATGATGTGAAGTGGGACCAGGATGAAGAAAATTGTAGTATTGTACCACTTCTGGGTTATGACACTTGTAATTTCTCCCACCACTCCATCCAACCAGTCAATCTCCAAAGTTTTCAGTGCCAAAGAAGTATGATTTCTAAACCAACAGTGAAAGATCAGAGCAGAGTATCTCACTCTACTGTGCACTACTTTTATTTTAACCAGTTGCATAGTTAAGCAAGTCCTGGCCTGATGCAGAGATCAGGTCAGGTATACAAATAATCATTTATATATATATATATATATATATATATATATATATATATAATATGTATAGTATATAAATTTTGTCCTATGCGGATGTCCTTCCGTTATCACCGTACGAACCTATTTATATTATAATAAGGTCACGGTGCATGGTGAGAGTTTATTTCTGATAAAACAGCGAAAGCATCCAAAGCCCGTTCGGTGCATGCTGAGTTTATTGCATTTTCAAATTGTGAATTACTGGTCATCTGGAACAGTACTAGAGTGGGTGTGAATTGTCCAAAAATTTCAATGTAGCTCCACTGGCCTACCACAGTAAAGAGCGCAGTTACATTTTATTACCCACAGTAAATCATAAGTGTACGTGCAACACTAAGCTCTTTATTAAGGACATAACTTCTCTCTCAAACAAAGAAATTAAGGGCAGAACGTATTCAGATTAATTATTATGATTGTTGCAGGAACAAATGCACACAACAAAACCCTTGCCAATAATTGGGCAGATACACTGTATGGAAGCAGAGAATAGTCTTGGGCAGATATACTGTATGGAAGCAGAGAAATAGTCTTGGACAGATATACTGTATGGAAGCAGATAAATAAAAGAGATTTTCTACTATATATACGGCTTTAAGTGGAAGTGAGATTTTCTCAATCTGTCGTGTCTTTTAAATAAATAAAAACACAAATGAATCTAGATTATATAATGTGTCATGAAGGTTCGAATATAAGAACTCTAATCTACAAATTAATATTATTTTTTATTAGACTAAACCCCGTTCGCCTTCATGTCTTTAAAAAGGGTGGAATGTCAATGAATATTGTAACTGATGATAGACGTGAGTCCACATGTTGTTGACACGCACACTAAAAAACTATGTTGAAATTATTTGTAAACATTAGCTAGGCCTCAATCATGAGTCACGACCTATAGGTAGCTAGAAAACTGGGGTTGTTATAATGGGCAAGGAACATGCATGTCTTTGAAGTATTGTGCAAATTTAAAGCCACATATATCTAAAATGGTGAACATAAACAAATGGTGGGTGGGGGACTTGAGGCAGCTGGTTTTGGCCCCATCAAGTTAAATGTGGAAGACCTCAAATGACATCTCCGCAATACTGATCGAACCCCAAATACCATCTTGATCCGGGCAGATCCGGACAGACAGACAGACAGACATTTGAATTTTATTTTGAAAGCTCTCTTTCATCACGGATTTGCATATCCCACAAATATCTTCAGGGCCGTGGGCCACCACTTTCATAGGCCACTGGCCCGTCATTCACGTGGTGTGCATAGTAAGCCCTTGACAAACGCCCACAACACCAACGACTCGATCAATTCTTTATTTCAATAAAATAAAAAATACAATGATAGAGTAATTGGTGGGTACATATGAAGGTTACGCGAGTTGGTCAAGGCAATGTGACTTGCAACCCCTTTGAACCGAGTTTATCCCTATTCACATACATTAAGAGTAGTTAGAATATCGCTTTGTGAAAAAAAATTGGTATGCTTTGTCGTAGCTTAGTCAATATTTTGGCGTTCTTCTGTTTTCTTGGGCCTTGCTTGCTATAGGTCACATATAATTTGGGCTTTTCAACCCGTTTTTGTTCTTGTGATGATTAATTAATGCTGGATTCATGTTAATTGAAGTGTATAATATGTGACTACATGGCCATGCATTCTCAATGAAAGAATTAATCCAAAATATTTATTTGAGGTGTTTTGCTGCCTTTCTTTCTTTGATTGTGACATGCACGAACTAGACATGCCTTTAATGGTTGACTTATCTTAATGCTTGGAAAGGAAAATGAATCAGAAAATGAAAATGTTTTCGTTCCTTTAAATGGACTTGTATTAAAAATAATCTATCACGAACTTAGGAGATAACCATGAAAACTTGTCACATTTACATCATAATTAAAATATACCAAACACTAAGAAAATATATGTTGACTTTGTGACCAAGAGAAAGCACTATCGTATCGTGCATGCCAAACCAAACAAGTATGTCTCCACATCCCCGCTATCGTGCATGACCTAGCAATTTAGCCCTTTCTATTGTGAGCATAAGAACAATTGCCCTAGCAATTTTCACAAAAAAGCCTACCATTAAAGTTGTGAAATAAAATAGAAAGGGATAATCCTCCAAATCTGTTCTCATAATGGAAATAAAATCATAAATAGTACGAATGCCTCCATCTTATCTCTAATTCTTTATCTAGCTTTGGAGCAAAACAATGGACTTTACAAAAGAGGTTAGAAGGATAAGATTGATTGACCCACATCATACTCTATCCAAACCAACCAATTGAAATTCGTCTTTCAATTCATTCCCCCATTCACCATCACGCACTGGGTAAAGTTACTATTTTCAGAACCCATTAGGGCATATATCACTCATTTTCTGTACCAAAAATTAAATCAAAATTACTTCTTATTTTTACTCCATCCATATTCACTTTTTTCTTCTTACCAAAGTCCTACATTTTGCCTTTTCATATACGATTATAGTGAAGGGGGTGCCCAGTCTCTAAGGGCGGAGCCAAGAATTTTTCTATGGGTGGGCTAGCTAAAATTTTTAACTAAAATAAAAGTATACATTAAATCATATAAACCAAGTTAAAATTATACATTAAATCATATGTTCAACAATAATTAAAAGTGTACCTATTGAAGTTGTGCCCTGTGATCCTTGAGAGAGTTGAAATCTTTTATTATTGCATCTGAATCGATATTATCAGCAAATTCTTTTTCAATGTAGACAATCATGAGTTCTGCTAGAAACTCATTCTCCATCTTGTTGCGAAGAGCTGTTTTAACAAGTTTCATAGCTGAAAAAGCTCGTTCAGTTGTTGCCGTAGAAACAGGAAGAGTTAGCACAAGACGGATCAACCTATCAATCAAATAATATATTTGTGACCTTTTCGTTTCAACTAATCCCCGACATAATTCAGAAAGAGTAGACACATTTTGAAGAACAGGATGATGAGGTACATCTGATTCGTAAAGTTTTAGCTCGCATCTCAAAATATGTAACTCTTGCGGAGTGAAATCTTGAGGATAAAATCTCTCTGCAAGGCTACAAATTTTATCAATGTTAAATGATTTAAAAGAATCACTAGGGTCCAAAGCTGAACTAAGAATAAGAAGTTCCATTGCCTCTTCACTAAACCTACTATTCAGCTCAGCCAATTGAAAATCTATTGCATCATTGAATATGTCAAAGTGGTAGTGATGCTCAACTGTAATATTGTCCTTTTGCTGACAAGAACGTCTTGTTCCGACTTTATATTGAGCATTCATATGAGGCATATCAATGTCATGTTTCTTGCAAAATAAATCTACTTTCCCAATAAAAATTTCCCAACCAGTTAATCTCAACTTCTGAAGGACATTTTTTGTTCCACTGACTAAATTCATAGCATTCACAATGTCTTGAGACTTATGTTGCAGTTCTCGACAAAGGATATCTGTGAGTCCCATAATTTCTTGTAATAAATGCAAGATGAATACAAATTTGAATTGCCTAATCGCATTGTAGGTACCAGTAGCTTCCCCACGTAAAGAGCATGTGGATCCATCTTTCGTTGTATTCTCAAGAACTGTACAAACTGCATCATACATAATTATTAAATCACAAACAGAATCATAATGAGAACCACCGAGTAGCTCCAGGTCGATGCAAGGTACCAATTTGATTAGCTCCTCTACCAGTCTCTCGTTCACCAGCAACGACCAACTCTATAATATTCATTGATTGAGTAACTTGTAATTCACTATGACGTTTCGGAGAAGCAGTAATGACATTCACAATTGAATTCAAGGATGAAAAGAATAACCAAATTGCAACCACTTCTTTCGATGCTGAAACTAATGCTAATTGTAGTTGATGCGCAAAACAGTATACATAATATGCATATGGCAATCTCTAAGAAATAATGCTTGTAGTCCATTCCATGCACCCCGCATATTACTAGCACCATCATATCCTTGACCCCTCATCTTATCAATACATAATTCATGGAAATCAAGTACTTTCTTGATCTCTTTGTGAAGTGTCGATCAAGTAGTGTCTTCAACCCACACAATGTCAAAAAAACGTTCTTGTAGAAAACCATCATTATCAACAAATCGTAAAACAATAGCCATTTGCTCTCTATTTGATGTATCTTGTGATTCATCAACAAGGATACAAAAAGCAGCATGTCCAACTTCTTCACGAAATTTTTTTTTCTCACTTTGTTAGCAAGAATATTTAAAACCTCCTCTTGAATCATGGGCGAGGTATATTTGGCATTTCCTGGCGCATTCTCTAAAACAACTCCAGCCATCTCATCATTAAACTTTGTTGTATGCTTTACCATTTCAATAAAATTTCCACGATTTTTAGAATCCAAAGATTCATCATGCCCCCTGAAAGCACATGCCTGATATGTAAGCCACCGAACACACTCTATCGTTGTCTTGAGCCGCAATCGGTTTTTCAAAATTTCTTCCTTTGATTGTCGATTAATAACTTTGTCGACATGTTGAGATGGGTTCATCAAATCCTCCATACATCTTTCACAAGTATTATGCGATGAAGATGGACCTCTCATGTGTGTCAAAAATATACAATTCTTTCCATCATTAACTCTTTTCCAATTACTTAACCCCTCAATAGTTAGTGCAGGACGACCACTACCAAAAAGAAAGCATGGAAAACAATAGACTTTATCTTCATAAGGGGAATATTCTAACCATGGAAATTGGGAGAACCAAGAATATTGAAGTCGACAATATTGCGATCCAAACCGAGACCTCGGATATTCTGAAAGTTTTGGTTGGTAAGGTCCAACCTTGATATAAGCATGTCGAACTTCATCACGTTGATTAATATGGTATTCAGATATTTGAATACATTTTCCAGGGTCTCGTTTGAAAGAAGTAACATCAAACTCATTAGGTTCAACTACTGGAGATGTGTGATGAAGTGGCTCAATTGATGGTGAAGCCTTGTCATTGTCTAATTTATCACCATCATTTTTTTCTTGAAGAATGAATGAATAGTTTTTGCTCTTTTGCTTGCTTGGTTTTGATGTGACATTATAATCTAATAACACATATCAACAACAAAACAATTTACTTTATAAAGACTAAATGAATAAACATAATTAATGTTCACATAAATATTAGTTGTAAACACAAGAACAATGAAGGCAATTGAATGAAAAAGATTAAATTAAAGAATTATGGCTATGAACTTTACCTTTATTGTGCGTTTGAACGATCGAATAGACTTTGATAGCACGAAGTAAAAACGTTGCAGATATCTTTTAAGGACTGCGCTAAGTATTACATATATAGTTTTTTTTAAAGACTAACTGGGATACTTATTGCATAGCATGACAAACTAGGTTAGGATACCTCATCATATAAGACTAGGAATCCTCAATTAAATCGGAAACTGAAGGCATATATTGAAAAAATTAAAAAAGAAATAAAAAAGGAAGGCATATATTGAAGGCATGGATTATTTGATGTTGGATAATTAGATGAAGGCATATATTGAAAGAATAAAATACGGAATAAAAAGGGAAAGCTGCCATCCATATTCCCAAAAGGCCCAGCAAGGATATAGCATTCAAAGCGTAAGAAAGTTTAGGTGATATAGGTCTACTCTTTAAATAAATATTAAACTTACTTGGGCTATAGGTCTATTATGTAAGGAGAAAGCAAAAAGCTTACCTAGGCTACAGCCCACCGTAGCCTTGTAGGTAGCTCCGCCATTGCCAGTCTCTCTGAAAATACCATGCGATCAGGTAAAGGACTCAACCAGTGTGTGTAAGTTTAGTATGTTATCGCCTCTCTTAATAGAAAATATCCTAAAATAAAAAATTTATAAAAACTATACAATTAGTTACACATGATAAAGACTAAATAATGCCACCATTAAGGAACTTTGCAACTTGATTTTCAACTTCCTATATATGTAAATATATAAATAGATTTCGATTTCGATATTTTGTTATGATGAGAGAGTTTTCTTTTACAAAACATTCCTTCTTATTCTTTTGTTTGTATTTGTTATAAAAACTAATATACTCGCAACAAAATTATACCACTACAATAAGATAGCGACAACTAAATATTGAATTCAACAAAAATACATATCGTCTTAGTTATCTATATTGAAATCCCATTTAACCAAATGAAGACAAATACTGATCGGTGCATAATTACATATCATTTTGTACCCTTCTAACTTATGATTTGGTTATGTTTTTGAGTTAAACTTGTGCTTTTAATTTATTTTGTGTTTGTTTCAGTGTAATAAGCTTGAGACTCATTTAATGCATTTTGGAGTCAAGTTAGCTCAAAACGATGTCTGCAGATCAGTCAACTTCACGGATTGGACTGTACTTGCTCAAGAAGAACCAGATAATGAGTCATACGTCATTGGAAAGATACGGAAGTCTATTTTCTGGATCATTTTACGGTTCATGATTCCGAGTCTTCTAGATGAAGTTATGCAAGTTTTGGCAGTTTAAGGTCAAAATCGGCAGGATCTGCGTTACTGGGCCAAAAATGACTTTTGAAGGCCTTCCCGAATTTTCCTTGAGTTGGGCTGCATATGCTTGGAAAGATAAGACAAAGAGCTTCAAGATCCATATTTTTTCAGATTTGTTAGAGTGAAGGAACAAGCCCAAATCGAGCCCACAAGCTGACTGCAATGCATTGTCATGCATGAGCTAATCATTTTAGTGGTGAATTGAGTTGTGTAAGTTGGTGAAGTGAGTGTGATTAATAAACTCAATTGTATAATCAGATTTATACTTCCCCTAGGCCTATAAATAGTGAGTTCTCCAAACATGTAAACACACCCCAAGGGAGGGAGCTCTCAAACATCTCTCTAGAGCTCCTCTCCCTTCTCTCCCTCAAATTCTCTTAGTTTTCTTTTTAGTTCTCAATTGTTGTAACAAAACCATTTTGCTTTTTAGTTGTAATTTATTTTTCATTGTAATGTAATTTCTTTTCTTTAGTTTTCAAGTTTAATTAGTTTCCAAGTTTCAATTATAGTTCTTGTTCTTATTCATTATGCTTATAAGTTAATATGCTTGTTTGAATGAATAATCACCATGAAAACTTGTATGTTAGCTATCTTGGTTTGAATTAAGAGTAGACACCATGCATTAATTCAAATTGAACTATGAATAGGAAGAGTATGTATGGACATTCGACAACATGGATTAGATACATGCTTGGTTGTTTAAAACATTCTTCTATGCTTAATGGATTTCTAATGCTTAATTTAGATTCGACAAGAAGGATCTAATTAGGGAATTAGGAATACAAGGTTAGGACCAAACACCATGGCTTAATCATATTTTAGCTAGAATCAATCCGTGAATCTAAATTGAACTTGGTAACTAATTTGCTTGAGTTAATTTCTTTTCTTTCTTTCTTGTTTTATTTATTTTCTTTTGGATTTCTGTTTTGTGCAGGAAATCAAATTGAATCAATCTATCATCAATCCTCGTTGGATCGACCTCGTACTTACACAAGCTATACTATCCAACGCCTCGTGCACTTGCGAGTTAACAAATACCACTAAATCAAAAACTAAGTTTTGTTTTGTTTTTCTTATTCGCTATCAAAGCTCTTGCGAAGGAAAAAAATCAAAAAGATGTTTTGGTGACAAAAGTCAGTGAATGATGTGAGGAGGGTTGTGTGTTTCCACAAGAGAGCGTAGCTAGAGGGAGGCCCCATAACACCTGAGGCCGCGTGGCGTGCTTTGAGTAGCGGGAAGCGTTCGCATTGGTTGGCTACCCGGTGACGCCAGCAAAACGTGAAGCTCGTGTCGGATTAGCGCGGGGTACGTGTCGACCGTTAGAAAGGCCTAACTCTGTGCCCGAATCTTACCTCACAACATTTAACGTTAACTCTGATGGGACTCCGTTACGTCGCTTTTCTTCTCACGTTCGATTGACACAAACACCCACGGCGATCTTCTGAAATTACAGAATTGCAAACTTTTTCAAACTGAAGATCCAATAATTTTTTGAATTAGATGATAGCTTTTTCTTTTTTTGCTACAAGTAGAATGCTTCATAAGAAAAAGGTACCTGGTGTACAAAATTGGAAATTAGAAATATTTCCTTTAAATACCTGATACCCGGTGCATATACCTGATGCACATAATTTAAGAAGATGCATAAGTAATTGCTTTTTATCGTTTGAGCTACAAGTTCCTTGTGCGATAACTTATATTATGACATTGCTCATGTATTGAGCATGTAGGAGAAGTTATTCTAACAAATATTTTTTGTGTTGATGAAGGGTGGCCTGAGATCATATTGTTGAGCATATAGGGGACCTTGATAATACTGGTTGATTAATTAGGGGTGACTTTTGATACTTTGGGATTTGAGGTTTATTAATTTGGTGTCAAGAAAAATGAATCTGTAAAAGACAAAAGTCATACGCACAATAATAATATTACTGATGAGAAACATGTCGTGCAGGACTCAAATTCTTTTGTGATTGGAGATTTGATTATGCACGCGTCAAAAACTAAAGGAAAATGTTAGGGAGATCAACTTTAAATATCAACTTGTGTACCATCTATCTAATAGAGCCTGAGACGTATTGTATTGGTGAGCTCCACTTTTATTAGAGAGATGATACACAAATTATTATCTAAAGTTGGTATCTCTAGCATACCCAAAACTAAAATCCACATGTTACAAAAATAAACACTTCATAAATAAAATAAAGGTAAATATTCTTACATCAATACATCATGCTTTACAGCTTGATAACGGATTGCCTGCATCATAATTCATAGATATTGGATGAGAGGACAGCGTTGAAGATCCAACATATAGGAATGAATCTGGTGTGACAGCCTCCATGAAAATGTAAGGTATATAATATAATAAAGGGTATAAATATAAGATCTCGTTTTCCTTCCTTCAACTACAATGACTTTTAGTGCCCAAAAAAATAAGAGACAAAAAAGAGTTATTTACACTAACACTTTCATATTTTCGACTTTTTCACAAAACTTAAAAGGTTTTAGAAATTACACAAACAACCTCTTAGGTTTTATATTGTTTTCACAAAATTCCTGTTCGTTAATTGTTCATCCAAAATTTGATGATTTCATTTTAAAAAACATGTGCAAATGACAAAATCAACCTCAATAAATATATGTGCAATCTAATATCAATGGCTTCCTTTGTCATTTGGATAAATTTTTTTAAATATAAAATCATCAATCTTTAGACGAAGAATAAGTGAAAAGGAGTTTTGTGAAAATAATTTAAAACCTCATGACGTTTTGTGAAAAAACCAAAAACTTAAGGGGTGTTAGTGTAAATAACTCAAAAATATATATATATTATATGTGACAAGACTTTTATTGTTTTCATAATTCTGATCCTGAAATGTGAACTTGATTTCAGACAGCTGTGTTTTTTTCTCTAGAATTAATAGTTTCTTCCAAAGCTCATTTTCAACTAAGCTTCCATGATTTCGATATGTCAACTTCATATTTCATTTCATTCCACATCTTCCATGATTCGGTTGAACATATCTTGACTAAGTAAGCAAGGATTAGTCAAATAATCATGGAAGTAATAGTTCATTTGCTAATCACTCACTCAGCATTATCGGTCACATTACCCATCTGAACTAATGGTTAGATAAATTTTATTTATAATTTGATTCTAAATTAGCTGTTTAACTCTGTAACATACAAAATTATTCCCATGAAATAATTAGGCTTTTTTATGAGCATTGTCAAACCCCACCACAAAATATATGAATACAAAACTTCACATCATTTTAAGTCAAAGTTAATCCGAGAGGCTGAAATTTTAATCTAATCTAACCCTAACTAGGCCAATGATTTACATGGAACTCAACTGCATGTTCATTTATCAAAATCCTCCGTGTGTTTGAGGGTGACATGCACGTGTGTGTTGAGAGAGAGAGAGAGAGAGAGAGAGAGAGAGAGAGAGAATGTCAACACCACATTTACCTGAGCCCCCACACCAGAAATTGAAAATCCAAACTCATGATGTAACTAAAGGTACAAAGTTTTTAAAGAGTAAAAAAACAGAAAAGAAAATCATATCCACCAACTGAATCTCATTCTCATATGTCACCAATATTGTACTCGAGCACCTTCACAAGAATGAGGCCAATATATGATATAATTAAATACGAAAAAGTTAAATACATGATATAATTTCTTACAGTACATAACAGATGCTTCACTTTCATTCAGTTTTTCATTTGGATTCAGAAAATCTATACACAATAATATCAAGATTCAAACTCACAACAATAATACTGGAAGCAGAAGCTGCTTTTTCTTTTCTTTTACTACTCATTCAATCTTTATATATAATGATGCTATTTGAAATTTTTAATAATTCCACAAATTATCCAGGTCCACTGCTCCAGCTGCTGCTGCTGCTGCTGCTGGGGCCTCTTGATCACCAAATGGCCTCCTTCCCATCTCAAGATTGGACATGACAGAAGAGATTTCAGTGTTCATTTCACTTGTTAGCCCTGTCTCTTGGGACACACTGACCATTTCCCTCTCTGTTTTGAAGCTCTGCCTCATGTTTGAACCATTGTTTTCAAGCAAGGCCCTCAGAATGGACTGGTCTTGCATTAAAACTGAATCTGGGAACTGGAAATTTGCTGCAACTGGAGCAGACTGAGCAGAGTAGAATGAGTTGGAAAATGGGGCTATTGGGAAAAAGTTGGAGGTGTTTGAAGAAACAGCAAAAGGAGGGTTGTTCATATAATCAACAATCCCTTGGTTTCTTTGAAAATCAGTGGGATCAGGGTTGGAGAAGCAGGGCACGTAAGAGGAATCAGAGGCGAGTTTGGTTTTGGAGCTGTAAGGTGAAGAATCCATTAACGGTGGCAGACCAGAAGGACCCATTTCATTTACCAGAGCACCATATCTCACAAATCCTGAAATATGGGTTTTTTTGCCACCAGAGTTTTTCTCAAAAACCCTGCAAATCACCCATTCATTCTGCAAAGTGCAATACAAAAAAAGACGCAATATATTTCCATTAGCATCAAAATACATGAACAAATAAACAGAGTTAAAAACGGGAAAACAGAGGAAAAACAAATACCTTTGCAGTTTTGGGGAGGTTATGAACAGAGAATTTACCCTCCAATCTGTACTCATGCATGACCCAGTTGCTCTTTTCTCCTTTGGGGGCTCTGCCTCTGTAGAAAACCAGGGTCTTTTTCATGCCGACTAGGGATTTTCCTTTGTAGATCTCTTTATCTTTCCCTGTGGCTTTCCAATATCCAGCTTCAGTTGCCCTGTTTGTCCTCAGACCAGTTGGGTACTTTCTGTCTCTCACACAGAAAAAGTACCATTCCTTTTCTCCCATTTTCGCTCTCACTTCATCCAGAAACCAAAAAGAAAGTAAATCAAATCAAAATAAACAAAATCCAAACCATTTGCACACATTAAAACAGATTGTGTTTCAGAAGAAGCTTACAAGGCAAATCCCAAGGCTCAGACTTGTTCAAGTCCACCTCCCCCATTGCTTTACAAGAGAAGCTGGTATCAATAACCTTCTTATGCAGGTAGTGAGAAATAAGCTCTTCATCGGTTGGGTGGAACCGAAACCCCGGTGGCAAATGGATCTGCTCATCTTGCTCAACCATTCCAGCCGGAACGTTTTCCATTAATTCCTTGTTTTTTCCCTAAAACCCCAATGAATTTTTGTGTCTAAAACCCCTGTTTCAGAATCTTGGTTTTGATCAACAAGGCATAGTTTTCACAAACCACCCTCAAAATACAACTTAGAGTCTCTCAAGCTTCAATGGGTACAAACCAAACACAGTTTCCCAACTCCCTAAAATTCCAAGACGCTTTATTTATAGAGAAAAAAACAGAACCCAGAAAGATTCAAACAAAAAAGTAAGTTTCCAAGGAGCAAAAGAGAAAAGCTCAAGGAAAAGGGATAGGCAAGTGGAAAGAAGAGGTAGGGGCACAGAGGAAAAGAAAAGAAGCCGTGGAACAAGTTGAGAGAGCTGGAAGATGGATCAGATGTTTAAGAGAAAAAAAGCAGTGTGAGAAACAGAAGCGCCCCTAAATACTGGTGTTTTGGAAGAGAAAGAAACGTGGAATGGAAGGCAACTTAGGTAGGTCGTTTTAGCTTCTCTCTCTTCAACTTTTTCTGTAATAATTCCTTCCTTCTGCCCCTCTTAAAAATTTGACCACGGACAACACCATCCAAATACTGTGCATGGTTTTTTTAAAAAATTATATCACTAATTAAAATATGTTTCAGTTTTGTCAATACCATATTTTGGATTGATTATTAATTAATTATATTAATTATATTTTAAGTTCAACCAATTATATTCATTCTGTGAGAGGGTGGATAGGACTCTGATGTTATTGGATGTTGTTTGTATGTACCTGAATCATCGGCACACGCCATAAAGAATTTGAAGAAGCTCATAATAATAAATATAATCTGCTTTTTTGTTGTTGAAAATAAATAAAATTAGAGGCTTCATGAAAATAAATACTATATTTTTATGCGAATATAAATATAGTGAGAACAGCTGTGTGAAATGCATAGAAGATTACAGACGTTTTGCTGTGTCCAGCTCTCAAAAATTAGTTCAAGCCCACTTTATTCACGCGGAAATGACCCTTATGACCCTGTTTTCAAAACAAATATCGAAAAAAACAGAGGAAATTTGAAATGGTTACGAAGTCGACACTGCATGGAGTTTCATGCTACTATCACTGGAAAGTGACAACAATAGGGTTGAACCAAAATACCAAATTATAACAGGAAAATAAATGCATAGAAAAACATTACAAAAACTAGTTTTTTTTTTTTCGCCATTTGTCCTGAATGATGTTGTTTTCTCATTATAACTGTATTATTTTATTGATGGAAGGAGAAGTAACTAATACGAAAATCAGGCTATGTCTTCGGGGATTAGGTGAGTTTTTCTACACATACGGACTCAGTCGTCGGTCTAACTACGTAGCCTTACCCGCTCAACCGCAATCGGGAGCGCAAACCTTGCCACTGATAGAGTACCACCCCTCTCGGTCCCCCTAAGATCATGCCCGAAAATCCAATTTGTTTATTATTATTATTCATGCTAACAATTGTGTTATTTAAGCAATGATGAACCTTAACTCATTAATTTCGTATTAAGCTCGAATTAAGTTATGGAAGACCAACTACTCTTGTTTTTTCTTTTCTTTTTTTAATAGAAAAAAAAATAAGTAAATAAAAAAGTCTTTAACACTTAAACACGGCAGTGCTCATATTAACTCATATACAGGAATTTTCTTATTAATCAAAGTATCATGTCTGATTAGACCAAACTGATTAATCAAAGTTGCAAGGGCGGTGTATGTAAATGTGCGTAGTGATTAGAGACATTAAGTGGTTAGTGGTTAGGTGAAAGAAAGTTTGGAATGAATTTGTTAATGTATCTAAGCTAATTTGTCCTCTCCATTAACAATAATAGTGTAATTAATTTCAACAGTAACGTTCGTTGGTTTTTTTCTTTATGGTTGAATTGAATGCAGGTTTCAAATGCTACTTTTTGAGTCCCCATTTGACTTTAATTCATTTCTAGGGGCCTATTTTAATTACAATAATGTTAAATTAAATACAATCAGAGTGAGAAATTGAACTCGAAACCTCTTTCAAAGTTACTATTTCACGAATTTATTTATTAATTTCTTTACTACCATATTTTTAATTTTCCGCTAGCTAGGTCAATTTTTTTGAATTATGAGGCTCAAATCAAATCAGCCAAAATTCCATGGCAATTGTTTTTGTTTTCCAATCTTTCTACCTAAATATCTTTTTAATGTGGGCTCATTACAACGGGCCTAAAAAGAAGTTTTCAATTGACCAACCAATTTGCATATTAAGAATTATTTCGAAAAGTGAATGAAAAAAATTGGGTCATCTTCTCTATATGTGGAATGCATGCCCGGCCACATTTGCCACTTTTTCCACAATTAGAAGGAGACTGATCTTTCTTGAAAAGGAAAGAATTCCATCATTCTAGTTTTTTTTTTTTAAGGACTGGACACGTGTGATGTTAGCTTGTCTTAGGAATTTTAATCATCTGGGTAACCTCAAAAAGAACCAATAAGCCACGTCCACGTATGTGTGAAGATAGAATGAATGAGCAGTGCTGCCACAGCTGATCACAGGCCAAACCATGTTATAAGGTAATACGGTATAACTTAGGGTTTGCACCAAATTTCATTAAGAAAGAGTAATTAAACATCTAAAGGTCAATGTGGGTCCTGTTTCCTGTGTTCCAACATGAGGTGATGAGGAGAAACAGGCACGTGGCATGGAGTGGTTGGTCCATAAGCCAGCTGATGGAGAATATAGGAGTTGGGTTAGGCAAAGGTCAGGAGGTTGATTGAGAGATGAAGACCGGCCAGCCAAGTAATTTGGATTAAGATAGGAAGATGAAGATCCTCCTCCTCCATGAATCTGCACTTTCATTTGAAGCAGAGGATTGACTATTTTTCATGGCGCTGCCTAACTTTTGGGATGTGATTGCAGTGATGACATTACCATGCAACGATTTCAATTGGTTATGTTCGGATTGTACGTGGCTCCTTTACATTCACAGATGCATCTTTTCAATATTTTCTGGTTGACAAACTTGCCCATTTTCTTAATTGTGGATTTGTTAGACAATGAACTTGGATTTGATTAAGCAATTCCTGTTGGCTAATAATACGGCAGAATTAATGCACACAACTACAAGCTTGTAAGTAGCAACGAATACAATTAAACTTATCCGAAGAGGCATGTAGCTCGAGTGATATGACACTTTACCTTAATTAGAATATGTTCATAATTTTTATTCTTACCCTCAGTGATGGTCAAATAAAAGCAAGGTAATTAATAAAATAATCAAGAGAGGATCATTATTAAGTAAAACACTTCGTTGTTTTAATATTTTATTCAGTCTATAATTTTGATGACCACAGATTTAGACCCACAAGAATCTGATATGGAGGAGTAGGCTATTTATGGACGTGTCTGTCTGTTGGCAAAAGTAGAAGCAAAAGAAGAAGAAGTATAATTATATAGTTTTTGAAATTACAAATTAAATAGGGTTAATCGTTTTATTAGTCCCTGAATTTAGACCCGATTTGCATTTGAGTACCTCAATTTTCAAAATGGTTCCCATGGTCCCTTAACTTCACTTTCGTTGGACAAATGGTCCTGCCGTCAATTTTGTTAACTTTTCTGTTAAATGCAAGGGTAAAATGGTATTTTTGTATAAAAAATGATTAAAATATGAATAACAAATTTTAAAAACTAAAAAATTAAAATTAAACTCTCTCTCTCCCCCTCTATCCCGATTTCTACTCCCCCAAACTTGATTTTTCCTTTTTTTTTGGTTGGTTTTTATGTGATTTTCTTTTATTGTTATTTTAAAGATATAATTTTTTATTCATTTTTTTGGTTTTAATATAAAAAGACCATTTTGCCCCTGCATTTAACAGAAAAAATTGACAGAAGTAACGGTGGGACTAGTTGTCCAAATGAAACTAAAGTTAAAGGACCACGGGTACCATTTTGGAAATTGAGGTACTCAAATGCAAATCGGGCCTAAGTTCAGGGACTAATAAAACGATTAACCCAATTAAATATGATAGGTATCATGTTGTGGTGGTAGCTCTGATTTAATTAAATAAATAAAATATATTAAAATAGGGGGATGGGGAAGTGGTTGAGAATAGGAGGGAAAGAGACATAATTAAAGAAAAGAAAGGATCTAAACTAAAAGTCATGTAATTAACAAATGCTAATTGGAAAAGAAAAGGCAGTTAGCTGTTAACAAGACTGATTTAAGGAGCCATTTATCATTCTAACTCAAGTTGTATGTATTAGATTGTGGTAGAGAAGAAGTGATAGGTTGTGTCATATATCAAAAGTCTTTCATATATAATTGCAATGGATGTGGGGCAGCAGCACTATAATATATCTGCATATATATATATATGTTCCTGGAAAATTCATGAGAAAGCTAGTTAGTCTCATCTCTCTCTCTCTCTTCTTCTAATTAGAGTAGAGTAGGCTAAATGATTCCCAGTGTGACTAAATGTAAATTCGCTTCAAACAAATTTCATGCTTGAAGTGAAAGCTTTAGCAATTAGGCTCTAATTATGATTGATGAAGACATAAAGTGATGATCAATAATTCATCAAGTCAAGTCAATTTATATGAAGAAGATGATCAACTTCTGTGAACTTGGATTGCCATAAAAGGTGACTATGGTGGCTGCTACCTAGCTCATTTTGGCATGCAGCAAAGTACAGCCTCAATATAAGTTGTGCTTTTGGGTTTGAAGCACAAGGCCCCCCATGTGTAAAACAGCCTAACACTACCATAACAAGGAAGGAGTAAATACAAAAGCACTTGTGTGCTTCTCCTACACACACTTACAGAGCTTAATGCTTTACTTTGGGCATGTGGGTGTAAGGCAATGTCACAATTGGAGCTAATAAATGTTGCAAAAGCCAAAGTAGAAATGGCTTAATTGAGCACCCTTTTTCAGTGTGTGTTCTTAGTTTGTATCAGCCGGTGCTTGTTTTTTCAGAGAAAACTGTCAATTTGTTTTCCATTGCCATTCTAATGAAGGCTCAGAGATCTCACCTAACACCGCAACTGCAAAACCCAACACAGATTATTTATGCATTAGCTTTTCAAGTGCAGTTCCATGTGAAAAAATCAATTCAAGGCAGGCAGGGAAGATAGTTGAGAAAAACCAAAACCCATTCATTGTTTTCAAGTATAAAGGCAAAACCCACTTCTTGTTTTCAAATATAAAGGCAACCACATTACCGGTTTAGATTTACACTAGCAAAGGTGCCATACGATGTTGCGGAGTTTTAAAATTGTGTGAAATGTGTATAAAGCGATAAAAATAGGCAAGAAACATCGTTCTATTTATATATACATGAAATTGTAAATAGTGTCATCGCAGTTAATTTTCTAAGTTTTAGTTACATGAAATTGTTGTTGAAGTAGTGGAAGCACTTCATTGCATAGAATAGCAACTCCTGCTAATTGTTATATCAATCTTCCTTTGCTGCCATTGAATCAATTTCAGAAAATTAAAGCCTATTATTGATATGTCACATGATTGTAATAAGTATCGACATCTTCATATAAACATAATTAAAATTCTCAAATAGTTGAAAATGCTAACGAAGAAACAATAGGTCACTACCAAGATAATCATACATAAAATGTTTACTTGACAATGAGGAATAAGAATCATAGATACGCCCAAAGAAATGTAGAAATTTAATGAAAACCACAAAGAGAATACAGTTTAAGGATGAACATGCATTTGAAATAATATTCTACATGATAAAAAGAATACAATTCACTACGAAAAATGAATGCAATCTTGTACTTCTTCATCCATTCCAAATGAAGGCAAATGGAAAAGGCAAAATCAAATTAAGAAAATCTCTACAGTGCTTTTGTTTAGAATAGAAAGAGTTCATACAATGTATGCATTATTTTGCAATTGATAATTTTAGGATATATTTATTGTTTAGATAATACTTGTGTTAACATTAGTTATTATTGTCAAGATGAGAATGAAGACATTTTCCTAATGGTTATGTGATAAAGCAAAGCGATTAAGCAAATAGATAGCAAAGAAGAGGACAGAGAAGAAACTGAGGGGGCAAAATATATTGATATCCTGTATAATAAATAGCAAACGCAAACAGGAGGACATAGAAATGATACTTGTTAAATTCACTCTCTTGCATAACAATATCAACTAAGGAAGACAAAAGAATAAACATGAGTAAATGAATTTATGCAAGATTGCCTCAGATATTTAAATCTGTGCAAAATCAACTCTCTGCCATAGTTTTTCAGCAAACCATTAGAAAAACCAAGACAATAAATTTAAGCAAAAGAATAAACTGAAAACAAAAATTTTAAAGCTGAAAAGAGTGGCTTGAGCCATTTGAAAACCACAAAGTAAAAGCTGAAAAAAAAACAATATTTCAGAAATAAGTCAAACAAACACAACCACAATGATACACCAACACCACCTGCCAATCTACCAAACCAATTGGTAAGCAGCAAATTAAGAAACTGACCTCGTTTAGGTAGGTGTATGGTATATCCATTGCCCTTGTTCAACCATGGATGGCCTCTCCCCTTGTAGTAGTTGTAGCCTATTGTAGTCTAGCTCGGTAAAGAAATAACCTGCATAAATGAAGAGAACATCAAAGTACATAAGAACTTTCTTTCTATATACAGAAAAGGCAAACAACAATATCCAAATTAGAGCAACTGACCCAATTTTAGGAAAACAAATATAAACATCAAACATAAAATTAAAGGGAAAAAAATAGAACTACAATTGTAAACTGAGTTCCTTGACTTGTTCAAAGAGTGGTATGACAGGTTCGGTAACAACAAAGATTGTATGCGGCTTGGTGGTAGAAGCACCCAAAGTTTCATCAACTTAAGTGCTATGAAGTAAGGATATAATATTTGGGTGTCTAACCTGAAACAAAATCATATTCCAACTAATGTATCCTGATTGGTAACTTTAAAGTACAAAATAGTTTCCAACTAACCTGAAAAACATGAAATATAGTTTCCTCTACTTCTTTTGCTTCAGGTATGAAAGCAGGACCCTTATACGTCAGAGGTGAGAGACGATTCCATCTGGTAAGACAAAATTCCAAAGATTTTAATTTCATAAGTCAAGCAAAACATTCAAATTAGAGACAGAGATAATTAGAAATGCAAACAAAAGCATCCATATAAATATAATTAGTGACAAAAGCATTTTTAAAAATCAAATTACATAGTTTATACAAATTTTAACAGGAAGAATGAGAAAAGCTCACAGTGTAATTGCCACCATAGCAAATTATGTCCCTTTTGGGGTTTTGCAAGTTAATCTTTGTAGAGCTTATATACGGTGGTGGTGGTGGTGGATATACGTTGTAGCCATTGCCAGCACCTTTTGGGCAAACCTAAATCTACAATCACACGAGAAACGTAGCTGTCAAATCAAACAGAAAACAAACTGAAATAACCTAATAGAAACATTAAGAAATCACTCAACTATGTACAAAAAAAACACATAATTTAAACCTAGAAACAGTCTCCTTTGCATCACAACACCTACACCTAAAGCGAACACATAGCCTCACAATTGTTTAAACAAACCATAAACCTGCAATTTCCTTTTAACAGGGCCAAAATACCCACACCTCCTGCATCTTGACCACTTTATTAACCAAAACACCCAAACCACAATAAAATGCATTCTAGCAAACCAAAAATAAAAACCCATTTAAACAAAACATTCTCAAAAGATTACAGGCTACACAAATCATCCCAAAATTTAAATAGATAACTTCATCTGCATTAGCTGTTGATGGAATGTGAACTTGAAATGTATTTTTATAAACTTTTACATTAGCATAAGACCCTTTCATAGGAAATAATAAATATATAAATCTATTCCAAAACTAAAATCAGAAATTCATAACAATACAAATGTAAAATTAGAGAGGCTACACAAAGCGACCTTACCTAAACTTTTTAAAAATAAAAAAAAAAAAAACTTAATTCTGGCAACTGAACTGAAATTGGGAATTGATGTACAAAAGCAATTGAATTACTGAAAGAGAAAAAAAGACAATTATGTCAATCGAAACCAAAAACAAAAACAAAAACACAAAGTTATATGAAGGTCACATGAGGTACCTTTGGACTTGTCCTGAAGAAGCGACTTTGATTGACTGCTCGAAGAAGTCATGATCAATGCTTATGTTGACTCTCACCATGATGCTTCCCCATCCCTCTATCTGTTTTGAGTCTCTATTGCTCTGTTTTCTCCTGCAGCAAATTGTATCTGCTTTAACAATTAAAAAATGAAAAGAAAAATGAATATCAGAGCCAGAGACAACTAAAATATCAACAACCACATCAAAGAACCCCGAAATATTTATTTATGGAATTGAGTTCCTCTCCATTTCCAAGCACGCATTCACTGCAAAATTTCAAACCAAAGAAAAATCTCAACAATCTCTCCATTGACATCTCTATTTTCTTTCTCAAATGATCAAGAGCTTAAGAAGATGTACCATACACAAAAGGTAAGGAAAAATACAATCAATCAATTTTTAATACACATGAAGGAAAAAAAAACTCATCAAACAGCAGAATGAGAGTAACTAACAAAGATAAGGCAGCAACCTGATTTTTGGCCTAGCTGTGAGTTTCATCTCCATTGAAAGATTTGCCGCTCTCGCTCGACATCACAAATTTTTGTATAATTTTCTTGAATGTATCTGAAGGGATTCATCAGTTTCAAATCATAAATAAATTAATATTCCTGAATATGGGTAATTACAATAAAGCAACGCCTGTTGAAAACTCAAGAAACATAAAAACTTTAAAGGACAAAAAGATAGAATCAACATCTGAAGTTTGTCATCATGATCTCGTATTCTAAATTAAAGCATTACAGAATTCATGACTCGAACACAGGAGAACCAAAACCAGAGAAAGCTTCCAATTTTAAACGTATGTTGACTTCTCACACCTCTTGAGCACAATTGTTTACATCCTGAAACTGATTACAAAACATTTTTTCCATTGCCATTATTTCCAACTATTGAACTAAGCTAAAGAATCTCTCTTAATTTCGGTTTAACCCTAAACTTCTTGTTTTCCCGGATCCCTGATTCTCAAGTAAATTTCATTTCTAAGGAACCAATCACAGCATCAATGAATCACTAAATTCAGAATGTAAAGATTATCTGATTCATTTCTGTCACAGATTGGAGCAATCATTCAAGTGTAATTACTGCATTAATGATTCAACACACAATTCATGCAATTAAAATTCCCTAAAATGATACATATAAATATTAGTGCATATTAGAGTGAATAGAAACGTGTGTTCTGAAGTTTTGCACGTAACAATTCAAGTTTAGACACAGATTTCAAGTAAATATAAATAAGTACCCAGCAATTCAAATAACATACTAATTACGAATAGTGAGGCTTAAAGTACAAACCTGTTTGAGCTGCTTCTAAAAGCATCTCTTCTTGGGTCATCTTCTTCTCTTTGCCTTCCTTTTTCTCTTTATCGGCTAATGTAAAAGAAAATTCATATTCATTAAAAATAATATGATATGTTAATCAAAGCAATGATCTCACAAACAAAAATCAGAATTTGGAGTACATTCAACATCAAATGCTATTGAAAACTGACCTTCATGGTTGCTTACCAAAGCCACTCGTATTGCATCCGGTCTATGCTTGCCTGATAATCACAAAAGTGACAAACTGAATCAAACAGGGTCATATTAACAAACTATCTAAAATCTAGAACCCTAAAACAAAGCACAACAAATAGCGGTTCTTGTGACTTTTCTAAATGAAGCGAAACTGCAGAGACCAAAAAGCAGCTTGGCTAATTATTTGATAATGAAAGTGGCTAATTATTTAGGTGCTTGGCTAGTTCTTGCTAATAGATATTCTAGAAACGTTTCAGACTTCCAGTACACTATATTTGAATACATGACCTGGTCTCCATAGAGTCAAGCTATCTATCATTGATGAAAATAAATGAAAAAACAGCTCCAGCAACGGATGAAAATAAAACTAACCTAATCACGAAGCTTTTAAAAATAAAACAGAACCAAAATGGGTTTATAGCTCACAATACTCTACCAGACAACTACATCTTCAAGACTTACCTTCTGACAATTTTGACCATCCCACCTAGTATATTTCTCTCTGCAATTTGAACATGGTCATAATCACCACAGTTCTTCACCATTGTCTCCAAAAGCTACGAAAGTATAGCACACAATTAACCGAAAGTAAAGAAACATTTCCAGATCTGACATTTAAATAAATAAAAAAGCATGCAGATGGTTCAAATTGGAAGGTGAAAAGATAAAAGGATTTCAGTAAAAAATACTGTCAAGGCTAGAAATTGAACTTTGGAGCTGTTATGCTGCAAACGTCTCTTTACAGCTTTTACGGCATCTTTTGCCTGCCTGATAAATTTAACACATCCACATCAATGAACAATCACAAACAAATTTTTTAGAAGAAAAAGAAATGTAGATTAAAGATCCTAATTGACGTTGAGATAAGACATACCGTTGCTTCTTTGCTTCAGTGATTGCTTCTCCCCAAGCTCTCCTGAAACCAAATCAGAAAAAAAAAAAAATTAAGTCTCTGTTTTCACAACTCCAGCACCCAATAAGGTAAAGATTCTTCCTTTTTCAATCGAAAAAATTAGCCAAAGGGCTGAAAATCAACAAAAGAAAACTTGGTTCTTTAACTTAGCAGTCATCTCCAATTGGTACATCACAAAATTTCATACAGAAAAAAAAAAAAAAAAAAAACTTGGTTCTTTAACACAGAAAAAAATACAAAATTTCATGGTTAAATCCCGAAGTGAGAAGGTGAATACAAAATTATCATGTCTATATCGACCACCTCAAATCGTTAAAGCACTTAGAACTACCTCACAACTGAAACGCCCAACAAAATTAGACAAATATAGCATGAACCACAAAGCTGAAACAACCAAAAACTCAACAAAGCTCATCCCTTTCAGCATAACATGTAGACGAAAACCAAAAAGTCATACATGAAGTGGTGGACTTGCTCTGATATTTGGCAGCAACTTAAACTGACCACACATTATGTGTATTGATTTATAGCAATGTAAAAGTAGTAAGAATGAACTGATATATATGTATTCTAAATTTCATCTAATGCCATATTGCATATTATATAAGTTTAGTAGCAAATGATAAAAGTTTTAAAGTGGCATTCAGTTTGACTGCGGGAATTGGTATGGGATTTTAGTTTTAGTTTTAAATTCATCCCTGCGAGAAGCATATTGTAGACTAAAGATCCTAATTGGCGTTGAGATAAGACATACCCTTGCTTCTTTGCTTCAGTGATTGCTTCTCCCCAAGCTCTCCTGAAACCAAATCAGAAAAAAATGAAGTCTCTCTCTGTTTTCACAACTCCAGCACCCAATATGGGAAAGATTCTTCTTTTTTCAATAAAAAAAAATTACCCGTATATTTCTAGAATGTAACACCCAAAAATTAATCCAAGCAATGCAAGAAAAGAGAAAACAAAGAAAAGAAATGGAAGGCTTAATGGATTAGATCTACTATGAACATTAACAAATAACAGAGGAGAAGGATCAGAATATATAGACTTTAGCATTTAGGATAAAATTACAATAAAAAGTTTGGAATTTTTGTAAGGCTTCTGCAAAGTGTTAAACTGCGATTCTTAATAAATAAATCAAGGAACATTCGATGCAGAAAAACTTTTGTGGTTTGAAATTGAGTGGATTTGAAAAACTATGATCCAGTATTGACATACATACAATCCTGAAAAAAGCGTGCCTTTGAAAATCTATTAGGATCCATTTGATATAGATTTCTTTTTAATCTAATTTGTGGATGAGTTCATCATCATTATTACAATAACAGTGCATCATGAACATGCATTTTTAATGAATCCTCCTTGATGGGGAGGATTGCTTATCCGTATCTTTATCAATACAACGTTTCTATTCAAAATAAATAAATAAATAAAGTAAAGTATGTACACCTGGATAGCCAGCAACAGTGACGCCAAAGAAGTCACCACATTTGGCTCTGATATGGGTGACCTGTAAGCAAGAATACAGGCAAACGATGAGAGAGTGAGAGAGATGTGAAGTCTATTTTCTTTTCGTTTTCGTTTTGGGAAACGGCAATTATGACAAATATTATGAACTCCAAACAAATATGGCATCTATCTATCAGAAATAAACAAAAATTGAAATAAGATAAGATAGTATTTATTTAGTAGTTATGAATTACCAGGTCGAGGACGCAGGCAAAGCCTCCTTGGTAGCTGAGCAGCTGCAGCAGAGATGTACAGAGAGAGAGAGAGCCTTTGCTTTTGGAGGCTTCCGATCTTTCGTCCAAACTCTGTTTCTTGGCGATTCACAGAGGCTGTTTATGATTGTGAGAGGGTTTGTTGCTTTTTTGGGGGTGCGTCTCAGTCGAAGAGTCCAGAAGGGAAAAAGCGACGAAAAAAAGGCGTTTCATAAACAAATGAAAGGCTCCAGAACACTGGTGAGGAAAAGGCAAGGGCATTTCACTGTTCACTGATGGAAAAAGACAAAGTGAAAAGCTTAGGAACAGTGAATTCCCGGATTCAGTTTTATAACCAACCCAGCTCTCCCATCTTTGCCCCTGAAGCTGCCGAACCAACTGGTTGAAATCGAACCAGGCGCCTCTCAAGAAGAAACAGAAACATAGTTGGATCTGAAGGAGAGAGGGGCAAGAAGGAACAATCAGCCAAGGGCAAAACCGAGATTTTACTGTGCAGGGGGAAAAAAGAAGCTGGTCGAACAATTTAAAATAAAGGCATTTTCGTAAATTCACTGTGCTTAGCTACAGTGTTTAGTTGCATTGGGTTTTAGTATATATATAATATAATATAATTTGCAAAACTATACTTTCTTTTTGAATCCAACCCAAAATAATTCACCCAAACAAGGAAAAGGTATTCATCCAAACAAGGAAAAGGTAAATCCACTTGGAGCGACTCCAGCGGTAGCAGCCCGCGCGGGGAGGGGGTGTGGGACCCAGGGGCCCGAGCCCAAAATGGCTCTTCCAACGGCAGGGGGCAGCCCAGGCAAACAGTGGGACCCTCGCACACTAGGCAAGCCCGGGGAAGTTGCCTGAGGCGGCGACGTCGACAACAAAAAAATTTTAAAAAATCGAAAAAAATCTGAAAAAAATCTGAAAAAATCTGAAATATTCAGAAATATTTTTTAATACATACCTAGCAATTTTATTATTAATAATTTTATACATACAACTAAAATTAATCAATTGTAAAAAATAAAAATAAAAGTAAAAATGAATAGTAGTTGCTTTCTTGGCGATGGGTGGAAACACATTCTTTTTGCGAAGAGCAACTACTATTCACGTGAATAGTAGCCCCCTAGCTCCCCACCCCTCCCCCTTGCCATGGCAACCCCGAACAGGTGGAGTTGCTCTTAGAAACATGCGAAACACGCACCCACCCACCAAAAACAAGTCTTTCCTCTCTTTTTCGGGCTGAAACAAATTTCATACAAGCCCAAATAGGGCAAAGAGAGAATGGACATCAAAAGCTGAAGGCTGTGCCTTAATTCATTCTTACACTTATTATTAAATGGAGAACATGAATTGGATGTCGATTTTAATTCGAAGATAAGGGTAACTTGTATGGTATCATATCATCCAATTCATTTATTTCTTTGATAATGTATGTGATGTTGTTAGGAATTTAGGATTTTTTTATATAGGAATATTGACGCATGTCTCGTCTTGGGTTCATTTCAATCAAATGTTAAAGTTTCTAAGTTGCTAGTTGTTTCATTTATGAGGATCGGTTAGGTTTGTTGTAAAATGAGGTGGTGAAGGAAGGTCATCCAAATCAATTCAGCTGCACTTGCACTTTTGTTTTTTTGTTTTTCAAATCCAGCTAGCTACCACATGTTAAATTCAAAGCTGAAATTGCTCTTCTCAGAGTAGTCAAGTCATGTTCGTCTTTTACCCACAAGAATCTCATGCAAAAGTAAATAAAAATACATCAACTTTCATGTTTTCTTTCTTGACCTAGCTATATATCTTTTAACAAGTAGACCTTTTCTTTTCCTTTTTTCTCGGCTAATCAACGACTTTTATATTTCAGCAACCAGAGGTCTTTATGTAGTCCCTAGAATCCTAGGCAGACACATTTCACTAGTTTCTATCTAGAATCTTATGATCCCTATCTCATAACATACATATATATATATATATATAGTTTTGTTTTTTGTTTTTTTTTTCAATGTGTTGAATGAATGAAACATGCAAACCTAGGTAACAGTAGGATGAGGTGACCGTATCTCAGCATTGCTCCAAGACGTAAGTGTTTGTAGTTAGAAAATGAAAATCAGTCTTCTAACATAAATGCAAAACAAATTAAACAAAAGATTAGCAAACTAATTAATTAAGATTCTACCCACGTGAGTGTTTCAATAATGTTTTGTAGTTTGTAAAGTACTATGGGCTCCATTTCTTTGCTTTGGTTTTGGCACATTAATTTGTCCTCGTCTATGACTATGACTGGCTTTGGTTTTTTGGTCTTCGTCACTGTGTTATTTTCCTGGTTTTGGCTTGGGAAGATAGCAGCAGGGAATCAACTTTCTCGTGTTCGATGACTCTGACCTCACATTAAGATGAGATTTTTCTTGCTTTGTTTTTTTTTGAAAAAAAGTAGTGGTGGTTGGGTCATATCATCTCATGTACGATTGGATTGGATTGGAGCATCCATCCATCAGCAAAGCAAACAGAGACCTTTCTTTCATTAGTTCCTAGAATCCTAGGCAATCGTATACCCCGAAGGCTGCCTCACGATCTAAACACACTCTCTCTCTCTCTCTCTCTCTTCAGCAAGCACAAAACTGAAACCAAGTTTTACAATCGTTTATCTATCTATATATTCAACCCCTCACCCCCCACTACCTCCGCTCAAAATTCTCTCTCGCTCTCTCTCGCTCTCTCTCTCTCTCTCTCTCAAGAACAAAATTGTTGAGTGTGGCTTCCTACCCTTATTTATGTATGTATTTATTTTATTCATAATTTTTCCCATTTTGTTATATGTTTTGCTTGCTTTGCTTTAATGCTTCTCATTGTTCTGTTTACAATTATGTTTTCTCATTGGAAAAAAGCTCTTGTTTAATTTGTTGACCTAAAGTAGAATGTCTTTGAAAAAGACTTTTCAAATTCTTTTTTTTTCCTCTCTCTTTCTGAAAGCCTAATTTAATTTAGTTTTTGACAATACATATTCGAAATGCAGTATTTACAGCATCTGGCGAGAGTATTTACAGTCAGTCAAAGTATCAACATGTGAGATAGCAATTTGTTTATTTTGCATCACTGTGTACTAGTATCTGTTACATATATATGTCAATTCTTTTACTTTAATTTTTGACATTTCTTGCTAAAAGGAAAGGAAGTGAGGAATATTGATATCGTATTACCTTGCAGATGAAGGCGTATAAAAACAAAAAAAACAAAAAACAAAGGGCCATGCATGTAGCTATTTGGAATGGTTGGAATCGGTAAAAGAGGTAAAATAAAGTCATGCATGATATTGATTTTCGAAGGCGATATAGAATGCAACCCCATTTGTTCAATAAAATCATGCATGATATTTGCAATTATGATGAATACTTTGTTCAAAAGTGTGATGCTGCTGGGGTTTTGGGACTTCTTCCCAAGCAAAAGCTTACAGCTGTTATACAAATGTTGGTGTATGGTTCATCGGAAGAGATTTCCCGGATAAGGAAGTCCACTACTTTGGAGAGCTTGGTAAGATTTTGTGATGCAGTCGAAACTCTGTACACCAGGGACTACCTGCGCAGACCTACGCCCAGGGACCTCCAACGGCTTCTACAAAAACCGAAGCTCGAGGATTTCCAAGAATGATTGGTAGCATCGACTGCATGCACTGGCAATGGAAGAATTGCCCAATTGCTTGGCAAGGAGATTATGGAAATAGGAAAAGGCAAAAAAGTATCATCCTTGAAGCCGTTGCTGGATTCGATACATGGGTTTGACATGCCTTCTTCAGAGTTGCCGGATCTCAAAACGACTTGAACGTGCTGGGTCAATCCCCGGTGTTCAACGATGTTTTGAGAGGTGAAGCCCCAAATATCACCTATGAAATCAACAATATCGTCTACCAGAATGGGTATTATCTAGCCGACGGCATCTACCCGAGGTGGACCACATTTGTGAAATCAATTCCACATCCCCGATCCGAGAAGCAAAAAATATTTGCTGCCTATCAAGAGGGTTACAGAAAAGATGTGGAGAGGTGTTTTGGTATCCTCCAAGACCGGTGGACTATTATAAGGGGTGCGGCACGTCTGTTTGATGAGGAGGTGCTGAGGAGCATAATGATGACTTGCATCATCCTCCATAACATGATTGTGGAGGATGAGTATGATTATGATGCTGCAGACGTGTACGAACTGGATCCCATGAACATGGCCTTGACAAGAATTTATGAAAAACCCATGGGGCTAAATAGAGAACCATTGGAGCATGAATTGTTGGTTATGGACGGTCGTTTCATGATCCATATGATTAATCGATATAAGGAGATGCAATCGTCTTATATTCATGAACGACGTCAAGTTGACTTGATGAAGCATTTATGAGCGGTGAAAGGCAATGACGGTGAATGAAGTGAAGTGAAGATGTTTTTTTATATTATGCTTAGGTTATGTTTTATTTTTAGTTATGCTTTGGTTGTGTTTTTTTTATTATGCTTTGGTTGTGGTTTTTCCTTTTAATTATGTTTTGAATAAAAAGGTATTTTTTTAAAGTGCGGGTGGCTAGTTGCGGGTGGCTACGGTGGATATTCAAGAAAAAATTATAATTATTAAGACTTTTATTGTTGATTTGCATAATTATGTTATGGTATGGCTGTGGATGGGTAGCAACACATGGTCTGTTGGAGCGATAACAGTTTTGTTACCAACATCTATATTTGCCCTTGACTGGGTGTGCTGAGAGGTTTTGTGAATATTTTGATGAGGTAGGTTATTACAAGCAAGGACATGTGGAGTTGTAATTACCAAAAAGAAAGTTGTAGGCTCAATGACTTGTGCAGACAGAGAAGAGGAAGCTTCCCTTCTGTGAAGCTATTACCTAAACTCTTTGTACAGTGAATTGCTTTCATATGCATCATATAAATAAGGGTTAACATCATTTTACTGCCTGCAAGAGCAAGAGCAGGAGGAAAACCAAATCATTTTTTGTACCAAGTGAAACCACTTCATCATCATGATTCATAAAAGAAAAGCAAATCATTGATACGTCTTAACTTCAGCTGCACTAGTAGCACATGTTAAATTCAAAGCTGAAATTGCTCTTCTCGGAGTAGTCAAGTCATGTTCGTCTTACCCACAAGAATCTCATGCAAAAGTAAATAGAAGGACATCAACTTTCATGTTTTCTTTGTTGACCTAGCTACATCTTTTAACAAGTAGACCTTATCTTTTTCTTTCTACCATGTGCGAGGCATAGAG
The DNA here is from genome assembly GCA_024362665.1 of Prunus padus. Classification (NCBI taxonomy): domain Eukaryota; kingdom Viridiplantae; phylum Streptophyta; class Magnoliopsida; order Rosales; family Rosaceae; genus Prunus; species Prunus padus. Next base: position 2,568,802 of record JANFAM010000005.1, read on the forward strand.
ATGGAGGGACTGCAGAAATACGGTTGAAAATGACTAGACGAAGGGAGGATTCTCATACAATAAGTTTTGGCTAAAATACAGAAGAAAACTTCAATATATTGCTCATTGTATCATGTCATGAATATCACTCACGTTATCAGGAGCAGCAATCTGATAGAAAATAAGCACATCTGTTGAGAAAACCAAACCAATAGTGAATAAACAAGTTTAGAAAATAAGTTGGACCTAAACCTAAATCAAACAAGTATAGCAGTAGTAGTGATAATTATAACAGTGATAATAACCCAAGCTTGCAAACAATATAGTCCCTAGCTATATGTTTTTCTGTATATACATACATACATATATATATATATATATATATATATATATATATATATTGTCACATCCTGAATCGCTCCACAGAAGACGATATTGTCACATTTGGGCGGGCCCTCACGGTTTGTTTAGGAACTCACGAGCAACTTCCCGTGAGTCACCCATCCCAGGATTGCTCTAAGCCACAACTCGCTTAACCGGAGTTCCCACAACTCCGGCCGGTGAGCTCCCAAAAGGCCTCGTGCTATTTGGAGGTGGGCATGTACATATAAGGCACATCACCCTCTTCGTTGGTCGATGTGGGATTGCTCACCGTTCTTGCTTTCCCAAGACACGGGTCTTACATATATATATATATATATATATATATATATATATATATATATATATATATATATAAATTCTCTTATGCGGATATCAGGAAGTTATTATCGTCTTGACGCAGTGTGTGTACATCTACCCTCGCTTTGCTTTCCTGCCTATTTACACATGCATCGGATGCGTTAAATACGTTAATGCATCCGGATAAGAGAATATTTGTATATATATATATATATATATATATATATATATATATATATATATATATATATATATATGGTTTTAAGCTTGGGGAAAGCACCATATAATTATAACAAAACGAAAGTTAAAGTAATGACTTCTGTGGAGTTATTCCTTGCTAGAATAATACTAGGCAACCAAACTAACTTAATTATATTAAGTACATATATAGCCAACCTAATAGTACTCGTGCTTGGTTCTTGGTTGGCAAGCCTTTTACTCCACTGGACCCCGACACTTATGGATGGTTCAATGGTTGGTTGGCAAGATTTTTACCCTCAAGTTTTACCATCCTCTATCTATCTATATATTCAACCCCTCACCCCCAACTACTTCCGATCAAAAATTCTCTCTCTCTCTCTCTCTCTCTCTCTCTCTCTCTCAAGCACAAAACTGAAACCAAGTCTCTTCCTCCCTACCCCTTAGCAAATTCCACACAACACCTCAAAACTCTCAAAACCGTCGTGCCTAACGAGCAACTTGAGGTAGTAATTTATACATTGCAATACATGAATTCTTTTTCTTTCATTCATTTTTTACATTTTTCTTGCTATACTTAAAAGGATTGATGTCGTATTTCCTTGCAGATGAAGGCCATGGTATCAAGAAAGAAAAGAAGAAGAAAAAAAAGAGAGCACGGTGTTAGCAAAAACTTTGGTATGGGTGGAGTGGGAAAGAGGTATTAAGTCAAACATCTGCTAGTATTATTATTCACTTTCAAACCTATTACAGGTCATGTAGTTATAGTTCATTGCCTCCTACAAGGAAAGTTTGTTGTACTTATAGTGAACAGGTCTTCTCTGTATCTATAATTTATATTCTCTGTGTTTTCCAGAATTGTTCCACAGCCGCATGCCATCTTATATTACTCTTAGAGAACATCTGAAGGGGGTCTTCTCATAGCTGAAGTCAGTGGAGTTTTTGACACAGCTCAAGGGTAATTTTGAGAGAGAAGCTTTCCGGTTTCTTTTACCATTGGTTTTAATTGAATACCATATATGGATTTTGGAGGCCCTGTCCTCTCCTCTCCTATCCAAATAATAATAGCAGATAAATGACTTGATAAAGGATCCAGAAATTGGTTTCCATTTTCACTGCCAACTTGAACTTGATAAAGGGTTTAGGGTACGTAATACGAAAGTTAAAGTAATGACTTCTGTGGGGTTATTCCTTGCTAGAATAATACTAGGCAACCAAACCAACTTAATTACATATATAGCCAACCTACTAGTACTCGTAGGTTGATGGATGGATGGTTCAATGGTTGGTTGGCAAGCTTTGCACAAAATTGTTGAATGTGGCTTTTCTATTTCATTTTTAATTAGTGATGATGGATTGGCCTAATGATAAATTTGATGCAGGTTGATGGATGGGTATGTTGCTGCGGGTGATTTGATGTTGCGGTTGATGGATGATGTATTTTAATTATGGCTTAATATCACAAAAGGTCGCAAGGTTCTGAAACTATCGATTGCATCCTTAACGTTTTTGTGTCATTCGTGGTCGCCGAGGTTAGTATGTGTGATCACGAATGGTCACTGCCGTTAGGTTAGTTAAAAATTCCGTTAGTTTCTTTGACATGACATATATATATATATCACAAAACATCCCCGAGGTTCACGCACCTATCACAAATGGTCCTGTGAAATTTTTTTATTTTTTCATTTAAAATTCATAAAATTTTGGTTCTCATTTTAAAATTTTATGAATTTTAAATTATTTAAAAATATATATTGTATTTTAAATACATGTGACACTATATTATTGGAGATGTGGGCTCCACATATATGCCACATCAACAAACTAATAGAGATTTTAAAAATAATTTAAAATTCATAAAATTTAAAAATGAAAAAACCAAGGGTTTAGGATTCATAAATGGTTCTCAAGGTTAAAATCCTTCTATAAATGGTTTTTTTCATTTTTAAATTTTAAATTATTTTTAAAAACTTCATTAATTTGTTGATGTGGCATATATGTGGAACCCACGTCTTAAAAATATAGTGTCATGTGTATTTAAAATATAAAATATATTTTTAAATAATTTAAAAGAAAACCAAAATTTTATGAATTTTAAATGAAAAAAAAATTCGCATGGACCATTTGTGATAGGTGCGTGAACCAGGATGTTTTGTGATATATATATATGCCACGTCGACAAGAACTAACGGAATTTTTGACGGAACCTAACGGCGAGGACCATTTGTGATCACACATACTAACCTCGAGACCACGAATGACACAAAAACATTAAGGATGCAACTGATAGTTTCAGAACCTTAGGGACCTTTTGTGATATTAAGCCTTTAATTATTGATGCTTTGGTTTGTAATTATAAGCACACGAAAATTTAATTAGTGTTTTATGTTTATTTCATGTTATGGGTTGTAATAACTATTATAATTTCATTTTATATTTGCTTAGAAACTGATATGTTGGATGATGATTGTTATTAGTTTCGTTTAGAAACTTGGAATCTTGATTTAGTTTAAAAATATGTTTTTGCAAAAAATTACTAATCAGTTTTTCTGGAAGTTCTGGATAATTATATAAAATGGTGCAAATACCTGCGCGAACACGACTTGTATGAAATAGGTAATTTCAACTCTCTAATGTTTTCATGTTACTTCATTATGTTGGATCCTAGTCATCGGTTAAACTTCAAGAATCATCGTGAATTTTCGACCAAACGAAAAATAAAATAAATTGTGAATAAATCATCCATCAGCAAACAAGGACATTTGACCTTTAGTTCATTCCTAGAATCCTAGGCGGATATAAACCATGAGAAAAATGCTGAAACCAAAGGACCAAAATATTGCATTTTTCAGCTCATTGGACATTGGGAGAATTAACTCTACTCGCGCTTTGAAAGGCCCTAGTAATTCCTCAAATCCTGCAACGTCATCGTCCCACGACGCTCAGTTGGCTGCTTCCCATTTATATCTTAATGGGGCATTGGCTTTAAGCGTCACATGTCTATCAACAACATTCTCCCAAGGAGTATAGCAACTCCTTAAGTTTCTGTTCGAGAAATAATCGTTTCAGTGATAATCTACACGACGTTCGGGCTTCACAAAAGGAATTGCTAATATTTGGGTGATTTTGTCCATGACTTGGGAATGAGTTGGGAATAATGAAATACTGATTATGGCTGAGTTCGGAATAATGAGAATGGCTGGGACTGGGAAGAATGGGTTGGATTGGGAGTTGGGAAGTGTTTAAAAAAAATATTTCCATTCAGAAAGAATAGATAAGAAAAGGTATCATTGCCATTTTGGTGAAAGAAAGAGCTGTAAAAAAGGATTCTCTCAGAAAGGATGAGATTGCTATTCCTTTATAGTGTGGACTTCACGAAGGCATGGGTTGGTCCGATGATTTGTTGGATCGTTATGTCTTGACTTGAACATGAGCGAACCACAAGTTAGGCATGTAACATGGTCGATGCAGTTGGTGTGTCTTATGCAACGCTTGATGTATGGGCGTCATGGGTTTGTTGCAAAATATGCGGAGTGATTGTACTGTCAGAGGATAGTGTGACTCGTTGTCTAGCTATGAGGCATGATGCTTATGGGAGACGACACTTTATGGTGAATCTCTCGCGGCATTGTAAGAGTCATGAGTATCATAAAGATGGGATAAGGCTGACCAGGATTCGAAGGGATCTTGGGTCATACGGGCTGTGCCTTGAGCGAACAAAATGTGTTTTACTTCTGCCATGCCGGGCGCGCCGCTTTACAAGCCCGTGACAGTGACACTACTTTGACTAAAATTTTGATGCCCGGAGGATGCCAAGTAACACAGAGTGAGAGAGATGCACCATGCACCGTTTGTTTTGTTTGTAGAAATGAGGGGTTGAATATATATATATATATATATATATATAGTGAGAGAGAATGGTAAAACGGGAAAGTAGAGTAATGACTTTTGTATATTTCTTTTTTATTGCTGTCTTCGCCTTTGAGAACGAGCGAACAATACCATAAAATAAATAGTAAATTTAGCTTTTCCCCTTTAAATTAATTTTTCCTTACATCCATCCCATTATCTTATTTTTCTATAAATAAAACCCAATTTTTTAGTTAAAAGCCCATGACTAGGATACAACTAAGCAACTTACCTAATTAAGCTCAAATTTTGATTTATTGCACCTTTTGGATTCCAAAAGTACCCCTAATTACCATTTATGTTGAATTTAGAAACATTTCTCTCCATGAAATCTGGTTGTAATTGATGTATGTATTAATTTGGAAAGTTTTTTAATTTTAATATTAAATTTCATATTTAAAGTGTCAATAGATGGATTTAATGAAAACAATATGTTTATTATTTTCCTTTTAAGAATTTTACATGATTTAAGAAAATAATCTACTTACCTTTATGAATAATAGTCGTGAACATACTAATGTTTTTCATTTTTATTTTTCTGAACATACTAATACCGTGAACATATCTTGTTGTCTTGAAAATATAATATACCTATTATTTAATTTTTTATGAACAAAAAATTACTTTATTATCTTATGTATAAAAGAATATACCTATTATTTAATGTACCTAGGATAGTTTTTGTGAATAACGTACCTATTATCTTTTATGGATAATATACCTATTAATTTTATCTATAAAATAATAGGTATACTATTTTTATTGTACCTTTAAAAAATAATGTACCTATTATGTGATTGATTTAAATAGAAAATTTATTTATTTTCCTTTTCTTTTATGAAGGATAATATACCTATTAATTTTTTCAATGTACCTATTATTTTTATGAATAATAATATACCTATTATCTTTTATAGACAATAATTTACCTATTATCTTTTATCATTAATAATTTATCTATTATCTTCTCCTATGAGTAATGAAATGTTAACGTACTTATTTTTTTATCTATTTTTAAATACATAATATCATCTAATCAATGTACGTACTTATTATTTTTGTCTATGACATTGTAGCTATTATAATATATTATATATATATATATTATAATTGAAGGATATTAGGTAAATATATATAATTGGTAGGTATAAAAAAATCATATATCCGAGCTATAGGAGGTTAGGATGGAGTATTTGAACTAATTTGATTGTAGCCCATTATTACATGAGTGCAAACATAAATGTGTAGTGAGAGGTATTATTTAGTTGCATTAAATTATGGGCTGAAAAGTAGTCAACCACTAAATAAAGATCTAGTGGCATGATTTGTAAATAACTCAACTTACATGGACATATTGTCATCCAATTTTAAAAATGGATTTTACTTAAATATTGTATTATTGGTAGATTATCGTCATGATTTTTGAGTTACAAGGGTCTATCTTAATATGACCCTAAAATAAAAATAGCAAAAGCCCCTTTAATATATCTCATAGATTCGTTGTCCACTTCACGAGTTCACTCTCTTTCTCTTCCTCACATCACATCATCACATGTTGCCCTACATAGTTGTTTTTTTTTTTTTCAATCCTATCAAAATCTATAAAATATGGTAATCATCCATACGTGCATATTTAACTAGGGTTTTGGTGAAACCTTCATCATCAGAAAAGAAAACAAAAAGAATTCCTATTGAAATAAAATAATCTGAAACATACCATTGAAATCATTTGGGCTGCAAATGTTTCACTTTTTCTTTTTCATTTTCCTTTCCTACCTTGCCCATGGCTTCCAAATCACACTGTTGCTTTGACGAGAGAATGCGGTTTTGTCCAAGTGATTTTCCATGTGTTGCAACCTTTTTTGTGCCTTAATTCATTCTTACACATATTTGATTTGATATTATTATTATTATTATTATTATTATTAAATGGGGGAGAACATGAATTGGACGTCGATTTCAATTTGAAGATAAATGTAACTTGTGGTATCATATAATCCAAAATCATTAATATAAAATAAATTCTTTTTTTTCTTCTTCTTCTTCTTGACATCTCGAAAAGAAGACTTACAAGTAAACATAATTGGAAAAAAACTACAAAATCAAAAACAAATGTTGTACTTGCTTTGCTTGCGACCATATAATTATCATCCCACCAAACATACGTGGTAAATGAGGAGGAGCCCATGGTACATGGTTGAAAACAGAAATAATTGCATAAATAAATTGAATACATGTACCTGAACTGAATAGATGCAAAGAGAGCTAGGCAGATATAGACCAAGAGAAACTTGCCAAAACCAAAGGGCACTTGGTTTGTCTTTTGTTTGGAATTGGTCAGTACTGCCATGAGTGATGGTTTGGGAAAAAAACAATAAAGCCAACATAAAGAAGGCTGCCATTTGACTAAATCAAAAGCAAGCAGGCATCACATGCGGTGTTTTCAATTTCTATGAATGCTACATGCCAAAGTGAAAGAAATATATGAGAGATGTATATATATGATTCACATGTGACACCCAATCACAATCATGCTACAGTAACAAGACGCAAGGCACTTCAATCTTATACATTCAACCCCACTCACCCCTACTTCCCCACTGCCTCCAGATCAAAACTCTCTCACTCTCTCTCTTTCTCTCTTCAGCAAGTACAAAACTGAAACCAAGTCTCCTCCTCCCTACCCCTTAACAAATTCCACACAACACCTCAAAACTCTCAACCATCATGCGTAACGATCAACTTGAGGTACATAATTTATACATTTCAATACATGAATTCTTTTTCTTTCATTTTTGACACATTTCTTGCTACTAAAAGGAGTATTGATGTATTTTGCAGATGAAGGCCATGAAAATGAAAAAGAAAAAGAAAAAGAAGAGGCACAGTATCGTGGGTTAGCCTAAAGTTGGAATGGGAGGAATCGGTAAAAAGAGGTATAAATTTTTTACTGTTGTAAAAGTCTTTGTGTGGAGCCCACATGTTGGAGCATTCACATGCATGGTTACTATTGAAGAATTGTGCATTTACGGGAGGCCAACATGCTTAAGCTACTTTGCCTATAAATAGGCATCACTTTTGCTTTGCTAAACACACACCAATCCGAAGAGAAAATAGAGTGAAAGATCTGAGGGTTAGAAGAGTTTTATATGAGAGAGAAAATTCTACCAGTGTAAAACCACAAGAGCAAATAAAATTTCACCCCAATATTCAGTGGTACTTTCATACGCTGACTATTTTATAACATTTACATCTCTCGTTTGTTGCTTTGTGATATTACACTTTTGGAATGTGTTTTTATCCATTTTAGCCTAAATTATGTTTGAAACTCTTCAAAACAGATTTTTGCAAGATGACAAGGAATTCTTTGCTTTCGATGGTGGATGGTGGATGGTGGTATCAAGCGTGCCCATCTTGCTTCAAGCAACTAAGAACTGTTGCCTACAATGATCGGCTGGTGTGTCCAAATGAATACTAACTAGGGATAATTGACTTCGGTCTTCATTGAGATCATAAGGCTATTGGGCATCTTGGTAATCTACCCACCGCATTGTTTGACTAGGAGAATTAATCCTCTGACTGGAAGGAGGACTGTTCTTGTGACTTAAGGATGAAGCTTGTGATAAGCAATCTTCATGGCCATCTTTTAACTGTGAAGCTTGGAGCATGAGCTGTCTTGCTAAATCTTGGATCTCTGACTTGGATTTTCCTTCAATTGTGAATGAAGATGCTCCGGAGGTAGCAGGTTTCTGCTGAGGTGAATTGATAGGTGGGAACTCAGTGTGAACTTGTTCAATGATTCTTTCATGTTTGAATTTGTCCCACCATTTTACTGAAATTTGTCTGAATAATTCTCTTGAATCCCAATTGACTTGATAAGACCATTTAATATCCTTGATAATTTACGGTTATAGTATGGGTAGCAACTAAAAAAAGGCTACTTTCCTTTGTGCACTGAGACTTTGGTGCAGGGTAGATGTGGCGTGAATCCAAGAAAAAAAATTATAATTATTAAGGCTTTATTGTTGATTTGTATAATTATGTTATGATCTGGAGACATAATTATACAAACCAATAATAATAAGTCTTGAGATCATAACATAATTATACAAATCAACAATTAAAAGGCTAAAACGTTGGAAGCAGTGGCGGCGATTTCACATTAGAGCCATTCATAAACCTTGTCTTCTCTTCATAATTATCATGAATTTCATATTTTAAATTGGTTAAATACTAATATCATCATCTACATTATTAAAGACTTCAAAAGCTTTAAACAAAAGAAGAAGAGAAAGAAAGGTTAAAACTTTAGGAGTTTTTAGTGCAAATATCATAACCTAACCTAGAAGATTTAAGGGAGATGAGTAAAAGAGAGACCAAGAAATTTTATAGTTAATTTGTAGACAAAAAAACCTAATATATTATTTTATTATAAGATAAAAATCCTAAAACTAATATAATATATTATAATATTATATATCATATATAATATACATATAAAAATAAAAAAATTGGAGTGGGGGCCTGGGACCACACTGGTCCCATGCTGGCTCCGCCACTGGTTGGAAGCCCACCAAAAGCTAGTACTAAAGCGTGAGGAAGTTGAGAGTTCCCGTGAAGCTAAAGCTAAAGCTGCAGAACATTGTTGTAGGCTGCAGAATGAGAGGTTTTGTGAATATTTTGATGAGGTAGGTTATTACAAGCAAGGACTTGTGGAGTTGTAATTACCAAAAAGAAAGTTGTAGGCTCAATGTGACTTGTGCAGACAGAGAAGAGGAAGCTTCCCTTCTGTATTATCACCTAAATGAATGAATCGTTGTGAGCTTATTTGATGAACTATGTGTACAAATATATCTAATGCCATGGACAAGCTGAAATTATGATTGTTACTATTTAATCCTTAAAAAAAAATCTTAGAAATTGTTTATTTCCAGCAAATTCCAAATTTGCATCTGTGTTACTTGGAGGTGCTATATTGAAGATAAGATGTGTAATCTATTTTGTTGTGTACAAGTTAACCTTAACCCTTAATTTCAAAAACTTAACCCTTCTAATGTGAGCATAAGAACAATTTTGTCCTTGCAATTTTCAGAAAAACCGCAAGCATTAATCTAGATGAGTTGCTTTCTTTTGTCTTTCGGCTTTGGCCCAACGAGACACACTCACACGAATAGATCATGTTAGACAAACGAGCAAATCCTGTTTGTGCCACCAAGTAAACTCATTTGGCATTGGTTAAATATAAAGGCAAAACCTACTTATTGTTCTCTCTCTCTCTTTTTTTTTCTTTTTTCGGCTGAGACAATTTTCAGAGGAGCCCGAAAAGGGCAAAGTGAAAATTCCCCATTACAAGTTGAAGCCCCAAGAATACAAAGGCCCCAACAAAAACATAACATTTATAAGAAAAAAATTTGCATTTGTCAAAGCTCAAGCCTCAACCAACCTCTTTTCTTAAGCTCAATCACATTTGTAATTTGAAAATTGTAAACCCAACTTGGAATTGTAAAACCCAAATGCGTGACGCCATATTTCAAAGGGTGCACAAGGTTATGTCCCTTTTCAAGCAGTGCACCACCATGAAAGAGGTAAAGCAAACCCATGGCCATATCATCCGTAATGGGGTCGATCAAAACCCCTTTGTTCTTGGAAAGATCATATCTTTTTGCGCGGTTTCGGAGCGTGGAGACATGAACTACGCGGCCTCGGTTTTCAGCAGCATTGAAAACCCAGATGGGTTTCTATGGAATACTATGATTAGGGGGTTTGGAAAAACCAGGAAGCCTGAAAAGGCATTTGAGTTTTATAAGAGAATGCAAGAGAAAGGAGAGGTGGCTGACAATTTCACACTCTCCTTCTTGCTCAAGGCTTGTGGGCAATTGGGTTCTTATATGTTGAGCAAACAGATGCATTGTGCCACTCTGAAACTTGGGCTGGAGTCTCATGTGTTTGTGAGGAACACTCTTATTCATATCTATGGTGTGTTGCGGGATGACCAAACTGCAACCAAACTGTTTGAAGAAATACCTAGTCCAGATTTAGTGGCTTGGAACACTATCATTGATAGTCATGTCAATTGTGGGAAGTGCAAGGAAGCACTTGACTTGTTCTTACGACTGCTAAAGAGCAGCGTAGAGCCTGATGAGGCCACCGTGGTTGTGACCCTCTCGGCATGTTCTACATTGGGGCATTAGATTTTGGGAGGTGGGTTCATTCTTGTATTGATCATGTGAATCTTGGCGATATTGTGACGGTGTCTAATTCGCTCATCGACATGTATGCAAAGTGTGGAGCGTTTGAAGAAGCATATGAGACATTCAGTAAGATGGAAGGGAAGAACATAGTGTCATGGAACACGATAATTCTGGGGCTTGCAACGCATGGCCATGAGGACGATGCTTTGGAATTGTTCTCGAAAATGTTGGAGGAAAAGCTTGAGATACCAGATGGTGTTACTTTCTTGGGAGTTTTGTGTGCTTGTAGTCATGGAGGGATGGTTGATGTAGGTAGAAGATATTTTGATGTTATGAGCAAAGAGTATCATATTCAACCAACAATGAAGCACTATGGATGCATGGTTGATATGTTGGGGCGAGCTGGGTATGTGGAGGAGGCCTACAATTTAATCAGGAGCATGCCAATGGAGTGTAATGCCATTGTTTGGAGGACATTGTTGGCAGCATGTCAGGTGCACTGTGACGTTGAGCTTGGGGAAAAGGTGAGGAGCCATCTTTTGGAGCTGGAACCAGATCAAGGTCATAGCAGCGACTATGTTCTTCTGGCTAACATGTATGCAAGTGTGGGCCGATGGAATGAAGTTATGAGTGTGAGGAAATCAATGAAGGACAGGGGAGTTCAAAAACCAGAGCCTGGTAATAGCCTGGTTGGAGCATATTCTCATATGATATGAGGTTTGAAATGGACTCAACTGAAGCCTATTCTGAAGAAATAGATACAGCAATTACTATAGTTGAAAGTTGTCGCCTGTGTAATATACTGCTACTTAGGAAGCTTACTTAGACAATTTAGAGCTCAGAGATCATTTCAAATGGATAACTATATTGCTCAGTTCCGACTCTAAGTCCGGAAATTTTATTTATAGATTTCCATCTAAAGTTTGTGTACTAGATAGATATGGATACAGACCAGTACATTCATCTCATTCTTTACAGGAGGCTAAACAACACTAGTACAGTCTCATCTCATGTGGCTGATCTACACTAAGAGATTTTCTTCTGTTTCTTCTCGTGCCACTCTTTGAGGTTGGCGTCTATCTTTTCTTTCACACTTGCATGAAACCCGGGATAAGGTTCATAGCCGAACGCTGTTTGAAGAGCCTGCACGATGAAACATAAACATGACTCACTCATCATCACATAGAGAAGCCATCTCCAATCTAGATGGGATTTAAGGACGTACCTCAAGCAGCACGAAGAAAGGCGCCATTAGAAATGCTTGAACGATGTTGTCCAAAAGAGCTGGTGCTCGTTTCTAAAACGAAAAATTATCGTGAGATATATATAAATTCCGCTCATTTTCACTAATGAAAATATTATAGGGAAATGTATAGTATGGTGGGAACATGGGAACAAGGCATAAAGTTTCAAAAGCCCAAAATTAGTCACCTCAAACACCCCATGGCCTATGAACTGTCCAGTCCAACAGAACAACTGAGCAGCCAGCACAACCTGAATAAGTATTTCATCAAACAAATAGGATTTCAGTTTTAAACAAATAACTCTTAGAATGCATTGTAAATTTCTGCGCATGGATAGACAGATGAACAGTTGTTCAACTGATGAATGGCAAAATGAATCAATAGCTCAACTTATAAATTGCAAAGACGCTGTAATTGGTGTTTCAACCTCAAAAGACCTGCAATACCAATTGGAAAATGCTATTGCCCAAATTTCTAGTTTAAAGTTTCAATCTTTGGGCAGAGTTCATCCAAGTGCCATGTGGTTCCTCAAATTCATCTAATCAGAATTCCTAACCCTAAGTAAACTTAAGCAACAAGAGAGGAAACTTAACCATCCAAGTGCCATTTTGATGCTTAGAATTACAATCAGGAAATACTGAATTTTAAAATTATCCCCAATTTGTTATCTTTGTGGTTTCCCCCAAAATGATATCATCAACAAACAAGACATAAGCTAAAACAGATGAGCTTACCTTCCATGCCAAAGAAAATCCAAGGCGACCAGCAAGCAAACTGGCTCCAACCCAACAGAGAACACAGAGCAAAGCAGCCAAAGACCCAGCTTTCTTATCCAAGCAGACATAAAACAAGGCATAGATCACAGTGAAAACAAACCCAAAATTCAACAGAAAACCATGACTGAGCCCAGCTGGGAAAGTGTACAGAGAAGGTGTGAAGTACAAAAGAACCAGAGAGGTGAACAATATCGGCCACACGAACAAAGTGTGTATGAAAATGTTAACTGGGTTGCTGTGGTATGCGCCGTAGAAGGCGAAGTGCCTTTCAAGATCAAACAAACCAGTCCTCCCCATAAAATTTCTTGGAAAGAAGACAGATTTTCCGAGAAAAAGAGATTAGGAAGGAAAATGAAACAAAGTGTGTATAAGAGGACGAAGAAGTGCACAGAATTCGTAGAAAACAAGAGCCTAAGAGCACTTCCACCGTGCAGCCCGTGCCAGGGCAGGATGGGGCCGAAGCCCCAATTTCGGCATCCAGCGGGCTTAAGCTGCTCGGGCAGCAGCTGGGACCCAGCAAACCGGGCCAGTTCAAAAGCAAAATTTGCCCGGGTTAGGTGACGTTTGTGCTGACGTCCTGATGACATCAGCGACGTAAAAAAATTGAAAAAAATCTGAAAAAATTCAACATACCTAGCAATTTTATTATTATTAATTTCATACATACAAAAAAAATTAATCCCATGTGAAAATCTTATTCGAAAATTATATCTGAAAAATTCATTCAAATTTTTATAATAAATATTGACACGTGGTAATCGAAAATCTTCTGCAAATTAATCGTTTAAGTAAAATAAAATAAAATAAAGTGAATAGTATTTCTTATTAATGTGATAGATGGAAACAACAAGATTCTGAGGATTACTATTTACGCGTGAATAATGGCAATTATCGCTTTGCCCTTACCCTTTGTCATGGCAAATAGATGAAAGTGCTCTAATAGCACATCGAAAGCTCTGAACTTTCCTTGATTGTGATTGATTCTTCTGTTGGCTATTATTGGTTTCTTTTCTTTAAAGTTGAACATTAAAAATTTTAAATTAAAAAAAGATGAAAAAATGGCCCATGCAGGTCTCGAACCTGCTCTAGTAGCACATCGAAAGCTCTGAACTTTCCTTGATTGTGATTGATTATTATGTTGGCTATTATTGGTTTCTTTTCCTTCAAGTTGAACATTAAAAATTTTAAATAAAAAAAGATGAAAAAATGGCCCATGCAGGTCTCGAACCTGCGACCTTCGCGTTATTAGCACGACGCTCTAACCAGCTGAGCTAATAGGCCAGTTGGTAAACTTTACCTAAATATTTTATTTATAGTATTAGATTTTAAATGTTTCATAGGATGATAGAAGGGTGGACGCAAATGATTCTCTTATCCACTTTCCCTCCAATCCAATGAAAAACAAAACAAAAACTGCAGCCTAAACTCTCACACTTCAATTTACAACTGCATCTTTTTCAACTCATTGGAGACAATGGCAGAAGCTATCATGGGCTTCACCATTATCAGTCCACATATTCACAGCTCCTCTCTCCAAACATCTAAATTGGACATGACTCACACGAGCTCATGTACCAGATTGGTAAAAATCCAACCTTCCCTTGTTAATGACTTTCTTTGTTTTGCTGCTTTGCTTGTTATGTTTAAAATGGTACATGGAAATGCTTAGAGTGCCTTTCTTTTGCAGCTTAGGCAGTCTTCAAGCTCTGAACTTTTCAGTGGGTGCAAGCAGGTAATTAAGCAGTTTGTGAATTTATTTTCCTTTTTCATTAGTTTCTTAATTAGCAAAAAACAGAACCATTAATAACTTTTCAGTGGGTTAAACCATTTACTGCATTAACGTTATGTGTTATATTTTGTTCAATAGCTTGTAGTTGGGAAGAAGAACAAAAGAGCCTCTTTATGCAAAACAAATGCCTTCCTAGATTGGCCTTTGATGGCAGTTCTGGTTGAGCATATAGAAGGCCAAAGAGACCTTATAACCCACAAATCTATTGTGCATCTCAGTGATGAATCCATAAAGAACGTCTGTAAGTACACCTTTCCTAAGGTTTTTTTAATTAGTTTTTCTATGTACTCTGTGATGGATTAGGATGCATGAAAATTGTGACAGATTTTTTGTTTGACCCCTCCCTTTCCTATTTGTAGATACTTTTTACATCATGTTCACTTGTTGGGGATGCTTATTCTTTGGTTCCATGAAGGTATAAGTAGTTATATTTAGTCTCACTTCATTCTTTTCTTTGGACACTTGTAGTTTTTGTGAATTCGTATGATATCGGGCAGCATTGAAAGTTTTTTCATTAGCGAAATCTCTTTCTACCGGGAATTTTAGATTAATAAAACAAATGAATCATTAAAAAATGCAAATGAGACAGAACATTGTTTTTAGTTTATCACATTAATTGTAATATTTTCATTAGCTTAGTTTAGAGAGCATTCTGAAATGTTGGAGAATGTTACAGGATCCATACTATGATTCAGAAACGTACAGAAAAGATGGAGGTGATGGTACTGGACATTGGATTTATGAGAAGGTACTTAATTAAGTTCATTATTTTCCATGCACTTCTGGATCCCACTTTATATGTAACTTCAAACAGTATCCCCACATGTATAGAAACCTCCTCCTATATCAATTGTAGTTGGCCAGCACCAGCAACTTAAAAATCTGATTGAGGTATAATTAATGGTTGGTGATGCAGCAAGAAGACATTGAAGAATCTGCAAGAGCAGAGTTGTGGAGGGAGGAGCTGATTGAGGAGATAGAGCAGAAGGTTGGAAGCTTGAGAGAATTGGAAGAGGCTGGTAAGGAGGAGGAGCTTGTCAAGTGAAATGATTGTTTAATATTCTTTCACTGTTATCCCACCCCTTCAAACATCCAGACGTTGTTGTAATTTGTATATATACTATATATTAATTCAAACCTTTGAATGTTTGAATTAATCTTTTTAATCTTTTTATATATATATATTTGCAGTTAGTTCTTCAACAAACTAACAAAAGAAGAAAAAAAAAATAGAAACAAGTTGGTAAATTGAAAGATTATTGAGGTTATGGAGAACAATGCTGCATGATTGCATTGTTGTGGCTCTTATTTCTTTGTTAGGTAGACCAAAAGAGACACGGGGAAAGCTGTTTCCAAACTCATGGACTTGTTCTGGAAGATACCTCTGCCTTGGTTTTGTGGCAAACCAGTGTTCCAAAATCCAAACCAATGGGCAATCTTTAATGACCAGAAAAATTGATCCAAAATCTGTGTGCTAATGTACAGATCCCATTCATTGCACATGTAACGAAGCTTTATCGTTATTCATCATCTAGAAGCCCAGATACTCTCACTGTCATGCCATTTCATCCAGAGAAAAGGCGCACTTGCATGCATGACGCTCCCATGACATTAAATCATAAAATGAACGTGGGTTTTTGGTCCTATACATTTAGATATAAGCTACACATTTACTGCTGCTTGGTGGCATTTCATAAACTACTCTAATTTATGGAAAGAAGAATTTGAACTTGAGTGCAAAGGGACGGACACACTATACCTTAATCCACAACTGCGCTCGGTGGCATTTCTGATTTAATCAAATGCACCACATATTAACATGATGAAGGGCAATAATTTTGGGATCCCAAGTTGTTTTTGCAATGTTATAACATTTATCCATTTAGATGGTGGAAGATGAATTTGAGTCCATTATGTACTTTATTTTTGTTCTCTTTCAATCCAATTTAAAATCAACAGTCTCTTCATCCAACAACTGGCTTATTTGACAAAAACAAAGATTTAAAAAAAACAACTGACTTACGTTCTAAGAGACTTCCATTGAGTGAAGTGCAGAGTTTTGGAACTACTTGAACTTGGTTTCTATTATTTTTGTTGTTGTTTTGGATTAGGCTCCTTGTACCATGACTCATCACGCATGATTATTAATGGGAAAAATATCTTATGCATTTGAAATTCTTATGTCCATAGCGTGTTTGCCGTGGATGTTGTTTATTAATTAAATGTTTGTTTTTCTCTATAATATTTTAATGACCATGTGGTTGTTAGATGCTGCGATTTGTCATTAGTTAAGGCCTAATCAGGGCACTTACCACAAAGCATCTCATGGTTATTTGTTTATTAAGGTGAGATTGATAGGACAGAAGAAAAAACAAAGTAGCTTTGGCGCTCTAGGTCTAGTCATTTTGATGGGAAAAAAACACCATATAATATTAAAATTACCTCTAATTATGAAAATTATTAAATTACCTTTATATATGCAGTTAATCCACCCATCCCCTATGCATATCTCTTAAAATTATTAAAGTTTTGATGGTAAAAAAAAAAGCTCCCTTATAATAGTAAAATTCATCCCCCTTGTTAGATTTGCACCATATCCATGCTGGTTTGCTTCTTGTAATGGACTGGAATTAGGACTTTTACCTGTTGTTTAACTAAATATAAATCCTGTATTAAGAAAACTATATATAAATCCTGTTTCTCTCAAAACTATTTATAAATCCTTTTTCTGTTTTTCTTTTGCTTGAATTTATAAATAAATCTCTTATTTCATTTTTTAAAAACACAGAATTTAGATAGCCACTTAATTTTGGTTGCTTGTCTACCATTCAAATTAGGGTAGGAAAAATTATTGCCTACAACAGTGCATTATGTCGACCTCTGATGAAAAAATAATTAAACGTTCACTACCCTACAATGCTTCGGTAATATTTATGACAATTTAAGGAAAAATAAGAGAATTTATCTCAAAACAAGAATTTTTTTTAATAAAAAATAGTTAAAAATTTATAATAAATGAAAGCTTTGAGGTATTGGACACCCTCCAAATAGAATTTGAGATAGATCTATTTATATATAAATAAAAACGAAAATTTTCATCAGAAAATACTTGGAATTTTATATTAAAAAAAAGACTTTTATTTACCAAAATAGCATGAAAAGAAAAAGTCAAATAAACAGAGCGATTTTACTCGTTCCGTGCAGTGTAAAAGAGAGAAAGGATTTGTCATCTTATCCAAAATTCGAAGAGGCAGACACAGTCAACTACGCGTTTTATCTGTTTTTCATAATTTCACGAGGAATATTCCGTTGCAAATACACAATAAAAACATTTACCGTTAATAATATAGCAAATTGTTTAAAACATGGCCAGCTCAAATTCCAAAACTCAACCCAAATTTACAAAAAAAAGAAGGAAAAAAACCCCAAAAATATAACACAAATCATCTTTAATTCTGGTAAGAGGATATACACATCAACATTCAAGACACAGCTAAAATTCAGTGTCATTTATCCAAATTATAAAATAAAATGTGGATAAGAGTAAAATCCTAATCAGAAAGACCCCACCTACCCTTTTTTCCTTTTCTAAATACCCACTTCTTTCTTCTTCTTCCTCCTCCTCCTCCCCTCTCCCTCTCCAAAGTTTTCAAAGAACAAAGGCACCTCTCTCTCTCTATCTGTCAAGCCACAATTAGATAGGTTACTTGTCAAAAAGATCACACCTTTTTGTTCTAAGCTTGCACTTTTTGTTGAAAAGCATAAATCTTGTTCAAGGTTTTATTGCAAGGGATCTCTTTTCAGCCATATTCCAACCATTTTGATTCAGAAAGTTGGAAAGGTTGAAGTGGGTTTTTCTTGTTTCCTGCTCTCAGAAAAGGTGTCTGATTTAACCTAGCTATGGCATTCTCATCACAGAGTGGTTTCTATATTTCTGGGTTGGATGAGATTACACTTGGCTCCAAATCCAAAGGGGATTTTAGGTTTTGTCCCCCGTTCAATTCTTCACAATATAAGGATTCAAAATCAAGAGCTTTTCCTGTGTTGAGTTGTGATTTCTTGGGCAAACCCATTATTGTCTCAGATCAAAAGGGTTTTGAGAATTGGAAGGTCAAAACGCCAAGCAATTTCTCTGTTCATGTATGTAAAGTTTTAATTTTTCCTTTCTCTATTTTGGCTTTAGGCTTTTGGCATTTGTAGATTTTGGTGTTTCCATACTGCATTATTCTTTTGGCCTTCAACAAATAATAGTTAATATCTGGTTTCAGGCCCAAGCATCTATCTGTGTAAGCCGAGCTATGAAATGGTGGGAGAAGACCCTTCATCCCAACATGGTGGAGATCCATTCTGCTCAAGAACTTGTTGATTCCTTGAAGAACGCTGGGGATAGATTGGTTGTAGTTGACTTCTATTCACCTGGTTGTGGAGGTTGCAGAGCTCTCCATCCCAAGGTATATTTTATTTTCAGTTTATGTTCTGGAGACCAAATTACCAATTCATATATTTCTCTATAAAGAAAACCCACCTCGAAATTATAGCAATATAATTTATTTTATGAAATTTGTTAACCAACAATTATCCATTTTCACAGATCTGTCAGCTGGCTGAATTGAACCCAGATGCAATTTTTCTTAAAGTTAACTATGAGGAGCTCAAGACCATGTGTCATGCCCTCAACATTCATGTGCTACCATTCTTTAGGTTCTACAAAGGTGCAGAAGGTCGTGTATGTAGCTTCAGCTGCACCAATGCCACTGTAAGTATTTCCCTCAATCAATCTTCTTTCTTAAGTTTGAATATCAAGGCATTTGGCAGATTTGTTTGTGGATCGATATACTAAGTGAGAATTCTTATTTGACAGATTAAGAAATTCAAAGATGCAATGGCAAAACATGGGACTGGCCGTTGTAATCTTGGGGGCCCAGCAAAAGGTTTAGATGAATCTGAGATGTTAAAGTTAGCTTCAATAGGTGAATTATCAACAACATCATCATCACCTTCCATCAAGGAAGAAAGAGTGGAGGATCTAGTCACAGAAATTATAGATATGGCTGGTGTTTGGAGCAATGCAAGCCATAATATAGAACTTCAAGAAGAAAGTTCCATGGTGAAAGTTTAAAGCAGCTCTCTATCTCTAGGACAGTTCCTACTTGGTGGTGGTGTTGTACATATCTTCTAAGCAGGGGCTCTGGCTTTTTTTACATTGAGCCCTGCAAGTTTGGTTAATCTTTTTATTAGATTGGATATTGTGATCTGATTAATGATTTTTAATCAGATGAAGCTTGTTATTTCTTCCAATTGCTTATGGTAGAATATGGAGTAATGGATTTGGTACCTAGAACAATTTTGCATTTGTCCAAAGCCCGTCCATTCACCTACAAATATATGGACAATGCTTTGTTTTTCCAAGATCTGTTCCTTTGTTGAGCAATAATCTGTTATGATTTCTTGAGTGGGTCCTGGCAATAATCTGTTTCCAAGTTCCAAACTTTTAGATTTAGTCAATAATTACAGCTAAGTATTCACAAATTAAATTAAATTATAATCATATGGGTCATCAAATTATGCAGTTGGTCATTTGTGGCCACCCTAGAATATTGACAATAGCTAAATTTCTTTGCTTTTGAAAACTCAACTCAAAGTCTGGATTTTGATATGACTTGGCTTTTCTAGAGGAGAATTTGGACTATACTTTTCCAAAGTTTGTGTTGTTTTCAACATCTTGTTCCTCAATTTCCGATAGGGTGTTGTTAAACGAATCATAAAATTAACTCAGTATACCATATTACCAATCTATTTATTGAATTATTAATTTACCCTAATATAAAATGACAAAAAATGATATATTGAATATTGAAACAAAAGTAATTTTAATAAGAGCACCCTACTCAACATATTGAACCCTAATCAAATTAGAATTTCAGAGTTTGATTCCAAACAGATTTGACATATTGAAGCTGCCGAACATAACCCCTTGCCAAAAAGCCATGGTTTTCTTTTTTGGCGGCAGAAACTCCTATTGCAAAGTGCAAGTGCAAGACACTGTTCTTCTGCTATTGCAAGTGCAAGACACTCCTATTGCTGAACTTAACCCCTTGCCAAACACAACTCCTATTGCAAGTGCAACACACTGTTCTTCTGCTGCAGAAACTGCTCCAAAGATTCCTCATTTTTATTTGTATTTTGTTCTTTTTGGTTGAATCCGTTTCGAATTTTCAATGTGTAAACTTGGGATGGTTTCAAAAAGAAAAAAAGCAAACCAAGTAGTTTCGATTTGGAATGGTACCAACTTGTAAATCCAGTTTTGTTAAAGGGGCACTTGTTCCAAATTGTGGAGTGATAATTAAAAGTCAGATGTAGCCACTTTCGCAATCTAGATTAAGCTTTAGCTCATGGCATCTTGTAATTTAGTGTGTGTTGTGCGGCCGCCAGCCCTGCCTTTTATTTACTCCGTTCACCCAGTCTTTGTTTTAACTAATTTGGTTTATTTATTCTAGTTTTTATGGCTATGTTTGAGCTCCTGTGAATTTTATGACTAAATGGATCGATGGATTTTTCCTGTATCTTTATCATAACGAAGTTAGTGATGGTTGAGTAGTTGCTTCAATTTGGTAGACAATTATCCTTTTCTCCTGAATTATGGAGTGGGGTTGTGTAGGAAAAAGAGAAAGATGGTTTAGGATTAGTATTAGTGTGTTGTGTGATAGAGTGTATTACAGACAGAGATATTTTTGATAGTTAAATAGGATGTCCTTAGTTAATTTTACATTTTTATTTAATTATTAGAGTGTACTTATATCATATGGTGTATTCAGTTAATTTTGGATTGATTTAACATAGTAATAAATTTCCCAAAAGTTGAATAAACGTTTCACGTGAAAAAAATGATTTTTGCTTTTTGAATTGTTTATTTGCAGTGTAAGCTAAGTCATATACTTTGCAACAACACATGCAAGAAAATGGCATTCAGACAAAACTAAATAGGAACCAAATAATGCTTTTTGTTGGTCAGTGGGGTCACATACCGTGGCATTGACGTGGATTACCAAGAATCCAACTCAGCGTGGGTCCCAGGGAAGTGGGTTGGGCACCATCCCTATGCTTATGCTGGCTACATACTAGGACATATCTTGCAGAAACCAGGCTATCCAAATCCAACACAGTTTCCAGTTTCCACTTCCATGTTATTGGATAAATTGGATGGTTTTAATTTCCAAGGTGGATAAAGTTATTGGATAAGGTGTTGGCATGTGTCAATTTAATTGTTGTATTTTAAGTTTAGTCCACATCTAAGATTATTAATCCAGCCCATATCATTCTAATTCCCATTTCAGAAATCAATTAGTTGCTACATTTGGAAACATCAAACTTAAATCCAACCATTTTATTGTACTTTCTGGGCTTTGGAAACAATAACCCACTTGGCACTTGAGGGCCAACAAACAGCCCTAGCCTCACAGCATAGACTTGGGCTCAAGATAATCCAGTAAATGAAGAATGGGGTGCAAGCCTACAAAGCCACCCTTTAACATTCTTCTCAACTTTAAACATTTTATAACAAAAAAATTATATTATTGCTTAGAGATTAGTGAATTTAAGTCATTTTACATTGGGCATCAAAACCGGACCGGACCAAAAGAAAAAAATCGATTGACCAAAAAGTCAATAATATTATATTTTTTAAATCTTAAAATTTAACTGAAAGTATGCTATTTAAATTATATATTTTATATATTTTTTAAAATCTAATGCTATATTTTTAATTTTATAATTAATATTTTTCCAAGTTCAACCTCAATTGGACCGAATAAATAGTACCGATTTCGATGTGAGCTTGAAACCGAACCGGACCACGCCACCCCTACTTTTAAATCATCAAAATTTTATTATTGCCTGAAGATTGGTGAATTAAGTCATTCTAGGAGAGGTGATATGTGAATAAAATCTTTTTTTCCTTTAAGTTCGAGTGTCCAAAAACGTTCATAGGTAACAAATGAGAGTCTCAGAATACTAGAAAAACAAAAGCAAGGAACAAAGAATCATAGAAGGACAAAGGAAAAAGGGAATTAAATTGTGTTAAAAAGCCTTCATATACTATCCAGCGTGAACGATTATTTCATGAGGCGCTTTTGGAGCCCAAAACTATGTTAAGCTTCCACAAAAGCACCCTTCAAATCTCCGTTCTTTTGTTGCAATCATTAGGCTCTCTTTTCTCAAAAACCAATTCTTACACTAAAAAGATCATGACAAATGTTTCAAACGAGCAAAAAAGAAATAAAATTTTCAAACGGAAAACAGAGAGTTTGCCTCAGAGGTAGTGACAATAGCATATATCATCATAATTATCTCTGATAATACGTGCAATTTTACTGCATCATTGGCAAATTTTTAATTTTAAGAAAAGAAAATGATTCAATTCACATAATGGTGTGCATCAGAGAGATTCCCATTGACAAATCACCATCCTCCCAAAGGAGTTCTGATGTCCCTGTCTGTTTATCGTCACTTGCACAAATAACTTAGACATACACAACATCAGATCAAATGGCATAATGATTAAACACAATCAAAATAAATTACCACCAACAATCCTACCAGCACAACTCAAACTTATGATTTTGAAAAGAAAAAAAACAGCCAATATAAGCAAACAATTACACAAGAACACAAATCCAGTGCAGTGCAAAAATGTTGAAAATGCATCAGAGAGATTCCCATTAGACTAAGTCATCACCCTCCGAAGAGTGCAGATGTCCCTGTCTGTTTTATCGTCACTTGCAATCCCCAACACAAACAATTCTCATTCTTATTATCAAAACCTTCACATGCATAAACAAGTTTGCATAGTAAAAATCCAAACTTTCCAGCATAACAACTAAAGATAAGAAATTTCGGCAAAACCAGGCAATAAATTTGCTTGACCAGGGTTTTGGGCTAAACCCAATTCCAAAGTTTTCTTCAGCTACATAACAAAATCAACAATCCAGAAAAATTCAGAGAACAAGAACAGAAACAGTGCAGTAATCATAAAGCCTCATGCCTCAGAGTAAATTTGTTTCATAGAAATTAATCTCAAAGTATATTTAACACCATCACAGGCATAGGTAGGCATACTTCTTAATACTAGCCTTCAACAATGAAAACAAACGAATTGGCTATGAATCTCAAATTCAAAGTGGCAGGTGAGAAACGGCATACAAGGAGCGTGCAGAAGAGGAGAGGGTTCTAGTTCTAGACTTCTGAGTTAGGGTTTTGATCGATAGTGATTATATATATAGATATAGTTTGGGTACAGCAAATTAGGGCACAACATAAAGGCCGCACTTTGATAAGGACCGTCGATTTGTAATGTAAAGGCACGGCAGAAATTGGTAATGGGTCAGGTTAAAATGGGCAAGAGGCCCAAAATCTAGGCACAACAGAGGAGCCAAGTAAAATGGGCCAAGGCCTGGTAGATCCAAACAATCCAAGGGGCCTTCAGAACGAATTATCCGAATAAGTTTCGTTGCTTTATTTTATGAATTGATAAGTACTGTTAAGGAAGCACAATTTTTGTACCACTGAATATGAGTTGTACCTAGTTTTTTTCTTTTGCCAACGATAAGAATGGGAGGGAGGAAACTCACACACACAGGTATAATGAGGACTTGAATCCATGCAGGGACGGACTCAGGATTTTAAACTTGACTGGGCTAAATTTACTTTACATATAAATATACTAAGTAGATAGAAAACTCGATAGTACGATGTAATTTCATTGATAACAAAAAATTAATAATACATCTAGTTAAGGTGGGGACATAATGAGCCTTACCCCTCTCTTAGGATTTGGATGATGATCCAACATTATAAAGTTAAGTATAACCTATTGAATAAGCAAGAACACCAAAATAAATTACAAATCCTATTTGATAATTCATAACTCATAAACTAAAACTGATAAACTCCAATTGTAAATCCCTATTGATAAATAAATTATAAGCCTCAATTGCAAATCTCTAATTGATACTTCATAAACTCCAAAAAAAATCTCAAATTTCAACATCAACAAATTGAGAGAAGCTTACCATACAAATATAGGAGCTTGGTTCACTTCTTGAATTAAGCCTTGAAGGTGAGTGCAACTGTAACAAGAGCGTTCCTCTAATAAACAATCAAACAATTTCTTCTAATTTTTTTTCTATGGGATGTGTGCTCTTTTTTCCACTCAATGTGCTGTTGATATATTTGTGCTGCAGCTTTCCTTTTCTCACGTTAGTTCTCCACGTACAAGGTAACTTGGCAAGCAAAGGCCACCTAGACTGTAGCCCAGGTTAGCCATAGAATGAGTCCGTCCCTGAATCCATGACTACTTGGAATTGGAAACACACTAGAAACCTAAGTCAATCCAACTTATACCATATTGGTAATTGTATTATACCCAACTTAAACTGCGGAATATATTCCCAACATGTCCCGTTAAAACCGTTTAGCTAAAACATATGGATGAGTAAACGGTCTCAAATTTAATCGGTTACAGAGATGATCTTTAAAATATGAATGATTTCGATTATAACATATGTATGATGAAAATTCATAAACCACTAGGATGGATATACACAAGGAAGGAGGTGATTTGACCAAAAAAAAAAAAAAAGAAAAAGGAAGGAGGTGCACCCTTAGTATTATCCATTCCCATCTTTTCAGGCTTACACATCTGGCTAATGGCATTGGTATCTATCTCCCCATAAAGCAGCTTTAGCAAGATAAGAAAGGCGCCGCCGAGAAGACTGAAGAGTTGTCTAGAAATTGAGCTTTGATTATCTTCATCTCTAATGTCTTTAATAACGGTCTGACAGACAAACTTAATCAACTTTCCAACTATTTCAT
Source organism: Prunus padus (assembly GCA_024362665.1). Classification (NCBI taxonomy): domain Eukaryota; kingdom Viridiplantae; phylum Streptophyta; class Magnoliopsida; order Rosales; family Rosaceae; genus Prunus; species Prunus padus. Next base: position 2,594,438 of record JANFAM010000005.1, read on the forward strand.
TCACACCTCTTTGCCTATTATTCCTTGAATTCGGGCGGCTTGTTTTAACTTTTGTATATGTTTGTTAACTTTACTGTGCTCAAGCAAACAAGTTATTAGAAACTAAATATAGTAAATAATCCATGGTCATCAAGTACATTGGATGTGGATTGCCCACGTCTTTTCCCTTACTTTTCCTTAATTAACACCCAAAGTTTTAGCAAAGAATAATCTATATATACCTTTTCTTTTTCTTATATTTTGCCTCAATAGAGGATTGACCATCGGTACGATTTATCAGCAGTTACTATTATTAGAAATAAAATTTTATAAAATTAGAAGGTTATGTAAACTTTTCCGCTTTGCTACATATAAATTCAAATTTTAAATTTATTCATGATTTTTTTTTTTGACATTTCTGGCATATATATATATATATACAGAGAGTTTCCATTGAGAGATACTATTGTAAGGCCTACTCCGAATTGTATTTTACTAATGCCAACCGTCTATTTTGTAAATATTCATTCAAAGATCATCTCTATAAAAAAATCACTTGAATCTAATATCATTTGATCACTTAATTAAGTTATTAAAATTTTAGTACTTTCTTGAAGCACATTGTTCTTTGATTTTGTAGGACACAATTAGATGTCTAAATGGTTTCCGATTTGTCTAATTTTTTGCAAAAATTATCTATGAATGAAGACCTAAAAAATAGATGATTTGGATCGTTGATTTTTTTTTTTTGTAGGGTATCTTAAAGGGCATCCCTCAATAGAAAGGATATATATATATATATCTTCTCTCCTTCTGTTTGCCGTTTCTATTGACTTATAGCTAGCTATCATACTTACTCGGTCTTTTTATTTTTTATTTTTTATAATCTCCAGCTTTGTAATGATATTTCATATTTTGTCCAAAAATTAGTAGCCGTGAATGAAAGAAGTCACAGGCTCCCTCTGGACACCAACATTTTGGTGTTTTATGCACATACTGCCATAATTCTCATATATTTGCATAAATTTTTATTGTCAGAACGTAAATCTAAACCATGCACGGTTTTAACATTAACAATCTCAATAATTTTCACAAATTAATATCAATGTATTATGTAAGTCTTGAAAGAGGTTTGTTTATGATTGATATTACACATGCATGCATGGGTCAACATTATGCAATTTACATGATATAGATGTAACCTAGTGTAGTGCAGTGTAGGTGGCTTCGTATCGGGTTGTGTTTCCAGGTTTTGGGTTCGATCAGTAGGTTTTTCAGCTGAGGGAAGAATCCGTGATAGATAAGGAAAGATCAGAAGAGAGAAAAGACAAGCTGATTAGTAAAAGCTACAGCTCGAAATGACGATCGAGTATCCCATGAAAGAAGCCAAATGAGTGCAGAACGTACGTGTTCCATTCCATGACAAAATCCCTTCAAGTTGCTTTCCATGGAGAGCCAACGTAAGCTAAGCTAGCTTTATGTGGCAGTGGCACCACCATTCCACTCCACTCTCTTTTTTGTCAACTCTCTTTATTATCTTTATTTGCATTCTTTTTTCCGTTCTTGTTTGCCTTTTTACTTTTTTCTTTGTAGAAATTGAGTTCTCCATTACTTTCCAACAACCTCATTCTACAACTTATAGTTTCTATATGTTGAATTGAATGGATGCAACTTTAGAATTTGAGTCGTTGAATAAATTAATATATGTTACTTAATATTGACTACATAAATACATTAATTCTGCAGGTCTAATTTTACGGTATGTATATTATATACCCTTCCATTGAGGGGTCTCTCAAATAGTTTTATTTGAGGGATATTCTTTAGGGTACCCTACTATTTTTTTTTTTTTTGCAATGATTCAAATCGTCTATTTTTCAAATCTTTATTCATTGATCAAGGTGCTTCAAGACAGTACTAAAATTTCAATAATTTAATTGAGTGGTCAAATGATATCGGATTCAAGTGAATTTTTATAGAGATGATATTTGTATGAATATCTACAAAATAGACGATTTGGATTAGTGAAATACAATGCGGAGTATGCCTTATAAAAGTGTCTCTCAAATAAGCTTATTAAAAAAATCCCTCAATAAAACTCTTGATATATATATAATCTTGTTGATGTTGGTTATATAATGGATTCAGAAGATAAGATTGGGTACATACCATACGTTTACCACACCAAATGAATCATGTTCTGGGAGATCGTGCATGGCAACCCTCCATGACTTCAAAGAAAAAACAGAAATTATATATATATATATATATATTATATTAGTTGACCATAACTAATTAATACTTACATGTTACATTACACTATTTAATTATTTAATTTAGCAGCTTGAAGAACAATAATATTGGAGAACAAGTATTATATACTATATAGCAAATGATATACATATGCATCCTTATGATTGCTATTTTCAATTAATTCTGAATATTTCACATGCATGCAACACTGGGAGATGGGTTTAATAAATTTGCAGCTTTTACAGAAACCAGTTGGCAATAAATTGAATAAAATTATTTATAATAAATGAGACATTGAGTTGTTGTGGAGTTTGCTCAGCTGGCCCTACTCCTCCTCCTCCTCTCTTCTTTTGTAACAGCCTGAACCTGCTTATCATCATCAACATTTCATCACCCACGTTGCCAAAAACAAGAAGAAAAGAAAAAGAAACGTTTTTCCATCAGCCATGTGCTCTCCAAGTGTCTGCAGCACTAGTGTCAAACCGATAACATTGAATGCATGAGTGAGAACGCTGCGTTTTGTGTTTAGAAGATGATGCCCCTTGCACAATAACCGGGTCAAAGTTTCTAATGTATTTGAAGACAAGGACCTGGGAAATATTGGTCAACACTTAACAGCCCTACCATGTTTTATTTGGCAATTTGTCGGTTTGAAGATATCATGTAATTTTCCAGATTGAATCTACCCGAAAATTCCATGCTAAATACCAACATTTCAATGCCACTGCTGAAGCCTATAGGCATTCCTAGGCTAGCTACTGATCGTGTTCAGTATGTATGAGTAAATCCTCCTCCTCCCCCTTCCTACCTTTGACCAACAAAAAAAAGAGAGACTTGAGTGTACTTTATTGGTAGTTTCCACATGCATTCATTTGGACATGATTGAAAGATAATTCAGAAATTCTGGAAAACTTTATATGTCATAGATTTTTCAAAGTAACTATAGCCGCATTACCCTTTGTGACTGGACATTAACGGGACCAATATGTGCATTTTTTAATCTTGCAGAAGAGGCTGAAGCTGCTAAAAACAGAGCAAAACAGAGTAAAAGGCAAACTGTGGCAAAATGATTCTGAGCTGCAATTGTAGTAAATAACAGACACAAGTAATGGTGGTTCTAGTGGGCATGATAGAGTTGTATGTAGCCAACCAATTTTGAATGCAAATTGCAAAACCAGTTTTGGGGCTTGAACCTTAATAATACTTCAACTTCAATCTTTGAGTCTGTATGAATTTTACAGAAAAAGTTACCAAAACACACAGAGAATGGTTCCAGAACCACGTGGTTTCAAGAAAAGTGTGCTTTGGTTCCTCAGACACATACACTAAACCGCTTACACATGGCGGTTTAAGGTCCCCACACCTCAAAATTTTAGTGTCAGTTAGTTGCTGTGACGTCAGCCTAAGCAAACAAAGCTCTGTTTCTCCTCCCTCCTTCCTTCCACCATCTATTTATTCCCCCACTCTCCTCCACTTCTCCTCACAACTCACAGCCCTCCTCTGCTCCTCTTTCCCTTCTCTCTCTCTCTTCATTTGCCGTCTTTCTCACACGTCCAAAAGGTCTGCCTCTGCTTCAAAACATGGCAGTTCTTGGGCTTGTCTTGGTTGGTTTTCTTCTTCTTTCTCTGAGCTCCTCTGCTTATGGCTCTGATGGGGGCTGGGTTGGTGCGCATGCCACTTTCTATGGAGGAGGTGATGCCTCTGGCACAATGGGTAAGCATAAAAGCTCCTGAAAACCAATTGGTTAAGTAATTTTTCTGAGTACCCACCCACGAATTAATTTTTATGCCCAAATTGCAGGTGGGGCTTGTGGATATGGCAACCTGTATAGCCAAGGGTATGGAACCAACACGGCAGCTCTGAGCACAGCCCTGTTCAACAATGGGCTGAGCTGCGGGGCTTGCTTTGAGATTAGGTGTGCGAGTGATCCAAAATGGTGTCTTCCAGGCTCAATTTTCGTCACAGCCACCAACTTCTGCCCTCCAAACAATGCCCTCCCCAACAATGCAGGCGGTTGGTGCAACCCTCCACAGCAACATTTTGATCTTGCCCAGCCAGTCTTCCAGCGGATTGCTCAATACAGAGCTGGGATTGTGCCTGTGTCTTACCGAAGGTATGAATTTCAGGTCTCATGCCTCATTTGTTTTTGTTTTTTTGTCATAATTTTTGTTTCTGTTTTTGTTTCCTTTCACACTCCACCCTAGTGCAGGGGCCTTTTTGTAATTCAGTAAAACAAATTTATAATTTATAGTGGTTTAATTTTCGCCACATTTAAATGGCAAGTTTTTAAATGGGGCAAATTTTTATAATTTATATCATCAGCTTTTCTAGTTTTTGAAATTTCCAAAACTACCCCTCAATTGCCAAGACTGATTACTTTTCTTTTTCAATGTCTGTTTTTTTGTAGGGTCCCATGCATAAAGAAGGGAGGCATAAGATTCACAATCAACGGCCACTCATACTTCAATCTGGTGCTGATCACAAACGTTGGAGGTGCCGGAGATGTTCATGCAGTTTCCATCAAAGGGTCAAAAACTGGTTGGCAAACCATGTCTAGGAACTGGGGGCAGAATTGGCAGAGCAACTCTTATCTGAATGGCCAGAGCCTCTCCTTCAAGGTCACCACCAGCGACGGCCGCACCGTCGTCGCCAACAACGTTGCTCATGCCGGCTGGTCATTTGGCCAGACATTCAGTGGCGTACAATTCTGAAACAACACACGACTTAACAAGCTAAAAACGACATGTTTGGTGGTGTCACACTGTCTAGAGTTAGTTTTAGAGTCGAAATGAAAAAAAGGGCTTATTATTTTAAGATGGCCATTTTATCATTTTAAAATTAAAGGGTTATGGGGTCATTATGCTTTGTTCTGCTTTCTTTTTGGGAAAGGCAGGCAGAGAGAAAGAGATATATTTGGCAGCGGTGGGCATAAACCACCCGCCACTTTTTTATTAGGTTAAGTTTGTTTTGGTTTAATTTCATTGTAACGCAGTTTTATTTTGAATTACTTTGTATGGTTTGGTGAATAAAATCTTCCTCTCTCTTCATGATGATGAAATAGTTGCCCAAAATTTTCATTCATTCTATCTATCTATGAGTGTAGATGTTTTCTTTTAATTAATCACCATTCTCATTTAATCTGAAGTTGAAATTCCTGCTTCATAATTAAGACTAATATAATTTTCTGGTTTGCTACACCCACCCTTTGTGGTTGGGGGACCTTACTAATCAGAGGGTAGGGGTGTGCTTGTGCGACTTCACTCAAGGTGAGCAGCCCAAGAGTCAGGACCACCATGCCTTACCTGAGGGGAGAGGATCGCATGTCCCCAAAATTGGTATCCCCTTCCATGTCTCCTTCTTATTTGCTTGACACATGTCCCCAAAATTATTTGTTCTTAATTTTCTTTTAAGTGAGTTGACACGTGTCAAGCAAATAAGAAGGGGACACGAAGAGGACACCAATTTTGGGGACATGCGATCCGCTCTCTTACCTGAGAAGGTTTCAATCAAACAACTAATCACTTTAATGTCATACTTAGTTACAGGCTCACGTTAATAGGCAGACTAATGTAATTTGGGCGCAAGTCTAAAACTAAACTTGTCATAATTGAGAATCTTGGTCCAAGAATCTGTAACCCCTCTATTTAATATCCATGAAGAATTGGGCTAAACCCAAATTCTGACTAGATGTGGACTTTGAAGTGGGCAAATGGGTTGGGAGGTTAAAATAAGCCCAGTATCTATTTCTCTTAGGATGAAATTTCTTGTCACAGCCGGCCCACCCTGTTGCCTAATAATAATATTGTACATTTCCAAAATAATTAGATCAAATCAAGGGGGTAAGTAAATATGCAAATTTCAGTTGCCCCAACTTTGGTAAATGATGTTTAAAATCCTTGTTGCCTTGCCCAAGTAACCAGACAGAGATCCTATATTTGAGTCTTTTTGAGTTGGGAGGCTCATCAAGGTTTTGGGGTACCATGAAATTGGCCTCCAAAGTGAGAGAAAAAGGTCTTTGATTGAATGCCAAGTATATGCTACAAAACCTTTTAGATTTACACTTTTGCTCAGCCTCAGCACTTTCTTTGTGAATAAACACACTCACCTCAATTGCTAAGCCTAAGAGGTAATTTGAGCCAGCCATTTGTCATGCAACTATAGGTTTCCATAGATTCCACGTGTAAGGAGATTCTAATCATCATATCCATATCCTGTTAAAAGAAAAAATCTTCCTACGTGGCCAAAAAGTGGACCCTACAACACTTTGAGCCAACAACAGCAAAGATATAGATTTGTGGATACAACCCTAGAGATAAAACGATAAGGCTCAAGAGTTCCCATTGGCTAATCTATAGCCTCAAACTCATCCTCACCGTTGGACCCCAAAAATCTTTGCAAACCAACGATCAAGTTCCACCCAAGAACAACCACCACAAGTCCCTCATTGACAATTTGACATCAAATATACAAAAGCCATGGACTCACATTACACATTTACATTTCCATTTAGCACCATACCATCATCTAATAGTCTCCTCCTCCACCTGAAATTCCATTTTCTTGACCAAAATTCAGGTGGGAAAATATGGCAACAGTCACAACACAGGCCTCAGCGGCTGTTTTCAGGCCATGCATCAACTCAAAATCCAGGTTCCTTACTGGGTCTTCTTCTACTAAATTAAATAGGGAAGTGTCTCTTAGGCCCATGGCTTCTCCATCTGCTACTTCTTTTAAAGTTGAAGCCAAGAAGGGTGAGTGGTTGCCAGGCTTGGCCTCACCAGGCTACCTCACTGGCAGGTATGTTTAGAATTTCTCATTCACACTCATTTAACATTGAATGTTTCATTTAGCTCTGCCTTGTGATACAAGTAGACTGAAAATTTGAGAAATAAAAAAACATTCTTAGATTGACTGAGATGTGTTTTCTTTTCTGTGGCCAGTCTTCCTGGTGACAATGGATTTGATCCTCTGGGACTTGCTGAGGACCCAGAGAACCTCAGGTGGTATGTCCAAGCTGAGCTCGTGAATGGCAGATGGGCAATGTTGGGTGTTGTTGGGATGCTATTGCCTGAAGTGTTCACAAGCATTGGGATCCTTAATGTTCCTAAATGGTATGATGCTGGCAAGGCTGAGTACTTTGCATCTTCATCTACCCTTTTCGTGATCGAGTTCATCTTGTTTCACTACGTCGAGCTTAGACGGTTGCAAGACATCAAGAACCCAGGAAGTGTAAACCAAGACCCCATCTTCAAGCAATACAGCTTGCCTCCAAATGAGGTGGGGTACCCAGGTGGCATCTTCAACCCCCTCAACTTTGCACCCACTGTTGAGGCCAAGGAGAAGGAAATTGCCAATGGTACGTGTTAAAAAATGCACTTAAATTTTTTTGCTTGAAAAGGCTTTGAAATGTGTATGTTTGAAATGAGCTCTAATGTGTCGTTTGAAATGTGTGTGCAGGGAGACTGGCAATGTTGGCATTCTTGGGTTTTGTGGTTCAACACAATGTGACTGGAAAAGGACCATTTGACAACCTCTTGCAGCACCTCTCAGACCCATGGCACAACACCATTATCCAAACACTAAGAGGCTACTAGATCTGTTAAAAAAGAAGTGGAAAAGCATGTTTCATTTATTTTGTAACGATGATTTAATGGTATTTGAGTGAGATGGTGAGCATCGATGTAGTAGACAAAGGTTTTACCAGTGTACAGGAACCATGGTGGCATTAATATTATCTTTCTCATTACATCTACACTAATTAATTAATTGCTGAAATGAAATCTAATGTTGCAGACTGTGGGCTGATATAAATCACAAAGTAGCTCAAGATATAATTTTGATTTCATTTTCTATCAGTAATAATTTACAATGTGGGATGCTCTGAATTCAGGAACCCAACCCAACCATGTTACAGCTTTGTTGAGTTGAGAGAACCAAAACAGTTAATATACAGATGAACAATGACCCTATATGTCTTGTACAGTATATATACAGGTTTAATCTAAGCCCCAACTGGCTAAGGGACATCAATACCTCTCTTGGACAACTCTGACCGTTTCACATCGTCTGGTCGGTATGTGATGCCTGTAAATCCTTCCATGATTTTTTCAGCTACAATCCCACGTTTGGTTGCTACAAGAGAACAAAAGCAAACATAGAGCCACAAGGCATCAATGGAATGATGAAATACAAGGACCATTATTCACTTCATTATATTTGAGACCTGATTCTAAGCTTGGGAAAACAGAGTGATTAAAATCAATCAAAGAGTGGTCACCTGCTGATAAGTATTCTCCTTGTACACAGCAATGACGCTTGGCCCAGTTGAAGAAAGCCAAGCATGATGCTCATTGTCATACATCGATCTAGGCAGTTCAAAGTCGCTACTTACTTGATAACCCACCGGATTTGTAGGTAAGTTCATTTCCATCTCAGGCTTTGATGTCTTATCATCCACATTAGAACTACAATATGATGGATACACATATTGCTGGCCAGGTTCTGTACTTAAACAAGCATTTATGTCAAACTCATTCAAGCCACCACCTCCTTCCATATTAGGGATTTGTCCCATATTATCTAGTTGTACTGGATCACCAACCTCAGATTGTTTGCCAGTGCTAGTACTAGCGCCAGTGCCAAAGTAACTAGTATATTGTGGAACTGAGGCATTTGTAGAGCACTCCACATCTACATCTCTATAGAGAGGGCCAATAAGAAAACAAATTTTGTTCAGCTATAACAACGCTTTCAACAAATCAAATCATCTATATTGTATAAAGTAGAGGATCATAGCATAAGTAATCTATCAGAAAGAAAGTTCTCAGGCATTGGGCTCTTTGGGGGAAGCAATGGTAGATGCATAACAGCAGTAGACTAACCTATGTGGCAGATAGTTCGACTCGTTGGGTAATATCATGTCATTATTGAGAAGCCAAGTTAAAGGTTGAGCTTCTGGCATACCACCCACTAATAAAGATGAAGGCATTCCATTTTGAAACTGCGATGCAAGAAAAGTCAATCTTCAGATTTTGTCCATGAGAGAGAGAGAGAGAGAGAGAGAGAGAGAGAGAGAGAGAGAGCATTCTTCATCAGCTAAAGGATTTATTACCTGGCTTGTGCAATTTAGTGACGTTAGTTGATGTTTTCCCAAATTTTCCTAACAAGAGAAGTAGCCAGTATATTAGCATCAATTCAATAGTCTATCACTAATAAGGATCTATTAAGGCAGATAAACAAAATAGCAGCGTCCATCCTCTGGCTTAACATTTTTAAGGTGGTTCGGGTGAGTCAGTGCACCTTAAACTAAACTCACCATGACACCAAAACCAACCAAACCCATATATTTGATGATATTATCACTGTTCATATTTCATCATTAATTTTCAGTTATTTGGTAAACGAAACCATAAACTCTAGTTATTTTTTCTTCCGTAGTAACATGAAAAACAAAATGATACCTTGTGTAGACGTGTTCGGTTGATTGATTCCTTAAGCATGTCTTCCATCTGGCTTAGATGTTCAAGACTGTCAACCTTATCTGGGTTACACCAAAAGCTGAAAAAGTGACAAGAGCGAAAACTATCATATGAATGCTTTATATGCATACCTTACTGATCAATACATAGTTTCATATATATATATTGTGATTTTTCACTTGTAAATTTAAGTTGCTCTAGTGGCAACCTGAATAAGGAAACCAGGTCCAAACAAAAATGATATTACCAAGAACACACAAGACAACATAGATTTTTATACTTCATCTAGGTTGGTACTAAAATACAGCCAGAATGAAAGTGTTAAATTTCTGATAGAAGCGGAGGCACAAAAATTTTCAAAACAAATGACACCACATATAACATGAAAGTCACAAATATGACCCAAATTGATTCCAAAATTCGTCAGTCAATCCCTAAACCCGCAAACAACTTGATCACTTTCTTTCTTTGGTTAAATATCAACTTAATACCTTGAAATGGCATTTTACAAAATCACAATGGTATAATGCTAGTAAGATGACCATTAAGTCCAAAAAGAAAAAACCAATACTTTAACAACCAAAAACTCCAAAGGTGCACCTCAGTCTCTTATGTATTTCTGTAAGTTGGGCTTGCAATACCCTTACTTGAGTAGTCAGATCCTGCCGATAGCAATTTATCACAAAACATTAGTTGTCATGATTAATAATTGAAAAAAAAAAATACAATTGGTAATGCTGGTAAAGGATATATACCTGAACTGTCTGAGTGCTGCAAGAAACAGAAGGGAAAAAGAACATTATAAAAGGGCCGCATCAAATATTCCCACAGATTTTACTAAAAGGAAATGACAAATCTGATGAACACAATCACATACCTTGAACTCATGAATTCTTGTACATTTACATCATGGTCTAACTTCTTAAAAGTTTTCTTCAGTGCCTATATCCTCAAAAAGAACACCAAAATGCAAGAGTGACAGCAGTTACGTTTTGTTCAATACAACAAAAGCAAGAAAGAGAAACAAAAATGTTCCCATTTGAAATCCTATTATCGACAGTCTTACTTCAAGGCTCTCCAATTTCCTGTTCCAATCAATTGGAAAAGCAGTTAGCTGTAATGCCCCCAAATTCAATCAAGCTAGAAAATGAGAATGAAAAAATTTCATTGCAAGTACTTTACTACCTCTTTGCCCTCTCCTGTGGAGTTAATTGGGCAAACTTCGAAATAATCTCTTCGACATTACTGACAAAGTCAAGAAAACAAAGAAACTATATCAACATATGATATGGAGAAACTCTCAAGCCCCCATTTCAGCCTCATTCTAGTTTTGTTATGTTGGGTTGTCCTCAAAGTCATGACAAAATGCCAATGTATCACTAAAACATCATCATCAAAACAAAGTATGACTGCAAACTTTCGGGTTAGGTTACCTGCGCTCCCCTTGGAGTAATGTAGGCCTTCCAGTCGGGGAAAACATGAGAAGGACAATATCTACATCACATAGTATTGATAACTCCTTTGCTTTCTTCAAGATTCCATTTCTCCTTTTCGAAAACGTAACCTGCCGGTTACCACTGCTCTCCAATTTCTTTATCTTTAACTTCACCCTTCCCATCCTGCAATCCAATAAGCAAACCGTGCCAAAGCTTTATGAAACGCCAACTGTGAAAATTTCTCAATGCCATGAAAGAGCTTACTTTAGCAAAAAGAAGAAAAAAACAGGTTCTTGTTTCTTGTTTAAATGCGCCTTCACTCACTTTAGTTACACATAAAAAACACACTTCTCCAAATGAAGCCTTCATCCCACGCACCGGAACTTGACAAGCACATATTTAAAAGTTAAAAATTAAAAAATTTACCCCGATAATGAACAAAGAAGATTGATTGAAGCTGCCTACAAATACAGACTGGGAAATGAAAATAACCATCCAGTTTTGGTTGGCACTGATAAATGTAAGGCCACCTTCTTTTTAATTTTTCTGCAGAAAAACAGAGCCTATTTATTATAAAAGCAGACAATCCTGTGAATATGAACGAAGCCTTAAATCCCGGAAGGGAAATAATCACCTGAACGAAGAAAAACAAAATTCTACAACGCCCAGTTAGGAAAACATGAAAAAGAATTGAACAACTTTTGAAAGTTGGTATACAATGAAAGAAAAACAAAATCTTTACAAACATCAGCAAAAGAGTAGGACTCAAATTAGAAATATCAACAATGAAAGAAAACAAAATCTATATATTTATATGAATACGGGAAAACGGCAATTCAATAAGGCAAACAGGGGAACCAACCCAGAAAGAGTAATAGCAGAGAAGGATGGAGGGAAAGAAATGGCTATACGATTGAATCTTACAGATTTGCACACGACGGGTCAAGCTGTGATTTCGGTCGTTAAAATGAGCAGAACCAACCAGCAGAAAATTACTGCGCAGGGAGAGAAACAGAGTGTGTCAGAGAGAGAGAGTAATGAACGGTGCGCTTTGTGAGTTTGCAGTATTGGACAATAGGCATGGGGTTTTTGCACCGAAGACAAAAGGAACAAAAAAATTCTTGGGCTGGGATTGTGAGGAGCTTCTCCACCAAGAAAGCCTACATGGCTTTATTTGCGGTTAACATGGTGTTGGGGTGGGGGGTTTGGGGGTATCGAGTCACAGGGGCAAAGGTGGCCTATTGCAAATTAACAATCAATATAGGAATTAGTCTTCCATTCTCTTTGTAGAGTTTGGTTACTATAATCATGTTCAAATTGGACTTACATTTTATTGATTATCCAGAAAAATTATAACATTTGTTTGCATTGGAAAAAATAGATTACATTTATTGAAAAATTGAAGTGGCATAATGTGACTGCTCTCTCTCCCTCATGGTTACAACTAATCAATTTTACACACCATTACAATGACAATGATTGAGAGAGAGTGCTCTCAGCGTGAGAGCCAAACGCCGCTTCCTCCAATTCCTGCCTTGTCAACAGCCTAGTTGAGGGTACAAACTTTGTGTTTGAGGTAGCTTCAAAGGCGTCCAACTGCTCAGATCTCACGGAAAATTGGGTTCTAAGTGCATCAACAGTTTTGTCAAGAAAAACCGATCTTGGGATGTAGTCCTTCAGGCAGCATATGAATTCCAAATGGTCCCTTCCCTGCAAAGGAAATAGATAGCATAGGCATCAAACTATATGCCTTGATAACAAGTAATCCACTAATAGACTATTTAAGCTGTGAAATTCACAGGTTGAACCACATAAAACTTAGTACCCCAAAAATTAATAAGATGTGACAAGTCAATAGCATACCAATCGATACTCAGGAATTCGCTTTGGAAGTCTGAGGTATGCCATGTTCCTAACCTCATAGTCCCATAGAAAGGAAGTGTGGTGGATCCACCGGGTTTTAGTAATAGATTGAGCATTCCCACCAAACTTGCGGTTACCAAATACATAATCTAAAATCAGATGGGACCAAATATGCTGTTAGGGCATGCTCCACTTCAAATAATCAAAAAACATAAATGAAGTCCAGCATCCGAGCAACAAGGGCTACATATTGATTCATAAGCCCAAACTTTAAACTAGGATAAAATGGAGAACCTCAAGTCCATCCAGAAATTCAAGTCAAAATAGCAAGAAACCATACGATGAACAGCAGAGGGAAGATAAAGAGAAATTAATCAGGCTAATAAACACAACAGACACATAATCCTATATGCCTACGACACCATAGTAGAATATAATGTTACAGAAGGTTCATTCAGGTACCGTTTTCACGAAGTTGAAAATCACCAAGTCCTTCAAACATTCTGCTGTAAAAAAGGCTACTCCAGGACATTATAGGTCGAGGATATGGTTGCAGGCCAGCAACTGCATCCGTGTTGCATATGAAAGTAACAAACACGGTGTTGTGATCAACAGTAACAGTACCACCTCCGGTAAACCTTCTAATGACAGGAATCTGATCTCGTAACACCAAATCAATTTCAAGAAGCTCTGCAGGTTTTCTATGCAGAACATAACTTTACAATCTCCAATGCAAAAAATAGATAAATAAATAGACAGAGCCACAACCAAGAGAATGGAAAAACCAGAATACTCTGTCAGTGCTACATACTCAAACATGCTACACAACAATTGAAAACTATCAAATAATTCGGAAAATTACTCAATATTGACCAAGAAATACGTAGAACCTATTAGCTTAGTCAGTCATCTTACCCTGAAATACCCATTACAATAGTAGGATCTTTTGTTCCATCATTCATAATGCACCAATTATCAGACGAGGTTCGAAGCAATTGCTCCTCTAAATGAAGCTGCTGCAGGATAGGAATTCCTTTTAATCTGATAAGGTTCATGAATGGAAGCCCAATGTTCCTTGTTTGAGGAATAGTCATTGAAACCATCCTGTTCATCAAATACACCCAAAGAAAGAATCATCCCATAGAAATTGAAACTATACATCCTTTTAATTGATGAAAGGAGGAAAATTCCATTGCATTGGCCCTTGCAACTTTAACAAAGAAGCTACTGACTTTCTATGGAAGTTAAATTATAAGCTAATATCCCCATAATCAAAATGCACATTAACACGAAGCAGAAACTACCTAGGACCAAATGGCTTGCATCTTTGCTTTCAGATACAAACTGGGTAACTGTAGGAAACTGAGCTAGGTCAGTTCTCCTATAATCAAACTATAAAAATTGGAAGAAAAAAAAGAGCTGAACTGGTGTTCCCAATCCCACAATCAGAACAAATCTCAATTGTGAACAAAAAAAAGTTGATAAGAGTAAACAAAGTAAAGAAAAGGCCAAAGTTGATACCTTTGGCGGGATGAAAACAAGGCACGGGGAGATCGGCCGAGCGGCCCGCTGTGGCGACGCGCGCGAGAGCGAAGGGAGGGAGAGAGGACTGCTTTCGCTTCAATCTTGACATGTAGTGTTTTGATATTGATTCTTGTTCAATCTTTCCAACGACATGTCGTTTTAAAGAAGAGCTTTTCTATTTAAACCAACACTTTTCTTTGTTCACCTAAATACTTAAATTATTAAGCTCTTAAGTTTTATTATTATGTAAAAACAAAAAATGTCATCCAACTTAATACTTAACCCTAGTACATCTTATACACACACCCCACCACTCTTCATATTAAGTTTTAGAAAAATACAAACTCATTTACACCCTATTGCCAGATTACTCTTCTCTTTCAATCCATCATTTTCTCTTAACAAACCCTAAATACGGTATACATATAGTGGCTTGCGGGTTATCAATTGAGGTATGCAACGTGAGATTATTTCTTGATTTGGGACTCCTCCCAAAATTATTGAGGATGATGTGATTAAAGACTTGTTGTAATTCTGAGGTTGAAGTGAACTTAAAGTGGTGAGGGACAAGATATCGGGGTGTGAGGTTGATGAGTTTTTTAATTTTTTTTCATGTTGGGTGTGTATTTAGAAGTAGTTTGGGAAGATAGTGGGGTTTTCTTAGAAATGTGAAAATTTGAATTAGAAGTTGGAGTGAACTTAGAATATGGGGTGAACAAAGAGAAGTGCGGACTTTAAATAGAAAAACTCTTAAAGAATGCCAATGTGTTTCCAAGTAAAGTTCTAAACTTTTCTTATGAGACAAATTACCAAAAAAAAACAGAGTTTTTTTATTTAAACCCCACACTTTCTTTGTTTACTCCAATACTTAAATCATTAAGCTCTTAAGTTTTATTAGTGTAAAAAGACAAAAAAGGTCATCCAACTTAATGCTTAACTACAGTACATCTATAAACACACCCCACACACCCCATCACTCTTCATATTAAGTTTTAGAAAAACACAAACTCCTCTACACCTTTATTTTATCAAAAATTATTGAAGAGAAGTATGTTTTATGAAAAGATATTAAGACCCTATGCTGTTTGGAATAAAAAAAACTAGTAAAGTATGACCACCACCCTCTTTTCCCATTTTGAAAATGGAATTGGAATATGAAATTCTATTGTATAAATATCGAATCAAACAATAGAAATATTAGGTCCCGTTCGGTAACGTTTTCGGAGAATGTTTTCTTAGAATATTTTTAGAGAATGAAAACAAGAAAACGAATTTGCATTTTCATTTCTTGAAAATGCGTCTAGTAGATTAATTAGAAAACATATTCAGAAAATAAAAACAATGAAAACGTGTCTGGTAGTACAATTTGAAATAATAATATGTGAGTTATTTTTATGAAAACGTTTCCCATGAGAATGAAAACAACTTTTTTTTGTATTCTACAAGTACACATGGAATTGTTTTCATTTTATAAAAACATTCTCAATGTTTTCTATTTTTGGGTCACCGAACGTGTTCTTGCCTCATTTTTGTTCTTTGAAAATGAAAACAGCCCCTTAAAACGTTACTGAACGGGGCCTTAATTTGTTAGGTGGATCAAATTGACATATAATTTTGATTTTTTAAAGTAGGAAGATGCTCTGGTTGCCTTTTGTTCACATGTCTACTAATACCATCTCCCGTAGGGTATTTATCCATCCTTCTTCCTAGTTCATTCCCAAATTTTCAATAATAATAATAAAATAATGCTGCTACACATTTGACAACATTGTTTTTATCATGTGAGGTTGAGGTGAACTTAGAGTAGTGAGGGGCAAGATAGCGGGGGTGTGGGGTGTGAGGTTGATGAGTTTTTTATTTTTAATTTTTCCAGCTGAGTGTGTATTTAGGAGTAGTTTGGGAAGAAAGTGGGGTTTTCTTAGAAATTGTGAAATTTTGAATTAGAAGTTGGGGTGAACTTAGAATATGGGGTGAACAAAGAGAAGTGTGGGGTTTAAATAGAAAAACTCAACAAAAAAAAACCCGTTCTTAACTTGGTGATTGTATAAAACAATGTTAAGTTTAATGCTTGTACTCAACTCCTTGTGCCTTGGAATATTATAATCAAGGGCAGGACTTTAAATTTTTTGTTGCTGCGAGTAATATTACTCGTAAAACTGAAATATGGTTTAGCAGTATAGAACAGCAGAGAGAGATACAGCATTGAAGTTAAGCAAACTTATTGTGTTATGTTAACCCGATTTCTGAATACTCCGATTCATCTTTATTCCAATTCTAGGTTAGTAAACATGTCCTTATTGTTAAGCTATCTATCTTTTGATTGTGTTATGTTTATAGGCTTTCTGAAAAGCTGCAGATGACAAAATTCTCAGAACGAGGGCGAAAGTTGTGTAAGAAGCTTGGTACTAAGCCTTTCAATTAGAAAGTACGTAGTTGTCTCTCATATAACTGATTTAAGATAACATATATAAGTTTGCTTTCTGAGCAAGTTGACTCTGATTTTATGTATCTTGTTGTAAACTTATTGACATTTGATGGCTTATCCTTCTTGGTCAACACTTTCCAAACTTCTTAACAGTTGCAACTTAAAGCCCTGCCCTTTATCTTTTGGAAAGATACTTGTTTCCAATTTCACCAGTTTTCCAATGTTTGCAGGGTCATGACAGAAGTAGTCTAGTTGATTTTCAAACACTGAAAGCAGAAGGGGAAAGAAAAAAAAAAAGAAAGAAAGAAAGAAGGGTGTTAGTGGCCTAAGCCATTTTTTCCCAAATGTTGATTAGAGATCACTATCTAATACTAATGAAAGGGTGGTAATATAATAGAAGAGATATTTCTCGGGTCTATAGTTGAGGATTTTATGCTGTGCTCAGCAGAAGCTGTTCTCCATGAGTTGAACAAATTCATTGAAATCTATTCGTCCATCTCCGTTATGATCGAAGGCTTTGATCATTCTTTTGCATTCCAATTCTGAAGCTCCAACAAAACCCAATGCACAGAGAACCTTGTTTATCTCCCCTGCATCAATGAACCCGTCCTTATTCTCATCAAACACATGAAAAGCTTCTTTTACTTCCTCCAGGCTTGGTTCCTCCTCAAACAAGTCAGCAATCTCCTTTGACCCAAGTCTCCCCTCAACTACTTCACCACCATCTGCATCAAATAATGTTCCCAGTTTCTCCATTATCTGTCCAAGTTCTCCTGTACACAGCTGTTTCTTGTCATCTACAACATTTTCAGTTTCAGTTTCATTTTCAGGAAGGCAATTAACTTCTTGTTTCTTGGCAATGCAACTTCTTTTTTGGATGGTGTTGCTGCTCTCAAACGAAACAATAATCTGCATAATATCGCAAAGGAAGCATATAAAGAAGGGCACTAGAGCATACCAGAAACAGGAGGGCAAGTGTAGGATAAGGAGCAAGTTAAGAATGATAAGGAGTAAGAGAACAACTGAAATGGGGTGGAAGCCAAATGCTTCAATCATCGTCTTCTCCATATTTGGTGGGAAAACAAAAACACAAAACCAAAGTAGCTAGAGAGCAGAGAGAGTGCTTAATATTGCTTAATTAGGAGGTTTAGAGTCTTGAGACTTGTGAGTGGAAACCACACTTTGGTTTATAATATATAGAAGTAGCAGCAACGAGAGTTGCTGTCAAGTCATTGTGTAAAAGATGAGGAAAATTCAATCCAAATGTCATCCTTGTTTCCATCAAAAGAGTTGGTGACTAACTTCGTCGACGTCTGCATTGTTAATTTATTCAGCATCACCGTCGTCATCACATGGAAATTTCCAGGTCATGTCTCTTATGTATATAGAATAGGGAGTGAGAGAGTTGTATATAGAATAGAGAGTGAGAGAGTCAAATTGCAGAGAAGTTTCAGTGTGAAAGCAAAACTATTCATTAATCTCCAAGTCTTCGCCCAGGGAAGACTCAAGAAAACAAACGAAAGGCATATTTCATATGGATTTCGTGCCTCTCACGTGTTACTAATTTCTTCACATTTTATTACCCTTCATGTGTATCACAATGGTCAGTGTTCCTAGTCCAACTCAGTTTCTGTAACAAGTATTGAGAAACCAAAATCAAAATCAAAATCATATCTTTCTGCACAAACTATCCAACATAACACAGATGGTCTGGAAATCACAACAATCATTCACGACTCTCACACGAAAGCAATAAAAAGTAATTCATGACAGATCAAAGCAATAAACTTAATAACACTTGAAAGTTTGAAACTTGAAACTTGGTAACACTTCAGAGTAGATGACTAATTTCTGGGTCAAAAAGATTATTTTTGTTTCCATTGGAGAGCTTTTAAGACGAAAAAAAAGTATGGATGTTTAAGCATGAAATTGAATCCCAACCATGCCCCAGAAAACCATAACACATTTGGAGGGATCAAGAGAGAATTATAGAGTGAAGGATTGCTACTTTAGAAAAAGATAGGCGCTTACAAGAGACATGGCGTGTGATGTTGCACTTGCAGCAGAGGAGAAGGGGTTGCTTGCTTCTATTCTCAGGGATTGAGGGTACTATTGCCTTTTCACTAAATTTTCTTATCCTTTCTACATCCAACGATCCAAAATTCGTCTCCAGAACCAGATATCCATTCTACCATTCGATTGGCCGAGCGAGAGAGAGAGTGTGATGAGCTGAAGAGAAAAGATGAGACCAAGCAAAGAACCAAAGAGGCGGAACCGCCCTTCGTCTCCGCTCAGGGACCGAACAACAGCGCCCTCCTCCGGCTTCGAACGAAGCAGCTCGCCCAAGTCTCGCGCCTCCCGGCTCACATCGCCGGTCTCTCTTGTCAATCGGGACTTGGAAGAGCTTCAAGAGCTCGCGACTTCTTCTAACCCCAACCCACGAATCTTTCCGTACAGTGTGAAGCAGCAATGCTGGGAAAAGGCCGAGAAGATCAGAGGTCGAGACCCAGACCGGTGGCGTCGAGACTCTCTTGGAAACACCGTGTTCCGGAAGCTCGTCGGTTGCCCAGGTTGCCTCTGTCATGATTATGATCACATCGTGCCTTACTCTAAGGTAATTCCTCGTTCTCTCTCAAATTCACCATTTTTATGATTTTTTGTGCGTTTCTGTTTGTTGGCATTGATTCTTTGATTTGTGCCTGGAGTTTTGTGAAGTTGGTTCATTATGGTTTTGGCTATTATTTCTGTTGTTTGGTGACTTTCCCATGGAATCGGATTATTTCTGTTGGTAGCATTCTGTATAAAAAGAGATGCATTTTTGGAAATGCTTGTGTTGTTGAATTCCATCCATCTAGTAATACTTAAAAGCTGAGTTCTTTTTTCGCTATGTAGTGTGCCATTGTTTATAATGTTAGTTGCCATCATCAAGCATGGTTATGTGAAACCAGTAGTTGTTTGTGGACGTTATGGACTTTATGGCTGATTTATTGGTTCGAAAATCAGGGATTTGCTTCAATTAGCCTAAATATGCACTTGCATACAACATAAACACATTTTTACTGGAGGTGAGAGACATTAGGATATGATTAGGTAAAGAACTCAGCTTACCTATGGTGCAAAAGGCATAGAAGGTAAACTAGAGTCTTGTTATAGCAGTTAATTGGTCGGGACGACAATGAGGTGGCAAATGCCATATTTGATTGTGACCATAGACCTAGAGAATGGAAGCTTGGAGGTGGTATGCAATAGTGTTGTGGGATTTTTTTTTTAATTTAAACCAGATTCTGATAGAATATGGTTAATCATGGTGATACAGATATAGGTAAAGGACTGTCTAGGCCTTTTGTCTGATCATTTATACTTGACTGTAATACAGGTTTGATGATCCTGTGAATTGTTTACCAATTTGGCACATGTTAGGCTCAGGTAAATCCAAATGGCTGGATTGATAGGGCACTGGAAACAGAAGCCTGGATATAATATGCACTGGCCAAGGCATTAGTTTCCTAAGAGGAGAACTACTTAGCATGTTTTAGGAAGAAGCTCATTCTGCTAGGCATGGTGTGGCAGATATGTTACAAAGTTTAATAACCAACTTGAACGTGTTTTGTCATGCCTATTGTGCTGATTTTGCTTGGAGAGGAACAGTAAACCAAAAAGGAGTTCAGGAAGTGGGCTTATGTGTCATCCCAATCCAATATAATGATCTTGACTGCTGAACGCCCCTGTATTGTTTTTGGAGGCTTGATTGTTTTATCTTTCACATTTCAGGGAGGACAAAGTACGCTTGATAACTGTCAAGTTTTACAGGTATGAACTTCATTCCTCTTCATGACCTTGGATTATTACATGAATTTGGATTATTACATGAATGTTGTATCTTATTTTTGGTTATAATCTCCAGCCAGAGAAACCAAACCACCAGTATATGTAAGCATGCAGTGCATTCGTATGCTATATATTGTGGCCTTTAAAGGCTGCTAAAATACATATGGCTCCACTTAATTCTCAGCTAAGGCTGCTCATCTTCATGTCATTTCCTTTTGATGAAGCACGTACTCTTCATTCGCATCCAAATCATTATTGAAACTGAAGTTCACCTTGCCTGTCTGGTTTCTGTATGCTGACTTAAAGAATATAGTCCCGCTGTTTACTTATAATTGTAGAAGATACATCTTACTTTTCTTCATAAAAGAATATTCTCTCACATACTGTAGGCAACAGTCAATCGATCAAAAGGAAACCGGACTGAGTTTTCTAGAGCTGAGCTCATTCAGAAAAGTTCCTACTGTCGGGTTTCAGGTAATCCCAAGAAACCCCGATACATGTGGAAATCATTGTAGGGATGAGTTCAACTAATTTAGTAGCAAATGAGTGACAGCGTATTCCTTTGAAATGCAGGACGTGACATGGATCTTATTGAACTGTCAGCCTATGGCAATGTTCGTGATGCACCACATTCGGGGGGATGTAGAATCCAATAAGAATTTAAGGGGTTGTGTAACCTGCCCTAGAATTTGTTATAACATAGAGTGGAAAACTAGCATGGCGAAGTTTTGCCCTCATGGGATGTAAAACATTTGTATCAAGCTTACAGACTGTTATGTATGGTAATATTGGCCCGTTTGTAACATTTGTATCTTACAAATGGGCCAATACATAACAGCTCAACCTTCTTGATAAGGTTGCTAGGGTTTGTGGTAATATTGGGCTTGATTCAGTTTATTTTATTTTGTTATGTTGTAACTTGTAAGGTACTGGACTTGAGTTGTTATGTATTGGCCCGTTTGTAATGATCTGTTTCTTATTAATGAAACTTATATTGACCAAAAAAAAAAGCTTACAGATTGTAATCTGAATCTGAATATATGAGAAATTTGGATGGATATGTTCTTCATTCTTCCCTTGGCTATTTTGCACTGCATGTGGCTATATTCCACCTACTTATTTTTTCTTCCCTGCCACTTGTAAACAGGACACACACAACCCTCAATATAAAGAGAAACACTCTCATGAAACAGGGATAACACTGTTTGCCTATTCTCGGCTAATAACGCAATGACATGTAAGATAACTTTTCCACGTGTCATTGTATTATTGGCCGAGGATAGCACCCTGTTACAAGTAAGTTTTTCTGCAATATCTAATTAATTAAACTAATCTAGTTTCCAAGACAACTAAATTGTGTGAATTTACATCACATTCTAACAAATGCATGCGTATGTTTGTGTCACATTCTAACAAATGATGGGACAAGACAAGAGTCTCTATCTATGGCATGCCAACCTTTAACCTTTAACATTTTAACCTTAGTAGGAATCTCACGTACAAGTACAAGCCCGCAGCGAGCAACAACAACAATCATGCTAGCTTACTTGATGTACTGATGTGACGTATATGCAACCATATGTATCAACTTTTTAACATTGAGCATGCAGCTATTTATTTTGGATAATGATTTTCTCACTCCCCTTTTATTCACTTACACTCCATTTTTTAATAATTTGTATGTTCTCACTCCCATGATATCTTATAGTAAAATTTTAATAGGGAGTGTAAGTGGATAAAAAGGGAGTGGGAAAATCACTACCCTTCATTTTTATAGCAATCAATCACTCACCTCACCTACTCTTCAATGCTTTTCCATTCCAAGTGAAAAATGGGTTTCCAAGTAAAAAAGAAAAAGCAAGGGTGTGCATGTGCTTGGTAAGAAATGAGTTGAAGAAATCATGAAAGTTGTTGTCCTTGTATTTGTTTTTGCATGAGGTTTCAAAAGAGACGAACAATCACTATGTGTGTGTCAGCTTTAAATTTAAGCTGGTGATATGATATTAACTATGTGTTGGGTCTAAAAAAAACAAAAACAAAATTTATTACTCTAGGATTCAAAGGTTTTGTAGTTGAATACAGAGTTTCCAAGTTTGCATGTCTCATTCATTCAATACATAGAAGAAAATACATTTTTTTAAATGAATCCAAGGTATCCCCGCACGTAGGCGATGATTAATCCCTCGAGCCAGGTCGGACCCCATTCGAGGGGCAAGCTCTCCCAATGATGGCTGCTCCATTTACAAAGCTCGAACTCGAGACCTTGCTTAAGGGGAACAAGCTCCTTATCACTTGAACCACCAAACATTGGTAGAAGAAAATACATTGAATGTGCTAAGAGCATTAAAAAAAAAAAAATACAAAAGTCATTACTCTACTTTCCCGTTTTATCATTCTCTATATATTCAACCCCTCACTCCTACAAACAAAACAAACGGTGCATGATGCATCTCTCTAATCCGGCATTTTGAGCATTTTGGACTTTATCCTTGAAAGCACATTCACCTCTAACTATCAAAGCAAACCTTGTTCTATAAATTTCGTTTGATCAAAGTCAGATATTCCCAATCCAACCCATTCTTCCCAGTCCCAGCCATTCTCATTATTCCCAACTCATTCCCAACTCATGGACAGAATCACCTAAATATTAGCGATTCCCTTTGTGAAACCCGAACATCGTGTAGATTATCATGAGAACGATTATCCCTCAAATAGAGACCTAAGGAGTTGTTATACTCCTTGAGATAATGTTGTTGATAGACATGTGACGCTTAAAGCCAATGCCCCATTAAGATATGAATGGGAAGCAGCCACCTGCAAACCTTTGCATATACTAACAGACAAAACTTGGATACGATGCCCCCTTTTTTTTTCTTTTCTTTTTTGATACCTTGGCCTTCATCTGCAAGGAAATCGACATCAGTATTTAGCAAGAAATGTCAAAAATGAAAGGAAAGAATTCATGTATAATATTGCAACGTATACACAAAAAAGGGCAAAACGTTTATGTAAACCTAGCATTTATACAACAATTCATGTATCATTTTGGGTGGTGGGCTCTCTGTAAAGCACATTTCAAATCAATTTATAGAGCATCTACCCTATCCTTCATTAACTTCTCTTGCATACACTGGCGGACCCAGGAATTTTTTAACGGAGGTGCAATTTGGAAAGGCTAAAAAATTTTGTGGATTGAACATCTAAGGTTTTTTACCTAAATTGACCTTAGGTCCCTTCATACATTCATATCATATATGAAAAATTGTTTTATGTAAGCATGTCATCTAATAGTTTCGTAAACCTTATGAATGTTTTGTGATATTAAGCCATGTAAAAATATTAACCAAGTATGAAAAATGGTTTTTCGGAATAATCATTTTCTCAAGATCATTTTTGGCAGCTTTTATTCCTTACACATAAAATAAGAAAACTTGATTTTATGGGATTTTAGTATGAAGTATATATTGACTTAATGAGCCATCATTTTTAGCCTAAATCGTGATTTACACTAAAACCGATTTTTCATATTTTGATTTGGTGGGAATTTGATTTTCTTATATTTTTATTTGAATCCAAATGGGGGGGGTGGGGGGTACTTCCTTATTTACATTGTAAACTTAAGTAAATGGAGTAATAAAAAAATAAATTAAAATAAAAGGAAAAAGACATTTACTTAAATATTGAAAATGGAAATAAAGTAATATGTACACCAACTAAGCAAAGGAGCAATTTGAAGCACCTAAAATGATTTTTCCGGCGAGGGGAGATGCAGCTGCACCTCCCTGCGCCTTAACAGATCCGACAATGCTTGCATATATGGATATTTAAGAAGGTTTATAGGTTTTTTTTTTATATACTCGTTGAAATTTTTTATAATTGCAGTACTCTTCTAGTAACACGCTTTACAAAAAAAAAGGGCAAAAAAGAAAGATGAATTTACCAAAATAGCCAAGCCATAGACGTATTTCACGCGTACTACTCACATGGGAATCTTGGTAAATTTGAATTCTTCTAAACATAAAGGTAATTTTCATTTTAACCAGAGAGAACATAACCAAACCCCAGAAAGTGGAAACCACCATCCGGGGTGGCGAAAAATGCTTACCATGACCGTCGTTGGAGTGGTAGCCACCTTGTGTTAATATCCTTTTATAGCTAGTTCTATGTGATCTGGGGTATAATTACCTGAAGTTAGGCGATGGTTGGAGTTTTGAGGTGTTGTGTGTGGTGTGGAATTTGCTAAGGGGTAGGGAGGTGGTTTCGGTTTTATGCTTGGAGAGAGAGAGAGAGAGAGATATTGGCGCGAGTAGTCCTAGTCCAATTCTATTTGGGATTTACTTCCTAGTATATTATGATTTTATTTATTTCCTTTTTGTATAGATATTATGTAATTAGGATTTATCATATTTCCTAGTATAACCCTACTAGGGTTTGTAACCTTGTATTATAAATACCTCCTTTTGGAGAATGAAATATCAATATGAAAATATTCTACCATATTCTACCGTATTGTTTGACTTGGTATCAGAGCCTAGTTTACGGTGACTGTGGATTGTGCCCACTTGTGTTCTCTTGTGTGCCCTAATTTCTTTTAGGGTTCTCTTGTGCCCGTGCTGTCTTTGTGTGTGCCTTCCTGGGTTTGTGTGTATTTTTGTGCCCCTTTGTGTTCCGCTGCGTACTCTGCCGTATTCGTATCTCTGTGTTCGTGCTGTGTTCGTGCATCCGCCATATTTGTGCCTCTGCTGTGTTCGTTGTACTCTGCCGTGATCCGTTGAGTTTCTGCTACAATCATGGGTGATAACTCCATTGTTGGTGATGTTCTTCTTTATACGCAAAATTGTGTGGTTCTAACTCCATTCCAGTCTTGGTTTCAATACTTGGATAATTGACACTGGTGCTTCGATCATATGACTTATGATGCTAAATTTTTGATGAGTTGTCTAGTAACACCCGTGACCCTTACATAACTAGTGCTAATGGCTTGCCCTCTCCGATTCTTGGTGAGGGCACAATCTCTCTCACTCCTACTTTGTCATTATCTCATGCATTGCTAGTTCCCAATATCCATTGTAACTTGTTATCCGTTGGTCGCTTACTTGATACACTTAATGCTTCGCTACTTTCTATCCTACACATTGCTCTTTTCAGGATCTCAAGACTCACGAGACGATTGGGCATGGTAAACGGATAGGGGTTATATTATTTGACATTGCCTTACGCACCGATTCGTGATCGTGTCGTTAATCTTGTTCAAAGTTGCGGTGTCAAAGACAAACAGCAAATTTGGTTATGGCATCGTCGCTTGGGACACCCATCATTTGGCTACCTCAAACGTTTGTTTCCATCTTTATTCCGCTCATGTGATGAATCCAGTTTTAAATGTGAGACGTGTATTTTGGCCAAGAGTCATCGAATCGTGTTTCCTTTGAGTGATAGTAAAGCTGCCAAGCCATTTGATTTAGTGCATTCGGATGTCAGGGGCCTGCTCGTGTGTCTTCGAATGGTTTCCGTTGGTTTGTTACATTTATTGATGACTGCACTCGCTTAACTTGGGTGTTTTTGATGAAGAATAAATCTGATGTTGCTTCTATTCTTCCCGATTTTTGTGCCATGGTGTCTACTCAATTTCATGTTCGAGTCAAAGTGTTTGGATCGATAACGGAGGTGAATATGTGAATAATACCTTGACCCATTTCTTCGCACTCAAGGCATTATTCACCAAACTACCACTCCATTTACTCCGCAGCAGAATGGTGTGTCCGAATGCAAGAATCGTCAATTACTTGAAGTTGCCCGCTCACTCATATTGGATATGTCTGTTCCCCATCATCTTTGGGGGCATGTTGTTCTGTCTGCTGCCTATTTGATTAATCGTACTCCTAGCCGGGTTCTTGATTTCAAGACTCCGTATGATGTGTTTGGTGCCCTTATTTCCCTGTCTCCATCTCCAAGTTGCCCCTAAAGTTTTTGGGTGTGTTGCCTACGTTCATGTCTACTCTCATCAACGCAGTAAACTTGATCCGTGTGCCATACATTGTGTCTTCCTTGGCTATGCTACCACTCAAAAGGGTTATAAATGTTATCACCCTCCTACTCAGAAGATGCATGTTACTTTGGATGTCACATTCCATGAAGAAGTGCCGTATTATGTTTCTCCTTCCTCTCCAATTCGGGAGAGGGAGTGAATTGAAGAGTTTTGGAGTGGAAGACTGCGGACTTAAAGATGACTGTGAAGGAACGGAAGAAATTGCTCACGGGATAGAAACGACCGGTCACCAGGATAGGCGCGACCGGTCGCCAGGATAGGCGCGACCGGTCGCCAGGGTCTGGAGCAGATAGTGATGGTCACGGCCTGGAAGCGACCGGTCGCCAAGATGGGCGCGACCGGTCGCCTGGTCCTGTAGATGAAGTTGATACACACGGCCTGGAAACAACCGGTCGCCAGGATAAGAGCGACCAGTCGCCCGATAATATTTTTGATGATTCTGGTTTGTTTTAGAAGAACGTAATGATGATTCTGGTGACTCTCGTGTAGATGAGTTCGATGCAAGACCCCCCTCTGCCCTGCCATTGCCCCAATCAACTCGTGATAATAATGAGGTAATTCCTGATGATATGCATGTTTATCAATTACCCCCACGAACTACTCGTGGGAAGCCCAAAGTACAATATTCTCCTGATATACATGCCAAGTCCAAATATCCCATTAGCCATTATGTGTCAACTCATCGTTTATCTAAGTCATATGCGTCATATTTGTGTCAATTATCTAGTGTATGTGTGCCAACTAAGTTGCAGGATGCTCTATCAAATCCCAAATGGGTAGATGCAATGAATGTTGAGATGGAAGCTTTGAACAAGAATGCTACTTGGGAATTAATTCCTTTACCGAAAGGAAAAAAGGATGTTGGGTGTAGATGGGTGTTTACTTTGAAGCATAAAGCTGACGGTTCCATTGACCGTTACAAGGCAAGATTGGTAGCAAAAGGCTATACTCAGACTTATGGAGTGGATTACACGGAGACCTTTGCCCCAGTAGCAAAGCTCAATACTGTGCGCGTACTCTTATCTTTAGTCGCTAATCATGATCGGCCCCTGTTGCGCTTTGATGTCAAGAATGCATTCCTACATGGTGACCTCAAGGAAGAGATATACATGGATCCTCCCCTGGTATTCCTGTGACCTCCAAGGAGGGTGTTGTGTGTAAACTGCGGAAATTCTTGTATGGATTAAAGCGGTCTCCTAGGGCATGGTTTAGGAGGTTTGCTGCATCTATGAGAAAGTTTGGGTATGCGCAAAGTAACTCGGATCATACCTTGTTTCGAAGTGTCATAAAGGTAAATTGACAGCTTTAATAATTTATGTTGATGATATGATTGTGACTAGAGATGATCGTGCAGAAATGCAAAAGCTTCGTATATCCGCATCCGAGTTTGACATGAAATCGTTAGGTGACTTGAAGTACTTTACGGGGATTGAAGTTGCGAGTCCAAGCATGGTATCTTTCTGTCTCAAAGGAAGTATGTTTTGGATTTACTTGCAGAAATTGGAATGTTGGATTGTAAACCAATTGATACCCCTAGTGAGCGAGAATCATAAGTTGGGCCTATATCCCGATCAAGTTCCTACCGATAAAGAGCGTTATCAACGGCTTGTGGGAAAATTGATTTATTTAGCTCATACAAGACCCGATATTGCATATGCAAGTGAGTATAGTGAGTCGGTTTATGCATTCTCCTAGTGTAGATCATATGGGAGTTGTGACGCGTATTTTGAGATATCCGAAAGGAACTCCTGGCAAGGGGTTAATGTTTTCCAAGTATGATCATACAGATGTGGAAGGGTATACAGATGCTGATTAGGCTGGTTCAGCCACTGATAGGCGTTCTACGTCTGGGTATTTCATGTTTGTTGGTAGTAATCTTGTTATTTGGAGAAGTAAGAAACAAAAAGTGGTGTCTCGATCTAGTGCCGAGGCCGAGTATCGTGGGATGGCCCACGGTGTATGTGAGTTCTTGTGGTTGAGGAGATTGTTGAGAGATCTTGGTTTTGGGCGAAAAAACCCATGGATTTATATTGTGACAATCGGCGGCAATTGCTATAGCGCATAATCCGGTGCAACATGATCGTACGAAGCATGTGGAGGTTGATCGAAATTTTATTAAAGAGAATTTGGATGCAGAAATTGTTTCCTTCCCGTTTATAAGTTCGTAGTATCGCTTAATCGATGTTCTTACAAAAGTTGTGTCAACCACTATCTTTCTCAACTCGCTTGACAAGTTGGGCATGCGTGACGTCTTTACTCCAACTTGAGGGGGAGTGTTGGCGCGAGTAGTCCTAGTCCAATTCTATTTGGGATTTACTTCCTAGTATATTATGATTTTATTTATTTCCTTTTTGTATAGATATTATGTAATTAGGATTTATCTTATTTCCTAGTATAACCCTACTAGGGTTTGTAACCTTGTATTATAAATACTTCCTTTTGGAGAATGAAATATCAATCTGAAAATATTCTACCATATTCTACCGTATTGTTTGACTAGAGACTCGTAGGTCGTGTACAAGAAAATATAGCTCTATAGCTCCTGACTGGCTATTTTAGTGAGTCGTGGATTGCCATCATGGACAACTTCTGTTTCTTTTGTGAGACAATTTTGTCAACGAGCCGTGATTTTTTTTGTGAACATGCCATCTTCAAGCAGCAGTTGTTTGTGGTCTTTATGAACTTATAGCTGATTTATTGGTTGGAAAATCGGGAACTTGCTTAAATTAGCTTAAATATGTACTTGCAGACAGCATAAACACATTTTTACTGGAGGTGAGAGACATTAGGATAATATTAGGTTTAGGTAAAAGAACTCAGCTTGTTTTCCTATGGTGCAAAACGCTTACAAGGTAAACTGGAGTCTCTTGTTATAGCAGTTAATTGGTCGGGATGCCGATGAGGTGGCAAATGCCATATTAGATGGTGATCATAGACCTAGAGAATGTAAGCTTGGAGTGTTGTGGGATTTCTGTTTTTAATTTAGACCAGATTGTGATACTTGAATGCAATACAGGCTTGATGAGCCTGTGAATGGTAGATATTCCAAATGGCAGTGCAGAGTCATATATTTGTTTTTGGAATCCTAGTTTGGAATGTATAGTGAGTGTATAGTGATTACTACACTTGTTCTGTAGATGATGGGGATCGGGGTCCCCCGGACATTGGTGACCAACAACACACTCTTGCATCAGGTAGATCAACCCATTCAAATAATCCTAACCATTTGTCTCTCCTCTTGTAGCCAGCAATTAAAATGTATTCTATGGCAATGTTCGTCGTGCACAAGATTCGGGAGGATGTAGAATCCAATAACAATTTGTTCTCCTGTAACTTGCTCAGAATGTATTCTAACATTAACATAGAGTCGAAGACTAGCATTGCTACATGTCTGCCTGCCCAGTTGGAGTTTAGCGCTAATTGAATGTGAAATATTTGTATCACGCTGACAAACTGTCATCCCTTAGAGCAGCTCCAGCGCAAAAGGCAAAGGCAGGCAAAAGGCCCCCTTTTGCCCTAAAATGTTTTCCACCGCACAAAGTCCAGCCCATGCAAGGGCTAGACCCACCAGCTTGGGCAGGCCCAAGGGCAAGATCTGCCTGGGTTTACTAACATCAGCAACAACAACAAAAATTTTAAAATGGAAAGAAAAAATCCAAAAAATTCAGAAACATTTTTTTATACACACCTAGCAATTTTATTATTATTAATCTCATACATATAAATAAAATTAATCCCATGTGAAAATCTCATACATAAAATTTTATCCGAAATTTGATATGAGAATTTTATAATAAATAATGACACGTGGCAACATAAAATCTTATCAAAATTACTTGTTTAAGTATAAAAAATAGAGAAAAATAATTAAAATGAATAGTAATTGCTCATTGCCCTTACCCTTGCCCTTTGAGGTGGAACCAAAAAAAGCAAGGCTACCACTATTCTCGTGAATAGTGGCAGCCCTTGCCTTTATCCTTGCCCTTTGGGGTGGAAGTACTCTTACCTCTAGAAAAAGGGCTGAACCTAAAAGGGCTCTACAGTAAAGTAGTGTAAATGGACTTTACAAGACAATGGACGGATATTCTGCGACGTTTGTGAAGCAAAAACGCCATAAGACAAATGGACGGCCCATATCTCCCATCATATGACCTAGTGCCAAAGTTGGAAGTCATAGGAGGAAGAAGAATAGACAGAAGAAGAAAAAAGTTGGAAGTGGGTCATTTTTCTTGCTTTTCCATGTGAAGTGAAGCATCACATCCGCACTTTCTTCTTTAGTGCTTTTCAATTTTCTTTTATTTTCTTATACTAGGCATTTCAAATGTTAGAAAAAGTTAGAGAAAGGAGAGGCATACACTTTTGATTTTTGTTATTCTCATTGAAAACTAAACTTTTCCTCCCGTTTTTTATTTATTAATTAATACAAACACTAATCTAAACCACTCTTCAGTCTGTATAATGGGAAAGATGATTAATATATACGCGATAGTTCGTTTACTTGGATACTCCATCATGGGGCCTAGGCTTACAACTCTTTTATGTACTTGAACCAAGATTCAAGATATACAACGATTCTCACATGTTATCGTTTACGCATTTATAGATAATTAATAATTATTTACGTATGTGTGCATTAATCTAGGTCAATTAACAGTGTCAATCAGTACCTTTGAAACTGATTTCGGCTAAATAATTGCAATCTTGTTTCTCTTTCTATGCACTTAGCAGAGGGGATAAAGTTATAGTGGGAGGTTGACTCCGACTCCAAAACCAAAAGCTACTTTTCCACGAGCAAAAGTCAGCAGCTCAACTTTAATTAGTAGCGCAACTAATCCAATAAATTACTTTAATCATGGACAAAGTGGAAAGTTAGAGGTCAGAATCGCTGACCAAACTCATCATCTACATCAATCTTCGATTCAATCCATGGAGATGGAGCCAATGAAAGGTCACACAGAGTTCATTAGTTGAGCCAAATGGGACATGGTAAAACCTCATAACTTGGTGGTGCCATAATAATAATAATTAACATGCACAGTTTGGGTTGATTTGTTAAGAATCCACCTCCACCACCACGATGGTTTTAAAGAAGAATAATTCGAGTCATAACATATTTTGCTTAATCTGCTCTATTAAGTTTAGAGATTTTTAGTTCAAGTAATTAAGAGAATTTACCACTGCACGTGCCCTGAGGTCTTAGATTCGATTCTCAATTCCTTCAATATAAATATCGCTTGTATTAAATAATAATAATAATAGTCTATTAATTAGTTGATTGAATACTTGAATGAATTGCTTCCATGCTGTTAGGCTCATTATGCAACTAAGAGAGAGAGAGAGAGAGAGAGAGAGAGAGAGAGAGAGAGAGAGAGAGAGAGAGAGTTGGGAAAGTCTTTTCCTCTCTTTTTGCTCTTTCCCTGCTGTTTGTAGAAACATGCATGGAACAACTCCACGTTAGAGTTGGGAAAGTCTTTTCCTCTCTTTTTGCTCTTTCCCTGCTGTTTGTAGAAACATGCATGGAACAACTCCACGTTAGTCCGTTAGAGCAGTGGGATGACATGCCTTAACCAAACCCTTTTCTTTTCTTTTCATTTCTCTACAAAGTGGCCTTTATGTCTTATTAGTTAGAAGGATAGATCAATTTCCTCATAGGGCAGGCGACATAACAGGGACCTGGGGAGCCAAGACGTATGCAAACATACGATTTAGCAATATTACCACATTAGCCATTAGGTTGTTGTAATCTCAAAAAAGCTAAACATGTAGGGTTGTGTTCAAGATTTAGTTGACATTCAAATATATATCAGATGGCTAGAGATTTGTGATCCAGAAATTGAACACACTCTGTCACTACTATTATTATCTTCTTTTGTCTCCCCCCAATTGCATTAAAATTAGGTATATGGATGAAATTAGAAGGGCAATTGCTTTCGTATGGAAAAGGGAAAAAAGAGCAAAAAAAGGAAAAAAAAATTTAAAAAGTAAGAGAGAGTGCCAAAAGGGTTTATGGCATTATGTGCATATTTGGGGTCTCATATAACAACTCATCTTTACAAACAATGTGGCCTGTATTTGCTTGTTGCACCAAAATATCTGTGTGTTCTTTGTTCGGTGATTGATTTGAGACATATATATGCTAAAATATGAATATGGTTTGAATACTTTAGGTTTCTTTTTATTCTTCTTCATAAGGAGGTATATATAGGAGTTTACATTAGGGCTTTACAAGGAAATAGATATAGTAATCAATTAGGATAGTATCTCCTAATTATATAAAGATTTGTTAACTATCTAAAATAAGGAAAGTAAATCCCTTAATTAATCAAGGAAATAAATCTCCTTGATTAATTAGGAGACTCACTTTAACACTCCTCCTCAAGTTGGTGCATATGCGTCACCAATGCCCAACTTGGTAAGTGAGTCATAAAATACTCTTCCACAAATAGCTTTTGTTAAGACATCTGCCAGTTGATCTTCTGATTTTACGAACGGTAGGCGGATGATTTTTTTCTCAAATTTTTCTTTGATGAAATGTCTATCCACCTCAACATGTTTGGTTTAATCATGCTGAACTGGATTATGAGCAATATCGATAGCTGACTTGTTGTCACAATGCAACTCCATCGGCTTTTCAGGTTTGAAGCCCAATTCTGTCAAGAGTCTTCTGATCCACAATAATTCACAAACACCTCGAGCCATTCCTCTATACTTTGCTTCTACACTAGACCGAGAAACCACATTTTGTTTTTTACTCCGCCAAGTGACTAGGTTACCTCCCACGAATGTAAAGTAACCAGAAGTTTAGCGTCTATCTGTAATAGACCCAGCCCAATCAACATTTGTATATCCAAAATTCTTCATGGATTCGGTAAATTTTCCAAACCATGCTCTGAGAGATTGTTTTAATCCATACAATGACTTTCTGAGCTTGCAAAAGTGATTCTTCTTGTCATGAGCTAAATTACATCTTGGGGTTAAGTCTATATATACTTCTTCTTCTAAGTCTCCAAGTAAACATGCGTTTTTGACATCAAACTGATGTAATGGCCAATCGAGATTTACTACTAGAGACAACTGGAGCTGAAGCGGGCAAAATCTCATAAGACGGTTCAATTTCCTCCTCCTGATTTTGACAGCGTGGAGAAAACTCATCGTTTTTCTCTGGCGGCCGTGTAGCTAACCAGTGACGATCGGTTTGAAAGCAGGTTCTCTGGCGGCCGTCGCTTTCCGCGGCCGATCGCTTTCCCTTAGCGGCCGTCGTTTTGAAGCGATTTCTCTGGCGGCCGTCGGTTTGAAAGCGACTTCTCGACTAGGTCACTTTCCAGTGGACCGGTAGTTTTGAAGCAATTCTCCGTGTTTGAAGAACTAAAGGGGGCGACAAGTCGCTTTCCATTGGCGATCGGTCGTTTGATTTATGAATTTGATTTGAGATGTATGTATATAAGATTTAAGGGGGGCGACCGGTCGCTTTCCACTAGCGACCGGTCGTTTGATTTAGGAATTTGATGTATGGTTTTGGATTTGAATATGAGAAATTTGATATGAGGAATTTAAAGAACACAGAAAACCTGTGAACACAGCTAAGAACACAGAAATCCTGTGAACACGGCTAAGACAAGGCACAACTTCTCTTCAATTCTCTTCTCCCCTTGAAGAGAAAGGGTTGTCGAAGTCAACAGGATTGACCGCAATATCTCCATGGGAAAGAGAAACATATCTTTTTTTTTACTCCCCCTCCCCTCTTGAAGAAGAGCAAGAGGGGAGGAGAGCACATAAATTGCAAGGAGAACGTAAGGCACAGGTCACAAGAAAACCTAGGCTATGATACTATGCTAAAATTTGAATATGGTTTGAATACTTTAGGTTCCTTTTTATTCTTCTTCATAAGGAGGTATATATAGGAGTTTACATTAGGGCTTTACAAGGAAATAGATATAGTAATCAATTAGGATAGTATCTCCTAATTATATAAAGATTTGTTAACTATCTAAAATAAGGAAAGTAAATTACAGAGAAAATTAGGTAGATACATTTCACTAGGTAATCCTAATATCCATATTTTCTTATCAAAGGAGAAACATTCCCTATGAGTTTTATCCAATCTCATCAATCATGGGACATATGCTGCAGTGATATCAGAAAAGAGGCACTGCAGAAAAGGGCAAAAACAAAAGAAACAAAAATAAAGGCATAATTTCTTAGTTTATTTCAGTTTCTACTTCCATGCACGCACGTATGTGACATGAGTTTTTTGCTAGAGAGACCATAATTTATGAACGCATATTGTGACAATTGATGTGATGAGCCAAAACTCTTTGGCAGAATATAAAAAGGTTTTCCAAAATTTCTTCTTACGTATATGTTCAATTTTATTTTGTTAAGTTCCGATGTAGAACTCATATAGTGTTGATTTTATTTTCTATGGTTGAACATAATTTGCTTTTTCAACGTAAATACTAAAATAGAGAAGAAAACAAGGAAATAAAAGATAGAAGGATAGCATCGCCAGTTTTCAACCTAACTTTTGTGCAAGTTGCTGAGGACCTTTGAGGGTGAAAAGGAAAGCAATTGGCCCTCAGGAATTTAATTAAAGTTTATCTAATAAAGCGGGGACTTAAAAGAACCAATTTGTTGGTTTGTCGCCATCTCCATTTTAGCCCCACATAGTTCCCTTCTTTATCAGCATCATAATAGCTAGTAACTCATTATCTAAGGTATGACTGATGCTTCCTTGGCATTATACAAGCAGTGCATGAAGGCATTTTTAGTTTTCTCAGAAGAAAAATCTTCGAGTTTCACCTTTTGTGACCTGCAGTCTCGGATTTTAAGAATGTGTTTCTTGGTTTTAGACAGATGATCTGCAATTTAAGCTTCTTGGTTTTCGACAGATGATCTGCAATTTAGGTCTAGAACAAGAACAAGACTGCCTGTGTATCATGTCAAAGAAACTTTTGGTATTTGAACAAAGAACCAAGGAGAATGGAAGGAAAAGATCTTTTCTCCAATTCTATCATAGTATTTCACAAATATAAAGATATGTACAAGAACATAAACACAGGAAACTAAGTACATTTGTGCCTAGTGTTACAAAAAGGCAACAATATTTGCCACTAGAGCTTTATCCTACATTAGTTCCCCTACCATACCGAGGAACCTAGGGAGTAGAGTAAAGACTGCCCCTCCATTTCTACCTCCTGGTTTCGACCAGCTCAACCAAAATGGCCTAGCTGGATGGGGTTAGCTGTCAAAACTCATACAAGATGGGTTGAACTCAACCCAACTCTTCCAGC
The DNA here is from genome assembly GCA_024362665.1 of Prunus padus. Classification (NCBI taxonomy): domain Eukaryota; kingdom Viridiplantae; phylum Streptophyta; class Magnoliopsida; order Rosales; family Rosaceae; genus Prunus; species Prunus padus. Next base: position 2,630,560 of record JANFAM010000005.1, read on the forward strand.
TTTTATTTAAAAAAATCGTACATCTTGGCCAACTACTTCATGAGCTCTCTTGAAAATTGAGGGATCTAGACAAGGCTGCTGGGTTTGCTCGTAAGGCCGGAGAGGTTTCAGAGACATTTTTCTTTTGATCACTTTTTGATTGGAAGGCCTTAAACAGCCCTCCCCCGCTGATGGAATCGTTCTTGATCCCAAGTGTTGCCCATATTGAACTCTTTGCAGCTTCACTTGGATCGTCAATTCTTAATGTTTTTGGAACCAAAACACGACCACTTTTCTGTTTTGATGGCTCTTCTTTCTCTAAACTCTCTGGTTTTAGCACGTCCCCATCCCTTGAATGCTTCCCCAACGTTGGAGAATTTGAACCAGAGCTAGGGGACTTTTGGTTTGGAGAAGCAGGTTGTGGACCAAACCAAGGAACGTTCCAAGTGCCAGGGACACCACAGTTCCAATAAGGTGCAGGACAAAATGACAAAGGAAAACCTGGAGGGCAAAAGGCCGGTGGGGAACTGCTGAATTCCATGGATAAGGCCAAGGAACACCCGGAAGACAAGGAATTTGTGAAGAGAAGCCATTGACATTCTGCAACTGTGGTTTTGAAACTGTTGCAGAAGATGCCCTTGAGCTATCATCACCATTTTCTCTACCTTTGCAAGGAGTCGGAATAACCCGTTCTTCGCTTTTATGAAAGCCATTTTGAGTACCATTCAAAACCTTTTTATCTGCAAGATTTAAAACAGAAGCCACGGAATCACAAATGGGGGCATCCACTCCGAAGCTGAGGACTCTGCCATTGCTTTTCAATGCAGGATGGTGAGCTCCATTTGGAGCATCAATTTGAGCAGCTTGAAGAGCCTCAGAAATGGTGATGTGGCGATAATGTGAGGCAGAGTTCTTGTTTTTGCGACGTCCCGCTCCGACAGGCACATTCCTCATGGTACCGCCTGCAGTCCAGTATCTTTGACAGGCTTTGCAGAAATGCCGTGGTTGGTTGACGTTGTAATTGTTGTAGTAACAAAATTTAGTGTCCATGCTATTGCAGCGGGGGCATGGAAGTATCTTGTCAGGCTTCTTCAGGGTTTTCTCTTGCGAGTTGGTTGCTTCAGTATTCTCAGTCTTGGCAGTGTTTGATTTTGCACTTTCTTCATCCATAGAGGGTGGCATTGGGTTCACATTAGAATCTGGTAATGTGCCCATGTTTGTTGGGTCTTCAGTGTTTGGAGGACCATCATCTTGATCCATGCTATCAGGGTATTTTCTTGATGGAGGATCCTGAAATTTTCACAATTAGCTTTAGGAACAAGTATTGCAAAATAAACTTGAATCATTATATAAGTAATCAGTGTGATGACAGCTACAAACAAAATCAAGCAACAAGAAATATTGTAAATTTATATGTTTACAAGGAGTTTTCTTCATCTCTCAATGAAAAGCAATAATCTTTGCCTCCTTTTTTGTTAAAATTATAAGTTTGGTTGTACTAAGTTTCATTGACACAATCAAATCTATTGAAACTTCTATATAATTAGAGAATTCAATCACTCTGTTACATGAAGTCCCAGATATGTAGAAAATTATTACCACAAAGACTAGAAATTTAGAAAATCAACAGGAAACACCCTTTCATATTGAAAGAAAAAAAATAAACCACACAGATGAAGACTATTGACTCTGAAATATATCAAGCAGCATGAACAGTTTCACAGTTTTAATCTACACACAAACTTAAAAAAAAAAATTAATTAGCTACTGGCATATGTAAGTTAAATTTAAATAACCAAAAAAGAAAAGTAACATAAGTGATCAAATTTTATACTTTCGAAAAGCTGGTCTGAAATTCATTGACTGACAATCGTTTCATTGGTAACAAAATTGAAGGAAACAAGCCTAAGGCAAAAAAATTGCTTTTCCAATTCTTAAATGACCAATAAAGGTTCAAAATTTCCACTTTCTTTTCCTGGTTAGTTTCATCTTCTAGACATAAAAGTTAACCATCCCCGTTTTAAATAGGATCAGAAAATCAAACAAAATAGAACTAAGAATCAAACAAACATCTCAAAACCCCAAATCAGACTCCCACCAAATAAAAAAGGGGAAAAAACCAACAAGATTGTCATAGCTCATAACCACCAAATGTAAAGTGAAATAAAAAAAATAAGCTTGTCCCATCAAAGCTCTCAGCATTTTAACAAAAGGTCCAAATAAACAAGTTCCACAAGACCCTCTCTCAGTGTAAAAACTGTACCTGCTCTGTCTCTGCCTCTTCTTCTTCTTCTTCATCTTCTTCGTCCTCTTCTTCTGATTCTACATCTACTTCTTTCTCTTCAGGCTGAGTGAAGCCCAGGTCCTCGGTGTCGGCGGGCAGCGGAATCTTCTTCCCGAAGAGCTTGATCGCAGGGTCCTTAGTTTCCAGCATTTTCTTGGCAGCCAAACAGTGTTGAAAAAACGCGCGAGTATTTTTGTTGAGAGGTTTTCTGGGGTTTCTTGAGTGGTGGTGTCTCGGTTGGCATTGGGCGTAGTAAAACGTCGTCCACGATTTTAATCCGTTTAAACTAGAGGTGGGTGCCACGTCAGCACGTGGGTTTGATTCTCAGCCACAAGTTCTTGTGGCCTCCAGATTTTCCTTTGTCAAATTTCATCTAGATTCTCTCTTCTGATGCATGGAAATTCGGTGCTACCCAAACATATACATCTTCAATCTTTTTTTAATCATAACTTGACTTCCATGGTGACCCAAAAATCGCTCGAATGATTCAAACGGACTAAAGCGAAGTTAGTTAAGATGGATGTATTCTCCAATTTGCACTTGAGTTTGAATTTTTTTTTCGTAATTTAGATTAGTTTAAAATATATTATTAATTATATCAACAATAAAAGAACCAATTTAAAGATATTTTTATTATAGTTATATTAATAGAGGAGAATTTAAATATCGGACTTTGAGTCCAGTTAATAAAATTCCTATTTTGATAAACATATATATATATATATATATATACATGATCTCTTAGACTCTTAAGGTCCAAGGAATCCATAATCACCCACTGTTTGATTTAAATTCAACGGCACAATAAAATTTCTTAAAATGAGTGCAAAAGTAGGTGGGATGTTGGATTTAAATCCAACGGTGGATGACCATGGATTCCTTGGACCTATGACATCGAGTGCATTGACAATTACTCTTAACTAAGTTAAACAATTTAGTCAATTTTTACATTAAAAAGTGTGTAATATTGGATCAAATTGAATTGTATTTGTTTTAACTCTTACAAATTACTCATAGGAAAATTGTTAAATCGAACCAACCCACTTATAAAATTTAAAGAAAAAAATACCAACTCACTTATATTCATTTTAATTTCAACCCTATATTCTTGGGGACCAAAAGTTTGTCTGCGCCTATTAACGTGTTACATAGTTATTGGACAAGCTTGTGTTGCTAATAATATATTTGGGATTTCGCTTTTGATATTGAATTCTAATTTTTGATGTACAAGAACCATTCACATATGTACACTTCTATGGGACACTACTGGCCACATCCTTTTAATGGGAGAGAAGTTGTACAATACACAGCCTATATATTGTTCACTCATAGCTTGCACAATATAATAGTCTTTGAACAATCATACATTTAATTATAACTTCCAAGGCAAAGTTTCTCATGATACTACATGTCTAAATAATTTGAAACCAATGCCAAAGGTTAAAGGTGCATATTCTTCTAATAAAAACATTTTTGACTAGCCAAAATTTTCATGATATGCAAAATGTTATTAGTTTCGACTTATGTTCTCAATATTTTCTTCGCGTAACTCTATTTATCATGCATCACTTGAGCTACAAAGCCTTTGCTATAATTATATCTCTTTAATTTGCCGTGTATGAAGACTCTAAACTAACTCAATTTGTTTTCTAATTGTGCCTATTTCGGATTAGAAATATATTTTATCACCACTTTAACTCAATGTGTATGTTTACCTCGTGTCCATATGCAAAATCGTGATTAATTTTTTACTTTAATTTATATAACCATGGTTATACTTATAGACACGTGTTAAGTATTAAAAAAATGATGAACATACACCTTGGATTAAAATAGTGAGCAAAAATGCTTTTGAATCGAGTCATAGAATACAATCTTGATTTCAGATTTAAGATTAGAAAAACACTTGTTGCCACATCAGCTGCAGACACTTAGCAATAGGGTCCCACCCACAAAAGCTTAGAGGTTTTTTTATAGAAAGAATCAAAGTTAAAAGCCTGCAAAGTTGTACATAAGCTCCCGTAGATAAGGAACACGTGTCATAGTGGAGGACACGCGTAGAGCATCCACAATTTGTATACTTCACGCGTAGACCATACTAATACACGTAGGGATAAAATAAAAAGTTTTTGAGCATATCTTTTCTGTCTTTCGGTGTAAAGGTCAAAAGGTTTTGATTAGTTTAATCAAATAACTAAAATATGGATTAAAATATTGATTAAACAAGTCTAATTTGGAAGTTCAAGTTGCTTTGTTATTTGTAGGGCAGCCCCGTGGACGGTTAAGGATTTTGCTAATTAACATGTTTTTCAATTAGGAGCTCATGCCACAATTTGATTTGGACAGGATTAATCAACAAAAATTAGATTAGGAAGAGATTAGGATGGAAATTTGAGAAGAAATTTCCTAATTATAATTAAAGTAAGCTGCTTTGAAATACCAGCAAATGATTAGGCTCCAAGTGCTTGTTAATCATCTTTAAAATTCATGGAGGCCACTTGTCAATGCCATTGAAGTTTGAAAGTTGAAAGTTGAAAGTGATTGTAATATGGGCTTTGACCGAAGCGCAAGCAACACCAAGCCCACTGAAAGCTTTGCATTAGGGTTTCAAAAACCCAAGTTATAAAGCATTACAAAGTTCCTGTGAGGCTGGCCCATTACTGCCCTAATTTCTGTGTTACAGAATCTTGATTCAGACCCAATAGAGAAAAAAAGACTGCTGGCCCAAGAAACTCATTTGCCAATCACGGATTCGTGTAATCTTTCTTTTTATCTCTCTCATCACGTGAGTTTTTCTACATGATTGGTAGCCGAGAATTAAACAAGTGCATATAGACACATATATTATATATGTATTGTGGTCTCATATATGGAGGGATAGACAGTGGCGGACCTGTGTAAGCGCAAGGAGGTACAGCTGCATCTCTCATCGTCGGAAAACCAGTTGGAAGCTCTGAAGATTGCCCCTTCGGTGGTGCCCTCTACCTGTTCAACGAAATGCCAGAAGGAACTTGCACTGCGCGCTGTGTGCTGCGCATAAATTTTTTTAAAAACACCCTTGCCAAAATGACGTCGTTTTGGACCAGGGTTTTAAAAAAAAACAAAGAAGGCTGGGCTGATGCACACTGGGCTTGGTCTGTTCGTTTTGGCCAGGGTTTTCTAAAAAAAAAAAGAACGCCGGGCCTGGGCTGTTGGTTTTGGCTGCACTACAGTTGCACCAAAGGGGCCAATGAAAATGTGTTTTAGTCAATTTGGGGCTAGGATTTATTTAAATATAACCTTTATTTGTCTAGGATTTAAAAAAAGAAAGGGAAACCCAACTCCTTATGGGATTGGTTTTGTTTAAATTATAAGGATATTTGGTTGTCAATTTTTTTATAAAGCCTTTAGTCTTTCAAAATTGCACCTTCGCTCAAAAATTCCTAGGTCCACCAGTAGGGATAGATGAGCAAGTTGCTCATAGGCAATGAAAAGTTGGACTAAATTGGGTGAGTTCATACAATCAGAGCATGAAACACAGGATCCCATCTGAATGGGTTGACTTAAAAAGTCATAATGCAGCATGCAAAGTAGCGGAAAGTAAAGTATGGACCTTGCCTTTCTCGCTTTTATCTTTTTTACTTTCTCATCCCATTTCGGAACTTTAGGCTTTTAGGGTTCACAATTAACACTAGTTAATTAATTTAATCACCTTTTGGAATTGGCTGTTACATCAGCTACTTTGCTTCATTGTCTGTAACCAGATAAAGTGCAATGACCCACCAAACAATGGAGGAGCAAATGCAACTTAATTGGTGATTTATAAAGTCAAAACAGTTAAACTAAAAGCAGGACAGGTTGATACCAATATGTCTGCTGAAGTCAAACAAAGTTGACTGCTAAAACTGATTGTGTTTCCAACCTTAATTATCATCCAGCCATATATCATCATGTCTTCTTTCTGCTAATTACAAAAAAACAGACACAAAATATAATTATAGGCCAGGATATTTATCTTCTACAAACTTTATTCAACCAAGTCATACTTGTAGTGCAGAAAACTGCTGCCACATTTGGTGGCTGCTGTTTGTTTTTCCAACTACCTAGTTGATATGCCACTCAAATTGAATCACAAAAAATGAATGTTAAGTGCCTATGTTGCTTTTTCAGTGAGTTTCTTCTCGGAAATTCATTGAATATGTCCTTGAGCTCCAATGATGATGATTTCCACTGACCCTTGTAACCTACAAGTTAGTGCATGAGCTCAACTTTTGCCACAACATCATTCTTGTGTCACCCTCCACTTGCATCATAGTGTGTACCCTTCTTTTCTCTCACCACCATTTTCACTTAAAATATCATTTTCATGACATCCCCACCTCAACCTCACTGCATTTGGGCTAATTTCCACTTCCGCTTCCACATTTATGGTTCACACTTTGTCTTGCAAAACGCTTCTGTTGTTTCACGTTTTTTACTTTAACCACTGTCATATCATTGCTTTTTCCCAAAACCCAACAACACAAACGAGGTCTGGACAGCTTTTTTGGTGAATTGTATAAATTGGGTTGTGCTGGCTTTATCAGAATTAACATTCAGTATTGCATATAGAACTTGCCCTTTTGAAGACTGCTACAGAAAATGGCATTGGTGGGCAATCTCCTTCATCTGCTTGTGATCTTGTTGGGGTTTTCTCAACTTATTATCTGCTTGAATGCCGTCCCAGTTACAAGTAAGATTTTAACAACTTTCTAATTCTTCATCCTTCTTCTTCTTATTATTATTCTCCTTCTAAATCTGAATTAATTTTTGTACCCAATATGCAGGAATTGGAAGCCTTCAAGTTCATCAAATTGCAGGAAATAACAAACTGGTATGACCTACCATAAAGCTGATTGCCAGAATTTATATACTCTATATTTTGATGAAACTTTGCATGAGACTTACATTGACGAGACTTAGAACAGGTAACCACAGAGAAGAATTTTTATGAGCAAACTATTACTGAAAGAATGGATGTGGAGCTTCATGACTACCCGGGATCTGGAGCCAACAACCGCCACACTCCAAAGCCGCAATTTGGAAGATGTGTGGATTGCTAGTTTTCTCCTGCTACTATTGGTTTTAGCATTTACAATGTAACGTTATATATGGACTATTGTAAACAAGAATTTTATTCTTAGATCATTCATCATTTGAGTTTATTATTAGGGTTTAAAAGAAGTAGGACTCTAGGAGTAGATGCTTGAAATATTATATATATATATGCAATATATGTGTATTGGCCACAATATGCAGCTTATTAAATTGAAGATATCAATTTGGAGACCTCTTGTTTATTTGAGAGAGACATAAAGAGTTATATTATCATCATTATGGGTGACAATTATGTGTGAGTTGAAAACTTCATGGCCATTGATGCTAAATATGTGTAATAGAGACAGTGTAAAAACTTTTATGGGCAAAAATCCAACACTCAGAAACACTCATATTTGAGTTCACAAACCATAATACTAGTTGTATATGAAAATTCTATTTACTGATCACTGAGAAGTTGCTTTAGGAAGCAATTGTAAGTAGCAGACCCTGCTGGCTTCAGTGTACAATTTATTCCTCTGGTGATGGAGCAATGGCGGGTGCAGGAGAAGGACCGTTTGTTTCATCAACGCGCGAAAAACCGAATTTCTTGATAAGCTCACGAGCAATTAACTCATTTGCACTATCTGATGGATGGTACTCATCCCAAAACACATATTTGCTTCTGTCTTTGCACAATACTGATGCAGGGATACATGTCAGAGCCGGTCGGATTCTTCCAAATGAGCAGCATGGTGAGTCCGCGTTACTGAAGCCTACCATGGTTGGTTGAATTTGAATGAAATCATCATCAAGATGCAGAAAGAAAAAATGAGAAACACGAAAAGGTCAATAGAGAAACAAACAAGTAGATCTGAACATGTTCTGTGCCTCTAAAGGCAATGTTCTGTCTTAATTCCTATGACATGCTACTTTAAAAATTGATACTGAAGAGCACATAATTAACATACCATATTTGTCTGGATTGTTGATCACATCGTTGACGACATCATACGCATCACCGAATCTGTAGCTTGCGTTAGGAAGCTTGCTGGACAAGTCTTTCATTAGCTTGCTTCCAGCTTTGTTGAAGCTGAGAGCTAGTTTGTTTGTTCTATCTTGGCAATCTCCAGATGTACTCAAAACCCTTTGGAGTGGGATACAGCCCATTGGTCCTAGCCCAAACACCATCAGCTGCCTTGCCCCTAAGCTGTGCAAAAGCTACTCAAAAACACGATCACAATATTAGTACAAATTAAGAGACTTTGATAATTATAACCTTATCAATAATCAATGGTTAATTAAAGATCACAACCTTGAGTTGTCTTTGTAGGGTTTCCATTATGTAGTCGATGAAAGTTTGATCGTTGTAAGTCCACGAATCGCTATATACTGGCATCAAGTAATTGTTGATGAAGTCGTTGCTGCCTAAAGCGACCACATAACGAGCTTCTTGGAAGAACTTCTCTGCTGCTTGTGCTCCAATTTTTCTTTTTATCAGTGTTTGTGTGCCTTCAAACAGCTCAATTTGCTTGTATAATGAGAACCTCTGAATCTGCAATTGAAATTTTAATGATCAATTTGCTTCTGATGATCAAATTGCATGCAATCAATCTTAAAGCTAGTCTTTTAACATTAAGGTTGCTGCAACTTACAAAGTAGCCACCAGTTTCATTCAAGATTCCACCACCTCCGGAGGCATAGTTTACTCCATTTTCAAGAATTATATCCTCAGTTAAAGATGGATCAAGAAAGGCAGGTGGCCTTGAGAGGCCCATGTTATCACCTAAATAAACAAACATGTTCAGCAGACAACAAAACAAAAAAGGCAACAAATTAAGCATATACATTAAAGAAAATTGGATTGCAAAAGAAACTCATGCAGAACAAACTATATGCTGTTTGGGTTTTTACATATATATACGTTACCTATTATATCAGCAACTGTGCGGCCATTAGAGAACCTCCCATTAGGCAGTCCATTGCCAAAATCAATCCCATACCATGGCAGGCTTGCTTGGGCAAGGCTCTTGCTTAGGTACTTGTTGTTTCCGACGTCGGAGAGGGAGTCTCCGAATACAAACTGCACAATTTTGCAGTTGTGACCATCAATGAGGAGGCCAAAGATGGTCACAGCCATCATGGTTAATGCCACCATGAACTTCATGGTTGGTAAGATGAAAATGTGCTTCTTTAGGCTTTCGAAAGTAGAATGGAAGATCTGGGTTTGGATTTAAACACAATGTATAAGGACTTATAAGTAGTAGAATTAAGATTTGGTGCAAAATATGATGTGGGAAATTTGTGACAAAGGCTAGAATGTGTTTGGATTTAGGAAAAGAAAAACAGAGAGGGTAGCTTAGCTAGCTTGTTTGATAAACCAACCGTTGCTCATTCTTACCTAATGCAACTACCATGAGTATGTCTTTGTTTTACAAGTTACATTAATATACAAGTTTGATACGGTATGAGTCTAAAAAAAGTCCCATAATTTTTAAATACTTTAGAATGTGCTTGGGATTTGAAAGTTCTCTCGTGATTTTACTAGGAAATTATATTGGGGGTTCACCTACCCATCTAAATTACTTCCAACTTAATTTATCAAGATACAAATTGGCCTTCTATTTCAACATGTTGGGCAAACCATATAGGTGCATCTGCAATCTCTAAGGTAAGCTAGCCAAGTAAAATACTTTTCCAAATATTTTCCCTAAATTTGCCTTGGACTTAAGACAGAGTACTAACAATCTTAACCAAATTGATCAAAATTTGTTCTCTAAATACTATGACGGGTGTAACTTTGGCCCGTAACCATACAATGGTGTTTGATTTATTCAAATTTGAACTTGTATGAGTCGTGTTCTTTTCTTAATAAATAAAATACAAACATGCTTAATTACAACTCATACAATTTCGAACCAATATTATGTCCATATCTCAAAATTAACAAATGAATCAGTACATTTGCTTCTTCTTCTTGATTAACTTATTCAATTAAAAGTTCAAATCGCAAGTTTTGTGAGCCTAAGAAGCTTTTTTTTTTGTTGGGAGTGTAACATTATTACGACAAATCAGTGCCATAGAAAGAGGTTTAAAAGTACTGATGTGGCAAAGCATCATTGGTTGCATGTAAAGATATCTGACTTGCATCCTAGAAGGTCCACAACCAAACAAACTCATTACAAAAGTACACAACGTGGCGTAACATCAGCCTCTCCGAATTCTAAAGCCAAACAAAAATCACAGCCAGACCTCAAGTACGAGAAAAACTCTCTTGCACCGACGATAGGATACCCTCCGATAAAAGCTCGCTATGTGGACACATTTATTGAAAAAGAGAGAGACAACACATGTAACGCATTTTGATTGAAGGGGTATAGGACTGTCACCATGTGCACACATTTATTGAAAAAGAGAAAGACAATACATGTAGCGCGTTTTGATTGAAGGGATATAGGACTATAGTCCTATTTCCGGTTCAATAGAGTTTTTCTCCTCAAGTACACGACCCCCCTAAAAATCGTTGAAATCCAAAAAATCCAACTCATTATCCACAAAAATCCTGGCCCTTCATTCTCCTAATCCAACGGCCACTTTCCCCACTCATATCCCAAACCATATCCACCAAAACATAAAAATTCACTCTCTCTGCCACTATCCCAAACCATATCCACCAAAACATAAAAATTCACTCTCTCTGCCACTATCACACTCTGCCCCTCCTCTGCTTCAGCTCCAACCCAAAAAAATGGCCTCCATTGCTCTCAAGTCCTTCATCGGACTCCGCCAAGCCTCCGCAGAAAAGCCCCATTTCACAATCCAAGCAAAACCCATTTCTCTAAACCCTTCAAACCACCGGAGGCTCCAGGTCAATGCCGCCAAAACCAGCCCAAAAATCACGGGTCGAAACCTCCGGGTCGCCGTCGTCGGAGGCGGCCCGGCCGGCGGAGCCGCCGCTGAGACCCTCGCCAAAGGCGGCATCGAGACGTTCCTAATCGAGCGGAAAATGGACAACTGTAAGCCCTGCGGCGGCGCAATCCCGCTCTGCATGGTGGGTGAATTTGACCTCCCATTGGACATCATCGACCGCCGGGTCACCAAGATGAAGATGATTTCGCCGTCCAATGTGGCCGTTGACATTGGTCAAACTCTGAAGCCGCACGAGTACATTGGGATGGTGAGGCGTGAGGTGCTGGACCAGTACTTGAGGAACAGGGCGAGTGAGAATGGGGCGACTGTGATAAATGGGTTGTTTCTGAAGATGGAGAAACCGGGAGATGGGGATGGGGAGGCGCCGTACGTTCTGCATTACACTGAGTATGATGGGAAGGTCGGTGGGGCTGGTGTGAAGAAGAGTTTGGAGGTTGATGCTGTGATTGGAGCTGATGGGGCTAATTCTAGAGTGGCTAAGAGTATTGATGCTGGTGATTATGAGTATGCCATTGCCTTTCAGGTAAATTATGAACTTGCTTTGTTTTAAATTATCAGTTAATGCTTTCTCTGTGAGCTTTGCATGTGGGAGTTGTTTGCAGGAAATTGCAATTTGATTATAAAACTTAGTGGAAGAAAGCAACTTCTAATTCAATTTGCACTCAATTGTTGTGCTTTTGTGTTAATGAACTAGGCACTTTCTTTGATTTGAAGTTGTTAATTAACATTCTGGTTGCTTGCATACAAGTCTTTTCTTTTCTTGGTATTTATTTGGCTGAAATGACTGTATCTATGTGAGTAACTCGAAGTTGAGACATGGTTTTTGGTATGCATTTCTAATTTGTCCTGAAAAAGGTAGTTAGCTTAGCATACAGAACAAGAAAAACCCTTTTAGAGAAAATGTTACTGAATGATTACCTAGTTTAAAGTTTTAGTTGTATATTTGGTCAAAATTTGGTAAAAGGCTAAACCCCAGATGCATTGCTGAAATATGATTAAATGTTTACACTTAGTTCAGTGTTGATCCATTCTAATTAAATTCTTGGTTTCTGCCTTTTGTAGGAGAGAATCAAAATCCCTGATGATAAAATGGTGTACTATGAGAATCTTGCTGAGATGTATGTTGGTGATGATGTCTCACCGGACTTTTACGGGTGGGTGTTCCCTAAATGTGACCATGTAGCAGTTGGTACCGGCACTGTGACTCACAAAGGAGACATCAAGAAATTCCAACTTGCAACAAGAAACAGAGCCAAGGACAAGATCCTAGGAGGCAAAATCCTGCGAGTGGAGGCGCATCCAATTCCCGAACACCCCCGCCCCCGAAGGTTGGCAGGCAGAGTAGCACTCGTTGGTGATGCAGCGGGGTATGTGACAAAATGTTCGGGTGAAGGCATCTACTTTGCAGCAAAGAGTGGTAGGATGTGTGCAGAGGCAATAGTTGAGGGGTCGGAGAATGGAAAGAGGATGGTAAATGAGGCGGATTTAAGGAAGTACTTGGAGAAGTGGGACAAGACTTACTGGCCTACTTATAAGGTGTTGGATGTGTTGCAGAAGGTGTTTTATAGGTCGAACCCGGCCAGGGAGGCTTTTGTGGAGATGTGTGCAGATGAGTACGTGCAGAAGATGACCTTTGACAGCTATTTGTATAAGAGGGTGGTGCCTGGGAATCCTTGGGAGGATTTGAAGTTGGCTGTGAATACCATTGGGAGCTTGGTAAGGGCTAATGCACTTAGGAGGGAGATGGAAAAACTTAATGTATGAAAGGAGGAAGCCTTCTCAGCTGTGTAATTTTTTTTTTGTTTTTCCTACTTCTGTAATGTGGTAACACTTTCCTTGGAACCAACAGACTGAGTGGGAATTCCCCATTTGATTACCAAGAGAGTTTGTAGTTATGATATAATAAAGTGTTAATGGTTTTATGGTATGTGAAATTGTAGAATAATAAAGAAACATTCTCAGATGATAAAGAAAGTTACCTCATATTATGTCATACCATGCTATATGTTTGTTGCCTTGTTTGGATGGAAGGATTCAAATTCTATGAATTTAGATGATACAAACTCTATGTCCATTTAATTAATGATTCATTGCACACGGTCATTTCAAATGCACTATATATATATATCTCGTTATTTCAAATACATTACATCTAGTTATTTCAAATACATTCAATTTAACGTTGTTCTTTCTTGTCTTTGTAGCAAATTTAGTCTAATTATCAAATCCAAATAATTTCTTTCATCCAAATGGAGGCAAATTTCACTTAAAGTGGAACGGTTGGTAAACTATAGGGACTAAAATCATGACCATTAAAAGTATGAGGGTGAAAGTTGAATTTAATGATGAATTATAAGGACTAAAAACATAGTTTACTTTAGTCTTAAAAAAATGTCATTACTTTTTTATTATTTTGGATTAATCGCGGCCGTTGAAAATAATTAAAGATTAGCGGCAGGAGGAAGCGAACAAAAATGGGAGATTCGGTGATATTTGGGTCCACTCCTTCACATCGATTGATACAAAAAAGAGGTAGCTGTTTTAAAAAAGGTGTGGATTCGTCCGAGGCCCATTGGCGGAGTTTTTAACGAACTTCACAAGCAAAACCCTACACGGGCCAAAACCCCATTCTCTCTCTCTCTCTCTCTCTCTCTCTCTCTCACTCCTTTATATTCTCGCTTCTCAATACTTTGCCTTTCCAAATTCGTGTCACAGAGAGCTCTGTGGTAGGTGGCCTTCAGCGTCTTCAAGGTTAGTCTTCTCAACCTCTCTCTCTCATTATCTTTGATTTCCAATTGCTTTTTATTTCAATTCAAGCATTCATGGATCTTTTAGTTGTGTTATCAGATCTGGTTGCTTCTTTAGAATTTTCAATTCCCAGCTATGTATTCATTTATTGTTTCTGAAAGTTCAATTTCCATTGGAATCTTGTACGTAAAATTCATGTTATTTGATTTTCTGGACTTTCTTTTAGTATAAATAATAACCAATAATTGAGATTTTTTGATTTGGTGAATTGGGTTGGAACTTGTATGTTGCTTAAGATGTAAAAATCTTTGCTTTGTTTGTGTTTTTTAATGCAATTTTAAATTTTTGTGGCGCAGAGTTTGTGAGATGGCGGCAACATCAGCAGCAGCTACCTTTTCCGTCGGAACCACCTGTTCCCTTGGCCACAAAGCAGTCTCATTTCCACAGTCAAAGCCTTGTGCTTTGAGGTTCAACTCCCAAAACCCTCTTAAGAGTTCTTTCAATGGCCTCAAGGCAACTACATCTCTCGCTTGCGAATCTGAGACCTCTTTCTTGGGCAAAGAAACCACCGCAGCTCTTCGAGCTTCTTTTGCTCTAAAAGTCCACAAGGGAGCCCAGGTGGTTCAGACTCCGTTTCAACCCCAGGCCTCTTATAAAGTAGCTGTTCTTGGAGCTGCTGGAGGGATAGGTCAGCCCCTGGCTCTTTTGATCAAGATGTCCCCTTTGGTCTCTGACCTGCATTTGTATGATATAGCAAATGTCAAGGGTGTTGCTGCTGACCTCAGTCACTGCAACACTCCCTCTCAGGTTCTTGATTTCACCGGAGCTTCTGAGTTAGCCAATTCATTGAAAGGTGTGGATGTGGTGGTCATACCTGCTGGTGTTCCAAGAAAGCCCGGTATGACCCGTGATGACCTCTTCAACATCAATGCCGGCATTGTGAAGAACTTGGTTGAGGCTGTGGCTGATAACTGTCCCGAGGCCTTCATCCACATTATTAGTAATCCGGTGAACTCCACGGTGCCAATTGCTGCAGAAGTTCTGAAGAAGAAGGGTGTTTATAACCCAAAGAAGCTCTTTGGTGTTACTACGTTGGATGTTGTGAGGGCAAACACATTTGTTGCTCAGAAGAAGAATCTAAAACTGATTGATGTTGATGTCCCGGTTGTTGGTGGACATGCTGGGATAACCATTCTACCCCTTCTATCAAAGACAAAACCCTCAGTCAGCCTCACTGATGAAGAAGTTGAAAAGCTAACCATAAGGATTCAAAATGCTGGAACCGAGGTTGTAGAGGCAAAGGCTGGTGCTGGGTCTGCTACATTGTCAATGGCATATGCAGCAGCTAGATTCGTCGAGTCATCTCTGCGTGCACTAGATGGAGATGGGGATGTCTATGAGTGCTCTTATGTAGAGTCTGATCTAACCGAGCTTCCTTTCTTTGCATCAAGGGTTAAGCTTGGAAGGAAAGGGGTTGAAGCTTTGATACCATCTGACCTCCAAGGTTTGACAGAGTATGAGGAGAAGGCTTTGGAAGCACTTAAGCCAGAACTGAAAGCCAGCATTGAGAAAGGTATTGCATTTGCCAACAAGCAAGCAGTGATTGCTTAGATCGCTAGTATCTGAAGCTCCTAAAACCTCATTCTATTGAATGCCTTATGGAGGGTTATAAAGAAACCTGGTTATTTTTTTGCGCGGATTCGGCATTGCATCGGTACTTTTAAGTTTTGGAGAATGAATTTGATATCCGCTCATTTTTCTATGTTGAAGCACTGTTGGGAAGAAATATAGAGTTGCTTCAGTTGTTGTAGATTGAAGAATGTAGCCTTGCCTTTCACTTGGGGAATATGTAGTGACAGTTTTGAAATAACTTGGCTCGTCGATTGTTAGTTCTTAGGAATATCATGTATTTCTCTCTCTGCCGTGTATGCTAGACTTGAGCTAGTCACTGTCAAATAATTCTAAGAATGTTTTTTAATTTCAGCCTCTTTATGTTGGTGTTTTTACATGCTTTCTTAGTGTTTATTACTTGGGATCTTTGGAAATTAAAAAGAATCACAAATCATAGAAAAGTGATGTGAGCTAGATGAACATAAGATGGAATTCGAAAAAATAGCTCATTCACCAAATTTGATCAAATTTGCCGCTTGTTAAACTGGCCTGCCGCTTATCTGCAAGTCTTTGGTCTTCACTAAAGTGCAAAAGTTCAGTCAACCACAGAGGAGGAAACTTCCAGTCACAAATATTCCAAAGCAAAATGTGTGGCATTGCATCATTCCCGTAGCCTTGCGCCTCGAACTTGCTCTGTTTTACCTCATACAGAGTTGTTCGAGGTGCAGCTAAAAAATCCTCTGAAGTCGGTGAACACAAACACTTTCTTGATCATCTGCTCTGCCTTCAAGTTCTCATTCACAACCACTTACAGAATCAAATCAAACACCTTCCAAAAATCAACACCCTCGTTGGACTCCCTGAAGCATGTCCTCATCATAAACTCGCGCTTGGACTTGAGATCATCGCCTTGTATTAAATGCAGCAGCGGCTGATCAGGCAAATGGCCGAAACTGATCACCTTTCCTTTCCATGCCGGATCTTCACTCAGTTCAGACACCACAAGTCTGAAACTCACCACCAATTATATGACTGGTATGGCCATGAAATCGGTGGTGATGTTACACACTGCCAAGCAGTTTTTAAATTTGCCCAAACTCTCTTCCCCTTGCTTTTGCTTTCGGTACATGTCCTCCACCATTGCCTTCCACTGAAGCTCAGATGCTTCCCCAAAATCCTCATCTCCTACATATTTTATGATCTCATTTGGAAGCAGAGCATCCGGCTTTATTATGCCATTGCCGCCTCATAAATTGCTTCCTCCTTCTGCTGCTGCTTTGACCTCCTCCAAACACTTTTTAACCACAGAGACCTCTTGTGTGGGATTCCCGTACATGATTCGATGATTGTAGTAATTGGTCAAGGGAACCAAAGCCTTCCTTAGCCGTCCCCACTCTTCTGATCTGATTATGGTGGGAAAAGCATCCTTGCAACAAAATGGCCCCGGCGAGGTGGTCGGAGATTTGTTAATGACAAACGCTGCAGCCCCAGGTACCAAAAGATAGCATCAAGTTCGTCGCCATCTTCGTCTGGCTTCAGTTCCAGCTTGTGCTGCGGCTTCAATAAGTCAATATCAGACTTCAACCCCCGCCAAGAGATCCATAACCCGGTCGTGTAAGGTCATGGTGGAGCCTCTCCGCAGCGTCTTGGCCTTGTTCTAGAACCCGGTAGAGAATGTTGAGAAGGTCATACAAACCCCAAAACCAACTGGTAACTTGGTAAGGGAGGGGAGGTTGAACAATAGAGTCTTGGTGTGGTTCTGGTGCAGCCAAAACACTGCCGTGAAGAAGGTTTCTGGATAAAATCTTCCCGTATCAACAGACCTATCATTGAGATTGAAGATGAGCTTGAGGGTGGTTGGGGGACTGTGGGACCGGGCCACAGCCAGCTGTTGCTTCAGATAGTTAAGGGCAAAATGATTATAATCAGCCTGCTGCTGGATGGTGTTGTCTTCAAGTGGGTGACGTAGTGGTTTCACGTGGAAAAAACAGATCAAGGCAGGGATCACCAAAGGAATGGCCATGTCCTCACCGTTGGAGCTGGAAGCCATTAATCTTCTTGAGAGCAGTTGAGGAGGACAGGTAACAAGAGTTGTTGAAGTTGGAATTGTAGGAGTAGGAGGAGCCATTGCTTTCAGAACCCTCGTGAAAGTGAAACACACTTGCAGTGGCATTGATTTCTTCATCTCTAATTCAAGTTCCAAATTGAACACTGTATCCTTGTTTTTGTTTCTTTAAATTATATAGATGATTAATGGCTTGCTTGCGCACCAACGATCATCTTTTTCCTTTACCTGGAAAAAGAAATTATAACACAGATCAAATACAAGAGATAATTATAACACTGATTACTTTCAAACAAGAAATTTCCAGTGGAGTGAAACTCTAAAGGTTTTGAATTCTCAAATTTTCTTCACCAAAAAAATATATATATAATATTTTTCCTTTTTGACGTCCAAAAGCTAATTCAGCAAATTTTATCAGATTTGCTACTTATTAATCAGGCCATTCGCTGGATGCATACAAAGCTTATCTGAACCGTAGCTTTTTAGTATCCTCTTTTGTTCATCTCTTATGGTGGCTGCCTGCCCTGCACACCAAGTAACTGCATCAGTGCTCAATCAGCCAAACAGATTGCTGCTACAACTGCCTTTTCACAGCTTTCCTTCCACATTTTCTCTTTCAAACCAAAGGATGGCCACTGCCAGGGCACTAATAATTACTTCACTAGAATTATCTACTACCATCTAAACAACCCACAGTGTTGCTTCTGCCCAGGCATTTCATTTGCAGAAAATGTTCCCAGTTGGCTCACATGATGTAGATCTTGAATATTCCTACCAATAGCCATTGCACGAGCAGCGTCCCTCCCGGAAATGATGAAACCGGGTGCGGTCTCGTATAATTACCTCTCTGTTATAAACCCCTGAGAGAGCCATTGCAAAATTATGGCAATCAACACATATCCGAAGATTCTTGGCCACTCTGATTGGCGCGCCAGGTGGAGTTGCTAGGACACCGAAAGCAATAGCTAATTTCTCGCTGTGATAGGAGAATGCATGCCCCTTTTCTTCTGTCCCCAAGTTGTGCAATTCAGATGATACATCTGCAACATAACCAGCAATCTTCAGCTGGCTATTAATCTCATCCAGCATCTTGTAGATTTCATCCTTCCTTAGGTGTGAAACATCATCCACAACAAACTCGTGTGCTACTCCTTTCAATTCAATTGTGCTACAGCCAGGTGTAGTTTGAATTGCTTTTTCCTTCATAAATTTCCTCACTTCTGTTAGCTTCTCCCAGTTCCCAGCTGAAGAGTAAATATTCATCAACAGAACATAATCCCCTGCCTCTTGAGCCTTGAGTTCAATCAAATGACCTATAACACTTTCCGCAAGGGCATCATGGCCATGAATTCTGCAACTCCCAAGTAAGGTCCTCCATATTGTCGAATCCGGTTTGATATCCATTGACAGTATGAGCTGATAGGCCTGATCAAGTCGACCAGCACGACCCAAAAGATCAACCATGCATCCATAGTGATGGATATTAGGCACTACCCCAAACTCCTTGCTCATACGATCAAAAAACACCATTCCTTCATCAACCAAACCGCAATGACTGCAAGCACAAAGAACTCCAGTAAAAGTCTGATCATCTGGTAAAACACCCATTTTCTGCATCTCTCCGAATGCTTCAATAGCTTCTCTACCATACCCATTCACTGCCAACCCAGAAATCATTGCACTCCACGAAACCACATTTTTATCCTTCATTCCCTTAAACACCTCATAAGCCTTATCCAAACACCCACACCGTGAATACATCGCTATTAGAGAGTTACACAGATTTGAAGCACCATCATAACCATGTTCTTCAATGTACTTATGAACCCGTTCGCCGAACTCCAACGCGTTCAAGTCGGAACAAGCTTGGAGCATAAGTAAACATGTAACTTCGTCAGGTTCACATCTATGAGTTTCACTCCGCATTACATCGAACAAGCTCACAGCATCCCTCGTCCGGTTATTATGTAAACAACAAGAAATCAACACGTTCCAAGCAACAACATCTCTCTTAGGCATCTCATCGAACAGCTTGCATGCTTCATCACACTTGCCACAAATTGAATACAAGTCCATCAAAGTAGTGAGCAAACGACTGTCGGATTCATGCCCATCTCTCATAATCCTAGCATGCACCTGAATCCCTCCTAGCAACGACGAAACTCTAATGCAAGATTTGATCACAAAAGACGATGCCAAGGCGTCGGCACGGAGGCCCCGCCGTAGCAAATCTCCGTACATAGAAAACCCTTCCTCTGGTGAATCACTGATTGAGTAAGCTCTTACCATGGTGTTGTACTGAAAAGCAGTCGGCTTTGCTATCTGATCGAAGAATCGGCGGGAATAGGAGATGCTCTTCAGTGGTGAAAGTGCAACGAGGGACAAGAACTGGAGGCAAATGGTGGGTTCCAGAACAAGTGATGTTCGGACGATGTAGGCGTGGATTTGGAGCAAATGGGATCTTCTGGTGCATGATTTGATGAGGTCAAGAAGGGATTGTTTTGGGGTTTGAGTGTGGGAGATGTTGGTGGTAAAACAAACAGGAACGTTGAGGTTATGAGACTGAGAAGAAGAGAGTGAGCCTAGGTGATGTGAGACTGCTGCTCTTCTCATATTTTCACTCTTTGGTTCCCTTTGCTTATTTACAAGGGTTATATGCCGATTTACCCCCCAAACTTATACCATATGTTCGATTTACCCCCTAAACTTTTTTTTTGGAAAATTAAGGATATGAACTAAATTTTATTGCCAATTTACCCCCTACTGTCTAATTTGAGGTTAAATATGAGGGTAAATTGGTCATTTCATATGTTAAAAATAAAA
Organism: Prunus padus; assembly: GCA_024362665.1. Taxonomy (NCBI): domain Eukaryota; kingdom Viridiplantae; phylum Streptophyta; class Magnoliopsida; order Rosales; family Rosaceae; genus Prunus; species Prunus padus. The sequence goes on from JANFAM010000005.1 coordinate 2,651,055, forward strand.
TAATGTTTCTTTCTTCTTTTCTCTTTTCTTCTTTTCTTCTTTTCTCCTTTTCTTCCTTTTCTTCTTTTCTTTTCCGTGCCAGTCACGAACGTGGCTCTTCTTTTCTTCTTTTCCTTTTCCTCTTCTTTTCTTCTTCTTCTTTTCCTCCCTTAACCTTCCTTATTTTTTTTTCTGGTTCTTCTTTTCTTCTTCATTTCTCTCTCTCTCTCTCCTGCAAATAGCCCATCCTGTAAACTCAACCAATTTCAGATTCCCTCATCTCAAACCCATCCTGCCATCATAAAACAGAGGTTGAGAGAGGAAGAAAGGCAAAGAGGAAGAGAGGGAGAGAATGAGGGATCGGGTGGGGGAGGGGGATGAAGGAGAAGTGGGTGGGTTTGGTGGCGTGGGGTGGGGTGGCTGTGTGGGGGTGAAAAAACAGAAAGAGGGAGAGGGAGGGGGAGGGGTGGGGGAGAGGGCTATGTTGGTGGGGATTGGTCTGGGGGTGGCTTGGGGTGGTGTGGGTAGAGGGAAAAACAGAGGGTGAGAGAGAGAGGAAGAAAGGAAGAGAGGGAGAGAATGAGGGTCGGGTGGGGGAGGGGATGAAGGAGAAGTGGGTGGGCCCCACTATTTTTAAAAATGATATTTTAATTATTTTAATTATTTTAATGGTTTTAATTATTTTAACATATAAAATGACCAATTTGCCCTCATATAAAATGGAGATTTACATAGTAGGGGGTAAATTGGCAATAAAATTTAGTTCATATCCTTAATTTTCCAAAAAGTTTGCAGTAAATCGAACATAATGGTATAAGTTTGGGGGTAAATCGGCATATAACCCTATTTACAAAGATGTGAAATTTAATGTCAATTTTCCAACTTCATCATAGTGTCGAAAAACTTTTTTGAGCACTGAGAAATTCGAAACCTTAATTATTCTTACAACTAGGAATGTAAACATGGCCAGGCCTGATGGGCTAACCAAATTCAGCCCTATGTTTTCGGTTATGGGCTGGCCCGACTCGTTACTATGGACATCTTTGGCCAAGCTCATTATGCAAAGGGTAGGGCCACAACTATGATTTTTAGCTCATGGACAGCCCGGCACGGTCTGATATTTAATTTAGTTTATTAATAAATAATAGAGGTGGGCATCAAGATCGAAAAATCGGAACACCGAGTTGTACTGAACTTAAAAAAGAGAAAAAAACTATGTTGACTAAAAAGTCAACAAACCGGACCGGTTCAAACCAGTAGTATTCTTTCTAAGCAATGGCATTATGAGTGGTGCTTTACTACAAATCTCTATTTTGATGGTGATGATACCTTGCGTGAATTCCGTGCCTTCAAACGGGAATTAAAAAACCAAAAAAGTTGTAGATACGTCAATTGGGTCAACCATGTATTGAAACAACATAGAGGCTCAAATTTTGAACAATTCGGAGTTTGCTTTGATCTAGATCGTGATTTTGCAAGTTCCATTGATAAATGGATTCAGTTTGCAATGGAAAAAAGAGTTCGAGTGTTTCTGTTGGACTTTCTACTAGACTATGGTGTTATTTATGAAGATTACTATACTCTTACCCGCACACTATTAGGTCTTGAAAAGGAAAAGGGATCCTCCTTGACACCTTTTCGTTGCGACATTCCAAGGGCACACTCTTGTGGATACACTGGTTTTGGGTTCCTCAGGGTTCTTCATGTGGAAAATGTTGATGTGTTGTTGAGTACTTCTAGTTTAATTGTCTAGTTCTCAAACGGTTATCAATGCTTGGTGCCACAAATTTGGTTGATTTAAGAGTTGTCCATCCAACAGTTTCATTCAAGTATTTATCGATAAGATATTGGCTTGGCCTCAGAAGCATTGAGATTTGTGACGCAAACCTTGTGTCATTTATTTATGCCGGATACAAGAGAAACTTGCGTCTCAGTAACATGCCGTCACTTGTTGAGGTATCCATTTTCGAGCTTCCGGTCTATTCCAAGAGTATTGCTGATTTCACGAGTCATGCCTTCACATAACTTTCATGTTGTCTCTCTCTCAACTAGAGACTCTCATGTTGAATATTGGCATAAAGGTTTACTTATGTATTTTGTAATTATCATGTGTTGGTTTACTTATGTTTTTGTTGGATTAATTTATGGAGTTTCCTTACTCTGTGTTTGGCTTTCTTTCAGTACAGATATATGCATTCCCTGTTACTGCATTACCAAATCTTAAGCATTTGGAGCTTCTTGAAGGCATCTCCAATTCCTTGCAGAGACTTGTACTTAAGGTACGTAGCTATATATTCCTACTTGATAGTCGTAGTTTTGTGTTTTTTTTTCCTTTTCTAATTATGCGTTTGGGGTAAATACTTTGGGAGTTTTTGGTTTCTTTATAACTGTTATACCTTTTGAATATTAATTCTACTTGGAAATGCTTGATAGGAGAAGCACATTCAGCATGGTTGCGCATACATTTACCTATTTGAGCCTCATTGAAACTTAAAAGCCTCTTAAGCTTCTGTAGATCATAAAAGAAAAAGTAAAATAATACGAGTTAAATTTTAGAAATTAACATAAGAAAATAAGATACTTTAAAAAATAGAAAAACCCAGAGCCAAGTGAAGAACTAGAACAGGCATGTGTTGTTGGTATTTGATGAGGAAAAAGAGTCAGATAAAAGAGACTTGATTTCTTCATCTTCCTCATGACCATCATCCATAATACTTTCATATTCATGAATTTCATTGTTGCTGCAGATGAAAGAGGATTGTGATTGATCCATATTATTCATCCCCATGATCTTTCTCTTCTTGTAATTAGCCTTAAAACAAGCTTGCCTCAATCGCTTGGTATTGTCCTCCAATTGCATGTCGGGCACTTCCTCCAGCAGCTTCCTCTCCCTCTCCAACAACTCTATTGCATTTCGAAGCTTCTCCTCACTCTCCTCCCCCTCCTTTCCCAACTCCTACATACACATAAATACATGTAACGCCAATTTATGAGTTTATAAGTGAAAAGTCATTTCTACAACTTTGGTGCATATGTAAAGTTGTTCTTTTTATTGAACCAACCTGAATGTTTCTGATTAGGGTTTGGAGGCTGGCCAGCTTCCGGTGAGGCCACCGGCGAATCCCCAACTCTCTACACCTTTTCTTCAAAAGGGTTAAACCTACATTGAGTTCCTTGGCTGCCTGAGTTATAGGCATGTAGAAGTAGTTTGATATTGTTTCTCTCGACAACATTTTTGATGAGTTGAGCGACGTGGAGTTTGATGATCTTAGCCTTGTGCTAAGGTGAGACCTTTTACTAATCACCTTCCTCTCGTCCTCCAAATCATTCTCAGCACTGCCATTTTCTTCATTCTTGCACATCAGCAATGGAGGTTGATGTTGTATTTGTTTTTGTTGATTATTGCTAGGCTCCATTAATTCACCGAACAAATCATTACAAACCCCATTTCCATTTCCCAAAACAATTTCATCACCTGCTTACAAAGAATAAAATATATAAGTTGAAAAATAAAATTAACTACAGAAAAAGCTGAAAATTAAAATATATACATATTGAATAGTGCTTTACAAAGAATCACACACCTTGAAACACACTTTGGATTGGTTGAATATCAAGGGAAGAGTAAAGAGGATCAAGATTCAAACAGGTCTGATCCATGAAAGGAACAGCAGCATCATGAAAAGAGTCTTGTACTAGTGGGAGCGTCCATTCGTATTGCCAATCAAATGGACCATACCCGTTCATTCCACTAACAAACAATAATCAATTAACATCCACAATATTGAGCAATGCATGCTAAAATTATGCAACAATAAAAAAGAAAAAAAAAAATCAATAACACACACCTCAAATAATCCATAGGAGGAACTATTTGGTTTGTGAAGCAAAATGGGTCTTCAACAACATCATAGTTGGCCAGCCAACTCATAAGTGAATGACCACCCATTTGATTTTGATTGCACGAATCAAGGTGTGTTTGAGAGAGAGAGAGAGAGAGAGATGAGGAAGAAGAAGAGACCAGTAGTGGGTATATATAGGGACACGGATAAAAATGGCTGTGTGCGCTTAATTATTGCTTAGTGAGAGTTACAAGATGTATTAATTAAGGATAATATCTCATTTACTAGGAGGGGCTTCATGATCATGAGCCTACATGAACGTGCGCCGCCACACCTCCTATCTCTCTTCCCACAATTATTAATTTTATATCCTTTTTCTTCTTGATCATTAGCCTGCATGCCTTGCCAAGTTTGGATCATCTACATACATCTATATAATCTACTATGGGGCACTAAAAACTTGGACTTACTAGCAATTTACAATCATTATCGCTCTTGTTCACCTTTTGGAATTATTACATGTCGCTCGCCCTTTGGAGTTTGGATCATCCTCAAGGCTATAAAAGCCTGGCCAAAATTGGTGTATATTATTTCCAAATTTGTAATGATATTGTGAGAGGGAGAATTCGAAAACATGACCTCAAATGTAATGATTTTAAAGATCCTCTGTTGTTTGGTACAAGCAAAGGATCAATCATCCTTTTCGATCCTCAGAATCAATGTTAAGCATGAGAAAATTTGCGTAAATATTATTTTGAAAAATTAGTCAAAAGTAATACATGATACATGCACTCTCTGGCGGCAGTAGTTTTAATTTTGAAAATGAGATTATTTTGCGGCACTATATTTTCTTTTTTGTTGTTCATTTTGAGATTGTGGATTCGGTTTTAATATGGATGCATGTAACGTACTGATAAATAATCATTTACGAAGTAATGATCAATGATCAGTTAGAAATATTTTGATTAATTAAGCTAATTATAATCAGACCAATTATTCTTCTATATCATGTAATCTAGTTTAATGTATATGAGTGGTGGCCAATTATTGCCATGGCATGCATAATATAATTTCGTCTTTTAAAGACTGAGAAGCTACGGTTTTTTATTTTTAAAAAATAAAATAAATTATTCTTTTCCAAGTGGTGGAAAATGACTGAGAAGAGTTACAGTACTAAGAGCATCCACAATCATGCTCTCTATTTTTTAGTTAAAATTTAGCTAAAAACACACAAAAGTTATTTTAGGAGCTCTCTATAAAATTTGAACTCCAATCACTCTCTAGTTTAGGGAGTCATAAATACTATAGTTATTTTTAAATTCAATATGATTGGTCAATCTTTATAAAAAATAATATAAAAAATAGTTAGTATTAATTAAAATTTTAAATTATGCATAAAACAAAGCAACATTAAATTATAAGGAGCCACTAGGAGTCCCTTCTCTCTCCTCAGATTTAGGAGCTCCTAGAGGTCTCCCTATTTTAGAAGGTGGATAGGGAGTATGGTTGAAGATGTATTTTTCCAATTCCTCCCTAAAATTTGTCTAAAGAGGTGATTTAGGGAGTCCATTGTGGATGCTCTAATCATTGCAGAATCCACAAATAACGAATCCTGGAAAATCATAATTATTACTTAACGCAAGTTTTAGCTGATGATGAGTAAGAATTAATGGTGATATAGCATTTTAAAGTACCAATACTTTTGTCAATATTTTGGTTAAAAGTTTTAGGTTGCAATTGGAAATTGTTCCTTAAATATGCATTAGATTTTTATCACGCTAGAAAATGAAACGACTTTGGATAATACAACTGTTTTATCTCAATAAAATAGAAGGAATATATAAAGCAAGGTCCATAACTTTTCTTCTTTGAACCTATGATAAAACTCAAACTCCAGCAAAGGAAAACCTGGAGACTAGATTCAGTTTCTCGGCTTACCCCTTCCACGGCCACGCCAACCTCCTCTTCCACCGCCGCCACCCCGGCCACCTTTGCCACCTAAGGCTTTATTGGCGTCAGAGTTTGCTTTCATGTTCTCTGGCAAGGGAAGAATCTGATCCACACACTTCCTGAAACTAAAATCATCAACAGCTTCATCTTCCCTAATGAGGAAGAAGCACCTGCTTTTATACAATGGATGGGTTCGAACTTGGAAAGCCTGGACCCCTCCACCAATCTTCTTATCAGGCTCTGCATGACCCTTCTGAAGCAAGTCCAGCAAAACCAGATGTTCATACTGCAACATAACAAGAGATTCAGTCAAATATGTCATCAAATAACGAAAGATAAATATTGCAGGGCAGCAGCAATCTCAAAATGAAAGCACTGAATGAAACGAACACAGCCAACTTACACAAGTCTTCTAGAAACAATCTCTTTTCTAGTTAAAAATTCCTAAAACTAATCTCATTGCCTTAATATAATTGAATTTGTGAACAGGGGATATTGAGCAGGGTTGCTAGATAATTTGTAAAAATTAGGGATGCTGAATTTTCTGGTGAACTTAGATCTTCCTTTTCATGCAACTATATTCAGATATTGGGAAACTTTCGAACTTTTTTTTGTATATTCTCATGCAACATACTATACTCTCCCCTTCCAACTCCTCCAAAGGCTAATAAAAATATAAGAGAGTAGACAGACAATTAACACGGGAATGAAATTTTGCTCCTTTTAAGGTAATGAATTGAACATGAACTACCCACCATCGAGTTTCCTACCAAATTCTCAGAGAATTCATACATAAATAAGATCTTTAAATATATGAATTAAGAATACCATCTCTAGAAAACCCAATGTAGAAACACCTGGACAACTTAGACCAATATATGCCAAACACTAGGATCAAACAAATAACTCCAACTTCACTGATTAAATTAAAACAAAAAAACAATTTTCAACCAATTAATACTTATTTTGCAAAACTCATAACCAAAATTCTCATAACCACATTCACCACAACTACGGGACACCAAATTATAACGCTAATTATACAGTTATGTATTGAGAAAAAGTTTCGATTTTTATTCCATCTGAATTCCATACAACTTTCAGCACAAGCAAACAGAGCTCAGAGTATCAAGAACAAATAAATAGCTTTCTTTGGGTACCTTATTAACACTGAGATCAGTCGGCCAATAATGAAGCAACTTGTAGAAGTAGTCGAACATCTCCACCGACGACCCGAAACTCTTCGGGCCAAGGCTGACCCGACCCGACTCTTTTCCTTCCCCTAACTTCTCCAACCGTTCCTCTTCCAGCGACTTCTCCACCTTCGTCTTCTTCGCCACGGCGTCGTTTCCTTCACTCCCCTCCTCATCCCTGAGCCGTTTCGCGTTTGCCTCAGCCTCGCCGTTAGTGCCCTCATCAGGTTTTTGGGCCGGGGCGGGCTCTGAGGCTTCTAGTTCCATGTCCTCGGCTGCGGCGGCGGTTTCCGAGTTGGTTTCGGCGAGTTCAGAGACTGTCTTCTCTGCCATGATCGTATATCTGTGTATGCTTGTGAGGCTAAACCCTAGGTTTTGGGCCTCCTTATATATGTATATACTCAGCAAGCATTATAACGGGTTTTCTTTTCGGTTCCGAATCCGGTTATTTTATGGGTGATGATTTTCCTATTCTCTTTTTGTCCACTTAGAGCATCCACAATGCTCTCTATTTTTTAGTTAAATTTTAGTAAAAACATATAAAATTTATGTTAGGAGCCCTCTATAAAATTTAAACTACAATCATGTTCTCTAATTTAGGGAGTCATAAATGCTTATAATTCTTTTTAATTGGTCAATCTCTATAACCGGATTCGAGACTGTCTTCTCTGCCATGATCGTATATCTGTGTATGCTTGTGAGGCTAAACCCTAGGTTTTGGGCCTCCTTATATATGTATATACTCAGCAAGCATTATAACGGGTTTTCTTTTCGGTTCGAATCCGGTTATTTTATGGGTGATGATTTTCCTATTCTCTTTTTGTCCACTTAGAGCATCCACAATCATGCTCTCTATTTTTTAGTTAAATTTTAGCTAAAAACATATAAAATTTATGTTAGGAGCCCTCTATAAAATTTAAACTACAATCATGCTCTCTAATTTAGGGAGTCATAAATGCTATAATTCTTTTTTAATTGGTCAATCTCTATTAAAAAATAATAAATAAAAATTGTTAGCATTAATTAAATGTTTGAAATACTCATTAAATAAAATAACATTAAATTATAAGGAGCTAAGTCTTTCTCTCTCCTCGCATTTTGGAGCTCCTGTATGCCTCACTATTTTAAGAGGTGGATAGGGAGCGTGGTTGAAGTTGTATTTTTCCAATTCCTCTCTAAAATTTGTATAAGGAGGTAGTTTAAGGTCAATTGTGGATCTTTCTTATACTTTGTTATAAAATAGAGTGTAAGGCCATCTCCAACCCATGGGCTAAACCCAAAAAATCCTAAATTATTGCCCCAAATCTCTCCCAACCCAACAAAATGAAGATGCCAAAATTTGGGAAAACCTCATGCCAGCTAGCGCAGCCCATGTGCAAAGGAAAGGAATGAGAGCTGGGCCTCGCGCGCTGCTTTGCTGCTATGGTTCTTGACATCTGCTGCACAGGTGTAGGCTTTGGGTGATGTTGCCGTTGGAATCCAACAGCAACAATTGAAAGTTGTTTTTTTAAATTTAAAAAAATCTAATATTAAAGTGGGCTGCTGTGCTTTATGCATTGACTGGACACGTGGCTCAAAGTTCCTTCAAATGTTGTTTTAAAAAAAAAATCTAATTTAACTTAAATCAAGGATTTATATTAAATCTAAACTATTTTAAAGATAAAAAAAAGATTCAACGGCTGAAATTTAAATCAAGGTCAAAATAATATTTTAAATTAATCTAGATCAGATCCAACCTCAAAACTCTATAAAATTATATTTGTGGAATTTCAAATTTTTTAGGTCAAATTGTTCAAAAAATTAAATTATGAAGTTATTTAAAAAGATTAAATGAAGAAAAGTTGTCCATAAAAAAAATTTAGACTTAAACCATTTTTAAACAATTTAATGAAGTTGTAGACTTAAAATTTGAGTCTGGAAGGTTGAGAGAAAAAACGATTTGAGCCCGTGCAAAACCCAAATAGTTACTTTTTGGAAGGGGAAAATTTGGGTTTAGCCCAAATGGGTTGGAGAAGGCCTAAGTGGATAAAAAATGAGTGGGAAAATCAGTTATTTATTTTATTATCTTTCCCTTTTTCTCATTAAATAAATAAATTTATTAGTGTTTTGGTAATAGGGGGAATATTATGTTTCTGTAAAACAAAAATTAAATAAATAAATAATCATCATTGCTTGGGATGTGGAAATCTAAATTCGTGACAGAAAGTTGTGGCAAAAAAAAAAGTGATGGAATGTAGAATAATTTAAACAAGAGTGCTGCTAAACAAACCCTAAAATTAACTGAGTACACCCTATGATTTAAGTACACCATAATATTTTAATAAAAATATAAAATTAACTAAGTACACCCTATTTAACTACCAAAAATACCCCGATACACCTTAATACACTATCAAACAACAGTAGCTCTAAGTATGAGAAATTGGATCCTCTTTCTACTAGTTTCAAATCTTGTCATATGCAAGAAAAAAATAATAAAATAATAAGTAAATAGTATTGCAACAATTGTCGGCAGCAAATGAAACACAAGTTTGTATTGTACTTCTTGCAAATTGTTCAAATTATAATTTCTTTTATGGTTTGCTTTCAAAAATTCAAATGAAAATTAAAGTAATTATCATAAGTGAACAAAAAAGGTGCTATAATTTCTCTTGAGCGTGAAATGAGAAAAACATTTGGTGTGAAGAGAATTAAAGGTCATTTTCAAGTATACACCACAAAATCTAAAGTTGAATCACCGGCAAGGCACTAGTGGCTGCAATCGTTTCCCTTTCTTCCACCATTGCCGTACATAGAAGGGTGCCCATCTTTTCTCAATTGCGATAGTAGAGTTATGTCCAACAAGGTTAGTGGCGATGACATGGCAGTCAACACATTGTTGACCACAGCTACTGCTGGTGGTGAACTTTCTGGGTATGTTCTACCACTCAGCAGAGATAGTCGAACAAGAGGAAGCTATGGGGTGGGGTTCAATTCAAGTTTTACCTTCACAAGAGACAGCAGGACCTGCATTGTTCGTCGTGGGCACCAAGTAATACGAAAACTTCTCTACATTTGATTAGGATTGAATATGGTGAGTAGGGTGTACTTATTAAAATTATTTTTGTTTTACAATTCAATATATCCTTTTTGGTCATTTTATATTAGGTTAAATTAGTAATTCAATAAATAGTTTGGTAGTAGGGTGTACTCAATTAATTTTAGGGTTCATTTAGCACCACTTTTTAAACAATTTTTGCTCACTTTGTTTGTAGCTATACATGTTATGGTGCTGCACCACAATGCACTATTTATTTCCTGCAAAATTGTGGAGTATAAATCTTTATTTGTTAGTATTCATATGGCACTTGAGTGCAAAGGGACGAAAACGTTTACTTAGCTAGCTGGCGGTGACATCTATATTTTCATATTTTTTAAACCAAATACCTTTTAGGTTTAAGTCTTGAGTATAAAATTATCTACCTAATGCATTTAAGTCTACAAAGTAATTGCGGGATTTACTTTAAACCTTACCTTTGATGCGAAGTGACTTGAACAACTTTTCATGGTTGCCAAACACATAAGTTTCTTCCATGTTCCTTGATTACAATGAAATCAATGATTTACCCACTAATTTAGATCCACTCTATCATCAAATCAACCCACCAAAAGCCACCCATCCAACAAACCCCCTTTATCTTTTTTGTTTTGTTTTGTTTTTGGCCTGCAAACCTTTGCATATACTAACAGTTTAACAAATAAGAAAATAGTAACTTTTTTTTTTCACCTTCCTTGGTATTTTCATTTAATATTCCGTTCGAAAATTTCCCCTTAAATATTAAATTGGAAATTATTGTTTTGACAAAACAAATAATTTATTCCCACATAACATAGGTTGGTGGTGCACTAAGCATTGTCCAATTACGCAATACGTCCAATGTATCGATGCATTGTTTTATCAAAAGCCGAATTTTAATGTTTTAATCTTGCTATGTAGGTACGTGATTGGTTGGAAATGACAAGAAAAAGTAAAGGAGCGAGGTAGGCACAAGACTTGGACACTTCTTTGAACATGGCCAAGGTAAAGTGAATGGTGCGTCTAGGAGAGTCAATTCACATGTTCATCAACTGTTCAATGGGGGGCACCACTTGGATTTTAAATACTCAAATTTGCAACCAATAATTATTTTAAATGCTAATAAAAAAAAAGATTGGTTGTAGTGTTTGAGACTAGATATCTCAAATTGCACAAAATAATTTCTCCTTTCTGACCCCACCAATTTTAAAAAAATAATATATATTTGAACGAGTTGTTTTCATGAGGTGGCATAAGCCTATTGGATCACCGTCAGAGTCGAAACTATTATTACATTACATGTGCAGTCACAATTCCACGAACCGACAATCGTCGGACATTTTGACGTCCTTTAAAGACCGTTACTGTTAAAATACGCGCTAAATCAAATCATTCGATCTGGACCGTCCACGTTACGGTCATGCGCGTTTCAATGGTCTTGATTCAACTAATACCCTCCATTACAGAAAATACAGACGATCTCTTATAGGTATGGACGAGCGTTACCGAGCCTAGCATTAACTAGGCTCGTCTAATCCGAACCTGATGCCTTCAAATTGAATCAAATTAAAATCCGTTTGGTGGAAAGGCAAAGGTTAAAAGACTTTTTCACAAGAGAACAATTTCAGAGTTCTAAAGCTCAAATTCTAGGTCTTTTCCAGGTACTTTTCTTCCTTGTTCTTTTCCTGATTTGTGTATTTTTCTATCTCCTAAATTTGTTTTATCAATTTGCGCAATGCATTTCTGCTGTAAATGCTTCATTTTTAGGTGTAGAAAAGCATAAAGTTCTTACATTTCGATCGTGGGTGTGAATTTTTGTTCTTTTAGGGTTTTGTATCACCGGTTGATCGTATTGGTAAGTTTTTGTCAAATTTTGGTGTCAATTTATGGGTTTGGTTAGGGAAAGGTTGGGGATTTAGTTTGGGGTTCGGCAAGTACAGGAGTTTTGTTTGGTAGCTCAGACTGGAGGAGAATCTGTTTTCTTGGTTTTCTTATTGTTTAGGTTATATGGGGTAAATTAGCTGCAGCCAGTGAAGCACTGATCATTTGACATATCGGTTCAATTGTATACAATGTTAGGCCCTTGATTTTCTTTAGTTTTTCTTTGGCCTTCTTGTTCTTAGCCTCCAAACACGCAGTTGAAATGGCTTGAATGCAGGGTAGTTTGGGAAATTTTGAAGCTTTAATGTTTGGTTTATGCCTTTTTGTTGTAGTTTAGGAGCTCCTTTGTGACCTAAAGGTGGTTAAAGAAAAGGGAAAGCCAATTTTGAAATTCAAACCTTTTTAGTGGAACTTCAAATTGGAGCTGTTATAGAAATTCTGAAGCTTTGCTTTCTGCCTGTAAAACTGAGGAAGATAGTAGAGAAGTCCAATTAAAACCTTAAATCAGGGTCAACTCCTCGCTATTCCTTTTAGGTCCAGATATTGAAAGAATTAGGATTTAAGATCCAATTTTGTATTTTCCTGCACTTCTATGCAGGACTATTTCATTGTTTTTCCTGGTCACAAAACCCAGAATCACTATCTTTACATTTCACAACTTTAAATTTGACTAGTGCATTTTATTGAATTTTAAAGGAGATTGTTTTGAGTTAATGAATTTTCTTTCTATATTGTTGATGCAGGAGCTTTAATTTGAGTAAGAATGGGTGATCACCTGGTGTTGTGCGTTGACCGCTTCACAAAACCTGAAAGCTTGCAATCACTGCAAGGGAATGAGGCGCCAGGATCTTCTTCAGAGGGTTCATGCTCCCAATCGGCCGAGCTACCTACTTGCGCCATTGATGTTAAGGGGTTAGGGGAGAAGGTTGTATCTGAAGAAGAAGAGCCACTGATTCAGACAGTTGAATGTCGCATTTGCCAGGAAGAAGATAGCGTTAAGAATTTGGAAGTACCATGTGCTTGCAGTGGCAGCTTAAAAGTATGTCTGATTTTCTGATGTTTAGTTCAGAGATTATTTTCTACCCCTGTAGTTAGTCTCCGCTATTATGCTCAAATCAGCTTCATGGGCTTGAAGTTATATCATGACATGTGCTGCTGATTCCTTTTTATTTGTGGTTTGGTTATGTGGTTTTGTTGAGAGATCTTAGCTTTCTGTTTTCTTCCTTCTATTTTCTTTTCCTTTTTCACTACCCACTATCTTTGTATGAATCTTTTACTGCAAGCCAATATTAATCTCCTAATTTCATATATGTGAAGCAATTTCAGTGTCTTGTTAGACTATATTATGAATTTAAAGGCAATTTCTTTCTCTCTTTTTACAATTCAGTTTGCTCATAGAAAATGTGTCCAGCGATGGTGCAATGAGAAAGGAGATATAACTTGTGAAATTTGTCATCAGGTAAGTTTCTAGAATCCCCGGCATCTGCAATTTCCATGTTTCATGATTGTTTTTCGGTGGAGAATCTGCTAGATTCATTTATATATTTGAGATTAATAATTATTAAAGATGTTCCTTATTTCATATAAGTAAGCAACTTCTCTTAGTTTAGAAGCTATCATAAGCTGCCGTTTCTGTTTTGGGAAGTATGAAATGCAATGTTGCATCATGAGAAGATATTTGGTTTTAAAATCAATTAACTATAATGATGCATCCATGTGATATATTAAATCATGTGAGCATTTTCTGGTAACCTCTTGATCATTTCAATTGGTTAATATGAATTTCATCCACTCTCAAGTGCAAAGTCTTTGTGTGAATTTTCATGCAAAGTTTCTTGGATGTACAGCCATACCAACCTGGTTATACTGCCCCACCACCTCCGCCTCAGTCTGAAGATACCACAATTGACATCAGGCAAGTTTAAATTCACATATGCTTTGCAACCTGGTTCATGTTGTTATTGAGGAAATTATTTTTATCTTTTTATCTTTAAAATTAACATCTGGATACATGTGAGAATGTTTATTTGTTCTAAGGACTTTTCTAATTATATTGAGCACTGAAAGCCCATCGTTCTCTTTGTATTACTATTTTGTCAGGTTATGTTGTACAAGTTGTTTTTAAGACCCTTATCTGTTTTGTTGTTTTGTTGTTTTGCTTCTTGGATTTTCCTGACAGTGAGGGTTGGACAATCTCTGGTACCCCTTTGGATTTGCGCGATCCTCGACTATTAGCAATGGCAGCGGCTGAACGTCACTTTCTAGAGGCTGAATATGATGAGTATGCTGATACAAATGCTAGTGGAGCAGCTTTTTGCCGCTCTGCTGCTCTAATTGTAAGCCATAGCAACCACCATTTATAATGTGTTGGAATTATATTTTTTTTCTATAAGATTTAATAGTAGGGCATGTAGGAATGACATATTTCCTTCTCATTTTCTTTATGATTTTAGTTTATGGGTGTATCAGACAATGAGCAAAACCTAGCTCAATGTTTTTTCCCCCGTTTTCCAGCTTTAACGAAATCTCTATCATTAACTTTATCTTTTATTTACTTCTTTATTTCTCAATACCTTTTTCGCTGGTCATTCTGAATTGGTGTAACTAGTTGCAGATGCTTTTCTGGGCCCTGCAACTTGTTGCCTATGTACATTCCCAGTTTAATACCTCGGCATGGTCTGCTCTCAGTTGAATAAGAAAATTTAATGTCAATCCTTCTCTCTTGTTCCTTGGCAGTTAATGGCTCTCCTCCTCTTGAGGCATGCTTTGACCCTCCCCAATGGAGATGGGGATGATGATGATGCTTCAACCTTCTTTTCTGTAAGTGGCACGTGGATGTTGGATGTGTCTCATAACATTTCAGATTCTTGCTCTATCTAACTAGTGATCTATTGTTAACAGCTGTTCTTGCTCCGGGCCGCTGGTTTTCTTCTCCCATGCTACATTATGGCTTGGGCCATCAGCATATTACAACGTCGAAGGCAAAGACAGGTCAGTTCCTGGGTTCTGCTGTTTTGGAGGAACCCAAGAATAATTTTATTCTTATATTTTCTTAATGAGACGAGATAACACCTGCTGTTTGGCATGCTTCTTATATTGCACAGAAAGAATGTAGGAATCATGTTGCAACCAACTTTTGTTTGCCATTTACTAGAAGCTTTCTGCTCTTGGAAGATGATTGAATGCTGAATTTTTTTAATTGTCTTTCTGAAGAACTGTTTTGCCAAGGATGTTGTCTATATGTTTACCTAGAAGATGGGGCTTCACTTTTCTTTTTCTTTATCTGTGTTGGTGCATCTGATTCGTAGTAGCACATTTATGCTTACCATCTAGAATGAATTGTTGGTTGTTGATGTTAGTTGGTAAATGCAGACATCTTTTAAAAAAAAAAGGTTACATGCTAATTTGTTTGTATCTTACTGTTGAGCCAGGAGGCAGCAGCACTTGCGGCAACTGAGGTTGCATTTATGCTGCAGGCAGGGCAACGCCGGGGCTTGCAGTTCACAATAGCTCCGGGACCTGCAGTGACTCCCCATCAGGAGCCAATTCAATAATACGGTGTTCCTCAATTCTCATGTACTATTTTGGTGAAGAGGATACGTTGGAGCTGGAAATCTGAGTGTATTGTTTCTGTTTATGCTACTAGCAGTAGAGGAAAATCAGAAGGCTGTAGCTTTCTGATTGTCATGTATCTGTAATCGAATTATTTTAAATACCCGTACAAGTTCACTATTTTCTTTACTAATCTCTTTCTCATGTTTTGTACATAATCTTGGTTCTCACAGCAGCAGTTCTGCTGCATGATAAACCAGTGTCGAAAGAGCTATTGTTCACAGATTATATTTGCAAACTATCTTGAATGCATTTCTTCAGTTGCCTGCTATTTATTCGTTATCTTTTTTTCACTTACTCATCCTGATGATCACGTACTGTAACTTCTGGCCAAGAATCAACTTTACATGCATCGTGTATCAGCCTTCCGTTTCTTCTTATTTCCTTTAGTTTCATTTTCCGTTTTGAAGTCCCAATCTAAACAAAGTTGAGTCTCCGCCACCGGCTAGTTCGCTTTGCTCTTGGCAATGCTCTGATCTATGTAGCTATTTGCATTTTGCTGGTTGCCAAGTGCGGAACTCATTGGGTGACACAATGCTATCATACAAATTGAATAAAATCCTCACGGAAGCTAATGTTGAAGCCAATATACTTGAAATGTGATGTTTTATGCTTCCAGGCTTTAAATTCAATGCATCACACCATTGATTTCTTGAAGCGTGAGAGTCTCCTATTGGTTTTCTCATTGATGACAAGCCTTTGTGTGATAGTTCAAGAAACCCTGTCACCGTGTTGTAGTTAAAGTTAAATGTGATGGTGAAGGATGATTTGGAAAGCAAACGTTCCATTCAATTCTTTTACTTTAATACAGCTCTCAAAGCAGAGATCCATGATATTGGAGTATCTTAGCTTATGTCCAGCTTGGACCATGACCAGTCCACGTCCTCCTCAAGACCTGCCTTTGGCTTGTCTCAATTTAAACTCTACTGGTGATTGCCTTTTACAATAGTTTTCTTTTGGTTTTTATTTTGAGCAAAGAGCTTTTGTTCAAGGCTTGTAGTTCTTGAAAATGAAAAGAACAGAAACAAAAAAAGGAAATGAGGGGAGAGAGAGAGATGGTCTTCGTGGATAAACGAGATATATATAAAGAACAAAAAAAGAAGAAGAGGGCAGATATGCAAGCCCAAAATGCGTTTCCTTTGAAACTTTGAATGGGGGTTTAAGGGCTGGGCAATCCAAAGAGAGAGCAAAGAAAAGCATAAAGGAATTCCATTTAGCACAAGAAACCAAGACTGTGATTTTTGCTGCATGGAGAGAAGAGCTTGGAATTCTAAAGCTAGTTTAGGTTAAAGCAAGTGTTTGGTGTATAAAGCTATTGGTTGTATTGGTTGGTTGGTTGGTTATTTGGGCTTTTTGGGTTTTGTAATTTTTGGTGGGAGGGATTACTATTCCCCACCATTACTCCAACATCTCTACTTTTGATGGCTTTTCTGCTACATTAGTTATCTAAATTTGGAACTGCCTGATGCTTGTTTAATGCTTATTGATGTTATTGCTTTGTGATGTTTTATAACTCAAAATCTCCAGAGTGGAATTCTTTTCAATGATTGCATTTCATCTCACCTCTGTAGGTTGGCTTGAGCCACATATGCAAAGCATTTAGCATATGCCTTTGGGATTTCTTCACCAAGTTCTCACAATTCTACACATTAGACTCATCAGCATGGTAAATGTACACATCAGCATGGGCAGATGATGTGGCAAGTTGGAAAAGTATTCAAGAGACCAAAACTGGTCTTTGTTTGGTAAAAAAGAGCAATGCAGATGATAGAGAGATGCAGGGAAACCGATTGAGAAAAAAGATACTTGGCTTCCCAAGGATAGTGTTCCAACTTAACTTTTCATTCAAACCTGTCAGAGTCATCTAAAACAGCCTTATATTGCTTCTATAGCAGGCTTATGATTGAGGTGAATCTAAAACTTCCCTACATGTTCTGGCCTTCTGGGGCCTCTTTGTGCTTTATGCTTTTAGCCTTCCAAATCCCATAAAAGACATACCCTTGGCTTATTCTTACAGGAAATGAACCACAGGGAGGAGCAAAGTTTCAGGCACGCTACTCATTCTCTTATCATTGCTTGAAACACAGATACCTCCTACACATACATACTTCTTCATTTTGCCGAGCACAAGCATTAAAAGCATGGTTTTTTTGGCTTATAGGAGTGCTGTTCTTTTTGTCTGTATTGGGTTTTTAGCTCTCCAGCCAGAAAAGGTTTCTGGCTTAAGAAGCATGGATTTGGCTCTCAGATGGGACAAAGGGCACATGTCATTTCTTAAAAGTTTGCATCTTGTTAAGGCTGTTGCTGTAGAGGATTTGCAAGCGAAGCTGAGTTTGGCGCCTGCACCTTCTTTGATATTTGATCCAAATCAATCGAACAAGAGAAAAGTTGGAAAAGGATCAGACCCGATTCACAACAGATGTTGACATGCTGATGCGGCTTCCTATGGGGAGAAGAAGGCAACTAAGTTTTTTCATGCAAAAGAAGCTGCTGTGGCTGTAACTAATACAAAACGGTTCAACAGGGTGGTGGGCATCCTCTTCCTTTATAGATTCTCAAAGTTGGTTGGTTAGAATTATATATTTTCGTTTGTTTTAGTTTAAAGTTTTTGTTGTTGAGCTGAAGAAATGCAGCTGAAAAACCAATCATTGAGCTACTATCATCTCTATTGTATAAACATAGGTCCCAGGAAAGGACCCACTAGTGTAGTGGTTTGGAGTAATTGCTCCCCCGGGCAAGGTCCTGGGTTCGAGTCCTAGCATCCGTGTTGTGTGTATGAGTTTAATATATTATCGCCCCTTTCAATAGGAAAGGTCCTCAAAAAAAAAAAACATAGGTCCTAACCAATAGCCGAATACTTTGAGAATGATGATGCTGGCACTTTGAGAATGATGATGCTGGCACTCACAGATTACATGCATTTACTGATTTTTCTCTATAAAAGAAAGGACTGCTATAATTCTATGTCTGTGATTTTGCATTCTATAGCCACAACCTTGAGTGTTTCACAGGTAATGTTGCTACAGTCTTTGCATCCTCATTTATTTGTTGAGCTCTTCCATGCATGCTCAAGTAAAAGGAAAATCATTTTAATAAAGCATTTATAAAAATTCATGGTTGAAGTTGTCATTTCTCTAAAACTAGGTTCCAGTTTGATTTGCAACCACACTAGTGAGACATTTTTCACCTTCACATTCTCACATGCAATACAATCAAAGTTTCACATATAGTAACAACAAAAATAGAACTAATTCTACACTCTAAAATTCAAAAATAAATAATTTGATTGAAAATTATTATCTATCTACAAAGTAGATCAACATAACCAATGGGTACGGATATATATTGTCAAAGACAAAATCCCTTACGGATATCTTCTCAACTAGTCTCTGTCTCATATATGCCACCTTCAGCAAAACTTTCCTGTTTCCGCTGGGGTGCAAGGTCAAGAGATCTTAGTGACTCGCATTTCAAACGGTGATTGTTATTTCGTTATTATACCAGAAGTTGACCTGTCATATCTCTTCTTTCTGTGAAATTTAAATTGTATAGAGGATATTTTATGAGAAACTGCTTGCCAAATCATATCAACGGCATCACCAGGCTGGGATGGATACTGATATTCGAATTGATGTACAATTTCCTTCAACCTTTCCCACATCTTGGTCCACTTGTCTTGCTTGATTCCTTGAAGAAGATTCAGTAGGTAACCCTTCTTAACAGCATCAGACGCGTGAACAAATATGCAAAACTCTGAGTAGTCTAAGACCTCTTCAAATGGTAGCTCAATCTCATCACTAATAATCACAGGGACACAATGACTAGCAATAGCATCAAATAGGCGATTTGAGGAAGGGGTATCACCAGCAATATTGAGGCAAAACTTTGATGAGGCCATTCCTTGGCTTGCCTTGTTAATACCATTTCCTTGAACACTACCAAAAGTGAAGTGTACATCTTTCTCATCTTTGAGAATATAATACAATTCCTGGCGAATTACTCCTCCCTGGATGAATTCAAAGTAAAGATTACTTTAGTAACATATTATCTGGAAATTCTAAAACTGATTATTGCTAAAAACAATAGTGTATGATGTAAAGGAAGAAGGAAGCTCCGCAATGAAAAAAAAAAAAAAAAAAAAAAAAACCTGCCGTTTGGAAACAAGAGCCAGCAATAATGACAAGAGCGCATCAGAATTCAGAATAAATGATATGATTATGAAATGGATCATGTCAGTCATAATTCAAACACTTTGTTGCTTCATTGGAGTTGGGATATATTAGCATATCAAATTAGCAATCAGTTTTGGAGACTGCCCTGCATCAAAGGACTAATTTATGCATTTAAATTCCATTATAATGAAATGACTTGTTTGCTCCTCTATATGAGACAGCCCTTTTCCAGAAAATCCTAATGGCCGGATAACTCATTCCACTATCAAATTCTGGGTAATATGAGCTAATCAAAACAAATTTCATCATGCATCCTATTACCAATTGAAAACAAATTGAATATAAAAGACTATATAATTCATGACAAGAGGTAAAAGAAGAAAAAACATACATCTTTTCTGTATATGGCTCCTCGGAAATATAATAGTATAGGACGTTCCTCAAATGAGGCTGATTTGCTGCTGTCAACAGTCATCACCACATGTCTGTAAGGAGCAATTACATCCTTCTCAAGATTTGCTATTTCAGCTGGGTATCTTCCAAAATCTGCAAGCACAAACATGGCAGAGCCCAATTTCCTTCTTGCATCCAACATGCTATTTGGATGGTGAGCAACTATCAAATGATCCTTCCCACCCTTTCTTTTCCATTCATCCCGACCTTTCAAAAACTGCACCAATTTGTTCTGCAACATCTTGTTGACACTGACTTTCTCCTTTCCATGGAGCTTAGAATGCCTGTTGTAACTCAGAGATGAGAAGAATGGCACAAAAATAACATCTGCTTCGCTTGAATTGTGCACCCTAACTACCGTGCAAGGTATGACCACAGTTGGGATATTTGAGGACAGAAGATCAAGGGTGAGCCAGTATTCGATACTGTGCTGTAAATTCAGGCCACCTGGGTAAGGTGGGATGCGACTTGGGATACTGACATTTGGCCATGTTTGATTCTCCTTTCCCTTCCAACCCAATAGCCCAAAGTGAAATTCAGGAGACAACTCATACATGAACACCCTCAAGAGTGCCTGAGTTGAATCACAGGCCATAGTTTTCATTTTCCTTAAAGATCCCAATTTCTTGCTTGAATTGGAAACTTGACAGGCCAATTCACTTATTTTTGAGGATCTTATAGCATCAACTCGGGAAACCTCAGAGGACAGGAAAGGAAGTTGTTTCTGCCTACTTTTTACAAGAGGCTCAAAGTACACTGATGTGCCATTAACAAGAATAAGCTTAAACACTGAACTGGGTGTAAAAGAAGTTTTGCTAAATTGAAGTAGGAAGACAGAAGAAAGGATTAAAAGGAACACAAAAACTGCTATCAAGTAGAAAAGAAATTTTGAGGGAAGCCTACTCTTTTCTGACATTGATGAAATTTACCAAGTTTTTCAAGTTGAACAAGATAACAACGGCAATTGCACAAAAAGAAGGTATGCAATCTATGTTACTTCTCCTAGAGATAAAAAAAACCATCTTATTGCTCTGAAACATTTATGCCCATCAATTGTCTAGAAGGAAAAGGGAAAAATAAGGCAATGCCCATAAATTCAGCCTCTTAACAGAGCAGCTGGCTTCCAGAAACACGGACAGAGAGACGCCCATCTTGAATATGAAGCCTAAATTTTGTAATTCTTTCAAAACTCGTTGCCACACTAGTTATCTCTAACGAAAACAACAACCATCAATTCAAGGAGAAAGCTTTCTATTTTCTCAAGGCCATGGATAATCTGTGAACTTACTGCACACAAAACCTTGAGTTTCTGAAAAATCCATGAGCCTCTCTCTTGAAATCATCGCCAGAGCAACTGAGCAAAAGCAAGTGATAAATCTACACAGAGTGAATAAACACTTAAGTAGAGTACTTGCAGCTGATTACTAGAACGCATTATTTGGATTCTTGAGCAGCTGAGCTACATGAAAATTTGCCGCAAAATGAGAAAAAAGAAAAAGAAAAAAAACTAAAAAGGAGCATGAACAATCAAAAATAAGAAATTTCTCATCTGGGATTTCAAAGAATTATGCTTTGATGAAATGGGTCGATTAGAAGTAGCAAAAAGAGCGTACCTGATGAACTGGGATTCTGAAACTTAATGGCATGCAAATATATTTTCAGGCTTCAAAGGGACCAAGCTGGAGGCTATTCTAAATTCTAATACAGAGGGTCTTTGAACAAAGTCCATTAATATTTTATTATATATTTCTTAACCATTCTTGTGGGCTATGGCATTTGATTATCATTAAAATAAAATAAAAAAACTTTATACTAATCCTTTTGGTTGTTCATGAGATGGAGAACATAAAGCTCACGACTTTATGAACCTTTCTCGTGTCATTTTGATTTTTGAGCCTTGCTATGATGCGCTCGTCCTCATGGCTATTAATAAGGTTTTCGTGCTCATTGCTATGATCAAACCAGTCGTCAAATTATCAAGTATTCAGCCAGACTGCATTGCAAAAAATCTGGCTTTTTTCTGTTGGCTCAGAAAACATTGCGAAAAATATGGTTGAAATAAGCTGATTTATTGAGACCAATAAAAAAGGTAATTTATTAGAATATATCCCCCTATCCTCCTAGTCATTACACTCCCAAAATGAACTTCAGTTGCTTGCCTAATATGGTATGTTAAGTTTGATTAATGATTTGTATCCCTTACAATTGTCAAATATAGTTACCAAATGTTATCGTCTTACCAAAAATAACATATACATCTAGGATACAGAAAATTGTGAATCAAAACCACGTTCTTTTGGTGCAATATTGATTTTGATAAGAAGTTAAAAGAGGTATTTTTATGATAAAATAAAAAGGAAATTAACTACTATAGTACTTGTTTTAATCAACCTTGTGAATGGTCTAAAAAGCCTTCTTTCAATATTGAAATCAATCGTATGACAGTGTGATGTGCAATTCTTATGAAGAATTTGATAAAAATCATTTCTCACCAATCAAAATGGTTAAGGAGGAAATTTGCATCAAAGTAGAGAAGAGACTTTTCAATTAGGAGGAAAGTCTTGGGCTTAGCCGAAGTTCAACTTTGAACAACCCACTTAACTTAAAACACTTTTTAAGAGTGAAAAACAGAGCCAAATATTTCTTACTTAGAAGGTAGTCTTCCACTAGATAATCCCAAGTAAGAAATTGAAGCTTAATGAACAGATTGTGTGAAGGGCCAATGCAACTATAGTATTCTTTTTTCTTCCCTTCAAAATTTTGATGTTTATCTTTTGTTGCTAGTTTCTTTTTTCAAACTTCAAGTGATGGTTTAAATTACATAGGAAGAGGTTTCACACACACACACACTATAATGGTGCTATGTGAGTTCGAACCGAAGGCCACTAGTTTGCAAGTCAATACCGTTTTTCTACTGAGCTAGATCCCGTTGGCGATAATTGACATCTTTACAAAGGAGAACATAGAATAATCTCATTTTATTAATACAATTAAAACATAAATTCTGTCAACGCTCTCATTTGGGGGTGTTATAAAACCATATATCCCAAAGGAATGGACTACCATTAAATTAATATTCTCAACAGGTCAGTGAACTTTATGACCCAGAGAAGAAGAAATGCTTTATAAAATTGGTGCTTAAATATTGATTATTTTTGGTAGCTCTCTTAAAGAGAAGAAACCAAGCAAAATTGGTTGCTCAAGGGCATTTGGGTCCTCCTTGCTGGGTCTTCCAGTTGTTGTAGCAAGGGCACACAGCTTTGTTGCCATAGTAACCAACTAGGAACAACTTACACTGTCCAAGTGATACTGGGTTTCTTGTTTTGCCATAACCTGCAAACATTGGAAGAAAAAAAAGAAAAAAAGAGAGAGAAATTGAGTAAGAAATAGTGCAGTTGAGATTAGGGGTTCAAATGGTCACCTGTGTTGCAACCATGGAAATCCCAAGGAGAGCCAGAAAAAGAAAGCAGACAAGCTTAGCCATGGCCATTGCCTCTTTGGAAGTAGAAACAAAACAAGGATGGAAAGAGTTGTTGGGCTTGATTTAGAATGTAGTGTAAGCATTGGCTTTATATAAATCTCTTTGCCATGAATGGTATGATAACCTTATTTTATACAAAAAATACAATAATATTAAAGTACCTGGTTTTATCTATGTTAGGCGCTCATTATGACTCATATTCCAAAGAGGACAATGGCGATGGCTAAGCTTGTCTACTTTCTTTTTATAGTTTTCATGGGCTAAAAACGAAAGTTTCCTATTTTTTATTTGATCTAGTATACTTTATGATAATATTTGGAAGGGCTTGCAGGTAATTTCACAAAAATGCAGTAAGTAACATGGGAATGTCATCAACTGTAGTGTTGTGTAGGTGGTCCACAAAAACAGAGCAAGTAGGGGGAATGAGATTACAAACATTCATTAGCAGCACTATATGATTTGATTAAGATGCAAGATTGGTGACGTGGCAAGATCTGAGGGTAGGTGGTGTGGCAAAGTGCATGCCAGAATGGGGCTGGGAAAAAATAATGGGGAGGTAGGGGACCTAACCTAATAATTGAATGGGGTGGGGCCGGGCCCACAGGTCCATAGGTGGAGGAGGAGGAGGAGTTTGAGATTGTGATTGTGAATTTGTGATTGAGATTGGGAGCCACGTGAAGCGAGCACATGACTTAACCCAAAACGACACCGCCAGTACGCATAATGCGCTGTAAGATTCAAAATCCATCCCCTCCTGTCTATTTGTGTTTGTTTTTTTCTTTTTTGTGTGTTTTTCCCTCTCATGGTGGGTGGGCCTACGAAAGTTTGACGGTGATGAGACTGGGCCATAAATATCAAGGTCGGGGGCAGGCAATAACAGCCCCGTTGTAAGTTAGGCCCAAAGGTGGCCCCCACTAGACTTTTTGGACTATTTGCTTGCGCGCCCCTATCATTTTTTTATCTCTCCCAAAATCATATAAATGCTCTTTGCGTCTGGTGAGATGTCATGTTTCTTTCAATCAGTTATAATGTAAGTTGTACACTCGGCCCCCTTGCCTCTTCAAATACAGAAAAACTTGTATGAAACACGGATAGTACTCTTTTGTTATCCTTGACGAATCACAGACTGTCACGTGAAAAACTATTACACATAACATACCGTGATTAGTTTAAGATAACAAAATAGTGTTATTTCGTTTCATATAAGTGTCTCTCCTTCAAATAGGTCATTGGGTTTTTCGTTTTCATTTTCTTTTCTTTGTTAATATATTATTCTAGTTAATTTAGAAGTACAAGGGGTCCTTGTATTTGTATCGAATCAATATTTCAACTCAACTAGCTTAATTACGAGCAATGTGTTAGCTATTTGTCAATGCAGTCGATAATATTTGTATCGATTCCCTCTCCTTCACGATTAAAAAAACAGAAAGTAGCTCAGCTTGGATTTCTTTGGTAGCTTGTATTGCTCCAATTTTGAATCGGCTTGAAGCACCAACATGCAATAACAGCATATAATTTGATATAATATCGATTAAACACAAACATTTTACTTTAATTAACAGAAAAAAAGGTGCAATTTACTACACTTGGCTAGGTTTCCCACATGCGATTGGTCTGAGCTGCCCTGCTGTGTTGTGCTGATATATATATATATATATATAGAAATTCTCTTATGCGGATATCCTGACGTTATTATCGTGCGGACGCAGCCAGATTCATCTACTCCGCCTTGCTTTCCTCGCTTATATACACACGCATCCGCACGCCCGCACGTTAACGATCCGGATAAGAGAACGACTGTATATATATATTGGTTCTGAGTAAATCATTTGAATTGTTTAATAGACTGATTGATCTGTTACAGATATGTAAAAAGCTTGTGCATTATCTCTATTTCATACTCATGATCATTGATCATACTGGAACATACGATATGTACCCTAATTACAATATAAATCTGTCCAAGGGATGATGGGGGTGGGTCACCAGAACATGTAAACAACAAACACTCCATGAATAAACAAAACTACAATCATGGATTGGATAGGCTTTGCCACCATCTAATTTGCCTGTAGGTCATGAGAAAAAAGTGCACAACATAGTACGACACTAAGAATTTGTAATGAAAATTTGATTGGAAAAGTGAGAAGGAGAACGAAAGAAAATAAAACCAAGATAAGCAACGATGGATATTGTAACGACTAGTTGATCCTGAAATGGTTTTCATATTGGACGTGACTCAACCAATCTAATCACTACACTATTGCGGCAATGATTCTGTTCCTGGCCTTGATATAATGAAATATTCATTATTTTGATCCATCGGATTGCAAGTGCGTGTCGAAGAACAACTTTCAAAGTTCCACTTAATCAATAAAAGGAAACCTTATTATATCTTCATTAAGGACAATATAAAACTTGGTCATCATGATCTTAATTACCACATGAGCTAGCATAATCTTTTCTTCTGCTAAGAGTCACACATGATCATTTCATTCCATTCCTTCACTATGATGCCCTAAAGCTCTTCATTCTACTATCCTTTCAAAATTTAACCTCTCCCCTATGTCCTAACCCTTTGAGCTGCAAATGATATGCCATCCTCTCATAAATTATTTCTTCATAAAGAGTAAAAGGGTGTGTGTGTTGGTGATATTTTCTTTAATTTCTTGACATGGCCGCACTCCCCCCGCATTATCTAACAGGGCATCTCACAAATCCACGCTAAACATATGGGTTAAGTGGGTGGGTGGGGAAGGGGACAAATCTCTCCAAGGACATTGAAGCATAGCTTCCACTAGTTCAACTTATTTAATAATAATGTTGCTTTGAATTTCCTTTATTATCTGTCTTTCATTTGGCTTCCAACAAGTTCCACTCATGAGAGCACCGAAAAGTAGAGAGGAGGGACACTTCGCAGTACTATAACACTATAACTTCTGTAATTTTAATCTTAGTAACAGATTTTAATAAAAAAATTTTAAATGTGATATGATAACATGATTGGATGTGTGGGCCTTTCACAAGTTATAACATATTACAGTATGTGTTGAAAGAAAAGTAGTCATTCTTATGATCAATGTTTGTGGAGCTAAAAATAATTATAATCTGTTGACGAAGGAGGAGATTATGCTGATATACACAACACCTATATCCTTAGAAACATTAATTTCATCCTTGTTTCAATCACCCTTCCCCTCCAATTTGGTGTATATAGATACAAGAGCTTCTGCTCTTTTCAAAGTCTATATTCCATTCCAACTAATGTTATGTATACAAATAACATAGGTGAATTGAAGTATGATAGTTAACTTTCATTTCTTTAATTTTCAAAGAAATAGAGAGAGAAAAAACATGGTTTTCCTTACGTGAAAGGTTAAGCTAAACATCGAGCAGGGTTACCGCAGTGGTTGTGGCCCTCTCCCTTGCCCCCTGCTTGGCACCCAGGATTGAAACCTCATAGTTTCTTTCCTCCCAATGTAACCAAAATGATTAAGCTTAACTAATTAATAAAGCTTAATATATTACTAAAGCCATGCCATATCTCTCAAGAACATGTACACACAATATATCAACATATATAGGAACTTGTTTTCTATTGAACAATCAAATTAAAGTTTGATAATCTCTTCAGAGTCATATCTGTTGACAATGATATACAAGTAGAGAGAACAATTCACAATCAGTTAATTTCAGAAATTAAAAGTCCCTTCTTCCTATAGACACGATTTAATTAACCTTCAAATTTTACTATGACTAATATTACCGATAAGTGTTGGGTGGAGAATACTCACAAACAACCTCAGTTTCCACTTCTCTTCTGTGAAAATTCCTGTGGCAGCCACAAGCAGCGCATGTAAGAGCCTCAGTTGTCCCCTCCTCACCACTTGCCATGAATTCTCTGCACCCATCCACAGCATACCCTCCTAAACTTGCAGCATGGTTCTTCTGGCACTCACCATACCTCACAGTTCTCACCATGGAAGACGAAGTGCTCGAGCTCCTCCCCGAACCGTCCCGTTTCACCACCACTTGGCGCTTCTTCATGCTTCAAAAACCCTAATTCTTCTTTGTGTCAGTGGAATTGGACCTCAGAGCAGCAAGTCTCTTCAAAATCTTAATCATCCAAGTAAGGATTATTGGTGAGCTCAAAAAAGAGGGGATACGTTTGGATTGGTTGTTTGGTGCCTGCCTAACCCTAACCCTAGTAGGTATATTTATATGTGCGTGTGTGGAATGGCACTAGCTATATAGGCAGCAGGCACTAGTGTAGAAGAGAAAAAGAGGGCATGAGCTAGAATTGAGCAGCCTTTGTTTAACTCACTAGGGAAATTTTCTATGTTTGGGTTTACTAAGAGAGTAAGGATCGATCGACAATCGAATTCATGTTGTCGGCTAATGGCTGCGTAACACGTCACTACTAGAAAATTGATCGCAAAGTTCAATTATACTATTGCCAAAATAAAAAAAGGAGGAAGACTGAAGAAAGGTTAGGCTCTTTTGGATATATAAATAAAGTTTCTATCCATTCTGTAAACGTGGCTCACTCTCATATCAATTGCAGGTTCCATCAACAATTAATAGTGGAATTCAAAGTAGAAAACTCTTGTCCTTACATAAACCCAGAAAAGTTGAAAACCTAGCTCGATTGGTCTTTGGAAATGATATCTCAACTGTCCTGCCGGACGTATAAGCCAAATGAATTCCAGCTCTTAGTTTTTTTTCCCGCTCGAAATTCACCATTTGAGTTTAGGGTTCTTCAAAAATTGGGATTTCTAATTTCAAATTTGGTCAATTTCCTGCTCTAATATGAAATGAAGAGACTTTCGTACGAGCTTTTATGATCAAGAGTTTTGGGTTGACGAAATTGCCTCTTGCATTGTCAAAGAAATTGACAGGAATACGAACTTGTGCTTGAATTGCTAGAAATATGAAACTACAAGTCAAAATTGACGGAATTGAAACTACATGGTTAAAAGTAGTTGAAGTGCCAAACTACAGGGACCAGAAATAACTTTTGGCCTTATTTTTTAGTACAAGCGATTGGGAGAGGGGGTTTACATAAATATTCATTAGAGGTGACTGGGGGTTTCAAACCTCTGCCCACATGAGTGGATATGGAAGAACTTAAACAATTGAGCTATACCTCACTGGCAATTTGTAGTTAAAGTAATAAGAGAATTGAGATGTTTTTCACATTTACAAAACTCATTTGAATAGAAGAAATTTTATGCGAGTTCCACATTTATAAGAGATGTGACAACAATTTGAGTAGATATTGCTGGTGGTTGATTTTATGGCTGGAATTAGCGATGAGTGTTTAGCATAGAATGACTAACCCAATGGAGATTCAAGTTTTATATTTCCGTGGGTCCAAATTGATACTTAAAGACAAGTTGCTATGGCCCTTGAAACTGTGACAGCCACTCTTGTCTAAGTGTATACCTAAGATCTAATTATTAAGAGCATAGCCCACGCTCTAGAAAATGACCCCAATTCTCTTCTCTTTGTATCAAATCAAGGACAATCATAACTTTATAAAATTTCAACGTCAAAGAGATGCTCTTCAAATCTAACCTACTTTCCAGCTGAAAAATAAATTAGGGGTTATAGCAAGAAAGATATATTGTGGAGAAGAATTTTCGTCTAAATTATATAGAAAGGAGTCAATATAATATCTACATGTAATACAATAACTGAGATATATCGTATGACAAACTTTTTATCAAACGAAAGAATACACTAATATCGACGAATATTGAAGATGAAGTGGTTGCATGAACATTTTTAAAAGCTAATGAAAACCACCATATATATGTATTTCATGCAAAAAATTATTCGCTTTTGATGAATGATGGTGGAGTTGATGAATTAAAGCATGAGTAATGGAGATGCAGAAGCAAGCATGACGAGCCTCCACCATATCAAATTATCAAAGTGAGGAAACAAGGCTGAGACAGATACACCGTGGGACGATAAAATGTGCCTATATTTTGCCACCACCTAAAATATTAAAGTGACCCGAGGGACAGAGACACATGTGGTTGGTTGTCATTCAGAAAAGTCAATATAAATTGAAATTGTCACAGTCTCACAGATAATATATATATATATATATATCAGAGAACTTTTATTAAGAGATTCTTAAATAAGTTTATTTAAAGGACATTCTTGTAGGGCCCACAACGTATTGTATTTCACTAATCAAAATTGTTTATTTTGTAGATATTCATTCAATGATCATCTCTATAAAAAATCACTTGAATTCGATATCATTTGACTACTCAATTAAATTATTAAAATTCAAATACTTTCGATGATTTAGAGGAAATGAAGGAGTTGGTTTGTGTACGTTGGAGTAAGTCAACTACAAACTTCTATTTTGCAATATAATCATTGTAGGCCTGTGAAGAAGTTGGTGTAATTATTTGTAGGGTAATATGGAGCTAAGTTGGTGGCATTCAGCTATCGGCTGGCTTTGGCTTTCACAGCACTCTTAATATTGCACAGATATGTTTTGGCTTTAAGTAATCGGTTGGTTATTGGGTCTTGTTTATCCACATGTACAAACACACGTATAATGCCTTGCTTGAACCTTTGAAAGATTTGATATCACTACTTTGCAAGGGTTGTTTTGAAATGATTTAGACATTGACCTCTTAATTGGATGATGTTTGGTCCTCTGGATAGATTAATGAAATGAGATGAACAGAATCAAGTAAAGAATGAAATCGATTTTCAAAATTTAAAGTTCGGAGTCTCAAATCTTAAATACATATACGTCTGAAGTTTTGTGTTCAAAATTTGACTTCGGATACTAAGATTTAGAGGTTAATGTTTGAAGTAACAATAAAAAGTTTACAAGTTCTACAAAAAAAAATTGATGATGCTATGATCGAGCAATGGAAGGACACTTTTTTTTGTTTAACAAAAAATGAAGCATATGTACACTAAACTTAAGATTTTTGTCGTTATAGCCTACTAATATTTTTATCCTTTTCTTCTTCCTCCTCCTTTTTGGGTGGATGTTTTTTTTTTGAATTTTGATGTGACTATAGTTGGAAATGATTTAGTGGGTTTTACACCTTACATATTTTTCTTACGACTTCATGAAAAGCAAAGATCTATATATATTTTTGTTGTATATACAATACACAGGTTGAGAAAATATTTTTACCACATTTAGGCAAGAAACTCGATCTTCTTCCTTTGTTTGTAATAGGAAACAAGAAATGTAGCTTTTCTCACCAAAGAATCCTATGCTTGCCAAGAAAAGAAAAATCCCAAATCAAGCTAGCTAGGTGAAAAAAAGTTGTGCTTTGTAGCTTCATCAGCTATTAGCTCTCAGTACTTACACACACCACCATCACCATGTATATATGGTGAAGCATTTCCTTTTCAAACAAAAAGAGTATCTCCATGTTGCGAGTAGGCTAGAGGTCCAAAAACCAATCCATATTTAGCAAAAGATTTGTGAACAATTATCAAATAAAGTGAAGTCCCCCCTTCTTTTGTTTTCTGCTTTATGCTGTTTTTTTCATCAATAATGAGATCTTAAAACAAATTAGGGTCCACATATCAGCTTAATGAGATGAACAAACTCAAATTATTTGATATGAAAAGCAGTGCATGGAGTGAAAGAAGGGTAGACAAATAGCATCTTGTCTTGAATTGATTAAATTATATTGGATGGCATCATGGCATGGTGGAAGGCTCAGCTGCCCATCAATCAATCCAAAAGCCCCTTCCATTGAAGAGAAACTCTCTTGCAACAAAGATAACACTTTTTGTTATACTTGATCAATAACACAATGACTTATACGATAATTTTTTCATATATCATTATGTTATTGGCCGAAATAACAAAATAGTGTTATTCTCATTACAATTAAAATTTTTCCCCTTTTTTCTCCATATGGAGAGGACCATTATTGGTAGCCGTCTCTTATTGTGGTCCTGAAGGGTACATATTAAAAGCCCATTGCCTACTTTCAAAACCAACCCAATGTCCACCTATCAGATCCAATTGGTAGAAGCTACGACTTTGGCCCATGGACTTTTATATTGAGCAACAAGCCCAAAAGTGGGTGATTAGGTTTCAGGCTCCACTTGTACCAACGAGCTAAATTATATAGCTAACGACAAAACAACTCCTGGATGTTTTGGGCCATCCTGAATATGAATATGGCTCTCATGTTTCAATTTCATCAATTTACAACTCATAATTTTTAAATCTGACCAATTTAAGCCTCTATTAAATTGACCATTTGGTCAGACGTTAACTGAAAACGTGTACACATCATCAGTTAACGTCTGACTAAATGATTATCCTGCATTTGATCACAGCTTGAAGAAAATGGCAAGTGTTCATCTAGACAAGGAAATCTACAATCATGCATTCAAATCGAAAACAAAAATGGAAATCAAAGTACAAAAATCTAAATCAGTCATAAAATTTAACTCAAACTCGCGATTCTAATTTTGATCCAGATCCGACACAAAACTCAACAAAATTCAAAACGAAAAACCAACCCACACTATATATGATTTTGATCTCAATAAGTAAATAAATCAATAAAAATCAAAGTTTGACAACAACAAAAATTTAAATAAAACGAAACTGCACGTTTTTAGGTTATATATAAGGAAAAGAAAAATGCTTGGTGTCCAAGGAGGCATCAATTCTATATTTAATTCTATAATTAGTCTTTGGTGCCAGCCAAAGTTCTTTTAATGAACCCTCTGTTTCTCCTACATATAAAAGAAAGAGGCCCTCCTACCACTACCTTCGTTCCGAGGCTCATCTTCTCCAACAAAAGAAAGGCTCAAGGCTCAAGCAGAGAGAGAGCAGCAACCAGCCAACCACTGTTCAATTTAAAAATTGAAATGATGATTGAGATGCATAAACCAGTGGTGCCGGGGCAAGCGTTTTTTATGAGTGCAAGGGTTGTTCCATATCCAAACAAAGCACCAGCAGGACCAGCAGCAGGATGCCTTGTCAATGTCGTCGGCAGTATTTTCATTTCTTCACCACCGCCAAAACTAGTAGTAGCTGCAACCACACCAATTTCAATCCCAATCCCAATCCAAAGAAGAAGGAGATTAATGGCTACTTCCAACGCCAACGCTGACATGGCCAACAACGACAACAACATCTGGCCTTGTATTCCCTCCTCCTCCTACGGTGACCCCTGCCTTGATCTCTTTTTCAACGCCCTCAGACCAGAATATAGAGATTCTAACCCCTGCCTTAAACATCTGGAGCAACTGCTTCACTTGGCCTGGTCCCACGATCCCCTTACCACCCTCAAGCTCGTCTTCACCTTTGATTCAATCTCTTTTTCTGACAGAAAGTTCGACACTGCCATGCTTTGGCTCTACCACAACCACCCCAAGACTCTGTTACGCAACCTC
Organism: Prunus padus; assembly: GCA_024362665.1. Taxonomy (NCBI): domain Eukaryota; kingdom Viridiplantae; phylum Streptophyta; class Magnoliopsida; order Rosales; family Rosaceae; genus Prunus; species Prunus padus. Next base: position 2,684,087 of record JANFAM010000005.1, read on the forward strand.
CACTCTATTGCCGACTTGCCTCTTGTCCCCTATCCCCGGCATGGGAGTTGGTACAACCTTTGCCAAATTTTGTACAACGTTCTAGTTAAGAAACGAGACGGCCAAAATCATCACGACGTTGCTGCGCATCTGCTGCGTCTTCATCCTGAGAGGTACGACCGTGACCCGGATTATAGGTTGTTACATGACCGGGTTATAGATGTTTTCGTGAAGCGGTTAAAGTCTGATATCGACAAAATGAATTCGCATCTTTTGGTATCCGGGGCTGCAGAGTGTTGCACTTCCACACAAGTCTGGGACAAACACCGCGCCGACGCCATTTTTCTACTTGAAAGCATTGCGAGAAGGGTTTCCCCGCCAGAATCAGATGAATCAGGAGAGGAGTTTTTGGTACCCTTGACCAATTACTACAAGCGTCAACAAGAGCAATGTCGGGTTAAGAAGTATTTGAAGAAGGTGAAAGCAGCAGCAGCAGCAGTAGGAGGAGGAGGCAATTTAAGCGGCGGCATTGACATAATAAAGCCAGATGCTTTGCTTCCGAATGAGATCATAATATATGTAAAATATGAGGATGTCCGGGAAGCGGCTGAGCTTCAGTGGAAGGCAATGGTAGACTTGTACCTAAAGCAGCAGCAGCAGGGGGAGGGTTTGGGCAAATTCAAAAATTGGTTGGTGGTGGGCCGTTATCCAAGGGAATTTTGGGAGGTGGGTTTAAGACTTTTGGTGTCTGAACTAAGTGAAGAGCCATGGAAAGGAAAGCTCATAGGTGGAGAGGATGAGCCAGACTAGATACAAGGTGATCATGATCTTAAGTCCAAGTACGAGTTGGCATTGAAATCCGAATGTAGTGTTTTGGGGGCGATTGATTTAATTTTGGAGGTGGGTGTGAATATGAATTTGAAGGTAGAGCAGATGATCAAGAAGGTGATTGTGTTCACCGAACTACAACCACCTGATACAACCACCTGGGAGATTCAGTACGAGTTACTCTGGAGCGAGTTTGAGGCAATACAGAGCAAGTTCAAGGACAAAGGGTACGGGGATGATGTTGTGCCACACATTTTGTATTGGCACGTTTCTACGGATGAGGAGGATTCCTGGATTTGTACACAACATTCAGGGTTCACGCTGTTGAGTGGCGGCTCCGACAATTTGATCAAGTCCTTCTTACACAACGGCGGGGAAATTGGTCCGCACCATCTCATGGAAGCAGCCATCGCTTACAAAGAGTATCAGACTTTCGTTGTAGTTGACTGACCTCTCAACTTAAAGTGATGATGATCGATCAATCCCTTGGGTTGGACTGGATTATCACTAGCTAGATTCCTAAGCATCATTTGCTTTATTATATTATGTTTAAGTTTTGGCTTGCAATTCAATCTTAGTCATTGCCAATGCCCCCTAAAAGTTCATTTGGTAATTGTGCAACGTTGATTTGGAAATTGGAGGCTCAATCTCTGCCAACGTCAAAATTTTATTTGATTGTTCATCAGCAAATGTGTTCAAGAGTAGACAATTTCGTTTAAAACAAAACTCAATTATATAAACCATATCCGATAGGAATGGGAAAAGGAAAATCAAATCTCCAATACCACTACGGATTCTAAATTGTTTTTCATTAAAAAAGAAACTAATGACTGTTGATTTGATTTTGTGTGTTAATTGAGGACATGATAGCAATAGAATTAATGACACCTTAAATTCTACTGCAAATGCATGTAAGATATTTGGAACTCAAAATACAACCTTATCAAACAAAGTTGAACAAGTCAAAAACAGCTAGCAAGCCTTAGCCAAAGTTTGATTTCGAAACCACAGATAAGGGTTGTCTAACAACACAAAGGGGTACGTAACATGAAAGCAATACAAAAAAGAATTTAAATTAATTCATATATATACACCAAACGAAATTCTTTGCGTTAGTTGAATGCAAAAAGTTTGTAATTTTGATCAACTGACAGTATTCTCAAATAATTTTGATTTTTTTTTTTTTAAAAAGAGGGCTGATAAAAGTTAAGAGCAGTCGGTTCAGTTTCAATGAATTTATGTCTATGCTTTTTATTTTTTTTTTTTATTTTTAGTAGAATAATATTAGTCAAATTCTTACTTATGGTAACTAATAAGAGGGTAGTTAGTTAGGCTAATTAACCTTAAATGGGATACTGAAATTGCTTGATTACCCTGAAATAAGAGATATTCAAATTGGACGACGCGGCCCGGATATAGAAGGTGGACATATATAGTAGAACAAGTGTTGTTGGTCTGAGACGACGGAGGAAAATGGAACTCCTTGCTGCCCAAGTCACTACCAGAATCCATAATCAATTTTAGAATCATTTTCTCCAGCAACTCTAACCAAGAAAATCAATATCAGTCCTCCCAGCAGAGGAGAGAGAGAGCACCAACCAACCAACCACTGTTCAGTTTTCAAATTGAAATTACAGCAAATACATAGAGATGATGATTGAGATGAATAACCCAGTGGTGGCCAGGCAAGTGTGTTTGACGAGTGCGAGGGTTGTTCCCAATCCGAACAAAGCAGCATCAGGATGCCGCGTTCGAAATCGTGTCAATGTCGTCGGCAAAGCCAAATTAGGCGACAATATTTTCATTTCTTCACCACCACAATTAGTAGCAGCTGCAACAATACCAATTCCAATCCCAATCCCGAGAAGAAGAAGATTAATGGCTACTTCCAACTCCAACTGCAACGCTGACATCTGCCCTTTTATTCCTTCCTCCTCCTCTTACGGTGACCCCTGCCTGGATCTCTTTTTCAACTTCCTCAGACCAGACGACTGGAGGAACAATACCTGCCTTAAATATCTGAAGCAACTTCTTCCCTTGGCCTGGTCCCACAATCCCCTTACCACCCTCAAGCTCATCTTCAGCGCCGACCCTTGCGGTTTTACGGGCATAAAGTTCGACACGGCCGTGCTTTGGCTCCACCACAACCACCCAAAGACTCTGTTGCACAACGTCCACTCTCTTGTCAATTCCGTCTCCTATGGTTACGGTTTGTATACACTTGTCCAAATTCTGTCCAACCTTCTAGTCCAGAAACGAGGAGGCGGCGGCCATCTGCATCATCTTCATCCTGAGAGGTACGACCTTGATCCGGATTATAGGTTGTTACACGATCGTGTTATTGATATTTTCGTGGAGCTGTTGAAGTCTGATATTGACAAAATGAAGCAGCACAAGCTGAAACTGAAGCCATCCGAATATTTAACTGACGGTGATGATGATGACCACGATGACCACTGCGACCAACTTGATGTTGATCTTTTCGTATCCGCGGCTGCAGAGTATTTCACTGACAAAGACCCCAAAAAGGGCTACCGCGCCCGCTCTGTTTTGCTACGTGAGAGCATCGGGAGGAGGCTTTTCCCTCCGGAATCAGATCAACTGCAAGAGTGGGAAAGACTAAGGAAGGAGGTTTTGGTACCCTTGACCAAGTACTACAGTCGTCAATACCGAGAGCTCCTTTCCGCTGATTGCTACCATCGTGAAGCCCTAGAGCACCGTGTGGTTAAGAAGTATTTGGAGGAGGTGAAGGCGGCAGCTGCAGAAGCAGGAGGCAATCTAAGAGGTGGAATAATGCAGCCCGATGCTTTGCTTCCAAATGAGATCATAAAATATGTAAGAAAGGAGGATGTCCGGGAAGCGGTTGAGCTTCAGTGGAAGGCAATGGTGGAGGACATAAAGCAGGGGGAGGGTTTGGGCAAATTCAAAAACTGCTTGGTGGTGGGTTATTGTGCGCTGGACTATGAAGATGCAAAGGTCTATGCAGAGGCAGGCTTGGAAATTCTGGTGTCTGAAGTGAATGAAGAGCCATGGAAAGGAAAGATAATAAAATACAGTGATGGAGGAAATAGGATGCTAAAGTACAAAGGTGGAAAATTATATATATACTAAAGCTGATCAAAAAATTCACTGTTCTTAGCACTGTTCCTAAGCACAGTGTAATGACGCTAATGCCCTTCCTTTCTATTGTTTTGCAAAGCCATTTTTCCCACCTGCACAGCGAAATACCCCTTTTGCCCTTCCCTAATTGTTTTCTTCCTTTCCCAGATTGCCCTCCTCTCCTTCGAATCTGACGATGCGCCTATTCCTTTTGGAGAGACGCATCGTTCGTCTCTAACCAGCGATGTTGGCCAGGTTGGGGGGCAAGGATGGAAGAGCATGGTTCGTTCTTCGATGTTCATCTGGTGGCTTCGATATTTCTTTGGAGCCGTCTGCCTTTTTCTCTTCTTCAGATGAAACCCAGTCTTTCTCTCTATTCAGCCTTCGTATTTTCTCTTTTATCAGCCACTAAACGCTCTGTTTAGCCTTCGTTTTTTCTCTTTTATCAGCCACCAAATCCTTATCTTCACCTTCGATCGCTTTTTTCAGACCATCATTCATCTTCATCTTCGATCGTTCTTTCCAGCCCATCATCTTCGGCTTCCATCGTCGAAGGAACTCGGCGCCTTCTCCTTCTGCTATTCGAAAATCACTGGGCGGTTAGTAATCTTATCTTAACCTCCATTGAATTGAGTTTCGATTCATTCTCTTTTTCCTTTTTTGTTATTTGGGTTTCTGCCAATTTATGAATGAATAATCATCTTATCTGGGTTTATCGATTTTGCTGTTTCATAATCAAAAAATGAGCTTTGTGTTGTGGTTTTTGTATGTATGTGGTTAATTTGTGAATTTTTATTTCTTGATCTATTTGAATTATTTCACGTTGCAGTCGTGTTGGTTTGTCATTTTGTCTGGTTCAGAATCAATTGTTTATGCTCACTTAGATATGTACTGAAGTTCATTTGTTATTTGTTTGATTCAATTGTTCCAAGAAATAAAATTATGGAAGTTTGTTGCGATATCCGGAGGCCATGGTTGAAGTACAGTAAATGAAATTGAGTCAGTTAGCAAACGTCCATGCATATCTAACATCTCATAAACAATTGTGTCTATAGAAATTGTTTGAGACAAACCCAAACCACAACCAGTAGAATTACAGAGGTCATAATGAAACAAATTACCTAAATCAAGTTTTGCTTGGTCTCTTTATAAAACATGGGAACATGTTCTTGCTCTCCTTGAGAAGACAGAAGAATTTAGATTCTTCTGTGTTTTTATATGTGATATTTTTCAAATCTGAAAAGGCAAGTTTTCAGATTGATATAAAAGATAATAATTTTCACTGCCATTTGGTTTAGTTACTCAAGATATTAGCTCCAGCTTCCTCAACTTAGATTGCTGGTATTTGTTGGGTTGTTCCAGCTACGCTTCATTCTTCTTCTTATCAACAAAAAATTCCCAAATTTCGGTGTCGCTGATGATCTTCATGCATCATCAGTTTTAAAGGTGTTATGCAGAAAGGATTCTGTAAGAATATCTTTGACCTTTTATTCTCCAGTGGGTGGTGTGAACTAATAAATTAGATTCTTTGATTTGATTTGTATAGCTCCTAATGCAATGTAAAATTTTCAATCTGTGAGGTATGCTTGCTACCATTTGTGAAATTTGTACTTTCAGGAGTTTAATTTATGCTTTATTTTAGTAAATGTAGGGTTGGGGTGAGCGGTTAGGGTTTGCCCAACATAGAATCCATTTGCAGTGTTGGACGGTCCACCAAAAAAGGCAACAGGAAGCGTGGCTATATTGGGGAGAAAGGTATGTCTTATATAGATGTTTGATTTTGACTGTAATCAATCTTAACATGCTTTATATATGAAAGAAAAATATTGGCATGTTATATGTAGATGCTTGGAAACTAAAGAAAAATACTACTGCGTTGAAATCATACCCATGTTTTTGTTCAAATATGAGTCAAGCTGTTGTTGTCTATTGGGTTGCCTATAAGCATGTTGATGTTCCTTTATGCGCTTTTTCATTTGTGTAGTTTATGTATCTCCATGATTTTTGCCGATTCAATCAAATTTGTGATTAATATACAGGAATTGGTTTTAAAAGTGTGTTTCTCATCACTGCACATCCTTATGTGTTCAGTAATGGTTATCAAATAAGGTTTAGTAGGTAATATATCTCTGTCTCCTCCTGTTATTCAATTTCACTCTCAATTTGTCATAAGCCTTCCATTTTTGTTTTGGTTTCAATCTTATAGCCAATTATTTTCATATGGTCAAACTCTGTTTAGTTTTTATTTTAGGGTTTTTGGTATGAAAGTGGGGGAGAAAATAAAAAGTAAAACTAATTACTGATCGTTTCTTTGAGTATACAGTCAATTCGTTGGTAGATATTCCAGCTTCAGTTCAGGCAGCACCAGCACCCAAAGAAGGTACGTATGGTTACCCTGCATATCTTAAATTCAATCGATGTCTTACAATTGGGTGGTATGGTTTGGGTTTTTAATAAAGGAATCCATGTGATTTTCAGAAAAGCAGAAGAGTAACATCAAAATGTATAATTGTTCTTATTCACATGCTCTTTCTGCTGGTTAGCTCAAACGCTGGAAATGGAGAAAATTTTGACTCTGTCTTACAACTCCCACAATCCGGGTCAACCAGAACCTGACCCAAATCCAAGAGGGTTCTCTTTGTTGGTGATTTTGGTGCCAAAGGAGATCGCATCACTGATGACTCTAAGGTAACAAATTTCAGTTATCTTAATCTTTCTTTGGTTGTGTTTATTGGTGTCTACCTGTTGGTATATGGTTTAAATATGTAATTTTAGATTAGTCTGAATCCATCTCGAGGTGGTGTTTTCAAATCGGGTTTTTGGTTTTTAGATAATGGGATTGCTTTGTTTTGATTGCTTCACTCGCAATATGATAGTAGTTTTTATGTTTATTTTAGTATGTAATATCTCGAACTTGGCTTGCTCTATTTGGTAGTAGGCCATTGGAATTATCTTGGGCTAATTTGTGCTCAGGAACACTAAAAGTATATTACTTTACACACAGATACATTGAATAGGAAATGGAAGGAAAAGTAAAAGTGTTTTTCTTTTTCTTTTTCTATTTGTGTGTTTAAGCAAGACAAATTATTGAACTGTTGGATTTGGTGAGATTTTCTCTATTGCTCTCGGCCATGATTGGTTTTATCTGAATTTGCATTCGTTCGAGTGATAGCGTTTATTGGCATGGAAATTAAAAGTGAACCCAAATTCTAAATCATGTTATGAATTCACATGCAAATGGCTGTGTTTGTGTTTTTGGAGAGTGGCATGTGATTAGGGTGTTTGTTATTTGTTGATACTTGCTATACTGAGTGGAGCAAAACAATTAGGTTTCAATTCTGCTAAACATACTCTTTTACTTATTTTTTTTGAATTCATAGGTCTATTTGATTGTAAATCATAATTCAGTGTGGCATTGGATATATCAGGGGCATTACAGTGTTGTTGGAGCTCAACCAACAATGGAAATCGTGGTAAAAGAAAATAAGGTGACGATAATGGATCATGAAGAAAGATGTTTGACTAAGGAGGTTGTAGAGGATCCAATGGCTATTCCAAGAAGAATCTCAGAGACTTGGAGTCCCCAACTTATTGATGACCTTCCAGATGCATTTTGTGGTAAGAGAAGTGAGCTTATGATTTATAGGTTTTTATGATAATACCTTGCTAAGTATCATAGTTGTGGTTAAGAGATTTTCTGCTAGATTGTATGCTACTGGAATTTCCAAATTCGTTTGTCAGATTCACTATGCTCAACCTAATATGATTGTCTACATGTATATGGAAAGCATAAAGCATTAAATTGTTGTATTGTCTGACATTAGATGCATAGGAGAAAGTACCTTGGTTGTCAATTTGGACTGGCTAAATAGTTTTTGATAACAAGAGCCTTTGAATTACTTCACAATTTCAACTCTAATGTTATTAATGCAAGCATAACCACTCTATTGTGTGTGTCTAGAGAAGCGTTGGCAGTTGGCACTGACACTACAGAGTGAAGTTACTCTGTGATATTAGATATATCTCTACCAATATATGTACATATTTTTGTCAAAACTCTCTTACTGCCTTCAATGGCGCTGTGCTATTTCTTAGTAATTTTAAATTTTGAATCCAATTGTTTCTTGCTCTCTGAAAGAATCTTACTAATTGCTGGCTTTCAGTTGATGAAAGCCAGCATTAACTAGATGCTGGACTGTTACACTTCTTGATTTCTCATCTTTATCTAGAATCTACTACTAGGATCCATTTGGTTGGTTATATTTTGCATGTTGTAATTGGTGTTTCCTTTGTTATTCTAACAATAGTAGTTTCTCTTTATAGTTCCTAGAACCACACTTAATGAGAAACTGTTTATTAATAGGTGGCTCGGTCGATTACTTTTCATATGATGCAGTTCGGCACGTGGAAAGAAGACTCATTCTCAAAGGCCCCCAAGGATGACAGAATTCTTCCAAACATGCATTTAGGGCTGTATGATGATGTAATAGTATTTGATCACATGGAGAAGGTACTCTTCCTATGACAAAAATCTTCTTATACGAAGTTTGAAATGCATACATTTTCCTTATCTTTTTGCCATGCATGCATTCTCTTCAAATATGACCGTAGACAGGTTTCATACATTCTGTTCTTAACAAGAAGGAAAGCAATTGATTCCTATCTATTCTTCGCATGCTCTCTTACATACTTCCCAAGATTTTGGCTCATTAAGAGCCACATAAAAAAGGAGGCCTATGCCAAAATTTTCATTGCCAATTACCTATGAATGGTTTTCTCAAAATTTGAGTGGTAATCTAATTATTACTATGACTCGGTTGTGGGTTGTTGAGGTTCTTATGAGCTTTAGTAACTTTCTTCACTTTAGAGAGTTTATGCGATTCATTGGGTGAGGCTAGATCGATACTCCTCAGTTGAGAAAGCTCATACAGATGGAGTAAGACGTTTGGAGAAATTAGTGGCTAGAGTACATGACATTGACGTGTGAGTAACTGTTGTACGTATTTTATCTATGAGTACATTTTCCTTTTGTAGTTTCATTTATACCATATTGATCCGATTTCCAATTGTTAGCCACAAACATCAAAAAGGAAAAATCCCCTTCTACGACCCAATAGCATATAGATAAACAGTTGTACAAGCTATTTTGAACAATGCACAGCTCAAAACTTCTCATATTTTGATGTTTTTATAGCTGTTTGATCTATTAAAATATTCACAATATTTTAAGATATGAAACAGCATATAAAACATGTTATTAGTTTATCTTTTGTAACTAAAACTTAGAAAATTAACTGCAAAGGCACTATTTACAATTTCATGTATATATAAATAGAATGATATTTCCTGCCTATTTTCATCGTTTTATACACATTTCACACAATTTTAGAACCCGCAGCATCGCGCGGGCACCTTTTGCTAGTATGAGCTAGACTTGATACAAGGACATGATCTTACGTCCAAGTTCGAATTTATGAGATCCGTGAGAACCGTCTCCATTAACTGTAATAGCAATGAACCTATGATTTTGGAGGTGTTTGATTTGATTCTGGAAGTGGCTGTGAATGAGAACTTGAAGGCAGAGCAGATGATCAAGAAGGTGATTGTGTTCACCACCCATCTAGAACCTACTGACAGCCGCATCTGGCGTGTTCAGTATGAGGCACTACGGAGCAGGTTTGAGACAATCCGGAACAAGTTTAGGGATAAAGGTTACGGGGATGCTGCGGTGCCACACATTCTGTATTTCAACGAGGAAGAGCATCCCTGGATTTGTACACAACATCCAGGCTTCACGATCATGAGTGGCTTCTCCCACAATATGTTCAAGTCCTTCTTGAAAAATGGTGGGGAATTAGGCCCACACCATCTCATGGAAGCAGCCATTGGTCACGAAGAGTATCAAACTCTCGAGGTAGTCGATTGACTGAGACTCAATCTGAACTGGTGTGGTGTGGATTGGTGGCGATCAAGATATCAAATAATAATTTGGATTGGAATAACCTTTTAATTTATAGTTTGGTTTATTAGATATGTTTCAGGAGATAGATTCCTTTACTATATATCTAAGTCTGCCAGCAACATCCTCTGCTATCTTGTATCAAAGTGAAAACTACTGCCATGTCTTCAATCTTACTGATATTACATTTAAGTTTTTGCTTGGAATTCAATCTGACTGGTTCAATTGATTGCCCCGTCCTATGCCTATGTCTTTCTTAGAACCAAAGGCTCCTCTCGCCTCAGAGTTCCAAAGGAAACCATTGTGTCTATCCTCAATCTTATTGATCGCTGCATCTTAATATTATTATCAACACATTGTCTTCCGTATCATCAAATCTAACTTGATTCATTATGGAAATATTAATAAAGTTCCAACTTAAAAAGTAAAATATCCACATGAGCTTTTAATAAAGGTCAAGTTTTACAACGCACACACGGTAATATTTTAGTTAATCTACATATTAGGGCTCGCTGAAATCGATTTCCTCCATACCCATACCTAGCCACCCCTTCTAAAAGGGACGTGATATGTTCTTAAAAAAAAAGTATACGAATAGGTGATAAATTGCAACACTTTAAGAAACCATATAGTTAAAAGTACAAATTAAAAGTTGATTTGGTAATACATGCCTAAAATTCGGTTGGCATTTCTGCAATGGTTCTTTTCTTTCTAATGGTCAACATACGCCCTAAGCCCTTGGCTTTACATATGTTTTACTTACAACACTTCAGTAGGCTAAACAATTACGAGTTCAAAATGTAGAAATTGTCCTAAACCACTCATTCAACTTTTGAAGAATCAAAATTTCATCTATTGGAGAATACAATCTTTTTTTTTTGCCAAACTATTGGAGAATACAATCAATCATCTTATTCAAGTTTCATACAAGTTAAAATCGAGCACAATTTCAAGGAAACAAATATGAACTCTGGCCAATTAAGGACACAATCTCCATGATCTTTGTATTTGATTTTAGTCATTTTAATTTTCTAATTTTACATTAGTTTGAAAACCAATGCAACCCAGACACCATCTGATCAAATTCAGTATAACCCATATGAAAAATAAGCTCAAACTCAAAGCAAATTCCTTCGGATAAACAACATCCATTCTTTGATGCTCTATAGATAATAGACGAGCTTTTTCTGCCCCTCAGTTAGAGTTGTTAGGTGAATCTAATGCAATTGAGTTTGTAAAATGTTATCCTGCAAGATCACAGCTTGAAGAAAATGGCGAGGAAATCTACAACCACACTGTCAAATCGAAAACAAAATTGGAAATCACTACAACAATAAGTTAAATAGACGACGAATGCCATAAATACTCTCATCTTATTATTATTTTTAACTGATGGAGGAAATAGGATGCTAAAAGACAGTGGTGGAAAATATCAGGCTAGACTTGATACAAGGACATGATCTTATGTCCAAGTTCGAATTTATGAGATCCGTGAGGACCTGCTTCGTGGAATGTAATAAGGAACGTAAGATTTTGGAGGTGTTTGATTGATTCTGAAAGTGGCTGTGAATGAGAACTTGAAGGCAGACCAGATGATCAAGAAGGTGATTGTGTTCATGGATGACCTAGAACCTACTGACAGCCGCATCTGGGACGTTCAGTACCACGCACTAAGGAGCTATTTTGAGGAAATCCAAAGCAAGTTTAGGGATAAAGGGTACGGGGATGATGCGGTGCCAAACATTCTGTATTTGAACGAGAACGAGCATCCCTGGATTTTTACACAACATCCAGGCTTCACGATCATGAGTGGCTTCTCCCACAATATATATATATATATATATATACAAATTCCCTTCAGTTGAGGATCCTCAAATAGTGTTATTTGAGGGATGGGCGCTCAGCCGTTGGATCTATTTTAATGAGATCTTGCGGCTATGATTTGTTGAAGTCATTTAACCCGTTTCACTCTTATAACCCGAAAACAAAAACAAACAAAAACAATTAAAACCACGCACGCTTTATCGCTCAAGAGGAAGACCCATCGTTGGAAACGGCCTCTCTTCTTCCTCCAACGCTTGGAGACCTTCCAAGCGGACCAAACGACCCATCGCTTGGAGACTCACCATCGTCGGTTGAAGCGTAAGACCCAACGTGAACCGGTTGTTGAGCTTGCGAGATTCCGTAGATAAACAGTATGATTTCCTGGGTTTTCTTCAATTGTTTCATAAACCGAACCATGGTTTTCTTCGATTCGGGGTTCTTGTATGAGTTCTCATATGGTTTTAATGGGTTTGAATATTAACAACAAACCTCATCCTCATCCCAATTTTTTTAATGGTTTTAATGGGTTTGAATGTTGACAATGGCTACGTGGAGTTTATCTTGCTCCTCTGTTTTATAGTGGAGAAGTCCAATATAAACTAGTTGATATTACAGATGCAGTTTTTACTTATAACTTCTATCTTTATGATGTTCACATATTTTTTTTCTTTGGATTTACACAGGTAGCTGAAAAGAGACTTGAAATTACAGCTGTTGTTCTCCTCGTATTCTTTGTTGTTAAAATGAGAATTTCTGTTGTTCTAACCGATCAAAATCATAAACTAATGTTGTGAAATTTGCATATGTGGTTTTTGTAAGGAATTCTTTTAACTGTGTGTTCGTTCTTCTTTGAGCCTATTTACATAGATGATTTAGAAGATATGCTAAATGAAACTATGCTTTCTCTCAACACTATGACAGAGGAGTGCCAGTAATTTTATTTTATTTATTTATTTATTTATTTTGTACTTGAGTGTTAATACAATCATGTTGATGCAGGTCCATATTGTGTACTTGGGATCACTTCTTGATTGGGTGTTCTCACCATCTTCTCACCACCTTAGTATTCTACAGAGAGTTATACAGGGAGGGTATGGAGTCTATATATCTAGGTTGTTAAGGTTATTTTTTCTATGGTCTAAAACTGAGTGTATTTTAATATATCGGCTTAACCACTATTTGCTCCTCCACTTTCAGGTTCACATGGAAACTGAGTCGGAAACAAATCCTTCCGCATCAATTTTCTATCCTCAAGTAATTGGTGAGCTCACTCCCTTCCAAGGTCAACAATTTGAAACATTAGAAGAAGTGTATGACTTTTACAATCAGTATGCAAGGGAAGCTGGGTTTAGTATTCGATCATACTCTAGTAAGAAGAGTAAAGATGGAGAGGTCACACGGAAGGAATACGTTTGCAATAAAGAGGGAAATTGGCCAACTGAAACAAGCGGTGTTGTAAAGAGGCGTCGTGGAGTAGGCAGAGAGTCTTGTAAGGCTCGGCTAATAGTTGTTAAATCAAAATTTGGTGGATATGTAGTCACCATATTTGAAGAGGCTCATACTCATCCAATGACAACCCCGCGAAGGCGCCACTTATTAAAGTCTCATCGTAGAATTTCTGGCGTTGATCAACTTGTAGCACAACAACTAATCTCCGTAAACGTATCCACACACCAACAATATGACATTCTAGCAACGCAAGCAGGAGGCATTGAAAATGTTGGTTTTACTCAACAAGATATGTACAACTTCAACAGAGACAGACGTATGAAGATCAAGGGTCATGATGGAGAAATGTTGTATGATCATTTCATGAATGAGCAAGAAGAAAAAATCCAAGGTTCATATTCAAGGTTGAGACAAATAGTGAACACAAGATTACTCGATGTTTTTGGGCTGATGCAATCTCTAGGCAATCATACAAGTTTTGTGGTGATGCGGTTATCTTCGACACTACCTACAACACCAATCGATATTGTATGATCTTTGCACCAATTATGGGAGTAAACAACCATGGTCGACAATTATTTTTCTGGGGCATTCTTAAGTGATGAGACTGCAGACTCATTCATTTGGTTGTTTAGAGAATTTTTGAGGGCTATGCCAGGTGATGCTCCGAAAATTATTATTACTGATCAAGATCCCGCAATGACAAAAGCCATTTCAGAAGCTCTTCCAAACACATTTCACAGGTACTGTAGCTGGCATATTTTGAATAAATTCTCTGACAAGCCCGAGTGTATTCTTCATTATCAACAATTTCGAGAATGTGTTTGGGATTCTGAGAGTAGAGATGAGTTTGACTTGAGATGGAAGAGTATTGTTGAGAATACCTGGTTAAATGAAGATACATGGTTGCAATCAATATTTAATATTCGATCTAAATGGGTGCCACTTATGTGAATCACATTTTCTCATGTGGAATGTCTAGTAGTCGTGAGCAGAAAGTGGGCATGCATTTTTCAAGAGGTATGTGTCAAAAAACAATTCCTTGGTGGACTTTATGGTTCAATTTAATAGAGGACTTTTACACCAACGACACTTGGAATTGATGGCGGATCACACCGATATCAATGAGAAGGCAAAAACTAAGTGCCCTATAATGATGGATAGACAAATGGCTAACATATACACACGTACTTACTTCTACAAGTTTCAAGATCAGTTGTGGGAGAGTTATTGCTACAATGTTGGGCTTACGAGAAGAGAATGCCACTCACCGCACATATAAAGTTGTACATATGGATGACAAAAAGAAAATTAGAGACCGACTGATTGTTTATGACAAATATGCAGATTTTGCATCATGTAGCTGTCATATGTTTGAGAGTTTGGGAATCCCATGCAGCCATACTTTGGCATATTTGCACAAAATACAGCAGCTTCATGAATTGCCAGATCAATATATCTTGAAGAGATGGACTAGATCTGCTAGATCTGATCTTGTGGTAGACAATGATGGTGTTGAGATATTTGTTGACAACTCCTTAATAGGAAAGCGCAGTGCATTATTCCAACGGTATTCACATGTGATTGATAAAGTCATCTTAAGTGACAAGGCTAGTCAGATCTTCTGTGAGGCATTGGATTCAGTGATTGAGAGGATTAAACCATTATTTCATAGTACCGAAGAAGTACAACCTTCTGCAAGGAGGTGTATTGCTTTTGAAACTAGTTTTAATGAACCAGATCGTGTTAAAGCAAAAGGAAGTGGGAAAAGACTTAAAGGCAGAAAGGAGTTGGCGAGAGAAAAGTACAAAGGTCGGCGTTGTAATGGGTGTGGAAAATATGGACAAACACACGACAAAAGGAACTGTCCTATGCTTCAAAAATCGTAAGAATGCAAACTTATTTGTATTTTTTTTTTTAAATTATGTATTAACCTCATGTGTAACTTTTTGGTGTTATCTTTGACCATGACAGATCTTCAACTGTTGACAAAGATCCTTTTAATGGCATGGATAATAATTCTCACAGGTAATTATAGTTATACACATAACTTATATGGAGTATTTTGTTGATGACATGGATAACAATTTTTCCACCTATATAACTTGCTTGTTATTGAGAAAAATAAATTTTTATTTATTTATTCATTTACTTTGTCTTGTCAGGATGATGAGTTTTTTGGATGATGTTTCGAACTCCATTGATTCCACCTATTTCTGGGGTTGTAGAGTTGCACGACATACTTGAAGAAAAGACTATGTTTGCCCAATCAAGCTTCCTACAGCTAGCCTCCTAATGGAAAGATTGTGTTTGTACTTTTTGTTTTCATTGTAATGCCTTTTGATGTTATTTGTATTGAACAAAGAAAACCATTCAGAAATCATTTCAATTAAAAGGAAACAAATTTGTTTTGTTGTTATTTTCTAATATCATAGTTAAGTTTCGGTGTTATATGAATGAATGTCTTGGATGAGACTTTTGGATCTGTGCGTGTTTATTTCTTTTTGGCACGAGCAAGAGAAAACACAAGAAAAGCGCCACACTATGAACTGAATTAAGTTTTCATTACTAAGATAAAATAAACTTAATAACATCGAATATTCATTACAATCCAGTCATAAATCTTTCATTGACACTACACAGAAAAAGTTGATTACAAGAGATGTTACTTGAGCGAGTCATGACAATTGAAATATTCTCGCAAGCTTCTTTTGTCCTAATAAAGCGAGAGACCACACACAGTTCAACGAAGCTTTCAACTCGGGCCGGTGAACTCTACAGTCTCTAGTCTTCAAGTTACAGGATTAAAAACAGTGGTAAGAAGCCCATATGAGCAAGAAAGGTTATCCACCATGAGGAACAGCAACTCTTCGATGATTGGCTTCCCTTAGGCTTTCAATAGACTTGAAATTACAGTCTAAACATTATTCATGCATAATCATTAACTTTTCAGCTACCTGTGTAAATCCAAAGAAAAAATATGCAAACATCATAAAGATAGAAGCTAAAAGTAAAAACTGCATCCGTAATATCAACTAGTTTACAAAAACAATAATGAACATATGAAATCATCCATGAATAGCCCATCTAATGAAACATGCGAGCAGTGTCTTTAATGACTGAAGAAGCAGCTGAGAATCAGCTGCCAACGGAAATGTACTTATGCTAAAAGATCTTATTTCTAAATCTCAAATAGTCGGCCAGGTGGTGCAGGACACGAGATCACAAACATTTGTAATGGTTGCCCACTTTAAGTCACACAATCTATGCGAGCCCATGGAAACCCAAAATCGTCCTCAAGCTGAAATTCTTAATTTCTCACTAATTTGAAACATAACTAGTATTGCCTCTCATGCTAGCTAGGTAGGAGAGTGAATTACATTCATCAAACAATTTTAACTAAATAAAACTAAAATTTGAGATTCCTTCACTGTCTAAACTAAGTCCACGACCACAAATCTTGTAAAAATTTGCAATTTTTAGAAATACGAAAAAAGTAATGACAGAAACACAACAATCAAATTGCAGTCGACTCAGAAAATCAAGATGAAAACAAACACAAAATTTTAAACAAATAAATGGAGGAAAAATCCCATTTGCGGTAAAATCCAGTGGAAGAAGGGAGAGAGTCTCTATGGAAGTCACGAAAGCCCTGGGTTACCGTAACTCATCCAAATCAGAATTGTTGATGAGTTCTTAAAATCCATATGAGAACTCATCCAAAAACCCCAAATCGAAGAAACCCATGAATCGATTCTAAACAATCGAAGAAAACCCAGGATACCCTAGCCATTGTCAACATTCAAACCCATTAAAACCATTAAAAAATTGGGATGAGGATGAGGTTTGTTGCTAATATTCAAACCCATTAAAACCATATGAGAACTCATACAAGAACCCCGAATCGAAGAAAACCATGGTTCGATTTATGAAACAATTGAAGAAAACCCAGGAAATCATACTGTTTATCTACGGAATCTCGCAAGCTCAACAACTGGTTCACGTTGGGTCTTACGCTTCAACCGACGATGGTGAGTCTCCAAGCGATGGGTCGTTTGGTCTGCTTGGAAGGTCTCCAAGCGTTGGAGGAAGAAGAGAGGCCGTTTCCAACGATGGGTCTTCCTCTTGAGCGATAAAGCGTGCGTGGTTTTAATTGTTTTTGTTTGTTTTTGTTTTCGGGTTATAAGAGTGAAAGCGGGTTAAATGACTTCAACAAATCATAGCCGCAAGATCTCATTAAAATAGATCCAACGGCTGAGCGCCCCATCCCTCAAATAACACTATTTGAGGGATCCCTCAATCGAAGGGATTTGTATATATATATATATATATATATATATATATATATATATATATATATTGTTCGTACCAAAAATAGCAGAGGCCTTGATCTACAGTTTTTGAAAGACAAAATTGGAGTGGATGAAAGGCCCAAGGCGTTAAAGGCTCATCCTACATTCGTAAAAGCCCAAAATGGAAGACAGCCAGGCCCAATGGCCCTCCAGCCGCAATTATTGACCAAAAAGATTGTGGTCAACGAAGCGCTTCGGAGACACCAGCGCATCGGACACAAATGTCCGATGCTATATCTCTCTCTAATACACATGCCACGTCTCCTTTCGGACAGAAGATGTTCGAAAGCGAATACTTTGAAGAAATCTCCCTCGCAAGTTGGGTTTTTCAAAGATTGGTTAAACCTCACCACGATTTGGTTTAATCACTGAAAAATCCGAGCATGACCCACCAAATCAGAGGAAGTATGGTCTACAGCAAGTGGAGGAGCGTAGTAAGTATAGGCATTTCACACCACCATTAATGTGATTGCCACCGCATTTAATGCGGTATGGCCACTATTCCCATCAGAAGAGCTCTAACCCATCAACACGAAATACTGGGAGGACATCCCCAAGATTTTCTGGTTCAAATCAACCTGCAAGATCGCCCCACCACACACTAGAAAATCTTCACTTTAATGATTCCTTGTTCATTTCCAGGTCACATCAGCAGCGGTAGGTTTTTCACAAGGAGCAACCAGGCTGCGTTCATCTGCGTAAATTCCCAAAAGCCCTCCAGACATCACCAGCAAGGGGACTAGTCTGCCTATATACACTAAGTCACAATGACAGCGCGAGGACACACAACTTCAGCCAAAAAGCCAGACTCAACGTCTTAGACTCAATCTCTTGCAAAGTGTCTCTCTGCAGACAAAGCCAAGACTTGACTCAACTCCCTTCGCTTTCTTTGAGTTCCCAGTTGACAACTTCTTGTTGGAACTCTCTTCTTTTCCCAAACACATAGCTCTGTCTAATTCCCAGTTGACAACTCTTGATTGGAATAACATTGCCATTGTTTGTAACATATATGCTCTGCCAGCAACGCTTGGTATGATTTGATAGTTGGTTTCGATTTCCAGCTCACCTATTTCGAAGCAAGTCTCCCTACCTGCGATACGGACTAGTTTCTGGTCGCAAGTACTACTAGTTTGTTAGTATCGGACAACGCGACACTGTTGCAGAGAAACCATTGTTTTCTGTTCGATACTGCAGACCTTCTGTCCGATTGTACCATTTTTAGCTTTTCTTGTTTGTTGATTTATTGTATTTAGATCAGTCTCGGTCTAAACAGACTTGTATTCAATTATTAATGAAAATATCATGTTTATCGGACTGATTTTAGTACAAAGATCCACCATTGAATGTTCAGTCCGATCAACGGACTGGAACACTGCCTTTCCTGCAGTTTGCTTAATCATACTTGAGACATTAAAAGTCCTCTTCGTTGAGGCAAGGAAAAAACCTATCTGAAGCCAGATTTCCCTCTTTGGAGCACAGTGGCCTTGGTTAGAAGAAAGAACAAATGAGCGCAGTTACATTCATCAATCCTTCCTCTTTCTACTAAAAGAGTATCACTAGTAGTGACACGCCTTTCGCATCCCTTCAAGGAACAGTCTCTGAATCCACATCAGGTTCCTTGAAGCACAAGCAAACCAAACACAAAGCCGCTAAGTTGCCAAAGTATAGCCTGCTCAGCGGCTAGGGGCATCACAAGGTGTTTAGAAGCATTTCCAGACGAACATATATATATATATATATATATCAGTATGTTTAAGTCCTTGAAAATGGCGGGGAATTTGACCCGCACCATCTCATGGAAGCATCCATCGCCCACAAAGAGTATGAAACTCTTGAGGTAGTCGACTGACTAAGAGACTCAACTTCAACTGTTGTGGATGTGGTGGCGATCAAGATTATAAAAAAATCTGTTGAATTTGGATTGGAATAAACTTTTAATTTAGTTTGCTTTATTAGATATGCTCTAGCAACATACTCTGCTATTCTATCTTATGTTACATTTAAGTTTTTGCTTGGAATTCAGTCTTACTGCTCCAATTGCTTTGCCCGGTCTTATGCCCTAGGCCTATGTCTTCCTTAGAACCAAAGGCTCATCACGCCTCAGAATTCAAGGGAAACCATTGCGTCTATCTTCAATATTATAAATTATAATAGTGGTGTTGGCTGTTGGTTTATTTTTTTAGTTTTTTTTTCCATTTAGTCCCTCAACGGTCCCTTTTTATCTCAAATTTCAATTTTCATGGGGTTATTTATCTGAGAATCTAACAGTTTTGTAACCTGTACAATTGTATTGGTGCACCAGTTAGTTCAAATTGAATTCATTCTGATTTCTTTTCTTACTACTTGTGTAATATCCCGCTCCCAAAGATTTAATTAATTCTTAAATTATTAAAGTAAATGACAATTTTATCCTTAGGTTTTCTCAGTGGTTCATAGTTGACTTTCTGTTCGGGAAGGAATTTGGGGAATTGAGCTGCACCGTTGCTTAGAGCTCGTCAATAAGAGTCCGTAGACAGGCGGCACGCTCAATTCCGAGTTATAACGAGAGAGAAAAGGTCTGAAAACTAGAAAGGGCATATTGGGAATTTTAAAATTTTAAAAAATAAATACAAAAACCCGATTTTAACCCACCTCCCACACACGTGCGACACATGTACCCTTTCTCTCTTTCAGCTCTCTCTCTCTCTAGCGACGAACCCAGATTTTCCTCCTCCGGAGACGCTAGCAGACGAGACTGGTCAGAAAATGACCGGCCAAGAGTGGCAACCATGTCTGGGGTGATTTCCGCCCAGCCCAATCACTCACGGCGGCACTAGGAGCTCGAAAAAGCCAAGAAGCCTCTGAAATTTTCGATGCCGTTTCTAGCGTTTTCAACGGCCAAATCATTCAATCCAGGTATGATTCTTCATCTAATGAAGGTGCTCTAGCTGATGGTTTGGTTTGAATCAATTTGGTGTCTTGAGAGATTGGGTTAAAACCCAGAAATTGGGCCGACATTTTGAGGTTTTTCCGGCCACTTCCTAGCCAAATTTGGGGTCGAGCTAAGTACAAAAGTTACTCTCCTTGTTAGTCTGATCATTTTGGTATAGGTATTGTAGAGAGTTTTGAGAATTTTCGGTCGCTGGAAATTTCTCAAGACACCCACGCGCTGCCAGTGCGTGTGGCGGCGTGTGGGACACTGTGTGGCGGCCCATTATGTTCTAAAATAGTCCCCATGTCGTCCCGAGCACGACGGTATGCTCGGATTAACAATTGGATACCGTTTAACTTTCGAATGAATATTACAGCTATTAGGCAATATCTGAGTTCGATAGGTTCGGGCCGTTTGATCGGTCTCATTTTCAAATATGTCATTCCTCGTGTCTCTAGGTTTGTGTAGGTACTGGTTGATCGAGAATCAGAGTCCCGGATACTCCGAATCAATGAGTTTAGGATTAGGTAAACCGGTTACCGTCCGATCGTGAGATCGAGAGCTATTCGACCGTTTGATCGAGACCAAACTCTCGAGACGTGTTATGTAGACCTGATTAGACTTATAGGAATGTTCGGATCGGAAATTGGAGGTTGTGGGCCCAATAGGTCAAATTCTGCAATCGGGGTCAAACCGACCGTTGGATCATGACAAGACTTTTAGAATATGGTTAACTTATGGTTGTTGACCAATATGAATGGTCAGATAAAAAAATGAGGTCTTGAGGTCGTGGGCCCTATGAGCCAGTTGACCTGGATAGTGGGCAGTGTCGGTTTAGTTGAGGCCGGAAAGTCAGTTGTAGGGGTGAAGGGACTTTTATTTCGAAACTAGTTTTCTTGCCTTGTTAAACGGATTAAATCTTCATAGGAAGTCTGATTTAATGTCTGATTATATGATTTTACTTAAGTTTATATTCGATGCTTGTAATGAATTTGAATACTTTTGAATGGTAGAAAAGACTTGGAAGAGTACGTGAGTAGACTTGTTTTATAAATGGTTTTTATGAAATGAGACATTGTGCAATGCTTTATGAATGATTTATATATAAATGGATTTACTTTCCGAGCATACTGATTTAGTTGAGTTGAGTTAATATGATTATGTATATTGTGAAATAAGACTAGCTCGGAAAGTTGGGAAAATGGATTAGTGGAAAATGTGGAATTTTATGATAAGTTTTGGAAAATGGTTTTCAAACCCACCGCAGGAGTACCCCGCATGTTGCCTTCGGAACAGTTACTCAGTTATGATAATACCCCACGAGTCTCATAGATGCCCGAACTGTGTGGTGCGAGGATACGCGTCTCGGGCTGACTACGTGTTGCCCGAGTTCTGCGAGGATTTGCGTTTTGGGCTGACTTCGTGTTCCTCGATTCTGCTAGGATTTGCGTTTCGAGCTGACTTTGTGTCCCTCGATTCTGCTTGGTGGAATTGGCGAATGATACTTGGAATTGACTGATTTGCGTTTCTGGCTGACTTCGTGTCCCCTGATTCTACTAGGTGGAATTGACATAATGATTCTTGGAATTGACGGATTTGCGTTTCGGGCTGACTTCATGTCCTCCGATTCTGCTAGATGGATTGACGGAATATGATTGGGGGTATGCCTAGGTGGAGAGTATTTGAGTTTTGAGATGCTTTAAACTAAAATTGATGATTTCATCTTGGTACTTATTGGTGGAAGTTTTAATACATGTTTTCAG